>OX243849.2:7500000-10000000 GCA_945859575.2 Herminia tarsipennalis | reverse complement strand
GGCCGCCCGCGATCAGCTTCTCTATCGCGCACGCGCCGTACGTGCGCACCACGCCTCGTCCGCCCACGTGCGCGATCTAGTACAGGACAGTGCCTAACGTTATATCTATTTTTTCACTCTGTATAATTTATTGTAGGTAGGTAGTATATATTTTAAACCCTGTATTATATTACTAGTATATTTTTGATACACATATTTTAGTCACTCTGTATAATTTTGTATAACATTGTCACTATGATTACTACTACGTATATAATACTAGCTGTCTCGCGCAACTTCGTCTGCGTAAATTTTCTGTTTTTGGAACATTTTTCATTGCGTGATGTTAAATAGCCTATAGCCTTCCTCGATAAATGGGCTATTCAACAGTAAAAGAATTTTATAATTCGGACCAATAGTTCCTGAGATTACCGCGTTCAAACAAACAAACTCTTCAGTTATATAATATTAGTTTAGATTGTCACCCTGTATAACTTTACCACTCTGTATATATTTCCTGCCGTGTAGGTATATTTTTTGCTCCTTCGAGCACTATCGAAACTAATTTACAAAAAACGTTGTTTAGAAACCCAAACAAAATTAATTCTCCTATTTTTGAAACCCATTACCAAATAGAAAACATGTTTTTTCACTATAAAGTCTGATTACGAAATAACATAATGGTACAGGATCCCTAGAACAAATTTTCAAATGATAGATACCAAGCTAGAATTATTATAGTAACTTCGTTTTGACGAGACGCCCAACTTTATGTATACGACAAATTTATACAGTGTACGTACGTTAGTGGAAGAACAGATGTTAAACATGTCGAATGTAGAAAGTTGATTATCAACAACTATTTTTTTCATTTTAATATTTAGATTATTACAAAATATATACGAAGAAACTATCATCCTACAAAATGGATGGTTTAACGAAAGTGTCCGTTACTACACATGTACCAATTATCGGGTTTTCAAAATTATTATTAACCAGCGGATGTTTTAGTATTCTTTAGTTAAATGTTTGTTTAAGTAAATGGTCGCTTTGTCCTACAATTTGTATGGTTCGTTTTTCCAGTCCTATGCCTGTCAGTTCTACGGTATAACTTTTTTATTAACTGTATGTCAAAAATAAACCTTCATAGATAAGTATATTCTCTGCTCAAATAAATCAATGTCCTAGAGAAAAGTGGGTATAAATAAGTAGTCCTCCAAATTAATTTCATAATAATTGCTATTGATATAAGACCTTGGTTGGGAGCAGCATTGTGAGTAGCTATTATTAAATGTCAAATTTTGTAGTCTTCCTTTTATTCAAGATACCGTGTTATTTAGAAAAAATAACCATACTATAGATAGTTTCGATTGGAGTCCTAAAATATAGGTTGGAGCTGTTTCATATTTTGCGGGTTCGATTCATATTTCCCAGTTGAGACAGGTGATTATTTAAAAATCTTTGAATGTAGTCGAATCATTTTTTAGATCACAATAAAGCCTTCTTTAAGTAAATATTGTATCTACAATATTTAGGGTACTTTCCCTTCGTGTAGCATAGTTTTGGGACACCCTGTATATATTTTGCTATTTTTAGCAGTCGCTTGGTACTGACGTAATCAACGTCGTCTATGACCGGCCTATATCGGATGAGTAGTCTTAGCGTTTTAGTGGTACATGATATTATTAGGACGACAGTTTTTTTAAGTACAATTTGAATTTACCTAAAGATTTGAAGTAAAGATACGTTGTTAGTAATCAAATTTGTACCTTCACCCGTTCGACATGTTTAATATATGTTTTCTCCACTAAACGATCACTACATAAATTTGTCGTTGACTTAATTGGGCTTTCTTTGGGCGTCTCGTCAAAACAAAGCTACTGACAAGGATTTAGCCCGATAGTGATAATTTTGAAAACATTGTACATACTCCAACTTCCGGGACTGGAAAAACAGACCATTGTAGTACAAAGACAGAAAATTGTAGTACAAAGCGGCCATTTAATTATGCAAACATGTGGCAAAGAATACTAAAAAATCCTTTGTTGCCCTCAAAATTGGTACATGTTTGTAGGGCGGACACTTTCGTTAAACCATCCATTTTGTAGAATGAGAGTTTTTTCGTATATGTTTTGTAATTACCTAAAGATTGAGGTAAAAAAATAGTTGTTAGTAATCAACTTTCTACATTAACCCATTCGACATGATTAACACATGTTCCCACTAACGTACCACTGTAAAAAAATGTTCTATACATAAAGTTCGTTCGTTCATCAAAACGAAGCTACTATAACCAATCCAGCTTTATATCTTATAATTTAAAAATTTGTTCTAGGGATTCTGGTCTATAACCAAAATGCCTAAAATAAAATAAAAAATATGAGAACTTTTAAATTTTTTCTCTAACACGTTATTATAATCTTACCAGTAAAGGTACAGCACTGTTGATGAACTCCTTAGGCAGCAGAGATCTGAACGTCATCACATACTTAATGGCGTCCGCCTTCAACACTGGCAACTCGTTTACTGTAACAGAATCATTTAATTCAATCAAAATTGGTCTTTAATTTAATACAAATATTGACCCGATCAGATAATAATAAATAAATCGAGTGTGCATCACGTCGGGATTAAATATCCTATGTTATTTGGAGTTTTCAATACTTTTAACAATATCTTAATCATCTTAATCCAATAGGACATTTAAAAGTTATCTATACTAATATTACAAAAAGGAAAGATTTGATTGTTTGTTTGTATTAAATAGGCTCCGAAAGTACTGGACGGATTTGAAAAATTCTTTCATTATTGTGAAGCTACACTAACCTTGGGTGACATAGGCTATTTTTTATCCCTGTATTCCCACGGGATCGGGAACTATACGGGTAAAACCGCGAGGCGTCCGCTAGTGGTGGAATAAAGAAACATGCAAACAAGTTCAAATATTCTGACTCCAAAGAGGTTTTCGTAGGTCTCCATTTTTTATGAAACATACCATCACGGCGCTGCAACTCGGGCAGCACGTGCGCCTGCGCGAACTGCGCGAGGTCCACGAGCGGCGACGCGCGCGTGACGCCGGCCGCCTGCGTGCTGCCGCGCGACGCCAGTGACGTCACCAGGTACATACCATCACGGCGCTGCAACTCGGGCAGCACGTGCGCCTGCGCGAACTGCGCGAGGTCCACGAGCGGCGACGCGCGCGTGACGCCGGCCGCCTGCGTGCTGCCGCGCGACGCCAGTGACGTCACCAGGTACATACCATCACGGCGCTGCAACTCGGGCAGCACGTGCGCCTGCGCGAACTGCGCGAGGTCCACGAGCGGCGACGCGCGCGTGACGCCGGCCGCCTGCGTGCTGCCGCGCGACGCCAGTGACGTCACCAGGTACATACCATCACGGCGCTGCAACTCGGGCAGCACGTGCGCCTGCGCGAACTGCGCGAGGTCCACGAGCGGCGACGCGCGCGTGACGCCGGCCGCCTGCGTGCTGCCGCGCGACGCCAGTGACGTCACCAGGTACATACCATCACGGCGCTGCAACTCGGGCAGCACGTGCGCCTGCGCGAACTGCGCGAGGTCCACGAGCGGCGACGCGCGCGTGACGCCGGCCGCCTGCGTGCTGCCGCGCGACGCCAGTGACGTCACCAGGTACATCGCCGCGTCCTTGCCGCGCCACGCCGCCGGGCCCAGCTCCGAGTACTTCGACAGCATTAGCTGCAACGGAACAGTATGCTCACTTTAATATTGCCAATTCAAATCGTAAAAATATTCTGTATACAGAGTGTAACACACGTACAGATGATTATTCCGTAAATATAACATAATAATATATCAAAAAACTTTTAAGTGTTATTGAAAGTGTTGGCCGCGCGCAAGCGCGAGCTCAGTGTGTGTGTGTGTGTGTGTGTGTGTGTGTGTGTGTGTGTGTGTGTGTGTGTGTGTGTGTGTGTGTGTGTGTGTGTGTGTGTGTGTAATAAACCATCGTGCTCATCACACAAACTATTACGATCCTGGTTGGGGATCAAACACAAGACCTCCGGCTTAACAGTCAGGGTCATTGACCACTAGACCAATAACCCTAACTGTTTTACTAGAGAGTTGTTTATCACCGAGTATAATTTTTTCACCTTTATAATTTAGCCACCCTGTATATAAATTAGTCCCAGTATAATATACAAGCAACAATACCAACAGACCTGCACATACTGCCCGAAGATGTGCATCATCTTGTCCTCATAGTGCTGCGCCAGGGTCTTGACGAGGTCGCAGGCGGCCCGGCGCCGCGTGTCCACGTCGGAGCCCTCGATGTCGCGGCGCACGTACTCTTCCGGGTTGTCCTCGAATAACTCCATGTCTACTTCTGTAATGTACAAACATTTCTCACGTTAGACCGTCGGTCCTGTGCCTAATCTCTCTCCGGTCGTGTCGGATTTCCGTCCCATCGGACTATGAGAGAAGGAATAGAGAGTGCACTTGTATCAGTGCATCCACTTGTACACTATAATATCTTCTGCGTAGTTGGGTAGTCCCTAATGAGTTTGGCCGCCGTAATCGACATTGGTTAGGAGACTATTATCTAAACTAATATTATAAAGCTGAAGAGTTTGTTTGTTTGAACGCGGTAATCTCAGGAACTACTGGTCCGAATTTAATAATTATTTCACTGTTAGATAGCCCATTTATCGAGGAAGGCTATATATATATATATATATATATATATATATATATATATATATAACATCAAGCTGCAACCAATAAGAGCGGAGCAGCAATGAAACATGTTGCAAAAACGAGTAAAATTTACGCAGACGAAGTTGCCTGGGACAGCTAATCAATATATCACACTAATTATTATTATAAAGGTGAAAGTTTGTGAGTATGTGAGTGTGTATGTTTGTTACTTCTTCACGTCTAAACGGCTGGAGCGATTTCAAGAAAATTTGGTATGGAGTTAGCTGACACCCTGGTTTAACACATAGGCTAATAAACCGCGGGTAACACCGCGTGGCACAGCTAGTCTATACTAATATTATAAAGCGAAAGAGTTTGTTTGTTAGTTTAAACGCGCTAATCTCAGGAACTACTGGTCCGATTTGAAAAATTATTTTTTTGTTGGATAGCCCATTTATCAAGGAAGGCTATAGGCTATATAACATCGCGCTATGACTAATAGGAGCGGAGCAGCGACGAGAAATGTTGCAAAAACGGGGAAAATTTACGCATACGAAGTTGCGCGGTAGTATTTTATAAAGTCAAAGAGTTTGTTTGTTTGTACGCGATAATCTCAGGAACTACGGGTTCGAATTGAAAAATTATTTTACTGTTGCATAGCCCATTTATCGAGGCAGGCTATAGGCTATATAACATCATGCTACGACCAATAGAAGCGAAGCAGCAATGAAAAATGTTGCAAAAACCGGGAAAATAACGCATACGAAGTTGCGCGGGTCAGCTAGTATTTTTTTTTTTTTTTTGTTTGTTACGCTTTCACGCGAAAACTATTCAACCGATCATCATTAAACTTTGTACGCATATTCTTGGAGGTATTGGAAGTAACATAGGATTATAAAAAAAAGGGGAAAATTTACGCAGACGAAGTTGCGCGGGACAGCTAGTATTATTATAAAGGAAAAGAACCAAAGACTTTACAGAAAATTCATGCCTTTAAAGTATCTTTATACTATAAAGGCATGAATTTTCTGTAAAGTGCAGGTCACACCGCCAGCTGACGAGCAAACGAGCGATCCGGGCGAGCAGTGTTTCACCTCTTTTCAAGTTTCGGTCCACAGTGAACTACAGAGATAAGCTGTGTCAACGATTCATACGAAGCGAACGAAATTTTCGATGATTTCAGCGAACCTATTTGTTCATCTCGTCAGGTGAAACAACGTTTGAGTGGCCCACTCGGCCTCAAGCCCTCCCGCTCGCTCGCTCTACCGGCTATAGTTTTCGGTGTGAACCCACATAGTTAATCCCCACTGTCTAAAGCAAAAACCGGCGTAAATTATTTGAATATTTTTCTTTTATTTCTTCAGAATACATTAAATTTTAGGAGGTGATGTTCATCGGGTTAGAATTTAATAAGTTCAAATATGAATGCTATACTTAGTAATATATTAGTAGTAATTTGTGCTGATGTAAAATACAAATTGTTATTACCTCTAAATTCCATGTTGGGTATGACCACTTTCTCACATATACTACTGAGTGTTGCTGGGTCTTCAAATAAGTTCTTGTAGTTATTCTTCTCGGCTATTTTAGCGACGAATGTGAGTGCGTTTGACACTAACTGCAGAACACAATTTAAATATTATACATTGCATTTTATGTTGTTATTGTAAGTATGATTTTCTGGTAGTTCATCAAGGCACAGGAGACTACTTGGAGAATATCGAGCTTATTTTATAAGAAGTTGTCTTGGTAGCTTCTTCTCAGCCTAATTTATATTACACAATTTTTACGATTTTGTTTTATGGAACCAAGATATTAAGCCACTGAACGGCGTAGATTAAAATTTGGCACAAGAATAGGATAATATTATGACATAGACATCCTTTAGGATTTTTTATTATATAAATACAGCATACGAGTATTATTATAAAGTGAGTGTGTATACATACCGCGTCGTACTTGGGCTGCGGGCCGGTGGAGAGCAGCACGCTCCACACGGCCGTGACGAAGGCGGGCGCGTGCGGAGCGAACTCCTCCTCGTACTTGAGCGCGTACAGCGCGGCGCACTCGCACACTTCCGTGCGGAGCTGCTCCATCACTCCTGGTATGTCGTCACCGTCCTATCAATACCATCATTATAAGCCGTAAGTGTTTTGACCCGCTAAGGTAACTTTTATTAACAATAACACATACACAGGAGGACTCCTAAGATTCGTTTCCATTGGTTGGACGGAAAGGAGAGGAGCGGACTGTCAATTGACCAAACATAGTGCTCAAAATCATACCCAGGATTATTTCGAGCACTGTCAGTGGCCAATTCATAGATCTCTCTGCTCCATTTCATGTCTTTAAACTTTTGTGTAAGTGAAGAGCTTGTGTATCTATACTCAAACAACATCTCGTCGAATCATCATTGCGCCCATAGACATCATGGACTGATATAAGCAGACGTTTGCGCAAGCAGTGACATATTCAGTTTTCAGCTAACTCAGCTTGATGGGCAAAACATATCTTAGAGTTAGGCAGTGTACTGAGCTGTCATCACTTTAACAAACATTCAACAGTGAAAATGATATATAAAGTAGTGCAAAAATCCGTAAGACTGAGTCCTTATTTATTTATTTATTAGGGACAAAAACCAGATACATATTGGCATATAACAGAAAAAATAAGATTGTAAACATATAACCCACACCTTTGTCCACCAAAGTTAAGTAAAAGCAGTTATGAGTCCAAAACCAACAAAAAAGATAACTTACATCCGTTTCCAAACAAGGCACCTTGACTTGCAACAAATTCAATAAATTTGGCATCCAAATTGGCATGTTGTCTTCAAAAAACTCAGGCAATTCTTGATAATTCAGTGAATAGAACACTTTACATATCAACACAAGTGAACCATATATAACACTTAAAGCTTGTGGGTTGTCCCCATGTTTTGTTGTCAAGTCTATTGTGGCCTGCAAACAAAAAAGTAATTTTAATAATAATAATATCTTCAGACAACTCGCACAACGGTATCTGATCCCAAACTGAGCAGAGCTTGAAACCAGACAACTGATAAACATACTTATATATTTCTAAATACATACATATTATAGATAAATAACACCCAGACACAGAATAAACCATTCTGCTCATCACAAAGATTTATCCTAGGTGGGGATCAAACCCACAACCTCCGGCTTAGCAGTTAGGGTTACTAACCACTAGACCAACAGGCCATATTTCACAATTTTGTTTTTAATGGAATCTCATTTGCATAAAATTTCATAACACAACACTTAACAGTATATATACAATGTTGTTACTATGCATACATGAAACAAATTTTTGGGGTGGCCAAACAGAATAGGAAAAAAATCTTTGTTTCACCCTAGTGCATATAAAAAATATATGAGCAAAAAAATATATTCATTATCAAAGAGGCTGTATTGATTATCATCAAACAAAGTTCAGAACCATTTTAATTAAACTAGCTTTTGATAAATCCACATTTTGTAACACCTCTAATTTTGTAGTAGAGGTTAAAAAAGAAAAATAAAACTCTTACCACAAATAAGTCAGTGAGTGGTTTGGCAAAGTTATCCAAAACATGCTTGATTTCCTCCCATAGAGATTGTGATTTGAACTCATATCTATATCGCTTGAATAGTGAGTGAGCTGTCCTCAGTACACCATTGATTACGTGGAAATCACCTGTAATGTAAACAAAAAAAACCTCTGAACTTCATTTTTTTTTTTTGTTTTATCTATGTTTTGAAGGGGCTTTGTCAGATTTGACTATGTCACCCTAAATTGAACTCAGGTCTTTAAAACTAATACAATGGGGTATAGGCATCAGTAAGTGTATGCTGAGAAATACCTCTATCCCGTGCAAGTTATAATTGACAAAACATACGCCATTTCGTGGATGCCTATCCACGAAATGGCGTATATGTTTTGCCAACTATAACTTGCACGAGAGAACTGGAAGATAAAATAATAATAATAATAATAGAATGAATTTCCCTTGGTCACGAGATAACTAGAAAATGACATTACCAATTTCATTCATTCTTTTGTTTTTTAGTTTTTCATATTATGCTGTAAAAGGTTACTACATAAAAAAAATTAAGAAAACAAAAATAATTGGACAGTACATAGTTCGCTGGGACAGCTAGTTTACTTTTTTGTTTAGCTATATTAGTCAAGCATTATGACTAATTATTACATTTTCGTTGATTGAATTTTCATGAACAATTTACGCTTGATCCACAGTAGCTATTTATTAATAGCTACTGTGGATAAAGATGAATATGTGTGGATAAATCACACTAATGTGTTACTGTTTAATTTAGGAGTAGGACAACAGCAACAATAGTGCAGTGTGTCGGCCATGGACAATGGACACATTTTATGTCCACTGCCTGCAAGCCACACAAACCCTGTTGTTAATCCCTCCCACTTCCCTGTAATGCTGCAGGCAATATGCTAGCAACAGGCAAGATCACACTATAAAAACGAATATTAAATCATCCATACCAGTATTAAACTTATCCACCATCTCCGGTATGAGACTGGGCCATTTCTCCGGGAAGTCACACATGCCAATAATAGACACCGCATCACTGAACTGTCTCTGTATAGCTTCAGGAGACTTAAGCATCAGTGACACAATCAATGTCTTGATTGTTTGACGGTCAGATGTATGTATTCGGTCTACTTCTTCTACAGGCCAGTTCCTTTTAATGTAGTTCTTGAAGGCAATTGCAGCAGCCACTCTAATTATAATTTCAACATTCTCTTTGTCAATGAGGTGCAGCAGTAGGATTGCATAGTTCTGGTTTACTTCAACACTTTCTAGAAACTTCTCAGCTAAAAAAATAAATAACTTTTCAACATTTATTTTACAAGGATCACATCAAGCTTAGGTATTTAATTTAGTGTGTAGGAAAATATTTATTTTTCTAAATATTTAATGTTCTATCGAGATAATGTGTAGTGAATGTTGTCAAGGAGACAGTGTATAATCTGAATATAATTGCAGCTCTGTCAAAATTTTGAGAACCTAGGATTAATCATCTCATATAACTTTGCTAAATCATATTGCTGCATTATTTTGTTTATTTGTGCGAGCGCCATGCACATACGTAGCTCGTAGTGCAAATGCCTATTCAGCTGTCGCTCTTTATCATTGTTTCAACATGAAACTATATTCTATACATACATATGTTACCTGCCTTATGTTTATAAGTGTTTGTTAGTAATACCACTTTGACATAATATTATGTAGCCATGTTGCTCGAGTTTTAATATTAATTCTTTATTTGGTAATATTTTTACCTACCGACACTCTTGCCACATGCTACATTTGGGAAATGGGGTAAATAAGGAGAGACATTGTGAAAGTGATAAAGATATGATGAAGCTTTTGAATAAAGCACTGTTACAAAAAAAATTGTAAAGATGCTGTATCTGTACACAGGTTTTCAAATGTAAAACTATGCCTTTTTTTCATTTTTGTGTGTTCATTTGTAGTTGAACCAAGACTCTGTGAATAGGTTTTGATTACTTTATTGCAGTTTTAAAGGTAATATTGCAACTTAAAACTGCTACAAGTTTCATATGAACCTATCTTGAGGTTCAGTATAAAATGGATAGTTTGATCATTGTTTTACCAGCCACTCCACATATTAGAGAGCTCAAGTAAATTAGATGCAATAACCAACATACCAGCCACTAAATAATGAGCAAACTATGATAAGAGAAGTAAAAGCTATTCTTATTTATTGAGTAACGTTAAGCAACAAGAATGTAATGTGATATTTTATTCTCTTTTTTACAAGGGGAAAGTGGTTGCAATACAGTAAATTAAGACAAGTTTATAAAGTTGCTACAATTCATAGTTTATAGTAATAGCCATAGTAATAGCCAGCAAGGAAGATTTAATGATTATTTAAGGATTATACATGCAAGGTAGTCCGAACGCTGGTTTCACATGAGTACATTAGCAGTTTATATTAGAAGTTGATATTTTTAGGTTATAATAAACAAATTGAGTAAATCGTTACATTTGCACTGCTAGTCTTTTAATAAATTAGGAAGCAATAATATTGGTATTGTAGATTTAAAAAAATAATTAAAATATATTGAACACAATGAAAACGTAAACATTTTATGTATTTACCGGGTCGCCGAATGTTTGTATCCGGATTTAGAGTCTGTTGAAGATAATTTGCTAAAGTTGCCAAGTTTTCTTCAGTAACCTCCATCTCGAATAATTAGAACGAAAAATGTTCTCTATTACAATGAAAATGTTATTGGAAAATAATTTAACGGTCCGCCTGGCTCACACGATTTGACAATTTAAAACTGGCAGATACAAAAGCTGTGACTGACAGCTGCTCTTTGCTGACAGCTACAAGCATGTTGACAGCATGCTCCATGCTTCACTTTGACTGCAGCGGATACATTGACGTATAGACCTGGACTGCGCCATTATCTAACACAAAATTTACCACTCTTTAGAAAGAGACAACGCTACTTTTAGGACTGCCTGTCAAAGAGACGGCTGCACGATGGCAGCACGAGTTTTTTTCTCTTAGATTCCGAGCTTCTGTCAGTTACGAAGCACGCGTGTCTAGATTTTTCTAGCTGATTTGGTGTTTTTGTGCCTTTGTGTTGAATTGTGACGTAGTAGAATAGATTTGTTTTGTGTGTTGTAACTAATCAAACTAACTGTGACTGGGTAAGTAACAAGTTATGAAATCAGTTATAGACATTGATCAAAGCAACCCTCCGGACCCCCTCACGAAGAAAGGCCGATCTTTTCTTCTCTCCCTCTTTTCCCTAATGATCCCACATTTTCCTGAAACTCTCTTTCTAGCAAGCATTTAGTGTCTCCGAAGTCGAAAACGCTTGGCCATGCTCGTAAACGCCTAAAAGCTATTCACACGATTACCTAACGTCGTTTTAAGTAGATCGAGAGAAATATTGTTCTACAGACAGTGCAGTGCAGTCCTCGTTTCATGCTTAAAGCCTCAACCAGACTCAAGCACAACACTCTATGCGGTTACATTTAGCCTCTTTCTGTACAACTATAAAATTAGTAGTATAGTATTATATTATCTGTGGTAATATTGTTAAAGATGGAGTCAAGAGAGAAGGCCGAAATAGGGTCTCCGTGGAATTTGCTTATTTTCCGGACGCAAATGCCTTCCTACTCAATAGTGTTTTATAATTACATAATTATGATGCTTCTATTCCGCTTTTTATTATAACCCGAACGGGGCGGGGTAGTTTCAGGCATCAATACAGACATGACAGACGAAAATGTCTTGAAGTACATTAAGGTACCACCTGGGTGTGGAAAGATTCTGAAGGTGAGGCATATCAACAGAAAGGTTGTTAGAGACGGGGTGGCTGAGTGGAAACACACAGAAAGCTGCGTCCTTACATTTGATGGACAAGTTCTTCCGTAGAGTGTGTTTTTACTCGGCTCCACTCTTCCAGTGGAGCAATATATTTACCCCACCATACAATGCCGAAAATTCTGCCGATATGAACACGTAAAGTCAGTGTGTAGATCCAAACCCCGCTGCTTAAAATGGGTCATGGCCACCCAGGTGATAGCTGTGATCGCACTTTGCGAATAGCAAGGCGTGCCCAGAGTATGGCAGACTATTAAGATAGCTACGTCGGAAAAAGTAATATCATACTCTGAAGCCAGCAAAGAGATCTCAACTGTATCCCGCAAAGACCCATGCCCACCCTCTGTCAATCCTATGATAAACATGCACGTAAATCTATAATTAGCCCTCCTGAATCAACTCACTCAATATTGAGTGAGTTGATTTAGGAAGGTTAATGAAAAATGTTAGAGGAGTGATATAAGTTATTGGGGATATCCCCAATGACTAAGGCCACTCTTCTCACTCATCTTCTATAGAACCACTCATTCAACTACTAACTACTCTCCTTAACCCTAGCTTTTCACAACTATCTATGTCTTTTACTATCCCACCGTCCAACGTTGCCCAACAATTTGTCCTTTTACTAATAAACCATCAAAATGGCGTCTTGCCAAACATTTATCCATTGGAATATGAGGAGCATACACCACAAGAAGCATGACCTAATGCACCATTTAAATAAATTCAAGCCTGTGGCTTGCTCTATCGCTGAGACTTGATTGATTCCAAATCTTAGCCTTCCAAAATCTTAATACAATATACTAAGATTTGACAGCTTGCATGGCTTTGGAGGGTCAGCCCTTCTAGTTAAAAACACAATGCCCTTTGTATCTCATCAGATTCCTACTTCCCGTCTAGATGACAATAATAATAATATAATGGTATATCGCAGGCACTGTGCATTATTGAGGTTGACATAAAACATCTGTTGCAAGAACGTTTCTTCGGTCGCCTGCAAAAAGTGCTTTAGCCCTTTGTCAGGTGACAATGGTAGACAGCACAGTACACTGATGACGTCGTACCGAATGCATCACCCGCGTTTATCTGTGGGTGGTGAGATTGTATAAAAATGAGTTTGACATTTAATCTGAAACAAATCATTTAAAATTCAAGAAGAAATTGTTTGAGTTTATAATAAACAAAGCTTATTATACCACAATGGAGTACTTGTAAGATGATAATAATAATATATAATTAATTTAATAATGATATTGATAACTAAACATTTTGGGAAAAACTTGAACTTCCGATTTGTATGTTAATTCAATTTAATTTCATTTTTGTAATATTTACAATGGCTTATAATTTTATTTTTATCTTTTTCTGACATATTTTAAGCATGTTTCTTGACATTTTAATTTTAAATAATACTTTAAATTACCTTGTAAAATTGTAAAAATATGCAGTTGCATGCCATAAAAGGCTGGACATAGAGAACAATGCATTTACCTAACACCATTAAAATATATTTTTTTATTGTACCTGTGGTTGCAACCATTATATGATTAAGAATAACCCGCAGAAGTGTGGGGGCTGGAGTTTGTTGAACACCGTCGCGGTGGACAACGGGCTTACCCCGCTCTCTTCTTGACTAAAGAGAATTGACGCAGGCCTGTAGTACTTGGAGTCAACGAACGCAGGGAGGTATGGCATTGCAAGAAGCTTCACGGTAGGTTGTTTCGGGCTCATGTGCCCGATGTGGATCTACTAGCATCCGTGGCCTGGCTACGATTCGGTGACCTCTTCAGGGAAACCGAGGGTTTTGTCTGTGCAATTGCTGACGAAGTTATCATGACGAATAACTACCGGAAATATATCCTGAGGGATGGCACAGTTGACATCTGCCGTGCATGTCACCGACCTGGTGAGTCCCTCAGACATATCGTTTCCGGCTGTTCACGTCTTACTAACGGCGAGTACTTGCACAGACAAAATCAAGGCAGTATAATCCACCAGCAACTTGCTCTGAGATACTACCTTGTGGACGTTGAAGTACCGTACTGTAGGTACGTTGCTGAGCCAGTTCTTAAAAATAGTCGTATCACACTGTACTGGAATCGCTTTATCATTACAGATAGGACTGTTGTTGCCAACAAGCCTAATATTGTGATGATAGACTGATTAGAGTGACGTGCAATGATCATCGACATCACCATCCCCCATGACGAAAATCTCGACAAAGCCGAAAAAGATAAACAAATGAAATGTCTGGATCTAGCACACGAGATTGTCGACATGTAGGATGTTGATTCTGCGATCATTGTACCTATAGTCGTGTCTGTTAATGGTTTGATTGCCAAGAGCCTCGACCAACACCTTGAGAGGCTCACGTTAGGCGCTTGGATCAAGGGAGCAGCCTGATGCAGAAGGCAGTACTTCTGGACACGGCTCGCATTGTAAGGAGGTTCCTTTCTCTGGGGCCGTAACCACCGGTAGCTTGGTCCCTGTACCCGATGCCGGTGGGACACTATTTTTTATATTTTTATTTAGATTTTATAAAACAAAATAAGAAAGTGAATAATAATAATACATTTATTATGAAAAACTTTTATTAGCAGGGCCTGTACCATGGCAATCATCTGATTATGTGTAATTAAATTTAAATAAAAATGTATATAATAAATTTAGTCCAAAAAACATATCATATAGGGTTAATAACAGGGTGCCTGTACTAGGGTAAACCTGTGCCACAGGCGTTAAGGGCACTTGTAGTGAACTAGAATTTTCAACAATATTTATCAAGTAAATTAAGTATAGGTAGGTAACAAATAAAATGCAAATACAATAAATGCAATTTATATTATTTTACAATGTTTGTGACGCTTTTAGGAGTCCTCATTATAATCTATGCTATATAAATATCTCGATTCAGCAATCTTTTTCGCCGGACATTCTGAGTCACCTGTTTTGTGATTGCTAGGTTTTTTGAAGCTTAAACATGTTGCACATTTTGGTTAGTCAGTTTTCTTAGTGCACTCATTTACCTGGTGACCTAGTTCACCGCACTGTCTGCACGTGTAGGTTGCTTCGCAAAAGTTCGAGCTGCGTGTCCATATTGTTGACATTTGATGCATCTGGTCACCAACGTGAAGTCCCGAACTGGGCAGGACGTCCAGTTGTTGAAGACACGATCCTGATTTATATGGGTGCATTCTTTTATGTGGCTTTTCCATCTTTAGTCTGGAAATAGATTTTGAAGTCATTAAGCCATTCAGCTTGGTCTTGGTTTTCCTTTAAGGGTTCTAGTCAAGTGTGAATCAAAATCGCTTTTTCCTTCAATGACTGGTAGTGCACAGCCACCTGAGAGACTCCATTCCCGACCTTCCACGCAATTGAATTGATTGTCAGTTTTTGTTCAGAGTTCAGTTTACCATCTGCAGCAATTTGGCATACCTCATTCAGACATTGTTCTATTGTTGACATCCAATTCTTGATATCGCTAGTCCTCAAGGCTTTGCTGGGAGGGCTGCGAGGGCTACTTTCTATAGTAGCCATAATTTGTTTTAGTCGGTTGTCATACTAACATTAATTTATTCACTATAAATTGCAAGAGTTTAGAAATTTATGCGTTTAGAATATAAAATGAATCTTATAACCCACGTCTGTTTACTACAAAGTTGCAATTGTCTCCAGAAGAAGAAGAAGAAAGAAGAAATAGTATTTTACACATTCAAAGTTGCAATAAACAAAATTAATAAACATAGCAAAGCGCCAGCGGCAGCTATTAGTGGCTCAGTATTCGACCTAACATGGTAATGGTTATAAATTATGGTATTTAATGTGGTGCGGATACCCCGAGCAAGGTAAAGTACGACTTTAATTTTTTTTAATCATTTCGATTACACCAATGCCACTGCATCACTGACACTTTATCCACACTAATACTTTGCACACACGATTATTAAAATAGCGAATATGTCCATCGGTAGACGTGTTGTCGCTTTGACCGCCCGATGAAGACTGCCGAATTAGACTCACCGCCCACAATATGGCCGCCCCGCCATCACGTCGATGCTATAATCCGCAAGAATGATCATTGAGACCCAGGAGTTAAATCAGCCCCTGTGTCTAGCATTCGTGGACTATAAAAAGGCCTTTGACTCGATTGAAATCTGGTCCGTTCTGGAGTCCCTGCAGCGATGATGCTAAGTAGATTGGCGATATACTCAAGTAATGGGATATGTCTATGAAACAGTTGCATACGAAACTCCGATCGATCTACTGGATAAAGCGTAAGGCATGTCAACGCGCTTTTGTCGCATTCACGTAGTGATTCATAGATTAAACAGATATAACTGGTATTGTGATTACTTACTCTGTGGTCGCTTTATAGTAGCTTGCTACATTTTAGTAATCTGTGCATTAAAGTCTGGGACTGGACTCCGGACAGACACTTCTCGAATATGGCCACTATTCTGTGTTGTGCATGGTAGAACGTGAAATTGATTTACTCTCGAACTTAGAATAATAACGCCGTCGAATATGTGGCTACTTATTCTGGCAATAAACATTCGCGTTTGGTTGAACCGGCCCTTAATTTATTATAACTTTTCTGTGGACAAAATGTTTTGAAAGGTTTGTCTTTTTGTTCAATACGTTTGACTAAAAAAAATGAACAATTTCAATAGATTGTACTTATAAATAATTCGTTTGTACTTGGATCCATTCAATTGATTATATGGCAATCGTTTTAAATTTCCTTGTTGGAAAGGCTCCTGTGGTTACTATCGCGTGGATTTTATTCTGGTGTATCATTATATAATCTGAATAAATATGTAATTATACCTGGAGTAGGTATAATTACTTAATTATTCTTTCTCTTAAAACACTATCAGTGCAAAAGATCACTCCATACTCAATACTGTAATTGGTTCCAATATATAAAACATTCAATATTAAACTAAAGCTGCACACTATGTGAAATATTCGGCTTTAGTATATTTTGTTTATAATGTACATTAACAATATACATACATCGCGTTCATAGCATCGCATTAACTCCTATTTATACATAATCTGTGTATATCAATAACAAATTATTGTACATGTACACATACAGTATACAATTGTAGGTACATATCCCTTGTAAAATTTGTTTGTCAAAAATTGGTGCCTATTTTGTCGTTCTGGTGAATTTATTCAAATTGTTGTTAGTAGGGTCTGTTGTTTAAAATACTTTGGAAGTGTAATAGCTGTTCTGTAACAGTTTATTAAAAAAGTTTTATCTTACTTTGGATTGTCCTCATTACAAAAACAAACTTATCTAAAGTTTGTATTTTTTGTTCATTGGTAGTACCTATCAATCCTAATTTATTTGAGATTTATTTCTCGCACTAATCTTAATTATCATTTTTTAATGTTAGAAGTACTATTATGATGTGCGGTCCCGTTAGTGTAAAAGCCTCCTCAATGATAAGTTTAGCATTGTTTTCCAATTCTTTTCTGCTATCTCTATTATGTCATTAGTCTATTTCTTCCTTTTTGTTGTCACTCCCCGTGCCTGGTGGTCCTAATTACTTTATTGTATGTATCATCCTTTTCCACTTTTGCAGCTAAACTGAGTGAATGCTCTCCCTATGTGTACATTTCCAGCATACATTAAGCCTGGAACTTAATTTTGATGATATGACATTGTCCTATGCTTGTTCTTTATGGTTTCTCAATAGATATTTCTGGATTCAGCAATATCCATGTATCAAGGATTATTTTGCTTAATATCATAAAACCCATAATTCATTTATGGGTCTTTCTGTGAGAGCATTTCAGGAGGTAATTTTCAATAGTAGTCAAATCCATTTCATGCCAAATTGAGAAAAGACGACTTTTAGGTTCCGTAGTGACATACTCCGTTGTAATGTTTAGTAGATTATCTATAGATTATTATGGGGTTTTTGCCAAACTACTTGGCAATATATGATTAGGTATAAATGAGACAAAAGATGTAGTATAGTCTGGTTATAATTATCTAAAGGTGCATCTTATATACTAACGACTTCGTGTTGATAACAGATAGTAAAAACATTTAATAGATACTGAACGTGCGATAAGGAACATAAGCTTGTGATGTAGATTGTAGAGATTGTAGATACAGCACAAAGATATTGTACTGTAACAGTACACCCCCCTTTAAAAAATTTATGGTAATAGTGTGTAAACACTATTACCATATAATTAATTTATATTGTAAAATATAAATTTGACCTAGACCTTACTAGTTATTTGCTGATGTATATAAATAATAATGCTATTGTACGCGGTGGAATTTGATGACGCCTGTTGTGGTGTGATTTGCTGACGTCTGTAATTTTGACTCAGCTGTTGCACGAGTGTTTATTATTTTTTTTTTTTTTCGTTAAACTCTTCATTCTTCTGTCCAGTGTTTTCATTATGCCGTAAATTAGGATCACGCCGATTGTTAAAATAATCTGTCCCATTGCAACATTTCTTGTCCACCGTAAGTCCTCCTGGATCAGGTTACGGAGTTGGTTCGCTTAGTTGTAAATTAATGGTATATGTTAAGATCTATGTTAATATATATACGAATAGCTTGCTTATATCAGCGATTTTTTATAGACGTACTACTGGCTTTACTTTACGTCCCGATCGTGTAGTGTACGTGTGTGAATGCCTGTCGCAATCCTTTGAATCTGGCACGTAGTTTGATTCGTCATTGATCATGAAAGCTGGTTTCAATCTATCAATTGATATCACTGTCTCTTTATCCCTAATTCTAATGCAAAATGTTTTATCTGTTTTACTAATTACTGGGTAGGGTCCTTCATACGGCGGTGTCAGGGCTTTCTTAATTCTATCACACCGAACAAATACGTGTGAGCATTCTTTGAGTTCGGGATGCACAAATATAGCTTGATTGTGTTTTTTTCTTTTCGGAATTGATGTCATTTGTGTGATGTCCTTTTGAATTTGTTTTACAAACTCTTCGTACGTTGATAACTGTGCTGCTGATGACTCAAAAAATCCTCCAGGGAGTCGTATTGGCGTTCCATATGTCATCTCTGCTGAACTATAACCTGTGTCTTCTCGCAAGCTACTCCGCAACCCGAGTAAAACTGTTGGAATTTCTTTTAACCAATTTTCGTTGGATTCTCTTGTCATTAACGCCGCCTTTAAAGTTCTATGAAATCTCTCTATCATTCCATTGGATTGTGGATGATAAGGTGTTGTCCTAATTTTATGTATTCCCAAAAATTGTGAGAGTGACTCAAATATTCTTGATTCAAACTGTCGGCCTTGATCCGTAGTAATGCGCAATGGACATCCAAAACGAGTAATCCATCCCTCGAAAAGTGTCTTGGCTACTGTTTCTGCAGTTATATCTTCTACCGGAAATATTTCGGGCCATGACGTACAACGATCTATGATTGTGATTAAATATCTCTTCCCTTGTGAAATCGGAAGTGGTCCGACGATGTCAATATGTAAATGTTCAAAACGTTGCGCTGTCATAAATGTACCAGGAGGTGATATCGTATGTCGTTGTATTTTTGATTTTTGGCAGGCTATACATGATCTACACCAGTTATTGATATCTTTGTTCATATACGGCCATAAATACCTTTGGGTTATCATTTTTCTCGTAGTTCTTTTTCCTGGATGGCTCATACCATGAATGGTATCGAAAATTTGTTTGCGAAAATGCTTTGGTAAGTAGGGGCGGCTTTTTCCAGTAGAGGTGTCGCAGGTGATGTTTATTGTGGAACCCGGAAGCGTAATGTTTTTGAATTTTAATCTTTTATTGTCATGTAATTTACTTAGTTCATTATCTGTTGATTGACATTTTTCCAATTCAGCGTAATCGATAGGTGATGGCACGTATATTTCCTCTATTCGAGATAAGGCATCGGCGGTAATATTGTCACGTCCGCTTATGTGTTGAATGTTGGTACTGTATTGTGAAATGAAATCTAACTGCCGGACCCGTCGCGGTGTATCGTTTGATGATGGTTTTTGGGAGAATGCGTATGTCAAAGGTCGGTGATCCGTAAATATTGTAAATTCTCTTCCCTCGATTAATCTGTGAAAATGTTTGACGGCCATGTATATTCCTAACAGCTCTCTGTCAAACGTAGAATATTTTTGTTGAGTTTCGCTCAATTTTTGTGAAAAAAATCCTAATGGTTCCCAATTGCGTCCGGATTTTTGTTGTAAAACTCCACCAACGCAAGTAGCACTAGCGTCGGTCATGAGCGCTAGTGATGCGTTGCGGGAAGGATGCGCTGTTAACACTGCGTTTTTCATGCTTTCCTTGCATTTTTCGTAAGCTTTGTCTGCTTCCGTTGTCCAAGGAACAGGTGAATTATCGTTCTTTTTTGAACCATGTAGATATTCGTTTAAAATTCTTTGATTTTCCGCTGCGCATGGAATATTACTTCTGTAGAAATTGACCATGCCCAAAAATCTTCTTAATTCTTGAATTGTTTTCGGTTTGGGAAATTCCATGATTGCTTTGTAATTTTCTTCGGTAGGGAGTATTCCTTGGCTCGTTATATGATAACCTAAGAAATCTATTTCCCTTCTGAGAAATTCGCATTTTTCGAGATTAATGGTTATTCCATTCTCGTGTAAACGTTTGAAAACCGTTTCTAAATGCTGATAATGCAAATCTTCGTTGTCCGATGCAATGAGACAGTCGTCTACAAATATAAATACGTAGTTTAAATCTCTAAATAAGGAATCCATGAATCGTTGAAATGTTTGTGCCGCATTGCGTAATCCGAAAGGCATTCTTAAGTACTCAAAAAGTCCAAAAGGTGTGATGATGGCTGTTTTTTCTATATCTTTAACAGGAATACAATGGTATGCTTTACGTATATCTATCTTGCTTAGTATCTTCTTATTTTCTAATATGTATGTAAAGTCAGTTAATCTTGGTAGTGGGTATTTGTCCGGTACTGTCGTGCTATTGAGCATTCGATAGTCTCCGCATGGTCTCCATTCGCCATTTTTCTTTTTTACCATATGTAATGGGCTTGCCCATGGGCTATCTGACGGTCGGCAAATTCCGAGTTCTATCATATTTTGAAATTCCTTTTTGGCTATGTCGTATTTTTCTGGAGGTAATGGTCTTGCCCGAGCTGCGACGGGTGGTCCTGTAGTGATAATGTGATGTTCAATCTTATGTTTGGGCGCATTGCGGAGAGAGGACCCTTTCGTGATGTCTTCGTATTTGTTTAAAAGTTGCGTAATACGTGGATTCGTTCCCACTGCGATATTACGAATTGTTTGTTGTGTCGCTTTTTCCGAAGTTACATGCGTTGTCAGCTCTGTAACTTTGTCGATAAGTTTGCGACCTGCTATGTCGACTAATAGTTTATAGTGCTCTAGAAAATCTGCTCCAATTATTGGTTGTGTAACATCGGCGATTACAAAATTCCATTTATAACATCGTTGTAGTCCTAAATTCAAGGTAAGCGTCTTCTCGCCGTAAGTCCTAATTTTAGTCCCATTTGCAGCGTATAGTGTGTATTGTTCATTTTGTAAAACTGAATGTCTCTGTTGCTTGCTAATGACTGAAATATTTGCGCCCGTGTCAATCAAAAACTTCATACCACTTTTTCGGTCGGTAATGGTGAGGCGATTGGATGGGTGGATTGCACAGAGTTTCGCCGTTGTCTGTGCTCTTATTCGTTTCCCTGGTTCCGTACGTAAGTCATTGGTTTCCAACTGCATGGTTTAATGCAGTTCTTTGCATATTTTCCGAATCTTTCGTGGTAGTAACAAAATCGATTTGCTCCTCTATAGTTTGTTCTCGGCCTCATAATCGGGAATTGTTGACGTTTCTTGAAATGATTGTGCGTGTTGGGTCGATAGCCATATTGACCTTGCTGAATTGCGTCAGTATCTATCTGTAATTTTGCTAGCTGGGCTAAAATGCATGCTGTATTGTTGTCGTTTGAAGTGTCGTTGCTAACAGCTGATATTTCGGTTACTTTTGAATTCATTATTATTTTGTCTGCAATTTGGCTCAGTTTGTCAATTTCCATGTCTTCCGTAACTGCTAGAACCGTAGTAACTGATGTTGGTAAAAGCCTGAACCATAGTAGTTTAATTGTTTCGTCACTGATTTTTCCTCTCCCGAGGACTCGCATTTGACGTAATAACTGCGAAGGTTTTTGATCACCGAGTTCTGTCTCTGATATTAATTTTTGAAACTGTCGCTGTTCTGTTTCTTCGTAACAATCAATTAAACGTTCCTTGATGTTTTTGTATTTATCTGTAGTCGGTGGTGAAGTGATTAGGTCACTAACCTGTAGTATTTCTTCCTTGGATAACTTTGCTATTACTGTACAGTATTTGTATTCGTCTCCTTGCTTCTGTGGTGCTAATATGGCTTCTAGTTGCGTGAACCATAATCTTGGTTGGTCTTTCCAAAATTCCGGAATGCGGGATAAAACCGAGGTGCCAGCAGCTACTTCAAGTGTTCCTTGCTGATTTATGTTCGCCTTGCACGGTGATTGTGCCATGTTTCTTGCTGCGTATTCGTTCGTCGGGGTCACCAATTTGCCAAACTACTTGGCAATATATGATTAGGTATAAATGAGACAAAAGATGTAGTATAGTCTGGTTATAATTATCTAAAGGTGCATCTTATATACTAACGACTTCGTGTTGATAACAGATAGTAAAAACATTTAATAGATACTGAACGTGCGATAAGGAACATAAGCTTGTGATGTAGATTGTAGAGATTGTAGATACAGCACAAAGATATTGTACTGTAACAGGGTTCATTAATATTCAACAATAACAGAAATACTCCGTTGTAATGTTTAGTAGATTATCTATAGATTATTATGGGGTTCATTAATATTCAACAATAACAGAAATAAAGTTAATGCTAGTATTTACGGAGCAAATTGCGATTTTAAAATGGATTTGACTAGTTTTGTTTCTTATGAGTGGATTTGACTATTTTTGAATGAGAGCAAACTGGATTTGACCAATTTTGTTAAGAAGCTGTCAGGATTTGACTACTTTTGAAAGAACAAACTTACTAGTCAAATAGGGTTGTCACTGACTTTTATAATGTTATCGGAAGTTAAAGGATTGAAAGGTTTTGATAAATAAGATAATATTTTTAATTAATAGTATTTATTTTTCGAAAAATAAAAACTAAGCAATCATTTACCCATATATTTAATAAAAAAACTAGCCTATATCATATCACTAACACGAGTTTCTTCAACATATTCTTCACAGATTGCCTTGTCCATATTATTATCATCCACATCATTAGCATCAGCATTATTTCTGTTCCGATCTACAACAGTTTTGTAATAGTTGAGGTCCTCTCTTTGCATCCAATCTTTTCCGAAATGTTTTGACAGTAGTTTGTTCACATCGTTAATTTTCTCCTTTTTTATTTTAGGACAGGTGGTGATAGTCTCTGGTAATATGTCTGAAGCATATTTACCTGGTTTAGCTATGGAACGTCGAACACCGGTATCATTGTGGTAAAAAGTTTCACCTCTCACTATAACACCAATGTTTTGAAAGGTTTGTCTTTTTGTTCAATACGTTTGACTAAAAAAAATGAACAATTTCAATAGATTGTATTTATAAATAATTCGTTTGTACTTGGATCCATTCAATTGATTATATGGCAATCGTTTTAAATTTCCTTGTTGGAAAGGCTCCTGTGGTTACTATCGCGTGGATTTTATTCTGGTGTATCATATATAATCTGAATAAATATGTAATTATACCTGGAGTAGGTATAATTACTTAATTATTCTTTCTCTTAAAACACTATCAGTGCAAAAGATCACTCCATACTCAATACTGTAATTGGTTCCAATATATAAAACATTCAATATTAAACTAAAGCTGCACACTATGTGAAATATTCGGCTTTAGTATATTTTGTTTATAATGTACATTAACAATATACATACATCGCGTTCATAGCATCGCATTAACTCCTATTTATACATAATCTGTGTATATCAATAACAAATTATTGTACATGTACACATACAGTATACAATTGTAGGTACATATCCCTTGTAAAATTTGTTTGTCAAAAATTGGTGCCTATTTTGTCGTTCTGGTGAATTTATTCAAATTGTTGTTAGTAGGGTCTGTTGTTTAAAATACTTTGGAAGTGTAATAGCTGTTCTGTAACAGTTTATTAAAAAAGTTTTATCTTACTTTGGATTGTCCTCATTACAAAAACAAACTTATCTAAAGTTTGTATTTTTTGTTCATTGGTAGTACCTATCAATCCTAATTTATTTGAGATTTATTTCTCGCACTAATCTTAATTATCATTTTTTAATGTTAGAAGTACTATTATGATGTGCGGTCCCGTTAGTGTAAAAGCCTCCTCAATGATAAGTTTAGCATTGTTTTCCAATTCTTTTCTGCTATCTCTATTATGTCATTAGTCTATTTCTTCCTTTTTGTTGTCACTCCCCGTGCCTGGTGGTCCTAATTACTTTATTGTATGTATCATCCTTTTCCACTTCTGCAGCTAAACTGAGTGAATGCTCTCCCTATGCGTACATTTCCAGCATACATTAAGCCTGGAACTTAATTTTGATGATATGACATTGTCCTACGCTTGTTCTTTATGGTTTCTCAATAGATATTTCTGGATTCAGCAATATCCATGTATCAAGGATTATTTTGCTTAATATCATAAAACCCATAATTCATTTATGGGTCTTTCTGTGAGAGCATTTCAGGAGGTAATTTTCAATAGTAGTCAAATCCATTTCATGCCAAATTGAGAAAAGACGACTTTTAGGTTCCGTAGTGACGTACTCCGTTGTAATGTTTAGTAGATTATCTATAGATTATTATGGGGTTCATTAATATTCAACAATAACAGAAATAAAGTTAATGCTAGTATTTACGGAGCAAATTGCGATTTTAAAATGGATTTGACTAGTTTTGTTTCTTATGAGTGGATTTGACTATTTTTGAATGAGAGCAAACTGGATTTGACCAATTTTGTTAAGAAGCTGTCAGGATTTGACCGGCTTTTACCCGTGGTACCCCCAACATATCCCCTTGGTGGGATCACGGGTAATTTTTTTTACCCGTTGTCCCATCGTTCTAAACTGTGTTTGCCAGGGGGACTACAGGTAATTGAAGTACCCAAATAGTGTATTTATTTAATTTTGTTAATTTTATTGAAATGCTACTGTAGTTGTTAAATAAAAAGATTTTTGTTGAGATCAAGTTTATTACAAATCTAGATACCTACCTACTTACCAAAAAAAAATATTTTTAAATAAATTTAAATACGTATTTATCTTAATTTTTCCAGTGCCAAACCAATTGAAATCTCACCAGAAACTAGCTCCATTTGGATATCTCTAATATAATTATCATTCTCAATTAATGATTTTGGCCTTGATCGGAGCTGGGGTTTATTGCAGTTGACGCTCGTTAATTTTGCTAATAAATTCAACAACCTTAAAATATTACTGTTCGACTTTTTAATATATTTATTTATTTTACCGTGAAATGACTCAGCCACATTGTTTGTTCTGTGTCGTTCTGCAAAAACACTGATAACCTCCCAGGTATGCTTATCAAGCCATTGCCCTTCAACATAGTCCAGAAATGTCTTGATATTTTTATTTCCAATGCAAGTATACTGCGACTTAATATATTCCCAGCCATCTCGTAAATTATCTTTTGGCAATAAAGGTAACACTGAACATAAACCAACTAATCTCTTTGCCAGTTTAGTCTTTTTAAGACCTATTATCCTTTTTGCATTTCGCCACATGGCTTGCGACCAATGGAGTAGTCCACTTTCAAAGTCCGCTATGTGGAGAAAGTAAAAAAGTTAGAAAATCGATTTAATCGTCTAGTCCTAAAATGCAGTTACGAAAATGTATATTACTACATATCACTGAAAAGTAAAGTCACAGGGTTTATTTTTCCTATAGTAAATAAAATGCCGGTATAATAGAAATGTATTTATTTGTAACTAAAAATTAAACACAGCCAGTTTTGCAAATTTATTTTTAACTTAAACACTTTTGCTGTTGTATCAAATTAACATAAAAACTTTTGAAACAGTACCACTTAACCACTAACAGTATCATCTTAAGCTAAATTAATTTTAAAAACTTAATTTAAATTGTTATACTCTTATTTCTGATTCATCAGCCATTAATGTTTCTTCATTATCGGTTTCTTCTAATGTTTGCTCAATTTGTTCTTCTTGAAGAAATCTGTAATATTTTAGACTATCTACAGTAGCCCAATCCTCTCCAAAATGTTTTATCAACAGGTTTCTTACGTCATTTAATTTTGCTGTTTTTACAGGAACTCCTACATTTATCAAAGCAGGTGCGATCTGTTCGAATGATTTACCTCTTTTACAAATGTTTCCATAATTAATCAATTCCGACACATAATTAGGTTCTCCTTTCACAGCAATTTTACCAGTTTTATCTTTTCTCAAGAAGAACCTCTTGGAAGCGTTGAATTGAAAATGCCAAGATCCTGGCAATTTCAGAACATTTTTTGTGCTTGATTTCCAGTCATAGAAATTGAAATCTCTGCCAAGTCTGAGAACCGTACCATATTTTTGGAAAATATCAAAATAGGTCTCTGGTTCCACAATCACGTCCATAGGCCGCGTAGTCCTTTCGATATTTCCAAAAATACGATCGGGAGGCAAAAATGAATGCCCTACAATAGGGAATATTACTGTAATTTTTATTATATTGTTTGGGGCTTGGGTTTTTAACCAGTAGGCCAGCATTCCCAAAACAATTGAATTTTTGTTTTGCCCCCCACAACCATCACAGAATAATTTAATATGATTAACGTTTTCAAATGTGGTATTCATCAGTCTATGAAATAAGGCCGAAGCTATCTGATTCGAACCTTTCAAGGCCTCTGTTTCTAGCCAAGTGTAAATAAATGTATTTGATGTAGTTTGCGGCGCGTTAGAAGGTCCTACACAAATTGTCAAATTGTAAGCATACAGCTGGCGGCTAAAGTAGGCGCTTTGGTCAGGAACTTTTGGTAAAACCAAATTTTTTTGACAGTCAAAAGACATCATGATTTCGTTCTCCTGTGGACTTTTCAGGCTAGTGTAGAACCACTTGGCTTTTAATTTATGGATCCGAGAATGCGCTATAAGTAATTGTTTTTTAGCTTGATCACGTTCACGAGAAATAGACTCTTTTAACTGAATGCATTTGGAACAAGCATCTGTGGCCGGTGTTTTGAAACTTAAATTAAAATATTTGTTAAATATACGTCGGAAAAATTCGTACTTAACTGGAATGTTTTCTGGGTCATTACAATAAAGATCATGGAGTTTTTTTATGTTGAGATTGCTGCATAGGTATTGCACAGTAGATTTTCCTCTCACATAATGTGATTCTACACTTTTAAGTCCCCTTATGTAGGCCTTAACCGATTCAAAATGACTAGAATACCGAAAAGATCTTCTATCGCCGCCTCTTCTTTCTTTCGGGAGTTCCATTTTGGTTAACCCTTAACTTGGCAAAGACAAAAAAATGTTGTTTCCTTGTTATTTTTGTTTACATCGGCGTAGAAATTGCTTAAAAATAATAGGAAAAATAGAATAAAAAATCTCTAACCCCTACTTTTAGGAGGAGGGGAGGTATTATATATGATACATTGCCAATCAGCTAGTGATATCTATTAAAATAGACATGTATCAGATATGTGACAACACCAAACTTTGTACAAATAAAAATCATGATTATTTTTGTTAAAATTTATTAAAAAAGTAGAAAAGTTTTAATAAACAAGTAATCAAAATACGGGTTAACACACAATAAAACATAAAATATGAAAAAGGGATTGTCTTAGTGACTAAACATTATGCTTTGCAGTGATGATATTCAAAAAAACAATTTCTTTTCTCGACCATACACAGTCTCTGGTCGCATTTTGTGCATTTTACGTTTGTTTGTCCTGTTTTACAACTTTTGCATCTACCACAAGTTGTGAAAATAGGCCAATGATCAATATTATCAAACCTGACTGTATTAGGCGGTCGTGCAGATTGAGGTTTAATAATTTTTTTTATGTGCCTATAGTCTATCTCCACATCCACTTCCATAGTTCTATTTAATTTTACAATTTCCTTACAAATTTCTAATCTGAACACTTTTAACTTCTTATGGGTCTCACTTGAATTATTTTGGCGCCACAAAAGCCAAGCATTATTGACACATACGTCTAACAAATGCGAAAATATGGCCATATACCACCTATGAGTCCTGAACTCAGTTCTATAGAGAGCCGAGAACATGTCTGCTAGGTCAACTCCCCCCATGTGACGATTATATTGTGAAATTACGTCTGTACAGTCAACGTCGACCTTACGCTTCTGTTCTTTACAGTAGCGACGTATTTTATTGACAGGATAAGAGTCAGTATAACTGCTCCCAACATGAACAGATTTATTGTCATACCATTTAGTTACCGAGACTTTATTTTTATTGCACACCACTTGACAAAAACTGCCTCTTCCTCTTTTCTTCAACTCCTTATCTGATACCAGCAGCTTGTCACACCCTCTCAATCTATTAGATCGCATGGTTCCTAAACTTAAAATACCGTAATTAGACCTTAGCGTTTTCATTAACTCAAATGAAGTAAAAAAGTTATCAAAATAAACTGTGGCTCCTGGTTTGTTCGGTATACTTTTACATAACGCAAGCACAACCATACTACCTAAACCAAGTGACTGTTCGTGATCGTCAAAGTGGTGCTGTCTAAAGGTGTCTTCACCTTCGTATAATATAAAATCACAGATATAACCTGTTATTGTAGCGCGGGCAAACATTTTAAAACCCCATTTCGTAGGTTTATTTTTCATATATTGGCGTCGAGACCCCGCTTTCTTACCTTTATAAGGTATCATCATTTCATCGACGCTATACTTCTGCCCTTTGTCAAACTTTAAGCAATTTGCTCTTACTATATCCAAAATAGGTCTAATTTTGTAATATCTGTCCCCATTGTCATCATTATTGTCAATGAAATGAAGATACCTTCTTATCTGTTGATATCTTTTTAGGGACATTAGGTCGGCTATCATAGATACTCGCAAATCTTTGTTCCAGTAATCGGTATATGCTGGTAACTTAATTATTCCCATCAAAAGGTTAATCGCAACAAAATCTTTGACATCCTGTGAGGTCACATTGATGCATTGACCACTGATTTGCGTGGAATAAAGATTTGTTTGTTCAATTGTAAGCTGTATAATCTCATTTGAGAAAAATAAATAAAAATGCTCTAGTGGCGATGACGCATTTACGATTTCGTTTTTCAAAAACGATCGTTCAAATGAGTCTACAAGAACTTTGTGGGTAAATAATTTGTTTTTCTCCCACTTGAATATTAAAGGTTCATGTTTTCTCTTCGAAATAGTACGTTTTACTTTTACTCCTTGAGAAGCAAGTGATGTTTTCTTTTGAGCTCTTGTAACTTTCAAAGTCGACGGTGATGGTGAATTTGATTCTGTTGGAGAAGGCGTTATTGGCGATGGTAGTGGCGAATTAGCTGTTAAAACTTGTCTTAGCAAGGATTGGTTTCTTAGAGCGTTATTAGGCGATGCAGGAGATGAAGCAATTGGAAAGTTTTCTTGAAGCACGTGTCTTTCAAGGGAGCTATTACAACATTCATTCACTTC
The DNA here is from genome assembly GCA_945859575.2 of Herminia tarsipennalis. Lineage (NCBI taxonomy): Eukaryota > Metazoa > Arthropoda > Insecta > Lepidoptera > Erebidae > Herminia > Herminia tarsipennalis. The sequence goes on along the minus strand of OX243849.2, from coordinate 9,970,229 downwards.
CTCAGTTTCTGAGTCCGCAAGCAAATTTAAATTTTCGAGCGATGAATCTATGGAGGGTACTGATGAACTTTCTCCACTATCTTTATCATTTAATATTTGCTCTTCTACGTCTGTCTGGTCAGATTCATCATCAGAACGTCCAGATGCGGGAGGGATAAGTGCAAGTATCTTGTTAGATCGTGAAGAGCGATTGCCAATCTAACACAAAGAAAAACATAAAATAAGCAAAAGCGCAAGCACACCCATTTTGTTCTGCAAGAGTTATGGCTATCCGTTGAATGAAAAAAAAAGTACTATAAACGCGTGTAAAAAATTGTTCATACTTGGTAATGTATCATATGTAATACACATAAATTGAACATCAAATCATCGTCACATTGGCAACGTATCATATTCGATACATCACTATTAGGTACCAAATTGTTAATGACTTGGCAACGTATTAAATATGATACATCATACTTTACTGAACAATAAAATACACAAATCGCTTCTCTATGGCAAACAAAATATTACAATATGATTGTCGAAGTTTTATTTAGTTATTATACACAAACTCGCGCAAAATATGCAAAAATATTCTACAATAAAATTAAAAACTCACCTGTTGTTGAAACTTCACGTATTTTCTAGCCGCCATTTTCGTGACAACTGGCGTAAATGACGTTCAAGACGTCAGTTCATATTTTTGTCTCTTTCTTACTAGAATAATAGCTGCGTTCCATATTTGAAAATGTCCTATATATCGTGATACGAAGCATTTTTTTTTTTTTTAGTATTATGTATTGCTGGTGTTACAATGCCAAGAAAAGGGTTAAATGGCTTTTACAAATTCTTTGTATTCGGTCCTTAGATACTCCCAAAATAGTAGTAAATGCTTTTTGACATACTTTCTGCAATACAATTCGGCGTTTTCCATTGGAATTTTCTTCATATTTTGGTATAAAATAACATATTGTTTGAGATTTTCTTTTTCCTTCTTTTTTTGGTGTTCGTGCAGTACAGTATTTTAGTAAAAATGTATCCTGAGTAACTTTGTCTGACGATGAATAAAAATGGCGATGAAATTTACTGTAATCTTGCCGTGTTAACTCGTTGCACTTGTAACCCTGTTTGGAATTTCCATGCACACACTCTGGTATTTTCGGCGGTCCTTTGGGTTTGTGTCTGAAGCAAAAGAGAGAAGCACCCAAAAATAAATTTGTACCGAAACCTCAAGCATAGTGACAAGAGCATGACTGATTAAATAACGGTGAAATGCAGTTTAGTGGCAGGGCTCCCATGTTTTAGTAGTAAGTATCACACAAATAACACTCAGGCAACGTAAATAAACAAAACAAACATAACCTCACCTGTTCGACTTAGCAATTTCTCGCTTCCATGTTGATTTATCAGCAATTTTTTTCCGTCCTCTTCTACTTGGTGCTTCATTAACTTCCTTTTCTTGAATTTCCATTTTATACAATAATATTAAAAACAGATAGGTAATTAATTTAATCACGCACGTGCTTGCAATCCAACAGGTGTTTACGCGAATTTGACATTGACTGTCAAGTTGGCGGCGTCTGCACGAGTCACGGGGTAACATGGCGACTTTTGAAAGTTATCAGTAACTTAGAGTGGTTTGGAAGTGGACTGTCAAACAATGTAGCGAGTTTTGCAGGTGTATCGAATATTTAACCTAAATTTATGAGTAACTTACCGAGTTTTGAACGAGAAGCATGAGCGCATCGCAAGGCATTTTAAAAATCAAATAAAATGGCGTCCTTGGTTTATTTTTTTATTTTTTTTAACTTAGCGGCCTTTGCTAGTGGACTACTCAATGGTAATAACAACCAACCACGGTTATGTCTGGGTAAACTACTGAAACAGCATTTAGAGCTGCAAGTTCAAAGTCACAATGGTACTTTTTTGGTTTCCAATTTGGCAACTGCGATTTTAATAATCTAAATAGTGTCACATATGTTTAGTATTTTTTATCACTAAGCAGAGCAAAAATGATTGGTTTTACTTTTGTCGTAGTATTTGTACTACCCAATTCAGCATGAATAATAAATAATTGAGCAAAAGGTGATGGACAAGACTGAAAAGTTCCATCTGCAAATATTTCTTTTACTTTATCAATTAGGGCTCTGTCATCATCCTTGCAAAATATTAAAATCTTAGTACTTCCGTCATAGTAATCTGCTAAAACGAACTCTGAGTGCTGCATTGGGACTTCAACTTCATCAAAACTCTTAAAATTTAATTTATTTACTTTTGAAAAAATTTTTCGTGCATTATAAATAGCGTGTTTTGCATTTTCAAATTTTGCCAAAGGTGTAATTAAGTCGTATCCTTTTTTTTGCCACTTGTCTTTGACATCTTCATATAGTTTTGGTATAGGTGTGTCGGTTTGTCTTGCAACATGTCGTATATCATTTAACTCGAGAGCAATTTCATTTTGCAGCAGTTTTTTAACGCATGTATGTGGTCTTTCAGCCTTTACAATCATTTGCTGTAAAATATGTCAAAGAAAAGTTAAAAAAACCTTTACATTTTGTGCTTAGGTATAGTCAACATCCGATAGAGCATAAATTATAATTTTGGCTACATTGAAAGCACAAATCTATCTGATGCTGACTGTACCTACATAGAAAGTATTGATTATAATATAATATATTAATATAGGTAAATAATTATTTACCTCAGTAACAGTGACAGATCCTTTACATTTATTTTTTATTCGCTCCTTGCAATTCCACAAAAGCATTGTATTTACATATGTTTTTTTCTTATAAAATTGGTAGCCTTTGTAAAGTAAAACTTTTCCCCCTTTTCGGTCAATTATATCAACACTGTTGTTATTCATTTTTCTGGCTGCTTAATCGGAACTTTTAATTACACTTGACACAAACTTTATAATATATATATTACTACTATATATTATAAATTACCCTTATATTACATTACTCTTTGTTACAACTATTATGAATAATGTCATATTAATTAAACATGACACATTTATTGAAATGACGCATAATATAGAAAAATAAAATAAATAAACAAGGAAATCTCAGTGAAGAGGTTTTAACTTTACTGTAAACAATTTATTTTCAGGGGGACGTGGTGGGAGCAGGGGTAAAAATAAATTACCTGTAGTCCCCCTGGCAAACACAGTTTAGAACGATGGGACAACGGGTAAAAAAAATTACCCGTGATCCCACCAGGGGGATATGTTGGGGGTACCACGGGTAAAAGCAGGATTTGACTACTTTTGAAAGAACAAACTTACTAGTCAAATAGGGTTGTCACTGACTTTTATAATGTTATCGGAAGTTAAAGGATTGAAAGGTTTTGATAAATAAGATAATATTTTTAATTAATAGTATTTATTTTTCGAAAAATAAAAACTAAGCAATCATTTACCCATATATTTAATAAAAAAACTAGCCTATATCATATCACTAACACGAGTTTCTTCAACATATTCTTCACAGATTGCCTTGTCCATATTATTATCATCCACATCATTAGCATCAGCATTATTTCTGTTCCGATCTACAACAGTTTTGTAATAGTTGAGGTCCTCTCTTTGCATCCAATCTTTTCCGAAATGTTTTGACAGTAGTTTGTTCACATCGTTAATTTTCTCCTTTTTTATTTTAGGACAGGTGGTGATAGTCTCTGGTAATATGTCTGAAGCATATTTACCTGGTTTAGCTATGGAACGTCGAACACCGGTATCATTGTGGTAAAAAGTTTCACCTCTCACTATAACACCGCGGGGTTCTCCTTTCATTCTTGTGAATATAAACCTCTTGCAAGACATTATTTTGAAATGGAAAGCCTGGGTTCCCTTATGGATTTGTTGACTTGCTGTCTTCCAATTACATACGTCAATATCCGTCAGATGAAAAACAGTTGCATGATTTTTTATGATATAAACATACTCATTCGGTTGTAGAATGGTATTTCTCTTCTTGATTTCTTTTTCAGCAATACCAAATACTCTATCAGGGGGTATAAATGAATGTCCCGTTACGGGGAAAATGAGTTCTACTTTTTTTAGTGATTTTGGCGCGCTACTGCTGAACCATTTGGAAATCATTCCTATCATGGTGGAATTTTTATTTTGGCCTGAGCATCCATCAGCCATCAGTCGAAGTACCTCTACGCCAGTGAAATCTATGTTGTTTTGTAAGCAGTGATACAGTGCACTAGATAGTTCGTTTGACCCTTTTGCATGAACATCTTCAGTCCATACGTAAGAAAATACATTTTCTTTTGTTAGATCTGAATGGGAATGGCCTACAACTATTGTATAGTTGTAAATGTACAACTGGCGGGAATAATATGTACTTTGATCAGGGACCTTTGGTAAAGGTTGGTTTTTACCACAGTCAAATGATAATATTTTTAATTTAGGGTCGGTGTCTGCCAGGAAGTTGAAAAATGATTTGCTTCTTTTTTCATGAACTTTCAATTCAATTTGGAACTGAGCCTTTGTTGAATCGTCCTTTTCAATTTTTATTCTTTCCTTCAATTCTATGCACGTGGAACACATATCACTTCTTGGATGACTAAAACTTATATTAAAGGACCATGCAAAAAAATGTATGGGCAGTGTCCCATCCCATCAACAGACATGGGACAAGTTTCAATATCATTATTACGTCCCATGAAAAGTCAGTACCAATTTTTAGTTCGGAATTCGACGGGGTTTTTTTTTAAAAAGACTTTTGACAAAAATAAAGTATTTTTATTTTAAAATAAAAAATTACATTTTAGACGATAATTACAAAAAGCAATTGTTCAACTAGACATTTTAAGTATTAATAACACAAAAACAATTGTGCAAGTAGACACTTAATAACAACAGAACTATTATCCAGACAAAAATAACGTTATATTATTCATCTATTATAATAGTCGATAACATTGCCGCTGGTAGATTAAAGTCGATATGTCGACCTTTGCCCATATACCATATAATTGATATTATATGGGCACAACTTCCAACCGTACGCGCCCCTGTTAGGCATGTGCAATACCACTGTTCAATAGCACGTCTGCCAGTTTCACTTCGGTTTATTAATATGTAACAATAATAAACGCGCGATCTAACGTGTCGAGATTGTATTCGTCCTCTAATTAACCAGACATTATCTTCTCGAATATTATACCTTGGCAAATCAGTTAGCTGGTTTTCTCGAAATAATTCAATATAATAAATTCCATTCCGAATATGTTCCGCACAGTAGGATTTTGCAAGTTTTATATGGTAGGTCCCCAAGGCGAATAAAATGATATCATCATCAGTCAGTTCTGGAAAGTCCTCAAGATGTGGCATGGTGGCCTCCATCGTCACAAAGTTAACTCTTTGTCTGTTAAGATTTTTGCCTTCGACATAATTTTTCAAAAGGTTAGGTTGATGAACCTTAGTTTGAATTATTTCAAAGAATTCCGGCGCAAGCCTGTGGTCTGTAGCAACACGGTAATTAGCATTTATTAATGATGCTGCTATGCGGAAATCGACAAACATGTTTGGCAAAGCTCGGTTAAAATAAGTTTGTTTTAATAACTTAAAACGGTTTTTGAATTTGCCGTTAACCGCCTCCACAATCCATCTACACACAGTCACCAACCGAGAATCATTTGCCTTTTCTGTTGATAGCTGGGTCGCGTTCCTGTCCTTGGTAGGTGGCATGTGGGGTTCATAGCCAAGGGACTCAATATCATTAATACTGTCCCTGAAGCCCCTGTCCAAAATAAAGACGTCCTCTCTGTGTAGTAACCAATGTAGTAAGTGCTCCTCGTCATTCATTATGTTCTGCATAATAGTTGCATCTGATGTTGTTGCAGGAAAAGGGCCTATGACATCTATGATATATCCATCGCTGCTTACTAAAATAAATGGTTTCAATAAATTGCGAAACTTGTGGAGGCTATAAGTTTTTCTTTGAAATAAATAATTAGTGCTTTTTTCAATATATACATATGTGCCATCTGCGATAATAATTAACTTGGTGTTGTTTTCATTTCCAAAAATATGTTTGGGCAAAAATAGATTTCTCTCTAGAAGCTCATCTCTAGAAATATGACCTATACCAAGATGTCTTGGTACATATTGACCTGTCAAGCATTGTCGCGCTATTTTTAGGCGATATTCAAACACTTGACGTGTTACGCCGAAAAGCGTAGCTAGTCGCTCGTTAGGTTCTCCAGTTCGTATTTTCGTTAAATAAGCTCCGAGAACTGATCGGGGATGTCTGCATTTTTCTGCGAGCGATGGCGTTTCTTCCAAAATGACGTTGAACTGCTCTAAAGTGAATCCAGTCCAAAACATAAGTTCACTATTATTCAGTGAAGATAATGTTTCAAAATCGAATCTTGACCTATTGTTGATTGCTTCAATTAACATGTTTGTCATGTTACTAAAAAATGAAGCATTAAAATAATGTGTAACATTTACATTATCCAGTAACTCTTCAAAATCATAGTTATTTAAATGTTCTTCACATATTCGCGAACTCGGTGGAATATATAATCGATAATGACATACCAAATGTAGCTTGATAGACACAGGAACTCGTCGTAGATTTTCATGTCTACATTGCCTATACATACAGAGCCGTGAAGTGTTCGGTGCACGTACGTAATCGCGAACATAGAAACGAGCATCATCCTCTGGATTGTCCTGAGGATCATTGGGGGCTTCAGCAACATTGGGGGCTTCAGCAACATTGGGGGCTTCAGCAACATTGGGGGCTTCAGCAACATTGGGGGCTTCAGCAACATTGCGGGGTTCTTGATTGTCAGCATCTAAAATTATTTATTTATTTATTACTAGCTGTCCCGGCGAAGCTAGACTGTACTTAGTGATGAAATAATTTATTTTGATAAGGATTAATAGCACAGATGTAATTACCTTCTACAATGGGAGCGTTCTCAAGACGTAGTTGTCCACCGTCATTATTATTGGCTCTCTGCCAGCATCTATGGCATACTGCCATTACGTTATTGAATACTACCTGAAAAGGGAAAAAATGAAGATATCAGCATATGTGTGTTTTTGTAATAAGCAGAAGTATTTTTTCTGTGTTATATTGATTATATCGGTGTTATATGTGTGCTTGTCAGTTGTCTAGAACTCGGAACACAATCTACACTCACTTTTGGACTAGACTATAAAAATATTAAGGTGAGATTAAATAATTATGCAGGTAAAAATATCTCATTCCTCATAGGAATTATGGCCGGACGATTGAGTCGTTCCTAACGTAAGCTATACTTTAAGTGCTATATTTCTATTCAAGCAATTCTAAAATGTATCATATAGTATCGTAGCAATGTTCTATCTGCTTATATATTCTAACTACATGACACTTATTCTTATTCATTATACGTATTCTACATAATATCTAAAAGTTATCGATATATGTATAATAAATCAGTAAATAAATACAATGACTGTGACTTACTTGTGTCAATCCATTTTGCAAAATGTAGGCCGCTAACTCAGGACTACTATGAAGCAATGTTTCTTGTAATATATGTCGTCTCTGTCTTAAAACAGATCTAGGACACATTACACATTGGCGTCCAGTCTCCATATTTATAAATCACAGTCCATTAAACGTGCCGGGGTCATCGAGTAGCAATCAAAAGGTCCAATAAACAAGCAGAGGTTAGTAATAGTCGCAAACAAGCCGATAACGCACAAATAAACAACGCGAACACAGCAGAACGTACTAGCCACGACTGAGGGAGGTGCGCGGGCGCAGGCGTCGAAAGGGTGCGGTCGGGGTAACGGAGCAAGGAGGGAGGGTAAAGTACGTCTTACGGCTGTTCTCTCTCGAGTTTTTTTTAGTTAAATAGTACATTTTTAATTCGATTCTTAATACTTAATAAAACTGTATAAGTATAACATATTTTTTTTTATTGCACGATAACCCCATATCCTACAGTGATGTCGCCATAGTAAAAAATAATCATAATGTCGAGATGTATTTAATGAGATATGTTTGGCATCTGTTGATGATATGGGACGATTTTTTGCATAGTCCTTTTGTATTAAATATTCTTCTAAAATATGACTCTTTGCAATGAGAGAACTGTGAATTTTCTTCAATGAACATTTTGAACATTGCTACAATGCTTAAATCTGATGATAGATAGGTGCGTCGACTTTTAGACCGGCAATAGTGCGATTCAACACCCTTGAATTTCTTTATAAATGAAATTATTGCTTCTCTCAATCCAGCATTTTTAGTCGACTTTCTATCTCCACCACGTCTTTCGATAGCCATCAAACCTGTATCTTTGTATCTCTTTAACACTCCTCTTACTCGACCCTTTTTAATTGACAAAGCATTCAAAAAAAAATTGCGACACACTGGTATCACCTGTGTGTTAGAATCTCTCATATTGTAAACAATGCTCATTTGTTTGGCATTGCCTCTTCCATTTACTGGTCTTTTTTTTACGGGCAGGGTTAATAGTTTTGCAGTATTTTATAATAAAGTCATCTTGATATTGTTTATCAGAGTTAGCATAAAACTGATCATGAAACTGTTTCATATCTTGCATTGATATGTTAATACATTTATAAGCCTCGCTGTTATGTCTACAAGGGTACCGAGATGGCAAATTTGTACATGAATACCTGAAAAGATAAAAACAAACATGAGATTAACCATAACTTATTTTACAAATGTATTTTTTTATTAAAAGACACATTAAAATTGTTTACCTTTTTTAAGTGCCTAAATAAATGGAGTGTCATATTAAGTATTGTGAGAATTTTATGTCTTTAATTTTTTAATAATAATAATAATTTTTATTTACAGTACCGAAACACATGACCCATGCGACAAACAGACGGACAGAGTAAAATTATAATTTATCAAACATTCCATTTACTAGGTACCAACAAATACCTATTGAGAATGGGGCACAACCCTAACCTCTGTAAACAATCAAACGTGCAGGAAATCACTTACCTATTCTTCTTCTTTTCTCTGCGACTATTTGGACCTGCGGCTGATTTTCTCTTCCTGGCTTGATGGCCAGGCACTTCCTCTACACATTTCTCCATTATTTTGCTATGTTTAATAGGTTTTTCTGCTAGAAATCCATTAATTTTCACGACACAAAACAACACATGCTAACCGCAAACGCATCAATGCAATGTATGGCGAATGCAAGATGGCGGATAGGGTTTGGAGCGACGTGATTGGTTTAAACGGATCTGACTATGTTTGAAAATAAGGCGGATTGGAATAGGCTAATTTTGAAAGCAAGGTTGGTATTTGTCTACTTTTTTTAGGGTTTTAGGCTGGATTTGACTAGTTATGATGATTATGATTCTATGACAAATTCTTCAGTGAAAAATATTGTGTAGCTAACTTCATAGTCTATGAATCTGGATTTGACCACTTTTGAAAATTACCTCCTGATTTAACAAGATACCAGCTAGTATTATGATTTATGAGTCTTTTAGTGAATAATTTCAAAACTCATCTTATTTGTAGAGGTTATTAAACAGTTGATGTAAATTCAAATGATAAAGAAAATGGATCTAGTTGCTTGGGTGAATTTTACTGTCACTTTGTTTTAATTGTCACATTGATTGAGAGCATGATTTGATTTTTGTAAGTAAAAATTCTGCTTGACGAATAAAGGCCATTCTTTTCTTTTTTTGATATCAGAATTAATATTTTATATTTATTAATTTGACCAATATTTTGCGGCACAATAGATCTTTTAGGACAGCAGCAACTTCCGAGCTACACGTCCCGGCCCCTATCCAGATTGACCAATATTTCGATACCTCCCACGTAAGGTATTGTTGTATCTCCAAAACTACAAATTTACAGTAGAGCGTTTCAAAGATTCAAGTTGAACCAAAATCTGCATTTATAGTTGCATCTTTTTGAAATTTGGTATTTAAATGTAATATAATAGTCTTCTTAACTACGTAAAAAGATATTTTAAGTAATATCTTTATTTTCTGAGATATTGTTCATACAACATTTTACTTCAGAGTTCAAGCTATTCTAGTTGTTGTATCTGATACTAACAACGTTATACTGCGGCGCGCAGATTTTGCCACTTGTGGTATATGATAGTTACAACTGTATACATCGGAAAACGTAAGTCTCACTCTGTTGTATGTGGTAATAATATTTATATTAGTTACAAAATTCAAATGTACAATTTGACCGTGATTAATGTTTTAGGTTAAGAAATTAAAAAGAAATGTTATTAAGGTTAAATTTCTTTATTAGAAACAATATAAGTGCTAAAAAGCTAATCAGAGAATCTTTAAAAAATAAAACAATGAACTTTTATAACATAATTAAATAACTTCTTCTATTGCTGATTAATTAAAAACATTTGAACACAAAACAATCATTCAAAAGACTTTTTTTTAATTGATACAAAGTACATAATTGAATCAAAGCATGACCTATGTTTATAATAATACTTTTGTAGGTAACGTTACAAACTCTTCTTAAAAACTATTCAAATAGAATTACAAAAATCAACATATTTATTAGAAAAATATATGAACTACTTAATCATTTATAATGAGATCAGCTTAAAGTCAAAGTAGTAATTTGGTAACCATTTATAATTTTTGGCATTGTACTTATTGGTTTAATACTATAACATCGTTAATGTATTCATATAGTTTAGATAAAGACATTTATAAATAAAAACAATTGTACTGTTGTCAACTTAGCAAACCTAAAATTAAGCTATTTTTTATGGGAGCTTTAAAACTATATAAAAAAATAAAAATTTTAATGAGATCAATATTAAAACTTGAGATGATTAATCAAAAGCAATATAAAAAATAGAAAATTAACAGAATAATTTGAAAAGACTATTGTCTATTCTGAATCAGAAACTTCATCGTCATTATTGACGCTAGAAACAAAAGATAAATTCCTGAAAAAATCGTGATATAGCTGGAATAATTCCACTATGACACAGGCTCAATAAATCGTCATATTTTGCCTTAGTTATGGGAAGACGGTTGGTATACAAGGGGCATAGTTCAGCCATACTATTCCTTTGGCGTCTACGAGTATTGGTATTGAGAGCGATTGTCATAGCATTACTGTCTGCCAAATCGTACCGATACATCATTTTAAAAGGATCTTCTGCACATACACTTACTTCTTTTATTTTATTCCATCTAACAACGTTTCCATTGACATTTTTTGACCAATTACGTCCATTCAAAAGTGTTTTATAATTTAAAAAATCTGTATGCTTCATTTCTATGACGTTATAATATAACGTCATAGAAAACAGGAAGGAAAACCATATTATGGTTTTCCTTCCTGTTTAGCCCATCGAACCAAGCTAAACCATTCAAAAGGTGTATAAATAAGTTTATTTTTAGACGAACGTTCTATTAGAGCATGTACGCTATCACCTTCTGCCTGAGTGTGACCTTTTTCAAGAAATGTATGTTTGATAGTAATATTAAGCTTATGAGCGATATAAACATAAAACGCAAACACAATACGATTGCGATTCTGACCGGCACAATTGTCAGACCAGAATCTAAATTCTTTGGCACCCTGTTCATGCATTTTATGTATAAAGTGAGAAAGACAGCCTGATACCTCATTAGAACCACGTTTGGCTTCTCCCTCGTGCCACATATAACAATGACCTTCTTTATTTGCAAGATCAAATAAAGTGAAATTAAAGACGGACAGCTTTCGTTTGTAATATAAAATACTCAATTGGCCATGGGGTGCATTAAGAATCTTTTGAAAATCAAAAGTACCAGCAATTATTTTACCTTGAGAAGATTTGCTTTCCTCTTTATCAGACTTCATAAGCTGTCGGGATAACTTCTTGTTAGTGACGTGAATTTCATGATCCATGACTTGCTGTTCTGTTGGACTGTTAATATTTCTAAAGATGTGACACTGATCGCACTGATTTTTCTTAGGAATATAAAAACTGAGCTTAAAGTTTTCATTTACAATGTCTCGGTATAGACGTTCGGATTTAGCTTTCTCCTCATATGTATTAGACTGAAGCTACTCATTATACATTGCAAATAATTTATGAAAATTTAAATCTCCATCCAAATATAGCTTATTTGACCTTTCCCTAGTAAAATCTGACTCAACAGGCTGCAAATTCTTGATATGGTCTCACACACTGGTTATAACAGACTCTGTCTTTTTTACAGGGTGGTTTGAGTGTCTTCCTCTTTGATCTGGAATGAGTACTCCAGTAGTCGTATCCATCTTTTCTAAGGCCTTATTAATAACCTGATCACTGACGGAAATAGTGCATAAGAAATGTTTCTTGCATACATCCACACAATTATCGTCACCATGATCTAGTGGCAATGAGTACTTTAACGTGTACTTACGTCTTGAAGTGGTATCTGTGTAGACTCTGCGTTTATTTTGTTTTTTTACTAAACTGGCTATGTACATCCATTGCTTTTCTCGATTTCCCAAACTCCAAAAACTCTCAAATATCTTCTGTCGGTCTCCTTCACCTAATTTATTGAAACACTTCTTGCGGCAGCGACACACAGTGGGTCGAAACTGCTATATGAGGGACATAGGATTTTTTTTTACACATTCGATTAAAAAAAAATACCAATCGATAGATGTCGTCATTTTGACGAATAATTATTATGACAATTTTTTCCTAAAACGAATAGTTTCCCTGAAAAACAATTCAACATTAAAAATGTTGAATTGTGGCCGAGTCTTCACAGGTCTTGCGTCGAAACTGCTTAAGTCTTGTTTTTTGGCTTATTAGCTATAATTTTACATTGTCAGCGCGTACCCATACTTGCCCGTTCAAGAGTTGTGAGGTTCAATAAAAAGCATAAAATGTAAGTATAAAGTACTTCTTTATTAGCAATTTCACAGAAAATTTACAGAAAATATAATTTAAATACTATTAATTAAGTAATAATAACAATTTAAAAACTGTATTAATCTAAAAAAGTATAATAAATATTTTTAAAACTAAGGAAAATATTAAAAATAATTACAATTAAAAACAAGAAATATATTATAAATTTTAAAGAACAAAAACTATAACTACATTAATCACTATCACTATCTTGTAATGTATTTAAATCTATAAATTCAATTTCGGTTTCTGTCGGAAGTGACACCAGAAGCTCGACTGCTCTTGGTGAGAGTACCATTCTACGTTGTTTGGTCATACTTGGCCTCAGAAAGGTCAGTTTGGGATCAGACGACAAAAGAAGATTATGCAATATATCTTCATTTGTCGCTGTCCTACTGACTTTTCTAGAGTGGTCCTCTCTATATCTCCGAAAATCTGATGCTTCTTCAGAAAGTTTTCCGATTGGTATAAGTCCAAAATATTTAATTATATCCGTACCATGCATTAGCAACTTATGTACGCTAGAAGGCATGTAGTACCAAGGATATAACTGTACATACAAAGAGGCAGTTTCCTTGCAAAATTGGGAGAATTTATTTTGGTCCACTTGCTCACCCGAGGCCACTGTCTGCAAAATTATGTGGAATCTTTTGATTAGCTCTTCATCAATTCCTGTGATGCGAGCAGATGTTGTTGCATCACTAAAAAATCTTCGAGCAGTGTTTCCGTCATTTGTAGTTCCTGCGCCTTGTTTCACAACGTCCACCAGCAGGCCGTTTTCATCTTTGAAAGCTTGTTGTATTTGCCTTTTTCTTTCCGCCAACTTTTCTTTATCTTCACCCCTTGAGCTCCATTTTTTAAAGTCCATCCGGTAAGCTGAAATAAAGATATCACTTATTAGTATTCAAAAGTTCAATGTTAAATAAATAACACGAAATAGTTAATCAATTACTTAATATTAGTTACCTATATGAAGTAAACATTCCATGCACCGAATCCACGCATGTAATGAAGACAGCCCGTATTTGTACATATCTTCATTATCCGGTCTACTGTAGTCTAGCTTGTTCATCTCTGATGGTTTCGCCTTACAGATGTCACACACAGCTGTCGAAGTTTCCGATAAGTACGAAGTAATCTTCCCGTCGATCATTGTCATCAATAGCTCATATTTTACAGTCACTTCGTGTATTGAGAACGTTTGTAGTCCTTCTATCTGCAGTTCTATGGCTTCTTTTTCACGTTGGACTGTACTTTCACACTCCTTCATGAACTTGAACTGTATCGGGCGGCAGTAAAACGTTGAAGATGGGCGATCATTTTCCCATAAAATATCTTCGTCACCCAGCAACCTTATAGGTACTAAGCTGACCATAAAAACACTGGAATCGTCAAAATCCGAACTGCTAGCCTTCTGCTTATAATTACTTTGACTTGATGCTCCATCGAAACCCCATTTACATATGAGCTTTAAATTAGCTGTAGAAGATAAATCAAAGTCCATTCCGTCGAGTAATCTGGAGATTGTCGAGTCAAGCAAAGCCTGCAGTTTAATAGATGCTCCATCTTCCGTTATGGCAATATCCTTTTTTGCAGGGTAACAATTTAATTTAGCTTGTTTAAGTTTATAGTAGGAGGGATACATACAAGTTGCACCCTGTTCAATTGCAGAATCTCGTAGGTTAATATATTGCCACTTTGATAAGTTAAGGGATATCGAGAGAGCTAGGGCATTTTCGGGAGTATATAAACATTTATCTTTTTTGTGACTTATGCAAGTCTTCACCATATCAACATCTTCAGGATGGTTAAGTAAATGTTCCATTATTTTACTTACTTCAGAATTCCCGCTACTTTTTAGATTTTTCATGGCAGCACACTGTAACTCTTGTGGAGACACTGAGTTGCCCAAGTGCTCTACGCGTCTTCTTTTTTGTTTGTTAGACAACTCTTCAAAGGGCTTTCTTGGTGTAAATTGTGATGATGACGTTGAAGCTATTGGCGAAGATGGTACCAAAGCTTCTACGTCTTCACTGACATCAGCGGGTTGAATATTTTCTGTTTGGGAGATAAAGTCAGGCCAATTTATGGCAGATTCCAACCAATCTCCATTTCTCTTCAAAAAATTACTAAGAGTCCTATTCGATTTGACCCATATCTACTCGAAACATTTGAACAATACTTCGCACAATATTTCCTAAGTTTGGCACTTGTTTCTTCATTCCAGTTAATGTTCAGAACCTGCTTGAGATATTCACAAAACTTGTTACTGTCCGTCAAAGAACCTAACTGTTCTCGTAACACCATGAATAAATCCAAATTATTGACTAAGCCTTCCATACTGGTCACAAAATTACTCGTATTTAGTTACACGGCAAGTTATCTTGGTAGTAGTAAAAATGCGTATGAATTGATTTAAATGATACCCCTATTTATATAGGTTGGAATAACTTCATTCTATCCTTATTATTAATGTGTACTATTAGGGTAATTATTTAATTACTTCACGTTTAAAGTTATTAGCAAATAGAAAAGATAATTCTTGGAGACAATTAGACAATTACCAATAATGCAGCCGATATGATTACCTAATCGTTTAAGAAATGTAATTAGAAAACATTTTACCAATGTTTTCTAATTACATTTCTTAAACGAAGATAATAACTTCGGAGAAACATGCAATATAATTAATAATATTAATTCTTTAAAAAAATAACGAAGAATTTTGGATAAAGGCGCTCTTTCGTGGAACTAATTTTGTTGCTAATTTCAATTGTTGGAATTCACTTCAAGTTAAGTACAATTTTTGATTTCATTCGTTAATATATATATTTTTAAAATTCTTAACTTATAACTTTCTCATTTATAAACTAGTATTTCGTAGTTAATTACATCCTTTATTCATAGAGTATTTATCTAACACATTATTTTGTTTAAATACTGACATGATAAAATTAATAAAGTAATGATTTTATTGAAATTTCTGATGCTTGTAACTTTTGAACGGGCAAGTATGGGTACGCGCTGACAATGTAAAATTATAGCTAATAAGCCAAAAAACAAGAGTTAAGCAGTTTCGACGCAAGACCTGTGAAGACTCGGCCACAATTCAACATTTTTAATGTCACTCCATACAAAAAAAATATTTTTTTTTTTTCAGGGAATGTCCCTCATATAGCAGTTTCGTCACTGTGCGACATGGCGGTCCCATTTTTCTCTTTTCTTGAATTTTACCATTTCTTGACATGTACTCTTTTCCCATATTACGTAAATTCTTTCTCTTAGTGTCTATCCATTCATTAAAATATCTTTTTCTTATATTACCTTTATCTTTCCTTGGTTGACGACGACGATCGCTTGTGCTTGGACTATTATTCGAAATATCTGACAGCGGACTATAATTATTTATTGTTGTATACGTTGAGCAGCTAGACAGATAACCTGGTGAGGGTACAGGCAAACTATCAAAAGTTGATAAGTTTTCCTTTTGTATATAATAAGGGCAAAAATCATTATCACAGTCGTAGTCCAAGTGGTTGATACTACAAGAAGGTGAAGGGTGCGGTGTTTCGAGATTTGCAGTATCAGAATCTGAAGCAACTTCTGGGTTATTATGAAAAATATCTGCATCAATTATGTTTGCTAGCTCATTCATTTCCGACTCATTAAAGCTTATTGGTAATGGAGACTCTGAAACAATAATAATGTTTTATAAAATAGACCAGAAGATTCAAGGAATCGAAACTGAGGCCTCGGCGTGCTAATACAATGCACTAGGTATGCATCTAGCTATTGAGGAAGTCGTACTTACCATTTAAAGATCGAATTTTTAACTGACGACTTGAGTTACAACGTAAATTTTAAGTAAAAATAAAGTAAATCCAACGTAAATTATAGTATTTCACTATACAACAAATTTTTAATGAAAGATTTCCGATGTACAATGTTGTATTTATTACATACAACAAAATGTTTAACTTAAACGAAAACGTAAAATGTTGTATGTATTACATACAACATTTTTGATGAACACTCACCGGCGTATATTGTTGTAAGTAATCTATACCATATTTTAGGTTGTTGCCACCATGAAAAGTGTTAGTAACCGAATCCATGCTACTAAAATAATACAAAAATAACTTACCTATAATATTTCGTAGGCTTGAATCAGGAAAACTGTTTAATTCGATTTCATTTAATGAAATATTATTGTCGTTTTCAAAGGGTGTATTGGAGTCGTTACTTGCTATATTGGTACTATTATTGAGCAAATCACATATTCGACGCCCTCTTGATATAATATTTGTACGTTTCATTATAACTAACTTGAAGTAAACTAATTACGTCAATGAACTAGCAAATAATATAAGCCATTTCAACATGCGTGCGGCCGGTTGAACGTCCGGCGTGGTCTGTTGTATGTAACCAATACGATGCGCGAGCGCGTGCTTCCACCCACCCCGCGCCCCGCATACACAAATGCATAGGCATATACATTGGTGTGTTCCGTTCGCGTTTGAAAATTACAACATTATGCGTCTGACAAATCCTTTAAAAATAGTGGTTTTCTTGTTTTTTCACTTTGAATGGATATAATGGTTCATATTAAGATATTTTTCAACAAAAAAGCAAAATAGGATTTTTGTGGTATACAACAACTTACGTGGGAGGTATCGATTTAAGCACATATAGTTTTTACTCTTGTTGTAAGTAGCTCTTACTATGTTGTATACCCACTAAAGCTGATTTTATTTTATCTAATGTTCTAAATTTTTAATAATATACCTAATTTGCATTAGCATACTAGTGGCAGCACCTTACCCCCATATTGCCTCTTTGCTTCATTAATTTATGCGTTTTTTAACTTTCAAAAAATGATTGTATCGAAATAAACATTATATTTACTGTAGATCCACAAATTATTACATACCATAAAACCGGGTTACTTTGGCCAAAATTTTAGATATATTTTACTTCTAGTAATCACTCTTTTAATTACCTATTATTAATGTTATGTTTTTTCTATTTTAAATCTTTCTAAAGGATCTAAGGAATGCGAATATCTTAAAATTGCAGTTTTAAAAAAAACAGTTTTGTATTTATTCATTTTTTTTTTATATTTGGGCCAATCTTGCTCTGAGAAGGTTAGGGTGAACTCATCGAATTATGTGATAAAACTTATTTTGAATGAAAATATTGTCTTATTATAAAACTTTTTTATTTTTTTTCCTTAGGAACATGAATTAGACAACTGTACACAGTTTCAAGAATCAAAGTTATAAATAAGTTAAATATTCTTTAAATTATATGTGTTTTTCAAGACAATAATTTCTTTAGTAATTCCGGGATAATCACCTTTAGTCCGTGATACATACTTGGTTAATTATGTTGCCACGGAATTAAGTGAGATATTATTATTTTTTTACCACGGAATTATAAAATATAATTTTACTGAGCAAGTTTAAAAAAAAAACAACGTAAGAAAAAAAATGTAAAGTTTAATATAAAAAGCTTATGAAAATAGGGAATGTACAAAAAGAGCACGTTATCCACTGAGCACCATTTTTAAATGACGCATCAGTAGAATATAATCCACTGCATGTGTTGCAAATCCAGTCATCATCAGCGTGAGATAATTTGTGCTTCTTCGAATAAATTTGTTTAGTCTTGCCTTTTCCAGAATCTCGTTTCTTTACTTTTTGATCAGAAGATTGCTTTTGTACAGATACGACAGGTTGTCATTTTTCTTTGAAAGTGCCCGCAACAGCTTCAGGAACATCTACATCTTTTGGAACAGTTTTCGTTATTATTGAACTTTACGGCACCACGTACCAGCACTTATGAAGGGTTGGGGTCATGGGATGCCAGCCATATTTACCAACATATAGACGAGCAGTTTCTGAAGCGTATTCTTGATAATTTGTTGGATCAATTTTGTGCCCACTTGATATCTATATATAAGCTCATAATCAATACCCGTTATATCAGAGGCTAAGCCAGGGTTCTCAAAAAATCTTCTGCTGGTATTGCCATCATTGGTGTTTCCAAAATTGGACTTAGGCATGTCCACTATTAGACCTGTTTCAGCGCGAAATCTGGTTTGTATGTATTGTTTTCGTTCTTTTTTTGGTCTTCCTTCCCCTATATTTCTTCACTGGTAATTGTATGCCAGATGAAGGATTGTTTCAAATATACGAATGCGTGCATGCAAAACTAATATGCCGAATTCACCAGCCTCGAAATTGACTCTCCGCAAATATAGCACCTACTCGTAGACGTAGTACCGGTGCATTGCACACTTTACCGTCCACCATTGTCATCACAAACTTATGTTTTATAACAAACTGTTTTCCTTGTTTGTCTATCACGGTTGGTATCAAAGAGCTTATCGCTTTTGTAATATAACTTATTTCTTCTTCAGTTACGTCCATTTACTTATTACAGTTAATGACTGCCGCTCTTGTTCCTTCAAGGTTGCAATTACGAGTACCTCTTCTAGGTAGGGGAGACCGGGTACAAAAGTAACACTTTGTACTTTTACCTTGATTTGTGGATGGATGTTACTGTTGCCATTAAAATAATATAACTACACTCGCGTGCAAGTAAATCGACTCAAGCCTCAAGTGCGCATAAAAAGTGATATAACTTAAAAATGCCTTATTATACCTCTATATAATGTTTTACATAATTAAAGCCTAGTAATTGAGCTTCAAAATGGTGTAAGTTGCATGAAAATCGATTCAGTAGTTTAATAAAAAAGGTTAATGCCAATGATAATGTAAAAAATGTTGAAAATTCATACAATTTCACAGTATGGGGTTATTGTGTTTAAATGAAACAAAATGTGCGTAAGATAAAAAAATTATTCGTGTCAATATTTGGTATTCCCTCCTCTAGCTCTGATCACTGCTCTCAAGCGATTCTTCATCGACCTTATCAACTTTTTAATGGATGATTGTGGTATTCGACCCCACTCTTCTACCAACGCAGTCTTGAGCTCATTGATGTTTGTCGGAGCTGGATTCCTCGCTCTAACTTTCCTTTTGAGCTCGTCCCATATGTCCTCAATGGGATTTAAATCGGGGCTGAGCGCTGGCTGGCCAATGCATAGTGTGAATTCCTACTTCGTTCAGGAAATCACGTGTGGCCCGAGCAGTGTGACATCGGGCATTGTCATGCATCAAGATGAAATTTTCCCCAATAAAGCCTTGATAAGGGACAACTTGATTCAGTAGAACATTTTCAATGTAACGATCACTGGTCAGACCTCCTCCCCGGCCTCCCCCAGGAACGAAAACAAGGTCCGTTTTGCCTTCTAAGGAAATTCCAGCCCACATCATGCAAGATCCGCCACCATATGCAACGGTTTCCACAAAGCAGCACAGTGAAAACCGTTCACCGGGACGACGGTATACCCGACCTCTCCTGTCGCTGCCGTGGAGACACATCCTCGTCTCATCTGTGAACAGGACTGACTGCCATTGCTCTATGCTCCAATCCAAATGCTCTCGAGCAAAGTGAAGGCGTGCTTGACGATGAGCTGTGGTCAACTTCGGGCCTGTAGCGGGTCTTTTCGGAGTAAGGTTAGCTTCTTTCAACCTTCTTCTAACTGTCCACTGACTGACAGTCACCCCGCGAACTTGACGTAGCTCCTGCTGCACATCTACGCCGGTAAGGTGTCGATTTCGGAGAGAGGTCGAGACCAAAAACCGGTCGTCACGCTCCGAGGTGCACCGGCGTCGGCTGGTATTAGGCCTCCGAGTGAAGGCACCAGTCTCTTGAAACCTTCTGTATACTCTCGAGACAGCGGACTGACTCATATTCAAACGACGATCGACTTCTCGCTGGTTCAACCCTTCTTGCAACAGGGCAACGACTTGAGCGGCTTCTTCAGGTGTTGTATCCATAATTTTCTTCAAATGACGGCTTTAATTTGCAGAGATATATTCAGGTCAACGTCTAATGAGCGACTGATAAGAAAAAACGATTACAGAAGGTTTTTATAGGGGGTTGTGTCGCGCAAGTTGTGTATAGAGCGCAGAGCAGTCTACGGGAGGTTGCGTTCAGTTGCATTCTAAGTACAAGTGTTTATTTAAATTACTGATATTATGCTACCATTTGAAAGCCTAATTACTAGGCTTTAATTATGTAAAACATTATATAGAGGTAAAATAAGTCATTTTTTAGTTATATCACTTTTTATGCGCACTTGAGGCTTGAGTCGATTTACTTGCACGCGAGTGTATATAAAAATTCAGTTTACGTTCTTTACTCTAGTAACTCGATTTATTACATTTTTGTATGTTTTATATGAATTACAGAAATTTAAAAAAAAATCGTTACTTGTTACTTTCGACCACGTAGGCAGGTCGAAAGTAACACGTTGTGGGTCGAAAGTAACAAGACAAAGGGGTTGGTAATTAATACAATGTTATACATGATAAATCAACAAAATATTTATTTAAAAATTTTATACTAATAACACAAATTAACTTCTGTATTTTACTATAAATGTTAAGATAATAACAATTCAATAAAATTCTTAGTTTAAGTTATGAGATCAATTTAGTTTTATAATCAGACTTTTATAATTCAGTCATTAATCTAAATCAGAATCGCAATGATGGCACACATAACCCTTGTCATCATCCACACATTCCAAATGGGACCACATTTTCCATTCGGTACATTGTATCCATTTTTCATTTGGTCGACTGTAATTTTCTAAACAGACAAGACAGAAGTAATCTTCATCGTCAGATTCATTTTCCTTTTCTTTTAGTGCCTTCTTTGTCTTTTTGCCTTTTCCCTTTCCTTTTGCAGACGATTTTTCCTTTCTCTAGTATTTGCTTGCAGTACTATTTTCTTGACTTTATTTCGTTGTTGGTGTTCTTGTTCAATTAAGTTTTTTTCTGGAGTGTCCGTCAATATTGCAGTCTTACGTTTTTTACGACCTCTATTTGTTTCAGTTCTCGGACCTGCTTGTGGTAAAGGTCTAAGATCTTTAGGCGAGAAATAAAACGGCTTGGTAAAATTTACTTGTCGCAGGCCGCTAGGACCTGGCACTGGTGATTTGGATATTTGATCAAAGATTGAGTTACCTAACATAGGATCAGTGTCTGTAGAGTGTATATTTTGAACGTCCGATGGTTGGTCATTGTTGTTTGATTTGTTTGACAAATCATTGCTATCTTTATGATGAACAGTTTGGTCAATTGATGTTGGAAGATCACCTACTGGAGTTCCTGGATCAACTTGAACGGATGATGTTGTGTCAGAATTAGTCAACAAATCATTTGGTGGAATTTGTCTGCTGATTTGTAACGGCCGGTCAGTCACAGATGATGGCGCGTAGTCAATAGCAGTAAATATATTCCTATTAAATGGACTTATACCAGTGCAAGTAAATCCAGCAATTGCATTTCTATCAGTTACAGACAGAGGGAATGCTTCTCTAACAACCCCAGGAATGTAATGAATAGTCATAGTTTGACCAGGATGATTTCGCATCCAGTTGTCTGTAGCAGTGTTTATCATTTTCTTAAATGGCCCTAATACTGCTCTATCCAAAGGCTGAAGTTTGTGTGTGTAATGGGGTGGAAACGACAGCAGCACTATTCCATTTTCTTTACAAAAATCTAGAGCTTGGATAGATATATGCGATGCATGGTTGTCGAGCAGTAACAAGCATTTTTGAATAATTGTGGGTTTGACTTGGTTTTTAAAATGTTGTAGAAACATTAAAAATTCAGCTTCCTGCATCCATCCACTAGAATTGCCAGCACCAGCACATCCAACAGGACCCTCACGTATCATATGGTCTTGGAATCGTTTCAGTGGGAATACGAAAAAAGGCGGGATGTGTCCGCCTTGAGCATTGATGGCAACAGCAACAGTTACTAATCTTCCTTGCTCTGCCGATGTTACTGCACCTACTTGTTTAATTCCTTTTTGGGCTACAATTTTGCTAGGTTTTTGGACAGTGGTCACCCCTGTCTCGTCCATGTTCCAGATATCTTTTGGCTCAAATTGGTACCTATCCATAACATCAGCAAGGTTATCAAAAAAATTACTCACATTATGCTCGTTGAAACTTGATGCCCGCGACAGACTTGTTGCTTGGGGACATCTTAAAGACAGGGTCGGGTGTCGTTTTAAAAAACCAGTCAACCATTCCTTACCAGCCATTTGAGTATCGTACCACTTTGTAGTAAATGATTTTTTATTTTTAAGCGCTAACTCGTATGCCAGTTAACCCTACACCAGTCGCGTACCTAAATGTGACAGCACCAGTCGCGTGGACCACATATGTGTTCCATTTTTTAAATTAAATAAAAAAACAATTAATCATTACTTATATATTTTGACTCTTAAAATATAATCAGTACAGTTTACTTAACTAGATAAAATAACAAAACTTAAAATTGGAACCCCTTATATCATAATTAACAAACAAAAATAAAAAACCTTCAAAATTTGGCACAAAAATCACTAGCATCGCTCTAATTGAGATCACAATCAAAATAGTACTTAAAATCTAATCATTTATAATATTTTCTGCGCAGGATAGACACATAATTTTTGAATGATCCCCACAAATGAATTTTTTGCACGCCTTGCACGACTTTCGAGTGTTTTTATTACGCGCTCTGCCACAATCACTAGCATCGCTCTAATTGAGATCACAATCAAAATAGTACTTAAAATCTAATCATTTATAATATTTTCTGCGCAGGATAGACACATAATTTTTGAATGATCCCCACAAATGAATTTTTTGCACGCCGTGCACGACTTTCGAGTGTTTTTATTACGCGCTCTGCCACAATCATGACAACGTCGCACTACGTTGCTTGTCGTCGCCTCTGAGGTTGGTGGTTGTCTTTCTGTCATCATAATACCTAGAAAGTCTTTTATTTTCATTGTAAGGGTCCTTGGCAACGTTTTTTTGTCAATCCTCTTTTGAGCCAATGGCTTCATTCAGGCCAGGGACAAGTCTATAAGGAAGTCACGACGGCAAACATTTTCATAATTTTTGTTTGCTGTGTAAATGCACAAAGCGTTGAGTGCACTCAAATTCAGCAAATCGAAGAACACAGTAAGAGGCCATCTTCTGGAGTTTCTCGAAACGTCATACAAAGAACACATTTTATCAACCAGGTCCACGCCATTTTTTGTTCTATTATAATAAGTAATTATTTCCGGCTTCCGCTTATCTCCAGTGTCGGCGTCAATTGCAACATCATTGTGCATCGTTGACATTAGGATAACAACTTTATTGGGTTTCGGCACATACGAAACCATAGTACATGGTGAGTGGAACCCAAATTTTGATGAACATAGTGGATTACCTCTTGCGACACGAAATTGGGGAGGGACTTCTCGTTTATCTTTTCGCACAGTACCAACCATGGTGGTGCCATTTTCAAAAAGTTGTTTTGCTACTCGTATGGAAGAAAACCAGTTATCCATTGTAATATTCAGATTTTTGCCAAGCACAGGTTGGGCCATTCTCATGACAACATCATGTCTTTCGTTGCTCAAACGAAACGGACCTTCGGGTTGTTGGCCTGCATATATCTCCAAATTGAAAGTATAAGGATAATGGACATCAACGAGAGCAAATATTTTTATTCCGTATTTTGACGGCTTGCTGGGTATAAATTGCCTGAAAGAACAGCGACCTCTAAAAGCAATCAACTGTTCATCCAAAGTCATTTCGGCACTTGGAACAAAGTAGCTTTGAAAGTTAGTGAGACACAATTGAAATATGTCTCTTATTGGAGCTAGTTTATCAATCGCTGCACGGACTAGTCGGTCTTCGATGTTATCAAAGCGTAAAACCCTTGTCAGAAAGTTGAATCTTTGCTCAGATATAGTCAAATATACTGCATCAATTCCAGTGTGCTTTACGTGTTCGAAAATTTGAGAAGTACTTGATCGGCTTACCTTCAGAACTCCTGTCAACAGTAAAATGCCAATGTAACCTCTGATTTCAATGTCATTTGTGTTTTTGGCGTCTCTATCTCTTCCATATTTATGCTTGATGCTGTTTATTTTTGTATTGGTGTAATTTGTTATCAGATCGATTATTTTATCATCTATGAAAAGTGACATGCAGTCTTGAATAGACGATTTTTGTCTGGCTATTCCTTTTGGACCAGGAGGCGCAAACACTATATTATGCATGCGCGTCCTTCCTCTGTTCAGAGGAATCGTTTGTGACCATATCGTACCGTCAACTCCAGTATAAAAGTCAACACGTCGTCGCCGTGGAGGTGGCTCATCATCGTCAGAACTTTAGTTTGCCTCTTGAATTACGTTGTCTAGCTCTTGCTCTGATTCAGATTCATGATTCTGCTCTTCTAAATTGTCGATTTCCTCGTCAGAGCTTGACTCAGCTTGATAATCATCGTGATAACCGTCATTTTCATTCAACCATGCTTCAATATTTGCAGCTTGTCGAGCATCCATTTTTATGCTGAAAATATAAAATTACATTGATTTACAACTACAGAACATAATAAAACGGTGTTTAAATTAGGCACTATGTCAATTTTAACATAAAATATAATAAAAACAAAAAAATATATACTTCAAAAATACTTACGTAATCAGTCGCGCGGACTGCCTGTGTAGTCCAGCAGTTTTGAGGACCTACTGTAACGCGTGCGCACGCGACCGACGCTTGCGCTGCACTGAGCGCGTGTCTCGCTTATTCACTTGAAAGTACCTGGCGGCTCATCGAACTGAAGTGTACGGTTTTTGAGATATTTTCGGTTTTGTACTAGTGGACTACATATGTAGTCCGCGCGACTGATGTAGGGTTAACGTACTTCAGTTGGGGATAACCCAAAATAAACGGCAGAGCACTCGATTAACCCATTTACGCCCAAGACTAAAGTAATCGTAGAAAAAAGGTATAACCCATATTATTTAGTAGGAAATAGGCTGTTATAACATAAAACATAAAAAAATATTTTTATTTTATTTATTTACTACAAAAAAAATTGCCGTCCTCAAATGGGGACACTGGGCTTATTCAGTATGATATTTCTCAAAACATGGTTTTTCAATACACAAAGTTTTTTTGCACTTTTTGCACTCCCAACGAGCTTTACTATGGCAAACCGTGCATCTCAATTGTTTTGTCAACTTCTGAGGAAAGTGGCCAATACCATCTAACTGTAAATTGAGCACTACCGAGGCTGATGGACGAGAACGTTCATTAGTTTTCTGTCGCAAGTAATAACGAGTAATGCTACGTCGAAATTGTAGCTGGTCCATCTTCACGTCGTCGTTACTAAGTACGTGTAGACGCCAGGCATTGCTAATGCATAGATCAAACATGTATGTAAATAACACCCACCACCACTTTTTGCCTCGTATCGAAGTACGATACATTGAAATCGACTGATCGGCTTGGTCGACACCGCCCATGCCTTTATTGTAATTCACAAATACTTGCGGAATATTTACATCTGTTTTCTTCCTGTCAACTGTACTCCAGCGTTTTACTTTGCCTAATGGAAGGACATTATCGTAGTTCGTTCCCATTGTACAAACGCTGTTATCCAGCCAACGAACAAACAATATTTTATTGGCAGTGTCAAACCGGTAGACAAAGTCAGCACGATCTTTCTTTTTCATTTCCTTGACGGGTATAAGAGGACATTTGCTGGTCCTACCCTCACGTACAGTTCCTGTAGCTCGATAACCGGATTGCCATAAATCCCGCAGCAATGCAAAGCTATAGTGTGGCCATTAGTGCTGTGCACTCCCTGAGGTATGCACGGCGAGGTGGGGGGCGAAGAAAAAAGTGCATGAGTTCACATGAGGTCGATACATGTCGGACAGATCTTACGATATCAGTTTGCATTTCTAAGGCAAGACTTGTGGCGGGACGTTGCGTTGGTCGGAGGCTATCTATCTGTAATATATACTTACTTTGTTGATTAAAATGTAACCCAAATATACTCATATTTTATTAAAAATATGCAGGTGATAAATAAGAATTGAAAGTTATAATTCACAACAGGACTTGTTTTATTAAACATTTTTTATATTTACAAACAATTATATATTCTAACAAAAGTTATTCTGACATAGATTCTGTTTCAACTTCATCTTCCATTTCGTCATCATCTTCATCTTCCTCTTCGCCACCGGAACTTGAATCAGAGTCTTGCAAATTTATTATGAATGAATCGATAACATTATCGAACCTACTATCGCGACTCCAGTAATCATTTTCATTTTTCTGGACATGATCGTCGCATTTCTGCCATTTTTCCGCCGTGAATTCCGAAAACAATTTATCCAATAAGATTATCTTTTCGTCTAGAGAAGAATTAATATAGTTTTGGGCTATGTTGTTTTTAATATCAGCCCAGACCAACTCGATTGGATTTAAATCTGGATGGTACGGAGGTAAACGCAGAACAGTGTGTCCACTGGCTTTCAGGAGTTCGTCAATTCTATACACGGGTTCTTTTTGTGTATTTTTGATAAGAAGTAGCAGTTGAGCCTTTGACATGGTTCCTGAAAATTCTACATTATGGCGTAGCAACCAGTTCTGCATTTCACTTTTGAGGCTTGATATAGTTGGTTTCTTCTCAATCTGAACGCTGTGGTAAGACGCGTTGTCCATTACAACCACAGAATTCGGCAGCAACTTATCTTTTAACTTTTCATCTACCCACTTATAAAAAGTAGGTCCGCTCATATCTCCATGATAGTCACCGGTTCTAGCATCGGATTTGAATATAGTCAATGTATCATCCACTAAGCCATTTCGACACCCAGCGTGGAGTATTACTAGTCGCCGTCCTTTCCCAATATCAGCATGAATACCGGGTTCTGACGATGATTGCCAACATTTGCTGGCATGGTGACTGGCGTTGATGTATGTTTCATCAAGAAAATATATGTTTCGGTTTTCCGTTCTGTAATTTCTGATTTGTGTAAGATATTTTTTCCGCCACACTGTAATATTAGGCTGCTCTATAAGGAGATGTCTCTTTGATTTGCATTTTTTGTAACGGTAGCCCATTTTGTGTAAAAGCTGTCTTAAATATTCCCGTCCACAATTCAATATGCCATCCTGTCTCAAACTTGATAGTAACTTACGGACACTTGGTATTTTTTTTTCAACTTCGTAAAACTGATGAATTTTTCTTCTGATAACTCCAAGGTCAAAATCATCCACAACGTGTTTTTTCTTTAGAACTTTTGGTTTTTTTGGCGATTGAAATTTTAATTGGCTTGAATTTTCAATTGATAAATAGCCCGCAGAAATCACATTATGTACGGTTCTTTTGCTGTATCCCGTAGCCTCCGCAACGATTTTAGCAATATTCACGTCATTTTTAAATTCAAAGCTTTCTTTGTCTGCTTTTCTTTTCTTAAAATATTCAGCCACCTTAAAAATGACAGTCTTCATATCACGAGATAACGCACGACCCATCTTTGAATATTTATCTCGTGTGCGTCTGACATAGACAGTCCGATACAAATAACACTACCTGCCGTCACAAGCGTTGACGGCGCACTGACAGCGCAGCAGCCGATTCTAACCCCCCCGTCTCACCGCGCGCATACCTCAGGGAGTGCACAGCACTAATGGTCATACTATAGTGAAAAAATTGTCGAAAAACACAATATGGTCTTTAGGATCTGTGTTTAGCTTGTTCAACAGGTTTTTCACAACTCGTGTACCTAACGGTTCATTGCTAGGAACTTGCGATTTGCCACAATAAATATCAAAATTATAACAGTAGCCATCAGAACTAGCGAGCATCCAATTTTTATAACCAAAGCGTACTGGTTTACCTCGAATGAATTGTTTGGATGGATGACGTCCAAAATATTTGACCATGGATTCGTCTACAGACAGATTGGTGTGAAAGACCCCCCATTGCATAAATTTCTTCATCAGGATGTCAGAAAGAGTTCTCACCTTGAACATTTTATCAGATGTTTCAGCAGCATCAGTATTATCACAGAAATGTAGGTACTTTTTGATATCTAAAAATCTGTTTCTCGTCATTGCCTTAGAAACTATAGGTACATTGCAGTCCTCGTCTAGAGACCAATATAGACGTTCGCGAGGCAAAGTATGGTAACCAGATAGAGATAGAATACCCAAAAATGTTTTCAACTCACCAACGGTGACGTCGAAATCATGCTTATTGTTTTGTGATGCATACAATTTGGAATTTCACACCGGAGGACGGGCAGCAGCGTCCTCTGCGTACTTAAAGCCTTACTGCGATCGCCAACCCGCTCGCCAAGCGTGGCGATTATGGCAATTACCCCCAGGATCTACATACTAGTAGGTTCTAATGGGGAGACCCGTGCCCAGCAGTGGGCCATCATATGGGTTGGTATGGACAATTTGGAATATTGAAGAATCATATCCGTCACTTCCTGGTCAAAAAACTTCTCAAAAATTGAAACAGGATTTTTACCTTTGAGATCAGTAATTAGGTTTTCGCATCGATGTTGTACATTATTCTCTTCAAAAGTTATGTGATCGTAGCTAGGCTCGCATTTACGCCAACGGGGTTCAAAATCATTTCGGCGTCTCTTAGCAGAATTTGACAAAGGCTCTTCATCAGAACTGTCCCAGTTTTCATCGTCTCTATTTACAAAAATTTCGACAGTTCCAGGAATATCTCTCGGCATGTCATTGGCAACAATATTGTCTTCATCGCCTTCTTCTTCGTCAGTGAGGACACTTGGATTTGGAGGAAGAGCAACGATATCGAATTCAATATCTGAGTCCTCTTCTGCCATAACAGCATCAAGTGCTTCCTGCAGTCCATGGTAGTTTGCGCTAACTGCAAATTGCCGTTTAGACATTTTTATTTTCAATTATACCTCTGCAAAAAAAAAAAAGAATATCTTACTCTTCATGTGCCCACTGTCCCTGTTTGGGGACACCAAGAAAAAAACGTGGTTAGCAGTTCACTAAACTATAACGTCGCAGTCGTAGAACAACGACGGATGTGACTTTCACTAACTTTACAGGAGAGCACTTTAAAGATTTTAAACTATGTTTGTTGTCATAATCTTCAAAACTATTAACTCAATCTTTTTGAAATTTTGATATATTGCTATGTATATATACCTTTGTCACGTGATATTGGCAAAATATTTATAACATTACGGTATTTACTATAAAAGTCACATCTGTCGTTATTCTATGGACACTAAGTTGACGAATAATGAGATACGTCGTTATTTTACGGACTACCTGTGATTAAAATAAGACGTATAGTACTTATCGTCATTTTTAATGGGATTTATATCAATAATTGATGACGGATTTTACAAAGAAATAAAAAAGAAACAAACTTTGGCAAGTTTTATTTATGAAATTGTAAGTAGGTACATAATTGTACAAAAATGTTGAAAAATCACTTGTATCAAAATTGCAATAATCGCCGCTTAGTGCTACTTATTAATAAAATAACCTACTGAGATCAATCAAAACACAGCAATTAATAAAAATATAATGTAGGTACATATCTAAAATTATTACTCTTAAAATCTAATAGAAAAAAAAAGTATCTCTCTTATTAAGGAACTTAATTTAAAACAGTCATATTCTGACTAAAATATTTGGGTTGAATACAAAATAAATTGAATATCAAATAACTTAAAAAATAAAATAATAAATCTCCGTTATCAATCAGCCTGCATCAGTCCACTGCTGGCTGGACATAGGCCTCTTCCAATACAAAACAGTTATAAAATAATTTTATTATATTTAATATTCAATAACAGGATCATTCGGAGTCAGAATCATTATACTGAACAGCATTATTACTGTGCGGTAGAGAATTAAAATAATTATGATACTTAGTAGGTATTATCCCGGTTTCGCATAAGCTAATCAAGTCTTTAAATTTATCTTTGGAGATAGCTACTGGTTCTAAATAAGCATTTTTAAGTTGACTCCCGGTTTGCCGCCTGGTTTCTTTCCGAATAATGAGCGTCTTATAATCATCAACCAAGTTGTATTTATACAAAATTTTGTAAGGTTGGCTACCTGTAATCATTACCTCTTTAATTTTAGTCCAAGCAATTTTTTCGTTATTTGTATTTTTCGCCCAATTTTTGTTTTTTAAGATATCTTTAAAATCATAAACCAGGTCTTTTTTTACATCTCGCACTTCGTACGGTTTCTCAAGTTTTGACCATCTTATAAGCAGTTTCCATTCTTCTGGAGTATAAATGAGTTTATGTTCCCCGGCTCTCTCTATTACCGAGTGAACCGAGTCGCCCTCATTCTGAGTGTGTCCCTTTTCCAAAAACCGATGACTGATGGTTACACCTAACTCCTTTGCTGCATGAGAGTACATGGCAAACACAATACGATTTTTATTTTGGCCAGCGCAATTGTCTGACCAAAATCGATATTCCTTAACACCCTTTTTGGTAAGATCTTTTATGTAATCAAAAAGGCAACTTGCGACCTCATTAGCACCGCGTTTTGCGGTGCTTTCATCCCATACGTAGCAAAGGCCCTCTTTATCAGCTATATTATAAATGGTAAAATTATAGCAAGAAAGTTTACGTTTATAATATAGCACACTTATTTGACCACGAGGACAGGACAGTACCTTTTGGAAATCAAAAGTGGCACATATTATAGTGCCATTTGACAAACTGGCCGCAATCTTGTCTTCTTTTTTAATTTGCCTAGCAATCGTTTTGCTCTTTTGGTGTTCTATATAACTAGCTTTTAGATCATCAGATGGATTTTCCTGGTTTTTAAAAATATGGCATTGGTCACAAGTGTCTTTTTTTGGAATGTGAAAAGACAAATTAAATTGTCGGTTTACAATATCTCTGTATTGACGAACAGTGGTAACATTATTAGAGTATTTTTTAAGTCGGGCCATTCCTTATATAAGTTAAACATTCGAGCAATGCTTAAACTACCATCTAAATATAATCGGCTTGATGATTGCCGACAGTAGTGTGATTCGATAGGCACAAAAGAGTTGACATGAGCGCATACTGATGCTGTCATATCAGCATCGATTACTTTTTTGTGATTGTTGTGACGTCCTCTCATATCTTGCGTGACAGATGTCATCCCATCATATTTTTGCCAAGCAGTTCTTGTCATGCGTTCAGTTGTACCCAAAGTATTAAGGAACATGATTTTGCAAACAGCGATCTTTTGATGAGTGGCATTTTCTGTTTCTTTTTTCGGTAAATAATATTTATATGTAAATTGTCTATTGTGCTTTAATTGTCTTCGGAATGTCCTACTTTTTTCATTTTTTTCGGTATAGTTTGCAATATGTAACCACTGTTTTTCCCTATCACCTAGTTCCCAAAATTTTGTAAATATATTCCAGCGTTCTGATGTTAAAAATTTAGTAGCACATTTTAATCTACAGTCACATGATGGACCCATTAATTTTGCTCCAACAGTTTGGCCTCTCTTTGTACAATACGTTTTACCTGCATTCATAAGCTTCTTCCTACTTACATCCCCCCACTCTTCATAGTTTCTTGGTCTTTTCTTTCCTCTGTTTTTGATCAAAGTCATGGGTGCCGGAGACGGTTGATTAGAAACGTCAGAGACAGTGTTCAATGGTGAGTTTCCAATCTCATCTGATTCATGTTGGCAGCAAAATGGATCATTACACTTAGCATGTCGGTTGATTGGGGATGGGACTGGTGTATTTAATGTAGCTGATTCGCAAGGTTCTTCCATAACATGAGTAACTGGTGAATTCACACTTAATTCATTGAAAATTGGAGTCAATGGCGATGGAGAATCAATATTGTGGTGATGAGAGCTTACGGACAATAGGCAATGAGGTATAGAAACCGGGGTCATAACATCTGTTGGTATATAAACGTCTTCTCTAATCACATCACAGTCATTAACATTTTTTTCAGATACACTATTTATACTATGTAACGGTGAATCAAATGTTTGATTAATTAATGTGGTAACGGAACATGGAATGGATGAATTACTTGCCGCAACAGCCAATGTGAGCGATTCTTCTTGTTGCGTTAACGGTGTTTTAGTTGGAAATGATTTATTTTGGTGATATTCAATTGATTCTGCCAATAAGACGTCATTCCATACTTCCTGCATTTTTGGGTGGCATAATAATGACGTGTCTGCCCCATGTGGTAGTGGCGACGAAGATCGTTCTACTGTAAAAAAATAAAGTATTTAGCATAAAACCGTAGATAAAGTTACCTAGGAATAATTATAGAATTATGTAAACTATGGTTATGTGAGAATTTTGGTAATTTAATGTAAGATCCCTTCAATATAAAATAGAATAATGACGTATATTATACTCTATACGACGAATAACGTCGGATATGTATATTCGTCTTCCATCTATCCGTAAAAAAACGACGGCTTTCAACATACGCCAACTGTAGGTACGTAGAATATCGACGTATTTTATTAATCGACACGAAAAAAATACATAATATGAAAACAAGCGATTTAATCACAGGTGAACGGTTGACTTTATTTTAATAGTAAATACGAAAAATCTAAGACAAAAAAAAACATACTTTAATGTCCCGAGAACAACGACGGATTTGAAGAACCGCCGTTCTTATCCAAATAGACATTACTTTAGATTTTAAATTCACATAAACATATCAAAATTCTATTAATTTAAAGTTAAATCTAATAAAAACTTACCTGTTAACCACTGTTCCATTTTATTCTGATCTCTTTCTGTATATAACATATCATTTTCATCCGGCAATTGGTGTTCAGTATTATTATGTCTAATACCACTATTGTTGTTAACTAATGCTAATATACGTTTTGACCTTTTCGAAGCCATACTATATATAGAATAATAAATTCTTACACACATACACTATCTTTTAATATGAAATAATTAATATTGCATAACAATATAAATAAACAAGTGCATCGTGCGTAAGCGCGTGACCTTGTCCTAGAACATCGCCGATTGTGTCTATCCGTCGGGAGCGGAGAGGGCGCGGGGGGCAGTGAACAGCGACGTATAGTGACGGGATTATTAATCCGTCATTATTTTATGTTAAATAATCAAAACCGTCTGTATTCTACTCTGTATCTTGGTTGTAAATAATGAAATTTTAAAAAATGTTTCATTTTCTTATAAAGTAATACATTTTAAGTCGATTAGTGTAAAAAACTAAATTTTGAAAAAAATCATATCCGTCATTGTTCTACGACTGCGACGAAGTTTTATTTTATCTTATCATAATTACCTAGTAAACAAAGTGTCCAATAAGGTTATGTAGAACAATTAACAATTTGCTAACGTAAACATATTTAAAATAATACTCACATTTGGTTATCACTGGGGGACTCTAATTCACTTTAAATAAGTCGCTAAAATACTTCTTCTAAATGAATTTATCCAATATGTCCGATATAAAACGTAAGATATATTAATCAGCTTGACAGTAACGCACTGTGAGCAAACTTACTACATTAATAAAAAAAGTTGAGGGTAGATTTGAAGGCGTCCTCGTATGGGCACGGCAGGCGTAAATGGGTTAAATAGTCGCGTAGAATAATTTCTTCGGTGTTGGTAAAAACACGGTTGACGCAACGGTAGCCTACAACTGCGGTAGCATTTCCCGCTTTTATTTTTTTTATAAATCTGTTTAATTTTACATGGCAAACATTATATTTTTTTGCCAGGCCTCTAATTGTTGCAGCATCTTTAAAATGCTCCTCAGCTGCTTTTTGATACACTTCCGTGGCGGTAGTTCCTCGTTTAGTTGTTCTAATGCGTTTTCGCGGCATTCTGTTAAAAAAAATTCATATAAAATATTATAAATAATTAAATCACCACGAGGACAAAAGTAACACGTTAGAGCCAGTCCACACGGCGCGTTGCGTTGCGTTGCGTCGTCGCAACGCAAATATTTTGACGCATAGCCGGCCACACGGGCGCTGCGCCATCGCAGCGTTACTATGACGCAGTCTTAGTGCGGGTACACATTGGGCGCTCGGCGTTGCGTTCGGCGCGCGTTGGTAGCGTACACACACAGCCTTAGCACGGCGTTTTACAAGCGTTTAACAAGAAGTCCACACTACTGGCTCAGTTCGAAAATGGACGTCGAGGTGATTGCTTGTGTGTGGCTCCTATACCGTCGCTATAAAAGACGACGGCAGAGGCAAAGAGAATATTGGGTGCACCCAATATTACGAGATAGACTAACGCATGGAATGTTTGTAACATTGTATCCAAAATTAAGACAATATGAACCTAAGTTTTTTAATTATTTTAGAATGTCCATAAAATCATTTGATGACTTACTCCAAGTTATAAAAGTAGATATTATTGGTGATTCAACAATTTTAAGAGAGTCGATTTCCCCAGAAGAAAAACTCGTAATAACGTTAAGGTAAGTATTTTTATTTATTGAAATAAATCTAAGTTGTCTGAATCCTGGCTGGAGGCTGAAGGTGACGGTGACCACGATGGCGGCGGTGGTGGCGTCGTAGACCACTGCTGTGCTGGGGGTCTAGCAGTGGAATATCCAGAATATGTCGGTGCAGAATATGTGTATTGGTGTTGATTAGTTTGTAGTGGTGATGGTTGATAATAATTCTGTGCTTGTTTAATGACATTGAGCAATTCAATCTTTGTAGTTAGGCGTGAATTCTCGGGTACTTTTTTTAATTCACTGTACAATGATAAACAGAATAATTTATCATCGTCTTCTCTATTAGTTAGCCGCATTTCATTTTGTTCCCTTGCTTTTAAACTTTTTTCTAAAATATCGACTATTTGTTTATCTACAGCATTAATTTTTTGTTTTTTCCTTGGGGCTTCAATTTGATCTTTAGGAGGTGGCATCAAGTCTTCATAATCTGTAATATTTACATTAGAACCAGTTGTATCAGAAGATTGGTAATTGCTCTCTGTGTCCTTATTTGCTGCAGAATTCGCAAGAAATTGTAGTTTCGTGTAATACTCATATGGCGTATGTTTGGAAGATCCAGATCCAGATGGAAGCTTTTTTTGCCGTTTTGACTCCCTAAGATAATTGTCCCGAATGCTTTTCCATTTTTTCATAAGTGTATTACCTGAAAATAAACAATTGCCATTTTCATTTTGACAGATACTTGGCCACAGGATGCTCCTTTGCCGATTTGCATTATGGATACCGTCTTGGAAAATCGACAATTATAAAGATAGTGGAACAAGTTTGTAAAGTACTCTGGAGTAAATTAAAGTTAACATTCATGCCTGAAATGACAACAGAAAAGTGGAAAGAAGTTGAAGAAGGTTTCATGAAATACGCTAACTTCCCAAATTGTATAGGCGCAATTGACGGGAAACATATTGAGCTAATACAACCAGAACATACAGGGTCGCTTTTTTACAATTATAAAACCTACTTCTCATCAGTCTTACTAGCAGTTTGTGATGCAAATTATTGTTTTGTATACGTTGATATCGGATCCTATGGTAAAACCAGTGACTCTGCTATTTTTAAAAATACTGAATTTTTTAAACGAATGATGGATAATAAGTTAAATATTCCTAACCCCAAACCCATATCAAATGTCGATAAAACACCATTGCCTTACGTGTTTGTCGGCGATGAAGCATTTGGAATTATGTCGAATGTGATGCGTCCATATGGAGGAACACAACTGACACGCACAAAAAAAGTTTTCAATTACAGATTATCGAGAGCAAGGCGCTATATTGAATGCACTTTCGGAATAATGAGTAATAAATGGCGAATATTTCATAGACCGATAGATGTAAACATAGATTTCGCGGAGAATATCATCAAAGCTTGCACAGTACTACACAATTTCGTTCGAATACGCGATGGTTATAGATATGAAGACACACTTTATGTTTCACCTTTACAATCTATACATTTAGAAAATTTACCACGAGGCAGCTTGTGTGCTAGAACTGCAAGAGAGAAATTCGCCAATTATTTTATTAACGA
The DNA here is from genome assembly GCA_945859575.2 of Herminia tarsipennalis. NCBI lineage: Eukaryota > Metazoa > Arthropoda > Insecta > Lepidoptera > Erebidae > Herminia > Herminia tarsipennalis. The sequence continues at coordinate 9,933,356 of OX243849.2, read as the reverse complement.
GGGAAAATTACTTTGGCAAGACAACATGATATAATTACAGGAAACATATAAATAAAAAATTATACTCACCCAACAGTTTTTTCTTCTCCAAATTGTCTTCACAAGCACAGAAAATTTCAACAATCTCCTCCCAATTACGCTTTTTTAAGATTTTATTTTTATAATCAGGACTTTCCATGTCCCATATAGCTGGACGCTTTTGGATTTCATCAATAAACAAATCTGTATCGAAGTGCTCGATCTCCATTTCTCTTGTACACAGTACACGTCCACCCTACACGAAAGCGCGCGATCAAATGTACGGCAAAATGGCGGCGTATGTATCTACAAGCGCGCAGCTGACGCCCGCGCAACTCGCGTCCTAACGAAAATCTGACAGCGCGCGTTTGACGCGCGCTTGCATGTGTACACATCAATTGAAAACTCTAGTTCTCAAAACGCGCGTTAGCAAAGCGCGCGTTTGAAAGCGCCCAATATGTACCCGCTTTTAACGTTCCGTCGGCGCAGCGGCGACGCACAGTTGCGGCAAGCATTTTGAAAAAATATCGAAGTCAGTCTATAGCAAATCATGGATCGGAAAAGACGTCTAGCATTGCTCCTATTACTACGTCACCGCCGAAATCGACGCGAGATCACAAGACGGTACTGGATCTGTCCTTTCATTTCATTAAGAAATCGTGATGGACAGTTTTTTTTGTTAGAATATCGGGAGTTGCTATTAGACGAAAAGAAGTTTTATATTTTTTTTAGAATGAGTGTATCCAGCTTCGAATGTTTATTGAAGTCCTTAGAACCACACATACGAAAAAACTATACTAATATGAGGAATCCAGTGGAACCAGTAGAAATGCTGGGAATTACTTTAAGGTAACTATATAAATATATTTAAGTAATAAAAATATAACAGTTTTTTTGGTTTGTTTAATTAGTAATCAACTCACAAATAATCAGCAATTGTCATAATTTTAAGTTTAGACATTATTTAAGAGAGATATCATCCAGTAATTACAAATTAGAAAAATCGTATTCAGTTTCTTCACTTGCTTGAGATGTTCCTGGAGATGTAATTGAATTATTATAATCAGAAATGTATGTACTTTGAAAATTTGCTGTTTGATACCCATATGATGGTTGGTGAGACGTTGATGGGCCACTCGCATATGATGATGTTTGTCCATACCGCATTTCATCTATAATTTGTATAACTTTACTTTGGAAACTGAGAGTTTCTCGGTCGGAAAATTCTTGAATAGATGGCAATATAGCTCTGAAAAAGGACATATGGCGATTTTCCGGCTCCTTGAGAAGTTTTAGTCCTTCTCTTTCAAACTCATCCATTTGCATTGCCCTTTTGCGCGCGACTGGAACATAGCGCGGAGTGTTGTCTGTGGTAATTTCATCATTTGTAGACGTAGATTCATTGTTGATTTCTCTAGGCGAGTCTAAGCTAGATTCGGTGGCATTTTGTTCCACTTTTCTCAAAAAAAGAAGTTGATTATATAAATGATACTTCTTCAGTTTCGTAGCGCCCGAGCCCGATTTTGATGCTTCTTTTATTTTTTTTGAATATCTGAAGTAATTATCTTTTACAATTCTCCATTTCTTTATTAAATCATTACCTGCAAAACCAATAGTAAACATGATTTAATAAATTTATACATCGTGAATTACTCGATAAAATTTAATGACATATTCAGATATCGTTAACAAACACTATGTGACCAACTCTGGAATCGTGAAAATATAACAGCTGTTACATACAAAAAGCAATACCTACTGAATCAAAATGTATGCAACAGCTGTTATTTTTTTCGCGATTTTTTTTTTTTTTTCAAAAGATAACTTGCAATGTGGGAGTTCCACATTACTAGCAATCCTGTTAACCCCTCCAGCTAAGCTCAAAGGCTTGTGTTAGGAGTGGGTTCACGTCGGTAGTATAATGGGTAGGATTCGAACCCGCGACCTCACGATTGCGAGACCGATGCCCTAGCCATTACGCTACCGCCGATTCCAGAATTAATTGGTTACATAGAGAAAGTTATTTGCTATCGATGTCTGAATATGTCAGTATTTTTTTTCGGGTATCTATCTATCTCATAAATGCATATTATAATAATTATTTTCGTTTCAGATACCTAGCAAGTGGAAATTCAATAACTGATTTACATTTCAAATTCAAACGGGGAAAATCTACTATTGCATATATGATACAAAGAGTTTGTCGTGCTATATGGACCAATCTTCTTCGAGACAACATCCCTGAACTGACAACTGAAAGTTTCCAAACAATAGCGAGGGGTTTTGATGTAAAGGCAAATTTTCCTCACTGTGTTGGTGCCATCGACGGCAAACACATCCGCGTGTGTAATCCTGCAAATAGTGGCTCACTTTTTTTTAATTATAAAGCCTTTTTTTCGATTGTGTTGCTAGCTATTGTGGATTCAAATTACAAATTCGTATTTGTCGACATCGGTGCATACGGAAAAGAATGCGATTCAACCATATTACAAAATTCTAAACTGTACGAGCTAATGATTAACAACAACTTACCACTACCTCAACCCCAGCCACTCTCTGGTAGCAATATACCAACCCCGTATGTATTTGTGGGTGACGAAGCTTTTGGACTGAGCAAACATATTATGCGTCCATATGGCGGTCAAAATCTCGACTTACAACAAAAGGTTTTCAATTACCGTCTAAGCAGAGCCAGAAGATATGTCGAATGCGCATTTGGGATTATGGCTAACAAATGGCGCATTTTTCACAGACCGATAGACGTGTCCTATGACTTCGCTACTGACATTATAAAAGCATGTTGTGTATTACACAATTTTGTCGCTGATCGAGATGGTTTTAGACAAAGAGATAAATTTGCTATAAGTGTTGATGAATTTCTCCCAATACAACCCGCACATGAAGAACAGACAGCACCGAATGTCATAAGACAGCAATATGCGACCTATTTTATGACTAGAGGAACTCTGCCTTGGCAGCTAAATAAGGTATAATTGTATTAAGAGGGTTTTCAAGATTTTCTTGCACCGCCAATTCCGCGATCAGTAAAAAATTTATATTTTATACCTACTCAGCGTAGTCTAGGTTAGTTTTGAGCTAAGTAATAAAATAGTACTCACGCTAATCTAGATTCCCTTAGTTTTAAAATTTTAGAGTGTCGAGATATTAATTTTGTACTGGTCGCGGAATTGGCGGTGCAAGAAAATCTTGAAAAACCCTCTTAAATAAAAAAAAACATGAATATCTGTACTGTGAACTCACCAACTTTGTTTTTTCGTTCAGCTGTGAAATTCTCGTAATCAGGAAATAAAACTTTTGATATTTCTTCCCAGGCTTTTGTTTTTAAATTTTTATTTTTAAAATCTACGTTTGACTTGTCCCATATAATTTCCCTTTCCTGTATCAATGTAATCAAGTAATCTATGTCAAGTTCTTCAATGGTATTCATTTTACCCTGCAAATAAAACTAAATACAAAAACGTAAACGTAAATGAGCTTCCTTGTATCCTCTCTGTCAACGCACAAGCAACTGAGCGCTGCCGCTCCGACGTCGCACGAGTACACCCCCTCCCGCTTCGTCTCGGGGGCTGCTGTCCGTCATGTGTGCGTTGCGACGACGCAACGCGCCGTGTGAACACCTTGGTTATTTGTATGTAAAACAACGCAAGGACAGCGCTGCGACGACGCAACGCGCCGTGTGGACTGGCTCTTACTTTTGTACTCATAGGGCTATGTTACTTTTGTACCCGTCCACATTTTTGTCAAAACTTGCAATATAACCTTAAATCGGAACGCGCTACACAAAAATTAATTTACGCAATGTACAATCACTTTAATATACAGAATAGATATGCAAATATTTATATTACTATCATGCTTTTAAGACTATCAAAACATTGAACAAGAAAACGTCAAAAAACTTACTTTTGGTTTGTAAATTCACGTAGCGTCCTGTCACACAGCCTAACGCGGTGTCCTGCGTGAGCGACGAATACGACGCGACGCGACGCAACACGACGCGACGTAATGCGACGCGATGCTACACGCGACAAATGTCCTACGTGATTTTGGTCATTACTTCTCGAATCATGGAGAAGTACAGTACTATTTTGCTCGAGAGTTCATATTTAAAGTACAGACTTTTAAAACAATATCGTAAAAAGCAGAGAAAGAAAACAAACATAATATTTTTACAAAGAAACACATTTGGCGAGTTCCATCATTTATATCCAAAATTAAGAGACGATTCTAAAATGTTTAAACAATATTGTGGAGTATTACCGTCTACTTTCGATTATATTATTGCTAATATTAAGCCTGAATTTCAATTAAAAACAACAAATTTTCAAAAACCTATTTCTATTGAAGAAAGATTACTCTTGACATTGCGGTGAGTACATATAAATGAAACTACATAATATTATGTTATCAAAAATATTTTAATTATTATCAAATTATCACTGAGATGAATCACCAGAAGTGAAGTAACCCACTATTGCAGATTCTGAGTTTGATGGAGTATTCAGTTTGGATATTTCGTTGATGAGCATCTCCTGAACCTGAGTCCGAAATAATAATTTATTCAGAGGTGGTAGTTTTTTCATATACGGCATTATAGACTTGAACCAGCTTAAGTCGTCGTCGTCTTCATTTAAATCTTTCTTCATGAGGTCTATTTTTTCTCGTTCGAGTGTTATTAAGATTTCTTCAATACTTTTTGCTGCACTTTCTTGCACCTTTTGCTTATTAGCCACCGTTCCAAAAGCTCGGGATGGGATATGCGACGGTCCAGGTGTCGAGGTATCGAATCGTATTTGTGACGAAATAGCATTTTGTGCAGATGCAACATCAGTCGTAGGGTCATCAATTGGTGCCAAATTGGTATCATGTGTATTGAATTGCGATTCATCAGTTTGTGTATTGTATGATGATGGCTCAGAAAGAATAGACATTATTGTATCATCATCGATAATGTCGCTTTCATCTAATATTTTATTTTGAATATTACTAGAAGTTTTACGACGTTTCAAAATTGTCTTTAAAAATTGCATTGATTCAAAATGTGGCCAATCGCCTTTATATTGACCATTTTGATCTGCATCCGAACCCGATCTTGGCTTTTCTACTTTTTTAAGCTCTCTGTTATAGGAATCTCTTAAATTCTTCCACTTCTTCTTTACATCATCAACTGAAATTAAAACAATATTATTATTTACAGATATTTGGTTACTGGAACACCATATAGAAAGTTATCATTCAATTTCCGTATATCAAAAACTGCTATTTCAACCATAGTGAAAGAAGTATGTTCTGCAATTTGGAAGAGTTTAGTAATAAAACATATGCCTATACCTACAACTGAAATGTGGAAAAGTATCGCGAAAGATTTCTGGGAGAAATGGCAATTTCCTAATTGCATTGGTAGCCTTGATGGCAAACACATACGTATTAAGAAACCAAAAAAATCTGGTTCTATGTACTACAATTATAAGGGATTTTTCTCTATTGTATTACTAGCCTTAACTGATGCTAACTATAAATTTATAATGGTTGATATTGGTGCCTATGGAAAAGATAACGACGCTGGAGTTTTTGACGCATGTACTTTACGACAAGCAATAGAACATCAAAAATTACAAATACCGGAACCCGACTTTTTACCAAATACCCTCATTAAAGCGCCGTTTGTATTTGTGGGTGATGCTGCATTCCCATTAAAAACATACCTTCTAAAGCCTTATGCACAAAACAATGTCAGCGAGGGAGATATTAAAGAGCAGTTCAACTATAGATTGTCACGAGCGAGGATGGTCGTTGAGTGTTCTTTTGGTTCAATAGCGTCAAGATTTGGATTACTTAATACCCCAATTCAGACAGATATTGAAAATACAATTATCACTATAAAAGCTATAACTCTACTTCACAATATAATACGTGATCTTGAGAGTAATTGCGAACATTTGATGTCAACCGCATCACTTCGTCTTCAAAGATCAAGAAGATATAATGCCTCAAGTCAAGGAGCCATACATACAAGAGAAACATTCGCGATTTTTTTCAATGAACATTGAAGGTTTCGGCACGAGGAAGTGGCAGGCCAGAAGAAAGACGGCGACGGCGACTAAATGCGATTGAGGGGGGCGCTCCCGGCTATCGCCTGACAGCGGCAAAGCGGTGTTCGCCCATTGGTTAAATCTAGAAAGCATTTGTTACTTTCGACCCGCCGATACTTTTGTACCCGGTCTCCCCTACTCAAATAATCTTTTAATAGTAATGTCCATTAAAGGCTGTAGTTGGATTTCAGCACTCGTACTTGTAATAGTGCACAACTCTTGCGGCGGATAACATTCCTTTAGGCATTTTGTAGGCGTTTTTCTAATTATTTCAGCATCGATAAACATTTGTAACGCTTCCATTGGTGTTAAGGGAGATTGTTCATTAACAGGGTTTTGAATGCTTTTTTGTATTTAGATGCTCGTCTTGGTGATCTCATAATATCTTTGAGAACATTAGAAGCATCTCTTCTACCAGAGTTTCCTAACTCTACTTGCGTAGCATGTAGAATTACATCCTTTTCAAAAACAGAACGAAACTCCTCCGTCTTCCGCCTTTTACTCCTTTCACAAACCTCTTCAAAGGATTTTGATGGTCTACCAGGTCAACTTTGTGCGGTTTCAGCAACAGGGATTTCAAAAGTTCCTTCCTGTCATGATTTATTGGATTTTAGAAAAACATCGTTTTTATAATGAGCCTTGATCCATCTCTGTTTGATTTCTGATTTAAAACGAGCAAAATTACGTTTCAAGCTATCAATTTGGTTTTCATTGTAAAGCTTGTCTATTATTAGTTGGTTTCTCAAAAAATCTAATTTTGCGTCCAAATTAGGTAAATCTTCGTTATTAATACGGTCATATAAATATTGTCGAGTCACAATCCTTATTTCTGACACACCTTGTGAGCCTAAAACAAGTATAGATTATGTAAGTAATTTTGAAACAAAAAATACAGTTTTTACATTTTATAACTAACATTTTGTTTGTTAAAATAAACATTTATCCGGAAGCTTCCGCATATGTTTCTAATGTTTTTTAAAAGAGAATTGTACGTAGAATAATCTAAAATAAAAATCATAGCCCGATATATCCCGATACATAAACAAAAACCTTAGCAAAGAAGAAAAACTATCAAAATCAGACTATTATTTTGAGTTATTTTTATTAGTTAATAAAAATTATAGTTATTGATTTATCTTTACTTTTTAAAAACACGCATTAAGCCTCTTATCTGTTTTATCAGAATCCATCCCTTTCAAATTATTATATACACTTGAAAACATAAAAAAAATATTTCAAAGTTGATGATTTTAAGCATCCCGAGAACAGACGCGCACTAATTGAGACGATGGAGTTCCGAGTGACGCTACGCGTGCGGCAAGCACAAAGGGAAAGGGAACGCGCCTGGCCATTATTGGTTGGTGTGTTCTTTCTACTTGAAACCGGTTTTTAGGATCATTATTGCAATTCGAGTTTCGGGACTTATGTCAGCCTAGATTTTGCAAATACTTGTATGTGCCACGTTTAACTTTTAAACCTTCATCTGTTTGTTGAACATTTTGTTAATGCTTATAGGGGAAACGGTATAGTTATTGGCCAGTTAAGCGCCTTCAAGTACGAAAAATTCAATAAAAAATATTTATAATAGTCAGGTATAAAAAAATTAGTTAAGATAAGTTACATACTCTTTTATTGAATATTTTAGGAATGAAGTTAACATAAAATTATAAAATATAAAATTACAGTAATTGGCCTTATTATTTCAGTTATCGGCCATGAGATGATACAGTTATTGGCCACATCAGAAAATAAAATATAAAATTAAACTTAAACAAAAACATAAAATTCTGTAATTACTAAAACATGTATTCATGTTGATTCTGATCCTTCTGATGATTTTCATCCTCAGAAGGTTCAGAATCATCATTTAACAAAAAACAATTATGGCATATAAAGCCATATAGCTCGTCTTCATCTGGAATATGCTCTTGGTGCATAATGGGAATGCACTGACGATGATAAAACTTATTACAAGAACTACATAACAAGGTCTTATTTTTAACAGCTAGACGCCGGCACGCATCGCACGTAACTACTTCCAAATTTGACAATATCTTTGGTTTACAACTGTCGTTTTTGCTTTCAGTCTTTAAAGTGTTCTTTAATAATATTTTCTTTTCCATTTTCATCTTTTTTGTGTCCCGTTTTTGACTTCTTTCCTATGCCTTTACCTTTTTTTATCTTTAGAGCATTTTCTTCCCTTGCAGCTGCCTTTTCGTCTCTTATTCTTTTTCTTTCCATTTTTTGATTCTCTTTTTCTTGCTTTTCTATTTCTTTTTTTTCAATAGCCGATCTAAAACTCTCCGAAGTTATTACAAATGGTGTTTTTTCGGTTTTTCTCATAAACTTTCTCTTATTTTCTGGGGCATTTTGTAGGTAATCATTAATTGGTTTGCTAAGATGAGAAGAAGAAGTGGAAGGCTGGCACAAATCTATAGGAGTTTTTGTAGGAGTCATTGTAATTTTTACTGTTGTCACATTATTTTTGCTGGTAAGATTTACATTTGTTGTTGTGTTATTAGCAGATTGAATTTCAATATTGGTTGATTCTTTCTGTGGGAGATCACTTTGAAAAAAACACCAAATTTTATATAATGTAGGTGATGAATTATTCGGTATGACACCCTGAGATTTCAGAACTTGCATCTTTTCCATCATTTCGGCCCCTACAATATTTTCGAAATCTTTTAAGGTCATAAGCTTGTTTTCCCCATTGTACTCTTCAATTTTTTTTTCTGTAGCTAGACATTTAGAGTAATCTATTGAATTCTCGTCAAAGGGACACAAACCACATGCTTTGAAACCATTTATTATTGATTCTGGTTTTAAGTCATCTACGACTGTTTTTAAAATAATAGCAATGTTCAACTTAGTAACAACCTCGCCAACGTTTTCTGATTGAAATTTTTGAACTGCTTTTCGGTACATTTTCTTCATAGGCCCAAATACGGAAACGTCAGCTGGCTGAGTGATACGAGTCGTATTGGGGTAAAGAGCAATTAGCTCAATTCCTAGCTCTTTACAAGTTAAACTAAGCTGTAAAGTGATATGGCTCTTATGGCCATCTATAAACAGAATAACTGGTTTTGTTATGTCATTCTCTGCAAGATATGGAGCAAATATTTCTGTAATAAACTGGTTAAAAACATCTGTCGTCATCCATCCCGTATCACTGCGTCCGATACCCCATTTAGGTGGCACTGATGTCGCAATTTTTTCAGGCAGTCGTTTGTAAGGAAATACTATTAAAGGAGGACATGTCTTGCCGTCAGCAGAAAATGTGAATAGGACTGTAACATTTTCTTAGGAATTTCCTTGTTCCACAGCATAAATATTTTTGTCTCCCTTAGCAGCAAGCACACGACCAATAGAAGGACATAGCTGAAATCCTGTCTCGTCGGCGTTGAAAACACGATGTGGATCGTTAATTGCCTCTAGCAGGTTTTCACTTGTCAAGTAATTCTTTATTTCAAGAAACCATTTCTTTATATCAGCTTCAGAGACGCATGCGCTGGCTTTAGTGACTCCTTCGCTGGTTCTTTGAACCAAACGAGGGTGACGTTTTAAAAAAGCTTTAAGCCACCCCACCCCAGGCCTATTATTCAAAAAAGGAGTAGCGCGTGGATTGTCAATCAAAAATTTTTGAACTGTGTCGAGAACGGCATCTGACTTCCTAGGGAAGCCTTTACGAGCCATATTTACTAACCATTCTTCGATGGTATTTTCTTCCTCATATGTCAAATACGGTATTGGTCCAAATTGAGATTTTGAAGTAGGATTTTTTAGTTTAAACTGTAAAGTAGCTCTGGGTATATTATATTTTTTTGCGACTGCTCTCAAAGACATTGTTTTTGTGTTTATTTTTTCTAATGCCTCGTCAAGGGCTTCTTTTGTATATTGGGGTATCTTCGGCATATTTACCAACCTAATAAAAAAAATTCAAAATTACGTAAAAAAATTATAGTAATCGGCCTACTTTTTCTATAGGTTAGATTTACGAATGACACAGTAATTGGCCTAGGCTATTAACTGCTCATACTGTTTTGTAATTTCTGGTAATTGAATAGGACGCTTAATATTATAACAGAAGAAGTTTTATTTATTAAGAATGCTATTTTTTAATTTTCTATTAATTACAATAATTGGCATGGGAGGCCAATGACTATCAGTTATTCAAATAATTGTGACACCTATTGGCCACAACAAAATTTCGATGTTATAAAACAAATAGGTTATATTACACCTTAAATCCATTTATAACGTATAAAAGCTATATATTTTATATGATTTCAATAATGGTACAATAATGCATACTTTTGAAAATATCGTTTCAAAAAAATGTGCAGCCTTAACATTTTTTTAACAAACTTACCTTCGTTTGTTCCTCCGGCACAAAATCACATAACGGAAAAGAACCAAAACACCTAGCGAAATTTTGTCAAAACTTTATGACAGACAATGAAAGTGTTGCCAATGATGCTGTTTTAAATCTACCATTTGTCTAGGATGTTGCTAGTTTTTTAACATCAAAGTTGAAATGGCCAATAACTGCATAGGGGCCAATAACTATAGCGTTTCCCCTAGTTCAGCTGCCAGGTAATGTCTTTGAGATTTCCCGCGACAATAGTGTGCTTCATCTACATGAAATACCACCAATTTTTACGCATAAATAAGTGAGATTTGTGATCTCCTCCTCTTTTTTCCTTCATTGGTTCTCCTGTTTCTAAAAACTTCCTCATAACATACTAAATTCTATGTTTAGTTATGGCCAGAATTTGCAGAAAGGCTTTTTGACATACCCGTACACGGGTCTTTGTTGATTTACTGTAAATAGTAAATTTTGTTTGGAATTGGTTTTCTGTGTGTTTTTTATTTTACGGTATTTTTCTTTTTGTTGGTTCTGCATGGCAGCACTTGAGCAAAACGAATCTTGGGTTTTCTTGTCTTTATATTTATAAAATGATTTATGAAAAGCTTGCAAATCACGCATGGTCAATGTGTCGCACTGAAATGCGTTTTTATTACATTTCGGTTTATTCAGTAAAGTCTGGGAAGAGTAACTGAAGTTGCGCGGGACAGCTAGTTACAAATAAATGTACTACATATATAAAATACGGTATGAAAAATTTCACTAACAGAAGAGCGCATGTTTATGGCACTTACGACCTTTTGTTGAGAAGCGCAGTTGTTCCGTAATAACTAAATATATCCGATCACGTCAAAAATAATATAATTTTAGTCAAAAGTATTTATTATCTCCAAAAACATTCACTAAATCAAAAAAGTTCCTTGGAAACTTTTTGTTTTGAAAGGCCGAATGATGTACTACATGTTGATGTCAACCCCTCCCCCCAAAATATTTATTTTTATTATTAGCAGCGACAACATCTTTTTTTTCTTCAAAAAGTGCCGTGACTACTTCCAACATACATTCCTTCACTATCTCAGAATCCGAAAATGGTTTCTGGTGTTTATTAAGTGTCCAGCACACACGTAACGCTGCTTCTGTGGATTTTTCTTGCTCACTCATGTAACGAACTAGTAATGTCGTGCTTTTCTTTTAAGAACTGAGAATTGCCTGAAGTTTTTCTTTACGAGCCTCACTGCCAAGAGGTATTGTATGTGGTGGTAATTGCTGATGAGTTGTTTCGTTGTGTCGCTTCAAATTGCCACTTTAACAATAGCGACAGTTTTATTGCAAATAAGGCACACTGGAACCGCTTGAGGCCTATCAGGCAGCGTAAAACAATATTGTTCAGTCCATTCTGCCAGAAACCTACTATTTTCACTGTCCACTTTTCGCTTTTTAGGATCCATATTAATGTAGGTACGTTTTTTTATTAAACGAACGAAAGACTCGTCAAATCACAAAACAAAAGAACAGTTGCTCCGCGCTTTGCAACTGAACGACTGACAGTCTGCTATCCTCCGCCCGCATGCCCGCACCCCCGATTTCGATACTCGCTCGCACTTGTTTCAACAAGACATCATCAAAACAGTCGCGAGCGCATCGCGGTAAGGTAAGCACGCGGGGCACTGTCAAATGCTCCCACACATATTTCCATAAAAATGATAAATACGTAGTTCAATCTATACATGTTTCATGTGCGTGACAATGATCTTAAAATATTTAAGTCACAACAGTTATAACTCGGCTGTCCAAAATCAAAACCTAGCAACTACATCTGACCTAATTATACAGGAGAAGACATAAAGAAATTGCTTTTGCCATTTTGAATAGAATCCCTTTTTTATATTTATTTTGTTTTCTTATGAATACTTATGACTTGTTTTATTTTACGAAATAGTTAAATTTAATAAATGCGCGTTTGGACAAGTTTTATGTGCCTTGCTAATGACTTCTTCATATATTTCAAAATATGTATTATACCAAAACAATAGCAAATACCTAGTAAGGTCTCTACCTAGGTTTTTTAATTGGTTCTTACGAAACTGTTATATTGAATTTGACATTAAAAACCTAGCAAAAACACTAACTAGGTTTTTGAATTAATTTTTCAACATATATATTGTTCTGTTTCATTCTAGTAAGTAGCGTAATGATAGTAAAAAATAAAACAATTAGCTAAAATTAAAATAGTTTAATTATTGGAAAACGTAATAATGTCAATTTTAGCACGTCATAGCACATCATTCACATTCCATTTCGCCCTCAACTTGGAGATCAATTGACTCTTCGTTAACAGGTATTTGATACCAAAATGCCCGCCTTGTTTCTGGCATTAAAGGCACTAGTTTGGCAACAATCATATTCTTTTTTCGAGCAGGAATGCCCCGAGAAGCTGATTTTTCTTCAGGTAGACCAACTACTTTAAACTTTTTAGGTAGGAAGTCCAACTCGGCAAATGGTCCATCAAAACTGAAAATTACAATAGTCATTAATAGATGGAAAAAACTTTAAAATCTCATTACATCCTAATACTATTTACCTTGTCTTGTAAAGAATATTCCTTGAGCCACTAACGAATTTTACTTGGACAACTTGGTTGAGTAAGAAAGATTTCATCAAGTCCTCATCATCATTTTTCCTTGGTGCTCTTTTTTTCTTTGGCCAGTTCCTACTACCACTTAAATCTATGACTTTTATTTTTTGTCTTGAACTGTTTACAACATCTTTAAAGTCTTCGAAGTCCAAAACATCTCCTTGTCTTTTAATTTTCCTTTCGATGTTTCCATGCACCGAATCTGCGGTCATATGTGTATGCCCTTTGGTTAAGTAACTTAAAGTCACAGTTTCGACGGTTGTTTCTGTGTTTACAACTGTAGTCGAAGCCGTAAAAAGAGTCCAGTTTTTATTTTGAGCTGTACAATTATCTGCCCAAATATGAAAATGTTGGCAATCTCTTTCATTCTTCATGAAAGTTAAAATAGCATCAACTATGTCGGAAGCCTCTCTTCCTGCGAGACTTTCGTGCCAAACTATGCAAATAGCTGAATCAGGAGATTGCTTATTGATGGGTGCAAAAGTAAGATTAAATGTAATTAAACGACTTATAAAAACAGCTTCTTTAATTTGCGGCATTATGGGTAATAAAATTACTTTTTGTAAATCCATTGAGAAATACTTAACATGCTTAGAATTTCTCTGTGTCGCATCAATTTTGTACTTTTCGAGAGCTTGATCGGATTTACCCTTATGTAATGCAAACTTTTGTTTTAGATCCTCGGGCATAAGAGATTCATCCGCATATTTTTTCTTTTCTTCCAAATAAAAAAAACATTCATCGCATTTGTCTCCTCTTGGCATGTTAAAAGAAATCTTCATATTTTTAATCTCTTTCCTGTAAGTTTCATCAGAACATTGTGTTTCCGGGTATTTCGTCTTAAAATCGCTGTGCATTTCGCGTATTGTTAGTTCTCGAGGCAAGTATTTTGTGAACGGTGAATTATGTCTACGGTAATGACTGACAGTAGGTTTGTAACTAAGAATATGTTCCCGGAGCAAAGCTTTGTTAATTTCTTTTCTTTTCCCGCCTCTTTTTTCACCTGTCAAAGATGCAAATAATTGTCCCTTCTTTATTGCTTTTGATAATTCAGTTATAGGGCCATCAGTTCTCATGCCAAGTGTATCTAAGAAAAAACGCTTACAGACGGGAATTAGATTGTTGTTGTCCTTTCCTGGTAGGTGATAGTAGCGTGTTTCGTTTCTCGAAGGAACAGCAGAAGTAATATCGACTTTTCGTCTTTTTACTTCTGACAATTGAATAAACTTATTTAAAAATGATCGCCTTGCCTGAAATTTCAATTTCCAATACTGTTCCCATATTGCCAGTCTTTCATCATCTGTAAATTTTAAACATTGTCTCTGGCACTTTCCATCGCAGGACCTACTTATCATAGGGTGCTTAAGCATATTTTTATTTTTAAATATGTCATGGGGAGCATTATTTGAAATAAAAATTGGTCCGGGATATTGCGCGATAAAAATCGCTCTCATATTATTCTCTGTATTGTCATTTACTACTTGCTGATTGCGTTCCTGTGTTTCTTGGTGTTGCGTTATCATACGAATAAAGGAATTTCCATCGTTATTTAAATCAAACAAATCTGATAATATTGTGCTCTCGTCAAAATCTGGATCAGGTACATATAATGGATCTGCGACAGAGTCATCGTCACTAAAGTCGATGTAAGACTGATCAGGATGAGATGTATCTATAATGGATTCAGAGTGAACGCCAGAACCAGAAGGTTGTGATTGTGCATAGTGGTTTGTGACATGCGTATTAAAAGCAGTACTCGTGCATGGCTGTGGTTGTATACCATTAGGTGCGTTGTTATTACTTGCAGAAGTGCTAGAGAGAAAGAAAGCAACACGTTCAAGAACTGAATTTGAAAATATATTATTACTTGGTGAATCTAATCAGCGGTGATCTTTACTCTCTGCTATGACCTAAATTACCGTAAAACGGGGTGAATGGAAATGAATGGGTGAATAAAAATAAAATGGTCGTTAGATTTTTTCATATAATCTTACTTCTTACTAATATTATAATTGCGAATGTTTGTATGGATGGATGGATGTATGGATGTTTGTTACTCTTTCACGCAAAAACTACTGAACCGATTGCGATGAAACTTAATATGTAGATAGCTAAGGGAGCTGGATTAACATATAGGCTACTTTTTATCCCGATATTCCGCCAGGACCAAGACTTACGTAAATAAAACCGTGGGGGCGTGTATATACATAAATATATGTAGATGTATGTTACTTTTTCACGCAAAAACTACTGAACCGATAGCGATGAAACTTGGTAAATAGCTGGATTAACACATAGGCTACTTTTTGTAGATATAACATCACGCGGGCGGAGTCGCGGGCGACAGCTAGTTATACAAAATTTCTAGTAGATATCTAAGCAGGTATTTGATATTTGTGTTCATTATTACTTTGCACTAAGTCCATAGCTTTGCTTGAAAGAAAATAACTAAAGTATTTTGCTGACTAAAATGCAGCTAAATACTATCTATATATTATTCACCCTTTGATTTCTGTTCACCACATTTTAAGAAACCATGTTAGTAGTAAATGTCAATATTTCAATAGAAAGAAACCCAACAATAACAGCAAGCACGCCGATGTTACATCAGCGTCAGGAGTATGTCCCACACACACAGCATAGCACACTTCGATCTAGCTAGCTATTCCATAACCACAATTTAAAAAATTAACGATTAAATAGAAGTATTGAAGATAAATACCTTGAAAGAGCTGCTGCTACTATCCGTCTTGATCTACCACTATTCATTTTATTAGAGATTAAATATTCCTAACGAAAACAACAGTAGCACGTGAGACCGTTTAGTTCCAAATGAGCGAGTCGAATGTGAACGAGTCGAGCCGGACGCGGCGCGGGAGCAGGGTGCCCTCTCCCCGTCCCGCGCACTCATTTCACACTGACTTACTATTATTTATTAAGGACACGATTTGTTAATCTCGTTTTATAATTCAGTAATTGTGTAAACCAAAAACCTAGTACGGGACAGTTCCAAGTTTAAAAACCTAGTAAAAGATCACTTTCAAATTCAAAAACCTAGCAGGTTCCGTATTTAATAGGTTTTTGTATTTGGAACTGTTACTTACTAGCTTTTTCATTTTGTATTCTCCGAGTACGAAAGTCACTTGCTAGGTTTGCATGTGTACATAACTCTGATTCTAGTTAAGATAGAAATACGGGTGTTTTTTCCATAGATAAAGCAAAAAATTTTGGAAATATTGGTTTTAAAAAACGCGTTTGACAAAAAATGAGCCTTGCTAGGTTTTGATTTTGGACAGCCGAACTGATTCGCAAAAACACACACAGACTAAGTAGGAAACTAATCGAACCATATCAGTTTTAGGCACTTGTAAAACAGAATAACTAGGCAACTCAAAATAGCATAAGTACCAAGTTAGATACAATGGCCTAAAAATATTGTTTTAATTAATAAAGATATAGAATACCTATTAATAAAATAATCTTAAAAATAAATTATGAATATATATTAATTTATACAATACAGTACAATATTTGGCGGTCCGGGGTTCGACCTTTCGCGGTCCGGAAACGGACCGCGGTCCGCCTGTTGCCGATCCCTGGTCTAGAAGTTCTGCTTTCATGCGAACACGTGGAAATATCAGCAAAGGCGGTATATAATTTCCTGAAGCTGAGACACAAAGAACAGCAGTAGTCAGTTGACCTCTTTCCGCTAAACTGGCTAAACCAACCTGCTTTTTTCCTTTTAAAGCAATTATCCTGCTTTGTTGTTTTGGAACCGTTGTCTGACCGGTTTCATCAACGTTATATATCTTAGTAGGCAAAAGTTTATAACGATCTATAAGACCCTCGAGCAAATCAAAAAAAGTATTCACACTGACCATATTGAATCCCATTGCTCTTGCCACGGAGGTGAGCTCAGCTGCACGTAGAGATAATTGTGGGTGTCTTTTCACAAACCCGGATAACCAATCTTCTCCTGTTAGTTTATAAGTTCTATTGAAAGTATGGTAAGAGGAGTGCGCGCAGATAACCCCGTCTTTTTTCCTTGATGGCCTCTCGCAATCTTTTGATTTGGTCAGCATAGTAGGAGCCTGTTATGGTAGCTCCCTTATCAAGGTATTCAACCATAATTATTCCCTCAGCATCCCAGAAAACAGACGCCATAACCTTGCCGGCAGAGCTTGAAACTTTGAATTTCTTGGGAGTCGGTGAAGATGGCCTTTTCCATGTCATTGACTGTTGTTTGGTTTCGGGATCAAAATGATGAATGCACGTTTCATCCATAGTCACAAATCGAGCCAAAAAAATATCTTGATCCGCCTGGAACATTTCAAGATTGGTCCTTGAAATGTCGAATCGTTTCTTCTTTTGTTCGTCGCACGTAGGGGTATTTGAGGTAAAAATGCGGTCATAATTATCTGTTGTATTATTTATTTTTTTAATGTAATAAAACAAAATATTACGATAAAATAAGGCATATACGAGGGGAGGTCCAAAAGTTCGTGGAATGGAAGGGTTTGAAATAAAATGAAACAACAAAACTATTTTTCCTTTTCAATATAATCACCCTGAAGTTGAATACATTTATTAGATCTATGAATTAATTTTTCTAAACCGTCGTAAAAATATTTTTTATCTTTTGCCGCAAAATGAGCCAAAATTGCCTCCTTTACTTCATTGTCGTCGGAAAATTTCCTTCCCCTTAGGTCTTTTTTTAAATTAGGGAACAAATAAAAATCACTTGGGGCCAGATCTGGACTGTAGGGTGGGTGGACTAGCGATTCGAAGCCATGTGTGTGCAGAGCAGCCATTGCAACTCTGCTCTTGTGAACCGGTGCGTTGTCTTGCAAAAGCAAAACACCTTTGGTCAGTTTTCCTCGACGTTTTTCCTTGATGGACTCCTTTAATTTTTCTAGAATCGTTGCGTAGTATTCTCCTGTTATGGTCCTTCCCTTTTCTTTATAATCAATTAGTAGAATCCCTTCACAATCCCAAAAAACAGTAGCCATCAACTTTCCAGCCGACTCCGACACTTTGAACTTCTTTGGCGGTGGTGTCCCCTTTTTGTGCCATTGCATGGACTCTTGTTTGGACTCAGGCTCAAAGTGATGAACCCATGTTTCATCTCCGGTAACAATTCGCTCCAAAATCTGTGCAGGCTCGTCTCCACACAACTCCAAAAATTGTTTTGAAGCATCGACGCGTTGCTGCTTCTGAATCGGTGTGAGCATTCTCGGTACCCATCTTGCACTGACTTTTGTCATACCCAGATGGTCATGTAGGATTCGCAAAATGGTGGTATCTGATACTCCAACTAATGCAGATATCTGTTTTTTCTTTAAACGGGTATCTTCCAGTACAATTTTCTCCACTTTTTCGATGATGTTTGATGTGGTGGCCTCAACTGGCCTTCCTGAGCGAGGGTCGTCTTCAATCGACTCCCGACCATGTTTAAAAAGACCATGCCACTTGTAAATCATTGATTTACTAGGGCACTGGTCCCCATAAACGGTTCCCATTTCATTCAAAATGGTTTGAGCGGTCTTTCCTTGCTTGGTAAGGAATTTTATTACAGCACGGTGTTCAATTTTCTCCATAGTTTTAATGTTCTTCCGGATTGACTTGTTTATCAGGCGAGTATTCGTAAACGAATGACGCAATTAGGCTGAAACTCAGCTTATATACTAATGATGAGTCCACAATTAGTATGACACTAAGCAAGCATCCCTATCCCCACTCCATCCCCTCCATTCCACGAACTTTTGGACCTCCCCTCGTATTATTGAAATTACTTTTATTATTAGGGTATTTTGGTGTCAAGTCAATCTGAATCTTCCCTTCTTTGTCCAGAGGTGATAAGACTCTTCTCATCTTCGTCGTCAGTATTCTCATTGTTTGGTGGTGTTGACAATAAGATGGTCATGGCGTCCTTGGAAAAGGGTTTTCCTTTTTTCTTTAATGTCGTCCTGTTGCAGCTGATAAAAGGATCAGACGTTAATAATAATCTATTTAAAATATCTGTGTTGCAGTCAATTCTTGTGAATTTTCTTGCAAAGTCCACGCGGTATTTCCGGAAATGTTTATTGCGGGGGCTTCAGCGGCCTCCTCGGATAGCTGCCCGATAGGAACTATAGCCTCTGCTATTACTCGAGCCCCATGCATCAGAATCTTGTGAACCGTAGGTGACATGGGATGCCAACCATACAGTTCAACATACAGTTGGGCAGTTGATTGAGCATAATTTTCAAATTGCACTGTATTAATATCATGGCCGCTTGATATTACTTCAAGAATAACTTGAAACTTTTTAATTAAATCTATGTTTATCCCTGTGATTCGAGAGGAGCACTCGGGATTTTCGAAAAATCTTCGCGATGTGTTCCCATCGTTACTATTTCCGTAGCCAACTTTAGGAATATCAACGAGGAGGCCCATCTCTTCTCTAAATCTTTTTTGAATTTCCTCTTTATTGTTTTTGATGCTATTTTTATCTTCAGTAGTCCGGGCTTGCCATTTCTTTAAAGGTGTTTTGTATGCTACGTGTAATAACAATTCGAAGAAACGAATTCTTGCATGCAAAATGGAGAGGCCAAATTTCAGTGTTCCTTCAGAAACCTCGCCTTTCTTTAATTTATTAAAATCCTTTGACGTTTGGCCACATATGTAACATCTCATGGTCGATGATGTATCTGTAGCTGCATTACAAACTTTGCCATCGACCATTGTGAGTAAAACATTGTGACTTATTCTAGTCCCTTCTTCAATAATCTCGGTTTCTTTGAGATTTTTTACTTGTTCTTCAATATATTTAATTTCTTCTTTTGTAATGTCCTTCGTTTCATGAACAAATCGAGCCCTAATCGGTCGGCAGAACCTTACTGAAGAAGGAACTGGATTTTGCCATATTAATTTTCTTGTCATTCTATCTATACAAACAGCTAATCTCACAGGTACGAGAGAACTTAAAAAGATGTTAGCGTCATCGTCATTAGTATTGGTAAATTTTTTGTTTGAACTGAGTTTGATGTGACCCATCACATCCCCACTTGGATATTAAGGTAAGATGTTGCTTTTCAAACTCGGTTAACGTTTCAACTACTTCTTTTATATAAAGAATTAGTCGCGAAGACGTATGATCCAGCAAAGCTTGCAGTTTGATTTCGAAGCTGGTTTCAGTAACACTTACACTTTCCTCGACTGGATAACATTCTTTTTTAGCATGTTGTAGAAGCGAGTAACAAGGATATATTTCTTTGCGTTGGCCTTGTATTAGATTCCATTGCCGTCTTGTAAAATCTCCGTCTACAAACAACGCTAATGCCTCTTGTGGTGTGTATTTTCTGACAACAGGTTTAGTTTTAGCTGACGATATTATTTTTTTAAACTTTTTAGCCCTAGTAGGCGTGCAAGTAAGTCCTTTCATAATCTTAGACGCAACAATATTTCCAGAAGTGCCTTGACTCACGGTTGCCGCGTACGTTAATTCGTCTACAGGTATTTGGGTTCGTAAAGCTTTTGTTCTTCGTCGCTTGCTTCGGTCACTTAATTCTGAGAATTGTTTTATTGGGGGGCCCGCTTCATGTGGGAAGTTCCACTATGACTTTGAGCCAGTCTTCATTGTGTTCCAGAAACCTTTTTTCAGTGCTACGTGCCGCTAACCATTTTTCCTTGAAACTCGTCTTAAAATATTTTAAAGAACGAGTTAGTACACTCCTTTCTTCAGGTGGACATGAAGTCAAATCTATAAGTCTTTCTTCTAGATTTATAAACTTTTCTTCGACTTTTTTGCCTTTAAATTCTTTAAGAATAGTAAATAACGAGATCACAGATCCCTCGACAAGAGTGAAAAAAATCAGCAGGATGGAACTGCTGATTTTTTTCACTCTTGTCGAGGGATCTGTGACAAAAGAAAGACAAAAATGATATCGTCTCTATTTTGACAATTTTGACTCGTTTAATTTAATGTACAATAAAATATTATGGGGTAAGTTGGGGAAAGGTTTTGTTCTTATTTCTACTAACTAAGACATAGTCCTTTGTGTTCACGCAAAAGTTTTGAGGCGACAAAGCGCGACACATAAACAAAAACACTAATATATCTCAAAGTTTAGTAAAAAATTAACGTATAGAAAGAGCTTTTTAATATTAACCATAAAAAGCAAAAATGCATACTTAACAGAATAAAAAGTGCTTTATTATATAGTACTGATCTTCTACTTCCATGTTTAAGTCGTATTCCGTGTGTAGTTTACCACTCAAAGATATTTTCACTTAATAACTGAACAGCACAAACGAGATCGCCGAGAACAGACACGCGTAGTTAAATCAACGGTTAGGTTCCGACTGGCGTACAGATCTGGCGGCGGGCCTAAGAAAGAGCAGGTAGCTGCCATTCAATGAACGGG
Organism: Herminia tarsipennalis; assembly: GCA_945859575.2. Classification (NCBI taxonomy): domain Eukaryota; kingdom Metazoa; phylum Arthropoda; class Insecta; order Lepidoptera; family Erebidae; genus Herminia; species Herminia tarsipennalis. The sequence goes on along the minus strand of OX243849.2, from coordinate 9,911,816 downwards.
TTATCGGTAATAAAAAACAATGCGTTAAAGTTGCCGTCACATTAACTTTATGATTTTTGATTATGACCGGTTTTAAGCCTCAAATACCCCTTAGTGCGTCGGTTAACATTCTCGGGACCCAACGTGCAGAGACCTTTCTCATGTTCATCTCGGTAGTTAAGATCCTTTGAATGCTACCAAATGAAATGCCTGTGTTCTCAGCTAAATGACGAATGGTCACTCTTCGGTCTGCCAAAAACAGATCTTGAACTTTATTGACGTTTTCTTCAGTGAGGGAGGAGGATGGACGGCCTTCGCGGTGTTCGTCTTTCGTGAATGTTCTTCCCATCTTAAACTCCTTGCACCAGCGTGCAGTTGCAGAATATGGAGGAGCAGAGTCCCCCAATGTTTCCACCAAGTCAGTATGAATGTCTTTGGTGGACATTTTTTAAGCACAGGTATTTGATGACGCTTCGCACTTCATGTTTTTCCATTTTGATGTTATCACTTCGACTGCTTGTATTCAAATGAATGTATATTTTAAAAATGTCGTCCTATTTATACCATTTTTTGTCAGGGAAGTTGTGAAGGATTAGGGAGTTGAAAAAATTTTTTCAGAATTTTGTTATTACTAGAAATATCCGTTTATCATTACTTTTTGATCACCCCTCGTATGTTCTTATTATTATAATATATTATTATATGGAGCATTAAACAAAATATCAAAATAGACGCTAAATATGGAACAGGTACTCAAATATGGGATAAAAATAAAAACTTATAATATCTTGCACGAAAATAACATTTATAAATATTCATCTTATAAGAGATCAAATTACTTTGGTATATGGAAGAAATCACATAATTTACTTACAAAAATCACATATCTAGATGTCAAACTCTATCCCAGCACAGTCATTATGTGCCCAGAGCTTACACATTAAACATCTGACCCACAGTTCTCCTGCTGCGTTTTCGGAAAAAAGTTCCTGACAAAACATACACGCTGCATCGGCAGTGTCAGGAGCCTCTCTTCCTATTGGTTCACTATCTGAATCAAATTGGATATCTTCTTCTCCATAAGCTCATAATCAATACCCGTTGTATCAGAAGCTTGGCCGTGTGGTACCGGCTTAAGAATAGTACCACCCCGTCTCTTCCCGTGGGTGTCGTCAAGGCAGCAGCGTCCTCTGCGTACTTAAAGCCTTACTGCGATCGCCAACCCGCTCGCCAAGCGTGGCGATTATGGCAATTACCCCCAGGATCTACATACCAGTAGGTTCTAATGGGGAGACCCGTGCCCAGCAGTGGGCCATCATATGGGTTGATATGTATATCAGAAGCTAAACCAAGGTTCTCAAAAAATCTTCTGCTGGTATTGCCATCATTGGTGTTTCCAAAATTGGATTTAGGCATGTCCACTATTAGACCTGTTTCAGCGCGAAATCTGGTTTGTATGTATTGTTTTCGTTCTTCTTTGGTCTTCAGTCCCCTATATTTCTTCACTGGTAATTGTATGCCAGATGAAGGATTGTTTCAAATATACGAATGCGTACATGCAAAACTGCCTCGAAATTGACTCTTCGCAAATATAGCACCTACTCGTAGACGTAGTACCGGTGCATTGCACACTTTACCGTCCACCATTGTCATCACAAACTTATGTTTTATAACAAACTGTTTTCCTTGTTTGTCTATCACGGTTGGTATCAAAGAGCTTATCGCTTTTGTAATATAACTTATTTCTTCTTCAGTTACGTCCATTTACTTATTATAGTTAATGACTGCCGCTCTTGTTGCTTCAAGGTTGCAATTACGAGTACCTCTTCTAGGTACTCAAATAATCTTTTAATAGTAATGTCCATTAAAGGCTGTAGTTGGATTTCAGCACTCGTACTTGTAATAGTGCACAACTCTTGCGGCGGATAACATTCCTTTAGGCATTTTGTAGGTGTTTTTCTAATTATTTCAGCATCGATAAACATTTGTAACGCTTCCATTGGTGTTAAGGGAGATTGGTTATTAACACGGTTCTTGAATGCTTTTTTGTATTTAGATGCTCGTCTTGGTGATCTCTTAATATCTTTGAGAACATAAGAAGCATCTCTTCTACCAGATTTCCCTAACTCCACTTGCGTAGCATGTAGAATTACATTCTTTTCAAAAACAGAACGAAACTCCTCCGTCTTCCGCCTTTTACTCCTTTCACAAACCTCTTCAAAGGATTTTGATGGTCTACCAGGTCGACTTTGTGCGGTTTCAGCAACAGAGATTTCAAAAGTTCCTTCCAGTCATGATTTATTGGATTTTAGAAAAACATCGTTTTTATAATGAGCCTTGATCCATCTCTGTTTGATTTCTGATTTAAAATGAGCAAAATTACGTTTCAAGCTATCAATTCGGTTTTCATTGTAAAGCTTGTCTATTATTAGTTGGTTTCTCAAAAAATCTAATTTGCGTCCAAATTAGGTAAGTCTTCGTTTTTAATACGGTCATATAAATATTGTCGAGTCACAATCCTTATTTCTGACACACCTTGTGAGCCTAAAACAAGTATAGATTATGTAAGTAATTTTGAAACAAAAAATACAGTTTTTACATTTTATAACTAACATTTTGTTTGTTAAAATAAACATTTATCCGGAAGCTTCCGCATATGTTTCTAATGTTTTTTAAAAGAGAATTGTACGTAGAATAATCTAAAATAAAAATCATAGCCCGATATATCCCGATACATAAACAAAAACCTTAGCAAAGAAGAAAAACTATCAAAATCAGACTATTATTTTGAGTTATTTTTATTAGTTAATAAAAATTATAGTTATTGATTTATCTTTACTTTTTAAAAACACGCATTAAGCCTCTTATCTGTTTTATCAGAATCCATCCCTTTCAAATTATTATATACACTTGAAAACATAAAAAAAATATTTCAAAGTTGATGATTTTAAGCATCCCGAGAACGAGAGTTCCGAGTGACGCTACGCGCGCGGCAAGCACAAAGGGAAAGGGAACGCGCCTGGCCATTATTGGTTGGTGTGTTATTTCTACTTGAAACCGGTTTTTAGGATCATTATTGCAATTCGAGTTTCGGGACTTATGTCAGCCTAGATTTTGCAAATACTTGTATGTGCCACGTTTAACTTTTAAACCTTCATCTGTTTGTTGAACATTTTGTTAATGCTTATAGTTCAGCTGCCAGGTAATGTCTTTGAGATTTCCCGCGACAATAGTGTGCTTCATCTACATGAAATACCACCAATTTTTACACCTTATTATCTACTGAACTCGATATCACTAGGTCTTCCCAATCGATAGCAGAAGCATCTTCACGTAGTTTATTAACGTCCATCCGAGCAAAACAACGCATGAGTAAAAGTTTTGGTTTAAGTTTGGGAGGGTTTAAAATATAAGTTAGGAAGATAAGATCATGGAGAGAGAAACCAGGAGCAGAAAGTTGGCCGTGAGAAGAAACAAGAGAAGGAGAAGAAGTAAGCATAATATCCAGCCAGGTGTCAATTCCGTTGATGTTATGATGAGTGGCTTGAAGTGGGAGTATATGGAGACTGGCAGATTCCACGATGTTGCGAGAGACTGGCAGATTCCACGATGTTGCGAGAGACTCGCAGATTTCACGATGTTGCGAAATTTAGTAGAGCGAGGAGAAGTGCGTGCAAGGAGGTCTGTGTTGAAATCACCCATGATGATGTAATGCTCCTATTCGGACCCCAAAGATTCTGAAACGGACTCTAAGTCATTGTAATAGTCCACAGAAGGAGGACAGTAGACCACGCCTATAATGGTTTTAACTCTCTTGACCCAAACCTCTAGAAAAAGAAACTCAGCCAACGCTGCGTAGTTAGAAGGAGATGAAGCAATAATTTTGAAGGGAAAATCGCTACGAAGATAAATAGCTACCCCACCTCCACGCCTATCAACCCGATCGTTTCGGATCAAGATAAAACCGGGGAGGGGGTAAGTGATGGAAGGTAAATGAGGTTTGAGCCAGCTCTCCGAAATCAGAATGGCATGAACGTTCGTACCTGGAAAAGTATTAAGGAGATCACTGTAATGTGATGTAACACTTTGGGCATTTAAGTGACACACATTTAGGAGTTTGCCTGATTGTGACCCAAAGCGTTGACGCTAAGTATCACCAAGGGTTGACGCAAAATATCACCACGCAAAGTATTAACCGAAGAAAAACTTTCATTGGCTTCTGCCAATGAAAGTTTTTCCAAGAAGAGATCCAAAAGAATCATTGGCAGAGTGAAATGAAGAATCATCATCAGATAAAATCATAATCAATGTAAAATAAATAAATATAAATAAATATGATAATTATAAAAATATATATTATACAACCTATACACTTTGTATGAAATTAAGAATGTAGAATGAAACTAAAAAAAAAAAAGACAAAAAGACAGTCCTATCCACCCACCAGTTGAGTGTTCGATTTCGTTTCTCTAACACTCAACTGGTGGGTGGATGGGACCAATAATATGAATGTAACCATCTCGCGTCCAGCACTTATTGATCCCGTACTTTTCTCGCGCAGTCATAAACGCATCATGTCGTGGCTTCGTTAAAAACTCAGACAAGGTCACACCTGAGCCCTTCAGTTTTGCCTTAGAAAACCAAATCTTGTCCCGCAATGCAATATCTAGGAACTTAATGAGAATAGGCCTCGGTTTGTGTTCGCTGGAAGATCGCCCCATCCTGTGACATCGCCTTACATCAGAATCAGCAAAACTGTCAATATTAAAATGCTGCCTGACAGTTTTGGTAACAACTGCAACTGTGTCCTCCGTCTTGTGCTCTGCTACACCATGAAGACGACCACGCTTCTCAATACTGTCAATTTGTTGTGCCAGCTTCTCCATTTGGCGTTGCAGTAAATTCAGAGATTGCAGCGCAAAGGTCTTGAACATGTTGAAGTCAGCTGTCAAGTTATCGCTTTCAGTGAATGTTTGCACATTGGTAGCCTTCTGCAATCTGGACTCAAAGCTTGTGATTCCGTCAATAAACATAGATCTTAAGCTGACAAAAGACTCCTGCATTGATTCCATGATTGTGTCAAGTTGTTTAAATAAAGTTTGAAGTGTTTAGTTATTGGAGATAACACTCAGCCTGGTAGGTGACAACTAGTGATTATATTTGGTGTACATTAAACTTGTTAAATGCTTATTTAAACTGTTATTATTTAATTTTAAATTAGGAGCAAATAAAAACGTTACTTGGTATGTCAACTACCCGAAAAAAAAAAAAGGTTGTCTATCACGGTTGGTATCAAAGAGCTTATCGCTTTTGTAATATAATTTATTTCTTCTTCAGTTACGTCCATCTACTTATTATAGTTAATGACTGCCGCTCTTGTTCCTTCAAGGTTGCAATTACGAGTACCTCTTCTAGGTACTCAAATAATCTTTTAATAGTAATGTCCATTAAAGGCTGTAGTTGGATTTCAGCACTCGTACTTGTAATAGTGCACAACTCTTGCGGCGGATAACATTCCTTTAGGCATTTTGTAGGCGTTTTTCTAATTATTTCAGCATCGATAAACATTTGTAACACTTCCATTGGTGTTAAGGGAGATTGTTCATTAACAGGGTTCTTGAATGCTTTTTTGTATTTAGATGCTCGTCTTGATGATCTCATAATATCCTTGAGAACATTAGAAGCATCTCTTCTACCAGATTTTCCTAACTCCACTTGCGTAGCATGTAGAATTACATCCTTTTCAAAAACAGAACGATGCTCCTCCGTCTTCCGCCTTTTACTCCTTTCACAAACCTCTTCAAAGGATTTTGATGGTCTACCAGGTCGACTTTGTGCGGTTTCAGCAACAGAGATTTCAAAAGTTCCTTCCAGTCATGATTTATTGGATTTTAGAAAAACATCGTTTTTATAATGAGCCTTGATCCATCTCTGTTTGATTTCTGATTTAAAACGAGCAAAATTACGTTTCAAGCTATCAATTCGGTTTTCATTGTAAAGCTTGTCTATTATTAGTTGGTTTCTCAAAAAATCTAATTATGCGTCCAAATTAGGTAAATCTTCGTTTTTAATACGGTCATATAAATATTGTCGAGTCACAATCCTTATTTCTGACACACCTTGTGAGCCTAAAACAAGTATAGATTATGTAAGTAACTTTGAAACAAAAAATACAGTTTTTACATTTTATAACTAACATTTTGTTTGTTAAAATAAACATTTATCCGGAAGCTTCCGCATATGTTTCTAATGTTTTTTAAAAGAGAATTGTACGTAGAATAATCTAAAATAAAAATCATAGCCCGATATATCCCGATACATAAACAAAAACCTTAGCAAAGAAGAAAAACTATCAAAATCAGACTATTATTTTGAGTTATTTTTATTAGTTAATAAAAATTATAGTTATTGATTTATCTTTACTTTTTAAAAACACGCATTAAGCCTCTTATCTGTTTTATCAGAATCCATCCCTTTCAAATTATTATATACACTTGAAAACATAAAAAAAATATTTCAAAGTTGATGATTTTAAGCATCCCGAGAACAGACGCGCACTAATTGAGACGATGGAGTTCCGAGTGACGCTACGCGTGCGGCAAGCACAAATGGAAAGGGAACGCGCCTGGCCATTATTGGTTGGTGTGTTCTTTCTACTTGAAACCGGTTTTTAGGATCATTATTGCAATTCGAGTTTCGGGACTTATGTCAGCCTAGATTTTGCAAATACTTGTATGTGCCACGTTTAACTTTTAAACCTTCATCTGTTTGTTGAACATTTTGTTAATGCTTATAGTTCAGCTGCCAGGTAATGTCTTTGAGATTTCCCGCGACAATAGTGTGCTTCATCTACATGAAATACCACCAATTTTTACGCATAAATAAGTGAGATTTGTGATCTCCTCCTCTTTTTTCCTTCATTGGTTCTCCTGTCTCTAAAAACTTCCTCATAATATACTGAATTCTATGTTTAGTTATGGCCAGAATTTGCAGAAAGGCTTTTTGACATACCCGTACACGGGTCTTTGTTGATTTACTGTAAATAGTAAATTTTGTTTGGAATTGGTTTTCTGTGTGTTTTTTATTTTACGGTATTTTTCTTTTTGTTGGTTCTGCATGGCAGCACTTGAGCAAAACGAATCTTGGGTTTTCTTGTCTTTATATTTATAAAATGATTTATGAAAAGCTTGCAAATCACGCATGGTCAATGTGTCGCACTGAAATGCGTTTTTATTACATTTCGGTTTATTCAGTAAAGTCTGGGAAGAGTAACTGAAGTTGCGCGGGACAGCTAGTTACAAATAAATGTACTACATATATAAAATACGGTATGAAAAATTTCACTAACAGAAGAGCGCATGTTTATGCACTTACGACCTTTTGTTGAGAAGCGCAGTTGTTCCGCAATAACTAAATATATCCGATCATGTCAAAAATAATATAATTTTAGTCAAAAGTATTTATTATCTCCAAAAACATTCACTAAATCAAAAAAGTTTCTTGGAAACTTTTTGTTTTGAAGGGCCGAATGATGTACTACATGTTGATGTCAGCCCCTCCCCCTAAAATATTTATTTTTATTATTAGCAGCGACAACATCTTTTTTTTCTTCAAAAAGTGCCGTGACTACTTCCAACATACATTCCTTCACTATCTCAGAATCCGAAAATGGTTTCTGGTGTTTATTAAGTGTCCAGCACACACTAACGCTGCTTCTGTGGATTTTTCTTGCTCGCTCATGTAACGAACTAGTAATGTCGTGCTTTTCTTGTAAGAACTGAGATTTGCCTGAAGTTTTTCTTTACGAGCCTCACTGCCAAGAGGTATTGTATGTGGTGGTAATTGCTGATGAGTTGTTTCGTAGTGTCGCTTCAAATTGCCACTTTAACAATAGCGACAGTTTTATTGCAAATAAGGCACACTGGAACCGCTTGAGGCCTATCAGGCAGCGTAAAACAATATTGTTCAGTCCATTCTGCCAGAAACCTCCTATTTTCACTGTCCACTTTTCGCTTTTTAGGATCCATATTAATGTAGGTACAAAAAGTTTTTTTATTAAACGAACGAAAGACTCGTCAAATCACAAAACAAAAGAACAGTTGCTCCGCGCTTTGCAACTGAACGACTGACAGTCTGCTATCCCCCGCCCGCGAGTCGCGAGCGCATTGCGGTAAGGTAAGCACGCGGGGCGCTGTCAAATGCTCCCACACATATTTCCATAAAAATGATAAATACGTAGTTCAATCTATGCATGTTTCATGTGCGTGACAATGATCTTAAAATATTTAAGTCACAACAGTTATAACTGATTCGCAAAAACACACACAGACTAAGTAGGAAACTAATCGAACCATATCAGTTTTAGGCACTTGTAAAACAGAATAACTAGGCAACTTAAAATAGCATAAGTACCAAGTTAAGGCCGGCGCCCACTGCCGGCGTGGCACGGCATGGCACGGCACGTTGTGCTGCGGCATCTCGCGACGTCCCACGGCATTCCGTAGAATGCCGTGGCTTCCGTAGAATTGCCGTGGCATTCGGTAGCATGCCGTGGCATCGGCATCGTGCCCAGCCACAGCAAAACATCGATCAGTTTTACTCCGCGCGTATACGAAGTTGATTGTGTCGTTATGATTGACTGGGATCTAGTATTGATAGCACTTCTAGCTGAAGAGGAGGAGAGACAAACAAGAACTACTAATTTGACGAAAAGACAATTTTGGGTACATAATTTGTGGAGAACAAGATCTACAAATGGTGAATTCAGTAATTTATTTATTGATTTGAGATACGACATACGAAAATTCTATGATTATTACAGAATGGACTATGAAAAATTTGAAAAGTTAAGTCATTTGCTAGAATCGCATATAAAGAAAACCAAAACTAATTTTCGATCGCCTATACCTGTTACAGAGAGATTGTCTGTATGTTTAAGGTAAGTGCATATTATTGATTCACTTGGCTACCCGTGGCCGAAATCATAAACTTCCCAGCTATCTTTTTCTAGCTATTATGTTACAATCTAAATCCTGTTTTCAGTTTTTACTAGGTTTCCATGAATAAATAAGTTTTTCAAATTGGGATGTTTAATAAATGGTAGTGTATAGAATAATTCCGTTATAGTAAAAAAAAACACGTTTCTTATAATATAAAGATAATCTTACCTGATATTAATAGATATTTGAGCGGCGGGTGATACCTTGGATATATTAAGTAAAGTCTTGATATATTAAGTAATTATTTATTTTTATAATCAGCTATAAGTATTATATATCTGCCACAACTGCTACATGATAGCACTTGACCAATCAATCCAGCCAGGCCGCAGTTGTGCAGAAGGTACCATAATATGACAAAAGTGAAGGTATTTAATAAGAAAATTAGTTTCCATAGTCCGGCAATTCAGTATTAGTGTTATTTTCATATGTATCGTTATTATCATGACGTCTTGTTATAGGAGTAGGTATGTATTCTGTATGTATATCATAGTTTGGTTCGGTGTTACATTGCTGTTCGAGTGGATTAAATGAAGAAAATCTATTTGTTTTTTCGATTCTTGTATTATCGGTTATGGCAACTGAAGTTGGTGTGTATTGCTGAGATGAATGAAATTGCAATACATTATTTGAAATATCCATTAAACCTGATGTTGAAGAACGGTTGCGCCGCACAACTGTAGCTAACTCCATATTTTCCAAATGTTTTATTTCTGCATTGCTTACAATACGTAAAACATCGCGTTTTATTTCAGCTTGTAGTTTTGGTGACAAAGACTTCGCTGTGGCCGCCATTGCCTGAAAAAATATTTCCATAGGATGTTGTTCTTTCTTTTGGTTTTCAATATATTTTTTTAATATTTCTGCTGTCGTTTCTGCATGCTGTGCTTCCAATGGCTTATATGGTCGGTGGCGAACATGTCTAGCTGGTCTAGAATCAGATGCATATGATGAAAATGACATTTGAGATGCAGGCGAATGTGCTTCAGGAAAAGGACCAGGTGATGCTGTTTCGGGCGGTTGTGTATTTTCGGAATGATGCGTATCTTCGAAATGCTGTGTATCTTCGGAAGAAGAGTCTAAATTTGAGAGCTGAGGTCTATCTTGAAAAAACTTTTGCAGAAATTCAAGTTCCTTTTCAAATTTAATTGGTCGCTTCTTTTTAGCAGCGTCTCCGCTTTTGCACACCCTGTTTTTGATTGCATTTCTATAATTGTTACGAAGGCAGCTCCACGCCTTCTGGCATTCTTCAACTGTAAAAAGAATTATTTCGAATAACACCCGCTTGATATGACTATTTTTAAAAGAGTTGAGCAAATGAAAGGGTTTCATGTACCTATGTCCTAAAAGGCCAAGTAAAGAATACCCGTAACCAGCGAGCATGTATGTAAACGATCTATAGAGTGGAGGGACGTGGTCTCTGCCTATCATTACTTGACATATGTAGGTAACACACGCTTTTAATATTCTTGCTAATAATCGCCATCTACACCTTTTTTTTGTTTTGTTATAGATATTTAATTACCGGAGCTTCATTTAAGTCTTTAGCTTTTAGCTATCGTATGGGATTCACTACTGTGCGTAAAATAGTCCACGAAACCTGTCAAGCAATATTTACTGTATTAAGGTCTACCGCATTGCCGAAACCCACAAGCCAACGATGGCAGTCAATTGCAACTGATTTCGAAACATATTGGAATTTTCCTAACTGCATTGGGGCCATAGATAGTAAGCATTTTAAGATTCGAGCTCCTAATAACAGTGGAAGTATGTATATCAACTACAAGAAGTTCTTTAGCATTGTTTTATTAGCCGTCGTGGACGCAAAATATAAATTTGTAATTGTAGATGTTGGAGCATACGGTCGAAATAGCGATGGCGGTATACTGCAAAGCTCTAAATTTGGATCGAAACTACGTAACGGTTCTTTATGCATACCACCGGGAAAAGCTTTACCACATTCAACTCAAAAATTACCGCATGTATTTGTCGCTGATGAAGCCTTTCCACTAACAGAAAATATTATGAGACCATACCCCTCACATCTTTTGAATGATGAAAGAAAAAGGATATTCAACTATCGTTTAAGTCGAGCACGGCGTATTGTAGAAAACGCTTTTGGAATGTTACAAGAAAGATTTGAATTATTTCAAAAAGGTATAAAAGTTCAACCAAAGTACATTAACAAATTTATACTAGCAAGCACATGTTTACATAACTTTATAATTGATACTCATGCTATGAAGACACCTAGCTGTAATGCAATGGATGAAACCAGTGATACAATATTCAACAATCTGGACGGGATGGTTGTACGAGATTATTTCACAGAATATTTTTCTAATGTCGATAACGTGTACTGGCAAAATTAAATTGTTAATAGATGTTAGTTGCTATTTCTGACAATAAATAAGTTAAAAAATAACTTACGAGTTTTATTCATTTCTTCTGCAATTTTTTGCCATGCGTTTCTCTTCATATGTTGATCCATGTAATAACGAGAGGACACATTGTAAATACACTCATGTGAACGAACCAGATTTATCAGTTTCTCTTCATCCATTTTTACGTATTTTACTTGAAAGTAATATAAAATAGCGTACGCACGTCCTATCTCTTGCTACCGTCTCGGTCAGTGTGAGAAACAAACAACACGTGCTCGCCACTGTCTTCCCCTCCCTTGCCCCCGCGCACCTACCGGACTGGACGCTAACCGCTGCACAAGTTTCAACGTGATACTGCGGTATGAAACGGTGTGCCGTGGCAACCCGTCGAATGAAACGGCATAACACGTCATGCCGCGGCAGCTCACGGCGCGTCGCGTCATACCGCAGTATGCCGCGGCATCGTAGTATCGAACTAAAGTAACATGAATTCTAAACTCATTGCAATAAGTATCAAAATAACTTGATTAGTAATAAAATCCTTTGCCGTGCCATGCCATGCCACGCCGGCAGTGGGCGCCGGCCCTTAGATACAATGGCCTAAAAATATTGTTTTAATTAATAAAGATATAGAATACCTATTAATAAAATAATCTTAAAAATAAATTATGAATATATATTAATTTATACAATACAGTACAATATTTGGCGGTCCGGGGTTCGACCTTTCGCGGTCCGGAAACGGACCGCGGTCCGCCTGTTGCCGATCCCTGGTCTAGAAGTTCTGCCGCCCTTATGGATGTGGTGGGTAATATCCTAGAGGCTCGAGATCGTGGAGAGGGTACTATTCTAACGCTTCTAGATTTTTCCCGCGCTTTTGAGACTTTGAATATCTCCTTACTCTTGTCTAAACTCTCTTACTATGGTTTTGAGTGGGAGACAGTAAAGTGGTTTGATTCCTATTTGACAGATAGGTACCAACAAGTTGAAATACGTAAAAAAGATGGTTCTGTGCATGCCTCCCCTCCACGACTTGTTTCCAGAGGAGTTCCCCAGGGATCTTTTCTAGGTCCAATCCTGTACATCCTATACAGTGCCGACATGGTCAAGTGTCTTCATGACTCTAAGTATTATACAGGGTGTAACAGAAAGGTGTGGTCATATTTCAGCAATGAACAGTGTTAGGTATAAGTATAACATCTGCGGGGGTACCAATTCTGATTTGATTAGTATGACTGAGATAAAGAATTTTCTTTCATATCGAGTGCGTAACATCGACATACTGAAAATACGACTTTACCGATAGGTACCCAACACTAACAGATAATCAGCTGTTTCCAATGAACTGCAATGAACTTCAGGTTTGACCTTAAATCACCACCCACTTTCATTTTGTTTCACTCTTTTGTTCCTGCAAAGATGAAACAAGTGATGATGTGTGAGTGAGACAAGCTAGTCTCGTTCTATCATTTTAACTCTCATTCGTCCTTTGGCATCTTGTTTCACTCTTCCGTAGCTTGCCTCTCGTTCTTTATCATTGTTTAGGGACGAAGAGTAAAATAAATGCAGTTTTCATTAATAAAAATCATTTATCTCTGTCACACAATAATCTATCTGGTCGACTACATTTGTGTGAGTGTGTGTATACCTACACACTCACACAAATGTAGACACACACACAGAAACACTATACGTAGTAACCCGAAAACCAATGTTCGGTGTACCAAGGTAACAGACATTGTGAGGAGTACTTGGGAACAACAAGTATGACGCCTGACGCCCATCTCTTGCTTTAAATAAGGCACTTTAAATTACCTACGTAATAAAATATGATACATAAGTCATTTAAATATTTTCATTGATTTTGTTGACAAGGTAACGAATTCAGGCAGCATTAAACCGTACATTATTTGTAACTTGAACATCACCGCTCACACCATAATTTCGAACTTTCTTCCCTAATTCCCCGTCTTCCAGGGTACGGTAGGTAGGTATTACATCACAAATAAACAAAGGTACCTACTGACCCTAGTCGGCGACGACACACTGTTTACATTATACGAATTGTAACTTGTCGGTGTACCTCAAAGTTGAACCAACTTCTATTATGATATAATGTTTGCGTAAGTTAAGCAACTTTACCACAGTTGGTGCATAGATGGGTGACCGATTTCTAAAATGCTATACTCACATGAATCATTGTTTTGGTCTTTTTTTATTGTCAGAGAACATTTTTTAAATCTATTTACATTAAATCGTTAAAAGAATTACATAATTTCACAAAATCCAACAATTTATTTCATTGTAGGATTAAAATCATTGAGGTATTAATGTAGTTTTTTAATAGTTTAAATAATACCAAAACAATAAAACAATCTACAATCTAAATCGATATTCATTATTTTGTGTTGAAAAGTAATTGACAAACACACAGACATTCAGGTGGACAGTTGATTTGCAACAAAAATAAATCGTAAACTCACGGCTCAACTTCGAACACTCATGGCGAAGTCCCGCGTTATTTGTCCCACGCCATGTAAGTAACAACCTATTGCATTAAACACGTAAAGATTTTTTCAAAAACTTCAAATGCATGGAAATTAGCTTTCCAAACAAAATAATTATTCAAAACAAATATCAGTGCCTCAAACTCAAACTGACCGATTATTGGTTTTATTACCTAGTTAGACAGAGACACCAACATTTCAAGGCCGTGGCGTCATAAACAAAACGTGTGCAACTATGCAATAAATAATTCGGTATTTGACCGGAAGCTCGGCAGAAATATTCGGAAGTCATTGTAATTTCAAAATGAGTTTTTAATACTCTTTTGTTGTTATTATGATTCATAAAATAATTTGATATTGCCATTAATTAAATTAAAACTTTTCTATGATAATTTACATACATTTTCTTGTAATTTTAGAAGTTTTAAGTTTTTAGGCACTTTCATTTCTTTGCTTCATTTTTGGTGTTGCTTATTTATTCCGTCACTGTCCGTCAGTGCTTTCGACGCGGAGCCCGAAGCGGTTCGATCTATTTCGTTTCTTGGTTTTTGTTTGTCTTTCTTTGTGGAAGTGATGTGAAATTGATAAAGAAATTTTGTTTTAAGTTAGTAACAGTGAATAATTTCGAAATTGTGTATAAATTGCATATGACGCGATCGTAATCTACGCGATGTAGGTTAGGTACCAAGTAAGTTGAAAGAAACAGTCTGCTCGGTCCTGGACAAACGTACCTTAAGGGATCCAACGGTGGCCCGTAATGCGTGACCCGTAACCCGTAGGTACTTAACACTTTCGGCGAACGCAACAAATATTTTTTGTCCGATAGGTAGGTACCGATTTAGTTATGTAGTGGTGCCAGGAATGCGGGGAAGCGTCACCGAGTTTCGCGCCTATTTTCATTACGTAGGTATTATCAATTTGAACAAACAAGTGCGCGTTGAAGTTAGTGCTAAATTGATGTGTTGTGATTTGTGATACTGTGTATTCGTAACTTAAAATATGTAATTATACCTAAATCTCATTCTTATTGAAGTTTCAAAAACGGTAGGTAGGTACTTCCCCGAACCCTAAAAACATTAATATCAAAAATGTAGGGATGTAAAAGCCGAACGTAGGTACCTAGTACGTTATTTTGTACCGTGAAGTGCATTCAAATGATCGTCCACCAGATGTGATAACAAAGTAGGTACCAACAACAGTGAGATGGTGATTAACATTTGTCCGTTCGATGTGGTCGTCGTGAAAGCCGGTGGCGACGGAAAACGTTCAGAGGTTAGTAGTTAGTTGGTATTAATTTGTTTGCCTGTGTTTCTTTGGTTTACGGACGCGCGGACGTCCGTATGTTAGACGCATGACGGGTACCAGGCGCGCAGTGATACATAAGAGTTCACTGTGCAGGGTCATCCAACATAATTGAACTCTCTACTACTACTATACTACGATGAAAATCTTGAATGATTGGTTAGTGATGTAGCATTATTCGTGGCGATATTTTGCATAATAATTTATGGACTGATTAAAAATGACGTAAAATTTTAAGGTACTTACATTTTGATAAGATTAGGTACACACGCTATTTATCATGTGTATGTGACGACCCTTGAATATGACCACACCTTTCTGTTACACCCTGTATATACGCCGATGATACACAATTGTCATTCTCTTTTAAGGCTAACAGTATTACATCCGCCGTGGAAACGATAAATAAAGAATAAGATAGGGTAGCTGAGTGGTCTAAAAGAAACTCACTAGTATTAAATTCTCAAAAGTCAAAGTTTATTATTATGGGCAGCAAAAATCAAATTAATTTAATTGACCTGACCCTAAAATTAAGATATTGGGAGCCGCCATAGAAAGAGTCCCAACGGCATGTAACCTTGGCTTGATCATTGACCCGGAACTTCGTTTTGAGGAGTACATCCGAAACTTAGTAAAAAATTGTTTTTTTAGATAGAAGATCTCATATAGAATAAGGAAGTTTCTTAGCGTCGAAATGAGGAAGAAGCTAACCGATTCGCTAGTCCTTTCTAAGTTTAACTATTGCGACAATGTTTACGGCCCGTGTCTGTTAGCCCGGACAGAACGGTTAATACAAAGAGTGCAGAATGCGTGTGCCCGATATTGTTATAGTATACCTCGGAGAAGTCATATTACACCATACTTAAATGAACATAACACGTTAAAAATGGCTGCGCGCCGGAATCTACACCTTGCATGTATGCTGTTTGGACGAATTGCCACACAGAAACCACAATACCTGTACACAAAACTAAGTTGGAAGCAGGAGCACTACAGCTATTCCACTCGCTCCACAGCCAATCCGCTGTCGATGCCAAAATACAAAACTATAGCTTTCAGGGGTTGCTTCAAATATGCCGCCACGCGTTGCTGGAACAATGTCCCACCTCCCATGAGATACCTTAAAACAAAGGAAAATTTCAAATTCCACTTTAAAAGATACTTATTAACTAATCAAAAAAATGAACTGACACTATATTATCAGTAGCATTTTTATTTATTTTTTATATTTTTTATTTTTTCTTTTTATGTCTAACATTTTTCATAGTAACATTATTCATATTATTTACTTACGTAGTATCAGATCCTGTAGGTTATGGAGGTGAATTGGCCCATAAGCGAAGCGAGGCGGCGTATATGTATATATATGTACTGGGTGGCGCAAAAGTAAAGACCCTATTTGGTTCAGCTATAACATTTTTTCTAAATTAGAAAACTAGATTTAGATTTTTTTAAATGTATATTTGTGCCATTAAATTTCGTACCATTAGGATTTAAAGATGATGTCTTTTAAATGGTGACCTCCAGAGTTGATACACATTTGAGCCCTATTTATGACATTTTGCATAACTTGCCGTAACACTTCCTGCGATATGTTCGTTATTTCTTGACGAATGTTTTCTTTTAGAGCTGCGAGAGTCTGTGGCTTGTTCACATACACCCGAGATTTCAAAAAACCCCAAAGAAAGAAGTCTGGACTGGTCAGATCGGGTGATCTTGCAGGCCAAGGCAAATCGCCAAAACGAGAGATAACTCGGCCTGGAAAAGCGTCCCTCACTAAGTCCATAGTGTCGCGCGCTGTGTGTGCCGTAGCGCCGTCTTGTTGAAACCAGATGTGCTCCAGCCCCAATTCGTCCAAACTGGGTATCAAAAACTCACGTAACATGGTTCTGTAGCGTTCTCCAGTGACAGTTATCGCATTGCCTCCAGCGTCTTCGAAAAAATAGGGTCCGATCACTCTGTCAACACAGATGCCACACCATACAGTAACTTTTAGTGGGTGTAGAGGTGTTTCTTGAATAATGCGCGGATTATCAGTGCCCCAGAACCGAGTATTCTGCTTATTGACATGCCCTGAGAGATGGAAATGCGCTTCGTCACTCATAACCAATTTTGAAGGAAAATCATCCTCTTCAAGGTTGAGGTTTATGACGCGCTGGCAGTAATCTAGACGAGCTCGGTGGTCAGCAGGCAGCAGCTGATGAGTCATTTGAGTTTTATACGGGAACATCTTTAAGTCTTTCACCAAAATACGCTGCAGGGTCCGTCTGGAAATGCCCAATTGCGTGGCACGTCGCCTCGTTGATGTTTCTGGACACTCTTCCACATCTTCGCGCACAGCATCGATATTTTCAGCTGAACGGCCTGTTCTTGGTCTCCCAGACTTAGGTCTATCCAATGTTGAGCCAGTTGCTTCAAGGCGTGTGGCAAAGCGTCGAATTGTGCGACCAATCGGTGCCGGACGGTGGGGAAATCGTCGACGAAATTCACGTTGTGTTCTTATCACTGATGAATTATTCCGTAAGAACATTTATTTATTTATTTATTTTATTTATTATTTCGGAAACTCAACAGCTTTTTTACATAAAACAATGATATGGTTACAATAATCGTACACTTTAGCCACTAACAGAGTTTCACAACATGATCAACAGGTTCTATAGGAATTAAAGTATAATATTAATTACTATTTTTTTTTTTTTACATATTGAGTAAAGTATATGTGAAATATATTAAACATTGACACAATTATTCCACGTTCTTGGGGAGTTAAACGGTCCATGTTTATTTTCAGTGTATTTTACATTTGTTCACTACACAATTTTCAACAACAGAATGACAGAAAATGTCATATAAAAAAAAAAAAGTATTTTCTTTAGTGCCAGTACTTTTGCGCCACCCAGTATATGGAGACTCCGTTTACAGGAGACGCGTCAACGCTTCCGCATTCCTGCACTATATGCACTCCTATTCTCAAAACCAAGTCACTCACTTAATAACACATCACTGACTGACACTGAGGCAGAACACTAAACCAGGACACTCAGCAATGACTTTTAGCCTGTTTCTTCATTGTTTTTGGTTTTTGTTTTTGTAACGCGACTAGCACAGCACAGTCCCCCATTTATCGATCTCGACACTAATTTATTATTATTACGACGCAACCTGTGCAAGCGCATTGCGAACCCCGTGTGGGAGTGAGACAGAGCGCTATTCCGCACATAGGTAGGTCACACACGTCATTGTATCATTGATAGTCGAAAGCCACTACGGATGCCTAGTTTTCGTTCCGTAGGAGATGAGTACAAAGACTGTAGTCATGTATTTATATATTTTAATGTAATATAATTTTATGTTCTGTGCCTTTATATGTTTATCATCTATTTACAATTATAACAAAAAATGTTTATTATAATTTACTAACATATTTATTGCATACCTACATATTATTTATTTAATTATGTATATACCTTAATGGTTTCGGACGTCACTTGGGGTTCACACTGAAAACCAGCGCTGTCTTGTGGCTCATGCCACAATATGGCATTTAAGCTGAGTGGAAACCTTGTTTGTCGCAGATACGACGTGCAAGCACAAACTCAGTTGTAATTTTATTTGTTTCTATGAAGCGTATTGTATCTGTGGCAAATAAACGATTTTTCTTTCTTTCTTTCTTTTTCTTTCATTGCTCTTGCCACGGAGGTGGGCTCAGCTGCACGTAGAGATAATTGTGGGTGTCTTTTCATAAACCCGGTAGAAGGCTGTGGCTCGGCAAAAATGTTTCTTGGTTTGAAGCTGTTTGGAAGACTTAGCAGAAGCTAAGCTAAGTTCTAATTCAGCTTTATAGGTAGATGCTGTAATTTTGCATGCTTTTCCAGCTTTTCTGCCTCTGTTAACCTGTTTCCTTCTTAGTACGGGATAAGGTGAAATAACTTGGGGACTTATGAGCATTTCCTTGGAAACATCTTTCGTTTTAGTTGGTGTGGTTGGACATTGGATTAAAGGTGACACATTTTCTATGTCTATGATGGTCTTCTAGTGTGGATGTCTCACTTGCATTTTCGTCTTCATCACATATTATAGTCAGCGTCTGAGAAAATATTCCTGTTCAGAGGGAAAATGCCTGTTGCCTTGAATCCATTTATTGCTAATCCTGTGTTCTGAATTTTAACATAAGCCTTGCCAAATATTTCAACAACATCAAAAGGGCTAAGCGGCCTCTGGTTAGTTAAAAGCCATTGACGTACTTCCTCTTTATAATAATATTTTAAAGGGCCCATCATGGTCTTATCTAAAGGCTGCATCTTATGTGTTGAGTGTGGAGGTAACACAAGAACAGTCACAAAATTTTGACGTGCCAAGTCTATGAAATTTATATTGCGAGTATGACTATAATGACCATCTAAAACCAATAAAATTGGATCTTCTTTGGTAGGTTTTGTGTGCTCGATAAAGTGCTTGAACCAGTCTAGAAAAATGTCTGCTTGAATCCAACCGGATGGATGGCATCTTGCAATAAAACCAATAGGCGCTCCTTTCATTAGTAAAATGTTCATTTTCTTACGAGGAAAAATTATCATCGGTGGCACAAAATCTCCAGCTGCAGTCATGGAAAGACAAAGTGTTATGAGGGATCCCCGTTCTGAGGAAGTTGGGACACCGATTTGTTTTTTGCCTTTGGTAGCTAATATTTTGGTTATCTTTGATTGGACAATGCTCAGCCCAGTTTCATCTACATTGTAGATCCTGTTTGGTGAAAAGGCATTTATTTCAAACTCCTTGTCAAGTAAATCAAAAAAGACGACATTCTCCCTGTTCAAACCTTTGGCGCGAGAAAATGACGTTCCAGTCGGTTGGCGTAAAGAAAGTTCGTTATGTCTTATCAAAAATCCCTTTAACTATTTACGACCAGCTGCTCTAGCATTAAAAGGATGTTTTAATTTATTGCGCACAGCAACTTGATAAGCCATTCTCTTTACATCATGTCTTGTAAGACCAAAATACCTTTTTTCCATTTCCTTTGCATATTGCACGAGTAAATTTTCTAACTCAGGCCCTAAAATTGTTCTACGACCAAGCGGGTAGTCTATATTTACTTCGGTAGCTTGACAAAAACGAAAAAGGGTAGTCCGAGGCACATTATAAAGTTGTGCAGCTTTTTTGTAGCCCATTTTGCCGGATTTTACAGCTTCGATAGCATTTTTCATTTTCACCTTGTCCCAAATCTTCCTTTTCTTTACTGGCGGGGCCATTATTGATTATAAACACGTCTGTAAAAAATGAAAATAGTAACTGGTCATCATATTGACACCTTGACCCTATGTAATATGGAATCCTATGTTCCTTATATGGAATAGTATTCCATATTACATCCCTAGAAATATTCCATAATAAGAACAACATGACGATCAAATACAACAAAACTTTTAAATAAAAATCATTAATGGTATAGGTTAAATACAAAATTACTGCATAAAAACTCTTATGAAACATGAAATTATTAAAAACAATACAATGCGTCTAATAATTTGGCCAGGGACTGTAATATGGAATCCTATGTCCCTTATATGTGACGGCGCCTTACAGAAATGTCAGTGTCAAGAGTGACATGAGCTGTCAATGTCACTCTAGCGGAGCGTCGTGTCTATGGTAGCGGGGCGGCCATCTTAAAGACTTCACTTTTGTACGAACGGCCGCGAGCGCACCACGTCTGCGACGAATCGCTATCTATCGGGTTAATCCATATACACCGAGATTTTGTAGTCGTTTTGGAGCCGAAGATTTTGAACTCCATATCAATAACATATTCCATAAAAAATATCAAATGAATAAAATATTAACACTTTTTTTTTTAAACCTTAAAATTAATAACATTCACGGCGAATAAATGACAACTGGTGGTAAGGCCACTCAATTTCACGTATTAGTAATACTACGTTCATTGTGACAGACTCATTCATAGTTTACCTACACATTAAAAGCCGCCGCCCGGCCAGTCAACCAACGCACGGTACGCGGCGGGGCGGGAGCGGTCGAACGCTCACGGGCACACGAAACCCGCCAACTACCGCATACAGCCGTACAGCGCGACCACCCCCGCTCTTCTTCCCCGTACCCCGCATAGCGCGCGGCGATAACGCTCAATGGCTTGCGAAACCCGGCGACTCCGACGCACCCTTCTCCCCGCTCTCCAGTTCCCCGCGCGGCGCGCGGCGGAAACGCTCGAAGGCTTCCGAAGCTTGGCGACTTCGACACAACATACCCCGCGCCCCGCTTTAGTACAACGACGACCCGCGCGCGAGCATGTTGCATAATTGCATTATTTACGTTGTTGTGGTTACGCAAAAATGAGTCGCCAATACGTGTATTCTAACGCGGAGTATTTGGCAATGGTGCAGTTGTACGCTATTGCCAATTACAATTTGGAAGAGGCCAGGCGGTTGTACTCCCAGCCGGAACATTTAAGTGCGCTGCGGCTACGAGGGATTGAAAGCCCTCAAGTACCATCCACCCCCACTATCTTGGCTGCAACCCAGCGTCTTCTCGACCATGGACAGTTTAGTGTGCCTGCTCATGCCCAAGGCCGGGGACGGCTGAATGACGCACCAGAGATTGAAGAAAGTATTTTAGAGTACTTCGAGCGAGATCCGCGACGGAGTACGAGAATGGCGGCACTCGAATTTAATGTTAGCCAATACTTTGTATGGAAAACATTAAATGTCAATGGACTACATCCTTATCATTTCCGTCGAGCTCACTCAATTTATGATAATGATGCACCAGCAAGAATCTTGTTGTGTCAGTGGTTATTGGATAATTCCAGCGCTAACATACTGTGGACTGACGAATCGTTGTTCACTCGAGTAGGGCTCTACAACGTGCACAATGAACATTACTGGGCTCTTATCAACCCGCACCTCATACGGGAAGATCACCACCAAGTTCGGTTCAGTTGTAATGTTTGGGCCGGTATTATAAACGACCACTTAATAGGGCCTATTTTCATTGAAGGTTACCTAACCGGCCGCTCGTATTTAGAAATGTTACAAACTATGATATCGGATTTATTAGAAGATGTGCCGTTAACTTACTTAAGAGGTATGTACTACCAGCACGACGGCTGTCCCGCTCATTATGCAAGTGCAGTGCGTGCGTATCTGAATACTCAGTTTGGTGATCGATGGATTGGCCGCGGTGGGCCCGTGGCTTGGCCGCCGAGGAGCCCGGACTTAACGCCCCTGGATTTTTATTTGTGGTCGGAAATTAAAAGACTAGTTTATACACGTGAACACGAAAATCGTGAAGACTTACGCAGTGCGATAATGGACGCCTTTAATGTAGTGAGAAGTGATAGAGACACGCTTAGAAAACTAAAAGACAATAGCCTAAAACGTGCACGTTTGTGTATTGAACGCGGTGGACTGCATTTCGAACAGTTGCTTCGTTATAGGGAAGTGTAAATAAATAAACTGTTATTAGGTATGTAAGTTGATTATTTTGTAAATAGCTCCAATTTTTTAAATACGCCTGAATACTTACGTCAGTTTTCGCTGCTTTCAGTTTTGACACAAAAATAATTTTATTTTATCGCAAAGTAATGTTCAAAAGTATTTTGGCGGTCCTAAGCCCGTATAAAGTATGAAGGAGAAATTGGAGTACCCATTTACTTACATCGCTATTTGTAATGTTTTATAATGCAGTTTTATCTTTCATAATGAACGTAACGGAAGAAAAGGTATTGCGTCCATGCAGCATACTCCTTAACAGCTGTTTTGTGGTGCACCATTCGTTTTAATTAACTGTTACCACTTTCTTACCATTACGCACCATAAATTTCGTTGCAATTGTAGTGTATTTTCTTATTTGTTGTGTAGCTACAAGTTTTTAAACCATGCGTAGAATTCGGTCGGGTTCTGCGCGCTAGTCGTCCGCGCCGATCGCGCCGCGCCGTTGCGTTCGTTGACCGCACAGCTGATATGTTACCTAGCAAACGAGGAGCGCGGACGGCGACGCGACGAGACATGAATGATTTCTCGATCCCCTACTATTACTAAGCTCGGATGAGTGACAAATTTAACGTGAATTCCAACTTTGTCATTATAATAGGTGCAATTTTTTTTTGTTATTTCTTTGCTATTTCTATTTATTCTAAGTTACCACGCTTCGGCTCCAAAACGACTACAAAATCTCGGTGTAGATTTTAACTTAGTTAGTGTTTATTGTAAATCCTGCAATTACCGTGTGATTATCTGCGACATTATTTCATGTAAAATTATAATCATTTGAAAAAGTGTAACGGTTTTATTTAAAAGTAACTGTATCCGAAATAGTTTAAATTGTGAAGCAAGTTAAAAAGACGTTGTAGCCGAAGTGAATAGTTGTTTCTGTTACTCGACCACGTGCCCACGATGAATCCTGACGAAGGCCCTCTTGCGCTTATATCAGAAGTGAGATATCCGATCCACTTGAGCGAACGTAGTGTAAACCGAACGAAGGCGCGTGTGGTATTCGTGTGTCGGGTGTGTGGATTTGCTGGACGTTGTCCTACGTCCATTTTGGCCGTTTTCCGGTTTCGTCGCGGATCTCTGGTATGTGAGTTGTCCTAAGGGACGGTTCATGGACACAGGTGAGTCGTTTTTGTTTTGTTGTGATTTTGAGGCATAGTACTGTGTCGTTCGAGAAATAGAAGTCATTAAACTATGCAGTAAACGTTTAAATGGGTGTCACTAGTAAGCGAAGCAATTTTATCCCTCGTGTGTAGTCCCGTTGCCTTGGGTGGCTGTGAGGCGCGAGACGGGATTGTTCCATTTCGCGATTGAGGCGAGTTAAAACGATGTTCGTGAAACCGTTAAGTTTAATTAATTTTCGATTTTCTTCACATGTGGTGTATAATCTCTTATCTGCCACGTGGCTGGTTGAATATTGTGTTCGTTTAAATTAAGTGGTGGGCATTTATGCAGAGTATTTTTACTGTGTATTTATTGGCCGAGTCATTATCATTTGATGAAGTAAGTTATTTTTATCACCGCGATATAACATGCGATATATCACTGACAGTAAATTTTCCATCGCAATGTTCTTGCGTCACTTGACGCCATACTTACACACTATAACGCTAATGTGATTTTATAACGGATGCTATACAAGACATGTGCGATGTGACATTTGCGTTAAAAACTCTTGCAGTTGTACGAAATAGTACGGTGAGGTGGGAAATGGTGACTTTTATAAAAGAAGAAGGTGTGCCAATGGATGGTATTCGGTGTGGTGGTGGGTTTCTTAAGGGGGCCCCAAGTTTTCATTATTTTTTTGATATAACGCGCCGTTTTCGAGATAAAAACGAATTTAGAATAAAAAGGACATTTATGTAAAATCGAAAAATTACTTACGATTCTAATTGTAATTCTAATTCTGAAATGTAATTGATACGTGATGGTTGCTTACGTATTATATGGGAGAAAGCATAAAATGGCGATTTTTATTAAAAAAAAAAAAAAAATGTGTCAATGAGTGCTGTTAGGTGCAGTGTAGCGTGACGGATATGGGCACAATTTCTGTTATTTTTTTGTGGTAGTATTTATAGTGTCGTTATGACTGGTATGGAACCGATAACCTTTAATAGTAATGTGAACATTTTAACGTGTGTGGATTTTAATAGCGTGAAATCGTAAAATCTTCAGCACGTAGAACACTGTTAAGTGCTATAATTGTGATAGTTGCAATGCTTCATATGATTTTCTGTAATAGTTCTGATTGGGTGAAGTATTAGAGGGTCGGTTGCAGACGACGGGATTGTCTTTGTTAGTTGTTTGAAGGGTTTCATTTAACCTGATATAGTGGGCTCCGGTCAATCACCCGGTGTTTGGCGTGAGTGGGGTGGGAGAATGGGAGACAGTCGTTTGTGATTTAGGGTGTATAGTGGAAGGTGGTAAAGTGCTGCTCAGTCCTACCAGGATTTGAGCTCTGGACTAACTTACATGATATTGACTTGACGAGTGTGGTTTTGACTTGACCTGTGTGATGTTGACTGGCCTGTGTGGCAATGACTGGCCTGTGTGGCACTTACTAGCCTGTGTGGCACTGACTAGCCTGTGTGACAATGACTAGCCTGTGTGGCAATGACTATATTTATGTGTTAGTCACGGGGATGACTGTTTGGGTTATGGTCACAGGAATTACTATGACTGTAGTTGCAATAGTACCAGTATTTGGTGTCTAGTTCTATTTGGGTCAGGATAACTGAGCGGACTTGTATTTTGTTCACGTGAATAGGATACCTAAGGAGATAGAAAGAAAAAAAAAACCGCTTGTGGTAAAGGTCAAAGCCTTTAATTGAAATGTGCCTAGTGATCAGAGTGTCATTGATGAAATTGTGGATAGTCAAACTGAGAGTCTAGCTATAGACGAGTGAGTTGAAGTTCGTATTGTGATGGGCATTGCATTGCATTTAAAGTGCCGGTAGTGGGGCAAAGAGTCTAATTCGGCAGTCTTAATCGAGCGGTCGTGGCCGAGGCACGTCTTCCGATAGACGTCGCTATTTTTATAGTCGTGTGTGCAAAAGTGTTAGTGTGGTTATTTGTGTAATCGAAATGATTAGAACAGTCGGCGGACTTAATACTCATCTAACGAAATACTCACCTACAGAACTTTGTTAGGGATTCGCGTTCAGTTGTTAGGTAAATCTAGATTAAACTCAAAAGTTCACGGTAAGAAGGAACATTTAGATCTCGACCCTATACGGCAACAGGCATCGGATAATATTGAAAAGGCTGCAATATCTGAAGTAAGTCGTTTTAATAAAGGTCGCACATCGATTAAAAGGTTTTCAAGTGGTGATTCGTGTTTCTAAAAAAAATTGTGGACGATGATATCAAGCTAAATTGGATAGGAAGTTTAGGGTCTATTCGTTATAACGACGGTATTAGATAACGATAGGTACGAACTACAGAGTTTAAGTGGTTCTCATCGAGTATATAAGTACGTGCACGAGAATTTACGCTCAGTACCTCAGGGACACGATGGGTTGTTAGAAATTACGAGCAATCTTTTGGGTTATGAGCAGGCCGAGACGGCGCCTGATGATGTAGTAAATGTACCTGACCCGACTGACATATCAATTTCCCATGATTATGACACCTTGACCGTGTGTTTGGATTCAATATCTGCTGATTCTAACACTGTACTCTCAGACCCGGAGACATGGGACGAACAAAATTATACAAACAATAGTCAAGCGAACCCGTCGTCGCAGGTGTGTTCTACGTCATTGTTCATTATAATTAGTCGATCCTGTATGGTATACACTTTTTATGAAAGTTCATAAAGGTGATGTCATCCAGATGGTTTAAGTTAGTCGAGCCTGGTCAAGTAGTGTCGTCCGGGCCACACCTGAAAAGGTTGGTTGAAGGGATGCACTAGCTTGGTCCAGATGAAAATTGTGAAATAGTCGAGCCTGGTCAAGTAGTGTCGTCCGGGCCACACCTGAAAAGGTTGGTTGAAGGGATGCACTAACTTGGTCCAGATGGAAAGCCTGTTCAGGTAGTGTCGTCCGGGCCACACCTGAAAAGGTTGGTTGAAGGGATGCACTAGCTTGGTTCAGATGGAAAGCCTGTTCAAGTAGTGTCGTCCGGGCCACACCTGAAAAGGTTGGTTGAAGGGATGCACTAGCTTGGTTCAGATGGAAATTATGAGTTTGTCGAGCCTGGTCAAGTAGTGTCGTCCGGGCCACACCTGAAAAGGTTGGTTGAAGGGATGCACTAGCTTGGTCCAGATGGAATATGTGTGGTTGACTGACTGGTCGGAAGGACAGAGTCGTCCGGGCCATTACTTGGTGGATTGGTTGAATGGATGCTATCGTCCGGTCCAAGTCATTGCGAGTGCGAAAATGTGAGCTATGGTTTCCTTGAGTTGGTTACCTAGAAAATTCATGGTAAGTCGTTAGGACAGTGTTGTCCGGGTCAGACCCAAGATGGGTTGGTTGAAGGAAAACACTCGTCCAGTCCAGGTCATCTGCCGTAAGATTAAATTCCTAGATTTAGAAGTTTCTGCATTAGTGATATTGATGATGACAAAGTTTAATAGGATGGACGAGCGGATGAGTGAGTGATCGATTTCGTTTTGATTCCAAAAACTTATAGACGCCCGAGGACGGTCGTATGTCAGTCCGGCCGTGACGGCGCCTTACAGAAATGTCAGTGTCAAGAGTGACATGAGCTGTCAATGTCACTCTAGCGGAGCGTCGTGTCTATGGTAGCGGGGCGGCCATCTTAAAGACTTCACTTTTGTACGAACGGCCGCGAGCGCACCACGTCTGCGACGAATCGCTATCTATCGGGTTAATCCATATAGATTTTAACTTAGTTAGTGTTTATTGTAAATCCTGCAATTACCGTGTGATTATCTGCGACATTATTTCATGTAAAATTATAATCATTTGAAAAAGTGTAACGGTTTTATTTAAAAGTAACTGTATCCGAAATAGTTTAAATTGTGAAGCAAGTTAAAAAGACGTTGTAGCCGAAGTGAATAGTTGTTTCTGTTACTCGACCACGTGCCCACGATGAATCCTGACTAAGGCCCTCTTGCGCTTATATATGGAATAGTATTCCATATTACATCCCTAGCAATATTCCATTATAAGAACAACATGGCGGTCAAATGAAAAGAAGTATAACTTTTTTGTATTAATAACAGCTTGAAAATAAACAAAACTCAATAAAAACTACATATTTTGACAAGATAATTACGATATTAGTATTAAACTTTTGTGTGAGAGTGGTGATCAGGGTTGTTACGGATGCCAAAATTTAGACATCCGCGGACGCGGATGCGGATGCGGATTATTAGAAGTTCACATCCGCGGATGCGGATTTGATGCGGATGTGGAAGCGGATTTGATGCGGATGCGATGCGGGTGCGGATGCGGATTCTGGGATTTTAAAAGGATAATTACGTGCGTGCTAATTTGGAGAGAATTTTTATTCACAACTGTTACCTTTCCACCAATTAAATGGATTTTCATCTAAATCCAGTCTTTTTTTGTTACGATAAATAACTAATTCTTTGCGGAGAAGAGCATCGGAGCTACTGTTGTCCGGTTCTCCTTCACCTTCATCTTCGCTCGATGAATCCAACATCATGGCAAGATCGCTTTTTAAGCAAGTTTTCTTACCCATGCTGGACGTTCCTGGTTCAGGATCGAGACAATCTCCCATTCTCATTCTTTTTGTTTTTTCCGCCGGCGACATAGGAGAATCAGTGACGACAGGGTCATTTACCATCTTTATTATTTCATCTTTTATTTTTTTCTTCGGTGACTGGTTTGAACAATTTATGCTTATAGCGAGGATCTAAATATGTGGAAATTGCATATAATTTGTTATCTTCCAAAGAAGAAAATTTCGCTGAAAATTGTGATTTTAGATTAGAGACAGCCAACCGAATAGCATCATTTTCTTGTGGTTTTGTTAAATAGTCGTCAAGTTTTTTCAAAAGCATTTGTATGATAGGTATCACAGATGATATGAGTGCCTGAGAGCTGCTCATTTCACGAGTGGCTTCCTCAAACGGTTTCAATACTTCAAGACAGCATTCTATTATTTTCCACTCTTCAGGCAAAATTGATTCAATGTTATTGTCATTGGCATAAAGACTTAATGCATCTTTTATCTTCAAAAAACGCTCAAACATGTAAAACGTGCTGTTCCAGCGCGTCACACAATCCTGGAGTACTTTAAGGTGCGGTTGATTAAGTCTGTCCTGAATTTTTTCAAGTTGCTTTTGAGCAATGGTTGAATGGTTAAAATGAGTAGTAATTTTCTTACATTTTTGTTTGACGTCTTCAATGCTTTCCTGCGATCGTAAACTATGCCGAATAACAATTTGCAACTTATGAACGGTACAATCCAAATCATTTAGCAATGCTAATCGCATTCCTCTTTTCATGTTAGAGCCTTCATCTCGTATCATGCAATGCACTTTTTCATTTGAAATATTCCATTCAACAAGCATTGTGTTAAATTTTTCTGCAATAATATCACCAGTGTGACGGTCATCAAAAGTCTCGCATTTTAACACAATTGACGATCGTTCAAAGTTTTCTGATACTTACTCCGTGGCAAGTTAGGCTAAGCAAAGAAACACCTGAGCTGAGATCTGTCCAAATATCAGTAGTGAACGACATGTAATCATATTCTTCAATTAGTTTTTTAACTTTTCCAGCAAGTTTTACGTATAGCTCATTGCACACGAAATCAGTGAAAAAATTACGTCCTCTAAAATTATACAGGGTGGCGCAATAGAACGTGCATTTTTATAATAATTATTAAAAAATAAATACAAAAGGTATAGTTAAAATAAAACTAAGCAATTATTAAGTGATAACTAAAGTTTATTTTTTAAAAATAACATCATCTAAATGATGACCCTCTCTACGTTGGCACTCCTCTAACCGCAAACGGAAATTACCGAAAACTTTCTTAAGTAGTGCTGGTGTGATTGCTGCCATTTCACCACGAATATTCTCCTTGAGCTGACTGATGTTTCTCGGATTATTGGTGTAGACTTTGTGTTTGAGGTATCCCCACAAAAAAAAGTCAGGAGGCGTCAAGTCTGGACTGCGCGGAGGCCATGGGATATCACCTCTTTTCGTAATCAGTTTGCCAGGGAACATCTGCTTCACAACCGCCATGGAGTCATTTGATGTGTGACTGGTAGCTCCGTCTTGTTGGAACCAAGTCCTAGAGTTCTTTATTCTTGAATTTTCAAGTTCTGGGGCCAAAAAACCTTCCAACATCGCAACATAGCGTTCGGTATTAACAGTGATGTTTTGCCCCCGTGCGTTTTCATAAAAATAAGGACCAATTATTCCTTTGGCAGATATTGCGGCCCAAACTGTCACTTTAGGGCTATGTAACGGTTTTTGATGTTTGAGTCTGGGATTTTCACTATTCCAATAACGACAATTTTGGCGGTTTACGAACCCATTCATATGAAAATGTGCCTCATCAGAGAAAAGGATGTTTTCAAAATTTGAAAACCGATTGAGCATTTCATTAGCAAATGTGAGCCGTGCTATGAAGTCAGAGTCTTTCAATTCTTGAGTTAATTGCAGCTTGTATGGATGCAATTTAAGATCCAAGTTTAAAATTCGTTGCAAACTTCGTCGCGATATGTTTAGGACAGACGATCTCTTGCGAGTAGACATTTGTGGATCTTCTCGTACCGACTGCTTAACACTCTCAATATTGTCTTCGGTCCTAGATGTGCGTGGACGACCTTTCGCGTGTGGTTTAAACGTCGATCCAGTCTCTTCAAAACGCTTTATCCAGATTTTAATTAAATTAGCACTCGGAGCCTCCCTAATTTGCCGTACACCATACTCAGAACAAAATAGTCGCCTGACAACTACGTACGAACGAGAGTTTTCGTAAAATGCGCGCACGCAAAATGCGCGACGCTTCCCGTCGAAGTGACTCATAGTGACTAAAACTTTATGAACCGCGCTACCCAACGATATCGGTCTCCCCCCGCCCACGCCCCTTCTACCCCGCAAAAAAAGATGATGCAATATGCACGTTCTATTGCGCCACCCTGTATTTCGGTGCTAACTCTTTTATGAGACGACGAAATCCAAGTCCCTCCACAAAGTTAAAAGATAAATTTTGGGTTAGGTTTTGTGTGCTCGATAAAGTGCTTGAACCAGTCTAGAAAAATGTCTGCTTGAATCCAACCGGATGGATGGCATCTTGCAATAAAACCAATAGGCGCTCCTTTCATTAGTAAAATGTTCATTTTCTTACGAGGAAAAATTATCATCGGTGGCACAAAATCTCCAGCTGCAGTCATGGAAAGACAAAGTGTTATGAGGGATCCCCGTTCTGAGGAAGTTAGGACACCGATTTGTTTTTTGCCTTTGGTAGCTAATATTTTGGTTATCTTTGATTGGACAATGCTCAGCCCAGTTTCATCTACATTGTAGATCCTGTTTGGTGAAAAGGCATTTATTTCAAACTCCTTGTCAAGTAAATAAAAAAAGACGACATTCTCCCTGTTCAAACCTTTGGCGCGAGAAAATGACGTTCCAGTCGGTTGGCGTAAAGAAAGTTCGTTATGTCTTATCAAAAATCCCTTTAACTATTTACGACCAGCTGCTCTAGCATTAAAAGGATGTTTTAATTTATTGCGCACAGCAACTTGATAAGCCATTCTCTTTACATCATGTCTTGTAAGACCGAAATACCTTTTTTCCATTTCCTTTGCATATTGCACGAGTAAATTTTCTAACTCAGGCCCTAAAATTGTTCTACGACCAAGCGGGTAGTCTATATTTACTTCGGTAGCTTGACAAAAACGAAAAAGGGTAGTCCGAGGCACATTATAAAGTTGTGCAGCTTTTTTGTAGCCCATTTTGCCGGATTTTACAGCTTCGATAGCATTTTTCATTTTCACCTTGTCCCAAATCTTCCTTTTCTTTACTGGCGGGGCCATTATTGATTATAAACACGTCTGTAAAAAATGAAAATAGTAACTGGTCATCATATTGACACCTTGACCCTATGTAATATGGAATCCTATGTCCCTTATATGCAATAGTATTCCATATTACATCCCTAGAAATATTCCTTAATAAGAACAACATGACGATCAAATACAACAAAACTTATGATAAATTTTGAAGTGCTATCATTTCGCCAATTAGTTTGTCAATCTTTTTTGAATTAGGATTGTTAGTATCCCACTTCTTTTCTTTTTGTAGTACTTCCTCGTTTCTTGGCTTGTTGCAACGGTGTCACAATTGTACCTGTAAAAAAATACAACATAATATACACAAACCATCTACTAAATAAAAAATAAGTGTACTTATCAAAATTCGATGTAAAAAATTATGAATATTATTCGATGGAAAATTTTTAATTGAAATTTTTAAAAATAAAAAAGATCAATGTGGCGCTTTTAAATAATTAAGTGTTAAAATTAGAAGGGCTATAATTTGGTAACAACAAAGTTAGAATTGAAAAAAGATTTAAGACTTTAATTTTAAACATAATTTAGAATATTTTGGAACTAACTTTGAATTCGTGTTATTGTTAGTGCTAAAAAAGCTTGAGAAGTGAATATTTTCACTAATACCATTTTTAAAATTTCAAATTTAATATAGAAAGTAACATAAAATCATGTGATCAATAACAACAATATATTTTAGTCACACTACAATATAATAAAGTAAGGAAGGATTATAGATATTGGCCCTTTTAGCACCATGCATAATTATCATGATTTGAAACGAAAACAGTAAATTATTAATAAAATTAAATTAATTTATCTAACCGTAACTAACTTTGTAAAATATGATTGTAAATCCGATATTTTCGATACATACCTGCTTCATCATTTTTTTTCTTCAATTATTTTTCTTTATTTGCACTTTGGAATAAACTAAACTCCTCCGGGTGTATTGATTTCAGGTGATTTTTCAAAGAAGTAGTAGTGCGTCTCTTCCGCGAGTAACTTTTATTATATATCTTACACTCCGACTTCATCGGATCATTTTAGTCTATTGTGAAATAAATCCAGATACTGCTTTTTATTGGTGGCGACATTTCACTTCAATATTTATATCAAAATATTCATTAAACACGCAAAAAACTATGAAGTACACAGAAAACACTCACTGTAATTATAATTTATTGACAATGAGAAAAAACAACAAACAAAACCTGTAGGATCTTGTTAGCAATGTGCGCCGCGTCTTCCTATTCATCAGTTACTGAATGAAGAAGCGATTACCAAAACAAACGCGAAGCACGTGCCACTCTGGCTCCGCCCACTTTCTTTACATGTAGTCACTTGTTTGTTGATGTGAATCTGCATCCGTAAAAACTCCGCATTGATTGATGCGAATGTGAATGCGGATACGGATGTCTGAATTAATGCGAATAATTCGCATTTACAGATGCAGATGCGAATATTCATAACACCTATCAAATAACAAAACTTACGTGAATATCCGATCAATATTACGTGAACACTCCTGTGCACTCTCGCACACGTCTGGTCCCGCCGAACGCAACGCGTGCACTAGACATCGGACGCGGGTAGCGGGGGGAGTAACTACAATCCGTTTGTGAGATTTTGAGGCGCTTAGTTTTAAAGATATTGTGGTATTCCATACTAGGTGCGTATTCCATAATCGGTACCTTTCCTCTACCCTTTACTGCTATAATATTAGGGGGAGCTGAAACGGTACTGCATCCTGTTTCGTCTGTATTGAAAATCATGAGTGGCGGAAAGTTATACTTTTCGTACAGGCTGGTCAGTTTTTCAAAGAATGCGCCAACATTTGATTTGTTAAAACTAGTAGCTCTAGATAACGAAGTGCTCTCAGGTTTTCTAACAGCTAAATCTTTTTGTCTCGTCATAAAACCACGAAGCCATTCTATAGATGCAATTTTGCCGACCTTCCATTTTTCGGGACTGACATTATTGGCCACTGCATACTCAAAAGCTAATTCCCTTGTTTGTTTTTTCGTTAAACCGTGGCACATTTTTGAAGCAGTCTTTAAATATGAAACTAATAAATCTTCTTGAGCTTTAGAAAAAATGCGTTTGTTACCTATATTTGGACGATGCTCGTACTCTTCCTCAGTATTCTTGGCCTTCTTGACAATTTTCGCCAAATAGGCTCTTGAAATGCCAAATGCTAAAGCCGTTTTATTTATGGACTGATTGCCAGCAAGCACTTCTCTTACAGCCTCTTCTATTGCAGCGGTTCGTGGTCTGAGCCGTTTTTTAGATGGTAATGTTTGAGAAGACATGTTTTTGTAATCTGTAAGATAAAAATCATATTATATACAAAAATACGAACTAGTACTAAATAATGTATTGAAAGAGCCAATATTCGTGTCATGAAAGAGCCGCCTCTTTCAAAGCACAGACAACTGGCTCTTTCAAAACTTTACGTCTTTCAAAACTTTACGTCTTTCAAAATTGAACCTCAAATTAAAGTTATTACAATGGAACACTAGTCTAACATTATTTGTGCAAAAGAAAGGCAAATATATGCATAACAATACGGCATATCCTTTTTGTAAACTTATGTATTATTTAAATTAAAAAAAAATATTGTATAAACACAAACAAACTTACTTTTGGCTCCTCAATATTTGCAACAGTCCTGTGACGCCATTTGTTTTAGTAGAACTGTTAAACTTTTGTGACAGGACAGGTGACAGTTATCCAGTGTTGCCATATAAAGAGTAAAATTAAACTTGGGTAGAATTTCGGTAAGTTACAAAAAACCACATCGGCTCTTTCAAAACCTGGCTCTTTCATGCACACTCTCCCCTACTGTTTTACCCTGGTATACGATTTTGTACAGGTCTACCCTACTTTTTGCCAATATCAGTAACAACTTTCGATGGTTTTACTACCTACATATGATAAACCAGTCTCGTGACAATTCCAAATTAATTGTGGCTTGTCCTTGATAGCGAGTTTTGTAAGAAGATCGTTTAGTTTAAAATAAAAGTCATTGACCATCACCTCATTAGCCATAGAAGCTCTAAAGGCTGAAAGATTTTCTGGCACTCGTAAACATAAATTATACCTAGACTTAAAGCTATTCGACCACCATTTGCTTGCAATGCGATTAGCAGAAGGTAAGAAGTTCTCCCGGCCAGTCACTTCAGCTAGATCATAAGCACATTTTCTAATTTGATAAACGAAGTCCGAAACCCAATTCTTGCATTTCAATAATATAATTATAAAGCCTTAATTCTAAGTCGCAAGACAGTGCATAAGGCCTCCCCATTTTTCGTAAAGAATCCTCTTCATTCTCTAGGTAACGCTTCAAGGTGCTCCAGGGAACGTCTGCTTCCTTAGAGGCTTTATATATGGTCAAACCTTCATTTTTTACTAAATTGACGGCTTTTTGAAGTTGCTGCTGGTTATATTTTCTATATTTACTCAATTTTTCCATTTCCAATCTAAAAAAAAACGTTATTTGGTGATATCAAAAAATCAGGTAAAGGTAATTTGGTGATAAAAAAAATCGCTTAAATTAAAAATAAAACACATCCACAAATTCCTCATAATAATTCCTTTCGAACGGTACATTAGACTTATCTTGTTTCTTTTAAATGTAAACTCAAAATAGATGTCAAGTTAACCTCTCAAAAATGTATTCAAAACTTTGGTAAAAACACTAAGGCTGGTTTTAGTGTTATGCGGACCGTCGGTTTCGATTGCTCCGCGCGTACGTGATCCGCACTGATCGTCCACCTATACCATTTTAGTATCGTCCTGACCGCCACGATATACAGACGCGCGCGATGCATCCAAAGTGGCGTTATTAGTTGTTAGTTATTGCTCTATATTACTCAAGAAAAATAAAATTGAAGCGAAGAAAAAGACTACATGTTCACCCCTTAATAGAGCAGAGAGCCATCGCGGGAGAAATCGTCACATTATACGGCAATTTGAGGGATGACGAAACAAAGTTCTTCAACTACTTTCGTATGTCGACCAGAAGTTTCGACGAACTACTGTCAAAGACAAGAAATAAACTGTCCTGTTGCAGCTTACGACGCCTGCCTATACCGATTGAGCGCCTGATGGTTACTTTGGTAAGAATAAAAAAAAACCATTTAGGTAAGAATAAAAAAAACCATTTCTCTAAATAGGTAAGATAATATTTACGAGTATTTATTTGTACTTGAGTTCAGTAAAATGTACCAATTTGTCAGTTGATCATAAGGTTAATTTTCAAATAAGTCTCTATAGCACTAGCGTCTTATCAATAACCGACAAAGTGATACTTTTTGCCAAAAAGCGTCACAATAGGGAATGTAATATTTATTACAATAAAATAACCAGCATACAATCAACATAAATGGTAAGGAATCTCTATTTAAGAAATTAACAAACATATTTTAGTCTCTATACAATATTTCTTAACAAACATTTAATTATTATGATTATGTTCTGATCTCTTGTTGGTTTTTGTAGTCTTTTTGATTTTCCGGTGTTCCGAATGTTAGTTGCTATTGGAGAAGAGAGCAAAGCAAAGAAATGGAGCAAAATTGTTACGCGATGGTACCCTAGAGAAGGGAAAAGGAAAAGAGGCAGACCACAGAAAAGGTGGGACGATGATATACGGCAAGTAGCTGGAGTAACGTGGAATAGAGTAGCCCAAGATAGACAGGAATGGAAAAGGTTGGAAAAAAAAAAAAAAAAAAATCATTTGTACATCCATACTCATAGTTCTTTATACTTGTAAATAGATGCTAAGTTGGTCTGAATAAAGGGCTTTATTATTATCTTCTCCCTGTTGTTTGATAACCTGTTGGAGTTTCATACATATAGTTGTACACTGACGATGTGCCAGCAGCATAAGGGCCAACTCACACCGAAAGAGCGGCGAAGGGCAGCGGAGCGCAGCGACCCGCTCGGTAGAGAAGGCGCGAGGATTCCCGCGACTGCTCGAGAAGTCGCTGGAATGCGCGAGAAGTCGCGGGACTCCGCGCGCCATCTCGAGCCCGCACGCGATGAATTCACGGGTCGTTCTATGCGCAGTTCACTTTCAATAAAACTCGAGGAAACTTGTATTTATGGAGTGAAAATGGGTATTTTGGATTTAATTATTATTGCACATATAAAAGAAGAGGAAGAGGCCGAAGACATAAGGAGGGAAAGATTTAAAAGAAAAAGAAACTTTTGGGTACACGACGTGTGGAAGAAAAGACATTTGTTTGGCCAATTTCGTACATTTTGCACAAATTTACATCTGTATCTAGGATACATTCATTATGACTATTATAAAATGAACTATAACAAATTTGAAAGTTTGTTGGAAATTCTCAGGCCACATATTCAAAAACAAAATACCAATTATAGATTGGCCATTTCCGCTGAAGAAAGACTATCGGTCTGCCTCAGGTGAGTAAATAAGTAAAAAGTACATTTATATTCAATTGTATTGTTATTTATTGTTCAACATTAACTCCAATCAACAACACTCCAAAAAAAACATTGTTTGAAAGAAAATTTAGGCAACAGTTCTTTATTAGTCAAATGTCGTATTGATAAAATGGTTTCATAATCCTCTTCAGAGGATCTTTGTTGTGATTTCGACACAGCGTGTGGTATATAAGGCGACGGAGGTGGGTCGAATGAG
Source organism: Herminia tarsipennalis (assembly GCA_945859575.2). Taxonomy (NCBI): domain Eukaryota; kingdom Metazoa; phylum Arthropoda; class Insecta; order Lepidoptera; family Erebidae; genus Herminia; species Herminia tarsipennalis. The sequence continues at coordinate 9,874,471 of OX243849.2, read as the reverse complement.
CTTAGTGAGGAGTTTGTCTCGTAGATATTTTCTGTGTTCGTTTCTTGATAACTTGTTGAAGTCGACGGTATTTTGGATGGTTTGTATGAAAAAGATCCCTCTGGACGACTCCGTCCACTTTCCTTAACTCGTCTACTTCCTAAGTTGACTACTTTCCTAACTCGTCCACCTACGATTCCCAAATTATCCACTTCCTAACTAGTTAATTTTCCTAGTTTGTCAACTTCTTAACTCGGCCATATTCCTAACTTGTCCATTTCCTAACTCGTCCATATTCCTAATTTGTCCACTGTTTTACAGCATAGCATGGGCTCAGAATACAGAACACACCAGAAGCCGCGCTCAATTTTTTACATGTCGTTGGCAATGTCCGAAAACCGAGCCTAACTTAGCCCCATAAGCCTCAAATAATAGAAATAGGGTAATCAGTCAACCGGCAGTGGCCTTAAGTATGGTGCAATTATAATAAAGTTAACAAATACTAATAATTATTTATTAAAAAAATATTCAAACAAAAGATAACTTCAATTTATACTTAAAATAAGCCCTAACATTTGAGTTTTATGTATATAATTTTTTTTAGAAAATTTATCGGGGATATTTCATTCGCACTTATTTGTTTTCGTAGCTGTGAATATTCTTTGTCAAAATAAATGTCTTTTGTTCTTCGGTTTTTTGAAAATTTATGAAATATGCTTCTCATTATTAGGTGGTCAACATGAATGGCCTCTTTAATTAAAATGCTGCATAAATAATAAAAATTTGGGTGTCCTTTTTCAGATATTTTCAGATTCAGTCTTCGATGATACCCCTCTGCTGAGTTGGTTGTTCTATGTTTATTATGTGCACAACTTAGCATATTATGATCTTTCACTTGTAAAGTGTAACAATAGCTTGTTCAGTGAATTGGTTGGCCCGGTCATAAATGATGCTGCAGTTGGTAACTTACATTCCTCAGTTATTATCGATCTTACCGGAGAGGATGGGCCCGTGCAATTTAAAAAGTCTAATAAATCTGTCAAGGTTATTAAATGCAGCAGAAATAAGCTTAAAAAGTATATAAAAATTAAGAAATATATTACAAAAACAAAAAAATTAATTAGTAAACACAAATTCTTTATTGATAGCATGGCATTAAATAGACAGAGATTGCAACTAATCGATCAGGTTCAAATGTATTCACTGGAGCTGGACAATGTCTCATCGCAGTATGTTGAGGATACACGGGCTATGCAATTAGAGATTGATCGCCTCCATGAATCATTACAGACTCTAACAATGAAATATGAAGTAACTGCAAAACAGAGCAGGGAGCAGGTGTTGGCTATAGGTAAGCTGGTCAACTCTTGCAACTGCAACAATGAGCAATCAACTCCTTTAACAAGTAGGCATAGTCCAATTTGTAGATTATCACTAGATTGCCAATCGCTAGCACTTGATCCCTCTCCACTGCCAGCACTCCATAATAACTTAGCACAAACTAGCAGTTCTTTTAAATTAAGTACTATTATGATGTATAGTGATGAAATTGGTAAGGGCATTGGATCCCTAATGTCAAAGTTGAGTACGGGACAAACTAGAATCATCAATAATTGCACGCCTGCTTTGTCCTATAGTAATATCATGGAAAATATTTTAAGATCTAATTTTAGTCAGGACAGCACTATAATTATTTTTGTCGGTGATAGGGGAAATGTAAACAAAAATAGGTTTTTAAATTATTTTGAGGAGTTGTCCAATTTAAATGTAAAAAAAATTGTTATGTTTTCATTTCCCCTGAGTAATGGATTATCACAGGAAGAAAATTCTATTAGATATAATTTGAATAACCTTATGCATCAACTGACATGCCAAATTAATGGACCTTTTTATAATAAATTTCATTTTATTGACACTAACAAACTTGTTAGTAAATATTTTTATTTGACAAAAGATAGATATTATCTTAAAAATAGTTGTAAAAGACAGATAGCTGTTTCGCTATCTTTTTATATTAATACTTCAGCCAAGAATTTGGCTACTCAAGTTGCTTCTATTGAGCAACAAAATTATGACATTAATTTTAACTTAGCCAACAATTTGGCTAAAGCACCTGACATTAATAATGATAATTTATGTATTAATAATAATTATAATATTGACATACCGAATAATTTAAATTAAATTTTAAGACAATAGAGAGTACCTCTTGCACACATACTTGTGCACTACCACTTGAAAATTATTCTGTTATGTCAAAACAGAACAATAGTTATATTAATAAAATTAACCTGGTGCATCAGAATATCAGAGGAATGACAGGAAAAGACTTGGAATTGGAATTGTTCATGAATGCTGAAGCTATTGATATTTTATGTATTACTGAACACTGGCTAAAGAGCGATCAGTTCATGTTTAATTTCAACAATCACCAGGTAGGCAGCTCGTTCAGCAGGGAACTGGCTATACATGGTGGTTCACTAATATTAATAAATAAAAATCTTAAATTCAAAGAACGCCGTGATATTGTTAACTTCTCTGTTGAACGTAGCATAGAAATAGCCTGTGTAGAGTTGAAGCGGTTTATTGTATTGACTGTGTACAGACCACCTTCAGCACAATATCATATTTTTGAAGATGTTATGGATGAAGTCTTGCATAAGGTAACAAACCTTAATAAAAATGTAATAATATGTGGCGACTTTAATGTTAATTTATTAGAGAATACTACTTCAAGTATGAGGATTTTAGCTCTATTCAAATCATTTAATCTGTGTAATTTATTTTTAGAGCCTACCCGCATAACTGCCACTACAGCCACATGTTTAGATAATATATTCACAGATATTATTGTAGATAACAAGAGAGTAATTAATCAATTGGATTCTGACCACTGTGGTCAACTTATTTCTTTTGATATTAAAAGTAGAAAAGTAACTAAAAAATGTATAACTGTTATCCCTAAAACTGTCAGTCGATTTGAAAGTTTCAAAAGCCGCCTCATTTGTAACCCTCCACTGTTGAATGAGGACAGTGATCCTAACATTTTATATAAAACATTCTTTAATAAATTTTGTCATAATTTCGATTCGGTTTTCACTCCCAAAACGATTATGGTTAAGGGGAATGCAACTTTTAGTGAGTGGGCTACTGTCGGCCTACATAAAAGTAGAAAAAGATTATATGAGCTGTATGATGAACGAAAGTATAACTGTTGTGAAAGATTTCAAGCTTATGTAAGAAATTATGCTAAAACATTTAGGCAGACTTGCAAAACAGCAAAAGCTTGCTACCTTAGTTCACAAATTAAAAACAGTGATAATAGAATTAAAATGACTTGGGATATTATAAATAGTGAGACCGGAAGAGTCAGAAGTCAGAATAATGATTACTGTCTTAAAATAGATAGTAAAACCATCACATCGGACATAGAAGTAGCCACTGCATTTGAAAAATTCTTTACTGACATTCCAGTCTCCACTACAAAGTCATTGAATTCCTCACCTATTGTTGCTGAGTCTATCTTGATTAAAAATGTTAATAAAAGTGACATCACTTTTCAATTTGATTATGTTACACATATAGATGTCATAAAAGCTTTTAATTCTATTAATGTTAAGAAGACTACCGACCTCTGGAGTAACTCAGTTGTGATTACTAAGTCTATAATTTCTTTTATCGCGCAGGACTTGGCTTTTATATTTAATACATGTATAGATTGTGGTGTATTTCCTGATTTAATGAAATATAGTAAAGTAATACCATTGTATAAATCGGGTAGTATGTCTGACCCCACTAATTTTAGACCCATATCAGTACTACCAACATTTAGTAAAATCTTTGAAAAAATAATATATGATCAGATGCAGAACTTCTTTTACAAAAATAAATTATTACACTTTAAACAATTTGGTTTCACTAGGGGTCGCTCTACAACCGATGCTGGTGTGGAGCTTTTAAAACATATTTTTGACGCCTGGGAGGAATCGCAAGATGCTTTAGGCGTCTTCTGTGATTTATCCAAGGCATTTGACTGTGTTCTGCATGAAACATTAATCAGGAAATTGCAACATTATGGTATTAAAAACACAGCTCTGAATCTTCTTACGTCCTATCTGAGTAACAGGATTCAGAAAGTTGATGTTAATGGTAAACGCTCCCCAGGGTCTGTGGTCAAAATGGGAGTCCCACAGGGTTCTATTCTCGGGCCGTTGTTGTTTTTAATTTACATAAATGACTTACCATATTTAGTAAATAATAATCATGAGATAGTCCTGTTTGCAGATGATACATCACTCTTATTTAAATTAAAACGCCAGCAAAAAGACTTTGAAGATGTAAATATGGCTATCTCAAAAGTGGTTAACTGGTTTGATGTTAACAATTTACTCTTAAACGAGGGCAAGACTAAATGTATTCGATTTATAACACCTAACGTGAAACCAGTAAAAACCACTATAAAAATAAAAGAAGATGAGTTGAACCCTGTAGAGACCACAAAGTTTTTAGGAATTACTTTAGATTCTAAGCTTCAGTGGGGCCCACATATAAGTGAATTGTCTAATAGACTCAGTTCTGCAGCGTACGCAGTTAGAAAAATTCGTCAGCTAACAGACGTTGAAACAGCGCGATTAGTTTATTTTAGTTACTTTCATAGTTTAATGTCGTACGGTATTCTACTGTGGGGGAATGCTGCCGACATTCAAACCATTTTTGTTCTGCAGAAGAGGGCTATTCGATCAATTTACGATCTTAGTAGTAGACACTCACTTAGAGAAAAATTTAAGGAAATCAATATCATGACTGTTGCATGTCAGTATATCTATGAAAACCTTATATATGTTCACAAACATATTGATAGTTTCTGTAAGAAATGTGATATACATAATATTAACACGCGGAACAAACATAAACTTGTTGTACCAGCGTCAAGGTTACAAAAAGTAAACAAATCATTTCGGGGCCAATGTATACGTTTCTACAATAAAATCCCTAGCGATATTCAAAAATTAAGTCGTAATAAATTTAAGTGTACCATTAAGAAAAAATTGTGTATGAAAAGTTACTACTCAATAATTGATTATATGGAAGACAAAAACGCTTGGGATTGAACTGCTTTCTCTCACAGGCTATTAAAATGTACTTTAAGATTATATGTTTAGATACATATTTACTTTGTAAGAAGTGAAGTATTGTGTTTGCTGAATACGTTTATATATACTCATTTTAGAGTTACAAATAGTATTATTATTTAGTTATCCTTATTTTATAAACGATTACACTCACCAAACACAATGGTTCATTCAGTAAAATTTATTTTTGTAAGGAAAAACTTGATGATTTTAAAAGAGTGGCACATGAGTTTCTTGGCAGCTTCTTCTCATGAGCTTTACACTTGGAACTGCCACCTAACCTCATTTTGTTTTTTTTTTTCAAACATTAAATTTTTATTATAATTTAATTCAAACAATTTTATAAATTTTTTAGTATGTTTTGATTTGACGTTTTCAAATAATCATTAACCTGATTTTACGAAATAAAGATATTTGACTTTGACTTTGACTTTGACTTTCGTAAACCACTGCTCTTGGAAGTATTTTTTAAATGTTTGCCATTCTGCATTATTTGGTGCTATATCCATTATAGATTGCCAAGCTTCTTTCATGTATGGTGCAGGTAGTAGAACAAAAAGTGCACAAAGTCTCGAAACATTTCTTCCTTCACTCGTGCTGGTTAGGTTACATTTATGTGCCTGTTTCCACACCGCCTTATTATAGTGCTGAAAACAGCCAGTAACTTCAGCTTCGGGGAAAATGGCTCGAATTGCATTTAATTGTGCAATTTCATAATCGCATTTAAAATAATCAATGCAAACACCCAAGTGGCTTTTAATTAGTCCAAAAAAACGTTTATAAGTCTTCTCTGTTTTGTTTGGAAGCATTGTATAAATAACTGGTAATATATTGACACTTTTATCATTAGAATAGTAGTCGAGGTGTATTATATACAACTGATAGAATGGCTTTGGTGCAGCCCGAAAAGTTCCATCTCCATAATATGAGCACTTTACTTTTTTATTAATAACTTCTTTGGCCATAAAAGAACAAAAAATTAGTATTTTATCACTTGTACCGTCTTCAATTATGTGAAACTTTTGTGACATGCCTTTTGGCACTTTAACTTCATTCAAGTAATTAAAATATAATTTGTCAGTACCCAAATGTACTTTTCTGGCTCGGTATAATGTACTTTTTACTGATTTAAATAGTGGAATGTCTCGAGAAATTACTGTATTATTAATTTTCGCAACGCCGTCCTCGTAGATTTCTTGTATTTGAGCCTAAATTGTAACGTACTTCCTCCTTTGCATTATTTATCATTTGGCGAATCTTTACCTTTGCCTTTTCCGGTTGACATGTGTGTATATTTTTCCGCAAAATCTTACTTTTAGTCACATCCAGGGTCATAGTCGCGGAACATCTGGCTCTATTAGTGCATCTCCAACGAGTATTACCATTGTTGTTAGTACAACTCCTCGTGTAAGTGTATTTACTTCGCCATGTTAATAATTCATTACCTCTTTGATTTTTTGAAAATTGTAGTTCAGATCCAGACATTTCGTTATTTAATACGTTATAGTCAATACAAATTACCCAAGACCGTAAAACTCTGTATTAAACAGAAATGCCAACTGTCATTGTACTAGGTTCAATCATAAATCACACATAAGGGAAATATTTCAGTCATAGATCATAAGCGGCCAGTAACAGGAAAAGATTAGTTGACCATGAAGGTTTTATCTGCTATCCATGTAGTACTTACCACAAATAGATAACTACAAATCAAAACGGGTGGGTGATGGGCTATTCTTCATTAGGTACATTGTACAACGTAGCCGCATTAGTAGCTACGCCGCATTACAACATAAAAGGCTAAGTCCCCTATAACGACGACGATACATCTACTTTCCTATGTGGAAGTGGACTAGTTAGCAATGTGGTCAACTTAGGAAGTAGACGAGTTAGGAAAGTAGTCAACTTAGGAAGTGGACTAGTTAGCAATGTGGTCAACTTAGGAAGTGGACTAGTTAGCAATGTGGTCAACTTAGGAAGTAGACGAGTTAGGAAAGTAGTCAACTTAGGAAGTAGACGAGTTAAGGAAAGTGGACGGAGTCGTCCAGAGGGAAAAAGATGTAATAGTTTTGTTTTCTGCAGCCGGTATTATTGATGGTGTGTATGAAAAGGATGTGGTTGGAATGTTTGTTTCATTGTAATTTTCTGTCACAGATCTAGGACTGATACTGATTGTTTCCAGTGGATACTTTGAAGAAGGTGATATGGTTGTATTATTTCCTGTGGCAGATAAGTCGAATTCAGCTGTATCTCGTGTCATGTTACCACCGGTGTCATCGGCAAGTCTTATTTCCGTTTCATTTATGAGGCGAAAAATTTCTCCTTTTAATTTGGCTTGAATATTTTTAGGCATTGTTTTCACAGTTCGGCCCATGATTAAGAAAAAGCTAATAGTTGGGTCATCTTCCATTTTCTTTTCTTCAATATATTGTTTGAACAATAAATTTGACATTTTGAGAGGCTGTTCGTTGGATAAAGAGGTCCGGTTTGATAGCTGCGACTGTGGCCGTGGTGACGATGATAACTGCGAATGTGGCCGTGGTGAGGGTAGAAGCTGCGACTGCGGTCTTGGGGACATAGACTGATATTCGCCATCTGTGGTAATATCTGTATCTTCTGGCGAACTCGTTAAATTTGAAATTTGTTTCCTGCTTTTCATGAAGGGTTTTATGAATTCTAATTCTTTTTCAAATTTTAATGGGCGTTCTACTTTTCTAGCTGACCCACTTCTACTCTCTCTTAATGAAATGCCCTTTCTATAACTATCTCGTAATTTCTTCCAAGACTTTTGGCAATCATCCACTGAAAATAGTAGTAATATACTTATTAATATAACAATCTTGTTATGTTTTATGGTTTTTAATTTTTATGATGGTAACATAATAATATACACACACGGACAAAAGTAGACAAACTACCGGGGCTGTTACTCTTGATTTGTCGATATGTGTAACTTATACTGGTGATAATAATTAAATTTTGTTTCAGATTTCTAACTACTGCTATCAGTTTCAAAGCGCTAGCTCACGAGTATCATATGGGATATAGTACTGTACTTCTAATTGTTCACGAAACTTGCTCCGCGATATGGAAGTATTTACGGCCGCGTGTTATGCCAAAACCAACAGCTGAGTTATGGACCAAACTAGCAAAAGAATTTGAAACTCAATGGAATTTTCCTAACTGTATAGGAGCCATAGATGGCAAACATGTTAATATAAGAGCACCTTGGAACAGCGGCAGTCAATTTTATAACTATAAAATTTTTTTCAGTGTAGTTTTGCTAGCCATTGCCGATGCAAATTATCGATTCGTTGTAGTCGACATTGGAGCATATGGTCGCAATAGTGATAGTGGCATTTTAAGCAGCTCCAGATTAGGACAATCATTGAATAATAATACACTGGATATACCACCTAATAAATGTTTGCCAGGTACGACAGAAGCATTGCCACATGTTTTTGTTGGAGATGAGGCTTTTCCGTTACACAAACACATAATGAGACCTTTTCCTGGAAACCAAGTGTCGACAGACGTCGAGAAGAAAATATTTAATTATCGCCTGAGCCGTGCAAGACGTATTGTAGAGAGCAGTTTCGGAATACTAACACAAAAGTTTGAGGTTTTTCAAAAGAGAATTAGAATGCAACCCAAATACCTAGACATTTTGATATTAGCGTGCACTTGTTTACATAATTACCTAAGAAATGATGAAATATTTGAAAACATAAATGAAACAGTGCCAATAAATAGTATATTACAAAATATTCAAGAGGGTTCAGTTTCCCAAGAAAATGCTATGTGTATAAGAGATAAATTTAAGACTTATTTTAATTCTTGTGGTGCAGTTTCTTGGCAAAACGAAATGATTTCCCGTAGTTAAATAGATTTAACATGGTAACATTAAATGGTGTCAAGATTTACAAAAGACTGTGCCGTATGTAAACTAACGAGTTCTACAATTTGCTGACGACATCGCAACAATTTAAAGTTATTTTTAATTTTAATTAAAATATAAAAAAAATATTTATTTTAATTTTCAAATAAAAATACATACCTATTTATATACGTTTTTCTTTTGCTCCCAGCTCAGCAGTGAATCAAATAAATGGGATATTATTAATTGCACATCAAATGAAAATAATCTCACATCAATTTATTTTCAAATATGTATATATAAATATATATCAAATAAATTACTTCACCACAAATAAACTAAATGTTTAGCAAAACTAGTATTGCAGATAATTCGAAAATGTACGTCAATACTACATTACTTTTTTTTCCTCTATTGCGAGACAAATAATATATGACTTTTGCATACAAAAATTACTTTTTTTGATGTACGTTTAAATACCTACCACCCAAATAAAAATAATTAAACTAATACATACCAGACATATTCATTTCAGCGCCCACTTTTTGCCAAGCGTTATTTTTCATATGTTTATCGCTGTAATGCCTTGATTTTATATTGTACAGGCAGTCGTACATTTGTACCAAATAAATAAGCTTTTCTTCATCCATTTCCATTACTTCTGTATTCGTTGCACTGCAAGGAATGAATGCGAAATAGCGAATGCCCGCGCACAACAGACGCACGCGGCGGGCGTCGGGGCGAGGGGCGGAATATTGCCAGCGGCCGCTCGTGACTGCTCGAGCTTTCTGGGGAATTCCCGAGAATGCTCGCGCAGGCGCACGGCTCCGTTTATGGAATTCGCCGGAATTCCTGCGGCTCCGCGGGCATCCGCGCGCCTCGTTCGAGTTTCTCATGCGATAATAGTATTTATAATAATAAAAATTAAGTTAAAATTCTCATGACACTGAAACTGCGCTCCGCTTCGCTGCGCTTCGATGCTCTTTTGGTTTGAGTTGGCCCTTGGGTTTGACTAGGGCTCTTACGCATATTTTTTATTGCAGTTGCCTCGCGCAGCACTCTTGAGCGAAACTCTACTTTGTTCTAAATCAAAAGTACTTAAAATTGGACCCAAGGAGAAAAAAAAATGCCAAGTCATCAGCGGCAAGATCAGGTGTCTGGTTAGATAGCAAAGTTAATAACTCTTGTTCAAACGGATAACCTAATATGACCCACAAGTAAAAAAATGTTATTACCGATTGAGCCGCAGTAGACGCTACATAGAATCGACATTTAGTATAATGTCAAACAAGTTCAGAGTGTTTCATACACCTATTAATGTGAGTTTCAATGTTGCAAAGAACATTGTAAAAGCATGCTGCGTGTTAAATAATTTTATAAGAGTTCGCGACTGGTATAGTATTGAAGATACACTGACAATTGAGGGTATGGCAGATATGTCAAATAATTTACCAACAACCAGGTCTGGAAATGCTTTGCGTGACCATTTTGTGGAGTACTTTTTAAGCCCAGCCGGCAGGGTGCCCTGGCAAGACACGCGTATATTTTGATTGTTTTATTCAATTCCATAAATATGACGAATTTATTTATAAAAAGATAAAATTTAAATCATTTTAAGAAAATTTAATGACCTGTAAAAAAATAATCAAATTATTTCAAAAATTAACAAAGTTTTGAACATACCTTATTAGACTGAGATGGCACTACGTAGCGATTACGTCATTGTTTTGTAACGTCGAAGAAAGAAACTGTCACTCCATACATTTGACGTTTTGCAAGAAATGGATAGGGATTACCCCCTCCACAAATTTCGGAAGCTTATAACTTCTGCTTTTATCTAGGTATCTATTGTTTTTTTTGACATTTCGTGTTATTTTTAAATCATATTTAGGAATATATCAAATAAATATACTTTTATAATAGGAAGTAGTCGTCTACCCCATTTATTCATCATTACAAGCGATGTACATTACTATACTAGGTATACAATACTAATGTTATTTATGCTTGTTATTATAGTAGGGGAAAGGGGCCCAAAGTGGGCACCTTAAGGTTAAGTAAAAGAAAAACTTGTAATATTACGTAGGCAAGAAAAACTGTTATTGCCATTTGATGCTAAATTTGTTGTAGTTTGATAGTCAATGTTTAAATTTTTCATATATTTTAAAAATATGGAACTGGAACCCAAATGTGAAACCCTTTCGAATGCTCGCTTTGCCCGGGGTGCGCCCTAAAGCATGCATAAGGGCAAAATGAGCACATATCGGGTAAAGCGAGCATACATTGTGTTAAAATAATGGTAAAATATTAAGGAAATGTTAATAAAAACACATTACATAAAGGAAATTATAAGAATTTTAATGCAAACTAGTAAGTATTAACTAAACTTTAACAAAAATCAACACCTACAACAACCTTATCATTAGTCAGTCATCATTAGGAACTTATGTTTTATCATTAGGAACAGTCTTAAATAGAATAACGCTTATGAACATTACGGTAATTTTGAAATGGGTGCTCGCTTTAGGCTGGTGCACGCTTTAGGCCCCCTTCCCCTATATATTTTATATAATAATAAACATAAATAATTAATATAACAAACATTATACTAAATCGTTATAGTATATGTATTATAGTATAGTAATCATAATTTATTACTATACTATACAATACTTATGTAACTACAAACTACTTTAGTCTAAATTAAATACGAGGGTGGATCGAAATATTCGCGGCCTACCACATAAATACTTGACTTATTTTAATGTAACTGACCTCATTCGATTTGTTTACTCTCTGGTTGTCACATTGTAAAATTCTGTCACAATAGCATTATCTGTTTTTAAATTAGACTGAATTTTGTGAGCCTAATAGCAGCGTTTTTAAAGAATGGAGAAAATTGAGCAACGTGCGGTCATCAAATACCTGTTTAAAAAAAAACTGACTCCAAAAGAGATTCACGAAGATATGTCAACAACATTGGGGGAATCTGCTCCATCGTATACGACTGTGAAAAAGTGGGTTGCAGAATTTAAACGCGGACGAGAGAGTATTGAAGATGACCCTCGCTCCGGCCAGGCTACGACGTCTACGACTGAAGAAAACATTGGGAAAATCTGTGATCTGATATTGGTAGATCGGAGATTGACCATCAGGGAGATTGCTGACACTATTGGCATCTCATATGAACGAACACAAAACATCATAGTCAATGAACTTGGATTTTCTAAGGTTTCTGCGCGGTGGGTCCCCAGATTGCTTTCAGTTGAACAAAAACGAATACGGCTCACGATTTCTCGCGACAGTTTGGAAATGTTTGAGACTGATCCACAAGATTTTTTGGACAGATTTGTTACAATGGATGAAACCTGGGTACACCACTACACCCCAGAGTCAAAACAGCAATCCAAGCAGTGGAAAAAACCTGATGAACCGACTCCAAAAAAAGCCAAAACAATTTTGTCAGCTGGCAAGGTGATGGCGTCAGTTTTTTGGGATGCTAAGGGTGTCATCATGGTGGACTACCTTGCAAAAGGTGAGACTATAAACTCTGCTTATTACTGCACCCTTTTACGTCATTTGCGTGAAACGATCAAAGAGAAAAGGCCAGGACTACTCAGCAAGAAAGTGTTGTTCCATCAGGATAATGCACGCGTTCACACGTCTGTTGAATCAATGGCTCAAATTCGTGATTGTGGCTTTGAATTACTGCCCCATCCCGCCTATTCCCCTGATTTGGCACCTTCGGACTTTCATTTATTCCCAAACCTTAAAAAACACCTTGGAGGTCAAAAATTTTCATCAAATGAGGAGGTTGAAACCGCGGTGGGTGACTTTTTTGAAGGCCTTGAAGAAACTTTTTTTATGACCGGCATACAGGCGTTGGAAACCAGATGGAAGAAGTGCATTGAGTTAAGTGGAGATTACGTGGAAAAATAAAATTACTTTTGTTTATATTTTATATTGTTTTCTTGCTGAGGCCGCGAACTTTTCAATCCACCCTCGTACAATAAAACAAACACACAAGTACTTACCATTTTGTTTTCTTTCGTTTTCCTCTGTAATATTTTCAAAGAAGACGTTATAGTCCGAGAGCCAGGTGAAAATTTGGTTAATTATTTCTTCTCGAGAGATAATTGGTGATATGCATCAGACAATAGTATCATGAAGCCTTATGACCGTCAGCTGCGGCACGGTGGGGGGGATGAGGAGTTGTAACCTCCCACGCTCGAAGAAAAAAAAAATACATTCATTCATTTCCTCTCGGCTAAAAATTTATCAAATTATAGCTGACCCAATGTCTCAACAAAAAAAATATATCAGCTGGCTATAACATAGTGAATTGTACGTCAGCTGATGTCTTGATCATGGAAAAAAAAATCTTCACTTTCAGTGATATCCTCTCAAATAAAAATTTACGTGATGATAGCTTAAATGTAACTATTGATAAATATATACGTCAGCTGGCTGTATGTCGGTGGAAAAATCGTCAGCTGATACTTTGAAGGTCGTTACGTAGAAGTTAGTCAGTAGCATTTACTGACTATTTAAATGCATCAGCTGACTAGGTTTCCCTCGACTTACTGCTAGCTGATTTTTTTTATTTATCACAGAAATATATTTAAAATCAGCTCACAAATTTTCATGTGGGAGGAAATGACATCTCTTTAATTATTCGACATAGCACTCCAATATGAGTGTTGAGGTGAAACAAATATTCCTTATCAATATTTTTTAAACTTATACGTGTATATTCAAAAAAATTAGTTCTATTCCAATATTTAAATAATCTATTTGCTTAGTAGAAATTAAGTAGTTACTTGATAGAAAATATTTATTATAAAAAAATTATGAAAAATTACAATAAGAATGACAATGTTATTTAATCATTTTCATTTTCGCTATGGCTTGAGTCACAACCATCTTCCTCTGATTCATTTTCGCTGTCAGAGCTGTCTGCGGTAATAATTCATCGTCATCATCTGTACAAAAAAAATAAATTAGAATGCATATTTTAGCATAATATAATTAATATGATAATAAAATAGTACCTTTTTCGGGCTACTTATTTCATCAATCGATGTTGGTAACTGACTTCCAAAGAACCAGGTGAAATCATATTTATTGTCAGTTTCTTCCCAACCATAGTCTTCCGGATCATCAGAAGTTGGAACCTTCAGGTGTGCATTTGACCAAATTTGAGCTATGTAACATGCTCTTAAAAATTGCTGATATAGCTCTGATGGACAAGGTGGTATATGTTATATTATATATTATGTGGTAATAATTAAAGAGATGTCATTTCCTTCCACATGAAAATTTGTGGGCTGATTTTAAATATATTTCTGTGATAAATAAAAAAAATCAGCTAGCAGTAAGTCGAGGGAAACCTAGTCAGCTGATGCATTTAAATAGTCAGTAAATGCTACTGACTAACTTCTACGTAACGACCTTCAAAGTATCAGCTGACGATTTTTCCACCGAGATACAGCCAGCTGACGTATATATTTATCAATAGTTACATATAAGCTATCATCACGTAAATTTTTATTTGAGAGGATATCACTGAAAGTGAAGATTTTTTTTCCATGATCAAGACATCAGCTGACGTACAATACACTATGTTATAGCCAGCTGATATTTTTTTTTTGTTGAGACATTGGGTCAGCTATAAATTGATAAATTTTTAGCCGAGAGGAAATGAATGAATGTATTTTTTTTTTCTTCGAGCGTGGGAGGTTACAATTCCTCACCCCCCCCCACCGAGCCTCAGCTGACGTTCACGAGACTTTATGGTTCGATTTTCTGATGCATTTTACTAATTATCACTTGAGAGGAACTTGGTCATATAAATCTGTTACTGGCTCTCGGACTATTAGCGATGTCCTCCCAAGCTTTATTTCTTGCGTCTTTGTTTTTGTATAGAGGATCAGAGGCATCCCACAAACATTTCCTTAAACGAACTTCATCGATCACTCGACTCGTGTCAACATTCGATATTCACGACTCGCCATGATTGTACTGCGCCGACGCGTGCGTTCCGCACGATACTAAGGCCTAAGGGGCAACGCAAATAGAAGACGGCGAGACGAAGGTACGGTACAGACACGGCGCAGATACGGTGCAGGCGCGATATCTGCGCAAACAGACGCGGGGACGATACGGCAAGTTAAGTCATTATAGAGCGTGATATTGACGGGATAAGACATGTATTCCTCTTCAGACGAAGATGAAGATGCACTGGCTTTGCTACAGATTATTAATTTACAGCAAAGACCAAGAAGGTATTGGATACATCCAGTGTGGAGAAATGCAGAAGAGCACAGGTACTATAAAATAATGGAAACATTATATGAATATCCTGATCGTTTTCGCACAGTTTATAAAATGTCACTGGAATGTTACCATATCGTATTGTCAAAAGTAAGAGAAGGACTTCGGAAGCAAGTTACAAATTGGAGAAAACCAATCAGCCCTGAAGAAAGACTACTGATAACTTTAAGGTAAGTGAAACTATTTTTTACAGATCAAACTTTTATTGACAAATCAAAAGATAATATTCATTGAAAATGTTTTTGGTTTAGCATCTTTGCTACAATTAGTATTTATAAATTGCTCTCAGTGTTACAGCTAATTTGAGTATCTGTCAAGCTGTCATCATGTGCTGTCCTTATCTCACAATACAGAATCAGCGCATGCGGACAGGGACAGCACATGACTACTCAAGCTAGCTGTCGCACTAAGAGCCATTTATAAATAAAGTTCAAGGCATTGGATAGTTCTCATTAAAATCACTTATTTCGTCTTCATGAGATTGGAGAGACATCTAGTCTCTGGATTCGGGTGAGGTGTAGCTGGAGTTATTGGTGAAAATATTGGCAAACATAATGTAGTTGGAGTTGCCGGAGGTGCTAAGGATTGTGCTCTTTCATAAGCTCCCGGTGTCCGCGTTTGCTGATATTCTGAAATGCTGAGTTGATAATAAGCTTTCTCATCATAAGTTCGGTGTCTTGAAGGCCCAGCTATTTGTTCAATTACAGCCACTGCCGCCGGTGGTGCTGGATTTATATACTCTCCGGATATCAAAGTCAGCTGAGTTTCCGGATTTTTGTTAGCTGCTGCAGTATGTTTAGCTGTCTGCTGAGTCGAGGTAAACGAAGGTGCTGGACTTGTATTAGCTCTGGATGTAAGAGTCTGCTGGGTTGCACCTTCATTAGGATCATAATCTGTCTCTCGAGAAGGTGTTCGTGGATAATACGGCTGTGTCCTAGGATAACTAGGTACTGGGTCATTTAAAATTTGCTCTGATAAATTGAGAACGCCCATTTTAAATCTTCGTTTTTGGGCTGGTGTCATTGATTTCATATCTGGAAGCATGCTTTGAAAAAAAGCTAGATCGCTGTCTGTTTCAGGCTCAGCTCTATGTATGGTCTTCATTTGTAATGCTCTTTGACTGAAATATTCATGTGCTGATTTATTAACATCTTTTAAAGAGATTGCCCTAGATTTATTTAATAGTGGTAGCAGTGGCGGTGTTGGCGTGGATTGATTGGAGATGGAATCCGAATTTGTGTTTTCAGAAGCTAGTTGACCAGTAAACAGTGTCTCATCGACTTCTTCACTATCATTACCGGCTGTGCAATCATATTTGCTTAGATTGCTTTTGGTTGGTCGGGACTTCAAGTAATTGTCTAAAAAATGTAGATGTGGTGAAAGGTAGTACTCTTTAATCGTCTTTGCACCTGATCCAGATGGCAAATCTAGCCTTTTCTTGTTTTTGCTGTAACTACATCGAATATTCTTCCACCGTTCTTTACATTCTTGGGCTGAAAAATATTTAAGGAGATTAGTTACAATGTGTGTTTAGATTGAGGTGCCACTTTTCGCATCGTAAAGTGGCTAATGGAGTTATTTAGTAGTAGTTTAGGAAATTTTGTAGAACGGATATTGGATTTTGTATTAGAATACTTCAAAAGTTAAATGAATATAAAGGTGGCACCTCAATCTGTTTGGATTGAGGTACCACTCAGAACTGGGAATATTATGGATGAGTTTTCATCAAAATTTCGTAGTACTCCAGAATTCTGGAGTACTACAAAATAATACAAAATTTTGATAAAATTTCATCCATAATTTTCCCAGTTCTGAGTGGCACCTCAATGCAAACAGTTAGATTGCCTCTGTGGCGCGGTGGGAGTGTATCCGACTGCTACGCAAGAGGTCGTGGGTTCGATCCCCACCCAGGATAAAACTTTGTGTGATGAGCACGATGGTTTATTCTGTGTCTGGGTGTTATTTATCTATAATAAGTATGTATTTAGAAATATATAAGTATGTTTATCGTCCGTGAACTTCTGAGATCTTCTATCTACTTAGAAACAAATTTTACAGGAGGAACATAAAACTGATTTATTAATTTTTCGTGGCGAATTTTGATAAAACAAAAAAGTAGTTGGTTAGTATTTATGTCTTTTATGAAATCATAGTTAAATGCAGTAAGTATTATGTTGTTTTTTATTTTAATCGTAATTAGGAGTTTTCAGTTTTCAAATTAAAGACCAAGGTCAGTTAAGAGATATTTCCTTTAGTTACTTAGGAGGAATCGGCCCCCAAACTGTGCATCACTATGTACATTTTGAAACAAAGGATTTATCAGAATAAGTAAATCATAATTAGGAAAGAACAACAAAATATAAAAATATACAAAATATAGGTAAAATTTTTACAAGTAAAATATTTCTGTTGCTAAAAGAAAAAAATGGTACAAAATCACAATGAGTCATTTATTAGTGGTAATGGTAAACGAGAAACAAAACTTAATCAATTAACATAAATGAGAAACCAAACTTAATCTTAATTTTTCATTATTTTAATGATTTTATATAATTTTCAAAAGAAACGTCTCTTTTAAAACCAATATTTAATGCTACTTAACGTTCACAATGAGGCAAAGAGTCGTAAAAGGAATGACAATCCAATGGGATTACAGACTTCAATTCCTGTAAATGTTTAAATTTTTTATATGAGATAGGTATTCTATTCTTATGCAGGGGCGCGTATTCTCTTATGATGGCAATTTTATTAACTCTTTGAGGGAGGCTATCCCAATCGGAATCAAAGTCCAATTTAAACTTAATCAGGCCTGTGTTGTCATATAGAATTGCCTTTATATCCGTAACTTTTGGATCTCCTGCTTTG
Source organism: Herminia tarsipennalis (assembly GCA_945859575.2). Lineage (NCBI taxonomy): Eukaryota > Metazoa > Arthropoda > Insecta > Lepidoptera > Erebidae > Herminia > Herminia tarsipennalis. The sequence continues at coordinate 9,856,285 of OX243849.2, read as the reverse complement.
CGTCCTGGTCGAATAGAAGTATAGCGCCATGTTTCAGGAGCCGAAAAATTTCTGAAAAATGTGTAGTCCACCATCACAGCTTCGTACTCACAGGGATTTTTGCGAGCTTCTTTAGTAACTGAGAGGAAGTCACTTGGTAAATGGATTAGTCTATTTTTCAGTTTTCTTTCTATGGCGCTATGCACACAATCTCCTTCCATCTGCGTGTGTCCGACTTCCAGGTATTTTTGTACTATAGACACTTCATGTTTCATGGAGAAATTTAATAGTGCATTCGATAGGATATTATTACGGTTCTGGCTTGTGCAGCCATCGGAGTATATTATTATGGGTAAATGTTTGGGCAGGCAATGACGGGACAAGTAATCAATGATGAATGACGCATAGGTAGATGCTGATAGATCACCTTCAGTTTCAGTAAACCAGTAACATGTACATTCATGTGAGGCTAAATCGTAGATTGTGAAATTATGTACACATAATTTTGTTTTAAAGTAAACGGCACTAGCTGTGATAAACGGGCATACCTTAACTGATTGTAAATCCATTGTTAAAACTATGCAGTTTCCTTTTATAGCCTCACTTTTATCTTTAGATTTTTCTTCACGGGCTCGATTTTTTCTGCTTAGATGTGATTGATAGTCATTTTCGCACACATTACCGGTCTGATAACCTACACAAACATCACACATGTCCTTCTTTATAGTATGGATAGCTATATTCTTAGATTTGATGGTTAGATTAAATTTATTTCTAGCGTAAGGATCTGCACCTTTTTCTGAGCAATATTGTTTATACGTATTGTATAAGTGAGTGGCATTACGATAAACTGGCTCCAAGTAGACTTTGTTAGTGTTAAGCCGGTTATAGTGTGACGGCATTTTAGGCAATTCATCAAAAAAGTTATCAAGAACATCACGTCTCTGGGAAAGTGGAACTCTGGGACGACGGTTACGATTCATGTTTTCTTCAGACGGATGCATGCCACTTATTCCTTTTTTTGCCCAATTTTGAACTGAAAATGTGCCAAGACACAATGTTCGAATAAACATTTCACGGCATACTCGCTTCTTGGTTGTGGTTCTATCAGTAGAATTACTTACTGGAAGAAAATAAACAAAGGTACCTGCTCTTCTCGAATTTTCTGATGTCTGTCTACCTTTTCCCTGAAAAGTTACGTTGTTAGCTACATAGACTTTTCGTTGATGCCAATCCATGTCGCTCCAGAATTGTCGAAATATCCTCTCTCTGTCCTCATCTCTTACTTCATCACAACATCTTATTTTACTATTTCTACAGAAATCTGAATTGCATCTAGGCCCAAGGACTCTTTGGTTTCGAATTTGGCTTTGTACTTTCTCACCCTTTGGTCTTTTGTAACCTACATACTCTTTTCCCTCCATCCTTAGTCGCTTAGTAATATTTTTTTTCCAGCTTTCAGGTTGAGCTTGTTTTTGTCTACGTCGGCCTTCAGTCATATCTCCAAAGTAAACTACGTCTTCATTCGTTTCCAGTGCCTTTTCCTTCGCTACCAGTGTGTCTTCATTCATTGCTTCTTCATTTGGTGGAACATTTTCTGAATCCGAACTTAAAGCATCACGATGATTGGATGGTTCGTAATCGCTGTCGTCATCAGGCGAAAAGTCCTCACAAAATGTAGTTGAAGAATCTCGTCTAGGTGGTAGTAATGCTGGCCTCGGAGACGGTGTTTCTAATAGCGACGGTGCTTCAAATGGAACCAGGTCTTCTAATTGAATGAGGTCTAGGTCATTTTCTACAGTTTCCCCTAACTGAGGTTCAATCCTTCCAAAAGAATGTGGTTCTGTTAGGACATTCTGTACCAGAGATAAAGGCGTACGAGACGTGGATGGAAGATTCTCTGCTTGAGTTGAATTGCAAATTATGTTAACTAGTGCGTGTGCTCTGTTTTTTGATGCCATTATGACGACATCTGAAATAAAAAAGCAATCTCTTAACTAAACGAAATACCAAACAATACGGCCATACTCTTCATAGGGAACGGTTATATAATATCGTAGATTATAACAGCATAAAACGGGCACGGGCCTCTCCTCAAATTGAGGAGGATTCAAGCCATAGTCCACCACACTGACTCAGTGTGGGTTGGCGAACGACTAACATTCGAAAACTTATAAGGCCTTCTCAAATAGCAGGCATCTACACGATTTTTCATTCACCGTAAGCAAATTTTAACAATAACTAATAATAATATTCATACATACACGTGAGATTTGAAAATTTTCAAGGGTTGGGTGCCAGGTTTAGAACCATGGACTCTGCGACGCAACGCTATGCAAGCCGACCTATCACCGCTTTATCGTAAAAATTTAGGTAAAATTAAGTGTATTATACTCCTAAGAAATTTCTTCTAACTGCATACAATGACAACATTACGTACCGAATAGAAGTAAGTAGTATTCAAAGAAATTACTCCTATCTGACAAACTTACATTAACCGAAAAAAGAATCACAGCAATGTCTTATTTTAGTACCTATCATGCAAGAAAAGTAACAAAACACTTTCAGGTAGTTATAACACTTAAATAATTAGCAACTAAACAATAAAAACTATTACAAACTTACTTATAATGCCGAACTCCAAAATACTCAGCCGCCGGGTACGCGCGCTTCGAGCAAACTGTCAGTTACGAGAAATTTCCAGCAAAAATAGGGCGGTAAAATTTAGAAGGTATTTCTACGCACGGATTGTAACCAAACAAGAAGATTTTACATTTAGGGGAATAATGCATTCAATTGATTCTGACCTTCGCCAAAAGATGGCATTAAAATAAAGTTTTACGAAAAAATGCTAGTTAGGAGGTATCAGAAGTTCACGGACGTTATCAGTTGTCTGGTTTCCATAGTACAAGCTCTGCTTAGTTTGGGATCAGATAGCGTTGTGTGAGTTGTCCCAAAATATTATTATTATTATTATTATTGCTATTTTATTTTTGTTACAGATACTACTCAGATGGCTGTTCGTTTACATCACTTTCTGGATATGTATTGAGAGGAGGCAGTACCGTCCGGCAAATTGTGCATGAAACCTCTAGCGTTTTGTGGGAATGCCTACAGCCGGAATATATGCCTGTACCTACACGACAAAAATGGGTAGAAGTTGCTGAACGGTTTTACACTCTCTGGAATTTACCGAATTGTGTTGGGAGTTTAGATGGAAAGCATATTAGAATTACAGCGCCCATCAACTCGGGTTCGACTTTCATAAATTATAAGGGATATTTCTCTATTGTATTGTTAGCAGTTGTAGATGCAGATGGTTTCTTTTTAACTATAGATGTTGGTGAATACGGCCGAAATAGTGATGGGCGAGTATTACAAGTTAGCTCTTTTGGACAAGCTATGGATCTAGGCGATCTCGATTTACCGAACCCTACACCTTTGCCTGGAGAAACACAGAATGTGCCCTTTTATTTTGTGGCAGATGAAGCTTTTCCACTAAAAAGAAATATTATGAGACCATATGGTCGAAATCAATTGACTAATGAGAGAAGAGCTTATAATAACAGGTTGTCAAGGGCACGTAAGTCAGTAGAATGTGCCTATGGTATGTTAGCGTCAAAGTTTGGTGGACTTTACACGCCTATTTGCTGCAAACCAGAATATGTTGATAATATTATAAAAGCAATGTGTGTGTTGCATATTGTAATTCGCACATGTGATGGTAAAAAATCAAATCCACGGTTTAGAAATAATTTGATAGGAGCAAACATTAACATGCGATTAATGGGAGAAAATCCCTACCATATCAGGGAATATCTTACAACATATCTAACACAACGATCTCCGATTCCGTTTCAGACTAGACATAATGTTTAAAATTTAAATAAAATACATACCTGTTGCACCGACTTTTATTGCTATTTCTTGCCATATTTTGTCTTGCACATTTCTGTTACTGTACCCTGTCTTAGTGTAGTCATAGATATTCGGGTATTGCTCAATTAACTCGCAAAACTCAATATTAAACTCAATATCGTCACGCATCCTGTATACGAAGCGACGTGCGTCTTGCGTTATCTTTTGTTCGTGACTGAAGGCGGCAAGCGGACGGCGCAGGCACGCCGCTCCTCGCCCCCCGCCACGTCGCCAGCAGATGTAGGCGCAAGCGGCGTCTCGCATTATATACAGTATGAACAAAGATACGTAGCGATATATTTTAAACTGTTCAAATTTTCGTCCATATGGATATTTAAAGGCTGATTTACATTGATACAGTAGCTGGCGCCAGCTACTGTATCAATGTAAATCAGCCTTAATCCATGATTTTAATGAAAATCCGATGTAATTTAACTTATTATGATTTGATTTATGTATTTCGATGTTATTCGTATTTTAAAGTAGTTAAATAGCAAACATAGCGGTTACATAGTGCAAACATAAGTACAGTCGACAGCACATCAAGCTATACAGTTTGACCTTGAGCACGCCTTTATTGCACTTGTAATAGTGGCGGCTTTCGTAGCGCAATGTTACACTTGATGTGCTCTCGACTGTACATAGGAATTATAATGATACAAAAGGAGGGAATTAGTATTCGAAAAAAAACCGAAAGGAGGTGTATTAAATGTTATTTCCACTAAATAGCACCTTGTATAATAATACTCTGTGCCGTACCGTCCCCGCGTCTGTTTGCGCAGATATCGCGCCTGCACCGTATCTGCGCCGTGTCTGTACCGTACCTTCGTCTCGCCGTCTTCTATTTGCGTTGCCCCTAAAACACACACAAGCGACGTGAGGCGAAGGCACGGGGCAGGCGCAGCGCAGGCGTGGGACAGATACGGCGCAGACGCGATTTGAATTATATCAGAAGGGGCGTGGAACAGGCAAGAAACGTTCAGATGCGGCATTTTATAGGCTGACTTTGGTGCGATAAGATGTCTTCGTCTTCAGAAGACGAAGATGCGCTTGCTTTGCTGCAATTAATTAATGTGCAAAGGTCCAGAAGATATTGGGTGCACCCGGTGTGGAAATTGTCACAAGATCACTGATATTTAAAAAAAATGGAACAATTACATGAATTCCCTGATCGTTTTCAGACGTATATAAAATGTCACCAGAATGTTATGATTTTATATTGTCAAAAGTGAAAGTTGGGCGAATTGCGTTTGCGACGAACTACGTTTCAGACGAATTGCTTTTATGACGGATCGCGCATTGTGACATAACGCGTTAGTGACGAATAGCGTTTGAGACGAACAGCGTGTGATTCTTCAGAAGGGATAAGCAGCATACACATTGGAGGGAACCAATCTGTCCTGAAGAAAGACTATTGATAACATTAAGGTTAGTAAAATATCTTTTTATGTTTTATTTTGGAAAAACATTGATTGACTTGACTAGATCTAGACTAGGTATGATTTGATAAGCAGTAGTTATCGATATTAGATTTGTCCTAACTTAGCATAATGTGTGTTTATTTATTTATATATTTGAGATCAAGTGTTGACATTTTCTGTTTTTATTAAGTACAATTTTTTTTTTTAAATTACTTATATCTGATAAAATTAAAAGTATCTCTTCCTAAAATGTGACACTCCATAAGAAATAGTACCTTATGGTCGTTAGCGCTTAAGTCGTTAAGAAACACAAATCGTACTATACTAGAGCCATTACAAACGTGCGAACTGAGTCATAAATCATTTTTATCAGACCTCTCGCTCACACTTATAGGCATATCGGAACTCTCGCTCGCACTCCTAGTGTTGTGTGTAACAATAAAAAAGGGATTTGTCGATAGTCAATAACAGGTAATGAGGGAAAGGTTAAGGAAATAATGCAAAATATTGTCTAGCATGATTTTTTTATATAAAACATACAATATATTAAATGTTATAAAAATTAAATTAATATAGCCATACAAAACAAAGTTACATACAAATTATAAATATAACAAATTTTAAACAATGTAAATCTTAGAATATTAATCTATGTCTGTGTCATCTTCTGACCAGTCACTGTCGTCTTCCTGTAAATTTATTATCAGAGGCTGTATTCTCTGATCTCTTAAAATTGCCTTGGCTAAATCCCGATCCTGTAATTCCTCTGCATGCCTCACACATTTGACCCAGTCATCTTTAGACACATTCCCGATAGCTTCGTGTAGAAGGACCTCGACGTCTGCTATTTTGAACGTATTGTTTTTTGATGCCACTTCGCCCTTTACTTGTGCCCATATCAATTCGATGGGATTATATTGGCAGTGATACGGTGGTAGCCGAATAACTTCGTGACCGTACTCAATTGCCAGTTGGTCAATTTCATAAATCTTTTTTGGGTTGCTTTGCTTTACTTTCATTATTAATTCTTCTTTTATGTCGGCATTCGAAAATAAAATGCTTTTCTTTTTGAGCCATTCCTGTATGTCATTTTTTTTCCAAGACATTGTCGGTATGAGTTCTAATTGCTTGGAATGATAGCTGGCATTATCTATAACGATAATGGAAGGTTCATCCAAAACTTGTAAAAAGTCCTTAAACCACGCCATATATCGCTCATCTAGTACTACAGAGACGTAATTGCCATTTTGCAAATTTCACAGGAGAGCAATTTAAAGATTTTTTCAAAGTTCTTTTATGTTTTAAAAGTTCAGTTTATATGATTTTCAACTGCAACTAGGATATTTTGGATATTTAGTTATCTAAAAAGAGTATGGTAACAAAAATAAATAAAAATATCAAGTATGACTATAAAAAAAACTACATTAAGTGATTCGACACACACATTTACGTCTTTGTTGCATTGAAAATGTTTTAATTTGTAAGTTACGACATAAAACATTAGTAAACTTCAATTTATTAAAACACAAATCTAAATCAAGGTAATCATTTATTACAGCTAAATTAAATACTGAAAAATTAACATTACTTAATGGCACGTAATTCACAGCTGCATTTGTATTTTTATCCATAAAATAGTACTTACTGAATAATTAACAGTCTTTTTAATATTTACGTATTGGTACATAAATCACAGATTCATTTTGTTATTTTTATACTTATATTAATTATTATAAATGTAACTCAAGGGTATTGCTAATCACAGCATTCCCAATAAAATAAGTACTTCATGTAGCCTACAAATATAGTAGGAACTCAAATAATAGAATATCAAAATAAATGAAAAATGAAACGTAACAAAAATAACGCTCTTCTAAGAAAATAAATCATCGTATCAAAGTAAACCTTATTCTCCAAAGGGAAAAATAACCAAAAAAAATGAGTTTGCTTAATCTAAGATTGAATCATAGAAATATTTATATGACGCTGGAACAACAAGTTTTTCTATTAAAGACAACAAATCTTTTTGCTTCTGCTGTGCAATTGAGATCCTAGAAAGATATGCGGGTTTTAGTGACACATCACGAATAGTGGCCTCTCTTCGAGGTCTGCTGGTTTTGCGTCCAGACCCAGTTCTCGGCTTGATCAGAACCTTCGTCCAAGCTTCTGCTTCATCATAAGAAGTTTTGTACTCGTAAGTGTCACTATTCTTCAAGAACCGTATCATTTTGACTTCGGTTAATTTCATGGTCTTGCCGTCTATCGTTTTAGTAGTGTTAATCCCTATTTCTTCAGCCAGTACCTTCAGATCGATGAAATCATCGTAGTTAAGCTCTTCTACTTTGAAGGGCTTGCCAGTTACTTTTGCATTACGTATAAGTTGTACGTATTGGCTTGGTACATAGATTGGACCCGATTTTTTAGCCCTTTTTATTGATTTCTCAATAAGAGAGTGGGCATTATCCCCCTCATTCTGTGTATGACCACGAATAAGAAATTTATGGGTCACCGAGTTTAAATTCAGTGTTGATACAGCGTAAAAATACATCGCGAATATATCTGTAAGAAATAAACATAATTAATGATAAATTAAATTTTAAAAGTCGAACACTCTTTTCTAAAGCAAATTGTGATAAATGGGCATACTTGTTTTTTTGCTGACCACAACAGTTGTCCGAATAAAATATTATGTCACTGTTTGGATGAGCTTCTGCAATGTTTGCTAAAAATTTGTAAACGCATGTTCCTATTTCGGTGGATCCACGGTTGCCCAAGGCTTCATGCCAAAAATAGCATGTTGTGCTTTTATGTTTGACGTCAGTGACCTAAAAGATTATTAAAATATTATTTTGTGCACTAGAAATTATCAAAGAAAAATTAATAATTCAATATGCATTACACAAAGAGAAACTTACTGTAAAGTTGTAGCAATTTAACTTGGATTTGTAAAAGAAACCTGAAGCTTCTCCAATTGGCACAGGCATAACTGCTTGTAAGTCGTAAATGCAAACAATTTTAGTACCGTCTTTTATGTCGGCCTCTTTCGCTTTACGGCTTAATTTTTTCTGACGTTGATGCTCATCATACCTTTCTTTAAGTGACAACTTCTCTTCCTCAACAGCATTTTTATATGCCTCACATTCGTCACATTGATCTTTCTTGGGAACAAAGAAAGATATATTAAACTCAGTATTGAAAACATGAGCATAATATTCATATTTTGCAGCAGCTTTATTTTCCGACAGTCTTTTCTCATTATATTTTCTATACATTTCGGCAATAGTTAGACCCCCATCTATAAACTCGCGACTAGTATTCGCTCTGAGATAATGACTTTCGACTCGAGGAATGGAGTTTATATGATCACGGATAGATTGTGCGATTTCTGGATCTTGAACACGTTTTGCATGCTTTCCCCGGGCGTCAGAAGGAACGATACCAACACCTGTAGTTTTACATTCCGTGACTGTTCGCAGTACCCTTTCTGTTATTCCCAAAGTGCTCATCAGAAATGTTTTACACACTCTGATGGTTTTTCCGTCCAACACAAAAGAAAAGCAACAGTTAGGTCGTCTTTCTTTTGTAGCATTTGTCTTCAAACGACGAAAAGGAACTTGTAGAATCGTCGTACAAGCTGCCAGAAAATCACGTTGCCTTTGAATGGAAGCTAATCCCCAATAGTTTTCAAAAATCTTGTGTCTCTGCTCTGTTGTGAATTTTGTCGAGCAAGATAATCGGCATCTGTTTGAACAAGGCGGTTTCATCTCTCTGGCCTTGACAGCTTTTCCCATACGTGAAACATACTCTTTTCCGGAATTTCTCAAAAGTTTGGTTTTATTGCGCTTCCAGTTTGCAGCATTTCTCTTCCTTTTTTTCACTTTTTTTACAGATTTTGACGAGTTAGAAGATGAATCAGAAGAGCTGGTAGATTCAGATGAAGATTCTGCATCAGAACTTGAACCCGAATTGCTTGATGCACTTGATACAATAGCTAATGCAAGCCTCTTACGTTTTCTATTCTTGCTAGGTACAAAATCGTCATCATCGTCGGTCCCAGAGAAATCTTTTCCATCAAAGCTATCTTGATCTTCCTCAAAATATTTTGAGTAACAAGGATGAAATTTCACAGCTGTCCAACATAAAGACATGAGACTTTCAACTTGTGTCATATTTTCAGTGTTATTTGCAACTGATGAAGTGAGTATTGAAAGCGAATTATCGCTCTTGTCAGCAACTGAAATAAAATTACAACAAGGTAACAGTAGCACTATAAATTTAACAATCAATGCTGAACAAATTTAATGTGTTTCAAAGCTTTTAACCATTAAAAATATACAAACCGATTTCTTCAAATTCAACATCCTTTGAAGTAATCAGTGGAAATTGATTATTTTGTGTTTTTGTAGGTGACGTAGAACTTTTATTTTGCTTCTGCTCAGACGATTCTTTTAGACTCGCCAGAGTGATATCTACCAGGCTATTTTGTGACATCGGTTCTACACAGTCTTGTGTTTCAAGTGCACTGCATTCTTCAGGAATATCTTCCGCTAGCTCATCGTCAGCGTGCCTTTGAAATAACCGTGTATCTTTTCCCGACTGACTTATTTTACTTTCTTGAGTTATAATATATTGTTGTTTGTTTTCTTTGCTATTTTCATGTTGAATCAATTTGTCATTATCATTAGTTGAAAAATACATTTTCAGACGTTTTGCTGCAACATAATTAAATTCATAATCAACAATTTAATAAATAAAAAAGAATCCACAAAATTATTCCATTATCAGTGCAGTTCAGAGGTAAAATAATAGAGTAATTACTACCTACCGTGTCATTTAATTATAAATACTAATATTGAATAAGACTTTATATTTTAGAAATAAGGCATACATCATAATCTAATTATCAACCATGCGAATTGCCAATGATTGAATCTATGCCAGATGAGTTAAGTTTTAATATCACTTACGGATTTTTGTCTTGAACCTTCGGGGGGTCATTGAGATAGCAGCATCAATATCTGGCATATTTTTGTGAACAACTGGCGCATCCACAGTGCTACGTACTTTCGTATACACAGTTTCTTTATCAGCGATTAATAGAGGCAAAGGAGCAGATGAAACATTTTTTTCTCTACTGCTAACCGATTCAGTCTCTGAGCATTGGTTTTCCTCTACATTTTTAGAGAAAGGAGCAGGAATTAAGCCTTTTATGGCTATTGTAAACATTTTTTTATTGCGATTACTCGCCATTTTGTCACCAAATATCTAGCTTTGTTTAGCTTACTTAACTGAAAAAAGAACAAAACTATTATTAGTAAACAAGTAGATCTACAGATTAATGGTTTCATGCACACACAACATAAAAAGAAGGTATCTTTTAAAACAAAAACTTGGCGCCATGGTGGTTCCATAGGAGAGCCGGGGCCGTTCCCGGCATACGAACTATAGGCACAGAATAGATAAGTACAGAAGTTGCACTCCTTTGATATTGAAGAAAGCCGCAAAAGCATGCCGCATGAAGTAGGTACCGCCCTTTGTGCCGCGCGCACCGACGAATCGAGTGTAGGGTTGTCACTTTCTCAACAAGTTAGACTATAACCGGCGCAATGACCCTACTTACCTACCTACAACTAAACTTATAGGTAATTACATAACTATAATAATAATATAGGTGCGCTTTTTATTACTACTACGGGAAAATATTTATATTTTTGTTCGTTAACGCGGGCGAATCCGCGGGCCACAGATAGTTATTATAATAATACTTTATGTATTTTCGTATTTGGCAATTTTATAAGTAAGTACCTACAGGTCGCGCCAAATAAGTTTGCGTGTGTGTGTTGCGTGAGTTGCGTCCCGCGCCCGTCTCCTTCATCCCGTCTGAGATATAATTCCTACCTATTTAAAGCACAATAAAATAATAGTACATACTACTGCGCACTTAAACGCTAATTAGTTAAGTAGGTACCTACTTACAATATAAGCAAAAGGTATAAATCCATCGAAATAGAATATTAAGCAATGCTTATTCTATTTTGATGTATAAAACGCATTTTAATAATAGGTAAGTATAAATAAATAACCTAAGTATGTAGTTGTTTCAAAATAAATAAGGAACACTTTATAGTTCGTACAAACTCGTTATAGGTATAGGTAAGTAAGTGACTAGTACCTACATAATACTACCGAATAGATGATAGTACTTACTACGTTGCTAGTATCTACCTAAAGGCTTTGTTTCCAATTATTCAATAAATTAACTGTGTAGGTAGGTACGTATAGGTCCGCGCCCTGATAACCCGCAGACTATCTCTGATACAAACGGTTGTACCTACTTATAATATTATTGTAGTGCAATTTTGACACAAAGTACAGTCATTTTATTGAGCTGTTGTGCTACAATGACTCTAAATACTATCACGTCATTAGTTCATTTTAACCTAAAGAGATAATAATAATATGATGGTTCAACACCGACACAAAATACATGTTGTATGGCTCACAAAATTTAATAAATCTGTTGCTACAAACACTCAATATACAATTGCGGCATTGAGGGTCTCAATATTTATTTTTTCTGGTGATACAAAGACATAAAATACATTTACGGCACTGTAGTTCTCAATGATGCATTTTGTCTCAGAATTGCAGAGACATAAAATACATTTACGGCAATGTAGCAATCAAAGCTTTTTATTTATTTGGTGCTACAATGCCAGAAAATACATTTACGTCGTTTGGCACTTAGAAATAGAAAAAATGATTGTCATAATTACCTTTACGACGACGTTGCACTCTGACACGACCGACCGTCACGGGGAGCCCCGCGCAACTGACAAATATGGCGCCGTTGCACTCCGGACGAGTCCATTTTCGTACCAATGCAACAAAGACAGTGGCGCTGTCTTGCGTTCGTTTGTTGAACAATAAAAACGACTTTGTAGCACCATACGTATTGACACTTTTGGAACAATCTGGCATCATTAACTCATTTTTGCATTTTTTGACAATTGTGTCTTTGTAGTACTAGATGAGCGATATGTTTCTGCATCCATTTCAGTGTGGTAATCGGCGTTGTTGGATTTCACAGCTCTAAAAACTAATTTTGCTTCTGGTATGAAACCTGTCTTAGCGGAGCCGGCGTGACACACAATCAAACGATGTCCTTTCCCCACTGGCTGATTTTTGAAACCACCTTGATCATTTTCATCAAGCCACATTCGCTTTCTGCAATGGTTTTGATTGACCCAGGTCTCGTCCAGATAAAACCGCGGACGGGTATCGTTTGTCTTCTTTAATGTATCAAGTTTTCTTAAAAACTCAAATCTAGCGCAGACAATATCAATTCGTTCCATTAGGTGTTTTCGGCCATCCATGTTTTTTTTGAATTGGTAACCAGTTTTCTTTAATATTTTTTTCAACGATGACTTGCCGGGTTTGACGCATACCGTCCCATTCGCATTTCGTCACGAGTCTAAAATGGTCCCATTCGCATTCGGTCCCATTCTCATTCGGTCCTATTCGCATTTGGTCCCATTCGAATTCCGTCCCATTCGCATTCCGTCCCATTCGCGAAATGGTCACACAGATAAAAGTTGTTTTTAACATTTTCACCAAACAAGTTGAATTATTGTTTCAAAAATGGTAGGATGAAAAAATAACATAGCTTTAAATAATTATGTGTATTGCTTCAAAATCAAAATTCTTACAAAATCAACATGAAAAATATGTAGGTATTATAATTATAAACCCAAATCAACATTAATATATTATCAAAATCAAAAACGTCATGTTCATTGTAAAATTATGAATATATGTACAATCGGCCCACTTGATGCTCGACCACCTGAAAATATTTTACTATGAACGGTTCTCAACGGTTCGGTCTCACACACAAACGCAAAAACCACTCCCACATTTTACTTCCAACCAATTAGGACGGGGCTAAGGTGTGGGAACGGGAACATAAAACATTTTTGTTAACTTAGTTGCAATTTGCACTTCCTTGTATGATGACGCGCGCGTGTTTACTGTATTTTGCTCACGACTTGTTCTGTTTACGGATTTCGATTTCGATCTTGCCATTTTGTTGACCCCAAAACTACTGATTGAACTCTCGTTGACTTGTGGTGTGAATTAGTGGACCGTTTCTTCTTTATCTGTTTACCTATGGTGGCTGTGTTTTATTGGACTGTTGGGTGCTTTCTTGCTGACCTCTGCGAGTCTTCACAATTAACCGAAATTTAAACCGGGAATCAAATTTTGTATCTTCATGGCCAAGGATACAGGACAAACCTTTACCAAATATCGCGGGAGTTAAATGTTACGGTAAGTCAAATTCAAATTATATTTTATTACAATAATTATTAATTATGTTTAACAATAGAATTGGCTATTGATTAAAAAGTAATTGGGGGGGACCAAATAATAATATAATCAATATTTCTGAAGACTATGGTTAATTTCAAAGCTAAGGTTTGTTTTGTTGTTATAATATACTCGTAATAATATTCTCAATGATGATGGCAGACATTAGGATTAGTTGTTTCATCATTCGCAGTTATTTATTCCTAATATTTTATATAAACTTAATATTTTAATTTTACTGTGTAGTGTAGTGAAATGTATTTATTTCGTATATAATTAAAAAATAACAATAACTACTAAATGGTTTTTGTTAATAGACGGTGCATAGTTCCTTAACTAACGACTAGATGTCACTGCGAAGGCCTAAATTTCGCGAGCAACAAGAGATAGAAAAAATCGAAATCTAATAACATAGTCCAGATAGGTGGTTCGCTTCTGGCCCCGGTTTGGCTACGGAAGTCTCGGGTTCGATTCCTGAGTCTGGATTTCAAATTTTTCTATCTTTCAAAAATGCATTTATTGTATTTGTAAAGTTATTGGCAAGAAATGCCTATAAAAATTACTTCATTATTCGGCCTGCGACATCATAATTTGTTAAAATGCTCTCTGTAACGAAGCAATAACAAAAGCCGTGATAGTTCCTTAACTAACGACTAGATGTCACTGCGAAGGCCTAAATTTCGCGAGCAACAAGAGATAGAAAAATTCGAAATCTAATAACATAGTCCAGATAGGTGGTTCGCTTCTGGCCCCGGTTTGGCTACGGAAGTCTCGGGTTCGATTCCTGAGTCTGGATTTCAAATTTTTCTATCTTTCAAAAATGAATTTATTGTATTTGTAAAGTTATTGGCAAGAAATGCCTTTAAAAATTACTTCAAATATATAAATAATTAATATATATATATATATATATATATATATACATATTATCATACATAGGTATAGGACTACTTATGATTTTCAACAAATAAATAATATTATAATTGATTTATTATAAATTCATATGCCGTTAATGTCTTTTTCATAAATCAATGTAAAGTGAAAGTTCATTTACATTTTTTGATGTCCAATAATATTTACATTTAGTTTACTTTAAACATGGTGTTCTGAGTCACTTGGTAATTCGTATATTTTTTAAAGGTGAACTTCTTGGAACTAGACTTTCACTCGTTCAATTAATCTGAAATATAATAACGAAACGTAGTACTAATCGGAACAAAAACTATTTTGTATAACGAGTGGCAACATAAAAAAGCTGTCTCTACTAAAATATGAAGAGTAGGAATTTCGTGCTTTTATACACTTATATTTTTTTTCTATGATTCATACTTAAATCCACCCTTATTAAATCATGGTGTTATATTTTTATTTTTCTCACATTAAAGATGTTATGCATAACTCTTTTTAAAATATTTATGTTTAAACAAAATAAATTATGCAAAATTTTTTAAAGTATTGAAAATCCTTCATTTAAACTACTTTTGACAAAATAAATTGTTTTCTTTCACACGCTTTAGTTAATTTTAGAAAACATAAAGCGTATATTGTGTTGATAAAACAATAGTTAAATGATCCCCATAGTAAAAGTTGTAAAACTGAGAATCCTTTAATCAATTATCGTCTTTAAATCGTTACACAAGAACTGAAAATAGTTTGCATACAATAAGTTTTTGCTTTCCCACGGTTCGGTAATTCCAGGTGCCATAAATATGTTTGCCGAAAAAATTGGTTCATGATACCTACGCACAATAAATGTCCTAAAACTGGAAACGATTAAGGCAATTATCATCTTTAAAATCAATTAAATAGAATTGAAAATAGTTTGCATGCGAATTTGTTTTCGCAGTCGGTAGCTTCTCATATTAACGCTTATTCCATTTTCAATCATATTTCAACTACTTATGAACTATTATCTAATTTTATCAGTGACAACTCGTTCATTGTCTGTTGATTTGTAAAGAAATAATATTAGGTATAATAAAATAACACCTTTTTTAAAAATGAGCTTGTCTTACTGTTCTATTCATTCAAACTTTTTAATGAGTGGGTATCGAAGATCTTTTATACATTTATTTTAACTTCGTATTTTTTTTCAGAGAGCTACAGCGTGCCGTTGGCTATAGTGGGATGCTGAGGAGGACTCTCTTAACGTCGGATCACGTAACGCAAATGGTCAGCATATACGAAGTGCAGCCATTTACCAAGATGTCGACGTTCGCTAGACTATTTGACTGCGGCATGCAGGCTATAAGAAATGTGTGCATTATTCCGCTACAAAAATTAGGACAAGAACTACAAGAAGCAAGAGTGCGTTTCGCTTACGAGTACAGAGGTTTTGATTTATCACACGCTAAATTTTCAGACAATTTTTTTAAAATCAAGTGCACACATTCGTCAGAAATTATGGCTTGTAAATAATACTAGATACAAGCCGAGAAATGTGAAGCCAGAAGTCTGAATGTGAGGACGAATTATTGTTAACAGCACAGTTAATATATATTGACGGTAGAGCCAATGGATTGTATTGAAATTAAATGTTTGTAATTATTTTAAATTGTAATCTAAATTAAACTAATTGGTTATTTTACTGTAATAAATATAAGCTAGCATCTGAGATTAATTAATAATTTATACATTGTTACTTAATTTAATAAAACTGAATATTTTCATTAACTAAGACGTTATAAATATAATATTTATTGATGAAGTAATTGGTAATTAAGCACTTTTATGACTATATAGCATGATAAAATAATAATATTAAAAATATATCGTTATTGTTAACTAATATGATTTTGGCCTATTGTTTTAGTTTGCATACCTCATCCACAATTTTAAAGTATAATTAAGTATTAAATGATTTATATATGCACAAATGTGTTATGAAATTGTTTGACTGATCCATAAAATTAATAAAACAATTGACACTTTTCTTTATTTCTTGCCCTCATTCCAGGTAATACATTTATTTCTATTAAAATAATCTGTGGTTAAAAATTAAATATAACTACAAAAATTAAATTAAAACCATACTTATACTATTAACATTAAAGAGTTAAAGTTGTATGTAGATGTTTACCCTGAAGCTACTAGCCCGATTTAAATTTTAAATTTCATATATTTTATTTCGTTAAATCAATCCAATGGTTACTTATTTGAAATTAAATTTAGATAAAACACCTAAAACAAAGAACTTACAAAATGATATAGGTTTTAAAGCATAGGTGAAGGACGTAGGATTCTTATCACTCGAATCAAGATATACGCAAGCGGAGTCACTGGCAACAACTATATATAGCATACTAGCTGACTGAAGCAGACGAAGACCCATAAACTTCGTCTGATTCAATTATCCTCGTTTTTGCAACATTTTTCATTGCTGCTCTGCTCCTATTGGTTGTAGCATGATGTTATAGCCTTCCTCGATAAATAGGCTATCCAAGAGTATTAGATTTTTTAAATATGACCCAGTACTTCCTGAGATTATCGCGTTCAAACAAACAAACTATATACTATATTATATTACTACTAGCTGACCCGCGCAACTTCGTCTGCGTAAATTTTCCCTTTTTTCTTTTTCTTATTTTTTTTTTTACAACATTTTTCATTGCTGCTCCGCTCCTATTGGTCGTAGCGTGATGTTATAACCTATATAATTGGGCTATCCAACAATAAAATATTTTTTCAGTGCAGCCCAGTAGTTCCTGAGATTATCGCATTCAAACAAACAAACAAACTCTTAGGGGTATGAAAAATAGATGTTGGCCGATTCTCATAGATACCGGATAACCACAAAAAATTTCATCAAAATCGGTCAAGCCGTTTCGGAGGAGTATGGCTACGAAAACTGTGACACGAGAATTTTATATATTATCTTATACCTTTAAACGAGCAATTCTTGTATATATATACCTATATATATAATCTGAATCTCGGCAATGGCTCCAGCGATTTTCATGAAATTTAGTATGCAGGGGCTTTCGAGGGAGATAAATTGATCTAGCTAGAGTAGCAGGTTTCAATTTTGGAAAACATCGTTTAAAAAAAATAACGAGCGAAGCTCGGTCATCCAGGTACTAGATATTTAAGTATAGATTAATCATTGAACTCATAGTTGCTGACGAGTTGAATTACCTCTCAAATACCTACGGAGGGCAAGCCAAAATAAAGACAGAAATAACTTAAATATTTGCAAAATATTTATGATCGTTTTGTAACATATATGTAGTATCGTTGGCGGTGTCGTGGGTTGGTACTAATAATTAGTGGAATCACAGGGCAAAGAAATATCACAAGTGTGTATGTGCTTCTTTTATTTGGTAGACAAGTGATTGTCTTATTTAATGTTACTTCTTAAATCTACTTAACTATACGTCGTGTGCATTTACGACTGATGCTCGTCGTCAACTGATGTGCATCTTCGACCGATGCTCGTCTTTAACTGATGACTTATAACTAAACTTACATTAAAACATCTGAATGCTACTGACTACCTGGGCCTCTCACCCTATATAACTATACCCTTACTTATACAACTTAAAACCCTAATAACACTTACGGATGCCATTAAATCACCATTGTCTGACATAGGCACCAAGAATTCCTTAGAAATCTCTTCCGCCTACATCTGGTATACATTATGGCATCGTCATTACAAAAAAACAAACCCTACATCTGGCATGCATAATAATCTTAACTATTTAAAACGACATAACACGGATACAAAAATGAACACTCTTAAATCTAAAATACCACATTCGGCCATCCTGCAATGACATTTGCCCTCAAATGTCGTCGTTTCATTTTTCGCCTACTTAACAGTCTATATAACAATACTACACGTCTTTTCAAACATCGTTGCACAATCTTTACTATTTGTGGCACAAGCAAATACCTACCAGCTATCTTAATATAATATGAAGGTTTCACCATACTCTTATAAATAATGTTCCCATGATATTCAACGTTTATTTGTAGGACCTGGCATATCTTCCATCCAACTATTAACCCGTGCTGAGCTGCAACTTCTAAATTCATCAAATCTTTCACTACTTTTTGCTCTGAAGGAGCCAATTTCCGCAGTTGCGAAACTACAGGTTTGTCTGACTTTACAATTATATTCGGCTTATTACTTAAAACAGCTTTAAACTGTGTTAAATCGATCTCTAAGGATACATTAATATCGTCTTTGTCATTTACAGAACACATCTGTTTCTTACATAGCGGCGGCGCTTCTAACTTTTCATGCACACTCTTACTTAATAAAGGCAAGTCACTAATTGTTTCTACTAAAACTAAACCTTTAGAGTCTCTAATTTCCACTTTTTCCTCTTCAAATCGTGACTCTACACAAACAGCATTTGTCATCGACGGACTCTCTAAAACTGTGTCTTTAAATTCACTACACTCATAAGACTTTGTATCGTCTATTTTCTCAGAGCACACTGCACTCACACGATTTTTTATACAATGTTTAACAGTTTTCGTCGTAGTCGTCGTAGCGTCGATCTTCTTCTTCTTTTGACGTATGTTGCGTTCTAATTTATCACTCTTTTCTTGAATTAATACTTTATTTTGCTTCTTTTGTTGACTACGTTCTCGTTGCACTGGTTTACTTTCAATCTTTTTCCCAAATTCGTCTTTCAGCGCTTGTTTCAACATACCCCACGACTTTCTGCACCTCCCATATTCAACGAATTCAACGAATAGCTTCGCTGCCCCAATTAGTAGCGCTTTAGCGCAAATGACCATATGGCCATCAGACCAACCGCAACGTAACGCCATGTCTTCAATCTCGTTAAGCCACTGTTGTACGTCAGAGTGATCCTCACCACTGAACTTCTTCATTGAGTCTTTTACTTCATAAAACGTCCACAATACACGCCGTGATTCACTACGTCTTCGAATTAATGTTGTATAGTTTTCGTCATCGTCGTCGTCGTCGTTATCGTCGTCTTCATCATCGTCGTCTGCTTCTTCTTCATCGTCAGAAACGTGCTCCCGTTCCAGTAGAAGTGCCATTTTTAGCCTCGCCAACAACTCGGGTTTGCGACCCGTCGCCCTGAGATGTCGTCGTCTGAGTTCCTCCTTAAGCTCTGGAACTGTCATTCGTGGCAGCTGGTCGTCTTCCAGCACTACCGCGTTTACACCTCTTGCAACCTGATCAACTTCACCCTCCATGACTTACTACTTTGCGCACTTCAACAAAACTATGGCGCGCAATACCAACACGTCTTTACGCACACTTATAATTTTCTAGCTTGCTGTGATCCCGGACGAGACTCCAAAATTGCAGTATCGTTATCGTCGTTGGTTGGTACTAATAATTAGTGGAATCACAGGGCAAAGAAATATCACAAGTGTGTATGTGCTTCTTTTATTTGGTAGACAAGTGATTGTCTTATTTAATGTTACTTCTTAAATCTACTTAACTATACGTCGTGTGCATCTACGACTGATGCTCGTCGTCAACTGATGTGCATCTTCGACCGATGCTCGTCTTTAACTGATGACTTATAACTAAACTTACATTAAAACATCTGAATGCTACTGACTAACTGGGCCTCTCACCCTATATAACTATACCCTTACTTATACAACTTAAAACCCTAATAACACTTACGGATGCCATTAAATCACCATTGTCTGACATAGGCACCAAGAATTCCTTAGAAATCTCTTCCGCCTACATCTGGTATACATTATGGCATCGTCATTACAAAAAAACAAACCCTACATCTGGCATGCATAATAATCTTAACTATTTAAAACGACATAACACGGATACAAAAATGAACACTCTTAAATCTAAAATACCACATATATGTTACAAAACGATCATTTCGCATTTTTGAAACATATATTACTAGCTTTAGCCCCCGGCTCCGCCCGCGTGGATAAAGATTATCGCGATAATAACTATCCTATGTCCTTTCCCCGGTCTCAAACTATCTCCATACCAAATTTCATCTAAATCGGTATAGCTGTTTGAGCGTGAAAGCGTAACAGACAGACAGACAGATTTACTTTCACACGTATAATATTAGTATGGATATCTTTCAAAAATGCAAAATAATTTTACAAAAATTAAATAAATATTTTCGATGAACCTACTTAACAGAATCATACTAAAACATACGCACAATATAAAACAACGAAAATAGGTCATAAATTACAGGCACTAGTTTTAAACTCCTGTACTAACTCATATTTATAGAAAAGATAGATTACAGATCAAAAAGTAATTTAAAAAAATATTAAAATCTAACGGTTTCCTGCACCTCCGTCCACAATTTCACATGTATTGAGGCAAAATATACTATATTCCTCTCCAAGCTTTAAACTACTTCTTTACTATTTCAACAACACAAACGAATAAATATACAATATAAACTATTTATAAAATGTAGATTTGTATGTATTACAATAAAATAATTCATTGCTATTTCGCGCAACTGCAAAAAGCGCGCTTACAACAAAAGTCACAATCTCAATCTATAATAGTTTTTACAATCTTCTGATCGGCTCGAAATATGCCCAACAACAACGCAACGCACTAGGACGAAGGACCTCGCCCCCTTGCATTCGATAAGGCGCAGATGTTCCTGTGTGAGTGCGCTTACGTAGAGACCGGACGTTTCTCGCAAGCTATTATAGCCTTAGGGGTGTACGACCGCCGAGTAGGCCGATTGTACCTATTTATTATTTTACAAACTGTAGAAAAAGAATTTTTTTCATATATTTTTGCAATGTTATCGAATTACTATTTAATTTTGACAGAAGTTTATTATATTTTTTATCAAAATAGAAATCCTTATACTTTCTGTTGCGTCTATGATTTCCAAATAAACTGTTTTTTATTTGGATATCCCAATATTTTGCTTCCTTTGTCAGTTTGTAAATGAATAAATACAAGCTCGGTCTTTTTTCTATCAAAATGTTAAGTCGACGGTGCCAGCCTTCTAAGGCGTTTGTGGTTCTGTGCCTTTGACCTGCACAGCTTAATATTGTTGGTGATAATTTAGGATACCATTGGTTTTCGTAATAATGTTGGAATCTTTGCATTATTTGTGTGCCAGGTGCTGTATCAAGTATATTTCGCCAGGCTTCTGGAATTTGGTTGGCTGGAACTAATGGCATAATTGCGCATAATCTCGTTGTATTACGTCCTTCCTTTGTTTCAGTCAGCTTTAATTTCTTAGATTGTTTCCAAATAGCTGTATTATAATGCCGATAGCAACCTGTTACTTTTGCATTAGGAAAAACTGATAATATAGCGTTTATTTGTCCAATTTCATAATCAGATTTAAAGTCGGTTATTTCAATACCCAGTTTCTGATTCAAAATACGAAATAGTCGTTCGTATGTTGCCTGTGTCTTATTGGGCAACAATGCATAGACAACAGGAATTATATTTGTTGACTTGGAATTGGAATTTAGGTCATAATGCAGGGTATATAATTGGTAAAACGAGCGGGGTAACTTTAAAGGTTCCATCCGCATAATAAGACCCGGGCTTTTTAATAATTTTTCGGCATAATTTTGACGCAAATACTAAAATTTTTTCGGTGTCACCGTCTTCACATATAAAAAAATTTTTGGCGAGGCGTTCCGGTACCTTAACTGTTGCAGGGGAGTCGTGGTCCAATCTACACGTATTCAAAAATTTCTTACGGGCCCTATAAAGGGTATCTTTCACAGACTTAAATGAGGGCAAGTCACATGCATGCACTTTTTTTTCAAGTTTCTCTATTTCGTTGTTAAATATTGTCCTTATCGAACCGAAATCTGTACATACTTCTTTTTTCATATTTGCAATATGTTCGCGAACAATGTTAATTGCATTATTGGTAACACACGTATGTTGCGTTTTTCTAAAGGTACGATTCCACCAAAATAGTGTACAGCACATTTGTTTATAAACATTTTGTGCTAAACTCCAGCTGTGCAGGTTCGAAGCTGGTATCGCATTTGGCTTCCATGTCCACTGGTAAGGCTGTGCGTAACTTTTGTAAGCTCACAGTTCAGCACATTTGTGCGTGAACATGTTCACTGAGAATTTCTGCCGAAGACAGTTCAGTAGTTAATATGGACGGGCAGGAAAACGTGCTTTGTGCTGCAGCATGTGTTTTACTGTGTACTCTACTTAAAAAGAAACGAAGAAAGAAACCGCGATGTTGGGTGAGGCCTTTACTACAGCGACGGAATGAAGAAACGAATAGATTTCTAGAAGAAATAAAAATAGATCCATTGAGTGGATTTAAAAATTTCACACGTATATCTTGCGAAGATTTTGAGTTGCTGGTCAATGCAATTAGTCCTTTTATTGCTAAGCAAGATACTAACTACAGAAAATGTGTCCCTGTTTCAATACGGCTTGCAATAACCTTAAGATATCTTGCCACTGGAGATTCTTTTGCAAGTTTAATGTACTTATTTAAAGTTTCAAAAGAGCTTATTGCTCGGATTGTACCAGAGACTTGTAAGGCGTTGATAAGCGTGTTGAAAGAAAATATTAAGGTAAGAGAATAAAAATAATATATCATTTTATTCTAGTCATACACATTTATTGCATTACATATCATGCCAAGATATTGTTTCGTCATCATTCTGTTGTAAAAGACCTGTATAATCATTATGGCGGACCTGAAAACTTGAAGCCACTCCTTGACTTTGAGAATTATACGATTCTGAATACGGTGAAGGCATTGGAGTTGTGACATATTTTCCAGTACCAATAATAGCGTCATACAACAAATTGTCAATATCCCTTTGTACTAAAATCTTCGTTCGCTCATCTTTAATTTGCCGTGTGGTGCCGGCTTAAGAATAGTACCACCCCATCTCTTCCCGTGGGTGTCGTCAAGGCGACTAAGGGATTTCACTCCGGAGGACGGGCAGCAGCGTCCTCTGCGTACTTAAAGCCTTACTGCGATCGCCAACCCGCTCGCCAAGCGTGGCGATTATGGCAATTACCCCCAGGATCTACTGGGGAGATCCGTGCCCAGCAGTGGGCCATCATATGGGTTGATATGACCTGAAATAGTAAAATGATTTCTTTTTTCAGATGCCTAAAACTTATGAAGAATGGATGGTCGTAGAGCGCCAATTTGACCATCTTTGGAATTTCCCTCATTGCATTGGAGCTATGGATGGCAAACACGTTGTTATTCAAGCTCCAAGTAATAGTGGAAGCGACTTTTTCAATTACAAAGGTGATTTCAGCATTGTACTTTTAGCACTGGTTGATGCAAATTATAAGTTTATGTACGTAGATGTTGGTTGTAAAGGAAGAATATCGGATGGTGGTGTCTTCAAAAATACTGGTTTCTATGCTAATCTTCAGCAAGGAAAATTAAATTTGCCTGAACCTTACCCATTACCCGGAAGGAACAAACCAATTCCACATGTCATTGTGGCAGATGATGCTTTTGCATTAGATATAAATTTAATGAAACCATATCCCGGTCAACATGACAAAAGATCAAAAGAGAGAATATTTAATTATCGGTTGAGTAGAGCGAGACGTATTGTGGAAAATGTATTCGGCATTATGTCCGGTGTATTTCGTGTACTCAGGAAACCTATTTTGTTAACACCAGAAAAGGTACAATTGATAACACTGACATGCTGTTATTTGCATAATTTTTTGATAACACAAAAATCATCTACACCACTTTATACTACTCTAGGCTGTTTTGATACAGAGAACCAATTAACTCATTGCACTGTCGATGGCAGTTGGCGGCGCGATGCAGCTATGGCAAACTTACTACCTTTAAGACATGTTGGAAGAAGACCCCCTAGCGATGCGAAAGACATAAGAGAAGAATTTGCACATTATTTCCAAACTGATATCAGAATGGTGCCATGGCAAGAAACCCAAGCGTAATTTTTTTTTATTCTACTACATACACACAATACCATCTAGTCCAAACTAAGCAGAGGTTGTACTATGTGTAATAGACAATGGATAAACATACACATTATATTTTTTTTTGGAAATACATACTTATGTACATAGCATACATAGAAACACCCAGCCCAAGACAAACATCCATGTTCATGCACACAAATGTTTGACTTGTGTGGGAATCGAACCCGCGGCCTCAGGTGTGTCAGTCGGTTTCACTAACCACTACGCCATCGAGGCCGACAAATAGCATAGGTATATGTATCTAAGTAATTATATAAGAGATAAGAAAATAAACATTTAAGATGTACCTACCTGTTCATTTATTTCGTCATGTGAATTCAAGCTGGCGTTCGGCTCATCCCTTCCATGAAAGAAATTCAAATATGCATAAGCAAACCATTTTGGCTTATATATATCTAAAATCCCAGAACCTGAAGACTTGGAATCCATGATTTTCTTTTTTTCTCTTCTGTATTGAGCCAAAATAATTTTCCATTTCCTCATTACCTCAGTCGAGTCACAATTGAAACTTTGCGCCAGCTCTTGAGTGGCGTCATGTTTTTTGTTTTTATTTTTATAATCATTGTGACTTGAATCCCAAAGTACAGGATAAGTTTCAATAGCTTGAATAAATTTTATAATTTTATCATTCGTCCAATCCATATTTCACTTGGTTAATTATAATTTAATTAACAATGTACGCGCACAAATAAATGTTTTCTCTCCGATGGCGGAAGCAAGACTGAGTTCGCGAACAACAAGTTTGTACGCGTCGACGCGAGTCCACTGCCTGCATGTGTGCGCGCACAAAAGTATACAGATGTGCGCGAACATTCCTAGAATGTTTGCGCACAATTTGTTATTGTTTGCTTTAGTGAGTCGACCAGAATAAACATTTCTGTCGCACAATGTGCATTGCTGTGCCGCACAGTTCAGCACACTGGTGGAATCGCATCTTTAGAATACGTTTCCTTGTTTTATCTAATGTTATAGTAGCACTGCATTCCTTCCTCTTAACACAACGCCATTTCTCACTTTTGCTTTTGTTCGTTATATGTTTATTATATGAGTAGCCACTACAAAGCAATGTGTATCGGCCGCTTAGATTTTTAACAAATTGAATGTCCTGATCCATTGTGATTTATTTTAAACAAATGAAACGAACGACATAAATAGAACTTCTTAACAAAACACCTCGTAAAACCACAAATCAAAACAAATGTCACATATTTATTTCGTAATACCCACATAATCAGTAAAAAAAAATAGCTGTTTATGACTTTTATTTATCCTATTTCAACGGAGAACCTATGATAATATTAAATGTTGTAATTATAATTTTTTATGTAAATAATTATTTTGTAATAAATTTATACGTTTATTCACTCATAAATGTTAAAATAGCTTATGGATAAAATAGTAAAGCAAATATGTAACAACTAGTGCCATCTATGATTAAGTTAAATCAAGAACGTCATTCACAAC
Source organism: Herminia tarsipennalis (assembly GCA_945859575.2). Taxonomy (NCBI): domain Eukaryota; kingdom Metazoa; phylum Arthropoda; class Insecta; order Lepidoptera; family Erebidae; genus Herminia; species Herminia tarsipennalis. The sequence continues at coordinate 9,830,200 of OX243849.2, read as the reverse complement.
TCATACAAGTTGTTAACTTAATCATAGATGGCACTAGTTGTTATATTTGCTTTCTGTCAAAATTAAATAGTAATTCAATAACTCTGCAAAAATATATGAAAAAATTACATTTCTACAGTTTGTAAAATAATAAATGCATTTTTTTTGATTTTGATAATATATTTATGTTGATTTGGGTTTATAATTATAATACCTACATATTTTTTATGTTGATTTTGTAAGAATTTTGATTTTGAAGCAATACACATAATTATTTAAAGCTATGTTATTTTTTCATCCTACCATTTTTTGAAACAATAATTCAACTTGTTTGGTGAAAATGTTAAAAACAACTTTTATCTGTGTGACCATTTCGCGAATGGGACGGAATGCGAATGGGACGGAATGCGAATGGGACGGAATGCGAATGGGACTAAATGCGAACGGGACCAAATGCGAATGGGACCGAATGCGAATGGGACCGAATGCGAATGGGACCATTTTAGACACGTGACGAAATGCGAATGGGACGGTATGCGTCAAACCCGACTTGCCGCACTTAAATTCAGGCATCTGTTCTTGCATTTTTTGTAATATTTTAGCCACTGTTGGGTATTCGCCATTGCCATAAAATGAAGAAATGGTGCGTTGCAACAAAGAAACTTCGAAGTTATCGATATTTGTAACTGTTTCTGGTTTCACATATGTTTCTCTTGGTGTAGATGGATGGCCAGATTGAAGTATTTCTTTCTTCACTTTGTCTACAGTTCTCGTACTAACTCCACAAAGAAGCGCCGTAATATCTCGTGGTTTATTTAAATTTAAAGAAGATATTTTTTCCGGGTCACTTTTCAATTCGTTAAACACTGTCAACACATTATGAATATACACCGTACGAGTTTGCGCGTTAATATCGCCCTTTAATTTCAACAAAGTCAAGTTGGAGAATAATGCGTCCATGGTTCGCTTGTGATAGTTTAATGACAACTAACGCAATTTTTACACACACCTACATTTTTACTAATGAAAACTACCTAATTGCATTAGTCATCAACGACCGCGGCATCCTGGCTACCTGCGTCCGAGCGGCATCCCTTTATCGATAACAAGTGACGCGGCATTGTCACATTCCTTTGACGTAATGATTTATGACTCAGTTCGCACGTTTGTAATGGCTCTAGTATAATTTATTGGGTTCGTACCTGAGAGCCCCAGTTTCTGAGGCACCCGTTCCGGAAGGACCCGATTCATTTTTATCTTAATAAATGTAATTTACTACTAGTTTAGCTAAGAAGTACCGTCTGCAGATAAGATGTTTAATAAAGTTTGATAATTTACTAATAAAATAAAGTTGAATAATGCACTTGTACTTTTCCACAGGAGCATTATTTAAGGTGTGTACCAAGTGCCATCAATGGTCAGTCTAAACAGTAAAAAATAGTATTTATCTTTAAGGATTAGGAAAAATAAAACACAACTTTAGTTAGTGCAAATATTATAATTAAATACTTAGACTCATTTAGAGTAATCACAGGTTATAATTACAATCACAATAATTTTCATCTTTGGTCATGCGGAAAAAAAAACCTACTCTACGTGGTATATAACAATTAAAATTAGAGTGAGTGTCTTACTTTTAGAAATCACTTTTATAATGTTGGTAGTGTAGTAAATAATTAACACTGTAATAAACTTTTAACATAAATAAAATCATTAATTTCTTACATTACAAAAAAATAACTAAAAAATAAGAAAACATAATTAAAAAAAAAATATAAACAACATAAAGTAGTAGTGCCAGAATTTTGGATAAAAATCAGTCTTTTCAATTACGTACTTACCTATAATTTAACAATCATCAATAAATAATCATCTTTAGTAATAAAGCTAAAAAATCACCACAATTATTTTTAAAACTAAATCTGAATAATGAATCATATCACAGTAATCTAATAATTGTAAAAAAGAAATTAACTTAAAAAAAAACAAAAACAGTAACAATTTTTAAGTACCTTTACGAGATATTAAAACAATTTTGCTAAGTTCTTCTAAGAACTTATATAATTCAATTTGTTTTTCTTCGTAGTCTTTAGTTAGTTTTTCGATTGCTTTTTGGTTCAGAATGCTTTGGCGCTTCTTTTTGGTGATAGATTTAGCTTTGAATTGCAATTTGTCTTGTGCCGTATCCTAGCTTGCTATATCTATGGATACCATTTCTAAAAATAATAACAAAGTGGGATTTGAATCTAAATGACATTGCAATCTGTTATTCCATGCTTCTACTAAATTAGTGCTCCTGTGTTTTTCTTTATAACAACACCATTTGGCTATCATGCCATCAGGTTGCAGCCATTGTTCTACGAAATAGTCGTTAAACTTTGTAACGGGCTCAGAAGGTAAACTATTTGCCATTACAGCCACCTAGCCATCTTCTATTTCATGTGACGGAAGATATGCCAGGCAAATACACATTCGCACATGAGATAAGGTCTCTTCGTTTTCTAACAATTCCAGTGATTTTGCCTTTCTGTACACGCTCCTTTGAAAATGAACAAAACATCCATGTATTGCGGCTTGCGGAAAAACTTGCTCAATAGCACTTATTGTCGATGCTTCAAAATCCAGGATGAACTTTTTAGGGTTGAATTCGGGCAGAATGTGTTTAATAGTTTTGAACATTGTTCTATAAGTGCTTGCAGACTTATCAACAAGAAGTACGTAAAATATGGGAACTATGTTTGTTTCATCTTGTTGATTATTGTTACTTATATCTCCATGTATGGTATATACCTGTTTAAAAGGTACAGGGCAACAATCAAATGTGCCATCACACATATAATCACTCACATTTTTAAGATTAGTTCGGCCCTTTGGTGACACAAATATAATAATTCTGTTGTTGTCTTCAGCATAATCTATCAAGAGGTTCGATTTGAATTTTTGAGGAATAATAACATCAGTTGGTTTACAGAATGACGTTTTAGGAACTTGCAATTCCTTGTTCCTTGATCTGTATAGTGAACTTTTCAAAGATTGGTATGATGGTATATTTCTTCACTTGGCCCTTTGTTTTTTAATTCTGCTTTTCTTTTAAAATATTTGTTGAACTGGATCGTAATTGATCGTCACCTCTTTCTTTAATTCATCCACAGCAACACGCACTTCATTTTTGAAAAAATCTGGCACACATTGTGGTAAATGATTTTTTTGAATACTGACAAAGTCACTTTCGGTGTCCAGTTTCACTGCACCAACACATTTAACTGTTTTTTTATTGCTGCAGGTCCAAACACTTGATTTTTTATTTTTTCTATGCATTACGTAGCCATGTCCGGCATGTAGCAACCATTTCCCTCCCAATCTGTTTCTCGTAAACTGATAATTTCGATCGCGCCCTCTAGAAGGACCAGCTTCCGACATGTTTGAATGACACACTGAACTTTCTTATCAATTGCTAATGGTATTACTAACTATTTAGTACATAACACACTTACTTAAAAGAGATACAAAATACAAATTTATGGTAAGATGAAAAAAGACAGATATATTGTCCATAAACAATAGAACCAGTGGCCAGGGACGCTAGTTCTATTGTTTATAATTACTGGTTTATGCGCGCTCAGGTAAATTTTTGCAACCCTTTACGCCCCGTTGTGCTTACTGTTTGATTTTTTTAAATAAATAGTTATCGTTGTCTATAATACATTTTAAAATATAATTTTATATTCTGTTTAGATTACCATTGCATTTACTTTTTGATTTCATGAAAATGTACTTATAATAATATCGAGTATTCAAAATATCGCAATGTAAAAATTTAATTATAAATTAAAAAAGACCCTCGATAGTTAAATCGTGTTAGCCCTCTAAACTTTGAGATACACGAACCTACAGTCCGTCAAATCTAAGAAGTACCGTTTGACAGTTCTGACAATTGAATGATAGGGATGGGATGAAAAATCGATTACTATAGTATCCGAACTTTAAGAGATCGATTACTATAATATCCGAATTTTAAGAAATCAATTGTTATAATTAAATAAAAGAAATGTTTAGGATATTTTTTTATTCACTACTAGTACTAGTATCGTCGTCTTCGTCATCATCGTCATTTAAATTAATGACCAGTTGATTGTCCATTACATTATCAAAGTGTACGTCTCTTTCGAAGTCGTCCATTATTATTTTCTTTGTTTTTTGTACTACTTTACTCCAATCTTCCTGTGTAACTTGGGCACATGCTTCCTTTAATAAACCTTCCATTTTCTTGACACTGAAGGGTGGTTTTGTGTTGTGTCTTGCTGCATAACCTGTAAAACAATAATGTAACTATTTGATAGCAGACGAAAACCATTGTTTAAATTATAAATGTTAGAAGTACTCGTGTTATTATTATAATATTATAAAATATTACCTTTAACTTGGGCCCAAATCAGTTCAATGGCATTATATTGGCAATGGTACGGAGGAAGTCGTATGACTTTGTGCCCGTGCTCTTCGGCCAATTGGTCAATTACATATGTCGGTTTTGGTGGTTTATGCAATTTCACTAACTGTAATAATTCAGCTTTTAATAGTGACATGTCGGCATCCACTCCTTTTCTTTGCAGCCATGCCACCAAATCTGCTTTCTTATTGGCTGACGTAGGTGCTTTATCAATTTGCACAGAGTGGTATGGGGCATTATCCATTATAATTGTGCTGTTAGGAGGGATATTCTGTAATAAATTTAAGAACCACTCTCGGAACCTTACTGCGTCCATTTCTTCATGATACTCTTTAGTGCTTTTAGATTGGAAAGCTAATAAAGAGTTTTCCACGAAGCCTGTAGACGCTGACCCAGCATGGCATATTATGAGGCGTCCACCTTTTCCTATCGGCACCTTCGAGCACGAAGCTTCAGAATCATCAGTCCATGTTTTCGGCACAGAATGGTTGGAATTTAGCCAGGTTTCGTCCAAAAATATTACATTATCCCAGTTTATAATTTGTTTAACTTCGCGCAGGAATGTTAGTCGCTGCATAATTATGTCATGTCGCTCCATAACAATTTTTCGTTTGTCAACTTTTTTGTATCTGAAGCCAATTCCTGTTATTACCGTTCTCAACGACTCTATGCTTCCCTTATACAGCCCGGCATCTTTTAAAGTTGCACATAACTTTGCCAATGTTGGAAATTCGCCTCTTGTAAAATACCCGTATATATGGTTTCTAATAGCATGACTATCGAATTCATCGATGCCTGTCACAGGTTTATTTCTTTTTCGTTTTTTCGGTGTGTGAAGTACGTTACTGTCACTCCCCGAAGGCCCATATTTTTCACTTAATATTTTGCCAACGGTGCGGCTACCAATACCGAGAGCTTCACCGACGCGATCCCGAACTTGTGTAACTGGCAGTAGAAGTCCACCATTTTGAGATTCACGCTCAAAATACTCGTGTAATTTCACCACCAATTCACGAGCCTGGCTGTTCAAAGTACGTCCTCTTTTCGACATTATTAATAAACACTTGCTTAGTTCGGAGTCCAGTATAAATATTGCCAAGGTAAACGGATAAAGAATGATCAGTCCAGAAAAGTAATAGCCAAGTCACAAATTGTAAAACACAAACGAGAAAGCAAGTACGCGCACAGTCAGCTTCCAAGATGGCGAGAGACTGCTGACGCCGAACCGACCGAGCGGACCGCGTGCGCTTGTAGTTGGCAGTGTTGCCAGAAAAAAAAAATTGTAGAGACTTGGACACCTGCGATTTTGCCTATTGACCTAAAAATAATTAAATTAATTTATTTTAGGGTATCTGTGTATTCAGTGCATTATGCGGTCGCGCAGTAACGTCGTTAATTTATAACATCAGGCAACAACATTTTTGTGAATGGGTTCTACATACCTTATTTTTATTAGTTTTAGACGTAGAAATAAGACTTAGAAGAAAAAATTGTAATTGTAAAATCAATGGATGTGCTTGTTAAAAATTTGTTTATTTCTCTGTAATATGCAAACCCATACTATCATACACAAAAATAAATGTAAAAAACACTATCCCTGACTCCATTTACTATTTCGACAGCGTTAGCGCGAGAAACCCCGACTTATTTGGGCGCGAAAATCAAAAATCGACAAATCGCTTTCGACAACTTTTTAAAGAAGCAAATATATTTGATTTATAAATACGTATTTTTGGTGAATGGGTTTTATCTCATATTTTACGATTACATAACTATTTAGTTATGTAATCGTAATATGTGAGATAAATCCCATTCACATGAAAAAATATTTGTTTGGTTGTCAAGTGTAATTTGTAAATAATACATTCGATTTTTCGTATATGTAAACGATTTTTTTGCATACAAGTGTATCCGAAGAGTCGCAACACTACTTGCAGTGACCTAACTACGTAACTTTGTAATGAGGTCAAGAATATAACTATTAGAAATTATTTACTGTGTAAATATGTGTTATTTTGCTTTGTTTGAAAGTTTTCAATTACATTTAGATATTAAGAATTGTACATTTTTAGATACAATAATGAAATCTTTCTAAATTCATGGTTTTATGAAAAAGGTTATCGAAACTGAATAATGTACGTATGAACAAAGTTGTTTCGGTTTGAAAAATATGAAACGTCAAACGGTACCTCTTAGATTTGATGGACTGTAGTAATATTTTGATGCAAGCGTTGCTGTCGAGGAACCTTGGATCATTCTGATTACCTATGGATGTACTTTACCAGTTAAAGGTCCTCCGACACAACAACGCTGGCATCAAAATATTACTAGGTTCGTGTATATGAAAGTTAAAGGGCTAACACAATTTATTTTTGAATTTTTTGGGGGTACCTACCTATATTTTGTGTCAGTTTTTTTTAAATTATTAATTTAATATTTTTATTTTACGTGTTTTAAATTGATCTACTAGTCAAGTCCTTTCATTTGATATCAATATTGAGGGAGTTGTGAAAAAAACATAAACAGGTATTTTGTGGTGGCGGCCATCTTGGGTTTTAAATTTGCCAAAGTATATTTTACTAGTACAGCCCTTTCATTTGATACATATGTTGAGACAAAATTCGTATGTATACACACACACACACGTCAAACTTATGATATCCCTTCATTTTACGTCGGGGGTCAAACACTATGATTCGACATTCTATACCAATTATGATCACAAATACCTGAATTACTTTCGTCTTTAACACATGCCTACATTTTTGTACTTCTTTTGTTGACTCTACAAGTTGAAAATCGTAAAACTCTATTTTTATAATATTTATCGCATTCGGGTCCCTCCGAAACGGGTGCCTCAGAAACCGGGGCTCTCCGGTACGAACCCAATTTATTTAGCGCGATGGCCTAAATACCAAAAATTTAAAAGTCATTGAAATCAGTTTCATCATGAGGTTGGCGCAGTGCTTGATGTGACTGAGGTGTATTCGGGGTAACTGGAGAATACATCGGTAAATACACTTGAGTCGGACGTTGCATCTGCTGAGTTGGTGCATCTCAGTAAGCACCAGTTGCCTGTATTTGCTGGAGTGCCGGCTGCGTCTGCTGTAGTGCGGGTTGCATCTGCTGAGTTGGTGCACCTCCGTAAGCACCAGTTGCCTGTAGTTGCTGGAGTGCCGGCTGCGTCTGCTGTAGTGCGGGTTGCATCTGCTGCGTTGCTGAACCTCCATAAGCACCAGTTGTCTGTGTCTGCTCAGGTCTTGGACTTCCTTAAGATCCCATATGTACAGGCGAATTATAGTCTGACTCCCGCGATGGAGTGCTTTGGTAAGGTGATTCTGAACTGACGAACGATCTCGAATATGCGATAGGGCTAGCGGGCTCTTTTAAAATTTGCTCAACTAAATTAAGTATGCCAATTTTTAATTTTCGCTTCTGGTTTGTAGTCATTATTTTTACATCTGGTAACATGCTCCGGAAAAAGGCCATATCAGCGTCTGAATCGTCCACATTTTGGTCTTTTGTCTTTGTTCGTTTATTTTTATTTGAAAAGAACTCATACGCCGATTTATTAACGTCACCTAAACTAATCTGTGTCTTTTTTGGTAGTGATGGGGTAGTGCGTAGTGGCGTGAATCCTAAATTAGTTTCCTGCAGATCTGCTGCATTTGAACCGGCAGACATGTTTGACGATTCGTTTTCATCATTATTATCGATTTCATCTGTGTTGATGACTATATTGCTTTTGGAGGGTCGGGATTTTAAAAAATTGTCTAAAAAACGTAAGGCCCATAGCACACCACGTTTTTTAAACGCGCTGACGACGCGCAGATTACGCGCGTATACGCGATTCAAACGAGATTCGATCGCAACCTTGTAACCTAAGCACACGGGGCGATCATGAAACGCGCCTCTACTGCGCGTATACGCGCAGATACAGCGATACAGACGCGCTGTAGTCGCTCGTAGCTTTTGCGTTTTGATCAGACTCCTCAGTTGTACAATGGCGTCGGTTGAGACGCTTACGTTGGCCTTAGTACTTCTTTTGAAAAGAAAAAAATGTAAAAAAAAGCGAATCTATTGGATAGACCCATTTACGAGTGAAAGAAGATTGAGTGGTCATTATCACACAACGTTTAAAAAATTGGTAATACATAGAAGATGGAAGAAATTTTATGATTGTTATCGAATGTCATATTCGTCATTCCAAGAACTTCTTTTGATTCTAAAACCGGAGTTAACTCGTCAAAATACAGTAATGAGATCATGTATATCGGCAGAAGAACGTTTGCTCATCACATTGAGGTAAGAAAACAACTAGTATTTATTTATTATGTAGGTATTTATTTATTTATTGACCTTTAACAGTTTTAAATCAATAGTAAAATGATATAAGATAGTGCACTTAGATTATGAATAAGAGAAAAAGATTTATTCCATATCATCATACATGTCAGATATGATATCGGAGTCATTTGTAATCGATTCATTGCTATCCAAATTTTGGAGTGAACTGACAGATTCCTTTCTTGGCACTGATTGATTACTTGGATATTGAGGCTGAAATTCAGAGTGATATCCAGATCCAGACTGATATCCAGACTGATATCCATACTGATGTTCATATTGAAATGCACCTTGGTATCTATTTTCATGTAATATTCTCGATGATTGTCCCATATTTTTATATTTACGAATTAAATTTATCATATCAGCTTTGGCCTCTAACTTAAATTCCTCTTTGATGGCAGAAAAATCTTTAGCTAAGGAAACTAAGAACAGTGTGTCGGGATTTTCAGATAAAATTGTATGATTCGCTTCCTTAGACTGTTTGAGATTTGTTGTCAGTGCTTCAAACAATTTGTCTTGTGGGTCTTCATGTTTTGGAGTCTTTTTAGACTTCTTTGGTGAATGTGGCTTTTGAAAATCATAGTCTTGGTCATGCTCCAGTGCTGCATCATCATTTTGACTTGGAGATCTTATTTCGTAAAGCGGGTCTAAAAAAGTTAGCAAATTGGAATATATGTAGGGTCTTCTAGGCTTAGCTCCAGATCCACTGACACAGTTATTGTTCTTCGCTTTGTCTCTTTTATAAGCGTCCTTAATACTCTTCCATTTTTTTTGAAGTTCAATGACTGAAAACAATAATAATGTTAATAGTTTATTTATTTATTATGTTAATTATAATTTATTTGAAATAAGTAGTTGTAGGTTAATTTTAATTAAATATGTAAAATTAACTATGACAATAGAATTATTTATGCTGTCGATTGTTGGCACTTGGTGAACTTATGAGACATCTTGAATAAATCATACTTGTACTAGAATTAAATATTAGTATACCAGCTTATAAGGTATACATCCTTTGAAAATGCCGTAAGGCGAAACCGGTCAGGTTAATAATTAATATAAATACAGTGGAAGAAGTACAAGTGTGATTTAATCAAGATGACAATAGAAGTTTTAATAATGTTATTTTTTTCAGGTATTTAGCTACGGGTTGCTATTTCTCAGATATTCACTATGACTTTAAGTGTGGACAAACGACGGCAGGCATTATAGTCCGTGAAACAGTGAAAATAATATGGGATAAATTAAAAAACATCTCTATGCCAGAACCAACCGAAGAATCACATCTAAAAACTGCTGAAGGATTTATGAAATACGCAAATTTTCCCAACCTACTTGGGGCTATCGATGGGAAACATATTAGAGTTATAAAACCTCAACATAGTGGATCAGAGTATTTTAATTATAAAAAATATTTTTCCATCGTATTGCTTGCAATATGTGATGCAAATTACAGATTTATTGATATAGATGTTGGATGCTATGGAAAGGCTGCAGACTCAACCATAAATGAATGTAGTGAATGGACCAAAAAGATAAGGCAAGGAAATTATAATATACCAAATGCGAGATCAATATCTAATAATGGAGTGCCAATACCATTTACGTTTGTTGGAGATGAAGGCTTTGCATTATCTGAAAATTTACAGAGACCTTACGCTGGAAACATCTTGCCACGAGAAAAAAGAATATATAATTATCGTTTGACACGTGCCAGACGATACATTGAATGCACATTTGGTATATTAAGCAACAAATTTTAAATCTTTAATCGACCACTGAACGTTAGCGTGGACTTCAGTGTGGCTATTGTGAAAGCCTGTTGTGTACTGCATAATTTCATACGTGAACGTGACGGTTATAATTTTCATAATTCTTTGAGTATAGCTGGTTTAGAAGATCCTCCTGAAGCTGCAAGTTTGATTTCGATTGGTACAAGACGGTCACAGGGACAATTAAGCGGAACTACGATACGGATAATGTACACTGATTATTTTATTAGCGATGAAGGTGCAGTACCATGGCAAGATTCTAAAATTTAGGGTACCTACCTAATTACATGTTCTACGTTTTACTGTTCTATGTACCGCCGCACGGCAGGCCGAATCTGAAAAAAGGAACTTACGATCATTTTTCGAAATGTAAATTTTTTGTTCAGCCAATCGACAAAAGCCGTCAATGCAATCACCATTCATTAATTGTATTTTTTTTTCTAAAAACGAATATTTAACGAGATATGATGACAAATTTTTAATTCATAAGTTCCTTTTTTTCAGATTCGTTCCAACGTGCGTTGTGAAGATAGCAGCCCCATGTCGCTTGCCTACGTTTTAGGGTGCTAAATCTTTAGTTCCAATAAGTAAACAAAAAATTAAAAGTGCTTATTTACTAAAAATAATATTAGTTCCGTCTGTTCTGTTTAATATTTTGTTTGTTCTGATAGCCAATTAAAAAAAATCGTAAGAAGGAAAGCAGATCAAACGAAAATTACACCAGGGTGCGTACCACCACCTTTTACAAAACAATCTTATTTCAAGAACGTTTTGTTTCAAGATTACAGTAATCTTACTCAAATTCGTACCATGACCTGCTTAATTCAATATTGTTTTATTCTTGCATAAAGAACGAATGATATTGTATTCCTGCTAAACGAGAAAGAAACAACGCTATATCCGCTATATCAATTGTATAGCGCTGTCTCTGTCTACCATTAGCAGGAATAAAATAAGCTGTCAAATAAGAGTGTTAAGGTACGAAAAGACGAAGTAAGATTATAATAATACTGCTATGAGATTGTGGTACGCTTGAGCTTATCACAACTAACGATTTAGCACCCTAAAACGTGGGCACGCGACATGGGGTGGCTATCTTTACGGCGCGGCGATATTCTATGTGTAGTCCTAACAAATACATTATTTTTAAATAAATATAATAAATCTTACCTGCCAGGTTTTTTTCCTTATTGGTTTTTTCATTGAAATTGTTATAAAAAATTTGGCACAATTCATCCCAAGCATTTCTTTTTAACACTTTGTTTGAATATTCGGGCAGTAGTGAATTCCATGTAGTTGGACGACTGTTTATTTCTGTTATAAATCGGTCGGTGTCGAAGGGTTCCATTTTAAACCAATACACGCGCAGCACACAATAAACTATTATTGCAACTGAGGCGCGGGCGGTGCAGTGGTGGCGTGAGCGCACCTCCCCCCCCTGCCCCTACTCCGCTCCTTTGTACGCGCGTTTGTATAGCTTCAAACGCGCGTATGCGCGCTTCATGCGCGCGCTTGTAAATACGCCGTGCGGCGCGCTTGATCATCAATGCAAACGCAACATTCTGCGTCTACGGCGCCGAAGACGAGCGTTCCTGTAACGCGCGTCGTCAGCGCGTTTAAAAAACGTGGTGTGCTATGGGCCTAAGGATGATGATAGGTAATATTCTTTTACTGGTTTTGCAGCGGAGCCAGACGGAGAAATTATACATTTCTTATTCTTTGAGTAACTAGTTCTGATGTTTTTCCATCTATCTTTGCACGCTTTAGCTGAAACAAAAACCAAGAAAATTACTACATAGGTACAACACACTTTTTAACGGATTCAGGTCGCGTTAATTGGACATTTTATAACTAGGTAACTATCAAACGTTTCGAGTTCTGAATAGAACCCGTGGTCGCGGATGACTCATCTCATCCATCGACTTAAATCCGTTAAAAAGTGTTTCATTACAATGAGTAATAGGCATGGAATTTACTTAAATTCATTTCAATTCAATTCATATACAGGGTGTAATGGACTGTCTTCCGAAAACTTTAACCATGGCTTCAGACCATCACCCTGAACAACGCGTTGTTTTTGCTAATTTCGCCCGGCTAGGAATGCAAAATACCCCCATGTGCAACGTACAGCAATTTTTCGCCGGAAATTAAAAAAAAATCGACTCTTCATACAAATCTGGCATGTCATTTGTAAAATTTGTATGGTGAGTCGAAATTGTTTTTATTTCCGGCGAAAAATTCTTGCTGTACGTTGTTCAGGGTGATGGATTTGAAGACATGGTTAAAGTTTTCGGAAGGCTGTCCCTTACACCCTGTATAAAAGCAAATAAAAAAAACACCTAAAAGTAAAAAAACACTTCACACACTTAAACACTTCAAAGTAAAAAAAATTGTGCCATAAACTATGGATATTGATGTGCTTTACCGGAAAACATGCAGCATTACAGGACAATCTTCCTGGTGAAGACTATAATTAAATGCTTCTTCATAAATGCTGCATGTTTTCCTTCTGCACATAATATTAAGTCGATTAAAAAAAACCTATATATTGATTTTATTTGTTTTCAGAAAAAGCTACATATTCAATTAAGATAGAAGACCACTCGTGATGTCATGATCTCATTGTTGGATTAACAGACTACAATCCTGATAGAAACTGCAAAACAAGATCGGGCAACACAATAAGAGATCAATTTGCAAATTACTTTGTTTCAAATGAAGGGTCTGTACCATGGCAAAATAATTACATTCACTAAATAAACACACATTATATACTTACCAATTTTTTTTTATCTGAACTTTCTTCAAAATTTAAATAGACAGCGTTGCAAACCTCCAACCATGCCTTTAGTTTTGCATCTTTATTTTTATATAAATCGTCCCGGAGATTCCATAGACATTGTCGAAGTCGTACTTCTTATATAACCCTCTCAGTTTGCACGTGTGCAGTCATGATGACGACGACAGTACTTATACGTCCGCTCCGCACGACCGTCCGTCGAGTACTGAACAACTACATTAGGGCCAAAAGGCTTGCGCGTGCGGACAGCCGCGGCGCGGAGTGAATTCCATCCGCGCGCGATTAGCTCTCCGCGACGCGGGCGCTCCGCGTTGCACTGAACATACTCTTAAATGCTCTATACATTTGACCGTCCGCATAGGTCTTCCGCGTCGCACTGAATAGCCCCTAAAACGCTCACTGCAGGAAGAGGCGCGCGGGCAGTTGTCCGCGCGAATAGCTCCGCGGCACGGACGCGCTGTCCGCGCGGACGGTCGTCCGTACGGACCCGTCCGCATTATTCTAAAACGCTCCATAATATAAAGTTTGGTCTTTAATCTTAACATATACAGTTTCAAATGCTATAAATATTTAGTATATTTTAAACAAACGAGATTTTAGAAATACGTAAAACTAATAGCCCAAACTATAGGGTCTCATACTTTTGCGTATCTATCAAAACATAGTGAATTTATTAATCATGTAAATTTTTTTATTAAATTTAATGATATTTCCTAGTTAAAAAACAATAAAAAAGGGGTGCCTTCATACAAAAACATTTTCAAAATCCACAAGTAAAACATACAATTTTACATCAAAATGTACCAAGTACACGCTACCTAAGTATGGATAAAACCTGTGGCGGTTTTTTTAACAGACTTAAAATAGGTAAAAATTATGTATGTATTACATACGTATCGGAATTGCGTGATATTCACATATAAATGGTCTTTATGGACTTTAAAACAAATTTATGAAATAAAAAAAAAAAATGTTTGTATGTTTGTCCAAACATTTCTCCGAAACTACAAATCTTATTGGTACCATTATTTTTTCCACATTTTAATGATGGATTTACTAGGTACTTTGTATTACACAACTGCTTAAAACAAAGGCTAATGTTCAAGTGACTATGGAATTTAGTATCGCTACAAATTTTATTGTGCCAAGATGAAAACTACTGATTTATGTAGACATTAAAATATACTTTCAGAAAAACCAACGATGATTTACCTAATTTGCCGGGTTTAATTGATATGGGTGGATGAACTTCGAAAATCGAAATATTTATATCGACGCTGGAAAGGCTAATTGTATTAACGACCACTATATGAATTGTTCAGCAGAACGATTTAAAGGTCCAAATTTTGATAAAAAAATCATAAAAAAATAACTACTTAAGTAATCTTATTGAAAATCGGAATAGTTATTAAGAATACCCATTACTATGATATGTGAATATAAAAAAAATCTAGCTGTTCTCATTTCCATTATTTTGGACTTAATACAATACAATACAAAATCTCGGTTAGGTAAAATTGACTTAAGTCACTATTTCATTACCACTGTTGTCCGGTAAACGATGTTTGAATGATCAAATAGCTGCATAAAATAAGCTAGAAAAATGTGTTAATTCTGTTTAGGATACTTCCATATCTCAGTAAAATGTATTAACGGGCCAAGTCAGGTCAAAAGAGGAAAACCAGATTACCTTAACTTGCAATAACTAAGGTTACCGGTAGGCTCTTAGTATTATCCCCCAAATATGAATGACTTATAAAAGTTACAGGTAAAAATAAACTACACAAAATATATTTTTTTATGAATTTTAATCACAAAATCAATCACAACTACTTAATCTTTATCAATTAAAAAAGAGATCAATAAGTTTTATTAAAATACCAAATAAATGCCTATTTTATAGGTATACTTAAATCTAAAGAGATCAGCAATCACATTTTTTTAATAATTAAACGTACATAGTATACTTAAATTTAAAGAGATCAGCAATCACATTTTTTTAATAATTAAACGTACATAGTATACTTAAATCTAAAGAGATCAGCAATCACTTTTTTTTAATAATTAAACGTTACATAGTATACTTAAATCTAAAGAGATCAGCAATCACATTTTTTTAATAATTAAGCGTACATAGTAGATTTTTACTATGGTCATATTTTTGAAACAAAACACAATTATTAAAAATAATTAACACAAATGCAAATTAAAATGGCTGTTAGAAAAACAAAAAAAATATATCATATAGAGAGGCACGGGCTTAAACGCGAAAAAACATGCAAAATAATATCAAAATTACTTTAATTGTCCACATCTTCTACATCAGTATCTGGTAACATGTCTCTAGCATTGCAAGCTTGCAAACTAAGGTACTCTTCGTGATATCTGCGCGGGATTGCAAAAGTTTTACAAAGTTTTACCAAATCAGCATGTTTTTGTTTAGGAATAGGAAGACGGTTTTTATACAAATCATGTCCTGGGCCCTTATTCTTGCCTAATACTTCAATTTTTTCCGAAACTGCTGTGTCAACATGCTGAATTTAACGAAAATAT
Organism: Herminia tarsipennalis; assembly: GCA_945859575.2. Lineage (NCBI taxonomy): Eukaryota > Metazoa > Arthropoda > Insecta > Lepidoptera > Erebidae > Herminia > Herminia tarsipennalis. Next base: position 9,814,299 of record OX243849.2, on the reverse strand, counting down.
TAGCTAAATCATTCTTTTTAAATGTAACAATTCTCATTTTACTAATCTTACCAACTAAATTATTTTTGAAATACTTTTCTGACATAGAATCCCAGGATTTGAAATCATCATGACACATTATTTCCACGTTGTAAGGTTTAGGATTTTTCCTGGCCAGTTGAAATATCGTTGCCCATTGTGAAGGAGCATAAATTATCGAACCTTGTATACTCCTTTCAATGACTGCATGGACACTATCAACTGGCATAGAAGTGTGACCTGGTATTAGAAAATTCATTTGTATGGTTTCTATAAATTGACAGGATTGCAACGAAGTATGAACAGCTGCAAAAACTATTTTATTGCGATTTTGGCCACAACAAGAATCACTATACAAAAGTAAATGCCTTACTGTTTGACGCTGGTCCACAATTTTTATATAATTATTCAAAATCGTGGCAATCTCGTTACCTCCCCTTTTTCCATCAGCCTCTCCCCATGAGTAGCAATAAACTTCCCTAGTTACACTTTCATAAAGTGTAAAATTGTATACTGAATATTTTCGAGAATAATAAAATAGCATACTCTCACCGTATGGCGTGTTAAGCACTTTCTGCAAATCAAAAGATACGCATAATGTTTGTGAGTCCTGTTTTCTTATTTCTTGATGGTATTTAAAACGGTTTTTAGAATCCTCAACTTCTTTTTCGTGAGCAGTTTTTTCTTCTACAGTGAATCCATCAGGATTATTTTTAAAAGAGGTGCATTTGAGACACTTATCTTTTTTTGGAACATGAAATGATATGTTAAAATTTTCTGTAAAAATATTTCTAAACACCTTTTCTCCTACATAATCTTTACCTTTTGAGCTGAAATCTGTTTTGTATAATTGGTAGAGATTACTTAAATTCTTAAATTCCTGTGGCAAATAGAGACGCGTCGAATCTTTGCGACAGTAATGAGACGGAACTGCTGGTAAATTTGTTATGTAAGTCATAACACTTTCTTTAGTTTGTGCACTAGTTTTATTAGGTGGAACGTGTTTACCTCTCATATCAGTTTTTGATAATTTGTATTGCGCATTAGTAAGAGTATAATATACATACCGTTGTGTAATGTCAAGAGTAGAGATCAGAAACTTTTGGCAAATCTGTCGTCTTCCTTCACCCTCATTAATGAAATATAAAAAAGAGTACTGGCGTCTACTGCACGCATCCTTTGTGCGTTTTCTTTTGGTATCCTCTATTTGACTATTTGAAACAAGCCAATCTCGTTTCCTTTCTTTACTCAATCCATGAAAATAATCAAACAAACTTTGCCTTCTTTCATCACTTATCTCATGACAAGATCTGCCACATTTCTTACTGAGACATGGATGAGATTTCATTACCTTAGCTCTAGCAACCGTACCATCCTTTTTTGTGTATTCTTTCCCTTCATTGCGTAACTGCTTTCTTTCTTTTTTCGTATTGGTCTTCTTCTTTTTCTTATACCCGTTATTACCTACTTTTCCGTCTTCTAATGCATCCGTTTTCTGTTTTTTGGGAGAAGTTTCTTCATCACTACATTCGTCATCTGAAGATCCCACCCATGATGAAGATGACCATTCAAAATCACCATTATCCGATAAATAATCAGCGTAGCTTTTCTTTATTGCTGCAAGTACAAACGTGTTCTCCCTCTTCGACAGCGCGCGGGTGACTGAAGCGCCCGCGCAACGCTCGGCTCTTGGCTAATAGCCGCGGCCTGCCGTGAACGACAGTCACAAACTACCGTCAAACTACCATAGTTTCATTTTTAATATTATCTTTTGGTGGGTCTAACACACTATTGCAATAAAATTTGCATTAAGTAAAGTAGCTTAAGTGGTATAAACATATAAAAATAGTTTCAGGTAAAATTGTATTATCCGCCAATTTATTATTAAGGGCTGTCAATAAAACTGGTTTATGTCCAAATGATTGTGATTAGCAGAAAAGAAAAAGATTTTAAACGACAATTAACTATATTTCTTTGACAAGGAAATTGAAATATCTTTAAAAAGGTAAATAATGGCCAACCACTAAAATGTTTTATTGCGTGAATATTTCGAACATTGGAATGGTAAAGTGTTTTAAAATTAATCCTTATTTTAAACTTAAGCAGGCAAAAATGCATTATCAGTATTCTGCTACCATCATGTATGCTTTATGATCCAAAGTCCAAAATTTAATGGATTTAAAACAACGAAATGTACGAAAATGACGGAAATCACCGGTGTATTAACGACCATGAAAGTTCTCAGATTAAATCGTTACCTAGACCATTCGAAAGAGAAAAATCAGACGAATCCAATGATGTATATGTTACGGCTAAAACCCGAAGTGCGGCTACACCTAGTTTTAGCCGGTTAGAACTAGGTGTAGCCAATTACTATTGGTTAATCCTAGTACGAGCCGATTGTTTTCGGGTAATACTAGGTCTATCCTTCATCATGCCGGCTATAACTAAGTCCGGCCATTCCGTGTTGGATAAAACCAGGTCTATCCGATATCATTCCGGCTAAAACTAGGTCCAGACAATCCCTGCAGCAGCGACGTGGGGTGGAGGGCATAGCGAGGCACGCGCCTCTGCAGGTTGTGAGCGCCAGGTGCTGCTGATCTACTCCAGGTCTACTAGCGAGTGACTCACTGTCTGCAGCAGCAGCGCGTGTCTTGTCTTAGTTTTATTCAACAGGAATTGGCTGTACATAGTTTTAGCCGGCATGCTATCGGCAGATCTTTTTTCAGATATTAAAAAAAAACATCCAATAATAAGAAACGTAGAGAGTTTTTTTTATTATTATAAATCACATTGTAATAATTAACACAAATTATTAGAAGTACAATTTTTAATATAATAGGAACAATCAGGAACATTTTTTTAACAACAGACAATAGTTGCATATTATAATTTAAACGATATTATTATAATTATAAATCACACGTTTATAAAGTAACATAAACTATTTATTAGAACAATCTAAACTTGAGTGACAATTTGAGTTGCACAATATACCAGCAGCTTTGCAAAGGCACTTTTTGTTGCCACATTTGGTTTTACAGTTGCATCTTTTATAGCCTTGCCCACCAGAGGTCGATTGTGCATTGGCTATTTGGCGTAGTGATTTCTTTTCGGGTGAAACAATGTCAATATCTAAAAATTTTGATTCGCACACAGTAAACTGATTTCTTGAAAATAGTTCTGTTATAGTGCCGTATTTGTTTCCTAATTTGTATAACCCCTTGTCGTTACATTCAAGTACAACCATTAACACATTGGGAAAGTCGCCTCTACCTCTGTCCACGTCAGGAATTTTTACTCGGACTGTATCACCGACTTTACATGGGGGAAACTTTTCATTTGATGAAGCCGTCATTTTTATAGCTTGTTTTACCAAACCTTCCTGTGCACCTTTCCTGTTAGTGTCAATTTTTAGTTTCTTTTCACACAGCTTACATTTTTTCTCCTCATTCTGGTCACAGAGCCCGCAATATGTCATTTCTATTGCTTTCTGGCAACTTCCTGATGTTGATGGCTCATTCTCTTTTGATGGCTCATTTTCTTTAGTAGCTTCGTCACTCTCATCATCAACTAACTCTCTAAGAATTTTCTCAAGATCTTCCTCACTTTCTATATTTGCAAGGACTTCAGGTGGTAGATCAGATGATTTCAGCCCGACCTTTACATCAGAACCGAACATTGCCTGGTACGGCGATCTTTTAATTCCGTGATGGTAAGCTCTATTTTTCATTAGCTGAACAAATCGTAAGCCTTCTGACCATTTTTGGCTGTTCTCGTCAGCCATCCAAGTCATAAGCATTTTTTCGATGTCTTGATTGGCACGTTCAACACTACCTTGTGACTGGCTGTGTCGTGGTTTCCCATGCACAATCTTCAAACCTGGCCACATATGCGTCAAACTTTCCACAACTCGATTCGCGAACTCTGCCATTGTCGGATTGAAGTATTGAGGGTGATCCAAAGATACAAAATATATCAAGTAATTTCTTTGATACTTCTTCCGCAGTCTTACTTTGTAGCGGATGAAGTTGTACGAATTTCGTGAGGTGGTCCTGATAAACTAGTATAAACTTGTAGCCCCCATCTGGGTTTGTCTGCATGTCTATTAAATCTACTTGGCAACGGCTGTTTAGCTCGCTGGATAAAATCGGCTTTACAACAAGGCCTTTTTTGGTAGATTTTTGTTTCATTTGACATGGCTTACATAAACGAAGATACAAAAGAATCGCCTCCTGAGTAATATTTGCATACTTCTTTTTAGCTTCTGCAACCATTCTGTTGATCCGGTCTGCCGATGTAGATCCAATATACGTGCATACACATGCATACCAGTGTAGTAGGAGTGCATGGACTGAGAAACATTCTTAGCGTAGATATGGGATCGAGCGGTCACGGATTTGTAATCTTCAGTAACCACGCTAGCGAATCCGTAGTGTCCAGGGTGAACCTCATTAACTACAGGAGCCGCACGCATCTCGGTACCCATCTCGTTCATAAAACTTTCTAAATATAAAGGATCATTAGTGAGAGGTGATGCCGTCTTAGAAAGGTGCTTGGGCTGGGGAACTCCAGATGGTTGTGCCTCCACAGCAGCGGCAGCAGGCGCTTCTGCCTGAGGCTGTTGCTGACGAGGATATCCTCCCCTTGCGCGTCTTCCACCACGGCGAGGCGCTTCCAGCTCGGGTCTAGGGTTGGCGTTGAAACCACCTCTACCCCACTGTGCACCGCCACGTCCTGCGTAGTAGTTCGGCGCATACTGTTGATAGGCGTAATAGCCCTGATCATGATGTTGATTATAAGCCATGTTTTCAAATGCAAATAATTAAAGTTGCCTCTCCGAGGTCTTACAATTAATAATTTACTAAAGCGAAAGTAGCTTTACATTCGTGCCGTGTGGTGCCGGCTTAAGAATAGTACCACCCCATCTCTTCCCGTGGGTGTCGTCAAGGCGACTAAGGGATTTCACTCCGGAGGACGGGCAGCAGCGTCCTCTGCGTACTTAAAGCCTTACTGCGATCGCCAACCCGCTCGCCAAGCGTGGCGATTATGGCAATTACCCCCAGGATCTACATACCAGTAGGTTCTACTGGGGAGACCCGTGCCCAGCAGTGGGCCATCATATGGGTTGATACGAACCATTCTGTTTCTTCCGCCGTGCCCAACACACAGATGTATTTCATGAAGAACATCAAACAAGTCTTCATTCTTGACGTAATATTTGATATTTTCGGAATTTTCGGTGCTCGACACAGGAGAAATCAGCTTTTCGATGTCGCCAATACAACAAACATCGAAGCGCTTCAAACGGCGATATTGTAACGTAGAACGTTTCGTGGATATTTTGGCAGCTTTAACGTCTTCTATAAACTTGGAATACTGCACATCATTCATATAGCTTTGATTTTCACCATGTTTTAGCTAGCTAATAAACACTGAAATTGTTCCAAAAAACTTGACTTCATAGTCTGTAAGTCTTCATTCACAGCCATTCTGAATTCGAGCGCGTATGAGCGCGCAAAAACAAGAAAGTACGTCTGTTTTTTACAACGGCACAGCGCGTACTAAACTCAAAGCGCAATGGCAAACGCGGGTGTGCGGGTGGCGGGCGGCAGGGGCGCGCGACTCGCGTGAGCGTGAGTCAGGCGGCTGTTACTTGTTTCAACTTGTTTGCATCTAGTTTTATCCAAGAGGAATTGTCTGGACCTAGTTCTAGCCGGAATGATATCGGATAGACCTAGTTTTATCCAACACGGAATGGCCGAACCTAGTTATAGCCGGCATGATGAAGGATAGACCTAGTATTACCCGAAAACAATCGGCTCGTACTAGGTTTAACCAAGACTAAGTGGCTACACCTAGTTCTAACCGGCTAAAACTAGGTGTAGCCGCACTTCGGGTTTTAGCCGTAACATATACCTAGTCTAGCCATAAATATTGTTACGAAGAAAAAACATTTTTTTTTATTGCAAATAATATTTATTACTTTTACAGTGTGTTAGTTTAATACATAAATAAAAAACAATTCAAAATATAAAAAGCTTATTCGAAGTGGTCTCCATTGGCTGCAACACAGTCCTTTAAACGTTGAGGCCAGTTATCAATAGAAGCACGCACTCTTTCCATGGGAAAATTCTTCACTGCCAATCGTATGGATTGTTTTAGGGACTCCAAATTATCATGGCGTTTAGAGCAAGCCATACTCTCTAAAACTGACCATAAATCATAATCCAGCGGATTAAGATCGGGACTAGACGACGGCCAGTCTTCAGCTCTGATGAAGTCCGAAACGTTCACTTCCAACCAAGACTGCGTGGACCGAGCTTTATGACCCGGTGCTGAGTCTTGTTGGAAGGACCATACTTGGTTATTGAACATGGTGTTGTTAAGGGGTTTAACTACCTTCTCAAGAATGGTATCTTGATACACTTGTGCCGATGTTTTGATACCTTTTTCACAAAAATATGGCTCAGTCACTCCTTCATAGCTAACACCCCACCAAACCATCACTGAAGTCGGATAATGCCCACGTTGCACTCTGTCGACTAATTGGGAAGCTTCCTTAGAGCTTTGAGCATAAATACGGTCATTTTGTTTGTTAAAATGTTGCTCAACTGTAAAGATTTTCTCATCCGTAAACAAAATTTTTCTGTGACCTCCCTTTGCGTACCGCTTCAGTAGTTGCTTCGATTTTACCACCCTATTCTTTTTTAAATTATCAGTTAAAAAATGACCAGTGCGTCTCTTATAGGCTGCAAGTCCTAAGTCATCTTTTAAAATGCGTGACATGGTTCTGGGTGCTATCTTCATCTCCCGAGATAAAATCTTTTGCTTTCGGACAGGATTTCTTCGAATTCTTTCCCTTACTGCTTTGACCACCATTTTCGTACGAACACTACGTAGACGGCCAGATCTTTTTCTGTCACAAACAGAGAAGGTCTCATTGTACCTATTAATAGCCCGGTACACAAACATTTGACTAATACCAAGCGTATGGAGAGTTTTAAAAATTACATTCGGCTCCATACCAACTTTGTGTAATGCAATCACAGCGATTCGGTTTTCTTTATCACCCCACTCCATTTTAATATAGCAAAGTATTGTACAATGTATTGGCGCCAAAATTAGAAAATACAATGAACAATCGTATAAAAATGACAGATTCCAAATTCAAATGTAATATCTTTCTTATTTTTAATTGTAACAGTATTTATGGCCAGACTAGGTATAACTCATATTCGGCCAAATTGGCTGTTAATACAATTAGCCTTTCCAGCGTCGATATACATTTTTTTTTAAATAGGACATAACTATGATATTGCGTATGAATTATGTATTACACATGATGTGTAACACTAGTTTATGGCTATGTATTCGGCTTTGCAGTCATATATAATCCGAATCTCTATTTCACAAACACTTCACAATTTTTACAATATTGGTACGAGTCTCTATCTCAAACTCACGTAATGTAACCACAATATCATACACAACACGAGAAATAACAAAAGCTATTTGTTATTAATACTTTAAACTGTTTTCATAATGCACCGGCGCCAAACAGACAATAAGCACAGACAAACAAGTGACATGACATTACATTTCAGTGTTACCATAACTTTTGTCATATCCTATACAAATCGATTTTTTTATTAAAATTCATTCTTTAAATAAAGTGTGGTGTATGAATATTAACGTTCCTTACATTCAAACGGTGCAACAATTATTAAAGTATTTATAATTATAATATAATTAAAAGAACCAAAATACATTTAGTGATTCTATGACTTTCTAATAATTATATAATATTAATCGTTAATAATCCTAATCGATATTACGATATTATTTTTGTAAAAGTGTTGCCACCGTTAAAAATAACTTCATACGAAAAAATACTAAATAAATAAATTGAAAGACTAATATTTTCGTTTTATTAATCCGGCAAATGTGAGACTCCATATCATTATATAAAAATGTTATAATTAGAAACAAGAATTATACGTTTAATCAACTTGTGACACAACTTAAATATATGCGATACTGCTAATGGGCATTCCCTTTTATGAAATAAAATAAAAATGTGTGTTTGTATGTCTGTCCAAACATTTCTCCGAAACTACAAATCTTATTGGTACCATTATTTTTCCACATTTTAATGATGGATTTATTAGGTACTTTGTATTACACAACTGCTTAAAACAAATTTATGAAATAAAATAAAAATGTGTGTTTGTAAATCTGTCCAAACATTTCTCCGAAACAACAAATCTTAATGGTACCATTATTATAGCATAACAATAGAGACAAACATGTGCATGGCAATGACAACAAACAATACGGCGTAATACGTACCGAAAATTCTAAAAAGAATTTTCGGTACGTATTACGCCGACAGTAGAGGTAACCGTGAAGTGCATGGTAATGGGCCCGGTTCCACATTGGGAGCAGACGTTGAAGATATTGAGGAATCAATAATTCCAGTAGGTTGAGGTGCTGATAATGTTAAAGCTGACTCAGTGCTGTATAAAAAAAAAAATGTTTATATGAGAAACATGCAAGTAAATACAGTATATAAATTAAAAATCACGTAGCATCATCGACATTGAAAAAATAATCCCATATTAAATTAATATTTAGTAAAACATCTTAATTCCATTATTTGCCAAACTTCTTGGCAGTATATGATTAGGTATAAATGAGACAAAAGATGTAGTATAGTCTGGTTATAATTATCCAAAGGTGCATCTTATATACTAACGACTTCGTGTTGATAACAGATAGTAGAAACATTTAATAGATACTGAACGTGCGATAAGGAACATAAGATTGTGATGTAGATTGTAGATACAGCACAAAGATATTGTACTGTAACAGTACACCCCCCTTTAAAATAAATTTATGGTAATAGTGTTTACAATATAAATTTGACCTAGACCTTACTAGTTATTTGCTGATGTATATAAATAATAATGCTATTGTACGCGGTGGAATTTGATGACGCCTGTTGTGGTGTGATTTGCTGACGTCTGTAATTTTGACTTAGCTGTTGCACGAGTGTTTATTATTTTTTTCCGTTAAACTCTTCATTCTTCTGTCCAGTGTTTTCATTATGCCGTAAATTAGGATCACGCCGATTGTTAAAATAATCTGTCCCATTGCAACATTTCTTGTCCACCGTAAGTCCTCCTGGATCAGGTTACGGAGTTGGTCCGCTTCGTTTTGATTGAGGCAATTGTCCGTATTGTATGTTATCTGGTCCTTAGAACTTTGATTTCCCATTTTAAATGTCTTGTTGTTACGAGTAGTTGTGAATTAATGGTATATGTTAAGATCTATGTTAATATATATACGAATAGCTTGCTTATATCAGCGATTTTTTATAGACGTACTACTGGCTTTACTTTACGTCCCGATCGTGTAGTGTACGTGTGTGAATGCCTGTCGCAATCCTTTGAATCTGGCACGTAGTTTGATTCGTCATTGATCATGAAAGCTGGTTTCAATCTATCAATTGATATCACTGTCTCTTTATCCCTAATTCTAATGCAAAATGTTTTATCTGTTTTACTAATTACTGGGTAGGGTCCTTTATACGGCGGTGTCAGGGCTTTCTTAATTCTATCACACCGAACAAATACGTGTGAGCATTCTTTGAGTTCGGGATGCACAAATATAGCTTGATTGTGTTTTTTTCTTTTCGGAATTGATGTCATTTGTGTGATGTCCTTTTGAATTTGTTTTACAAACTCTTCGTACGTTGATAACTGTGCTGCTGATGACTCAAAAAATCCTCCAGGGAGTCGTATTGGCGTTCCATATGTCATCTCTGCTGAACTATAACCTGTGTCTTCTCGCAAGCTACTCCGCAACCCGAGTAAAACTGTTGGAATTTCTTTTAACCAATTTTCGTTGGATTCTCTTGTCATTAACGCCGCCTTTAAAGTTCTATGAAATCTCTCTATCATTCCATTGGATTGTGGATGATAAGGTGTTGTCCTAATTTTATGTATTCCCAAAAATTGTGAGAGTGACTCAAATATTCTTGATTCAAACTGTCGGCCTTGATCCGTAGTAATGCGCAATGGACATCCAAAACGAGTAATCCATCCTTCGAAAAGTGTCTTGGCTACTGTTTCTGCAGTTATATCTTCTACCGGAAATATTTCGGGCCATGACGTACAACGATCTATGATTGTGATTAAATATCTCTTCCCTTGTGAAATCGGAAGTGGTCCGACGATGTCAATATGTAAATGTTCAAAACGTTGCGCTGTCATAAATGTACCAGGAGGTGATATCGTATGTCGTTGTATTTTTGATTTTTGGCAGGCTATACATGATCAACACCAATTATTGATATCTTTGTTCATGTACGGCCATAAATACCTTTGGGTTATCATTTTTCTCGTAGTTCTTTTTCCTGGATGGCTCATACCATGAATGGTATCGAAAATTTGTTTGCGAAAATGCTTTGGTAAGTAGGGGCGGCTTTTTCCAGTAGACGTGTCGCAGGTGATGTTTATTGTGGAACCCGGAAGCGTAATGTTTTTTGAATTTTAATCTTTTATTGTCATGTAATTTACTTAGTTCATTATCTGTTGATTGTCATTTTTCCAATTCAGCGTAATCGATAGGTGATGGCACGTATATTTCCTCTATTCGAGATAAGGCATCGGCGGTAATATTGTTACGTCCGCTTATGTGTTGAATGTTGGTACTGTATTGTGAAATGAAATCTAACTGCCGGACCCGTCGCGGTGTATCGTTTGATGATGGTTTTTGGGAGAATGCGTATGTCAAAGGTCGGTGATCCGTAAATATTGTAAATTCTCTTCCCTCGATTAATCTGTGAAAATGTTTGACGGCCATGTATATTCCTAACAGCTCTCTGTCAAACGTAGAATATTTTTGTTGAGTTTCGCTCAATTTTTGTGAAAAAAATCCTAATGGTTCCCAATTGCGTCCGGATTTTTGTTGTAAAACTCCACCAACGCAAGTAGCACTAGCGTCGGTCATGAGCGCTAGTGATGCGTTGCGGGAAGGATGCGCTGTTAACACTGCGTTTTTCATGCTTTCCTTGCATTTTTCGTAAGCTTTGTCTGCTTCCGTTGTCCAAGGAACAGGTGAATTATCGTTCTTTTTTGAACCATGTAGATATTCGTTTAAAATTCTTTGATTTTCCGCTGCGCGTGGAATATTACTTCTGTAGAAATTGACCATGCCCAAAAATCTTCTTAATTCTTGAATTGTTTTCGGTTTGGGAAATTCCATGATTGCTTTGTAATTTTCTTCGGTAGGGTGTATTCCTTGGCTCGTTATATGATAACCTAAGAAATCTATTTCCCTTCTGAGAAATTCGCATTTTTCGAGATTAATGGTTATTCCATTCTCGTGTAAACGTTTGAAAACCGTTTCTAAATGCTGATAATGCAAATCTTCGTTGTCCGATGCGATGAGACAGTCGTCTACAAATATAAATACGAAGTTTAAATCTCTAAATAAGGAATCCATGAATCGTTGAAATGTTTGTGCCGCATTGCGTAATCCGAAAGGCATTCTTAAGTACTCAAAAAGTCCAAAAGGTGTGATGATGGCTGTTTTTTCTATATCTTTAACAGGAATACAATGGTATGCTTTACGTATATCTATCTTGCTTAGTATCTTCTTATTTTCTAATATGTATGTAAAGTCAGTTAATCTTGGTAGTGGGTATTTGTCCGGTACTGTCGTGCTATTGAGCATTCGATAGTCTCCGCACGGTCTCCATTCGCCATTTTTCTTTTTTACCATATGTAATGGGCTTGCCCATGGGCTATCTGACGGTCGGCAAATTCAGAGTTCTATCATATTTTGAAATTCCTTTTTGGCTATGTCGTATTTTTCTGGAGGTAATGGTCTTGCCCGAGCTGCGACGGGTGGTCCTGTAGTGATAATGTGATGTTCAATCTTATGTTTGGGCGCATTGCGGAGAGAGGACCCTTTCGTGATGTCTTCGTATTTGTTTAAAAGTTGCGTAATACGTGGATTCGTTCCCACTGCGATAGTACGAATTGTTTGTTGTGTCGCTTTTTCCGAAGTTACATGCGTTGTCAGCTCTGTAACTTTGTCGATAAGTTTGCGACCTGCTATGTCGACTAATAGTTTATAGTGCTCTAGAAAATCTGCTCCAATTATTGGTTGTGTAACATCGGCGATTACAAAATTCCATTTATAACATCGTTGTAGTCCTAAATTCAAGGTAAGCGTCTTCTCGCCGTAAGTCCTAATTTTAGTCCCATTTGCAGCGTATAGTGTGTATTGTTCATTTTGTAAAATTGAATGTCTCTGTTGCTTGCTAATGACTGAAATATTTGCGCCCGTGTCAATCAAAAACTTCATACCACTTTTTCGGTCGGTAATGGTGAGGCGATTGGATGGGTGGATTGCACAGAGTTTCTCCGTTGTCTGTGCTCTTATTCGTTTCCCTGGTTCCGTACGTAAGTCATTGGTTTCCAACCGCATGGTTTAATGCAGTTCTTTGCATATTTTCCGAATCTTTCGTGGTAGTAACAAAATCGATTTGCTCCTCTATAGTTTGTTCTCGGCCTCATAATCGGGAATTGTTGACGTTTCTTGAAATGATTGTGCGTGTTGGGTCGATAGCCATATTGACCTTGCTGAATTGCGTCAATATCTATCTGTAATTTTGCTAGCTGGGCTAAAATGCATGCTGTATTGTTGTCGTTTGAAGTGTCGTTGCTAACAGCTGATATTTCGGTTACTTTTGAATTCATTATTATTTTGTCTGCAATTTGGCTCAGTTTGTCAATTTCCATGTCTTCCGTAACTGCTAGAACCGTAGTAACTGATGTTGGTAAAAGCCTGAACCATAGTAGTTTAATTGTTTCGTCACTGATTTTTCCTCTCCCGAGGACTCGCATTTGACGTAATAACTGCGAAGGTTTTTGATCACCGAGTTCTGTCTCTGATATTAATTTTTGAAACTGTCGCTGTTCTGTTTCTTCGTAACAATCAATTAAACGTTCCTTGATGTTTTTGTATTTATCTGTAGTCGGTGGTGAAGTGATTAGGGTTTGGTAGCAGAACGTCCCATTCCCAAACTCGTCACGCTGTTTCAGATGGTCCCAATCCCAGATGGTCCTATTCCCAGATGGTCCTATTCCCAGATTGTCCTATTCCCAGATTGTCCCATTTCCAGATGGTCCCAGGGATGGTAACGCATGACACAATTTTAATGATAGGAGTATGAATAAAAAATGCTTCTTGAATTAACATACAAATTAACATTTATTGAAATTTAAAAAAAAGCACTGCACTCTTTTCTTTTCACACAACGCCATTTGGAGCTTCCATCACTGTTATCGTTATGTTTATTGTATGTGTATGTTCCACAAATTAAACTTCGTCCTCCTCGCTGATTTTTTATAAATTCAAAGTTATGATCCATCACACCGTTATAATTTAAAGAGAGAATTACAATGTATCCGCGATAAATGACTGTGCACTTAGTTGGGGAATGAACTAAACAGAAACGTAAACATCATAATAATATTCTATGAATAAGCATCTACCCTCATTTTTTTTATAAAATACGATATTAGTAATTTTTTAATTTTTGTACGGTTTTCTGACAAAATGACACTTTAAAGTAAGGAAAAACACAATATCAAGGATTATTAAAACATGCACACTAAGTTTTTAAAACAATATTTTTCATCCATGGTACAAAACACAAAAAAAGCGCCTGATTTTAAAACCTTAGCAATATTGGAAGAATGCTGTTCTTGCTGTAACGAATTATGCAGGCGTAAAGTTTTAATAAATTAAACGTACACGTACACGTTAAAATAAATTAAAGTCATGTCAAAATAGATTGAAGTAGTATTCATCAACGTCATTAACAGGCCTAATAAGGCCTAATAATTAATTCAAGAAGCATTTTTTATTCATACTCCTATCATAAAATTGCGTCATGCGTTACCATCCCTAGGACCATCTGGGAATGGGACAATCTGGGAATAGGACAATCTGGGAATGGGACAATCTGGGAATAGGACAATCTGGGAATAGGACCATCTGGGAATAGGACCATCTGGGATTGGGACCATCTGAAACAGCGTGACGAGTTTGGGAATGGGACGTTCTGCTACCAAACGACGACCAAGTCACTAACTTGTAGTATTTCTTCCTTGGATAACTTTGCTATTACTGTACAGTATTTGTATTCGTCTCCTTGCTTCTGTGGTGCTAATATGGCTTCTAGTTGCGTGAACCATTAATCTTGGTTGGTCTTTCCAAAATTCCGGAATGCGGGATAAAACCGAGGTGCCAGCAGCTACTTTAAGTGTTCCTTGCTGATTTATGTTCGCCTTGCACGGTGATTGTGCCATGTTTCTTGCTGCGTATTCGTTCGTCGGGGTCACCAATTTGCCAAACTTCTTGGCAGTATATGATTAGGTATAAATGAGACAAAATATGTAGTATAGTCTGGTTATAATTATCCAAAGGTGCATCTTATATACTAACGACTTCGTGTTGATAACAGATAGTAGAAACATTTAATAGATACTGAACGTGCGATAAGGAACATAAGATTGTGATGTAGATTGTAGATACAGCACAAAGATATTGTACTGTAACACATTACATATAATTTTATTAATTATGTGCATAACGACAATAAATAAGATATAATACAATTTACATTAAAACTAGATTAGTATAAATAAATAATTTAAAATAAAACTAAAATTTACTAATTATTTACAACTTACCAGAAAAGAAACTACAAAAAAGGGTTACTTAAAAGGTGATTCAAAACCAGTTTAGGCGTCGAAGAATTCTTCCCCATCGATATCAACCGGTATAGTGCCCAGAAGGCTGGCAGCATTGCCACGTTGTATGGCAATGCTTATTCTTTTTGCAAAGAAAAGGCCAGCCTTCTGGTCACGAGATGCACTGACAAGCCGCTGGAAAATATCTTTAAACAACCTTTAAACACAAAGCAGCAATGCGGAACGTGGTATCGTCCAACATAGTGCCTATATTGGACGATGGAAGAGCCTGAAGCCAGATACCTGATTCCCATTCGCCCACAGCCAGCAGTCGAGCTCGCTCTGAAAGATTTGAAGCGCTATTTAAAAGATGTTGTCTTACTAAACTGCAGAGCGGACTGTCCCACTGTCTCTGGGCGGATAGGTTGGTGGGCAAATCAACGTTTGGGCAGGCCATTTTCCAGGCGTTCAAGGCCTCAGACTTACACCGCACTTCAGAACTAACCAGTGTAGGTTCTAAAATTTTCCTGGTCAGATCATCCGTGCTGTGAAGTGAGGACAAGAACGCCGGTAAACTAACATCAGATATTTTGCGGACGCCGAGGCCGCCAAAGCGAACGGGTAATGACGCTTGAAGCCACACTCGGTCGTTCAATGCCACGTTTAGAATTTTGGACAGGGTCTCATGTATAATTTTATCCAGTTTATCCAAAAGCCCCTGATGTTTCCAAAGTGGAGTTGATCTGAGTATGTAAGTGAATTTAGGAACGAAAAGACAATATCGAACGATTGTAACAGCTGAATGTATATTAATTTGAAGTAGTTGATCCGAAATTGCAGAAAAAAATTGTATTTTGTTTTCTATGAAGTATTCATAGGACTCCTCTAAAATCGGGGACCCAAGTAGTTGAAAAGATTGAAAAGATAGATTATCTAAATTTTTTAGATTTGTAGCCAATGAATTAAATTTAGAAATAACCAAATCTTTATCTATTTTATCATTTATGAAAATTTCACATTTACTAAAATTTAAGTCTAAGCCAATGTCTTTGAATTTATCTTTTAGAAAAGCAAAGTCCTTATAAACTGATTCAACGTCTCCCCCTAGGGTCCCGTCATCCAGGTACCAAATATTAAATTTTGAGTTTAGTTGTCGAATTATGGGATGAATCGCTAAACTAAAAATGACTGGCCCAAGAGGATCACCTTGTTGGCATCCTACCGATGAACTCAAAAGATTTTCCTTATATACCAATTTTGAAGGATGTCTATAACACTGCCAGAGATAATTATAAATTTTGGGGGTTTCCTATTTTGCCTGTGCCAACAAAGTGTCCCGGTTGACTGAATTGAAGGCGTTCTTCACGTCAACCTTCAAGATGACTTCTGCCGTAATTTTTTTTTTTTTTTTTTTTTGGTTCGGCGGGAAAAATTCCTGAGGAACACCCCCATCATCCGGGGAAGATGATGGAGGTAGTGTGGGGTTTGCACCCACTAAAAAACCCGCCGTGTATCGCTCGCCACCTTTGCGAACGGGCCGCCGGAATTCGTTATACCGTCGGCGGCCCGCCCAGTGGCAATGCCCGGACGCGATGTTGTAGCGTTCCGGGCATTTCACACCTACGCGGCCCATGGATACACACAGGGCGCCGCGCCTCCACGGAAGGCCGCGGGCGGGGCAGATTACCCCGTACGCCCGCCCGCAGCCCCATTAGCCTTAAGGCGGCATCAAGCGCAGATATGCGCGCCGACGCCGCCCGGTTCGCCGGCGACGGAGCGGGTCTGCCAGGGAACTCTCTTCCCTGACGCGCTCCGCCGCCTCCTTCTGCGAGATGACGTCCTCGCAGAAGGATGCGACCGCATTCCACGACCCCTCGCCCCGGACCATGGACAGAACCACGGCCGGCAACGAGAGGTCACTTCCGACCACTGCGGTGAGAACTCGACGTTGCCCCTCCCAAGCTAGACAATGCTGGGTATGCAATGGCAATTTTGGGGGTTTCCAATTTTGCCTGTGCCAACAAAGTGTCCCGGTTGACTGAATTGAAGGCGTTCTTCACGTCAACCTTCAATATGACTTCTGCCGTACCTGATCCAAGGTATGTGGACATGGCATGTATGGCAGCCTCACAGCCCCCTCGCGAACCAAAACCCAATTGAATGGGCTGGAATGTGCTCGATAACGCGTCTCGATAAAATGTGCAGCACATTTTGGCTGCTATACGCCGGTACGTACACCCTACGGCGACTGGACAAATACCACCATCATTCTTGCGGAGGGCGCACGAATTGGCCCCATACAATATATCAATAATGGTCTCGTCCACATCGCCGGAGAGCATAAGTCAGGGTGGGTCAGGGAAAGAAAGGTCATCTCTTGGCGCTGGATGCTGGCTCTGAAGACCCGCGAGCGTTTCTGCAGAACAAGGTGCCACCACGTCGCTGCTAAATAATAGCCTAGAGGCTCCCCTAATATCACCTTCCCTTAGTTTTGATTCAACGTAATGGAATTTAGAATTTTTGTGAAATGTTATCAAATCCGCCTCGAAATTTTCTTTTGGACTATAGCAGTTTTCTTTTATTCGCGTTGTGAGAGATTTTTTGTTATCATAATCACTTTTTATATGTAATATTCTGTAAGGGAAAGTGAGCAGTTGTTCCCAAGCCCTTTGAGAGTTCTCCCGGAGTACCAGACCTATGCAGTGGGTCAGATTTTGAGCCACTGAAGGTCTCGCACCGCGGGGAACTCTCTTTAAAGCCGGGACCGAATTTTTATATTTTGATAAAGTCTGCCAGAAGGGAATTTGCGGAGATGAAAGTTTAGAAAAAGGTTGAACCAGGGTCGGAAGCACATTTTGGGATTTGTGGACTCTACCCAAATGTACTTTCAAGCCCCGTTCGCCCTTAAAAAATCGGGCCTGGGGACATTTAGGGCAACGCACTAGGGATGTAGCAGGTTGACTTACACCCGCATCACTGCCGCTATGGTTGTGCAACATGAAAAATTAACTTACTTTGTTTTTTATCAATAAATATTTGAATACACACAAAAACACTAAAAAAAACGTTTTTAAACTTGTCATTTTTTGACACGGTTCGTCACTGCCGCGCAGCCGCGTCGTGGATGGTGAGCTCCGCGCATGCCTCACCATAGATTTGCGCCAGACGACGTCGGGAACACCTCGGTGGGAACACCATGTAGTTTTTGGATGTTTTGTAGGCACTGGTCAAAGAGATTTTAACCCTTGATGATGTTTGGGATGCGGCTTAAAATAATAATCTCCGGTGAAAACAAAATTATTTGTGTCTGTCACATTTGAATGGAATCCAATTTGGTAATCTGAATGATTTATTAGCTGGGTCTTAATAAATGGCTAATTTAAACTTTATTTTCGTTATATTCGTATTTTCTTTTATATTAAAATTTCAAAATCAATTACGGCATATTTTGACGTGATATTTTTTCCAAATGTCTATATATAAATATTTAGTAAAATAATTATACAAGAAGATACATTTAAATGTTGCATAGAAACGATAAACTCGTGGTAAAGTTTACTGTTGCATTAAATATATTTTAATCAAAATATGTAAAATTTAATATACTTTTTGAAATTATTGTTTATAGAATGTAACAATAATTTCACAATACAAATGTTCCATTTTACTTAATTTAGTAAAAATATGAACTTATTTAAAAAAAAGGTAAAAAATATTCAATCGACTTACCTTTCATAAGACAAATATTTAGATTTCACTCGAAATTCTTTGTAAAAAGTGGAATGGTAACCTATTTCATCGTCATTCCAATTCTCAGGCAATACAACATCTCGATATTTATGTTCATAATGTTTTCGAGCAGATAAAAAAGTTTTGCAAGAAAGCCAAATATCTTTATTAAATTTCTTAACTTGTTCTCTTTTTTTCTCGAAAAGTAGGGTTTTCACAAAGCAATTTGCACAAAAAACACTCCATAATTATTTTGCAACACAAAATTATTTCTCAAGGGACAAAATAGAACACGTGGTCAACTGAAACAATATTCGACACTAACACGGAGTACCTAATATGCAGTAAGCAATGCTCTGCGCATGCGTACCGGTGGAAATCTGCTGTAATAGCAAAATACAGAAAATAAATTGCTCCTTAATTTCAAATATGTATTCTATTTGGAAGACCGAGATAACGTACCAAGCAATTTGTAGGACAATATTTCTGTTAAATTATATATATACACACATCAAAAGTGTCTAGGGATCAACATATATTTTTGCAATAACTTTTCTCCTGATTGATTTTTTTTTTATTATTTTTTAAGGATTCATAAAATAAAGTGTTTTCGTTTGTCACAGTAACAATAAACCAAGTCACCTTTGCATTAATAAAGAAATTTGCCATTTTCCTAATAAAGGGATTTTTGACATTTGAACCACTAACATTAAAGTTCGAAAAAAAGACTGAAATAACAGTTTTCTTTAAAATTTTATTGGGTAACTTAAACAATTAATAATCCGTGTTTCTACCGCGAACACAAACAACACAAGAACATCGGTTTGGCATACTCAAAATGAGTTCATCCAAATCACGCTGTGGAATGGCCGCCCATGTTCGTTGCAACAACAAAAAAAGGTCTTCTTGCGACTGGATACCCTCCATATTCGGCAGAGCTCTTCTCTGTAGCATATCCCATGCATGCTCAATCGGGTTCAAGTCTGGCGACTGAGCAGGCCAGGGCAGGACATTGATGTTAGCTGCGGCGAGAGTCTGTCTTACAACTCTTGCGGTGTGCGGTCGTGCATTATCATGCATTAACTGAAATAAGGGACCGATTTGCACTTGTAGAGGAACGATGACGTCTGATACAATCGTCTCAGCATAAATTTGAGCGTTGAGGTTGCCTCTGATCCAAATCAACTCAGTTCTTCCGCCGATCCAAATACCCGCCCATACCATGATGGTTCCACCACTATAAGGATGGACTTCCTGGCAGGATTTTAATCGCTGTTGGCGTCCAGGGGTTCTCCAGTGTCGTATACGTCTCATACCAAAACGAGACTCATCAGAAAAGCACACGAAACGCCATTGTTCTTCTGCCCAATTTCTGTGTTCAAGAGCCCATTGATATCGAATCCTACGATTGTGCATTGCTATAGGTGGTACCCGTAGCGGTCTTCGGGAATGAAGGTTCACTTCATGCAAGCGGTTTCTGACTGTTTGGTCGCTAATTAAGTTCCCTGAAGAGTGATGAAGCCTCACGGCTAACATCATGGCGGTTATTGTTGGACCTCTTCGAGTTAAGATTTGAATGTATCGGTCTTGTCTCCGTGTGGTGCAGCGATACCGTCCTCCATGGCGCTCAGCCACGGTACCAGTGCTTCGGTAACGTGTCCAAAGTCGACTGATAACACTCTGACTTGTATTCAGAGCTAAAGCCACAGTACGTTGCCGGGAACCAGCTTCTATCATTCCCACGGCTCTGAGCATTTCTTCCCTGCTTAAATGACGTCGCCGCTCCATAATAACGTTGGTTTTAATCAGTAGTAGGGAAACAGTAGCACTAATAATGTCTTCAATGCGTTGTATGTTTTTATAGGGAAAATATTGACAGCTGATTTTCATCTTTTACTCGAATTTGATTCACAGTTCCTGATTCAAATTATGAAATGCACCAAAAAGGATCCATATAAATTTATAAAATCATAAATTTATTACAAAGCCACATCTCAATCTCAAGAAATCCGCATAAAAATGCTTGATCCCTAGACACTTTTGATGTGTGTATTAACGGAGTAAATAAAAAAAAATCAACTGGTTAGTTATAATTTTTGATGACCTCGTTATCGATACATGTTGGGAGGAGGGGGACTCTTTGACCAAACCATACATTTTGTAGGACATTTTTTTTTTCTTATAATTTAGATATTTATCATAAGATTTAACATAAAAAAGTTCAGTTAGTAATACATTTTTTAGAATTATCAAATCAACATATTTTATCTCTGCTACCTCTGTTACCTACCACAATCGAGAATCATCGCACAGGAAAAAGTTGGGTGTCTCATAGAAACGAACCTATTCACGAAGATTCGGCTTGATAGTAATTATTTTTATATCAAGAATCTGTATTCCTACTTTTAAGCGTAGGCCCGGGATAACGTACCTCATAATTTGTAGGACAATGTTACTGTTAAATTATATATATATTAACGGAGTGAATAATAAAAAAGACGTGTGGCACTCGGGGACTGCCGCGGTAAAGCTATTGCATAGCATTTTTATCAACTTAAGCAATTAAAATTAAAAATGTTTTTTTTTATTTTGAATTATAAAAAAACAATGTTTTTAAAAAGCATTAAAAAAAATTTAAAGTTTTTTTTTTTATTATAAAATATTTTTTTTTTATTTTTAAATTTAAAAAATGTTTTTAATTTTTTTTTCTGTAGGTTTTTTTTTAAAAAAAGCAATAAAAAAAATTTTAAAGTTTTTTTTATTATAAAATATTTTTATTTTTATTTTTTTTTTTCATTTTAAATTTAAAAAAAAAGTAATTAAAAGTTCTGCTATTCATCGATAGATGGCAAAACTAAAAAGTGTCACCAAAAGGAGGGTCAAATGACATAGTATGCTATTTTACCCGCACAATGTGTATGCCATTTTGTCCACTTCATAACCTTCAACATTCGAAAACAATAACTAAAAAAGTAACTAACATTTTGTGATTTCAAAACCTTGTTGATGTAATTTAGTAAAATTAAAATAAATTAACACTAAATACCAACAAATGAACGAAAAAATACTTACTTTTATGAGAAACAAAATCTATATGCGTAAAACTCGTCTCTGCAAATATCAAACAAACACGTGTCCGCACTACACGGCGCAACGCACGCGACTGACGCTGGCACAGGCAGCGTTGCCAACTCAACAACAGTAAATGTCGCTCTCACGCTGGTGAAAAGTCGCTAGATATCGCTAAATGAGTAAAATTGAAAAAGTCGCTAGAACTCGCTAGATTTTTTATCAATTAATTACTTTCTTGGGTTAAAATGATTCGGTAGATTCACCTTTTTAACCTTCATTCACCACCACCAATTAATGAAGGGCAAAATAAAAATCCATACTAAGTACCTAGATCTTTAATTTTAATCTCTCTTTATTCGTTAACCTTTCAGCCCCGGCGATTACTATTACGAAACTCCGTGACGTCCGGCAGCGCGCGCGTTATCGCCAAGTAAAATGACAGCGTTTATAAATATGTTTATATCTCGGTTCCTATTACCTCTATTCACATTTGGTAAAAAGTTTTATGTTCATAAATAATGAAGCCATTTATTAAAAACTAAAGAACACTCATAATACTGTTGAATAATTTTATTAATCCCATTGATTTCAGAGAACTGTCCGAAAGTAGGTATGTTTCTGAATTATTTTGATTTTTGGCAAAACTACTGGATTAATTTACATGAAATTTTGAAACCTATATAATTAAAAGCCAAGTAATATAAATTACAGTGTTTTTGTTTAGTCTTATTAGTCAATTTCCATGGCATTCAAACTCAAACTTCATTCTGCGCGATACTGTTCATATAAGTTGCGTAGTTCAATCCATGATTTTGTAAACAATCATCATTATAATAAACAGATTCTAACAAAAAAACATAGTTGGTTACCTATACCTTCATCGACAGATTGCTAACAATAAATCTCAAAAATACGCCACTAATGGTGTAATAAATAAAAATTACATACACAACAGGTAACTAACCTAGAACTTTATTTGTAAGCTGATTTACTCGGTAATTTAGGATTTCGAATTCAAATATTAGTTGAAAGTGAACAAGAACAATATAGTTTATCAATTTCTACATACACTGCCCTTACCTTTGTGTCCGTTTCGACTGCTCGGCCACTATGTCGTAGAAAAAAAAAACTTATGTCAGCATTTCGAAGGAATTTGTAAAAGATGAACAGTGAAAACCGCAAATTCGAAGAGTCAATAATCAGAAAGTTATGTGGGTTTAACCGTGGCCGCGCAGTCCGCATGAATTCAACTGCGCGGCCACCAGTTCTCTTAAACGGAGCGTTGTAAAAGTCTAATTCCTTTTGCTAATCACTGACAGGATTTCGAAGAAAATGTAGATCATAAAAATAATGCCCTACTGTCTGTAGTTCACGACCTACATCACTCCAAAGTTTGGCCGCGCAGTCCGCATGAATTCAACTGCGCGGCCACCAGTTCTCTTAAACGGAGCGTTGTAAAAGTCTAAGTTTTTTTGCTAATCACTGATAGGATTTCGAAGAAAAAATACATTGTAAAAATATAGCTCTAAAGTTTGGACTTCTCGTTCCACAACACTCACGTAATGGCGAACCGCGCGGCCACGTGTTTCTTAAAGTGGAGCTTAAACGGAGCTTGGTACAGGTGTCTTTCTTTTTGCTAATCACTGATACGATTTCGAAGAATTTGTAAACATCATGAATGAAGTTCTAATGTTTGAAAATCGCGAGTTACAGAACTTATACCCTGTAACTAGAGTTAAAAGAAGGGTGACCATGATTTACGATGCGCTGACGAGATATTCCCATATAAGACGTTTTCATTGTCACGTATATTTCTATACTTTTTATCGTAACATGCAAATAGTTTTAGTCTTTTGGTTTGAAATTGAGTAGAGAAGCTAATTAAAAGGATATAAAGAAAAAAATGTCATCGATTGATTTATATTTCTATTTCTTAAGTAATAGATAAAACATAATATTACTATAAACTATAAATCACATAATTTAAAAATCACAATTCGTTTTCATATTTATAATTACAATTTAAAAAATAATTGCTTATTTTCGTTGTTGTAACGATTAAGATCATAACTATATAAGCTAAAAAAAGTAGCTTATTTAAAAACTACACTAGATATACGAGAGCAACATCATGTACCTATATAACATAAAATTATAAGTTTGTAAGTAGATAAAGTTTTATTAAAGTATACTTTAAATCACCTAATTCAACAATCACAGTTCGTTTTCATATTGCAATCAGAATTTAAAAACAAAATCTGACTTACGATAACAACAACATTTCTAAAACTTAAAATTATACAACTTACACCTACCTACCAATCACAGTTTAATTTGTTATTGTACTTACAATTACAATTTAATCAAGAAATAACGACCTACGTTTTTGTATCGATTAACATCATAATATTTTTATTACAAACAAATCAGTCATACTATAATCGTTATAGCAAAACTTACTACGATAAAATCACAAAATATTCCTATACCATGTAAATCACAGTGAATTTAAATACTTACTTTAAATAAACTTAAAATATACTTTAAATCACCTAATTCAACAATCACAGTTCGTTTTCATATTGCAATCAGAATTTAAAAACAAAATCTGACTTACGATAACAACAACATTTCTAAAACTTAAAATTATACAACTTACACCTACCTACCAATCACAGTTTAATTTGTTATTGTACTTACAATTACAATTTAATCAAGAAATAACGACCTACGTTTTTGTATCGATTAACATCATAATATTTTTATTACAAACAAATCAGTCATACTATAATCGTTATAGCAAAACTTACTACGATAAAATCACAAAATATTCCTATACCATGTAAATCACAGTGAATTTCGATATAAGCCTACTATTATCTAACATTTAACAAGTCTCTATATAATAAAAATCTAATTTTAGCTCCACTTTAGAGCAAAATTCTCACCTATTATCATGTAACTTAACTACCAATAAGACCATAAGTTAAATTGTGCAGTGTTATGGGCTGCACTGAACTTTCATGAGTTTTGTTTCGGTTGTCGTCATAACATAACCATTGGTCGTCGATTAAGCAATGACACTTGTAATGACCGATATTGCCAACACATGGAAGAACATACTCTAACGCACCTATCAACTTGAATGTTTTACGTTCCGTTATTTTTATATAACGTGGTATTTCATTAAGTATAATGTTTTGAGTACCATTTAAATCAAATAAAATAATATTATTTAATTTGTATTCGTATTTAATGCTTTTGTTATTGCATTCTAAACAATGTTTTAATTCTAAATTATCGATAACGATGGCGTCTTCTAAGCTTCTGATACCAAACATGTTAATAATATCGAAATTGAGAGAAAGAAACACAATAAATCTTGTTACATTTTTCTCATTACAAAAAGGCGTAATACATTTTTTACTTCTTTCTGCACTAAACAAGAAATCAAAAAGTATATGCTCAAACACAAAAGCCATATTACAATTACATTCGTAATAATTGTTTTTTTTTTGGTAATAGAGTGAAACAATGTTTTCTCTTAGCTTATATGCTTCCTTTTCATTTTGATTTTGGGCTAATATATTAATAAAATCACGAATTAAACTATTTTCACAAGAGTTGAAGACTTCGCGAATATAATTGTTTGTTTAGCATAAAAAAAACAGAATCAAACGCGCAGGTGTTTAAAACATTTTGTTTAGATTCGATTACATTTCCATTTTTTAAAAATAAGATTGAAGTAGATGTTATTTTATGAGTTTCATATCCCTCACCCTTCCAATTTTCGGTATACGAGGGCTCCTCAGCAAATATCGAGTCGGAAGTGAATGTCACGGCAGCATTTTTTATTCTTTTCTTTATGCTAATGCTTTTAACTCGCTTTAACTTTCGTTTTCGGGATTTAGAACTAATATTGTGTGGAATATCATTCAGACTCTTCAAACTAACTTTGGTTTCTCCTTGCAGAAAATTGTAATGAATATTCAAAAACTCATCAATATTATATTTGTGAGTACGAGTCTCAAATAACAAATGCTTTAGTGTTTTGAAGTAACTCTCTACTGAGGAGGATGTAGGCGACTTATTTTGTGTATCATACAAAGGACACATTACGTTACTCCACAATGGAAGCTTGATTAGCAATCTTCTCAAAGTTGATGTTAGGTGGGGCAGATAATATTTGTTGCGTGTTTCAGTCGGCGTCTGAAATAAGCTTTTTTGTTGCTCAACGATCTCATCAAACCAATACATTATATTATCTTCCTCAATTATTAAGGTATCGTGATAGAAAGTTTCTCTTTCACCGCCATATTCGGGGACCGGATCTTCCGTAGCGAATAATCTCTCCTTCATATTTTGCATTGCTAAGTCCCAAGCTTTATTAGTAGTGTTATAGTATTTGTAAGTGCATATTTTGACCATATTTGAAACTATCATTTTGACTTCATCAAAACTTTCAGATCTTTTTATCAATAAAATACATCGAATAAAAAACATTTTAATTGGAGTATCCACGTTTTGAAAACAAGGTAAATTGTAAACATTTTTAATAAAATGGCTGGTGTCTAACCTAAGAAAAACTTCTGGTAAGTTTACACTAAGTTTTCTCAACACTAAGAATGATTGTCTCAGATAGTTTTTCACTGTTATAGATGTTGTAAAAGCATCTACATTTGCAGCAATCAAAGCAGACGAGTCGTCAGTTACAACTTCGTTAGGAGCGGTATGTATTTCCTTATACCATCTTTTTAACCAGGATGATATGGAATCTGCAGTATGAGTGTCCGCTATCATTTGAAATATCGCTTGAGATTTTATCGTTTTTGAAGTTAGCATACAAACGTATAGAAAGAGTCGCTTAGTTAATGTTGATCCATCAGGAAGTTTTATTGGGTGAAAGAAAGATCCCGTGGCGTCTATAGTGATAGTTACTTCCTGTGGATTTTTTTCTAAAAAATCTTTGTAGAATTGATTTTGTTCTTCAGACCAATAATACATGTAAAAATTCGGGACAAGTTTTATTTCGCGAATCAAATTTTTAAAACTTGGCAACATTGACATCATAAGTAGGCTTAAAATGGGATTGGCATGCAAACGATTACTTTGTCTCTTCTCGTGCTTTATTTTCCGAAGAGCGTTCATTGTAGGAAGTATGGGAGGGATTGCATTATCTTTATACTTAATAACTTTTGAAGCTATTTCTTTATGAATTACTGTGGCAGATTTGTACTGTAATTTCTTTGCAAGTTGATTTCTTTTGTATGGTGACATCTTAGATTTCAGTTTTGGATTATGCGGAACTAAGTTATCTGTATTAAAAATTGTACATTTTATAGTTGCTGTTTTGTCTGTTAACTTTTCGCTACATATTTCTACAGTGCAGCTGCATTGTGTGCATTTCCCTTTTATTTTCACATTATCTTCTGAGTCAATTAATTTATTCTTGAAAGTCCACGTGCAAGGTCGTCTCGAGTACTGCCATATTTTTTCTTTGAGTAGATTGCTCCACTTGAACTTAGGCAATGTTTTGTATTTCTTGTGTGTCGATGTAGTTTTTGGATCTCGTCTTATATAACGAACAGAAATTGGTTCTACTTTTTTCCACTCATGCTCATCTAGTAAGAAAGAAAATTGATTTGTATGCTTATCATTAATTTCACTTTTTGTCGTTGAAGATGTCGTGCTCCGACACGATGGAGAAGATAAAGAACTTTCTGTCGTCGTACTTATATCAAAAACTTTATTGTAATTTCTCTTTAGCCACGAGTACAACGCAAGCGGTGACATATCGTGATTTATTTCTTCTGAGATAGTATGAAATATAGGATCATTATATTTAATTTTTGTGTTTATGCAGTCTGTGGAATATTTTATAAATATTTTTTTTAGCTTGTCTTCGTTGACTCTCAGTTTACGTCCTTTTCTACCCATCGTTCTGAAAAAAAATGCGATGTATTAGTGGTAAGAAGTGGTCCTCCGGCCAGCTACGGTAACAACGCGAGCTTTGACGCGAGTTTGCCGCTTTAGTGGAAGTCTGCCGCGGACGAACATTTCCTAGGAAGTTTTATATTTGGTATCTATTTGTTTATTCCTTTAATATAATATCGAATTCATATGAGTTTCAATCCTTTTGGCAATGTATTTCGAGGGCTTAGAATTGACCTACCGAATAGGTAAAACATTTTTTTATGATAATGGTTATAATGTTGCATTAAATTTAACATATTATCCACTGTATTCAACTTTCAATTTAACAATACCCACCTTAAACTGTAGGCATGCAATAAAGAATTGGGAATTACACGCATGTTCCAATACATTACATTTTATTAATGTTTTGAATAAGTACTTACCGCTTGATTGATAAAACTTCCTTGTGTGATAAAAGCAACAGTATTAACGACAATTAGTATAGTCACAATACAATCCTATGAAATAACTATGAACTATCTAACACTGCACTGATAAACACGGGCGCACTCTGTAACAACCGAGACTGAATAAAAACACTATACAGAGTCAAGCTCCGCGGGGCAGGGCGGGACCCCTCCCCGCTGATATTGTAGCCATTTTGGGAGTCGCTACAGACGCAACTGGGTAGGTGCTTACCTATACTCTCGAATGAAAACATACCAACGCAAGCGCACAGTGACTTTTTTAGGAAGTTATTTAAAACAGCTTACATCTTGGATATGAAACGCATGGACTACTGCAATAGGTAAACGTCATCATTATAAAATAATTAAGTTTTATAAATAAACACTTTAGGAAGATATTATATTTTTGGCATTCCTTTCATTCGCAGACAGGACAGATGTTTCATATAATTTAATAATTTAACTAATATTATAAACGTGAAAGGTTGTAATAATGTGTGTGTGTGTGTGTGTGTGTGTGTTTGTTGCTCTCACGCAACAACTACTGAACGGATTTTTCTGAAACTTTGCAGTAAAATAGCTTACATGTCAGAATAACACATGTGCTATAATTTATATAGATATAGTGTACATTTTTCAAAATATCACGATAAATAAAAAATTAAAATGTAAAGTATGAAAAATCTGTCTTTTGCGAGCTAGCTTTTATTTTACCCTATACTTTTTTTTGAGGCATCCTACTTCCTACTAATATTATAAACGTGAAAGTTTGTAATAATGTGTGTGTGTGTTTGCGCAACTACTACTGAACAGGTTTATAAAAACGTTTAAATACGCGCGGGCGAAGTACTTCGAACGTTGTACATCACGTTAGAAACATCAAAAATAACAGCCCCTATTTAATGGATTTTATTATTATACATATAAACCTTCCTCTTCTATCACTATCTATTAAAAAAACCGCATTAAAATCTATACATAGGGATATAGGGAGGGACAGAAAAAGCGACTTTGTATATTGTGTAGTGATGATATATTTATACTATGATATTGAAATGGAAAAAAGCCTGGATTCACACACTATAAATCTTGGTCACCCTATTTTTTCCTTCGATTATAGGTTTTAAGTTCTGTAGGTCTTGTAGTTCTTAATTATAGGATTTATTTATACTGTCTACATATTCTTCGAAATGGTGTCAGTAATTAGCAAAAAGAATGGGACTTCTACTAAGCTCCGTGTAAGGTCTATTAAAAAAAACTCGTGGCCGCGCGGTTCGCTTTGTGCGGACTGCGCGGCCAAACTTTGGAGTGATGTAGGTCGTGAACTACAGACAGTAGGGCATTATTTTTATGATCTACATTTTCTTCGAAATCCTGTCAGTGATTAGCAAAAGGAATTAGACTTTTACAACGCTCCGTTTAAGAGAACTGGTGGCCGCGCAGTTGAATTCATGCGGACTGCGCGGCCACGGTTAAACCCACATAACTTTCTGATTATTGACTCTTCGAATTTGCGGTTTTCACTGTTCATCTTTTACAAATTCCTTCGAAATGCTGACATAAGTTTTTTTTTTCTACGACATAGTGGCCGAGCAGTCGAAACGGACACCTTACCTTTCACGATAAAAATGAAGAATCTCGTCTTCTGAAGTGGTCATAAATAAATGTATTGAATTCTAACATTCCGTAGGGTTGGGAGCACACCACTAAAATATCGATAAGTTTTAGTGTACGTAAATGAGTTCAGTAAGGAAAATAAAAAAAAACAATTCACATATTTTATTTTCTTATTGTGCATCTATAACAAGTGTAATACAATATTTACATGAAGAAGAAGAGGAGTGAAATTGTCGATAAAATTAACTAGGGTCTTCACAATTTAACATGTTTTTGAATTTAAAAGCATGAAAACTAATTATAAAATTATATGTACTACGGGTCTTAATCGCGTGAATTATTTAAAGTAAAATACCTTGTTTATTGCCCGACGTTTCGACCGTATTGCAACGGCCGTGCTCACGAGTAGCGGATTAAGACCCGTAGTATTATTTATACTTATATTACTATTTTATAATGTGTACAAATCGTGAAAGTTTATCAACATGAAAACTAATACTAAAAGTAATGATTTGACGAAACGAACTTATGACGTCGAAGTTGTCAATTTATTACGCAACATCTCGAAGAGAAGTTGCCACTTTTTCAAATGCACAAGGTTTTATCAAATCTATAGTCTCATGCTCAGAGTTCAATCCATTAACGCTATTGAATCGATTTGGCAATATCAAGTTGGATCTGTTAGCCCTTTACGGGAACGGTGGTCCGACTTCGGGACCAGTTCGGCAGTAGCGGTCGACCATTGAAGGATGAATCATATTTTAATAAAATTGTACTTACTCGAAAAAGTAGAGGAACTATTTTTATTAATATCTATGGGAATTATAGTTTCGATGCTATATTTCACTGTTAATACAATACTAGCTTAGCTCAGCGGTATTTTTTTAGGAAAGCTAAAAATCAATGGTTCCACGAAACCTGAGCCCCAATGGACATGCACTCAACCTGACATACACGACGTTTAAACAGAGAGAATGGTATGGCCGAGAAAAGTGACAATACGGTTTATCTGTCTGTCTGTCTGTCAGTTTGACTTTGTGGAAATAACAAATGGTATACTCTTTAATGTATGTCTGTCTGTATGTTTGTCAAACTAGAAATATAAATGTCAGTCTGTATGTCTCGTCAAGCTGGAAATAGAAATACTCAAAATGGAGAAGACTTAGGAATTGCCATGGTATAGCCTGAAATAAGGATCTACACAAAGAGGGGCATTACATGCAAAGCACACGTACGATGTACGTCGTTGCTGGGAGCAACGACGGCAACGCAGACGACTACGGCGGCCACTTTTTACCATATTGGTAACTTGTTTAGGCCAATGCTCCCCCTGGACTAAGAGTGACTGACCCGAACCGCTAGGTACTGTACGACGTGAATGTAGTTTTGGCACGTATTTGTGATGATGTTGGAGTATCTGATCGACTAACTCCAATCGAAAAACTAAATGATGTTTGGGTGTAGAAGTTGATTTTCCAGCAGGTATGGCTCCAGCATTTGATCTTTACGATCAACGCCTCCCATACCCTTGTTGTAATCTAAAATTACTTGCGGTTTATACTGAGGCTCGCGATACGATTTCGGCTCCATTCGGTCTTGTTGAATGCCATGATAAGTAGAAATGGTGCAGATTTTCCGTTTTCTGTCCTGGTATGCCATAACAGTAACATCGCCGCAATGACGGGCTATAAACTGGCCATCTTGTGAGCTTGCACAAAGAAATTATTTGAGACACATTACGGCGGTTGGCTCGCAATGTTCCTACACAATCGGTTTTATTTCTCTTTAGAAATCTGGCCAATAGGGGACTGTTACACCAATTGTCCATAAAAAGAGTTAGAGATAGAGATATACCCTTTGTTAAGGAGAGGACGGATGAGTTTTAAGACCGTAGAAGTGCTTTTCAGCAGTGTCGACGGGAAAGCGGGATCGTACACAGTGTTAGCACCAAGGTACACGAAGAAAGACCAAAGGTAACCGGTCGAGGACTCGCAGAGTTCGAAAGTTTTCACCCCGAACTTGGCCGCCTTAGTCTTAATATACTGGCGAAAAGATAAGTCTCCTTTCCACAAAGTCAGGGATTCGTCTATACAAATATTTTGAGATGGGACGTAGGCTTCTCGGAATCGCGAATTAAGGTGTTCTAAAACAGGGCCAAAGGAAAACAAACGGTCAGTACTGTCAGTCGGTCTATTGCTATTGTCATTAAAATGTAAAGCACGGCAAAGGTTATTGTAGCGGTCGCGGGAGAACATCAGCCTGAAAATGTTCGTCTGGAGTAGGGGGTTATTAGTGAAGAAGAGAGATTTTGTGGAGGGCATCCGAATGATTCCGAGCATCATCCAGAAGGAAAAAAGGACTAAAACTTCATGAATGTTCGTTTCATACCAATCCCGGCTGAAGCTGACGGACGATTCAGCAAGCCCCCGAGCATAACGGTTTGTCTCCGTCACAATATGTGATAAGATACCGTCATCCCAGTACTGCCTAAAGGCCCCATACGCGTTTTCAGATGGAACAGTAGGCCCTGTTTGCTCAGGCAGAAATTGCTCCTTCTCACCTGAATAGTTATCCATAGATAACCATTCAAATCGAGTCGCATTTTCTTCCCCAGCAAACAAAGTCCCGTCCTCGTCGTCATCTGCATCCACCCATTCCGGTTCTTGCGAATCTGCTATCCTTCGTCTCCTTGCTCTCATTGTCGCACGCTCTATCGTTGCTTCCCTAGCATTAACGACACGCATTACCATTTCTCTCAAATCCTCAGGCACGTCATCATCGTCCAAACATACCTCTACCAGCCTTTCTCCTCTTTTCCATTGGGGCTCACCAGTGTGCTGACGTCCTCTCTGTCCTTGGCCACCTGTTCCACGTCCTCTTCGCTGACGCCCCCTTCCACGCCCACGCTGTGTACGTACTGTCCGCTCTGGCACTGGCTGAAAGACCCGATGCTCGTCAGCCAAATGGTATTGCATGCCATGAACCGGCTCACGGTGATGGCGGTGACGATCCTATGGATGGCCATAGGATCGTCACCGCCATCACCGTGAGCCGGTTCATCTTGGTAATGGTCGTCGTCTTCCTCCGCGGTTATAACAACGTACCTAAAAAAGTAATATTATAATTTTATATGTACCTACAGGTACATATAAAATTATCACGGAGAAAAAGCAAAAATGAATAAATGAAAAAATGTTTAATAATTTACTGCACTCGATATTGTTTCCGTAAAATATGGCTTGGTTTTCATCATTGCAAATACAACTCAAATAATTAAAAAACAGATACTTAGATAAAAACAAGATTTATTACTTACATAATGGTAGGGGAAGGCGGGGTGCGTGACGTGCTCGGGTTAACTGGTGACGGGCGCGGCGGACTTGGCCTATAAAATAAAAGGTTTTCATCATGGCAAATACAAAGCAAATAATTCAAAAACAAATACTTCGACAAAAACAAGATTTATTACTTACATAAAGGCAGGGGAAGGCGGGGTGCGTGACGTGCTCGGGTTAACTGGTGACGGGCGCGGCGGACTTGGCCTATAAAATAAAAGGTTTTCATCATGGCAAATACAAAGCAAATAATTCAAAAACAAATACTTAGACAAAAACAAGATTTATTACTTACATAAAGGCAGGGGAAGGCGGGGTGCGTGACGTTCTTACTTTTTTTTTCGGTGGCGGCCCATCATTCTGATAAAACCAAAAGGAAAAATGAAAAGTTGAACCTAACACCTTACACAAAATAACAGGAACAGAACACAAGTATAAGCAGATAGGTGACCATCACCTCAATTCTGATAAGATCTAAAAGATAAAATAGAAAGTTGAACATAACACCTCGCACAAAATAACAGGCACAGAGCACACATGTAAAAGCTGGCCATCACCTCCATTAGCAACACAAAATGTGCAAACTAAACATTTGCAACCAAAACCAACCAGTCCACACCAAAATTGCCAAAAATTATACTACTTATCTTTTGTATCTACTTATCTGTAGATAAAAACGACGTTATCCATTCAGATTGCTGGAAGAAAACAAAAAAATACTATTGACAGAATATTTATTACTATAGTTTTTGCCTGAGGCTTCGCTCGCATTTACCGGGATAAAAAATGTTTTATAATCTATCTGTACGTCAAATTTCATCAAAATCTGTACAGCCGTCAAGAAGTGAAGGCGGAACAAACATTCAGACATCCATACATTGCGCCTTTCACGTTAATAATATTAGATGTATTTAGTATGTAAATAAAAAATATGTAAGAACTGTAAAGAGTTTTACCTCATTCATGCCCCCGTATTTGGTGTCGAGGTACTCAGGCTCCTCTTCCTGCTCTTGGGGCTCAATTGCCTCGAGGTCGAGGCAATCCTGCTCATCGTCGATTGCCTCCAAATCGAGGTACTCTACCTCGCCGTCTTCGTCTCCAAAATCGCTATCCTCTCGGAGAAGAGATTCAAAATCCTCCGGGACTTCGTCGGAACCAACATTCCAAGCCATCTCTAAAAATATAATTGCGCTAAAGACATCTTTCACACAGACCTCGTTAAAAAAAAAATGTGGACCTCGACAACAGCGCCACCTACCGGGTCCAATCAAGAATGTAAACCCTCCAGCGACCCACTTAAACAATGCAATAAAAATTGTACTGTTGGGCCGTTTAGGTGTTCAGTAACATACACACGTGCAAAAGAATTAAATATAATACCAAAGTAATTAAAAATAAAAACATCAAATCGAAATTCAAATTACACGACAGAACTTAAAAAATATATAAAATAAAATATTCAAATACATTTCCAAAACACTTTCGATGTTATCGATAACTTCTATCGACATGACCTACGAACTAGTAGCCTTCCGCCATATTGAAATTTGACAGCCCAAACTTCAAAGGACATTCTTTTACAGATACCTAAAAATATACTTTGAAATATGAATAAAATTGCTAAAATATGCCTCAAACACGTGAAATAATGAATTATCAGTATTTTTTTTGTTTATATAGACACTTATTCATTGAAGAATCGACAGTATAATATAATAACAATGGGGACTTTTGACAAACTCGAAACAACGTAAAGTTTGTTGAGTCAAAAAACGAGTTTCAGGATATTATTTCATTCAAACAATTATCTACAAAGTTGCAATAAACACTTATAAACGAATATTTATCCACTTACCTTACACAATCTCAAAACAAACACAACACTGAAATTAATTAATTACAACACGGACAGCAATCTTAGGGCGCCTTCAAATTAGCCGCTAAGAGCCGCGCTGAGGCAGCGCGTCTGCAGCGCTGCAGTCGCGCTGCCGTCGCTTTGTTTGAGAATGGTAGTGCTGTATTTTTACGATGGACTCAGACGAAGAAACACTACTCTTAGTGTTACTATTAAAAAGAAAAAGTATTTTGAACAAAAAACAAAAAAAGAAGCCTAAGAGAACGTTGCCATTATTTTGTTTAACTCAACAAACTGAATTTTATAAAGTGAAAAGTTACAGTGATCAACAATTTCAAAATTATTTAAGATTGTCAAGAAAACAATTCTACGAATTACTTTCTCGTTTAGAACGTTATATTGGAAAACAAAATACAACCTTTAAAAATACTATTTGTGCTGAAGAGAGACTATTTATAACACTCAGGTGAGTAAAATAATACCAAAAAGACATATTATTAATTATCGTTTTATTTTTTGAAGTAAATTACACATTTTTCTTATTACTATTTTTAAATATTTTCATTACTCTCTGAAAATAAATTCTCGTAAATAGACGACATATCAGTCAATTGCGATTCTTGTATTGACACATTGGCTGGGCTTTGGCTTGACTGATTCGTAGAAGTAAAGTAGCCATGATGTTGTTGATAAGAATATTCGAAATTATCATTGATAAATCGTCGTATCAGACCGATCATTTCGTATTTTGCGTCCGTCTTGCGGTGTTCAGGTATTTTCTTAAAATCACTTAACAATGATAATAAAAAACACCGATCGCCATCATTCTCAATAGATTCATCTTTTTTTTGCATTCTTTCAATGAGTATTTTCAAAATTTTATTAGTGTCATCTTCTACTGGCTCCGAAACTTTTCTCTTTTTTGACGTCGAGGGCTGAGTAGAAATATCAATAGGTCTGGACTCCGACAAACACGATAAAAATTGAAGTCGGTCAAAATGTTGATATTTTCGATGTGATGAGGCAGCTGATCCACCCTTTGATGCTCTTTGCTTATTAAGTTCACGACTATAAGAATCCCTTAGGTTTTTCCATTTGCGTTGCAGTAGTATAGCTGAAAAATATCAAACAATTTTTTTTATTTACAGGTTCTTGGCAGAAGGTTGCAGTCTTACAAATTTATATCATACGTATAATCGTGGACTTTCTACGATTTGTGCTATTGTCAGAGAAGTTTGTCGAGCAATATACGAAAACCTCCATACTATTTATATACCTGAGCTTCAGGAAGAAGATTGGTTAATTATTGCTAACGGATATTACACTAAGGCCAATTTCCCTAATTGCTTGGGTGCTATTGATGGAAAACATATAAGAGTAATCAAACCAAAGCATAGTGGTTCTCTATATTACAATTATAAAAATGATTTATTCCATTCTAATACCAAAAACTAATACCACTGGTATTTGTTTCAACTCATATTTTTTTTCTATTCCGAACCGATACCATTGTTTAAACTAATACCAAAACAAGTTCAAAGATATAAGGTACAGTCAGTAAAAATGCTTTGTATGTAAATATAAGACCTTTAATTGAAAAAAAAAACAGATAACTCCAAAAAAATCAAATTTTGTTAGCAAACGTCTTGTTCAATGATAAAATATCACTTAAATAATCAACTTTAATATAATTTTAGTTCCTCTCTATACCTGTATAATATTTTTTTTGCAAAAACATCAAACAGGAAGAATTTACTTACAATCTAAAAATTACAAAATATCTCAAAAAATTAACTCTTAATTTATATTGAAATTTATCTGACATAGTTATTATTAGACAGGTACGTAATTATTCACGTCTACCTATCTCATAACAACTATGTCAGGTAAATTTTTAACAAAAATAAATCACTTTTTATCTAACAATTGTAAAATATCACAGAAAATCAACTTTTTGTATAATCTAATCAGTCATTCATCACTTACATAGCAATGAATCAGCAATTTTTTTTGCAATGAATTCTAACCTTACCTAACAATTGTAAAATTTCACAGAAAATCAACTTTTTGTTTAATCAAATCAGTCATTCTTCACCTATATAGCAATGAATCAGCAATTTTTTTTTGCAAAAACGTCATATATGAATAATTCACTTATAATCTAAGAATTATAAAATTTCACAGAAAATCAACTTTTTGTTTAATCAAATCA
Organism: Herminia tarsipennalis; assembly: GCA_945859575.2. Taxonomy (NCBI): domain Eukaryota; kingdom Metazoa; phylum Arthropoda; class Insecta; order Lepidoptera; family Erebidae; genus Herminia; species Herminia tarsipennalis. The sequence goes on along the minus strand of OX243849.2, from coordinate 9,777,304 downwards.
GTCATTCTTCACCTATATAGCAATGAATCAGCATTTTTTTTTTGCAAAAACGTCATATATGAATAATTCACTTATAATCTAAGAATTATAAAATATCACAGAAAATCAACTATTAGTATAATCAGCTAAATGACGTGTAAATAATTTCTTATATTTCAACAATTAGTAGCTAAACCCTTAATTTTTCTAAGCAGTGACCTACGGAGATTTTGTTTTTGAGGAGTTGGTCAGTTACGTATGTGATCCACGAATTTTTCATAATAGTTGTCTGTGCACATCGTTTTGCGGGGGGTGCGTTTGATTTATATTGAGTAACAACCACTGTTTGTAAATCTGCGTCCTCTTTCAGCACGTTCAGAAGCTGATATAAATTAGCATTCTTTGGCACTGCCGAGTTTAATTTCTTATGCCAAGATTCTACGGCATTTGTGGTTCGATGGCGTTCACCATGAACGCACCAAATGTCTACAAAACTCTCGTTCTCTAGCCATTGTGACACCATGTAGTCATTAAATGTTTGAATGGCGTCAGTATCAGGACAGTCTTCCATTATGTAGCACCATCCTTCTGATATGAATTTACGAGGAAGTAAAGGCAGTAAAGCTGAAAGTCTTACATGTCTTTGGGTGATAGCATCTTTTGTTAGATCCAACTGTTTTGCTTTTTTCCATACATTTTTGGAATAATGAAAGTAGCATCCTTTAATCACAACTGACGGAAAAACAATTGTAATGGCGTTCATTGCGGCTAGTTCAAAATCTGTTAAAAATTTTACGGGTTCCCACCCAGGAATGTTTTGTTTCAAAATTTCAAATAATTTTTTGTATATTTCTTCTGTTTTTTTGTTAAGTAAAACATAAATAAGAGGAACTATACGAGTGTGATCTTCGTCACTTCCCAGATCTCCGTGGATAGTATATAACTGCACAAAAGGCTCAGGGGTGCAATCGAATGTTCCGTCGCTTTCAAAAAATTTAATGCTCGGAATTATCTCTAGTTGATTTGGACTGACCAAGATTATTATTCGGGTATTGGAAGACTCATCTTTATAATCGTAAAACAAAAAATCTCTAAATTGTAATGGAACTTCTACTTCATCAATTGATTTACATTTAATTTTTTTTACACCAGCTGCGTTGTTTCTTGCATAATACAATTTTGATTTGATGTTTGCAAACGATGGGATATTTCTCACCAAATCTGATTCAGTAGCGCAGAATTGTGATTTGAATTTGTTATATATGTTTGGTATTGGGGCGAAATCAGACTTCATCACTTTATCTCTTAAATCATCCAGCTTTTTTGCCATTACATTTTTGAATTCATCGGGCTCGCAGCTATGATTTTTCTCATTGGAAATATTGCCATCCTGTGAGGACAACAAAATAGCTTTAGCAAAATAGTTTTCGGATAAAAATACATATTGAAAGATGGAACACTTATTCATAATATAACGCTTACCGAAGGTATAAACCTTCATTAGTTAAAACATGTTTTAAGGTGGATGCTCCTGGGTGGCCCGCAAAATTCAAATTATCGTAAGTTTTTTGCAATTTGCAGCTCAGTATGGGATAGTATGGTAAATAGAAACTAAATTCGCGGTACTGGCATGTATGTATTTATATCATTATATTAGTTAAATTTATCAATGTAACCCACTAAGTTAAAATTTATATTAAACGTAAAGTTATTATTAAAATGGCACATTTTCTCTTTTCTCTAAGTTAGACAATTATATTGAAGGTTTTAATAAGTATAATTGTGTAAATACATACATGCCAGTACCGCGAATTTAGTTTCTATTAATAAAATATCCGATACTCAGCTGCAAATTGCAAAAAACGTACGGAAATTTGAATTTCGCGGGCTACCCTGGAGCATTCACCTTAAGCCTACCGAACGTTCGATAAAAATTCTTATTCATAATCGTTTCTTAGAGCTCCCATAACTAAACGCCACTATCGTACACAATGTTGCCATTTTGTAGAAAAATATGCGATTTTAGTCGATTTTAACGTTGTTTGCCTCTGGTCACAGAAAATTTGTCTATGCATTTTTAAACACTGTCATAAAAAACGTACACCAAGGTAAAGGAGGGAATAGTTTGAACTACCTAGTCTTTTGAACAATTTGTTGAATTTGTTATCATGCAATCTGGGAAAAAGCGGCAAAGGCCGTTGCCGTTAATACTTGTAATTCTGGTGAAGTACCACACCACCGACTAAATTAATTATAAAAGCAGCCGTTTCTTTGGAAAAACTGTACCATTTACGAAATTCTTCGTCATCCAGATAAAATGCATCGAATCTCTGCTAATACAATTTTATACGCGAACAACCACAATGCTATGTAGGGATTTTAAAGTAGGTATTTTAATACTAACTGACTGACATTGTAAACCGAACGTCAAACACGAAACAACTGATCGATGTCGGCCATTTGTTTCCCTTTTTTTTTGTTTATCTAGTGTTTTTTTTTACTCATGCTATTCCAATTCACTTTTGACAATGGCAGAATTGTCGAACAACGGCATCGGTACTAATTGCCATTTAAAGAAATAGAATAGAATTGATGTCGGCCATTTTATTGTTAACGAACGTTTAAAGAAGGGTCATGGCTTCTTTAAATCAAATTAACTTTAATGGAGAAATAAAGAGTGTTTTTACCTCTAAAATACGATTATGAATACCATTTTTTTAACAAGCTTCCTACAAAGGCCTTATAAAGCTCCACTAATCCATTATAAATAAGCCAGTTAAACTCTATGTAAGAAGTTGGTAACATACCTTTATCTGTAAAGATCCACTGCACTCTTTAACATTCACACATCTCCAATGGGTCCATCCATTTTTATTTTCCCTTTTTTTTGTGTACTGGTAACCAGCTCTCATTAAAACCAAGCCACCATTTCTTGTTATGAAAGTCAAGCTTCCTGTTTTTCCCGAAGATGTTGAGGGCTGATTATCAGCTTCCTCAGACATATCTAAAAAAAATTATATATTGTATGTAACTTTTACATTTGATTGGATTATGATAAAAAAAATCAAATAATAGGTATTTTAAATAACACTAATTTTAATAAAGAGAAGTAAATTATACAAAAGAACAAATTAATATACTCACTTAATAAATAAAAATCACTGTCACTCTGATACCAATACGCCACCGCCACCGCACGGAAATGTACTGAGGAATTTATGTAGATAAAATTTCTCTCCGAGTCAAAGCACAACATTCCAGTCACACTTGACTCTGATTGGTTGTTTCGAATTTTGGAACAATAAAGCAAACTCACCCTTTCTCGCAGGTAAAAAAAATAGCAAGATGATTCACTAAAACTACTCTTACCTATGCTAACCTTTGTAAAAATATTGGAGTGAAGTGAATTTGGAAAGTTTTAAGCATTATATTACGATTACATAAAAATATTGAAAAACAAATTTACTTTGACTAGGTTTGACTGCGCTGACTGTACCAAATTCAAGTTGTTGGTATTCGTTCGTACATTAAATTAAATTATTTAAAAAGTGGTATCCGTTCGGAATAGAAAAAAAATATGAGTTGAAACAAATACCAGTGGTATTAGTTTTTGGTATTAGAATGGAATAAATCATAAAAATTACTTTTCCATTGTTCTTTTAGCGATATGTGACTCAAACTATTGTTTTACGTACATAGATGTTGGGTCATATGGAAAAGCTTCTGATTCGCAAATTTTCAAAAATAGTAACTTTTACAAAAGACTACATGAACAGGACTTAAATATTCCCAATCCGTTGCCAATTACAAATAATGGACCACCAGTGCCTTTTATTTTCATTGGTGATGAAGCATTCGGAATTAGTAATTTTTTACAACGACCTTACGCTGGCAATCACCTAAATGAGAAGAAACGTATTTTCAATTATCGTTTATCGAGGGCAAGAAGATACATTGAGTGTTCGTTTGGCATAATGGCTAATAAGTGGAGAATTCTTCACCGTCCGATAAATGTACAAATACCCTTTGCTGAAGATATCGTTCGCGCGTGTTGTGTGTTACATAATTTACTTAGGAAGGAATCCAACTCCAACCCAACAATGCTGAGATACGATTTACAAAACATACAACAAAATAATCACCCACAAATAAGTGCTACGACTATACGTGATACACTAGCTAATTATTTTGTTAGTCCAGAAGGAGAATTGTCATGGCAAACGATGAAAATATAAATCAGTTGTGTCAAAAATATACTTACATGCTTCATTTTTTTCACTGGCGCTCTTGTTTGTGAAATTTTCAATAAATTTATTACATATTTCTTCCCAAGCCTTTTTCTTTTCAATTTTATTACTATACTTATCGGACCTCGAATCCCATATCGCTGGACGACTTTCTACTTCATCGATAAATTCCTCAACCTGATTTTCGTTCATGTTTAGACTTGAACAACAACAATAAAAACAATACGTGCACACCGTCACTAGTCGATCGATGAACTGATGCGCGGACGCAGCGCGGGCGTAGCGCTGCAATCGCGCGTTTTTCATTTGTATGGATTTACAAAGCCGCGCGACCGCAGCGCTACAAACGCGCTGCGTCCGCGCGGCACTAAGCGGCAAATTTGAAGGCGCCCTTATAGCCGCACTCTTGTTCACTGATACTAGTTTAGAAAAGTTTTTATTATTGTTGCCGGCAATATTTTTTATTTTTACTGTTGTCTATGGTTGAGAAATCTTATCGACCGTAGACATCAATCACTTACAAACAATATTAAACCTCAACAAGCGTACAAATAGAGCTTAAATCAGCTATGGTGTGCTGGTACCGTATGGTACCAGCCGGACTTGAAGGTATTAATCGTTTACTGGTACCGTTTGGTACCACCCGGAACTGAGAGGTATTAATTATTACTTAAACAATTCAACATACACAGTGATATAATATACATTAACTATAATTAGTATCTTATTCTAAATGAATACGTTTGATTCTATTAATCTTCGTCAGTATCGGCTTCTGAATCATTGATGATTTGGAAGGGTATTGAATCGCTCAAACTTACGAGGCTTGAAGTAGATGGTTGTGGCTCACTTTTAAATGAGTACGCTTTATTTGTTCCAATCTGCCTTAAGACATCTGATGGTAGCACGTAACTGACACATGTCTTATTCATACATTTTAGTACACATCTGATCATCATAATCGAATTTAAGGTTGCTAGCCCCATTCGATTACGTAGCTTTGATTTAACTAAATTCATCGCGCTGAAAATTCTTTCGATTTCTGCATTTGAATGCGGCAAAGATAAAACTGTAAATGCAAGACTGCATAGTTCGTGGAATGGATTGTGGTTTCCGGCATCTTTGTATGTGTGAACTTCAACCCAAAAATCGATTGTATTTTGAATGTTATTCCATTTAACAAAGTTAATATTATTCCATTGTTGAGAATTTTTTTTCTATTGCTGGAACACTCGTAATTCCTAATTCTCTAGCCAAGTCTATAACATCACTGTCATTAGTTTTTGTTCTCAAAATTTCGCTCACAGACAATAGATTCATTTTTGTTAAAATTTCGATATTTGGCGGAAGCCTGTTCTGCAATTCCGAGATAAGTTTGAGTGTGAAATTGATGCATCTTTTTTTAACAATTTTGATATTGTCATCACTCAAATTTAAGATCCCGACACACTTTCAAACGCATAGCCCAGAGTAGTAAATGGATTTATATGGCTTTCCAGAATTTCTGTTGTCAGGACGTTTACATTGGCTGGTTGGTAGACTACTCTCTTGCTGATAGATTGGAGAAGTAGTGTAAGACTATCCAGCATCTTAGTAGAATCAGTGTTCTCACCCTCAAATATTTTCAAGGTATTTTGTACTTCTCCTATTACGCTCTGGATGTAGGTTAAATAGAGCAAGTTACTTTTATCCTCAAACATGGCATGTAGAATCTCCGCTGTATAGCAATTTTCTTTACTTTTGCAAATGGAAAAATGCAGTTGCAGTTCATTCCACTGTTGCAAAATACGACAGACAGCTGGATATATGGACAGCCATCGAGTTGCACGTACTTTTAGTGTTTTTAAAGGCTCCTTTCCGCAATTTATTGTCTCATATATATGTTCGTATTCTTCTTGGCGTTTTGGAGATAGGCAGAACCAATTATACGTTTCTCTTACCAAATATTCAACATTACGAGGAAGCGTAGATTCAGAAGCATGGCTCACTGCTAGCTGGAGTGAATGACATACACAACGCACTAGTATTAGATTTGTTAATCCATAATCAACTTGCAATATCTTGTGTAAGCCATTATTGACTCCTGTCATCACAGAAGCGTTGTCTGTTCCTATTCCAATCAAATTTCCAATGTCTAAATTATGATCCTTTAATGTTACTGCGATCGCATCAGCTAGACTTCTGGCATCAGCTTTTTCAATAGGTGTTAGTGACAAAAATGTTGATACTATTCTTTTTTGTGACTCACTAAAATATCGCATGGCCATCCCCAAATATTTTGACACGCTTACATCAGTAGATTCGTCCAAAAGAAGACTGAATTTTTGGTCACCGATATCAAGTTTGGGAATATTCTTAAAATCTGGGCCCAGTACTTCACTTAATATGTTCGAACATTTTGTTTGGTGTAAATGTAGGTCATTACTGGATTTGGAGTCATCGAATATTTTTTTACACAATTCGCCAAGATGATCTACTGTCGAAACTGAGCAATGCGCAGCAATAAAAAGGGCAAGTGATGCTTCTGCTTTACTGGAATTTTTCACGGCATCAACTATTTTTTGCACTGGCAAGGACTGCTGAGTGCATTTTATGTTCACTTTTTTCTTGTTTTTTGGTTTCAGCGTGTTTTTTTATGTCACTTATTTTGGCATAGAACTCGGTTTGACAGTAACGACACATACCTTTAATATCATTCCCTTGTACAGGAGCCAGCCATTCTTTATATTCAGGAGAATCTTCCCATTCCTTTTTATACTTTTGGCTATAAACTTTCTTCTTTACCGGTAATTCCATTATCGGTAACTCACTAAACACTAATAAAACGCATAAGGTTATTTGTTTGAGACAAATGTTCGATTACGTTATTACATATTTCGCTACCAAAGCAACAGACCATATCAGATTTCTTATAAGGAGTGAATGACGGATGAATAATAACAAAACCAAACATGAGAAAGAGATTCCCCTACTAGCACGATGATTGACGGTAGGTACTATACCTATGCCTTTTAGTCATTCTTGAGTTGGCAACAAATTAAGCTAAATAAACAAAACCGGAACTTATTTCAATGAAATAGAGTATATATTAGTATGTACAGAAAAAAACGATGGATATTCGTTTATTAAGTCAGTAATTATTTGAAAAATAGCACTATAAAAAAGTCGCTAAGAAAGTCGTTAAATTATTTTTATCGCTAAAAGCCATCAAAATGTCGCTGAATCTAGTGACAAAGTGGCTAAATTGGCAACGCTGGGCACAGGTTGCAGCCTGTTACTAAGCGGTCCTCTATAGGCATTTGTGAGAACTATTATGTCAGTGGTTTCGGAGAAAAGAAGTTATGCTATTTTACCCGCCTATGCTATTTTGTACGCCCCTCCCCTAATATTATAAATAATATGAAGGGGGATAAACCTATATAACAGGAGTACATATGATATTAAATATGATAAATATAATGATGAAGAATAATTACATAAGAATAATTAAATTGTGTGCGATGAAGAGTGGTAAAACTTGGTTGTATACATACTGGTTTTGTGCAACCAACACAGAACGTGTGCGTCCGTTTTTTACATACGGCGCATTGACGGCGCATGCGTTGGTGCTGCGATCTTTCTCTCGGGTACTCTGAGATACTGTGGGTAACGTCAATACGCACGTTCTGAGTGGCTACGGGGGGAGGTCTATTGAAAGATATATTTAAAGGTCTGGTATTATGATTATGTTTGGCAAGAAGGGCCTTAACCAAAGAAATTCGAAATTATTTAATAACCTTCTAAATATTTTTTTGTACCAAACTCTCATTCTTTTCCTTTCCATGGGGTACAATGCCAGCATCTGGTCCTTTTTATCCACCCCACCTATCATAATATTGTAATCCAATATTAGGATGGGTTTGGTGGATCCCTCGTAGCAGGAGACGGCGTTGCCATGGTATGTGGATATCATAGCAATCCTGTTGCTATCCTTCCACACCATAACATCGACATCCCCCGAGTTAAGACCAGTAAGCTGCCCTTGCCGCATCTTATCTTTAGTTAGAGTGTGTAGGGCCTGAGGAACAAACTTGCTGTTCGTTCTCAGTGTACCTACACAATCAAAACCTAAACATTTAAGGCGGCGTACTAGGGCAGGGCTATTGTAAAAATTGTCCATCCACACAGTGTGACCCATATTCTCGAGACCATGTAAAAGTCTGAGAACGAGGGCTGGTGTGAAGGCGTTTAATGTATCTTCAGGTTGCTGTGGTGGAGATTTCTTATGAGCGTGAATCTCAAACCGCCACAAGTAACCAGTTTGGGATTCCCAAATCTCATAAGTTTTAATCCCCATCACAGCAGCCTTATTGGGAACTAGTTGGTTTATATCAAGCCAACCATTCCACATAAGAAGACTCTCATCTAATGAGATGTTTTGGGACAGCTTATACATAGATTGAAATTTATTATTTAAATGTACCAATATTGGCATAATTTTAAAAAGTCTTGCCTCGGAGAAGTCCAGTTCTAGCTAGTCCAGTTCAAACATTTCATTATTATCATTAAAGAGCAAACATCTCGTCAACAGTACAAATCTGTTGTACGACATGTTTGCGCTAAAACCGGGAGTACAAAATATATCGGCAGTGGCATTCCAGTACTCCTCCAATCTTACCCACAATCCCCATCGCAATAGTCATACCAAAATATACCTATAACTCGTCGACACTGGTATCGTGCCAACGGTTGATGCGACTATTAAGGGGCGTCTAAACGGGCCATTTTTCACGGCAATTTGTGGCGGCAATGCTGTGGCCGGCAACATTGCTAGCAATACTGGCAAGACCGTAATATTGACGTAATGTTCCGACCATATGGCAATACATGTTTTGTATGGACACCAATATTGGTCAATATTGATGTGATAGGTTGCCCGGCGATCGTTGAGCTATAGATTTTTCGCATTATGGCATGGTTTATCCTTGTCTACGCGACATGAAGTTTGCTGTGGGTGACGCAGTGACTTATTGCTAAATTCTGTGTAGTCAGGTGTCATGTTGTTTTAGGTTATTTTAAAAAAGGTTTGTCGTCTTTGATAGGTACTGAAAAATGAAGTCAACTAAGAACACTGACCTCTATAGTCTTAATATTTAAAGTGAACTGCCTATGGTCTCCAATGAGCAGTACCTATGAACTGAATCGACCACCGACTGACACCAGTACCTACACGAAATTGCGGAGCGGCGATGGGAATAGTTACAACATCAAATTATTTGTACTACTGCCACTTACGAACATTTGAACGAAAATGAATAGATACTGTGCACCTTGACCTTACCCATATACTTACAGCATAAAGCAACGACATCGATATGTGAAGCGCAAATTCTAAACAACTGAATCACATCAAGCACTGCCTGGAAATTGTAAAAACCCAACAAGAGGCGTTGAATGTGAGAGCAGAATCCCACGAAAGCCATCATTAGGTACACCATGTATGCAATTTTATTACTTGGTGGCTTATTCATAGGACTGTGTGGCACCCTCAAGGTCAAGCAATGTCTCCACAACTACACACAACAGAGGAGCGCGGCGAGTCCACATCAGATCGCACTCAAGCAATAAAATTGTTGTCGTGTACTGCTGGACACCAAGTCGACAAAGTGAGTTAACCCATCGTCAATCATTGCCATAACATTTACAATTCACGAACCTTTGTAATGAGAAAATAAAATAAATATTATATTATTTAATTTAAATATATTTTCCTTTACATATTCCATAATTTGTATTTATCTTAAGGTATAACTTTATGCTGCATAGGTTAACCTAGCGCCTGTGCACTCTGTATATGTTTTTACTTTTTATACAATAACTTTTCCAGTACAATAAACACAACATATTTTTTCTCATATACATTACAATTTTCTGAACATGGTTCTTACCACATTTACCAAATTCTGGAAACAGCTTGAAAATAAATAAAAAGGCAAATAATTTAGGATCAAATGTTTTATTAGTTAAAGTACACAGTTTGGTTTTTACATAAGAGTATTTATCGAATATTTCATCCAAAAACTTAGCTGGGGTAGATATATCTCATCATATCTATGTACTCCCGCCCAAATACCATGTCAGTGTCAACATGGGCACAGCAACCTACAGTTATATTTCCAACAACTGCAGCAATAACCTGAGATAGCATCTATAGTATTGACAACATTTTAATAATAAATTAGTAAAATAAGATCTGCTATCAATATGTCTGGACTTTACTCTCTTTCTAAATAAATACCTATAATTAGAGGGATAACATCTTTAAGGGCATCCTAGTCAATGATTCTACCATACAAACATGCATAAGTGAGTACTCCTCTGTATGAGGTCGCAAGTCAAAGCTTAAAATTATCATATCATTTTGTTTTATCATAAACTAGGCTTGTAAAAAACGATAATTGAAATATTTTCAGTTAATGCTTTCTACAAGCCTAGTTTATGATAAAACGAATTGATATTAATTTTAAGCTCTCACTTACACTAGGGTGCTCTTAATTTCATTATTTACTTCTAATGTGTAGGTGCCATTTATTCATACATGCTCACCACATCTTTGCTTACCACATAGTATGACCGGGCTGTTGATATGTCCCAATTGCCAACTCAATCTAGAATATGACCATCATAACATACCGTAAATGGCTTTACTAAATTCTGATATTTATGTAAATTATGTCTTTAAAAAAAAAATAGTTGCTACTAGTTTGCAGATAAACATATTATGTTGCATCGCAAATGATAATAGCAGGCTCGATTTCATTGAGCAGATCAGAATTTCCAAATAAGCTCTCAGGTATTATTCTGCTCCTCAAATCAACTTCTGCCACCATCGCCAGGTGCCATCTGCAGGCTCATGCACTCTCTTGCCTTAGACATATACCGTTCCAATGGCTTTTGGCTTATGACACAGACTACTTCTATGCAATTTCTCCAAGTAAATACTTAATGCAACACTTGCAGAAGGTACTTCATCACCTAATCTTCCCATTAATGTCCCTAGTGCTGGAGGTGGTACAGGTAAGAGATACATTCTGAAAACAAGACAATATGATAATATTCCAAATTCAAATTGTTAACATGTCTGTTATCATCTTGCTGAATTATACCTATGCACATTTCTCGTACCAGTCATCCAACATGTTGCGCAAACGTGTTTATGATCTGTAATAAAAACATTTGTTACTTTTAATATGTATATATAGAAACATTAGGAAGTTTGAGAATTGAAAGCTTGATAAAACGATACACAGTGAATGGTGCTTGCTTCAAGTTTTATGAAATATGTACTACTTATTGTATTATCAAGTCCAAGAGATGAATTGAAAGTTTCAAAATCATGAATTGTGTGTGTAGGCAGCACAGCAGATTTAGTTATCTAAGTAGATACTAACCGTCGTTGGTGACATCCAGCCACTAAGAACATTCACCATGGCTTCAGTTGCATCTAAAAACAAGCGCCGGCGCTGGTGCGTAAGTCATAACGAACCATTCTCGGTAGAGAGTACTTTTAATTTATGAATAAAAGTAAAAATCATAATAAATAATTTTGACAGTTATTTGTTGTTTTATTTGTAAGCTTCGGTGTTGCCAGTCATATCATAACATAATAAAGATTTTGAATTTGTGTATCGATTCTCATCTCCTGATTTTATTTTGTTATTAAATAAAAAATAAATTTACGCTTGTATTTCCTTTTTTCTATTTTATTACAGTTCTATTGGATTATGTCGTAGATTTATGTAAAGAATTGTTCATATTTTTATGAAGACAACAAGAGATTATTAAAATCGTTTTTTTGGTACATAAATAATTTATTATTAAAAATCGATTAATCGTAACATACTGGCATCTATTTATGCAGCAGGTAGTTAATTGGTAGATATAGGAAGTTACAGGTGCTTTGAACTAGAAGGTTTTGTTTTGTACTTTTTTCTGGTGAAGTTATGGTTGCTATTACACGAGGTTATAAGAGAATTAAGTTTACTTTCTAGAAGTATTTGTGTATTTCAACATTGCAGCTGTCCAAGCACTAAGCACTTGTGCTGCACATTTACTATATATTTTTTTATTTTGTTGGGGATGACATGATACACATTCAATTTAGACAGCGCTCTAGTGTGACCCAATTTGCTGTTTATGTTATAAATAAACTTGATGTCTTTCCATGTGCCAACATCTTTAGCTATCATAAAATATAAGTACTTATGTTCTGTACTGCTTTTTGAATTACCAAGACCAGTTCGAAAGGTGAGACCTTGGTCACACATAAGATCCAATGGCGACGATCCTGCTTCTCTTCCAATACAATATCTTTTATTAATTGTACAAGCTCTACTGCTTGTACTTTTAATGAAGTAATAAGCCAAGCTATTACTTCATACTAACTGACTAACTAACTGTCACCAAGGAGAAATATCCCTTTAATCATGAATACCAGAGTATGGTCACGATATTTTTGCGACCTTTCATTTTGAACCAACTCTACAAAGCCATTATTGATGGCCCTAGCTTCGATATGTGTTAAATGTGGGTTTCTAACATTTGGTTGGTATCTCATCAAACACTAAGTACATAATTAAATTAAACACTCAGCTCCTCCGCCTGAAATTAAATTAATAACCCATACTTGCAACTCAGACGTAGTAAATTGCTGCTGCATGGCAATAAAGCGTACTAATAGTATAAAATACTTGGGAGTTATAATAGACCAAAACTGACCTTTAGGGAGCATGTCGAAACCATGGCTGCAAGAACCAGAAAGCTTATATATATTATGAAACAATTACGCGATGTGGCCCCGACTTGCTTGCTAATCATGGTTTATAAATCGCTTGGACAGTACTTGTTACTTGAGTACTGTATCTTAGCCTAGGGTGGTATTGCCGCGACACATCTAATGTTACTGGAGAGAGCACAGCGAGCCGTATTGAAAACTTTATTAGCAAAGCCATTCCGGTACCCAACTATCCAAGTTCACGATGAAACACAAGTACTCAGTGTCAGATGACTATTTATAAAAAAAATTACTCTATTGACTCTTAAGGAAGTTTTAAACGCCTCTTCTTTCTGCAATGATAACAGAATGAATAAGCGTATTTTAAGTTTACCGACTGTTAGAGTTAGACTACATTCGCTAAAAGATTCTGTAGATACCTTCAACATTATGTGTATAATAAAATTATCAAATCATGTAACTTGCACACCCTGTCGTTTTATCAGGCTAAATGCAAACACAATAAAGAACTCCTAACTTGGACTTACGACCAATCGGAAAACCTACTTAGACAACTAGCATAAGTTTAATACTCTGTTACTAACTTGTTATGTCCTTTATTTTGTTAATTATGTATCATAGGTTCGAAGATTTACCTAACCCTGTTTATTTGATTTTTCTTTTATTTATTTTAATATTTTTCACATTGTTCTAATATTTTACAAAATACTTCCATGTACCTACTCATAGTCAGAAACTGTAAGTTGGGCTCCTTGCGGGACAGGCTTAGCCTAGTGCAAGGAGTCACGTCAAATATCACAAATAAGTACTTGCTGTATAGTATAATAATTTTAAACAATATTATTGTGATGTATTTTGTATTTTTTTACCCGACTGTAAAGAAGGGTTATGTTTTTCGCGCGTATCTTGTATGTATGTATGTAATATTCTTTATTACCTGATGTCTCACAATCCACTGAACGGATTTATACAATTCACACATCGTTAGATTCGTCTTAATCGCCCAAGTGTTCTTAGAAAGGTGAAATTTTTAAAAAACAAACATGGCGGCTATGAGATGTCAAAATAAAGAGGTGTGAAAAAAAAAGTTGTTTCGAATACTGCAATATGGGTATCAAATTAAAGAGCTCATCATAAGCATTTCAAAAAGGTATAACATGATTATGACTGTAATACTAAAAAAGTTAGTTAGCAGCCATTGTTTTTTCAATTTTCAATACTTGACAATAGCTGTGATAAAAGTAGGTTGCTACATCGGTTACATAATACAACAACTAAAATGTATTAAATAAAAACAATAATTATAAAAATAAAAAAACCCGCCTGTACAAAAAAGATGGAAACAAGATCCCCTCATAATTATACAATTTCATGCAGTCGGAGGCATTAATGAATCTCGACGAACTTAGTAAAGTGCCTCCGACTGCATGAAATTGTATAATTATGAGGGGATCTTGTTTCCATCTTTTTTGTACAGGCGGGTTTTTTTATTTTTATAATTATTGTTTTTATTCTGGAAATAAACTTATTACTTATTGCTTATATTACTAGCTATAATATACTAGCTGTCCCGCGCAACTTCGTATGCGTAATTTTTCCCCGTTTTTTAAACCTTTCTCGTCTCTTCTCCGCTCCTATTAGTCGTAGCGCGATGTTATATATGGGCTATCAAACAAAAAAAGAATTTTTCAAATCAGACCAGTAGATCCTGAGATTAGCGCGTTTACACAAACAAACAAACAAATAAACTCTTCCGCTTTATAATATTAGTATAGATATGCAAGATGCATTATAATATTATATTTCTGAATAGTATGTAGTACCTAATATCTAGTTATTAACTTTGTACGTTTTTTATTTTATTTTTTTCCCTAATATCTAGTCATTAATTTAATTAGTTTGTAAGTTTTGCAGCACCCATAAGGGGTCTATGTATGTTTAAGGACTGCCTGTTACAACATTGTGCAATAAATGAATAAATAAATAATTTCTTATTTACTTGCTAGTTTTTTTAAAAACAAACTTGACTTGGATGTAACAAGAGAACAACAGAAACAAAGAGCATCAGAAAGTTTTTATAATTCTAGTCATAGTCAATATCAAAAATTTTCAGATGTCATTAATGACAGTTCAACCAAATTATATGTCATAGAGTTTGGCCATTGTTGCTGGGTTGTGTTGCCCGCTTATGAGTCTGGGTCATGCGCCATACTATTGCCGACATATTGCCATACATTGCCTAACCATAGATTACTTGGCCAGCAGTTACATTTTTGTGATGGTTGGGCAATAAGTCGCCAATAGTGCCGCCACAAATTGCCGTAAAAAATGGCCCGTTTAGACGCCCCTTTAGGATAGAAATTGTTAGATTCAAGCAACTGGGATGTCAATTGCTGAGCAAATTTGTTTGTCTCCGAAACAATGTGCTCCATAATTTGCCGATCCCATATACCAATAAAAAGCGTGTCCAGTGTACTGAGAAACGTCCGGGGGATATTGTTAATAACCCTCTCCTCCTCGTCATCGCTCTCATCAGAGCTCGGTTCAGTCCCTATGACAAACCAAAAGTAGGTAAATATAAAAGTAGGTAAATAACACTTCTGTCTTATCCTAAAGTTCGAGTCTGCTTACCATAATTGAGATGAAACTCAATGTCATCCTCATTGAGGCTTTGACGAGGGCGAGAGCGAGGACGAGGTTGCTGGTAGCCTGAGCCGGACGCCTCTGGTGTACTCGGACTTGCGCCACACACAACATACCTACAACAAAAAAAAAAGGATACATGATACAAAATTTTAGTATGGTCTACTTCTGAAACAAATACCTAGAAAATCAATGAACAACTTACATCGCTGGTGATGGCACGTTCGACTGTGGACTTAAAGGTTGCGGAGACGATACTGCCTCCACATAGCTACTACAAAAAAAAAGTTCTACAACAAAGAAACAACGAAATACACAAAAATAATACAGTGAGAACAAATTAGATAATTGGATACATGATACAAAATCTTAATATGGTCTACCTCTTGAAATAAATAGAAAATCGATGAACAACTTACAGCGCTGGTGATGGCACACAGGCAGAAGAAGTGTCTTCTTGCGAAGATGAAGGCGCTTGCTGAGTTTGTTGAGAAGTTGACGCCACAGCACCCTGGACTGTCCTAGAAGGAAATAAAAAAAAATACGAAAATCTACTTACTTGCCACAACCGCCTGCGCTTAGGGTGCAGTGGCGTCTCCAAGGGCCGACCTTGCGGCATCTCGTGGATGTCAACAATCTGCAGCCTAAAAATATCAATTAAAATATAAAACTGAAAAAATGAATAAAAAATATATCATTAAATAAAAAGAAAAAGCAAGCTTACTCCTCTATTAATTGAGGTCCTGGTTGACCTACCGAGACACGGCCACCCCGGCTGCCACGACCGCGGCCACGAGGTAGTGGCGCTGGCGCACCACCAGGTACACGCGAGGACCCTCGCTGGACACGCACACCGCGTCCTCGACGTGCACCTCTGGTACATGGTCGTCTATTACTGCAATAGAATTTTTTTGTTTGAAATTCATTTATGTGGTTATTTCGGTATAAATTGAGCCTAAGACGTAACTTTGTTAAGATGATCAGTTGACTATGTTGATAAGACAGTCATTTGTCCATTAACAAAATTCATACACATATTTCCTTGCCCTCTGATTCCATTAAATTAACAGTAGTTTCACCCAACAATCACCTTTTCGATACCAAGATAACATGCATTATGCATTTTAAAAAAAACTCATTGTAAAAAATATCCATAAAAAAACAAAACCAAATAAAAACTCGGAACAAGAATCCGCCTCCAACTGGCTCAATAAAATGGCGGATTCACAGTCACTGAACTACGATCCCCGGCTGCCATGGCGGCCGCTTAGAATTACGTATTTTTTATTTTAGGATTTACGAAGTTTATAATCGAAGTAATACAAATTAAATGTATATTATCGTTAATACTAACAACATTTTTCAGCCAGAATGATGTTTTTATTAAAAATAAAGTAAAAATGTACCAAGATTTCGCCGCCATTGACGCCAAAATCGCAGACAATGCGTCATAAAAATATACACTGACGGACTTATAAACTGCATCAAAGTAATAGACGACTTTGAAATAAATATTTTAACCAAGTATGCAAACTTTCTATACAGATTTAAATTGAAACCTCTAGATTGGTTCGTGAACTTTAAAACAGCGTAGGATCATATCTTTAAGTTTAAGTTTATGTACTGGAAAGGACCTTAAGACCTTTTTTGAAGAAAAAACAGAAGTTTAAGGAAAAATTGTTTAATTAAAAAATTGGTTTTAACAATAGACACAAACTTTATGCAAGGGTTTATTTGTGTTTTAATAAGGTGTATTACCCCCACGTGCCCTTATTACGGATTCTAATCGGTTCCGCATAGATTTTATAAGGGTTTTTAAAAGATCTTGCGGAATATTGTCCCATTCTTCTGAAAGTGCTGTTCTTAGTGCTGCCACTGTCGTAGGCGAAGGGTTTCTCGCATATACAGCTCTTTTTAAATTGTCCCAAACATGCTCGATGGGATTAAGATCTGGGCTGCGTGCTGGCCAATTCATTGTACGTATCCCAACCTCTTCGCAATAATGTTGAACTTGTGCAGCTGCATGCGGCCGGGCATTATCCTGCATTAAAGTAAAATTTTCGCCTATGAATCCCATGTAAGGCACCACGTGATCTTCTAATATCTCTGTTATGTAGCGATGTGCTGTCAAACCCCCTCTATTACCGTTTTGACGGACCATGTCTATGAACACAAGTTCTGTTCGCCCGTTCATCGATATGCCACCCCAGACCATACATGAACCGCCTCCAAAAGGAACACGCTCCTCAATGCAACTTTGAGCATATCGCTCCCCACGTCGACGATAGACTCTTCTGCGACCATCTGCACCATATAAACATGTCCTACACTCGTCCGTGAACAATACAGAGGCCCACTGCTCTTCTGTCCAATTCAGGTGATGACGCGCAAATCTTAAGCGAGCTTGTCTGTGAGCTGCAGACAACTTTGGACCATTTGCAGGTCTAAAAGGGGTGATAGCCGCTTCCTTTAACCTTCTTCTTATTGTTCGTGCACACACGTTTTTTCCACGCACTTCATTAAGCTCGGTTTTGATGTTAACTGACGTGAGGAAACGATTTCGCAGGGAAGTTGTAACAATAAATCGGTCATCACGACCTGTGGTTGCTCGAGTTCTGCCTGTACCACGTCTCCTCCTGTAAGAACCTGTCTCTACAAACCTTCTGTATATTCTACAAACCGTAGACTGGTTTAAATTTAAATTTCTACCAATCGTTCGTTGATCCAAGCCCTCCCGCACCAATGCTACAATTTGTGCCGCTTGTTCGGACGAAGTATCCATATTATGGTTCAAAAACTCTCGATGTGTTAAAAAACTAACCCAACAATTATGCTGGTAACAATAATTCAATTGACCAAACAAAAAAAATCAATGAGAATTAATTTAAAACTTTGCTATAAATAACACGCAAATCTGATACTACGAGTAAATTTTCTTTTCCCGGCTATATTCATTTGTTTTACCGCAGTTCTATTTTTAAATTTAATTTTTTTTTAAGATTAAGAGCCAGTCTTTCCATATTTATATATGAACTTTGATGCAGTTTATGAGTCCGTCAGTGTATATCCGAATCTTTATTTGACACGCTGTGCATGAATTAAAATGTGTTTATTACTTACCTTTCCATGTCGAAATTGAAGAATAACACAGTTTATGATATAAGCAGAGGCGGCTCGTAACATTTTTATTTGGGTGTTCACTAAAATTAAAGAGGAAAAATGAGAGCTTACCATTCATTTTATTTGTAGAGAAAATCCATTCGGCGTACTTTTTGGCGAGCGAAGACATCTATAACTTTTTTGTGAAAATCGGATATTGAATTAATTAAACGTTTTTCTATGCTTATCATGCATAACGCATTAAGACGGTCTTGCGCCATAGTATTGCGCGTAAACGTTTTGATTTTATTTAGTGTGGAAAAACAGCGCTCACTTTCTACTGACGTCATAGGAATAGTGCATACAATATTTAAAAGTTTCATGCTCTCAGCAAATACAGACTCCAATGAAAATTCCATAAAATGTTGAAGTAAAGCAACAGAGCCGTCAGCATTGTGAAAATCTTCTTTGCTATAAATTACTATAATAATTAATTTCTTAATTTTGTTTTTTCTAGGAAATTGTATGTATTTGTCACTTTTTAAAATCATCTCCTGAAGATTCTTATTAAACTCCGCAAATCTATCCGTGTAGAATAATTTAGATGCCAATAAATGGTCCGTATGTGCAAATCTTTCCTTTATTTGCACTCTCAATACGTCGCATACTTCTCTTCTCATAACAGAGTGATTAAGGTTATCAGGGCGACGTTTTGTCTTTGGCGAAGGTGGTGGAACGGCATCACGTAAATGATTCACAACTTTTTCGAATTTATTGATTTCATTTATTATTTTAGTCGAGTCAAGTGATCGAGACTGTAAAAATTTAAACAGCATTTCACAGTGCGGCATAAGCGTCGCTAAAAAGTTTAGCCAATACAAAAAATTATCACTATTTAAGTATGAAAGAAGTGATTGAGCTTGGTTATAGGTATTGAGGTCGCTGTTATGACTGTCCATTATTGCTTGCATGCAATCTTTAAGAGGCTCTAAATTGTCGTGTATAACTTTAACCGTACGTGTGTTATAATTCCATCTTGTCTGTGGGGCGGCAGGTATTCTTTTATGCACGATGTCTTTTAAAATTTCAGGTCGTTTCGAAAAAACGACGGAAATGCGTGCAAATTGCAAAAGAAATTCCGGACGGTATTATTAATCGATGCACATTTTTCTAAAATTAAATTAAGTTGATGCGCGTAACAATGTACATAATAAGCATACGGGTAGATATTTCTAACAAGCTTTTGGGCACCATTGGTACTTCCACTCATGGCTCTGTCGTAGCTCTGACCAATTAACTTATTTTTATCTATATTTAATAAAACAAGCTCTTCTTCTTCTATTACTTCTGCTGTATGGCCTTTAGGTTGTATAAACTTCAGAAATCTTTCAAATATTTTACCATCATGTATATACCTTATGATCAATACTAGCTGCTGAATAGTGGAACAATCAGTTGATTCGTCTGCCTGAATTGCAATAAACTCTGCATTTTTAATTTGTATCTGTATTTCAGATCTGCAGACTTCATAAAATGTTATTTTGAATTGTTTTAGACGTACCTACCGGTCTAGCCAGTGGAATATTTGCTACAAAGTGTTGCATCCATTGCAAGAATAGTTCTGAGTTGATCCAGCCATTTTTGGACAATCTCGCAATTGAGCCTTCGGGAGCACCATTAGCTAAATCAATTACCATTCGGACACCTTTGAAAATTACATATAGAGGAGATACCGAAACCCCAGCTGCACTACAACATCCAAGAACAGTTTGTGTGACACCCTTTTCTGCAAAGGTTCTACTGTAGATTACCTTTTTGCCCGTTTGAGTAACAATTTTTGATGGCTTGACAACAAATGTTACACCTGTTTCGTCACAGTTGTAAATTCGCTCTGGTTTTAGTAGAATATCCAGTTTAGTTAAAACTATCAAAAGCTTATCGTAAAAATCGACAATGTTCTCTCTATTAGCAGTAATAGCTCTGCATGCTGCAAGCTTTTCGGGGATGCGTCAAGAAAGCCCGTAACGTTCTTTGAATGACCACCACCAATATGGCCAAGCTTTTTGTTTAGCATGCATAACATTTCGCTTTTATGTCCGTCACGCTAAGACCGAAGCCAATTTCTTGCATCTTAATAATGTAAGAAACAAACTTACACTCAAGTTCGGTATCCAAAGTAAACGGCCTCCCGAGTTTAGGTAACTGAAATTCCTCACCTCCATGATTTGCAATGTGCCTCTTTAAGGTCGACCATGGTACTCCATACTCCTTAGATGCTTGATAAACAGACCATTTATCGTTTACAACCTTAGAACAAGCTTCTCTGAAGGACGAGCTATCATAATTTCTTCGTTTGGCCCCTTTCATCTGCCTTTTTTTTGAAATAACTTTATTACCATATGAGCAATAATATGGTGATATTTACGTACCTTAAGCGCCCCAAAAACCCTATCAAAAACCCTTTCAACGAATATTCGAACGGTCCCTGCATGTGGGGTATCATCGTGTAGGTATTTTAAAATCATGATGAGGTTTCTGTATAACTGTTTAGGATTTAAAGCGATTTAAAGTTTGTTATCAACTATTTTCACTTAAATTTTCGGTAGTTACAGTTATTACGTTACGTCTTTCAACTAACCACTAAAAGTATTAAATAAAAAATAAATTTTAAAAAAGACACATTCAACATTATTTTTGTCCCCGTGTTTTTAAGCAGGCGGGTATTTGATTTTTTCTTTCCTAAAATCTATGTTAACGGTGCTTTGACATGGGATCACAGATCAAAAATAAAGAATCTTACTTACATACATACACACATACAAAATACGCGCGAAAAACGTAACCACTTTTCCGTTTCGTCTATGAAATAACAGCTTAAAGGCCTGAAAAATGATGTGTCAAGAGGCTGCAGTTTGTTTGAAGTATGAGCGGGACAACGTTGTGACTTTTGGCATAGTCAATAGCTTCTAAATTTTTTGTATGGCTTGTGTGTCCATCGAGTATTAGTAGAACTTTTTTATCGGCAGTTGGTTTAACATTTTCAACGAAGTGTTGCATCCATACAAAAAATATATCTTTGTTTATGTCGGGATTAAAAGCAAAATTGACCCTGGAGGTGCACCGTCTTGCAGCTCATCTTTGGCTCGTTTGCGTTTAAAGATGATTAATGGAGGGACAAAATATCCTGATGCACTTGCACAACATACGGCTGTTGTAGTGATGCCGCGTTCACCGCTCGTAATGGCCCCAACTTGATGTTTACCTTTTGGTGCTAATATTTTCCTAGGTCTACGCTGAACTGTAGATAGACCTGTTTCATCGACGTTAAAAATATATCTTGGGTCAATTATATTATATTGGCCCATGATAACTTCCAGCTTTTCAAAAAAATCTTTAACTGTCGGTTTGTTAAACGCAGTACCTAGCCCTACCTATTGAATGACGTTGCTCTTGGTTGCCTCAGATTTAATTCTGGGTGACGTTTTAAAAACCCGTAGTACCATTTTTTACCAGCAATTCCTTTTTCTTTGTTGAAACGGTGATTTAAACCACTACTTTCCGCTATTTTAAACTCCAAGCTTCTTACATCTGATGGTGTTACACCGTATAAACAACGCTCCATGTCAAGAATATGGTCAACTAATTTTTTTTCTATTTTTGGAGTCAGATCACCTAATGACCCAACAATTTGTTTTTTTCCTTTCGCTTTTAGATTCTTGTCATCAAATCTTCTTTTTAGTGTGGCTTTAGGCACTCCGAACATTCTGCTTGCCTCATTTAGACCAACCTCATTTCTACCCAAAGCTTCTAACTCCAATTTCATGCTGGACTCGTTCCACGTATAGTATTGCCCTCTTTTTGCCATGCTAAAACAAAAACCAAAATTTAACATTTAACTGACTGTTTTTGTAAGTTGCTATGATTGGACTAGTTCAATCAAAGAGTCTCATACCGATCCGTTGATGGCAATTTGCTATTGTCCCACAAAAAGGTTTATTAAAAATAAATTTAAACATTTAGCTACTAAGTACTTAAATATTCTCGAATATAGATAAATGTATAATGTTATAGATAAAAAAACACGTTAAAATAGTATACCAAACTATACTTACATGAAATTGCACGACGCGGGAATGTTATATCGGGAACTCGTAATACACACCGACGCACGTCACTTCTCACCGAGGTCTGCGGGGACACTGGCGGTAGAAGGGCCGGGTTGGGGTACTTAGAGCTAGCGTTCGTAGGTAACAAACGATTAATAAAATGAATCGTTCCCGAGTTATTTAAGCGGTCCAATGCAAGTGCCAGTTCAATCATCGCAACCTTATCCGGAAGGTTGCGATGATTGGACCACATAACTTTAAGGTGTCATATCGCATTAAATAAAAGTGATAGAATAAAACTAATAATTAATATTTAATCCTTCCTTGATATAAATATGATGATATATTTATTTCATTTTAAAGTTTACTAGTTGAAGCAATAAAATAAGAAACCTATTTTCATATCCGTTGCTTTCTTTAGACCACCGTTGCATTGAATGGACCACCCTGTTGCCATCAATGGACTTAAAAAGTTTTATACTGAAGGTCCAATCATGGTAACTTAGTTAAAACACATAATTTGAATCAACTTTTTATTAATAGGAACTATCACAATCATTTAATTATAATTAATGAACGTTACATTGTAAAAATTTAATAAAACAACAACTATTTAGGTACTATTCGATATTTATAGAATCACCGACAATAACAATTAGGACCATGCAATAGTAACAATTTGGCATGTAATTTGAGATCTATACGAGTCTTTATTATTATAGTTGAGGTAATAATAGTATCTACTGAAATAATATTAATTAAAAAATCAAACAGTTACAAAAACTAAACATTATTCTTAACAAAAATAATTTGAAAAAATCAGTTAAGCGGTTTTGAGTCTTTATTAAGGTAGGACTTCTGACCTACCTAATCAAAGAACTTACTTAGCTTCTACATAGAGGACATATAATTTTTTTAGCCTTTGAATTTACACACGCACAATGTATGTGCACCCAGGCTTTACAAATTTTGCATTGTATCATGTCCTCTACTTCACATTAAAGGCAAAGTTTGCAGAACCATTTTTCAATATCTATTTGCTCTTTTGCCATCTTACTAGTCGACTGTTTACTGCTGACTGGGCTTAGAGGTTAGTTTTTCCATCTTTGGATTTTTATTTTTAGCTTGAGCTACTTCCAGAGCAGCTTTATACGGCGATGAGGTCAATTCGGAACAACTCTGTCCTTTGCGACTTCCTTTCCGTAAATATTTAGCAATTTGAGATCCTGGAGAAATCTGATTTATATGAAACTCGTATGTTCTACTTGTAGAACTCTCTGGTTCTGGCTTCTTTTTTTTATTAGGAGGAGTGTCATAATTCTGTCCTGTAATTTTAGGGGGTGTCTTGGCATCCATTGCAGTTGGCTCTTCATCATGTTTTGGTGTTAATTATTTTTCACCCTTGCTGTCCGAATCTTGATTTGGATCAACTTCTACCATATCAGAAATAGATAGTAACGGTTCCTCTTGTTGCTTAAGTTCAGCTGTACCAGTTGTAGCTGGTTCCATTTCTGGTATTTTAGGTAACATTTCAGATAAAGGATCAAACTCTAGCTGAAGTTCAATATTCTCATTTGGTTCCTCTTCAGTGACTATAAACTCATAGTCAGCAAACACATCTTTGTTTAACGGGTAGATACCCGTTTTCGAAAAGCCATTGGCGGCAGTACCCACAGAAGCAGCTCGAGAGTAGGCTTTTCCAAAAAGGATGGACACTTGGAATGTTGTTACAACTCGGCCAGGATTCTGGCGCAGCCATTTTTCAATTTCATCTATATAATAGAGACTTAAAGGCTTGAAAAAGGAAACATCAAGTGGCTGCAATTTGTGCGTTGTGTGCAGGTAACGAAAGTAAAATAACGTTGTGTGAGTTTGCGTAAGTAATTGCTTCCAGATTTTTTTGTGTGGCTTGTATGTCCATCTAGAATGAGCAGAACTTTTTTTTTCTGGTGTTGGTTTAACTGTCTCTACAAAGTGTTGCAGCCATAAGAAAAATATTTCTTTATTAATATAGCCACTATCAGCGTTGAATGCAAAAATGGTCCCAGGCGGTGCCCCATCTCTTAGTTCATCTTTTGTCTTTTTCTTTTAAAAATTATAAGCGGCAGCACTAGCGCAACATACAGCAGTGGTTGTTACTCCCCTTTCTCCACTTGTTATTGCACCTACTTGGCGCTTGCCTTTTTGAGCCAGAACTTTTCTGGGTTTTTTCTGAATAGTCGACAAGCCTGTTTCATCCATATTAAAAATACGCTGAGCGTCATTCAAATTATGTGTGTCCATTATAGCCTCCAGTTTCACAAAAAAATCCGTTACGGTCGTCTTATTAAACCCAGTGGCCCGGCTCATAGAAGTTGCTCTAGGCTGTCGTAAACTCAACTGTGGGTGGCGTTTCATAAATGCGTAATACCATTTCTTACCTGCACTCATTTTCTGTTTATTGAATCTATGCTTGATTTTGTTTATCTCGGCTAAATGAAATGCAAGCTCCATGACATCTTTAGGCGTAACACCGTATAATGAATTTTCCATTTCAATTATATGATTATAAAGTTCAATTTCTAATGCTGCAGGAAGATCACCTTCTGATCCTATAATTTGAATCTCTTCCATAGCTTTTTGATTTTTTCCATCCATTCTTCGTTTTAATGTTGCTTTTGGAACACCATAAATTCGAGATGCTTCGTTTAATCCAACTGTTTTTTTTCTAAGCGATTCTATGGCAAGTTTCATACTTTCTTCGTTCCAAGCGTAATACGTTTTCTTATGTTTTTCTGACGTCATTCTGGAAATAAATTAAACAAAAAGTTGAATAACAAAGTTTCTTTGATTGGACCAGTCCATTCATACCTTCACTGCTGTGGGCCAATGATAGAAACTGATACTCAATTCAAAATATTTTTTCTATTAAAAAAAGGAACGAAATTGTAAAAAATTTCAACAACCTAATAAAACACAGATAAATATCCTATTAATATATAATATTATCATTGAATAAACAAAAATATAACAATACTAACATCGATGTTTTCGTTGAGTGATTTTTATATCGCCGTCCTTACAGACACGTTCGTGCACGTCACTCCGCGATGCGTGGCCCGTCGATACTGAGTTTTGAAGGACACTTGCCGGTCTCGGCACTGTTGCCTAGCAACGTGCTGGACACGTTCTAATATGTTTAATTTTTAAAATACTTAGGTGGTCCAAAGAATGTGCCGGTCCAATGATCGCAACTATCCCCTAATCCCGCTCGCTCGGCGCACATGCATCCATCTCGGTCCAATCACCGCCCGATATCCGGTGCTTCTCTCTTCTCTGATTGGCCACCGGCCGCACGCGTGGGTTAATATGATCTAATATATGACATATGAATATACATTACGTTAAGACATACCTAATATTAAGATTTCGTACTTGTTTTACTTTAAATGAAGCTGATTATCAACGTAGCCCGTGTTTCACTGATCCTCCCGAAGCCTAAACCTAGCAAGACTGTTAAAATAATTAGTAAAGTTTATCGTAATAATGTGCTTGTGGTGAAGCAGATTTATCTTAAGGATCTTTGGTGTTGGGATGAGTATTTGAAAATGTGACTTTGCTCCAGGTGTATTGCTGGCTTGATCTACCGAGGGTTCAACTGCAGGGATTTTATCATGAGAAGGCTGCATTGGGTTTGCGGTTTTCATCATTGAAATCGAAAGCGCCCGTACTTATTTGGCTTGGGGTACGAGTAACAGCACCAGTTCATAATACAGATAATGGTATATTATCATCGGAATCTGAGTCAGACTTGGCGCCTGTGTTTAGATTTATACCAGCCATCTGTGTAATGTTTGTGTTCTGTGTAATTTCGTGACTGGTGGACGCCATAACATTGTCACTGTTAGCTGGATTAGCTAGCTCTGTTAACGCAGATGGAGCAAACGCCTCTTCAGGTATAATTTCAGGGTCAAATGAATAAAGACCATTGAATCCATTTACGATATTATCATGTATCATGTCATTTTGGCCAGACTTCCGACAAGATCATGTTAAAACTTGATTTATTTAGTTTCCTTTTTGGATTTTTTGATACAAATTTTAACAGTTCTTGGTCCCAATGGTGCTCAAACGAGCGATATACCGATTTATCCAGTGGTTGGAGTTCATGTGTCGTATTTGACGGAAGACAATACAGTGATATCATGTTTTTCAGCTTCTTCTACTATGCTGTAATCGAGATGACGCTCCATCAAACACCAGAAAACACTTTACTAGTGTCAAAAGTTTTATGTTTAGCCAAATGTTCAATGAAATCAATAAAAGTTTTATGTGTCATATATCCTTTTGCAGTCATTTTGACCAATGACCCAGCTGGTAAATTATCAGTAAATTCTGGTTTCATTCTTTTTCCTTTAAACAAAATCATCGGTGGAATGGCATTCCCTATAGCATTCACACAGCCGACTACTGTGACGCTTTCTGCATGTTCGTTAGCTATTTGATGAAGTCGTTTTATTCCTTTTTGGGCTAACACGGTTTGCTGGTGATGAAGTGATATACGGCAGCCCTTCTCGTCCATATTATACAGGCATTCCGGTCTATTTTCAATATGAAGTTCCTCTCGTAGGCTCTTTAATTTATAAAAATGATCTCTGACTATAAACTTATTCAATTTTTGGGCCCTTGCTGGGTTCATCATTAGGGCTTTTCGCCGAGTTAGTTGAGGATGTCTCATTAGGAAAAGTTTCAACCATTTTCTTCCAGCTGTAGAAGTGGCATCATTATAGTGATGAGATATGTTGTTTTTTTTACAAAAAACGTAGGCTTGCTTTCGAACAAGTTTAGGTGTTAACCCTTAATATGGCAGACAAGAAAACTATGAGATATTTATTTGTGCTGAAAATATGTTATTGCTAGATATTAAACGTTAAATATTTTTTTATTTAATTCCAGCCCCATGGTTTTCATGGGAAATCAGTGTTGAAAATGCTTAACAAAAAATGTTGTTCAACAAAATAAAATTAGTTTTGAGTGTAAGTATATTTAACAAAATTGGTTAAGGGTAATCAATAAACACTAATACATCGAAAAAAGTCTTTATTTTTTAAATAATTGTAATACAAATAACACGAAAGAATTATACATTATGTTTTTTATGATGGTAATTGTAATGGCAATTCCGATCCTTTACAAAACAAAGTCGTACATTGCACTTTAGATAAAAAACAGTGGTAAAACCTTTCTTACAATAAGCACAACGTCCGTAATCTTTTCCATGATCTGGGAAATGATCAATATTGTCGTAACGTACATCATCAGCCGGAACCGCACGAGTGGGTTTGCATAACTTCTTTTCCTTTGAAACATCTTGCACGTTAGCATTATCAACAATCACACCTTTTTTTTATCAAAGCTTTATAAATCTCAAGACGAAACTGTTTAAGATGTTTGTATTTACTACATCCCTGCGTTTTCAAATCTCTCCTATAAATCAACCAACCATTGTTGACACAAATATCAATAATTTGCGAAAAAATTGATAAATACCAGCGTCGCGTTTTCATTTCTGTGTGGTAAAGAGCAATCAACATATCCGCTAGGTCAACTCCTCCCATATGGGCGTTGTATTGTTTGACTATATCGGGGTAGTCTACCAAAATCCTCTCCTTCTTAATTTTGCAGTACCTTTTTATTTTAGTCACTGGGTATGCATCCGTGTAACTTGAAGCTAAAACAACGCATTTGTTATCATGCCATTTCACGACAGAGATCTTATTTTTATTGCACACGGTGTGGCAAAACGATCCTCTACCTTGAGCTTTCAAAACCTTATCAGTTTTCAGTTTTGAAGTCGCATCCTTCAAGCGATTAGAGCGCATAGTGCCCAAGCTGAAAATTCCGTAGGAGTCTCTTAAGTGATGTATGAGATCTAATAATGAGAAATAATTATCGAAATAAACAACACACGGTTTACACCTAATCGTTTTGCAGAGTCTCAAAACAGCTTTAGCACCCCATCCTAATTGTTCTTCTTTCACTGTAAAAGAACAATCTTCAAACGCATCGTTACCAGCGTACAAGAAAAAGTCGTAAATGATTCCTGATGCTCCCGCCCGAACCAGGTTTTTAAATCCCCACTTTCGGGGTTTTCTTGGATTGTACTGCCGCTTTTTTCCAGCTTTAGTACCCTTGTATGGGATAACCATTTCGTCGATGCTATATCTACTCTCTTCTTCTATTTTTAGGCAGTTTTGTCGAACCTTTTCCACTAAAGGACGTATTTTAAAATAGGGGTCGGAATCGATCTCTGAATTATCTACAAAATGAAGGTATCTTCGTATAGCCTGGTATCGTTTTAACGGCATTAAATCTGCTATTAGAGGATAACGAGTATCGGTGGCCCAATAATCTAAATATGACGGCATAGGCACTATACCCATCATTATTTTTATTGCCATAAATTTTCGTAATTCAATTACTGACACATTTATGGATCGGCCGGTTGTTTGTACGGAATACATATTTGTAAATTGGCACATATCTTCAAAAATACTTTCAGAAAAGAAGTCACTGAAGTAGTCAAAAGCTGTCTTGTTTAATAACAAGACGTTTTGGGACTAATAAACATATCTGACATAAGCTCAGCCCGATGTTGGAAACGACAGTTTCTATATTCGTACTTTAAGTCGAGTTTTTTCTTTTTAACTAACAATCTGGGTCTAATCATATCATGCGGTCTAACCACGTTCTGCTTGCGACGGTTTCGTCTTAGAAGTGTTGATTGAGGTGTTATAGCAGTAACTTGTGGAGATTGCTGAGGAGTGCGAGTTACTTGATTGATTATGAAAGACGTAGTCACTGAAGGTAAGTTCGACATAGGAGACACTATTGGTAATGAGCTTATGGATGGCAAGGGCTATTGCTATTACCAGGCAAATCATCATCGGTTACATCCAAGTTCAGGCGTTCTAGAGACGAATTAATTGATGGTGCTTCAGAAGGTGACTCCGAAATTCGACATTCAAATCGTCGCACTTCTTCTTCGTCGGAGCTTGAAGTTCCGCTTACATCAGATTGAGCATTATTTTGAGGTACAAGAGCCAGAATACGGCTTGATCTTGAATTCTGAAATAAAAAAAATTGCAGGCAAAGAAGTAAAGCCAACCCAACCATTAGCTGTGTCCGACATGCGAAAGATTAATCATGATCAAATGAATAAAATATGAACAACAAACAATCGAACACACAATGTTATAGTTTCTATTTGTTAGTTCAATAACCATATTAACAGTTGCGTAAACGGCCAAAAAGGCCAGTTTCCAAAATAAAATACATTATAACATAAATGTAAGCTTTTGATAATGTTGAGCATGCTTATCAAACACGACTGCCACCAAATAACTCATCATGCAGTTTTGTTGAGAATACTTAACACACGTATATTGGACCAAATTATACACCACCCAATATTGTTAAGCATACTTAACAGTTTTGTTTACAGACTTGTTATATCCATATTGCAGTGCTTACAGACATGAAAATAGTCTAAAAATATTGACAAACATTAGATTATATAATTATGCAGTACTTTTCATACATATGAACACGTTAAACAAAAGTAATTGAATATTTACCTTAATCGTCCGGAATGCGGATTGCCTCGCTGACATTTTCGACAGATAATGGACAGATTTCTGTGTTGCCAGAACGTCAAAATATTTTTACACTTATTTTTAATAATATTGCCAACTATAATTTAAGAAATAATAGTAGATTTAAAATTAAATGTCATGGGTAGATTTTAGTTAAGTTAGTGTTGAGTATACTTAACGGTATCAAATTAAGGGTTAACGGCATTCCCACTTCAGCCAAGCGTATTATTCTACCCACTAAATCCTCTTCTTGTTCGGGTGTTAAGGTGGTAGGTTGACCTAATTTCCTTTCCATTGAGCCCGTTTTTAAGTGATTCCTTAATGTTCTTCGTGGAATTTTATATCATAACCTCCTGAGTTCCAGAGCACATTTTTTTCGAATTTCTTTCTGATTTTTGGCTAAGTACTTCTAAACATGATAAACAATTGACGAAAAATATTTAAAAAAATCTAATAATGGGAAACCCAGTTTTTCACGACGTTCTAAATTTAGAACATAGGTTCTCAACTTCTGAATTATTTTTGGTTTAATGTACTACATTTAAGACATTTGTTCTCTAATGTTAATGAAAAACTTTTTCTAAATTATAGTTTTATTTCAGAAAATCACAAATATAACCAATAATATTAATTTTCTTGCTTTCTTCATAGTATCTTTGAAACATAAAATTATCACAAAATAAAAAAAAAACAAAATATACCTAAAACAAAAAAATATTCATCTTCTCATAGTGACAATCAAACATAATTGTTTTACTTTTAGCTTATAAATAATCAATACTTAAACTAAAAGAGTAATAGGAAATGAGATCATAATTCAGTACGTCAATTTAATCAGAATCAGAGTCATTTGCATAGCCATGAAACGTCGCAAAACAGTTTCTAGAACTATTTAAACATAAGTAAATGCGACAATACCTGCATTTGGCTGTGGTTTTTTTATCACACCCTTCATTGCGACATCGCTGTTGTTTTTTTGTAAACTTTGGAATATGCTTAGCATTTGACGTTCTCTTTTAGTCGGTATAGGATTTATAGTAACCCTCCTCTTTTTATGCTGGTTTGATAATTCTAAATCTTCTTCGCAATTTTCTTCTTCAGGAGTAATAGTATTCCTTTCAATAAGTTTAGTACCTAATTGTAATTTGTACTCCCGGAGCTGTGGTATTTTATGCATAGGAACATAGTTCAACCGACGTTGTTCACGATATGCTATCCAAGAGTTAGACACACATATGTCGATCATGTGGAAAATAAAACGTATTGTCCACTTGCGAGTGCGCGCTCGAATTGGACATACAGCTATCATCCTGTCAGCCAAATCTACGCCACCCATATTCATATTGTACATTTTGATAACTTCAGGGCGTGGTACTTGTACATACCTCTTATGACGCTTGTCCCACCGTTTGCACATGTCAGTATTCACATTAGCTAGGCAAGTTGAAATGAGAAGAACCGGTTTATTATCTAACCATTTTGTTATTGCTATTTTTCCATCTTGAGAAGCATTAACTTCTGAACTTCCCCGGTTCTGTTTCGAGAATTCATTGTCAGGTGTCATAATGCAGTCACGTGGTATGCGGTTTTTCATAATTGTTCCCGTAGCATTAAAACCACGAACACTTAACTCCTCCATCAACTTTTTAGAAGAAAAATAGCGATCAAAGTATAAATAATGGCCTGGAACTAAGGACTGGGTCAGGTGGAGAATAGCAGATTCACCTAAATTGAATCCATCATCATTTGGAAAAGTTGTCGATCCTTCATATACCTTCATGTCACAAATACAACCATTTGGATTGGCTAAAACGAAGACTTTGAGCCCTAGAGGGTTTGGTCTGTTAGGACAGTATTGTCTAATACCACATTGACCAGAAAATGGTATAATCATTTCATCTATCGAAATATGCTCAGATCTTTTTTGTTGATAGCATCCTGCCAATACACGTTCAAACAAAGGCCTCACCTTCCAAATTTTATCAATTGCACGTTGATCATCAGAAACGTCATTATCAAAAACTACTTTCAATCTTGTTCTTAAAATAAAATATCTATTTCGAGTCATATTATCAGCTATTATCGGCAGTCGAAATGCTTTTTCCCAATACATTTTAATTTTAGGATAACCAATACTAGCCATTATCATATTGATACCCAAAAATGTCTTCAACTCCGCTATTGTAAGTCCCAGATTTTTATGATTCTTTATCATTTCTGTTTGATTTGTGGCTAAAACTATTTTATTTAATATATCATCATCTATGTAATCATCAAAAAAATCAAACATTTGAAAATTGTTTAGATCTCTCTCGAAATAATTAGGTGAAATCATGGAATGTAAAGTAGGACAAAATGCACCCGTCCAAGTATTACCTGTACTTGACGTATCATCATTTACAGCAGCAGGTCTTCCTCTTCGGCTTATTCCACGTAATCGTGCACCTCTGGCTCTTCGTGTGACTCTTCTAACACCTCAGGCATTACGGCGACTTCGTGTAAATGATGACAAAGACAATGCAGGTGACGAAGCCTGTCCATAAACATCGGAATCTGCAATGTCTTCAGATTCAGAGCTGTTAGACCGTTCAGACTCAGAGATTTCCCTTTGTATAGGTGGTACATACACTTCATCATCATCAGAGGCACTGAAATCACCCTCTGATTCATTTAAAGCTTCTAAGATATCATCTTCTTCTAAACCTAAAATAAAACAGAAGGCATAGTTAGGACCTTAAGTACTAAATATAGAACATCCAAAATATCATGGGAACTTACTTAGAAACCAACATACTAAATTTAGGACATTGACGGAAACAACTAAATAAAATCGGAGTTGTGTACAATACAAGAAAAATACGTGTAGATAGTGTTAGAATGATAGCTAATTTTGAAGTATCTAGTGCAAGAATTAGGGTATTCCTAAAATTAATTATGATAATTGAAGATTGACTTACCCCTTCTAAACGGTGCACGCGCTTGTTGGTGTTATTGTGACGCCATGTTTACCTTTGACACTTACTGACAGGATGACAACCTATTTTTTTTTTGACACATAGGAACAAAAACGTTCCATTTTATACAGAATAAGAGAGATAATTTTTTTATTATCTGTCACAGATTTATTTTTGTTAGACGTTCTAAATTAAGGACATAAGTACTCAGGAGGTTAAAGCAGCTTCTTTTTGAGAAAGTATTTTTCGTTCTACAGCCCTCACAGCACAAGTGATCTGGTGCTCGGACCATTGCGCACGTTTTTGCTTTGGTTTAGGTGCTGATTCTTCGACTGGTTCTATAATATTAGGGGAGGAGGGGGCACATTGTTACATTTTCTAGATTATTGTCAAAATGACGAAACCTATCGCATAATTTATAAAGGCTATTGTTCAAGTGACTATGGAATTTAGTATCGCTACAAATTTTGTTGTGCCAAGATGAAAACTACTGATTTATGTAGACATTAATATATACTTTCAGAAAAACCAACAATGATTTACCTAATTTACCGGGTTTAATTGATATGGGTGGATGAACTTCGAAAATCGAAATATTTATATACATTTTTTTTTAAATAGGACATAACTATGATATTGCGTATTAATTATGTATTACACATGATGTGTAACACTAGTTTATGGCTATGAATTCGGCTTTGCAGTGATATATAATCCGAATCTCTATCTCACAAACACTTCACAATTGTCACAATATTGGTACGAGTGTCTGTCTCACAAAATATTTCTGATTGTTACTATGTATATGGAGTCTCTATCTCAAACTCACGTAATGTAACCACAATATCATACACAACACGAGAAATAACAAAAGCTATTTGTTATTAATACTTTAAACTGTTTTCATAATGCACCGGCGCCAAACAAACAATAAGCACAGACAAACAAGTGACATGACATTACATTTCAGTGTTGCCATAACTTTTGTCATATCCTATACAAATCGATTTTTTTTATAAAAAATTCTATGTTCTTATTTTTAATCGAGCCGGGTCCTAAGGTATCAAAGAATATGCTTATTAAAAAGTATAGTGTATAAATATTATCATTCTTTACATTCAAACGGTGCAACAATTAATTATTTAATAAAAATCGATAATAACCCTAATCGATATTACGATTTTATTTTTGTAATAGTGTTACCACCGTTAAAAATAACTTCATACGAAAAAAAGGAAATAAATAAACTGAAAGACTAATATTTGCATCTCAATATTCCGGCAAATGTGAGACTCCATATCATTATATAATAACGTTATAATTAGAAACAAGAATTATACATTTAATCAACTTGTGGCACAACGTAAATACTACCGATACTGCTCGTTGGGCATACCCCTTTAAATGCTTTTATCGATAATATAGCTATTCAGCTAATGAATTATTACTGAAAAAACATTTAAATATAAGTCATTTTCTCTCAATAGACATAATAATAAAAAAAATCGATTGTAACAATTTGCCCCCGGTTTGGGGTTAGTTGTTACAGCTACGGGGTGGGTTGTTACACTACATAAATTAATAAAAATATCAAGAATAAAATCAAATCTTAGTCTTTATTTTAATAAAGCACTGACTTCTATTATTTAAAAATAAAAAGAATACAAAAAAATTGAAAATTATTTTTATAGAGGTAGGTAACGATATCACATACAAGTACATAATCTAATCAGTCTTCATCAGAATTGCAATTAATGCAAATAAATGAGTAAACTTTTCCCGTTACACATTTGATATGGGCCCACATTTTGCATTCTATACATTGGACCCACTCTTCATTTTTAGAAGTACTGTAGCTTTCACTACATACTAAGCAATACCATTCTTCAGTATCTGAGTCTGATTCCGAATCTAGTATTTTTTCTTCACCTTATCTTTTCCTTCGTTATTTTTATCGCAGCTTTTGTCATTTTCTCTTCATACTCTTTTGCTAATGCTTCTTTTTCCGGTGTATCAGTTAATACAGCAGATTTTCGTTTACGACGACTGTGGATGGATTGTTACGGGAAAAGGTCTTATTTTTGATGGCGAAAAATTTTCAAATTTACTTTGTGTACCAGATAGACCTGGAGTCGACCACTCAATTTCATTTTCTTTATGAAACAAACTTGACGAATCTGCAGTCGGTAATGTAGTTAAACGTTCTTTACTTTGTAAACAAAAGGGATATGGATTCGGCGAATCAGTAATATTTTGGAAATGAGAGGCACCGGGTGTTGGATTTGTTGCTGTTTCGATTTCCTGTATAATTTCAGTGGCGCTTATGTTTAGTTCAGGGACAGAATCTAACAATTCCGGATTTTCCAGGTCCAGTGTCAAATTGGAGACGTTTTGTGAGGAATTTGGACAATCTATTTCTGCGTTGGGGTTTGGACAGTGACATAAGATGGCGCAAAGTCTGTGTCTTGAAAAACATCACGGTTAAAGAGCCATGTTCCTGTTGATTTAAATCCACTTATGATGTTTGCAGGATTTAGAATCTTTGACCAGACCTGGTAGATCATGAATCGCCATTGTTTTTCCTGGATGATTATACATCCAGGCTGTCTGTGCTCTATTAAGGTAGTTTTTAAAAGGTCCATAGACTCCTACGTCTAATGGCTGCAAACTGTGGGAGCAGTAAGGTGGAAATGACAGCATGATGATGTTGTTTTCTTTGGCTTTCTCGACTACATGAATATTTACGTGTGAGCAGTGGTTGTCTAGCAAAAGGAGAACAGGCTCTTCGGTGGAAGGCTTGACATGTTTAATAAAATGATCAACGAATTTTAAAAATTCTTTTTCAGTCATCCACCCTGAAGAATTTCCAGCTCCAATCGCATCTGATGGTCCGGTACGCAGAAATAGATCCGTGTATTTCATTCTGGGAAATATAAACATCGGGGGTATAGAATTGCCAGCAGCATTTATGGCACATGCGAGCGTCACAAGTGTACCTCTTTCGGCAGATGTAATCGCACCTACTTGTTTTTGACCACGGCCATCTACTATCTTTTTAGGTTTCTGTACCGTCGTGACACCCGTTTCGTCAACATTCCATATGCGCGTAGCTGTGAATTCATACTTATGTAGTAACCCTTACAGTTTGTCGAAAAAATCTGTAACATTGGTTCTGTTGAACGACGTTGCTCTACTTAAAGATGTAGCTTCTGGTGTTCTAAGCGATAGTCGAGGATTGCTGTGCATGAAATTATTAAACCAGTTCGGGCCAGCCATATTATTTTCTGACATATATAAAGACATCGGACACAATTCAAAAATTTGACTTGCTTTTCGAATGCTCACATTATTCTGTAGTACTTCTGCTGCTGCAGACTCGTATAATTCCTGACTTTTTGAAGCTCTCTCAGTTTTTCTTTTATAGTTTCTCATTCTAAAAAAGAGACAATGAATATTTAAATTTTAAAAATATTCAATGCCAACAACAGAAGAGTTGTAGCATTCGAAAGGTTTTTCGTGCAGTTAGAAAGCACCTTTAGGTGATTGCCATGGTAACAATACCACGCCATCCCGTGCATTATTTTGCATAGCGACAGTCACACATACGCTCTCTCGCCGGCATTACGACTTGCGTACATGCGTACCAATTTACGTGTACTAAAAGAGTCAAATAATGCAGCTAACAGAATTAAAACAAAAGTAACTCCCAAATCAACCAACAAACTACGGTGTAATCGGTCAACATGATAGCAAAAAATATACGCCTTGAAAATAGAACTCCGTCTTTTTGACAGTCGGTTAAAAACTGGCATTCTAACTAATAAGATAATCATACTCAAATTATACGGGGCAAGTTGTTACATGTAACAACTTAACCCAAAAATTTGTAACTACCTGCCCCAAGGCATGATTTTTTATTTAAATTGTAATCAGCACTGCTGTATATCGTTTGCAGAAAAAATAAATATAGTAAATAAAAGGTAGACATATTAAGATACTCCAAGGCTAAAAAGAAACTTAAAAATAAATAAAAACTATATGAAAAATCAAAAATTACGTAAACCATTTTTTTACTTAGGTAGTGTAAACTTGCCTAATTCGTACCCCTTAATGAAAAACAATATTTTTTTCGAAATTAGTAAAGAAAAATTATATATTATTTCAAAGAACGTTTATTTAGGGAATCTTTTATTACTTTTCTAATCAACTTTAACATAAATCTTATAAACTTTCCAGAAATTAACAATTTTTAAAAACTTAAAAAAAGTACGATTTAGGACCATTCATCTTAAATCGTACTTAAATATTCTTAAATCGTACTTTGATCTTATCATTGGTTTACAGCTGAGATGTTAACCTTTCCCTCGGGATTTATAGTGGTTATCAAAAACATAATATTAGGTCTATGGAAATTAACTCTTAACAAATTCTACGAATGGTCTTCGCCAATTCTTTACAGTCATCACAATTGTAGTCTTTAGTTTTTTTACTGGTTCCTGCGCAGAGTTCATGTACACACATGTACATGTGTCCTCACATTGCGTGCATTTGATCATACTTTCTTTTAGATCCTCTTGGCATAATTTACAGTACCAATTATTATTTCCATCTTTTTTTTGTTTCTTATTTTCTTTTTGTGTCGTTTTAGTAGTTTTACTCATCTTTGCACTTAGGTTCTTCGTTATGTTCTTTTTCTTAGATTCTTCTATTTTAGTCTCGAGCTCTTTTTTATAAGGACTTTCAGTGATGATGAGAGCACCTGTAGTTTTTCTTTTTATAGCTTTTGAATTGCTAGGAATGGCACGCAATGGAGATATAATTTCCAATACCTCTCTAACAGTCTCTGTATTAGAAATGTCCGGTTGCTTGTTCGATTTATCCGAAGGGCCAGCTGTCTCACGAAGTTGTAAATTATCCACTTCTTCAATCTGTTCTTGCTCAATAGACTGATTGGATTGTTCCACACATGATGTCATTGTGCTTGTGTGTTCTACTTGTCTTTGGGAGACATTCTCTGATTCATTTGGATTGACATCTTCGTCCAGAACAACGTATTCCTCATCTCTGGGCGGTTACTCCCAAAAGTTGATCGGGAACGTGTCGGTCGAAACGAACGCTCGCCGAACACGGAACCCAATAGCTACCACCAAAGTTGTTCGATGATGATGGACGGATTACGTTAGTTGTCGATCCATAGCCAAACGGTCGGATCTAGAGTAATAGTGTCGCGCAATGGATTACTACCATTGAAAAACCGATAACCAACAGAAAAATCAAAATTATGCTGGTAATCTTACGAGAAAAATTTTATAAGTTTAAGGGTAAGCTTTTCTGCTGTAAATATACCTTTATGTATATATAAACAAAATGATTACGACCAAAAAAATATTTTTATTTAGTGTCAAGGATCTTAAAAGGCTTTGATCCATATTACTTTCATATTTATGACATGAGTATGATGTTTGACAAATTTGACAAGTTGATTGAGTTCGGCGGCGGTTTTTTTACTTTTATTGGTAAAAATATTTATTGCGGTAAAAGGAACAAATAGTATAATAACTTACAATTACTAATCAGAAAATATATCACCAATAAAGTTTAGTGTATTAGGTATGCACTCGAGCAGCAATTTAATAAAAAAATTACTGGAAAATCAAGTACGTTTCTGCAAAATGTAAGTAAAACAAATCATTGTTGTTTACAACCTTGATATTTCTTTTAGAGTCGAAATAATCATTATGATCTACTTATATTATTTTTATTGAATGTTACAGATGGATCTTTCAGTTTTATCTATACGAATTGAGGCATTATTAAAGTTCATGGCCAGCGACGAACGAGCCTAATTAAGAGTGTGGAGGAACGGGCATATTCCAAAAAAACACCTTAAAAGCCTTGGATGTGATGATAAAACAGTGCAGCAGTAGAACACGGTAACCATTTCTTGAAAGAATATTTTAACTTTTACGAAATCATGGGTCCTATGTACAAAGGCTCTTAATGCCTTATAACTGTTTAATGCTTACTCATTCCATTTAAAAGTTTGTCATATAAAATCTATACCAAAAAACGATTTAAGTAATAAATGACTCTGAGTGTGGCAATAAGGGATTTTTACCACAGATATTTAGCCTGTTTACCTGCATCGCTGCAACATTTGTAGAATTATAAAGTTCAAGCTGCAATAGATCTCTTATATATATATAAATTCTAAAAAATCTGGTCTATTTTGTTGGATAGGTATAGTAACTATAATATATATAAATTTCCTTCGAAATGATCATTAAAATCTTAATTTATTTTCTCTGTAACTTCACAGACTCGAGAAGCCAGCATGGTGAAGGCAACGACTGGTGGTTCAGCCAGACCTATCTAATCACATCCTTTGCTTGGAAAATGAAAAAGGAAATGTTGTTATGGTCATCCATGACCTATATATTTCTATGAAATTTATATTTCTATAATTTGCAATAAACAAATATTGAACTTATTTTGTGTTGTTTTATTTCTATTAAGCCATTGTTGTAAGTTTGTAACAGATTCAGCCATGTGGCTATTTAGCCATGATATTATACTACTATATTAATGACTGGCCTGTTGATCTTGTGATTAGTGACCCTGACTGCTTTCATGGGTTCGATCCCTACCCAGGATTAAAGTCTGTGAGATGAGCACAATGGTTAAATCTGTGTATGGGACTATGGGCGTAATTTATCTATAATATATATGTATTTACACATTTCCAAAGTATGTCAAGTGTTTCTGAGTTTGGGATGTGTGAGTTGTTCTAAGAAGTTATTTTGTGCAAGGAACTCGAACCTACACTTCTTTCTTTAAAAAATAATATGTAATAGGGCATTGAACCCACAACAAAGATATGTTAGTTATAGCAATATAGGTAAGTAGTTATAAGAGTGTGCCTTGCACAATATATTCAATCTCATGTATTCTTCTTTTATTATTGTTTATTCCTGTTATTACATCAGTCCTCTAATATTGTGTGGCAGCACCTTACCTGCATATACAGTTTATAAACAAAGAAACATTGTAAACATTGGCAATTTGAAAAGAGTGGCCGCAAAATTTTATTGCCTCGTTCTTTTCCTCGGTTTTACCTATTGTTTGCGAGGAGGCATTACATATACATGTAGAAACGACTTTTCACAAGTGTAGTATTTTACTTTCTAAGTGATTTAAGAATTTGTATTATTTATTATTATAATATTATGCATACATACTTGCTTCGAATATACCTAAATAAGTTGTCTTAGGAGTAACTGCACATAAAAAGGCAGCTGCAGATTAGTGATGCAGGTACAGCTTTAAATTAGTTTGTTAAGGAATAAGCTGTATGGTTTTAAATACCTATTTAATTAATATTTACAATTTGTCATTACTCCTATTGATCTATGTTATGCCACAAATGGCCACAATATTTGTTTAAACGAAGAAATGTGATAAGTTATTCGTACAACTCCTCAAGTAGACTTTACATTTTCCATGTCTGAATTTGTATCTTAAAACAAGCTCTTCCAAGCGACGGAAGGTTTTTATCAAGGGCCTTTATATCCTACACTCTCTGTACTTCTTAGCTTTTTGGCTTCCCGCAGTCGTTTCCTCATTCACAATTTCGGCGAGCAATAGAAATTTTGTCATTTCTTAAATAATTTAGGAATCCGAATGGTCTAACGAAAGGTGCAAGGCTGTCGTTAAAATTGATGTTTTAATTCGATGTACTACCTGTCGAACGATGACGTCGAAACCGTCAAATGTACTTTGGGAGTAGCTAAACCGACGGCCACAATGTCAAATCTCCGTCGACGGACCGAACGTCGAAACGTAAGCCTTTGGTGGTAGCTAAGAATATGATCCGTCTACGGCCGACAACACGTAAGGTTTTGGTGGTAGGCTCCCTGATCTTGAATCGATTACAAGGCCATAATCCGCAGGATTCGAAGCCATGTATACCCGTGTCCATACAAACGGCTTTAGGATATGCCTCACCTAAAATTTCAGCAATGTTTGCTTGCTTTATTACCGAACCAGGATGATTTCGCATCCATGAAGTACAAGAAGCAATAAATTTCTGTTTTAGTGATTTGAAAAAAGTCCTGTCAAGTGGTTGTAACTTATGTGTGGTGTGAGCTGGAAGAGAGAGCATAATTATGCCGTATTCTCGTGCTATATTTATCGCATCTAAGTTTTTTATGTGCGTAGAATGACCGTCTTCTGACTTTTGTAATTTCAGACACCTTATAAAATGTTCAAGCCATTTGATAAATAGGGAACTCTAAATCCATCCACTTTCTGAACAATCGTACAATGTGTTTGGAGGCCCGCCACGCTGTAAATCATCTGTCATTCTTTTACGCTTAAATATGAGCATGGGTGGCACGAATTCTCCAGCAGCATTCATACAGCAAATGCACGTAGTGTTGACACCACGTTCACCACTAGTGACAGCTCCAACTTGGTGTTTCCCTTTCTGAGCCAGAACCTTAAGCCGTCTGCACACTCGCACGCGAATCACGGCGCGAATCGCGACGCGAAGCGCGGCGCGAATCGGAGCAAGAAGTGCCAACAGTCCACACTCGCAGAGGTTCGCAGCGGGCTCTCAGTATAGTTCGCGCTCTTGACGCGTATGCACGCCAAGCATTTAATATTTAATCTTACAATTTTTCTCAATCAATCAACATAGTTTATTTGTAGTCGGTATGGACAGTGAAACCACTACAGCAGCTGCGGGGCTACTTTGCGCTTTGGCAATTTATAGTTACGCCTTAAAGAAAAAACAAACAATTCAAAAGAAGCAAAGAAAACGGAGATGGTGGATTACCACCATTCACCGAAACAGAACCAGGTAAGTACCAACTTATTATGCTTTCTCGTAGAGTTTAGAATATAGTAAGTACGTAGTACAAGATTGGTGAAATAAATATAGATTCACTTTTAACTATATAAGTTAGAGTAGTTTTAATAACAGTTAAAATGTAATATGCCGCTGTCACATATCTTGTGGTGTGGGAACTGATACTTGATAACTTTGTATTTTGTTACAGTGCAACCATGGAGGAGTAGTTGAATGAACTAGTTGCAGAACCTACAGATGAATTCAAAAAGTTTTCCCGGATGTCATTAAATGATTTTGAATATTTGCTTAGTCAAATTTCGACACGAATTTCAAAACAAGACACCCAATTACGAAAAGCTATTCCTGCCCAGATACGTCTCGCTATAACCCTGAGATACTTAGCAACAGGAGACGACTTTGAAAGCCTTCATTTTTTGTTCAAAGTTTCACCACAAATAATACGAGGGTGGATTGAAAAGTTCGCGGCCTCAGCAAGAAAACATAAAAAATATAAACAAAAGTATGTAATTTTATTTTTCCACGTAATCTCCACTTAACTCAATGCACTTCTTCCATCTGGTTTCCAACGCCTGTATGCCGGTCATAAAAAAAGTTTCTTCAAGGCCTTCAAAAAAGTCACCCACCGCGGTTTCAACCTCCTCATTTGATGAAAATTTTTGACCTCCAAGGTGTTTTTTAAGGTTTGGGAATAAATGAAAGTCCGAAGGTGCCAAATCAGGGGAATAGGCGGGATGGGGCAGTAATTCAAAGCCACAATCACGAATTTGAGCCATTGATTCAACAGACGTGTGAACGCGTGCATTATCCTGATGGAACAACACTTTCTTGCTGAGTAGTCCTGGCCTTTTCTCTTTGATCGTTTCACGC
Organism: Herminia tarsipennalis; assembly: GCA_945859575.2. Taxonomy (NCBI): domain Eukaryota; kingdom Metazoa; phylum Arthropoda; class Insecta; order Lepidoptera; family Erebidae; genus Herminia; species Herminia tarsipennalis. The sequence goes on along the minus strand of OX243849.2, from coordinate 9,734,130 downwards.
AAATGACGTAAAAGGGTGCAGTAATAAGCAGAGTTTATAGTCTCACCTTTTGCAAGGTAGTCCACCATGATGACACCCTTAGCATCCCAAAAAACTAGCACTAACATCACCTTGCCAGCTGACAAAATTGTTTTGGCTTTTTTTGGAGTCGGTTCATCAGGTTTTTTCCACTGCTTGGATTGCTGTTTTGACTCTGGGGTGTAGTGGTGTACCCAGGTTTCATCCATTGTAACAAATCTGTCCAAAAAATCTTGTGGATCAGTCTCAAACATTTCCAAACTGTCGCGAGAAATCGTGAGCCGTATTCGTTTTTGTTCAACTGAAAGCAATCTGGGGACCCACCGCGCAGAAACCTTAGAAAATCCAAGTTCATTGACTATGATGTTTTGTGTTCGTTCATATGAGATGCCAATAGTGTCAGCAATCTCCCTGATGGTCAATCTCCGATCTGCCAATATCAGATCACAGATTTTCCCAATGTTTTCTTCAGTCGTAGACGTCGTAGGCCGGCCGGAGCGAGGGTCATCTTCAATACTCTCTCGTCCGCGTTTAAATTCTGCAACCCACTTTTTCACAGTCGTGATCGTACGATGGAGCAGATTCCCCCAATGTTGTTGACATATCTTCGTGAATCTCTTTTGGAGTCAGTTTTTTTTTTAAACAGGTATTTGATGACCGCACGTTGCTCAATTTTCTCCATTCTTTAAAAACGCTGCACTTAGGCTCACAAAATTCAGTCTAATTTAAAAACAGATAATGCTATTGTGACAGAATTTTACAATGTGACAACCAGAGAGTAAACAAATCGAATGAGGTCAGTTACATTAAAATAAGTCAAGTATTTATGTGGTAGGCCGCGAATATTTCGATCCACCCTCGTATCAAAAATTATACCCGAAGTTTGCCATGCCCTATGTGAAGTGTTAGAGGATGAAATAAAAGTAAGGACATCAATTTAATAAATTTATTATGCATTAATATACAGAACTAAACTTAGAATCTAGAATACGATTTTGCAAAATCAACCAAATATCAAAATTCAATAGGCAATAAAAACAAAATTCGGTAATTTCAGTAGGTATTTAACTTAAGTCAAAAGCTGTCTGAACTATATCATTATTATGATCAGATGTGTTTGAATCTTGGTTCTCAGGTATATGAAGGACAGGATAATCTGGTGTACGAACTAGCCGGTTGGATTGAATAATGATATTAGAAGGTGGGGCTGATATTACTTGTCTAATTTGGTAATATGTATTTTGATTCGCCTGCCCATAATGAAATGGAGGCTCTGAATGCGTAGATGATGATGTGCCTGGTCTTGGTTCATAAAAATGAGGTGGCGATGGAGTCATCACTAAAAGGTCATCAAATTGGTATCGTAAATACATGCCGTCAATGTCGTGCATCAACTTCAATCTATTCTTTTCAGATAATTTTCGCAACTTATTTGCTAATAGTTTTCCGTATAAATTGCAATCATCGTCTTGCTGAATAGGCTGTAATGGGTTCCTTTTTAGCGTGGATTTGAAGGTGACAAGAGCGTCTTTAACGACATTTCCTGCGTCAACCAGTTCTGAAGAGATTTTGCGTCGGCGGATTGTCTGGTCACTGTCTTTTTGGGTGTTAATAGACTGACTTCGATTTACATTCATTTCTTCAACATTCTCTTTAATAGCTTCGAGATTCACTTCTTTAGGCTTCTTCACCCCACTTTCCTAAAAAAACCACACATCATTACATGAAGGTTTTATATATGTTATCTTTTTTGCAGATACCATCTTGTCCAGAAGAATGGCTGCGTATTGAAAGAGGATTTGCAAGGAAGTTTCCTCGAGCGGTTGGATCTATTGACGGCAAACATATTGTTCTCGACTGTCCATTCAATTCTGGTTCTGTATACTATAATTATAAAAGAACCTACAGTATAGTATTACTAGCATTAGTTGATAGTCAATACAATTTCATGTTTGCTGACATTGGTTGCCAAGGCAGAATAAGTGACGGTGGAGTTTTTACAAATAGTCTTTTATGGAACAAGATGTGCACAAACAGCTTAAATTTACCACCACCGCATCCTTTACCAGGTTCGAACATTGATGTGCCCTACGTTTTTTTGGGGGATGGAGCCTTTGCACTGTCAGAACATTTAATGAAGCCCTATCCTGATCAGCACAACATAGGATCTGCAAAACGTGAATTCAACAAAAGATTATCTTCAGCTCGGGTAGTGGTAGAAAATACTTTTGGTATATTGGCGGCCAGATTTAGAGTGTTTAGAAAACCAATCCCATTACAACCACAAAAGGCTAGCCTTATAACATATACTTGTATACTACTACATAACTTCTTGAGACGAAGTTCTACTTCTTTACATATCTATACACCACCCGGATCTATTGATATGTTTGATGATGATGGAGTACTTATACAACCTGGATCATGGAGGACAGATCAAGAAAATACATCCGCTTTTCGTAACTTGAGAAGAGTACCTCGGCGATCAGCAAATAACGCCACAGAAATAAGAAACGAATTCACAAAATATTTAAGTAATATTTAAGTACCTAACTAATAAAAAATAAAGTTACCTACTTAGCGTATTCATACTTTTTTTACACTTTAGAGTATCTCCCAAAAAGGCATCCATTGCTTCGTAAGCAAACCAAATAGGCTGATATATCTCATCGGCACCAGCTCCCGATTGAACGGACTTCTTGACTTTTCCCTTGTAGCTCCTATAGCTTGACATGAGAGAATCTTTTTTCTTTTTCAATTCATCAATTGGTATTTCCATCACAGTACTTATCCGCATCCAAGCATCGTGGGTTTTCAATTTATTTTTATAGTCTTTCAAATTAATATCCCATAATATTTATTATTTATTTAACACTTAATGTACAAATAGAGTACAAAGGCGGACTTAATGCTAAAAGCATTCTCTGCCAGTCTACCTTTGGGTGATGTAAACTTAAGAATATGTAGGTGCAGATTGTAGAAAACTAGATATATAAAAATGATAATAATAAAAGTATATTAAAGGTCGAGAAATAAAAAAAGCATTATATATACACAAAAATACATAATCGAATACATGCTAATATGTACATACATTTCCATTACTTACATACATACATATTTATATACAATACATACATAAATTATAAACTAATAAGTTGATAACTTTGTAAGGATTCAGCTGCTGTTAAAGAGTAGCGTTCGAACGTTTATTTTAAAATTGAAACGGTTAGGTGCCATCCTGATTTCGGGGGACAGCGCATTCCAGAGTACAACCGATTGAACAAAGAAAGAGGATCCCACGAATCCAGTAGAATGAGCGGGGCATAAAAGTAAGAGATTGTTGGAAGAGCGGAGATCTCTGTTATGGTTGGAGGACAAGAAATGAAAGCTAGAAGACAGGTAAGATGGAGTATGAGGAGAGTTAATAATAGAGTAAAGAGTAGTGAGAACGCGCAAACTACGGCGCTGCCGAATAGGGAGCCATTTCAGTACAGAACGGTAAAAGGACAGATGGTCATACTTACGAAGGTTAAAAATAAATCTAATGCAGTTGTTTAGAAGTCGATCGTACTTGTTAAGGAGGTCTGCATTCAGATCGAGATAGCATACGTCACCATAATCAATTAGGGGAAAAATCAACGTCTGGACGAGCATAAGTTTAGTTTTAAATGGGAGGAAATTCTTGAGACGGTATAATGTTCGCAAAGTACCTGTAACCCTCTGACTAACACTTGTTACCTGAGCTTGCCAGTTGAGGTTTGTGTCTAGTAAAATGCCGAGGTCCCTGACTGATGAACTAAGAGGGATAGTGGAGCTATTAAAGATGACTGGTGGTAACGAGTCTGTGTTAAGTCGGCTTAAAATGCGTTGACTCCCTATCACAATTGCCTGGCACTTGGACGGATTTACAGTCAAGCCGAACCTGTCTGACCAGGTTTTGATAGCAGCAAGATCACCGTTGATCTTTGTGATGGCCTCAGATAAATCATTTACACTAGCCTGAGCATATATCTGCAGATCATCGGCGTAAAGGTGAAACGTACACTGGAGGACATTAGTAATAAGATCAATAAAAATGGAAAATAATAGAGGAGAAAGAATTCCGCCTTGAGGAACACCAGCGTCAAGATCGCGCCATTTCGACGAAGAATCATTTACGCGCACCGACTGTTGGCGCCCCCGAAGATAGGATGAGAACCAGTTAAGAGCATTGGACGAGAACATCAGATGAGAGAGGATAGAAAGTAAGATATCATGACTGACGGCATTAAAGGCATTCGAGAAATCCACCAAGGCCAAAACTGTAACTTTGGTCTCATCCATGCCTGCCCTGATGTCGCCAGTCACTTTGAGAAGAGCAGAGCTGGTGCTATGTCCAGGCCTGAAACCGGATTGAAAATTGCTTAACAAATTATTGCGATATACAAATTGTGTCATTTGCTTATGGACACAGGCTTCAAGCACTTTAGATAGAAAAGGAAGAATAGAGATAGGTCGAAAGTGGTTAGGAAGAGTAGGATTTGAAATTTTAGGTAGGGGAATAACGAAGGCGTGTCGCCATAAAGATGGGTATGTCCCGGAATCGAGAGAGAAATTAATAATGTGAGAAAGAACAGGAAGGATGTAGTCAAGGATAAGTGTAACCATGCGACGGCTAATGCCATCGTTACCTATAGCCTTGGATTTAATAGAAAGAATAATCTTTTTGATCTCGGCCTCTGCAACCTGAGAAAAATGGAAGAAGTCAATGTTGAGACGTGGTAGGTGGGCTAAGTAGTCACATGTAGAACGCGTGGTTTGATGATCAATAAGAGCAGAGGTTGTGAAATATTTATTGAGATCATCTAAACCAACCATCACCTGTGAATCAATACGGCCCCGTTTACCGATTCCTAGAGTCCCTAAGAACCGCCAGATATTATTGGGTGACGAAGAATCGATGTTATTAAGGATATGACGGCGTTTGGCGTTGCGAATCATTTGGTTACACCTATTCCTTGCAGACTTAAAAAGGGCCCAATTGTCGTCATCACGGTCTCTCCTGAACTTGCGGAATGCCCGATCCCTTCGCCGCATAGCCATTCGGATGCCTTCCGTCATCCAAGGAGCGGGGAACCGCTTGATTTTGATTTTCCTGAAAGGAGCATGGACGTCATACAACCCCACCACCAGTTTATTGAAAGTAGTAACCTTGGCATTGATCGTGGGAGCTTCGTATATAGGTTCCCAATCCAGTTTTGATGCATCCTCTCGAAGTTTACCCTCATCAATCCGACCATAACAACGCGAGTTTAGGTGGTTTCAGGGAATATGAGAGGAAGATTAAGTCGTGATGTGAGAAACCAGGTGCTATACTTTGACCATGACGACGAACTAGAGAAGGAGCAGAGGTAAGAATCAAATCTAGCCAGGTATCTATCCCATCAACGTTGTGGTGGGTAGCTTGCATTGGTAAAATGTGGAGGCTGCTGGACTCGACAAGCTGGAGTAGTTTACGCGAACGGATTGAGTTAAGCGAGAGGAGATCGGTGTTAAAGTCGCCCATGATTATATGGTGAGTATACTCTGAACCTAAAGATTCTAAAATAGTTTCGAGATTGGAGAAGTAATCAACTGCAGGAGGAGAATAAACTACACCTAGAATGGCTTTAGCCCCATTGGCACAAACTTCAAGGAAAAGAAATTCCGCAGAAGTATGGTTGCTAGAAATTGACGAAGATAAGACTTTAAAAGAAAAGTTGCTACGTAGATAAATAGCCACTCCGCCCCCTCTTCTGTCGACTCGATCATTCCGAATAAGAATGAAGCCGGGAAGAGCGTAGGAGGTAGAAAGAAGATGAGGTTTGAGCCAGGTCTCCGAGATCAAAATGGCATGGACGTTGGAGTCAGAGAACGTCTCAACCAAGTCGCTATAGTGGCTGGGAATGCTTTGTGCGTTGATGTGACAGACATTGATTAAACATTTGTTTAGTTCGTGAAATGTTTCCCTCACAAAGTCACCGAGTGTACCAGTAACCGAGATGAAACTTTCATCGTTGGAAGAATTGTAATCGCTGGACTCTATAGCTGAATGAAAAGATTCATTATCAGACATAATTATAAATAAAATATAAAAAAATAAGTTTATAAAAATAAATAAATAATTAGTTTATATAAAATATTTCAATAAATAAATATTAGTATGGTATTTGCACGTACTTGTAACAAAGGTAACTGCACCACCCGCCAGCCGACACTCACATAAACTTCTAAATTTAAAAAAAAAAATGTAAGAGAAAATTAAAAACAACAAAATTAAACATTATTCAAACAATAATTATTAGTGCATACTTCGGAACGCACCCAGTCGACGTCAAATGACAAGTGTCAAAGTCAAACTGTCAAACTAATGGATTACAAAAACTTATGAAATTTTGTGGGTATAGTTATACGTTACATTAAAAAAGGTGAATATGTGATAAATTTATGTAAATAAATGAAGAAAAGAAGGTAGATAGTTACGTCACTCGGCGAAGCCAACTAGATGCGTACGAGTGTATCACTAAACGTAAAAAGAAATCATAACAATAACACGGCACAGTATATACAAGCAAGCTATTTACGCGTTGAGGACGACTTCAACCCCGCTTCACCGACGCCGGCCCGCGTCGCAGACTTAGTAGTTGTTGAAGGATACTTTTCCACCAGAAGGTTCAGCTCATCCATTGTAAACAACTTGTGTCGGCTGCTGTCGGGCGCTTTAATGAAGATAGTGGCGTCCTGTGTCCATGAAGCCTTTATTCCAAAATGCAGGCGAGCTCTGCTGAAGACCGCCTGCCGGGTTTTGGTTAGAAACTCCCTAACCGAAACAGAAGAGCCCTTTAAAGCGGACTTAGCCCTCCATACAGCGGATCTTAAAGCTGTGCTAGTAAATCGAACTAGAATGGCACGGGATCGATCCCTTTGTACTCCGATTCGATGGCAGACCTTTATATCAGAGGGTGCAATATCCTTAAGACCCAACTTGTGCTGTGCTAGTTCCAAAATTGTAGTGGTGCAGTCTTCCTTCTCCTGTTCAGCAACTCCAATGAATAGCAGTGCTTTCCTTCGTGACCTTGTCTCCATCTCATCTACAGTTCGAACACAGTCATTGATCTGGTTGCGAAGCAAACTCAGCATCTTGAACATTAGTTCCCGGAAAGTACGGAGCTCCTCAGCAACTTTAGCCACTGTGTCTCTTGATGATGCTCCACCGCTCAGCTGTGCTTCGAGTTCTGTCATTCGCCGATTGAAGGTTTCTTCAAGTGATTTTTGAGTTGATTTAATTTCATTAAGTTGAGACATTTTGATGTATGAGTGCTATGCTGGTAGGTGGTATAGGGCGTGGCTAAGAAACTAGCATAAGAAACTGTACAAACGTAAGTACTATGCTTTTATGTTGTGTCAAGTGTAAAAAAGTTGCAACAAGCAGTTAAAACTGGATAAATAAATTAAAATTGAATATTATAAATTGCACTAATGTGTTCTCTTTTCTACACCTACCCACCGAAAAATTTCCGGCTATAATACCGGCTCAGCACGAAAACATTCTATAAACGATAGTAGATATATGCTCCAGACGTTACTCATTTTGCACGCAAAATCGTAGTCTATACTAAAAAAAAACGAAAACACAACCGTCCGTGTCAATTGCTACTGAGCGACTGAGCTGCCCGCGAATGTAGAGTCTTGTCGTGTTCGCGTCGCGCTTCGCGCCTGCGAGCCCTTTATCGCGGGACAAAAAACCGTCAATTTTCGGGGAACACAGCGCGAACGAGCCGCGAAGAATATGCAAATCGGATCTACACTCATGTTACGCGGGTGCTTCGCGCCTGTGTAGACAGTAGTGTGTAGACGACTTTAGAAGGCTTGTAAACCGTGCTTAGCCCAGTCTCGTCCATGTTATAAATTTTGTCAGGTGTAAATCTACTTGCATCTATGATTGATTCGTATTTGTAAAAAAATGCCATGACTGTTTCTTTATTGAATCCTTTGCAGCGAGCCATAGAGGTTGGTTCCGGAGTTCGTAGGGATATTTCTGGGTAATTTTTCATAAATTTGTAATGCCACTTCCATCCGGCCTGTTGGGATTCGTTATTGAATCTATGTTTCAATCCGTATTTTTCAGCTAACTGGTAAGCTAGGCGCCGTAAGTCGGTTATTGTTAAGCCAAAAAATCTAGATTCCAACAGCAATACGTGTCTGACCAGTTCTTTTTCCATATCCTCGGTTAAATCTTTTGGATGTCCAATTCCTTGATGCATATTTAGTCCTTTTAAATGTCGTCTAAATGTCGGTTTCGGTACATTATATATACGACAAGCTTCGTTAAATTGTAAGGCCCCTTCGTTGTATTTTTTTATAGCTTCATCCATATCTTCTTTACTCCACGTGTTATATTTTCTTTTTGACATATTGTGCTGAAAATAAAATATTCAACATTCAACTATAGCCCTTACATGTTCCACTACTGATTTTAAGTCTCTAACACTTGAGAAATCTATTCAATAAAAAATAACTCATCAATAATAGCCAACGGGTTAATAAATAGTTTACTACTTTTTTCCTAAATCGTACCAGTACGATTTAAGACTTTGCGTCGAGTACGAAATAGGCGCAAGATTCGAAGAAACTTTAAAATTAGCGCCAAAACAAATGTCAACAAATACATGTGTAGGTTTACGTCTGTCGAAATTGCGAATATATGTATTAATACAAAATAAATACTTAGATAAATTATACAAGATCGAATTTGAAGTAAGTAAGTTCTTAAGATTATTGTAAAATAATATACAAATCGTTTTATATACTGGAATGCCGACGGTATCCGCACAAAAATATCTGAGCTTTTTGATTTAACGAGTCAATATTCAATAGACATTATTGCACTATGTGAAACTCGACTAAGTAGCCAATATAATTTACACACACCCGGGTTTACTTGCTACCGTTGCGATAGAAAAACAGATGGGAGTGGTCAAGGTGTGGCTATACTTATCAAAAACAATATTCCACACACCAAAATTAATATACCGGCGACTACCAATCTCGAATGCCTATGCATTCGAGATTGGTTGGATTAACTGAATTCCTATGAATTCAGTTAATCCAACCGAACGATAATATAACTATTGTTTCTGTATATAATTCTCCAAATGCACCATTACTTTCAAGTGATTTGGACGTGTTACTTCAACTTAATTCCAAAGTACTTATAATGGGTGACCTTAATGCTAAGCACGAATATTGGTACTGTCGTCAAAATAACACTCGTGGTGCCACTCTCTTTAGTCATATGATCCATCATGATTATCAAGTATTTGCTCCACCAACACCTACATTGGTGCACTATAACGTATCCTATGAACCTTCCACCCCAGATGTGCTGATGGCCCATAATGTTACCACCATCTCCGACCTTAAATCCTTGGCTGCCTTATCGTCAAACCACTTTCCAGTACTTTTCTCTATTACAGAAAAATACCGCCGCATCAACAATGCACAATATTACTATGCCAAAGCTAACTGGAAAAAATTTAGAAACCATATAGACGACAATATAGTCTTACCAGCGTCTATTTATGACTCTGTAACAAAAATTGACGCCGCCGTTGATCAGCTACAAAATGCTATAATAAACAGTCGTGAATCTAACATTCCTTTAATAGGTAGCAGGTCCAAAAAATATATCTTACCAAGACGAATAAAAGTCCTAATTGCAACCAAAAACCGCCTAAGAAAAATAGCAGCGAGAGAATCGAATTTCGTTATTAAAAACAATATCAATAAAGACATACGATGTTTAGTAACAAAAATCAAAATACTAATCAAATGTCATAATGATAATATCTAGAATAAAAAACTAGCAAAGATAGATAATCCTGCAACTGATATATGGAAAGTAGTCAAATCTCTAACCTACAAACCTACAATAATACCTCCACTGAGAGATCACAATGGCGATTTTACGACATCCCCAGTCGAGCAATGTGAGGTTCTGGCTGAAGCCTTTTTAGACAACATGACTTTAACTATTAACTGGCACAGTGACGACGATATTGAGACCTCTGTTTTAGATTCACAGGAAATAAAAGAATGCAAAAATATTTACTTATTCAAACAAAAGTTAAAGGAATACGTTACAGAGAATATACCAATCAAATAAATAAACACGTCTAATGATTAAGCACATTATATAAATAATTATTTCAGTACCTAGATAAAAACATATTCGTCTTAATTATAATGCATCCTAAGTTTACATGCTAACAAAAAATAAACTATCTCCCCGACTACATTCCATCCTCTTATCGGTCGCTACTCACACGTTGAACACAGCATGCAGATTATAGTTGTATGAGTATGTGCCGACAGAGTTATAAAAAATCTAATCTGTTGAGCTCTTTCTTTCTTCTTTCTCTCAATATATCATTAAAATATAATATCATTTTTTAGGCATAGGAGGGAACGAATTAAATAAAGTAAAGAATTACACCGATCTGACTTGTACTCACATATGTATACCGGCTTTGGCACTATTACATTCAACCGTAGTCGTTTTTAATATTACAATGTGGGTGGTATTCTAGTGACATTCTGAGGAGCCGTCCAATGTGTATTCATTTTGTTTACTAATTTAAGACGGTAATGTTAAGTTTTGTTAATAAGTATACCTATCTAATAACTTGTAACTTTTAATCTAACTTTATGCATGCTTCGTCACAAAATAGACTAATATAAGCATACTATTTTTATTATATATCTCATATAAGTGAACTGTACAGTTTTTATGAGAATAAAGATTCTTTAAACCCAAAAAATCAATATTATTTAAATATAAAATGAAATATTACAATAGTTAGGCACTTCGGCTTGAGATCAAACAAACTTATTAGTAAGTATAAGTATGACTATTTAATATATAAGCGCAGGAGGGCCTTCGTCAGGATTCATCGTGGGCACGTGGTCGAGTAACAGAAACAACTATTCACTTCGGCTACAACGTCTTTTTAACTTGCTTCACAATTTAAACTATTTCGGATACAGTTACTTTTAAATAAAACCGTTACACTTTTTCAAATGATTATAATTTTACATGAAATAATGTCGCAGATAATCACACGGTAATTGCAGGCTTTACAATAAACACTAACTAAGTTAAAATCTATATGGATTAACCCGATAGATAGCGATTCGTCGCAGACGTGGTGCGCTCGCGGCCGTTCGTACAAAAGTGAAGTCTTTAAGATGGCCGCCCCGCTACCATAGACACGACGCTCCGCTAGAGTGACATTGACAGCTCATGTCACTCTTGACACTGACATTTCTATAAGGCGCCGTCACGGCCGGACTGACATACGACCGTCCTCGGGCGTCTATAAGTTTTTGGAATCAAAACGAAATCGATCACTCACTCATCCGCTCGTCCATCCTATTAAACTTTGTCATCATCAATATCACTAATGCAGAAACTTCTAAATCTAGGAATTTAATCTTACGGCAGATGACCTGGACTGGACGAGTGTTTTCCTTCAACCAACCCATCTTGGGTCTGACCCGGACAACACTGTCCTAACGACTTACCATGAATTTTCTAGGTAACCAACTCAAGGAAACCATAGCTCACATTTTCGCACTCGCAATGACTTGGACCGGACGATAGCATCCATTCAACCAATCCACCAAGTAATGGCCCGGACGACTCTGTCCTTCCGACCAGTCAGTTAACCACACATATTCCATCTGGACCAAGCTAGTGCATCCCTTCAACCAACCTTTTCAGGTGTGGCCCGGACGACACTACTTGACCAGGCTCGACAAACTCATAATTTATTTTTATTATTATTATTATTATTATTATGAACCAAGCTAGTGCATCCCTTCAACCAACCTTTTCAGGTGTGGCCCGGACGACACTACTTGAACAGGCTTTCCATCTGAACCAAGCTAGTGCATCCCTTCAACCAACCTTTTCAGGTGTGGCCCGGACGACACTACTTGAACAGGCTTTCCATCTGGACCAAGTTAGTGCATCCCTTCAACCAACCTTTTCAGGTGTGGCCCGGACGACACTACTTGACCAGGCTCGACAAACTCACAATTTTCATCTGGATCAAGCTAGTGCATCCCTTCAACCAACCTTTTCAGGTGTGGCCCGGACGACACTACTTGACCAGGCTCGACTATTTCACAATTTTCATCTGGATCAAGCTAGTGCATCCCTTCAACCAACCTTTTCAGGTGTGGCCCGGACGACACTACTTGACCAGGCTCGACTAATTTAAACCATCTGGATGACATCACCTTTATGAACTTTCATAAAAAGTGTATACCATACAGGATCGACTAATTTAATGAACAATGACGTAGAACACACCTGCGACGACGGGTTCGCTTGACTATTGTTTGTATAATTTTGTTCGTCCCATGTCTCCGGGTCTGAGAGTACAGTGTTAGAATCAGCAGATATTGAATCCAAACACACGGTCAAGGTGTCATAATCATGGGAAATTGATATGTCAGTCGGGTCAGGTACATTTACTACATCATCAGGCGCCGTCTCGGCCTGCTCATAACCCAAAAGATTGCTCGTAATTTCTAACAACCCATCGTGTCCCTGAGGTACTGAGCGTAAATTCTCGTGCACGTACTTATATACTCGATGAGAACCACTTAAACTCTGTAGTTCGTACCTATCGTTATCTAATACCGTCGTTATAACGAATAGACCCTAAACTTCCTATCCAATTTAGTTTGATATCATCGTCCACAATTTTTTTTAGAAACACGAATCACCACTTGAAAACCTTAAAATAAATAAAAAAGAAAAATTAATACTTTTGCACCAAAACATTGCCGGAATTTTAAATAAAACAGATATATTTGAATTAACAATTAATGATTTAATAAATGAGATTGGAGATATACACTTTATATGTTTGAGTGAAACGTTTATAAGATCCGGACATGAAAGTAATTTGGTACTCACCAACTATAGTTTAGCTGCTACCTACACACGACGCAATCAAAAACGGGGTGGTACATGTATTTTAGTCAAAAAAGGCATATCATTTAATCCATTACCATTATCAAATGAATATGGTGTCAATTTTGATTTCGAGTGCTGTGGCATCGAAGTATTGAGTCATAATCTCATTATAATATGCGTGTATCGGATTCCAGATTCAGACGTTACAGTATTCTATACAAAACTGGAATCACTGCTGAGGAATCTTATGAGTAAAAATGTTAAAAATATTATCATATGTGGTGATTGGAATATAGATATATTAAAAGACAATAAAAATTCTAGAGAGCTAATATCAATTCTCAATAATTCGAACTTAATACCACATATAAAAATGCCTACCAGAAAAAATACAAGCATTGACCAAATAGCAAGTAATATTCCAAAAGAAGATGTCAAAAGCAATACTCACAATTTGGCTCTTTCTGATCATGATACGGGCCAGTCACTAATATTTCATGTTCATAAAAAAAATAGTACACCAAAACCTATAAAGTATTGGTATGAAACAAAAAGGGATTATAGCATTGATAATGTAAAAAAATTTCTTCGATGCTTAGGTGCTATAAGTTTCAGTGAAATATATGACGAAACTGAATGCAATAAGGCTTTTAATATTTTCCACGATTTATTTACGCTTTTCTATAAATTGTGTTTTCCTGAAATACAAATTAAAAAATATAACAAATCAATAAAAAATAAATGGCTCAGTAAAGGTTTGAAAATTGCATGCATTAAAAAAAGGACATTATATTATAAATTTGTACAGAATCCCAATAACAAAGAATACCATAAGGGAAAATACCTAAATTACACAAAAAATTTAAAAAAAAGTATATCGAAATCACAACAAATAAATAACAATAAATATTTCTGTAATTCTAAAAATAAGTGCAAAGCGACTTGGTCAATAATAAAAAATAACTTAGATTATTACAACCTTAAAAATGATATTGTTGAGCTTAAAGTTCGTGACATTTTAATCAAAAATCCCAGTGACATATGTAATCAATTTAATAATTACTTTATAGAACTTACCAATAGTAATAATTCGAATAATAAAAATGATTTACATATTAATACTGACATAAATTCCAATTTAAATTCTATATTCCTGACTCCGATAAGCGAAACTGACATTATAAAATTGATAAATTCTCTAAATAATACAAATTCTACTGGCTATGATGAAATATCCACACGAATTATTAAACTCAGTTCTAAAATCATAGCACCACCACTTAGCTACCTTATTAATATCTCATTTCAAGAAGGTGTATATCCAACAAGACTTAAGGAATCCATCATAAAGCCGTTGTTTAAAAAGGGTGATCCAACGAACATGAATAATTATAGACACATTACACTTGTCCCAATCTTTGCAAACATTTTTGAAAAAAACAAACATAATTTAGTTAATGAGAGGCAGTTTGGTTTTAGAAAACACAGCTCAACGACTTTGGCGTGTTTCTCGTTAGTAAAGTTAATTACTGAAGGCTTAAATAATAAAATGTCTGTTTTGTCGCTATTTCTAGACATGAGTAAGGCGTTTGATTTTGTTTCACATAAACGCCTACTACATAAGCTTGATAAATATGGCATACGAGGAAAAGCAAATGATTGGATGACAAGTTATTTGTCTGATCGCCAACAAAGAACTATTATTAGTAAAATAGAAAATAATAAAAGGACCACGTTTACTTCGGAACGTAAAATCAATAATTCAGGCGTCCCACAGGGGAGTGTACTAGGACCCCTGCTATTTATACTTTACATAAATGACCTTCAAAAAGTCTTAAACATGAATGTGTTCAATTTGCGGACGACACTACATTAACAATAAGATGCTTAAAAAAAATCATCTTGAAATTGATACAAACAATGAACTGTCTAACGCAATAAAATGGTTACAGGACAATAATCTCCAGGTCAATATCAATAAAACAAATCTAATTAGGTTTCAGACACATAACTTGACATTATCACCAACTATAATTCAATATAATAATTCAATATTAGAGCCAAAACAATCAGCATTGTTTTTAGGTATAGTAATAGACAGTAAATTAGATTGGAAGCAGCACATCGATAGAGTATGTAATAAGATTGATAAGTTTATATACGCCCTTCGTAAACTTAGGCGAGTAACAAATGTAAAAACTGCCCTAAACGCGTATCATGGCTATGTTTCATCTGTGTTACGTTACGGTTTAGTGATATGGGGTAATTCTATAGATGTAGAGAGAGCATTCAAAGCACAAAAAAAATGTATAAGGGCTGTAAGTGCTGCAGAATATTCCGACCACTGTACGCCGTTATTCAAAGAACTGAAAATACTCCCACTTCCATGCTTGTACATTTTTGAACTCTGTTTATTTGTGAAGAAATATCCTAAACTGTTTCCATTGAATGAACAGGTCTCTGCAAGACTAGCTAAAAATAATATTGGGAAACTGCGTATTCCATTTCAACGGCTCCAATTATGTAATAGAAACGTTAATTTTATGGCAGTAAAAGTTTATAATAAGTTACCAAATACAATTAGAATATTACCTTTGAATAAATTTAGAAATGTGATGTTTTCTTGGCTTCTGGACAAATGTTTTTATTCAGTGAATGAATTTCTAAATTGTACATTTTGACATTATAATAATATTGGGTATTACTTATTTTGACCATAATCATCTTAATTTCAAGTAGTAACTGAATATTGACATTATACCTGAATACCTACATTATTTCTAATTATATCATTTGACATTAACACTTATTATTAAATTATATATCTTGACATTGTAACTAATTGATAATTGTACATTTTGACATTATAATGATATTGGGTATTACTTATTAGACCGTAATCATCTTAATTTCAATTGGTAACTGAATATTGACATTATATCTGAATAACTACATTATTTCTAATTATATTATTTGACATTAACACTTATTATTAAATTATATATCTTGACATTGTAACTAATTGATAAATAATTTGCATCATTAAATATTTCCTTAAAATTTATGAAATGTAAGTTGTCCATGCGTACTTAATCAAATATTTCTGCACCAAAATCTGGTAGTATATGTGAACCAATTTACAATGTATGACCTCAATGTACCATATACTGAGAAATAAATATATTATTATTATTATTATTATTTAATCGATGTGCGACCTTTATTAAAACGACTTACTTCAGATATTGCAGCCTTTTCAATATTATCCGATGCCTGTTGCCGTATAGGGTCGAGATCTAAACGTTCCTTCTTACCGTGAACTTTTGAGTTTAATCTAGATATACCTAACAACTGAACGCGAATCCCTAACATAAAGTTCTGTAGGTGAGTATTTCGTTAGATGAGTATTAAGTCCGCCGACTGTTCTAATCATTTCGATTACACAAATAACCACACTAACACTTTTGCACACAAGACTATAAAAATAGCGACGTCTATCGGAAGACGTGCCTCGGCCACGACCGCTCGATTAAGACTGCCGAATTAGACTCTTTGCCCCACTACCGGCACTTTAAATGCAATGCAATGCCCATCACAATACGAACTTCAACTCACTCGTCTATAGCTAGACTCTCAGTTTGACTATCCACAATTTCATCAATGACACTCTGATCACTAGGCACATTTCAATTAAAGGCTTTGGACCTTTACCACAAGCGGTTTTTTTTTCTTTCTATCTCCTTAGGTATCCTATTCACGTGAACAAAATACAAGTCCGCTCAGTTATCCTGACCCAAATAGAACTAGACACCAAATACTGGTACTATTGCAACTACAGTCATAGTAATTCCTGTGACCATAACCCAAACAGTCATCCCCGTGACTAACACATAAATATAGTCATTGCCACACAGGCTAGTCATTGTCACACAGGCTAGTCAGTGCCACACAGGCTAGTAAGTGCCACATAGGCCAGTCATTGCCACACAGGCTAGTCAACATCACACAGGTCAAGTCAAAACCACACTCGTCAAGTCAATATCATGTAAGTTAGTCCAGAGCTCAAATCCTGGTAGGACTGAGCAGCACTTTACCACCTTCCACTATACACCCTAAATCACAAACGACTGTCTCCCATTCTCCCACCCCACTCACGCCAAACACCGGGTGATTGACCGAAGCCCACTATATCAGGTTAAATGAAACCCTTCAAACTACTAACAAAGACAATCCCGTCGTCTGCAACCGACCCTCTAATACTTCACCCAATCAGAACTATTACAGAAAATCATATGAAGCATTGCAACTATCACAATTATAGCACTTAACAGTATTCTACTGTGTTCTACCGTGTTTTACAGTGTTCTATAGTGTTTTGTAGTATTCTACCACGTTCTACCATGATCTACCGTGATCTACATTGTTCTACACTGTTTTACCAGGTTCTACAGTGTGGATTTATCAGCAAATAAACTATACAGGAAGTACTCAACTACTACTAACACAAAGTTACATCAGCCATTACTTACCGCTTCTCAACCCATCACATAAGTAGTGATAGATCCGTACTGTTCAATCAAAGATACTAAAACATCACCGCTCAACCAGTGGTATCATTATCACTTAACCAGGGATACCGTCCCAGACCCCATTGTAGACCCCCACAGTTGACCTTGCAGTTGACCCACTGCTGATCCCACAATTGACCCGCACGGTGGACCCCTCGATGGACCCTACATTGGCCCCACATTAGACTCCTCTGTGAACCCCACATTGAACCTCTAGATGGAATTCTCAGAGGTACCCGTACTGGCTTGGGACGTTAGTAACGGTTCAACAGCCATGTATTAACTAAAATGTTACGTTTAATCACTGTCGTCGTGCTGAAGATTTTACGATTTCACGCTATTAAAATCCACACACGTTAAAATGTTCACATTACTATTAAAGGTTGATCGGTTCCATACCAGTCATAACGACACTATAAATACTACCACAAAAAAATAACAGAAATTGTGCCCATATCCGTCACGCTACACTGCACCTAACACCACTCATTGACACTTTTTTTTTTTTTTTTTAATAAAAATCGCCATTTTATGCTTTCTCCCATATAATACGTAAGCAACCATCACGTATCAGTGTAAGTAATTTTTCGATTTTACATAAATGTCCTTTTTATTCTAAATTCGTTTTTATCTCGAAAACGGCGCGTTATATCAAAAAAATAATGAAAACTTGGGGCCCCCTTAACACTTTCACAGCGGAGCGTTTAGAGCGCCGCTTGATACGGTACGCGGGCGTATTTCTGCATAATTGTGAACATCATAGAAAAATAACGGATAGGGGTATATGGATAATTCTTTTTGTGTTTAAAAGATATACTTTTATATTTTATGGATAATAAATAAAAAAAAATTATAGTATATAAAATAATTTAATACGAGTAAAGTAAACATGGTCATTTTTTATAAAAAAAAAAAAGTCATACAGACTTCTTAGGTCTCTTTAACAATGGTAATTCTTTAATGTGTGGTACTTTTTAAAGCACTTGTCGTAGCATAGTGGCACGTTACAGTCAGGGCAGTAAAAAGCCGTCTCCTTCCGCCCTCGTTTTCCCGTCAGATGCTTTATGGTGTCAGCGCAAACTTTACACACGCGCGTGACACTAGCTTTCTTTTCTGTTGGCGGTATTCGTTCCAAGAAGTGCCGTCCTACTAACCTGGAACTGTTGCCAACCAAGTGTACTCCATGCGATGGTCCTGCAGCATCAGTAGATCGACCAGCCAAAAGGCCTTCACCACATGTCATCATAAATTGCGAAAATCGCAATCGGCGGCGTGCAGGCTGCTGTTTATTATAAATCACCATGGCGTTCACCATGCTCCTTGCTACTAAGTGGAAAAACATTTTTTTCCACCACTTCATGGATTTCCTATGCAGGCTATAGTATGAGACATATTGATCATTTAGATCTACGCCGATTTTATTTGTATTATAATCTAAGACGCAGTCTGGTTTTATTTTTTTTGCTGGACCTCCTTTCGCTTTGACGGTCACCTCCGTCCATGTTGCGGCATGCTTTGTCGTGAGGAAGGGGACGTCCCTCTTGTCCTTCCACTTACATACCGTCATATTTCCGCGGTGACAGAAGGCCATTTCATTCGTCTCCAGCGGCTGATGTCGCCATTCTTGAGGCAAACCACGGCGGTTCGGCATCACAGTGCCGACAACTCTAGTATTTTTCAGCCACAGCACGTCAGCTACAGATGGGCTGGTGAAAAATCTATCCATATAAATGGTGTGCCACTTTCCAAAATAATTCTCGCTCAGCTGGGTGATTATTTCCTCCACGGTTTTGGAGTCACCAATGTATGGCACCATATTCAAAATGTAACCCGTCGCCGCGTCACACAACATATAAATTTTCATACCGTATTTGTCCGGCTTGTCCTTATTGAAGACTCGAAAGTGTACCCTTCCTCTAAAACCACATGTACCTTCGTCTATGGTCAGTGCTTCAGCTGGATAGTAGCTGGTGGAAAACAGACGACACAGCTCGTCAAAATATGGCCGTAACTTGAAAAATGCGTCATAGTTTTCCTGGCCGCGAGGTATATATTTTGTATTATCGTTGAGATGCAGACAGCTGTAAATTGCTCTAAACCGATCTCTGTTCATTAGTTTGGCCGCATAAGGGGTATGTATAATCTCTCTTGTGGACCAGTATGAGTCAAAACTTTCTTTTTGTACAAGTGACATATGAATTACAATAGATAAAAAAAGTTTCAATTCTTCCAAAGTAACGGGTGTCCATTTGTCAAGCATACTCCCTGGTTTTAGCAGTCCCCGTCTAACCAATTTGGTTTTCATTTGTGCTGCATAACGGTTTGTTTCAGTTTTCAGCAGCTTCCAAAAATCATTGTTGAAGAAAATTGAAAAACAATCCATTTCAGATGAATTGTCGTCCATCGGAACTAAAACTCGACTTACCTCTTCGAAAACCGGGTCTTCTAATGGACGTTCTCTTGGGACATACGTCCATCCATTGGCCTCATCCATTTCTCGAAGAGAAAGTATTTGCGACGACCGGCCGCGTGCAGATGAGCGCACTACGCGGCCGCGCGCAGTTGAGCGCACTACGCGGCCGCGCGCAGTTGAGCGCACTACGCGGCCGCGCTGACTTTGACGACCGCGCCGAGCCCCCTGTACACGACTACGCCCTTGCTCGTTATTTGTGACTGGCTCAGGAACGTGGTCCTGCACCTCAACCTCACCATCATCCATCCTTTCTTGATTAGATATAAAGATTCGCAGGTCCGACACGCAATCTACCAAAGAAACAACTTATGAAAGAATATTCAATACGAAAATAGTTTAGGTACCTACCTACATAGAAATATAAATATATAATAAACATTTACCTTCAATTTCATCACCCTGAGCCTCCTCAATGTCAGAATCATCATCATTTTGCAATATATCAACAATTTCGTGCGTAGAAACATTACGTAGCGAGGAAGCCATTTCGCGCCAAAAACAGTCACACTCGCTCCGTACTCTCGCCGGCGGTCGACTGAGTGGGCGCGGGCGATCGCGAACTGTAGCTATCGCGTTCTTACTACATACAAACATTGTATATGTGTGTGTAGCTTATGAACTAAGCTACAAACGTGTACAAGGCGGATCACGACAAGACGTCGTGATTTTCTAATAAACATTTGAAAGGCGGTCACGAGTGCTACTCGTGATTCGCGCGTTAGAGAAAAATATGAATGCCGAGCTGAGGTCGTGATCCGCTGTGAAAGTGTTAAGAAACCCACCACCACACCGAATACCATCCATTGGCACACCTTCTTCTTTTATAAAAGTCACCATTTCCCACCTCACCGTACTATTTCGTACAACTGCAAGAGTTTTTAACGCAAATGTCACATCGCACATGTCTTGTATAGCATCCGTTCTAAAATCACATTAGCGTTATAGTGTGTAAGTATGGCGTCAAGTGACGCAAGAACATTGCGATGGAAAATTTACTGTCAG
Source organism: Herminia tarsipennalis (assembly GCA_945859575.2). NCBI lineage: Eukaryota > Metazoa > Arthropoda > Insecta > Lepidoptera > Erebidae > Herminia > Herminia tarsipennalis. The sequence goes on along the minus strand of OX243849.2, from coordinate 9,713,060 downwards.
TGATATATCGCATGTTATATCGCGGTGATAAAAATAACTTACTTCATCAAATGATAATGACTCGGTCAATAAATACACAGTAAAAATACTCTGCATAAATGCCCACCACTTAATTTAAACGAACACAATATTCAACCAGCCACGTGGCAGATAAGAGATTATACACCACATGTAAAGAAAATCGAAAATTAATTAAACTTAACGGTTTCACGAACATCGTTTTAACTCGCCTCAATCGCGAAATGGAACAATCCCGTCTCGCGCCTCACAGCCACCCAAGGCAACGGGACTACACACGAGGGATAAAATTGCTTCGCTTACTAGTGACACCCATTTAAACGTTTACTGCATAGTTTAATGACTTCTATTTCTCGAACGACACAGTACTATGCCTCAAAATCACAACAAAACAAAAACGACTCACCTGTGTCCATGAACCGTCCCTTAGGACAACTCACATACCAGAGATCCGCGACGAAACCGGAAAACGGCCAAAATGGACGTAGGACAACGTCCAGCAAATCCACACACCCGACACACGAATACCACACGCGCCTTCGTTCGGTTTACACTACGTTCGCTCAAGTGGATCGGATATCTCACTTCTGATATAAGCGCAGGAGGGCCTTCGTCAGGATTCATCGTGGGCACGTGGTCGAGTAACAGAAACAACTATTCACTTCGGCTACAACGTCTTTTTAACTTGCTTCACAATTTAAACTACACTCGCGTGCAAGTAAATCGACTCAAGCCTCAAGTGCGCATAAAAAGTGATATAACTAAAAAATGACTTATTTTACCTCTATATAATGTTTTACATAATTAAAGCCTAGTAATTAGGCTTTCAAATGGTAGCATAATATCAGTAATTTAAATAAACACTTGTACTTAGAATGCAACTGAACGCAACCTCCCGTAGACTGCTCTGCGCTCTATACACAACTTGCGCGACACAACCCCCTATAAAAACCTTCTGTAATCGTTTTTTCTTATCAGTCGCTCATTAGACGTTGACCTGAATATATCTCTGCAAATTAAAGCCGTCATTTGAAGAAAATTATGGATACAACACCTGAAGAAGCCGCTCAAGTCGTTGCCCTGTTGCAAGAAGGGTTGAACCAGCGAGAAGTCGATCGTCGTTTGAATATGAGTCAGTCCGCTGTCTCGAGAGTATACAGAAGGTTTCAAGAGACTGGTGCCTTCACTCGGAGGCCTAATACCAGCCGACGCCGGTGCACCTCGGAGCGTGACGACCGGTTTTTGGTCTCGACCTCTCTCCGAAATCGACACCTTACCGGCGTAGATGTGCAGCAGGAGCTACGTCAAGTTCGCGGGGTGACTGTCAGTCAGTGGACAGTTAGAAGAAGGTTGAAAGAAGCTAACCTTACTCCGAAAAGACCCGCTACAGGCCCGAAGTTGACCACAGCTCATCGTCAAGCACGCCTTCACTTTGCTCGAGAGCATTTGGATTGGAGCATAGAGCAATGGCAGTCAGTCCTGTTCACAGATGAGACGAGGATGTGTCTCCATGGCAGCGACAGGAGAGGTCGGGTATACCGTCGTCCCGGTGAACGGTTTTCACAGTGCTGCTTTGTGGAAACCGTTGCATATGGTGGCGGATCTTGCATGATGTGGGCTGGAATTTCCTTAGAAGGCAAAACGGACCTTGTTTTCGTTCCTGGGGGAGGCCGGGGAGGAGGTCTGAACAGTGATCGTTACATTGAAAATGTTCTACTGAATCAAGTTGTCCCTTATCAAGGCTTTATTGGGGAAAATTTCATCTTGATGCATGACAATGCCCGATGTCACACTGCTCGGGCCACACGTGATTTCCTGAACGAAGTAGGAATTCACACTCTGCATTGGCCAGCGCTCAGCCCCGATTTAAATCCCATTGAGCACATATGGGACGAGCTCAAAAGGAAAGTTAGAGCGAGGAATCCAGCTCCGACAAACATCAATGAGCTCAAGACTGCGTTGGTAGAAGAGTGGGGTCGAATACCACAATCATCCATTAAAAAGTTGATAAGGTCGATGAAGAATCGCTTGAGAGCAGTGATCAGAGCTAGAGGAGGGAATACCAAATATTGACACGAATAAATTTTTTCTCTTACGCACATTTTGTTTCATTTAAACACAATAACCCCATACTGTGAAATTGTATGAATTTTCAACATTTTTTACATTATCATTGGCATTGGCACCTTTTTTACTAAACTACTGAATCGATTTTCATGCAACTTACACCATTTTGAAGCTCAATTACTAGGCTTTAATTATGTAAAACATTATATAGAGGTATAATAAGGCATTTTTAAGTTATATCACTTTTTATGCGCACTTGAGGCTTGAGTCGATTTACTTGCACGCGAGTGTATTTCGGATACAGTTACTTTTAAATAAAACCGTTACACTTTTTCAAATGATTATAATTTTACATGAAATAATGTCGCAGATAATCACACGGTAATTGCAGGCTTTACAATAAACACTAACTAAGTTAAAATCTATATGGATTAACCCGATAGATAGCGATTCGTCGCAGACGTGGTGCGCTCGCGGCCGTTCGTACAAAAGTGAAGTCTTTAAGATGGCCGCCCCGCTACCATAGACACGACGCTCCGCTAGAGTGACATTGACAGCTCATGTCACTCTTGACACTGACATTTCTATAAGGCGCCGTCAAATATTTATTTTTAGAGTAGATTCACTCATAACAAAGAAAACTAAAACTTAAACTGTTTTTAACAAATTTAAACTTAAATATGATTTAACTATTTGACTTTAGGTTTATATAAATAGATTATAATAGCCTTGTACTTTGGAGATCAAAATTAACCTTAAATCTAACAATATAGGACAAAATGAGTTTTGTCATTTTTTTACCTTATAAAGTGTCTAACATTACATTATTTTAGAAAAAATAGGAACAAATTACCAAAATCACAAAGAAAGGTAAATCTAAATTAAACTTTTGTAGGTGATTACAATAACAGCAAGTCTATTGAATTGTAGAAGCAGTTTTTTTAAGTAGGACAATTATCACAAATAAAAACACCTTTATCACGGGAAGTGCATAATTCGTGCCACCAATCCTCGCATACTGCGCATTTAATCCACTCTTCTGTTGGTGGATCAAAATATTTTTCTTGACAAAGTGGACAAAAGTATTCTTTATCTTTCGCTTTGGAAGTAGAGGGTTTATTTCTGCATTCAAATGGAGTAGCCTTTTCCTTACGCGACGGAGCATTTTTTTTTTTCTTGGCTGCTGATGTGGAAGCTTGCGCCAATGATATCATTGTAACTGTTTTCTTACTTCGCCTTTTTTTTTGCTCTTCTTGAAGCTTTTTTTCTTCCAACTGTTGCTTGTATGGGCTAGCAGTAATTACTTGCGACGTTAGAGAAACTTTTCCTCGACGTCTTTTTTCTTTAATATGAGGCAATGGTGAAAGCTGTGTAACTGACACATGACTCTGTTGGAGTTCATGCTGACCGTTTTTAGTGGCATTAGTTACCGCAGAGGCGTCAACTAAGGGTTCGCCTTCTAATAGCTCCGGCAGAACTGACTCGACTAGCTGTAGTCGCTCGGCGTCTAATTGCGTGAAGTCGCTCGTGGGTGTTTCACCCAAGTGCAACTCCATTACTTTAAAGTATGCTTCGACCCAGCGCCGCAGTCCAACAGTGACGACTCCCTTTGCACAAAGGGAGTCGAAAGCGCTACGGTCCGAGTCCCGGTCGCGTTTTAACTGTTGGACCTGCAGCACTCGGTCGGGTCTTACCTCCTCTGATTCCTTCTCCATCCTGATCTAGTAGTTGCGCGGCGATGAGACGCAGTGGCTTATGCCAGTCCCCGCGTAGTTAAGGCCGGGGTTTGGCGCTGGTGCCAGACCGACCCCTTCCACACGGCGAGGGCACCACTGCGTCGTCCTTCCTTTGATGGCACTCCCCGCTCGGTGTCGGTTTTATCCGGCACCTGGCGCGTTTATTCCGATATTATTAATCACTAATAATTCACTTTAAACACTTTAAATTAATATCGCCCGTACGCGTGCGGCGGTAGCGGGTGATGTGACCGCGCGCTGTAACTGACTGCGGCCGTCTAAACCTCGATCACAATCTGTCAGTCCTTTTATAGAACAAATACACGAATATTAATGAAGTTGTAGGCACTTCGAAAATATTCTTGCTTATTATACTTTAACCCATAAAATAATTTAATACACAGAATTATGTTATTTAAATAAATGAATAATATTAGTACTATCACACCCAAAGATACTAGATCTAGCTAGATGCCACATGTTCCTGTAACAGTATGAAAACAGAGCGTGCCACTTTATCCCCACCGCGCATGGCGTCACGCGAGCGTTTTAGTGATAAACCTACCATAAACAGAATCGTTTCAATCGTAAGACATCATTCATCCATCGATCGTATCGATTTTAAATCGACCAATTCGATTCGATACTGCTGTTTTGAATTATTTAATTTGAAGTTTTCTTATTAAAAAGAAAATGATTAAGGTCAACTGGGGCAAATGCTTTGTATTTTTGACTCACGCAATTTTTACGCTTTATTTCAATAAAATCATGAAATAATTAGGAACAAAATTATTTGGTTAAAATGTATTCATTTTTTTTTTTTTTTTGTTTGAAGCTATATTAAAAAAATATCTGCAGTTTTTAATTCCAACATGTTAGCACAAGTTTATTATCTAACTAATTGGCGCCCGCGGCTCCACCGAACTTACACTAAATTTACACTTTGAATGAAATCCTCCATGGAAACCGGGATAAAAGCAACCTATGTGTCCCTTGCCGGGTTCAAGCTATCTCCATTAAATTTCTGCCAAATAGGTACAGTCAGCATCATATAGATAGCAGCTGTTAAAATCCGCAAAAATGTCTCAACAATAAGAATTGAAATTTATTTCAGCAAACAATTTGTCATTTTTATTGAAGCAGCTAAAGTGCCAAAAGTAACTCAGCAGCCACTGCTAAATTATTTAAGCATTCAGTTATATAATTTGTTCTCCACATCCAATCATTCATAAATATCGCCGCCTCCAATAGTAGCAATATCTACGCAGTCATGGTGTTCAAAAGTCGACATTTTGGAAAAAAGAAAGTTTATTGATTGTTGATTGTTTTTTATTGCGGGACTCTATGTGCGTGTAGCTAAAACATTCTCTACACGCTCCCATAACGCCGATCACGAGTACAGTGCGTGAATTTAAAACAAACAGTATGAAATCCGATGACGAGTCCCACTCGTGATCGGCGTCTTGGATTAAATAAACTATGCGAAGCTGAACTCGTGATCGGCTGTCAAAGTGTTAAAAGAAAGAAGACAGTTAAAGAATAAACTGTTTATTATTGTATAAAGAATAACTAAAATGCTACACTTACTGCTTGAAAACGAACGGAAAGAAAACCTACATGCTAAAACAGTCTTTTAAATCTTAAATTATCAATGAGCAATAACTTAGAAATTAAAAACGAGTGTAACCCCCATCAGCATTTGGGTTAGGGGTTACTGGGCCCACTAGGTAACTGGTCCCAGGACCAGATGCCCCTCTCAAAATTTGATGATGGTTAACTGGGCCCACATATGTTTTGATTTCAAAAGCGATTGGCTTATATAGTATATTATTATACAGTAGATGGTGTACATGTTATATCTATATATTTATTTATTACATAGATATATATAAAGACATACATATAAATATATTACCATGTAGAAAAACAATTATGTTAAGTCAAATCAACAGTTTAATAATCAACTTTAATTATTAATAATCTTATATATAAAAATGAATCGCAAAATGTGTTGATAAGCGCGTAACTCGAGAACGGCTGAACCGATTTGGATGATTTTGGTCTTAAAATATTCGTACAAACTGAGGGAAGGTTTATAGTGTTTTTTTAGGGTAAGTAGGTAGGTAGGTGGCAGGGAAGGGTAGGTAGGTAGGCAGGGAAGGGTAGGGTAGGGATGGGTAGGATAGATTTATTAGGCTTTTTTCAGGCGGTACGAAGTTCTTGAGGACAGCTAGTTGTAAAATAAAAACACACTATAGGTACATTGATAAATAACAGTCCTAGTTAGTTAGTTTTTCAATGCAATGTCCTAAAGTTATTTCGTTATCTATTAGTTCGCGCAGAACGCGCTCAATTTTTTGTTGTGATCGTTTACTTTCAGTTGTTTTTTTCGATATGTACCCGTTTCTTTTTAGTATACCAAAATAATGACGTGAATCTTTTTGAAGTGACCTTAGTAGAACAGCAATGTTTGGTTTAGGTGTTACCATTTTATTAAGCCTAGCATTCCAGGCTTCAATTAAATTGTTAGTTTTGTGTTTCAGTTGGTAAAAACACCATTTTTTGGATAAATATGATTTGTTACGTAACCATGTTCTTTGAAAGTAATCATTAAAGGAATAAATTTTTGGGTCCTTTTCACTTTCCCCCAAGTTATACAGCCATCCATCATTCACATAGTCTTGAGGTAGGTGAGAAAGTGCTATACACCGTTTCACGTGGGCTCTTAGCTGAGGTGACTTTTTGAGGCCTGAGGTGCCAGGTTTGCAAGATTTTTGGGCATTTCTCCATAAAGCTCTGGCAAAATGAAATAGACACCCTTGCGTCTTTGCTGTTGGAAAAACTGCTGTAATAGCTTGCATAGCGCTTACTTCAAAATCGGTCGTAAATGTGTCTGGGTCAAACTCCGGAACTCTGCTCCTAATAAGCCTAAACATAATATCATAGGTATTCCTTTTTTTATCCGGGAGTAAGCAGTACACTACTGGCACAATGCTGTTACTTTCTTCCGAACTTCCTACGTCCGCGTGAATGGTGTATAATTGTTTAAAAGGTGGTGTTGCACATCTGAAAGTCCCATCACAGAATATATGTTTAGCTTCTTTTAAAACACTTCTAGCGTCTGTGCTTGCAAACAAAAGTATTCTGTCATCATTATAGGAATAATCCGCTAAAGTCATGTTTTCAAATATAGTTGGAATCGAGACATCTTTGACTTTCACACATCTTATTTTTTTAACACCTAATGCTCGATTCCTGTGCGTGTATAAAGTTTTTTTTATATTTTCATACTTTGGCATAAAATTAAGTTCATCATTATCCCTCTGGACGACTCCGTCCACTTTCCTTAACTCGTCTACTTCCTAAGTTGACTACTTTCCTAACTCGTCCACCTACGATTCCCAAATTATCCACTTCCTAACTAGTTAATTTTCCTAGTTTGTCAACTTCTTAACTCGGCCATATTCCTAACTTGTCCATTTCCTAACTCGTCCATATTCCTAATTTGTCCACTGTTTTACAGCATAGCATGGGCTCAGAATACAGAACACACCAGAAGCCGCGCTCAATTTTTTACATGTCGTTGGCAATGTCCGAAAACCGAGCCTAACTTAGCCCCATAAGCCTCAAATAATAGAAATAGGGTAATCAGTCAACCGGCAGTGGCCTTAAGTATGGTGCAATTATAATAAAGTTAACAAATACTAATAATTATTTATTAAAAAAATATTCAAACAAAAGATAACTTCAATTTATACTTAAAATAAGCCCTAACATTTGAGTTTTATGTATATAATTTTTTTTAGAAAATTTATCGGGGATATTTCATTCGCACTTATTTGTTTTCGTAGCTGTGAATATTCTTTGTCAAAATAAATGTCTTTTGTTCTTCGGTTTTTTGAAAATTTATGAAATATGCTTCTCATTATTAGGTGGTCAACATGAATGGCCTCTTTAATTAAAATGCTGCATAAATAATAAAAATTTGGGTGTCCTTTTTCAGATATTTTCAGATTCAGTCTTCGATGATACCCCTCTGCTGAGTTGGTTGTTCTATGTTTATTATGTGCACAACTTAGCATATTATGATCTTTCGTAAACCACTGCTCTTGGAAGTATTTTTTAAATGTTTGCCATTCTGCATTATTTGGTGCTATATCCATTATAGATTGCCAAGCTTCTTTCATGTATGGTGCAGGTAGTAGAACAAAAAGTGCACAAAGTCTCGAAACATTTCTTCCTTCACTCGTGCTGGTTAGGTTACATTTATGTGCCTGTTTCCACACCGCCTTATTATAGTGCTGAAAACAGCCAGTAACTTCAGCTTCGGGGAAAATGGCTCGAATTGCATTTAATTGTGCAATTTCATAATCGCATTTAAAATAATCAATGCAAACACCCAAGTGGCTTTTAATTAGTCCAAAAAAACGTTTATAAGTCTTCTCTGTTTTGTTTGGAAGCATTGTATAAATAACTGGTAATATATTGACACTTTTATCATTAGAATAGTAGTCGAGGTGTATTATATACAACTGATAGAATGGCTTTGGTGCAGCCCGAAAAGTTCCATCTCCATAATATGAGCACTTTACTTTTTTATTAATAACTTCTTTGGCCATAAAAGAACAAAAAATTAGTATTTTATCACTTGTACCGTCTTCAATTATGTGAAACTTTTGTGACATGCCTTTTGGCACTTTAACTTCATTCAAGTTATTAAAATATAATTTGTCAGTACCCAAATGTACTTTTCTGGCTCGGTATAATGTACTTTTTACTGATTTAAATAGTGGAATGTCTCGAGAAATTACTGTATTATTAATTTTCGCAACGCCGTCCTCGTAGATTTCTTGTATTGAGCCTAAATTGTAACGTACTTCCTCCTTTGCATTATTTATCATTTGGCGAATCTTTACCTTTGCCTTTTCCGGTTGACATGTGTGTATATTTTTCCGCAAAATCTTACTTTTAGTCACATCCAGGGTCATAGTCGCGGAACATCTGGCTCTATTAGTGCATCTCCAACGAGTATTACCATTGTTGTTAGTACAACTCCTCGTGTAAGTGTATTTACTTCGCCATGTTAATAATTCATTACCTCTTTGATTTTTTGAAAATTGTAGTTCAGATCCAGACATTTCGTTATTTAATACGTTATAGTCAATACAAATTACCCAAGACCGTAAAACTCTGTATTAAACAGAAATGCCAACTGTCATTGTACTAGGTTCAATCATAAATCACACATAAGGGAAATATTTCAGTCATAGATCATAAGCGGCCAGTAACAGGAAAAGATTAGTTGACCATGAAGGTTTTATCTGCTATCCATGTAGTACTTACCACAAATAGATAACTACAAATCAAAACGGGTGGGTGATGGGCTATTCTTCATTAGGTACATTGTACAACGTAGCCGCATTAGTAGCTACGCCGCATTACAACATAAAAGGCTAAGTCCCCTATAACGACGACGATACATCTACTTTCCTATGTGGAAGTGGACTAGTTAGCAATGTGGTCAACTTAGGAAGTAGACGAGTTAGGAAAGTAGTCAACTTAGGAAGTGGACTAGTTAGCAATGTGGTCAACTTAGGAAGTGGACTAGTTAGCAATGTGGTCAACTTAGGAAGTAGACGAGTTAGGAAAGTAGTCAACTTAGGAAGTAGACGAGTTAAGGAAAGTGGACGGAGTCGTCCAGAGGGATCATTATTAAGCTGGTCGGTCACTTCTGAGTACAACGTCGGCATAGGTGTTAATTCATTCTGTGCTCTTTCAATTATTTCGTTTACTTTTACTTTTGCTTTGATTCCAACGACATCTGGTTGACATATATGAGCTTGTTCCTTTTATAACAATCATCAGGTTTGTAACTAACACAGCTGTACATGATGATTTTCTATTAGCACAGCGCCACACAATATGACCATTGGCATTAGAACGCTTTATAGTGTACCGATACCCATTACGTAACAATAAATCACCACCTCTTTGAGATTTTGTAATTTCATAATCATTGCTGATAGAAGTTTCTGCTGACATTCTAAAAAAACAGTAATAAAATTGAAATACCATCCAATAATTTCGACACAATAATTGCATGATTAGTGTAGTAATTACAACAACATACAAAACTCACCTTTATATGTAATCAGATCGATAAACTATCACAATAATTAAATTTTTAAACTAGGTACATAAACACTGCTTGCAGTTCAAATGTTATTACTACGCTGTAGTTAAGAAAACATTTGACAGACTACATATTTTTTCCCAAACTACCCTACAATGACGCATATCGACAAACATTTTTTTTTATAGACTTTAAAAGATACAAAGTAATTAGATATGAAATTGAGTTCTTGTATAAATGTGAATTTACGCGTAACGTAATATTAAAGTACGTAATTAAATGCGCAAATTTCCTGTTATTGCAATATGCATGATTTTATTAGAATACTATAGAATTGATTTTCATTTAACTTATAAAAATTTACATCTTTTTTTTATTAGTAAAACCTTAGTTAGTAAAAGTGTAAATAATAATTATATTTATTTTAAAACTGCATGAAATAGCCAAGTGCCTAGACATTGTTTTTATTTTAATTAAGTTGATTATTAAACTGTTGATTTGACTTAACATAATTGTTTTTCTACATGGTAATATATTTATATGTATGTCTTTATATATATCTATGTAATAAATAAATATATAGATATAACATGTACACCATCTACTGTATAATAATATACTATATAAGCCAATCGCTTTTGAAATCAAAACATATGTGGGCCCAGTTAACCATCATCAAATTTTGAGAGGGGCATCTGGTCCTGGGACCAGTTACCTAGTGGGCCCAGTAACCCCTAACCCCAGCATTTATAACGTCTAGAAGACGTTGTCTCATAGAGCGGACACAATTAAAAGATAAATTACTAGATCGCAGAGTCTCCCAGTTGTCAAAAACGTGACGTCTCAAGTTGTCTGTGGTTCGAGCTTGTTGGCTGTCCCAGTTCTGAATCATTTTACCCCACACATTTTCAATGGGGTTCAAGTCCGGACTTTTAGGCGGCAAATTGATTAAATTCAGCTCCGAATTTTGAGAAATATAATTTTGTACTACCCTTGAATTATGAATAGAACATCCATCTTGCACGAAGGTAATTACACTGTTTGGATAAAAAATTTGAGCGGTGGGCAACAGCACTTCATCTAGAATTTCTTTATAACCTAGTCCGTTCAATCGACCGCCTATCTCAACTAATTCTCCAGGTCCAGCTTTTGACATCCAGCCCCAAAATCCAAGAGAAATCCTACCGCTTCTATTATTTGGCAAAATATTAGGTTCTTCATAACGAGTGTTATTCAACCGCCATAAAGAAAGCCTTCCGTGAGCCGAAGAAGTGAAGACTTTTTCGTCAACGAAAACCACATTTTCAAAGTTGTAATTTAGGTATGTCCGAGCAAATTCTAGCCTCATGGCTTTGTGTCTAGCCGTCAACATAGGTTTTTTGGCCGGTACACGGTGATGATAACCAGCTTCTTTTAATCGACGGCGTATGGTAGATTGTGAGACATTATGGATTATTGATAGTTCGGAGGTGTTCACAAATCTATCTTCACGCGCCTGCTGAACAATACGTCTATCTTGAGCAGCACTACTTGTTCGGGGTCTACCTGTGGTAACGTGACGTGTTACATCTCCCTCAGTAGACCATCTATTGATCCACAGGTAAACAGTGTTCCTCTGTAAGCAAAGAATAAATAATTGATAAAAATGTTAAAATAAGATTGGTTCAATGAATATAATAATTTTTTTATACGGGATTCGATACGTATATTTCCAATGTCTAATGTGGTAAAACAGTTTTTTACTTACATCAATACCAAGTTCATTGGCGATGTCCGTGACCGAGACGCTTTCACGGTGAAGATTTACAATCCTGTGTCTGGTCTGAATATCTAAATGATAATTCATTTTTTTATAGAATTTTGTAATAAATGATGCTTCAATCAAGATGTACTTAAATGTCAATAGATAAATTTTCTGACGTATAGAAGAAAACATTTGCATTTTGATCTTTGATAACCTTCTCTAACATTAAAGAGTTTTGTTATCACCGTACGTCATGTCAAATGACATAATTTTGAACACTATGACTGCGTAGATATTGCTACTATTGGAGGCGGCGATATTTATGAATGATTGGATGTGGAGAACAAATTATATAACTGAATGCTTAAATAATTTAGCAGTGGCTGCTGAGTTACTTTTGGCACTTTAGCTGCTTCAATAAAAATGACAAATTGTTTGCTGAAATAAATTTCAATTCTTATTGTTGAGACATTTTTGCGGATTTTAACAGCTGCTATCTATATGATGCTGACTGTACAGCTGTTTTCCCGTGAAAGAGTAATAAACATCCACTCATCCTTCCATCAAGCCTCACTAACTTTGCATTTTTAAGATTACTAGAATCATTCTATAAATAAAAATAAAAACACGGGTAAAATTAAACGCCATAAGCATTTTATTTATTTTTAATAATTTAATATACCTACTTACCTATCTAATCAATTGTAGGGACGATTAGGTGGGATCAATATGATTTTTACACTAAGCCAAAACTTTTACCTGTTTTTAACGCTTTTGATTTTTTGAATATCACAGAATGCCTTCTTAGAGTAAACTAATAATAAATTGTGTTTACCTAAATGCTGTATTTGCATTTATGTATAGTACTTTGCAAATACATATATGAGCTAATTAAATCAGTAATAGTTCTTACACATATTAAAGTAAAGGATTGAACTATTTAACATTATATAGATTGCACAAGATTACTACAAAACGGATATGATGCACAATCAATTTTCTAGAAAATAAAAAACATACGAACATAGGTGGTAGTCACGTACTAAAGGTTATATTGAGATCAAAGTTATCCCTATCACATAATCGGCATTCATTATAAAATTTACACTCTTATTTTTTGAATGGCCAACCTTGTGTCAGAATTATTCAGATCACCCTTTATGACATGACCTAACGACTGTTAGCGAGATGATAACAGCCTGAACTGAGTTTTTACGTGACTTCTAAAGCACGGATACGTTCAAATATAATATCACTATGCTATACAACTTCAAAATGTAGGTACCTACTTAAAAAAAGTTTGAAACGAAATAATTGCGCGAACAGCGTAAGCCCACAAAATTGAAGGATCAAAATTAAAGACCCCCAATACGCTCCAAACCCTTTCTGTACCATTTACTAAAATAGTAAAAAAAATGTTGGTTTAGATTTAACTGAATTAAATACTTCATAGTTACTAAATTATTGACCTTGAAACAGGACAAGTTTATTATATATTTTTGTCTTTTCGTAGTTTTGGTTTTTAAATTTCTCGATAAATAATGTAAACGTATATCTACGAGTATGTATACATCAGCTATTACCTTTATGAGATTAACTAAATGGTTTTCAATAGGTGCTTGACCAAACTGATACCTATGTAGTTATTACAAAAATGCATTCTCGTTCCTCCGGCTATCTGTTTTCTGTTTCATATATAGAGCGCGATCAATTCGCGATTGAAGAAATCGATATAAAGTGCCTAAACTTAACATCACTGCTTGTAGAAAAACGACAAAATCCCCTGTACCACGACATTTATTTGTTGTTGTGTTGTTTATGGGTTTGAATTTGATTGCGTACTTTCAACGTATGAGACGATGACATGTCACCTGATGACATCAATTGAAACCGCAATGTAAAACGAATAGAGTAAAAATACTTCAATGAGAATTTATCCAAAGTAGTTTATCTCAAAAACGTAAATAAATCATTTTAAAATTAATTTCAGCTTAAGGAGCAACAAAATTACTTAGCGATAAAAGTATACATCTCCCTTGATACGGTCTACATTCTTCGACGAGTTTTTACAACTCATAACTGCACAATTAGGCATTTCTTGTTGCAGTACACGCGACGTCATGCGGCCGCGATCGAACTTTACATAATATCACGCGCGAAGCAAATAGCGCCGTTGCGCTGATTGGAGACACGCTTTGACTTACTACTGACCGATTCTAGCTATATGTGTGATACAAATTATTGTTCATGTTACTAAAAACACAATTGACATATAGACATGGCTACTTGCATATCCATGGCTCTTGTTATAATATAAACAAGCTGTACCTACTTCTATAATATCAATTTCCTCTGCCATAACGTATTCTGTTATTCTAATGTACCAATACTGTCACATATTCTACAGTTAACAACATTAAAGTGATATTTAGGATTCCTTATTAAAGTGGTCATTATGTCTACGATTTATTGACAGGCTAAATAAACCTCAAACATATTTATCCCGTAATACACAGGGAGGAGGGGGCACATTGTTACATTTTCTAGATTATTGTCAAAATGACGAAACCTATCGCATAATTTATAAATTTAAATGCTTTTATCGATAATATAACTATTCAGCTAATGAATTATTACTGAAGAAACATTTAAATATACGTCATTTTCTCTCAATAGACATAATAATAAAAAAAATCGATTGTAACAATTTGCCCCCGGTTAGTTGTTACAGCTACGGGGTGGGTTGTTACACTACATAAATTAATAAAAATATCAAGAATAAAATCAAATCTTAGTCTTTATTTTAATAAAGCACTGACTACTATTATTTAAAAATAAAAAGAATACAAAAAAATAGATAATCATTTTTATAGAGGTAGGTAACGATATCACATACAAGTACATAATCTAATCAGTCTTCATCAGAATTGCAATTAATGCAAATAAATGAGTAAACGTTTCCCGTTACACATTTGATATGGGCCCACATTTTGCATTCTATACATTGGACCCACTCTTCATTTTTAGAAGTACTGTAGCTTTCGCTACATACTAAGCAACACCATTTTTCAGTAAGGTCATACAACAAGGTCAAACATCCCAATAACCGTCAATTTTCGAACTTTACCGACTTTGGTTATCTGCTATGCTAAAACTGTTGGACTTACAAGAATTTAATTTATATGATATGATAGGTAATTTATTGTAGTTTTTATCGGTTTACTTTATTTAAACTAATTTTACAGTTAATATACTCGTACTAATATTACGAAATAATGTAAAAAGATGCGTATTGTCCCAGTACCCGTTATACTTGTAGTAACCGTTAAAATTGTCCCAGTTAGTGTTGAAAATGACTAACGTGACTGAATTTGACTGACTGTCATTTACGGTCAAATTGGTCAGAAGCAGTCAAAAATGGGTCATTGACTGTCAGATATGGTAATTTTCAGTCATTTTGATTTTAGTAATATTTTAGTACTTTTTAAAGGTTTTTCTTAGTTTTTGGGATTGATGAAAGTCCAGTCTACATCTTCTAATTGAAACAAAAAATAGTTTGTAATGATTTATTAAAATATTAAACGTTTTACAAAGTAGGTTTTTTTAAAAAAAATCTAATTAAGTATAGTGTTAATAATTTAACATTTCTAATCATTTTACAATGTAGTAAAGTTGTTTTCAAGTTATAGTATTAAGGGATCATTTTCCATACTGCCATCATCATAATCAAAGGTGTCTCGGGCGGGCTCCGTGGCGTCTATAAATTCAACGTTTTCATATTCTTCTTCAGAGTCTGAGCTTAAATTATACATTGCAGGAGCACGTTTACTTTCAGCAAACAGACGTAGATTTGACCTGACGAAAACAAGTTTCTCTACCCTTTGCTTCTGCAAGCGATTGCGTCGCAAAGAATGTGTGATACTGAATAAACTCCAATTGCGCTCACTTCGCTTAAGATTCGGGTAGCGATCGGTTGAATAACTTGCTTTGGAGCAAATGTCTGGCAGCCAACGCAGTACGACTCTTGTGAACAGGTGCATTGTCATGCAGGAGCAGGACACCTTTTGTTAATTTTCCTCTTCTTTTTTCTTTGATTGCTTCTTTTAATTGTTCCAATATCGAAGCGTAGTATTCTCCGGTTATAGAGACACCTTTATCTTTGTAATCGATTAACAAAATTCCTTCTGAGTCCCTAAAGATCGTCGCAATGAGTTTCCCAGCTGACTGTGTCACCTTAAACTTCTTAGGCGGTGGTGTCCCTTTCTTATGCCACTGCATGGAATCTTGCTTAGACTCAGGTTCATAATGATGAACCCAAGTCTCATCCCCAGTAACAATCCGGGCCAATACGCCATCCTTATCATCACTACAGAGATCCAGAAACGCACGCGAACGACGCGCTGCTGTTTTTGAGGCGGTGTGGTGTGAGCATTCTCGGCACCCATCTTGCACTGACCTTTGTCATGCCAAGATGATCATGCAGAATTTTGAAAATGGTGGTGTCTGATACTCCAACCATTTCTGCAACTTGTTTCTTCTTCAGCCGAGCATCTTCTAGTATATTTTTTTCTACTTTTTCAGCAAGTGCTGGAGTGGTCACCTCAATTGGCCGCCCAGGCCGTGGGTTGTCTTCAAGTGACTCTCTGCCTTGCTTAAAAAGCCCATGCCACTTGTAAATCATTGTTTTTCCAGGGCAAGATTCCCCGTAAGCTAATGACATCTCTTTCATAATGTTTTGAATGGACTTTCCCTGCTTAGTCAAGAACTTTATAACGGCGCGGTGTTCGATTTTCTCCATGTTTTCAGTTCACTTCCCGATTCAGTTGCTTGATTGCCGATAGTTCAAAAACTAATGACCCAATTAAGACAAAACTTGGTATTTATACTAATTATGAGTCCCAAAACACGTCACGACTAAAATTACCCCCACCACTAACCCCTATCCCCTCCATTCCGCGGACTTAAAAACGCACCCTCGTAGTTGTAGTCGCATTTGTATATTCTTGTTTGCAATAAATACAAGTCACAGTTTTTTTTCCTTGATTTTCACCAATAACTGTAAAACAGTCCCAAATATCATCTTTACGGCGAGGCATTCACCATAAACGCGTGACGCGACCACACGGCAAAGCGGTTCGAGGTAAACTAAGCGTTGCGCCCCTGTGCTCTTTTTCTTTCCCCACGCGATCGCCCCGCACCCTGCGCGCGTGCAGGCGAAATGGCAACGTCGCAGCGCCGCGCGCGTGCCTACTTTGTTGCCGCCTTTTTCTCTCATGATATAATACAAAATAAAATGTTGTTTATTTTAAACCTGCATATAAATTGGGTAGGTACCTAAATAAATTACTTAATGGTAATTGAAAGTAAACAATATTGAATATACACACATCAAAAGTGTCTAGGGATCAACATATATTTTTGCAATAACTTTTCTCCTGATTGATTTTTTTTTTTTATTTCTTTAAGGATTCATCAAATAAAGTGTTTTCGTTTGTCACAGTAACGATAAACCAAGTCACCTTTGCATTAATAAAGAAATTTGCCATTTTCCTAATAAAGGGATTTTTGACATTTGAACCACTAACATTAAAGTTCGAAAAAAAGACTGAAATAACAGTTCTCTTTAAAATTTTATTGGGTAACTTAAACAATTAATAATCCGTGTTTCTACCGCGAACACTAACAACACAAGAACATCGGTTTGGCATACTCAAAATGAGTTCATCCAAATCACGCTGTGGAATGGCCGCCCATGTTCGTTGCAACAACAAAAAAAGGTCTTCTTGCGACTGGATACCCTCCATATTCGGCAGAGCTCTTCTCTGTAGCATATCCCATGCATGCTCAATCGGGTTCAAGTCTGGCGACTGAGCAGGCCAGGGCAGGACATTGATGTTAGCTGCGGCGAGAGTCTGTCTTACAACTCTTGCGGTGTGCGGTCGTGCATTATCATGCATTTACTGAAATAAGGGACCGATTTGCACTTGTAGAGGAACGATGACGTCTGATACAATCGTCTCAGCATAAATTTGAGCGTTGAGGTTGCCTCTGATCCAAATCAACTCAGTTCTTCCGCCGATCCAAATACCCGCCCATACCATGATGGTTCCACCACTATAAGGATGGACTTCCTGGCAGGATTTTAATCGCTGTTGGCGTCCAGGGGTTCTCCAGTGTCGTATACGTCTTGTATCCGGTCTCATACCAAAACGAGACTCATCAGAAAAGCACACGAAACGCCATTGTTCTTCTGCCCAATTTCTGTGTTCAAGAGCCCATTGATATCGAATCCTACGATTGTGCATTGCTATAGGTGGTACCCGTAGCGGTCTTCGGGAATGAAGGTTCACTTCATGCAAGCGGTTTCTGACTGTTTGGTCGCTAATTAAGTTCCCTGAAGAGTGATGAAGCCTCACGGCTAACATCATGGCGGTTATTGTTGGACCTCTTCGAGTTAAGATTTGAATGTATCGGTCTTGTCTCCGTGTGGTGCATAAAATAAAATAAATAATATTTGAGTCAAATTGACTGAGTTTGACAGTAAATGACCAGTCATTTAAGGTTTACGACAAGTGTGACTGGTCAGATTCAGTCATTTTACATCTCTAGTCCGAGTAGCCGTCATTTTTATTGCGAATTTGAATTCTATGTCTTGGCATTAAAGATCACATTAATCTACATATTTCTTTGATTTGAAACAAAATCTTATTGAATATCTTCTTTTTCAAATAAAAGACACGTATTTGATTAAAAGAAATATATTTTAACAAATAATTCAAGTTTAGGTTATAATCATCTTATATGTATTTTAAAACAAATTTCTATTAACACGTTAACTGCCATGTCGGACTAGGTGTCCGACACATATTGTTCCATTCAGGCCTTGTCGGACCATGTGACCGACAACACATACCCCACTTCGACGTCTCGTTGGTGCCTGTCGGCCATGTTTATTACTCTTTCGGCTATCTAGAGTGACCCGCGCGGCTCCGTAGAGCACAAAAATCACTGTGTCAACATAACTTTTGTTTATTGTTAGCGTTGTACCTAGTCTAGCCATAAATATTGTTACGAAGAAAAAACATTTTTTTTTATTGCAAATAATATTTATTACTTTTACAGTGTGTTAGTTTAATACATAAATAAAAAACAATTCAAAATATAAAAAGCTTATTCGAAGTGGTCTCCATTGGCTGCAACACAGTCCTTTAAACGTTGAGGCCAGTTATCAATAGAAGCACGCACTCTTTCCATGGGAAAATTCTTCACTGCCAATCGTATGGATTGTTTTAGGGACTCCAAATTATCATGGCGTTTAGAGCAAGCCATACTCTCTAAAACTGACCATAAATCATAATCCAGCGGATTAAGATCGGGACTAGACGACGGCCAGTCTTCAGCTCTGATGAAGTCCGAAACGTTCACTTCCAACCAAGACTGCGTGGACCGAGCTTTATGACCCGGCGCTGAGTCTTGTTGGAAGGACCATACTTGGTTATTGAACATGGTGTTGTTAAGGGGTTTAACTACCTTCTCAAGAATGGTATCTTGATACACTTGTGCCGATGTTTTGATACCTTTTTCACAAAAATATGGCTCAGTCACTCCTTCATAGCTAACACCCCACCAAACCATCACTGAAGTCGGATAATGCCCACGTTGCACTCTGTCGACTAATTGGGAAGCTTCCTTAGAGCTTTGAGCATAAATACGGTCATTTTGTTTGTTAAAATGTTGCTCAACTGTAAAGATTTTCTCATCCGTAAACAAAATTTTTCTGTGACCTCCCTTTGCGTACCGCTTCAGTAGTTGCTTCGATTTTACCACCCTATTCTGTTTTAAATTATCAGTTAAAAAATGACCAGTGCGTCTCTTATAGGCTGCAAGTCCTAAGTCATCTTTTAAAATGCGTGACATGGTTCTGGGTGCTATCTTCATCTCCCGAGATAAAATCTTTTGCTTTCGGACAGGATTTCTTCGAATTCTTTCCCTTACTGCTTTGACCACCATTTTCGTACGAACACTACGTAGACGGCCAGATCTTTTTCTGTCACAAACAGAGAAGGTCTCATTGTACCTATTAATAGCCCGGTACACAAACATTTGACTAATACCAAGCGTATGGAGAGTTTTAAAAATTACATTCGGCTCCATACCAACTTTGTGTAATGCAATCACAGCGATTCGGTTTTCTTTATCACCCCACTCCATTTTAATATAGCAAAGTATTGTACAATGTATTGGCGCCAAAATTAGAAAATACAATGAACAATCGTATAAAAATGACAGATTCCAAATTCAAATGTAATATCTTTCTTATTTTTAATTGTAACAGTATTTATGGCCAGACTAGGTATTCACAATGAATAAGGCTGAAGTGAAAATAAAAATATAAAAGTAAATTGTAATTGTTGTTTAATCAAAGAAATCAGTCAAATAGTAACATTACATGTAGTTTATACATAAAAATGTCACATATATATTAGAATAAAAAAGAAAAATACAAATATAAACTGTTGGTATTCAAATTAGCGATGCGATATATTATAACAGGTAAGACAGAGATGTGGTTGTGATGGACAAACAGGACAGAAAGTGGCAACCTTTTTTGTTTTATTCCTTGCCTGTAATCTACCCATCGTATTAACATTGTTTTTGTAACAATGTTGGCAATTTCTGCGAACATTCTTGGCTATCCCTTCCTTAGATATAAGCCGATGTTTTGCTCTTATTGGTCTGGGTGTGCCAGTTGTAGGAAGCTCATTTTCTTTATTTCCAAATATTAGGTAATTTACGATGGCCGCCCTAAAATCCACTATAGACATCTTCTTTCTAGTAACTTGCTTATTATACCGCCGACTTGGCTTGATTGTAATCCAAAATTATTTTTGGTTTCTTTACAACGACACCCCGTTTATTGCGACTTTCCCGTAAAGTATCAGAGTGCTTAGTGGACAGTAGAAGTACCTCACACTTATCGCGCCATTTCATAACTGTTATCCCTCTTTGGTTTTCTCTAGCTATAGATTCTCCAGGTTTCAACTTCTTTTCAGTCACTATTTTTGGCAATCTTCTTCTGTTTTTTCGGACTGTCCCGACAAGATGAGTATCGCGATCAAGCAATTTATCTGCTAAATCTACATTGGTGTACCAGTTATCCGTGTACATAGTATGTCCTTTATTTAGAAGGTCGTTGCATAAATTAAGGACAACATTCGTTGGTGTAGTGTTTTCACGTTCTAAATTCTTACCACAATAGATTTCGAGCCTGTAAGTATAACCAGGAGTTGTGCAGAGTTTAAAAACCTTTATACCGTATTTGTGTCGCTTCTGCTTCATGTATTGTCTGAAAATAATACGACCACGAAACGGTATAAGGCTTTCGTCGACGCATTACGATTCGTTTGGAGTGAAATGAGTAGCAAAGTTTGTATTGAGAGTTTGTATTAATGGATGTATTTTATGAAGTCGATCACCACTTCTAGCTGTCTCATTATTTGAAAAATGTACCATACGAAGTAATAATTCAAACCGGTTACGATTCATTGCTTGTTTCACAAAAGTTTGACCAAACATTGGATTATTGGACCAATAATGTGCTATGGTTGGCAACCTTACCAAGCCCATCCATAAAATTATCCCAAAAAATGTTTTGATTTCCCTTAAACTAGTTAGTTCCCATTTATGCACTCTTGACTTAGGCTTTAAACCCCCTTTTGATATAATTTGTTGAGCAAATAGGTTTGTTTGTAAAGCAATTTCATCAAAAACTGTGTCAGGAACGAGTAATGTATAAAAATCTTCAGGATTGGAGTTCACCATCAAATATCTCAATCTTACTGGTATCAGGCCTGGATTTTCGGTATATGGGATAATGCTGCATTGATTACCCGTTGAAATTGACCACACGTCAGCAGTAGCACCCGAAGATGACGGATGAGTTGAAAATTCACATTGGTCATCACTTTCACTTTCAGAAAATATAATACGCCTTTTTCTACTTGTGGGTATTACAGTCAATTCGTCACCACTATAGTCGCTAGACGTACTATGACTTCTTTGACATGCTGTTTCTATATTCTCAATTTCAGCTAAATCTTCTTGACTTATAACTAAATCTTCAAATAACATCTTGAATAAGCTTATTACAAACTACCCAAAGTGTATATGTAATTACTCGAAACAAAACACAAGTACTTCGAAAATCGTTGCACACTAAACTCAAAAATATGACCTTCACCTAATAATTACAATGAATCACTAATGCGACGTGTTTCGCATCTTACGCATCGACGCAAAGCATAGGTATTGAATTCCTATTGGTGTTCCCGGGCGCGTGATCTACTGTGGGTGGAGCTTGTGGTGGACTGTGAGTATGTCCGACAAAATGACCCGCGCGGCGTAATGTGTTAAATTATTTCGTTCAGGCCTTGTAGGGCTATATGTCCTACAAGTGTAAATAGGCTGTGTATAATGTATTATAAGTGAATAAATATGATGTATGTGTATTTTAGGCATTAAAAACATGTTCAAGTTAAATAACACCAATAACTTTTTTTTACTTTTTTAGAAAATATAGCATGGCAGTTAACGTGTATCGACTATCACATAAAATAAATCACATTCATTTTAAAAACTCGTTACAAAGTTGTTAGGTTTTAAGTAGAAAACTGTATACTTAATGAAAATATATATTTCTTATAAAAAAGTACTAATATTTAACATGATATCCATTTGTAACATTACAAATATTCCAAATGAATACAGATATCCATCTTTATAAAATAAAATCTGCTTAAAAAATAGGTTAGGTACAAATGTATCCCTGTACATAAATCCTTTCAAAATAAATAAAGAAGTCTCGATTTTCTCTCAGAAAGAATTTTAAACATAAATGCACTTTGTTTTTTTTTATATTGCTTATTAATAATTTTTTGAACAGATAACATTAGGGAGCTATAATTTAAGTTATAGTTTTGCACTGTATTAAAAATACACAACTTTACCTTGATTACTCAAATAAAATACACGAAGGAAACAAAATGAAAAAATATCAGTCTCAAAACAAATTATGTTGTTTTTTAATAAGCGTCGCTACAATAATATATTTTTTCTTAAAACTACAAAATGAGCAAACAACTTAGCATAAAATATTCAGAGGGTTTAAGAGATCAATAAGATAAAAAACACCTTATACACTGACATTACTAGGCCAGTATGGCTATACAACTTTTCCGTTACATAATCATTATAAAAATGTGTACATAATCATCTTATTTTTTAAACAAATTTCTATAACATTCACAATTGAATATCATTACTTTTAAAAATTCCTTACGAAGAGTATTTTCTAGGTTATACGAATTAGTGGGTAACTGTACTTAATAAAAATATAAACTTCTTAAAAAATAGTAGACTCATAGAGAACATGAAAACGTTTATAAAATGAAATATGCTTAGGAAATAAGAAAACCGTGACAAAATTATATTCCTTAACATAATAAGTTCTTCTTAATAAATTAATCAGTCAGGTTATTTCTCAGAAAATGGATTCGAACATAAAATTCTTCAAAAGTCTTTTTTATATTATTAATAATATATTAGATAATACCAGCGAGCTATAACTAACTTAACTTACAGTTATATTTTTGTTACAATTTCACAACTATACGAAAGTAAAAAAAAAACAAACGAAATATCAATATAAACAAAAAATTAAGTTTCATTCATCAAAAATATATTGTTACTTAAAATTACACAAATTACAAACAACTTCGCTTGTAATTCGTATATCAGTCTCGATAGAAAGCATTAAGTAAGTAATGTATATCACATTTTGAAATATTTATATTTAAAGATATTTTAACGAATAATTAAGATTAGATTACACTTCAGGTACTATTCATCAAATGCCACATTACAATATAGGCAAGTAAACGTTATTTCACTTGGCGAAACTTCAGCATAAGCTGTGTGATACCATGTCTTACAAGTTACACATTCTATAATATCTAATTTTGTACTTGTTTGGCATAAACGACAAAACCAATCTCCAGTTGTGAGATCTACTGTTTCATGAGGTATTATTTGTTTCTTAGATTTTTTGTTACTTTTTCCAAGATTACTCTTTTTAGACTTTGCTTTTGGTTGATTCCGCCGTTACGTGCAAAAATCGACTTTCCGCAGAATAAAAAAATATTTCGATTTTATGTTGATTTTTTTTAGCAATCCAATTAAGAACATTCCAAAATGCATAAAAAAAGGAAGGCACTTTTTTGCCTTATTTAGTTACGGAGAAAATTAGAATCGAAAAAAATTAAGAAATCTATCAAAGTAATTTTGGATAGCTAACGCTATTGAGTGCAAAATCACACTATAAAAACGAAAACACGATATTACTAATAATAATGACAAAGTTCTGAAAATAATGTTTAACATTAATTTAAAAAAATCTTTAACTTCTGTTTAGTCTTCTTACTTTAGGGTTTTTCTCTTATTTATACTTAGAATGTATTTATTTTTTCTTATAATATATAATTATGACCTATTTTAAAAAATATTGTAATCATCACTTTCATCTGAATTACCAAAATTATTGTACATATTGTTTTGTTTTTCTGATTGAGTCGATTGAATGAAAGTCTCAAATTGCTGTTGGTGTTCAAAATGATTATATGCTACTTCTAGTTGTTTTAGGTTTTGATTTTCCTTTGGTATCTTATAAAATTTAGTGTTTTCCCAACTTAGACGTACGTCAGATAATATCTTAACTTTAGGAGATCTTGGTGCAGTAGAAGATGTAGCCACATTTATCAACGGTGAGAGCTGTAAGTCGATTGGACCCTGTAGAGGTTGTAAGTTTTCGAATACATGTGATTCATCCAAGTTGTTCAAAATTGTTGAAGTATCTACACTTAATATGGACTGATTGTCATTGATACAAGTGGCTTCGCTTTGATCACACTGATTACTCTCCACATCGCCGTAGTTATCTGAGTGAAGAAAACCTATATGCTTATTATGTATACAATAACTACAACCTGTCAAGGTTGTAGTTATTGTAGCCTTGTTGTAAGCCTTAGTTGTTTCGATTGTCAAATCGAAACAACTAAGGCTTCGAAAAGCTAAAGTTTTATTATTTTCAGCGGCCCAGGTGACTTGATGAACTTGCATTGATCCCTTAAATCCTGAAATGTTGGGCGGAAATGTTTATCCTTCAATATCGATCTCTGTTACCATATCAAAATGTACGTTTGGTATATTTTTAGTAAATAACGCCCAAAAATCTTCATAACAACCAACATCTCTACCATATTTGACAAAATTATCAGCTGTTCTTTTTACGACTGCACCAATCCTATCCGGAGCCCCTTTACCATGGCCGGATTCCTGATAATTCCATGTTACCTTACTTATATTTGGGTTAATATCTCTCAATTTAGTAATCAGGTAAAATATATTCTTATTACGATATTGGCTGGAGGGGGAATCTGATGAAAAATTTACTATTTAATACGGTACTAGCTCTTGTGCCATCTTCAAAATAGGATGTAAGTGGGCCCAAATGGCAACAGCGTCATGTTTCAAGCAATCGCTAATAGTACAGAATGATTTAATTCTATTAATTCGGTCACTGTCTTTATAGTAAAGAACTCCAGTGTGCAGGGATACTTGTTCCCTTGCACTATAATATTTAGATTATGCTTTAAAAATGCGTCTAAAGTTGACTCTAGTTTGTGAATAATATTACGCGGAAAATCTTCAAATTGTATATGGCTTTTTCTCCACAACCCACTGATAGAACAAAATTTTTTTGTCGTTATGAAATTCGTGATAGTTCAAAACTTTATTAGCGCATAATTCACATGTACGTTCGAGACATGTTTGCTTCGTATCACAACAGAGACTATTAATAACGTGTGTTCCCGAACTTTCAGTGATAATGTTCGCGCTTTTCAATGCTTTGACCAAAAGGTTAAAATTTGTATGTAATTTGCATTGACAGGTATCTCGATCTGTTGTAGGAAAAACCACCCAAAAGGGTCTATATTTACAAAATGTCGAGTAGCTTACCCTAAATTGTTCCTTCAAAAATGTTGCATGTAGATTTTTTAAATTATCGTTTAAGTACCTCTTCTGTTTCTTAATACGTTTCTTCTTTATAAATTCTCTTTTACCTGCTGAAAATCTACTATTGGTGTCTTCTTCATAAAAGTTCTGGATTTGATTTACCAATATTTGTTTCTTGTCTATTGCAATGTTTTTCTGCCTTCGGGAAAATGGCAATTTGTGAAGTAGTTTATATTTTCTGAAACGTTTGTCATCTTTAATAACGGTATCTACAAAGTTTCTCTTGTATTTTTTAGTTTGATAGCTGTCTTGCAGATTTTGTGTAATAGTTTCGCTAAAAAGTAGTTGTTTTTTAACTGCTTCCTTCTTTTCTGGTCGAATCTCTATCAATACTTCATCAACTTTTTTTTCTATAGTGTCATATAATTTTTCAGTTATATTACGTCGTTTACGTAATACATCCTTTTCTCTTTCTAGTTTACGAATCCTATCCTTCAATTTCTTTATCATCTAAGCATGATTATATCGTATACGCCTCAATCTTTTATTGGACTTCAATAATTTTACAGATATATTTTCATTATTTGTACTTGGACCAGCTTCAGTAAGCATTAAGGGTTCTGATCCAGAAGGTTCTGGATTAACATTAATTTCTGTGTCACTCTTGGGAGGTGAGTTTTCTATCAATAATCTCTCTAATTTATTCTTTTCTGCCTTCTTTTTTAAGTAATTTTGTGTTTTTTCGCCAACGCCTTCTTTGTTCTCGTTGTGTTCTAGGAGTTATGTTTTTCATGCTACTAATGTTATCCCTCTCTTTCCTAGCTAAATGCTTTTTTCCTTTTCTCTCTGAAGAGAATATAACTCAGGATCGTTTTTTATTAACGCATATTTTTCTCGTTTACGTAATCTATCTTTAGCCAGCTTTTCTTCTTTTGTCATCTTTTTACGAGGTCTCACCATATTAATTCTGAAAGAAGAATATATTTTGTATTAATAGTCGGCTTGATTTTTTCTGACATCTTCAACAATTATCGTCATATCTCAACCAATTTACAAAAACCATTGATCAATTAAATACATAAACCTTCCTCTTGAATCACTGTCCATTAGTGAAAACCATAAAAAAATCCGTTTTGGTAGTTTTTGTTTATCGCGGTCAGACAGATAGACACGCGGTGGAGGGTCTTTGTTTTATAATATGTAGTTAATCTAATAGTTAGCTTTCAATGAAATAACATCACAATAATCACTTACTTCATTACCTTGACAGCCTCTGTGGCGCGGTGGGAGAGAATCCGACTGCTACGCAAGAGGTCGTGGGTTCGATCCCCACCCAGGATAAAACTTTGTGTGATGAGCACGATGGTTTATTCTGTGTCTGGGTGTTATTTATCTATAATATGTATGTATTTAGAAATATATAAGTATGTTTATCAGTTGTCTGGTTTCCATAGTACAAGCTCTGCTTAGTTTGGGATCAGATAGCGTTGTGTGGGTTGTCCCAAGATATTATTATTATTCTCTTTATTTCTTTTTTTTCTTATAAATTACATGTTTAAATATATATATAAAAAATACATTTAAAAATATAAAAAATAGTGTCCCACCGGCATCGGGTACAGGGACCAAGCTACCGGTGGTTACGGCCCCAGAGAAAGGAACCTCCTCACAATGCGAGCCGTGTCCTTCTGCATCAAGCGCTTGATCCAACCGTCTAACGCGAGCCTCTCAAGGTGTTGGTCGAGGCTCTTGGCAATCAAACCATTAACGGAGACGACTATCGGTACAATGATTGCCGAATCAACATCCCACATGTCGACAATCTCGTGCGCCAGATCCAGATATTTTATTTGTTTATCCTTTTCGGCTTTCACGAGATTTTCGTCATGGGGGATGGTGATGTCGACAATCATTGCACGGCGCTCAGATCGGTCTATCAGCACAATATCAGGCTTGTTAGCGACAACAGTCCTGTCTGTGATGATAGAGCGATCCTAGTACAACGTGATACGACTATTTTCAAGAACTGGCTCAGCAACGTACCTGTAGTATGGGACTTCAACGTCCACAAGGTGGTATTTCAGAGCAAGTTGCTGGTGGATTATCCTGGCTACTTGATTGTGTCTGTGCAAGTACTCGCCGTTAGCAAGACGTGAACAGCCGGAAACGATATGTCTGAGGGACTCACCAGGTCGGTGACATGCACGACAGAATATCAACAGTGCCATCCCTCAGTATATTTCCGGTAGCTATTCGTCATGATAACTTCGTCAGCAATTGCACAGACAAAACCCTCGGTTTCCCCGAAGAGGTCACCGAACCGTAGCCAGGCCACAGATGCTAGTAGGTCCACATCGGGCCCATGAAGAGCCCGAAAGAACCTACCGTGAAGCTTCTTGCTCTGCCATACCTCCCTGCGTTCGTTGACTCCAAGTACTACAGGCCTGCGCCAGTTCTCTTTAGCCAAGGAGAGCGGGGTAAGCCCGGTGTCCACCGCGACAACATCCCGATGCACACCCACGTCCATATGGAGAAAATATTCTCTGAGATTGTATATCTCGCGGTTATGAAGGGACTTGAGGTTCAACAAACCCCGGCCCCCACACTTCCGCGGGATATACAATCTCATCACAGATGAACGCGGGTGATGCATTCGGTATGATGTCATGAGTGTACGGACTTTTCGATCCAGGGTGTCTAATTCTGTCTGAGTCTACTTGAGTATACCGAAGGAGTACATTAGAAGTGGCATGACCCAACTGTTGCAAGCGCGGATCTTATTGCCACCTGACAAAAGGCTATTAAGCACTTTTTTCAGGCGACCGAAGAAACGTTCTTGCAACAGCTGTTTCATGTCAACCTCATTAATGCACAATGCCTGCGATATACCCAAATACTTAGAAGTGATCTTAAGTGAATGGAATCCGAGAGTTGAGTCCCTTCGGATTCCACTACCCGCCCTCGCTTTATATGAACGACTGCACATTTGTCAACACCAAACTCCATTCTAATAGAATTACTAAAGGTTTCAGTTACCTTCAGTAACGCTATTAGTTGTGAGCTGGTGGGAGCAAAGAGCTTCAAGTCATCCATATAAAGCAAGTGAGATATAACCTGACCACCACGTCGCAACCTGCAACCTAGCCCTGAACCCTCTAGTAAGGTACTAAGTGGGTTCAGTGCTAGGCAGAACCAAAGGGGACTCAGAGTGTCACCTTGGAATATACCCCGCTCAATCCTTATAGGTACGCCGCCACTTTCTTGGATCCCTCGGCACCCTGGATAGGTAAGAACCGTATTCCATTGTCCCATACACGACTTCAAGAAGGTGCATAAAGTTGTATTAACTTTATACAACTTCAGCACCCTCAGAAGCCATGTATGTGGCACGGAGTCATACGCCTTCTTATAATCTATCCAACATGCCGATAGATCCTTTCGGTTGCGGCAAACCTGCTGGCTAATAGTCATATCAATGAGGAGAAGCTCTTTAGTACCCCGGGCCCCACTTCTACATCCACATTCTGAGAGGTACACATGATGGAGTTTGTGTGTATATGTTTATTTATTTTAGCTCTCAGAATGGATGTAAGAAGTTTATAGATCGATGGTAAACAAGTTATCGGTCTATAATTACTAGGGTCCGAGGTACTAACGGTCTTATGGAGTAGGTGGGTCACTCCTTTAGTCATAAAGGCTGGCAGCGACGCAGATTCTAGGGCGGACTGGAATTGCGATGCCAAACAAGCGTGCGAACTGCGTAGCCATTTCAGCCAAAAGTTGTGCAGTCCGTCTGGGCCTGGAGATTTCCAATTAGAAAAAGGACGGACTGCACTGGCTACGTCTGTGCTGTTAATGTTAATATCTTCCATTTCCGGAATAAGTTCGCACGCTCGTTCAACGTCACGCATCCATTCCCCCTCTGTGTGGGTGACAGGCACCGACCAAATGTTACGCCAAAACGAGCTTGTCGCTTCAGCATTTGGTAGATGCCCGCCATCCACACCTTGATCCGTTCGCTGCCAGTCTCTATACACCCACCTTTGGTCCCTTTGGAACATGCAGTTCACGTTATACCTGTCCACGCGTTTTTTGTACCTGCGTATTCGGTTTGCCCATGCATAGATTTTTTGCTTCAGGAAGTCGATGCGCTCTGTGACACGCCACATATAATCTTGAGGTCTGATGTCAGTCCCTAAGAATGCCCGTTTCACAAAGCGCATCACTCTCGGGCGAGTGTTCCCGGTCCTGAAGCAGGACAACTTGCCGATGAGTACCCTTGCCCCGGCAATACGGCGCTCAATCCTGCATTGCCACGCGGGTACGGCACACCTTGGTCGTATAGTAGGGGTTTCTGCTAAAAGCTTAACACCTCCTATACGACATGCCGCAACAGCTGCACAATACAGGATTGAGTGGGTATCGCCGAGGTCTTCGCTATTGTCTAGGTAAGTAGGCAATAACGAATCAAGAGCACACACCAGCGAAATGTTCCGTCTATGCATAGGTAACCGAGGCAGGCGTGGCCTAATATTGTGGGGCGTGGACCGATATTCGCGAAGCGCAAATTCCAAAGCGGCCTTAATCTCCTCATTGCACTGAGTACTTACCACAATAGCCGCGGTATCCGGCCCCGTAGCTTCACAGTCAACTACATTTGTAGGAACCTGTACCGGGGCAGGGATCTCGCGGCTAGTCTGGTCGTACTCCGAGCGCAGTCTCTCAAGTGCGGCCTCATCCAGCAGATGACAGCGCTGAATGGCCCGCACTTGGTCCGATAATCGTTGTGCCGAAACGTTGACAGTCGGCTCAAGCACCTGAAACAGAGGCAGCATCCGTTCACGGTACACAGTAAGGTTAGTTCCCCCCTCTGTAGCCGCATAATATGCATGACGTTCTCGTTCATCGATGTCGTCCATCGCATGCGGCGCACATCACCACCGACAGCGGGGGCCCTGTTTGAGGCCGGTGGGCCTCGGGGTCCTAAGCTGGTCGGCGGCCGGCCTCTCCCTCGCCGACGCACAGGTGGTGGCGACGTTGGCGGAGAGAAATACTCGTCACTCGACGAGCTCGACGCCTCAGCAACGGCTGGTGTTGAATCCTGTGGTTGCGAGGCGGAGCGGAGTGACGAGTCCGGGGGTGGAGGGTGTGCTTGTAGATGTAACTGGGCTCTGCTTCGAGTTATCATAGTTTAAATCGTGCATTTCTGTTGTTCGTGTGGTTTCATCTTGACAGATGTCATTTTCCTGTTTTCTATTTTGTATGGTTTTCTTGTTGATATTCTGATTTATGGCGTTTTTTATAGTTTATTGAATGTAATAAATACTTTACTGGGTTGTTATAATAATTTATGTGTGATTTAGAGGTGATTTATTTAAAATTAATCGAAAAAAAATATTGTATTCAGAAATGACGTTCGCTCTGCTCGGTGTTGCCCGGTTATTATTATTATTATTATTATTATATTATTACCTTCCAAAATAGTTCATTACCTTCCCGCAAAAAAATGGAAGGAACGCATGGAAATGAGATGGAGATGAATGAGAAATTGTAACGTTTTCTTTAATAATTTCGCTTCTGAATTTATGACAAACTTGATAATTAAATAGAATCAAAATGATTTGTAGAGATTAACATATTAGGTGAATATAATGATCTATTTGCTACAATACCTTGTTAAATCCCAGAAATGTAATAAAAAGATTTCTGGACGAAGCACTAGCAACAAACCGAAGAACGTAAATAATTTTACTAGCGATAGGCGTACGACCACCTTGCTCACTTGTCGCGGCTAACTGACCCGTAGAAACACGTTGTAACCTGAACTATATTAGGGATGTCACTATTATCGACGAAATTAAAGAGTTTCTGGATACGGATGGTGATGAAAGTTTTTCCGTGACAATTTTAAAAGTTAGCTTTTCTTGTATTTTTATTATGTTAAGTATCGTTAATCAATAGGCTATGAGTTTAAGTTTATTATCACACAGTAATTAAAGTCATAAATTGAAATGCAGACTAATAAGGGCCGACACACATAACCGCGTAGAGGGGCCGCGCCGCTGAATTCGGCAGTTGCGTCACCGCGGCGCGGCGCCGCGAAAAAGAGCGTTTTTCTATCGTATGGTAGGGTAACAGTTCTTCGTGATGTTTTACTGTGAATAGAAGAAACTTATTGCTTATTTGTTATTAAGAACACATAACTCTGTTTTAAATAAACGACACAGAAGATACTGGATACATCCATTCAATAAGGCTATGAATCCCGATGGCGAATACTTTTCTCGAAAATACAAAGCATTAAAGATGGACAAAAAGAATTTTTTGCCTACTTTAGAATGAGTATATCATCATTTGAAGAACTATTAAACGTGTTATCAAAATATATACATAAAAATAATATGAAAGGAAGGAAACCTGTTACTGCTTTGGAAATGCTGGGCTTGACTATAAGGTAAAGTAAAACAAATATCTTTCAATGATATTTATTACACTAGAAATAATCCTAGGAAGATACAAAGTTTTTTTTAATTAAAGAAAAAAATCAAGAAAAATCAAACTCTTCGTCTTGTGTACCATAGGAAGTAGCTGTCGTTTCGTCTAGTGTAAATGGTGAATTTACTGGACGTTGTTGGTTTGATGGCTCGGAATGTATTTGGGAAGATGAAGCAGTCCTCAGTTCAGTAGTTGAACATCCAGGAGTAGATGTGTGGTAGCCACTCTGAAAAGTGTTATCGTATCTCTGAGTTGAATATCCTTGATTATAGCCCTGATGTTGATAATCTTGAGCATAACCGTGCGGTGTAGTATATTGCTGAATTGAAGGCCGAAGAATATCCGTCAGTATTTGAAGCACCCGAGTTTGAAATATCAATGTTTGATGCTCATTCAAAGATTGAAGAGATGGTAAAATCCCTTAAAAAAATGCAAATGTCTATTCTCCGGTGTTTTTAATATTTTCAATATGTTTTCTTCAAAGTCATCCTTCTCGTCTGCCTTTCGTTTTCGTGATTGACGTTGATAACAAGGCAACGCTGTTATTTCATTTTGGTTTTCACTATCTTCTTCCACTATATGTATACTGGAATCAGTTGCATTTTGTGAAACCTTTTTCAAAAATTGTAATTGTTTATTCAAGTGATATTCTTTAATTTTTGCTGCGCCAGCTCCAGACCAATTGGCATCCTATTTTTTTTTAATATTTAGCAAAATTATCTTTAATGGCCTTCCACTTCTTAACTAGTTCATTACCTGAAACATAAAGCATAACAAATGAAAAATGATAATAAATCTTAAAAATACCGTAGATTACATTTAAACTACAAACATTTTAACCCTATTTAAGAAATATACGAGTATAAGGAGATTTAAAAATTATGTACGCAAACAACAATACTATCACCTAAAACAGTTTGAGTACATAATTTTATAGCACCTTGTATTATTATACCTACATTTTTATTATTATTATGTATTACATGTCTACTAATTGTTATTTCATTTCAGATTTCTAGCAAGCGGCAGTGACTTCAAAGTCATTCATACGAATTACTACCGAGGAGCAAGTACGATAGCAAAAATTGTGAGGACAGTTTGTCGCGCCATATGGAAACATCTAACAAGACAAAATATACCTCCTATAACAAAACAGCTACTAGAAGATGTCGCTATTGAGTTTGACAATAAAGCTAATTTTCCTAATTGCATAGGGGCTCTTGATGGTAAACATATCCGTATTTCGTGTCCTGCGCACAGTGGATCACTATTTTATAACTATAATTCAATAGTTTTATTAGGTATTGTTGATTCTAGATATAGGTTTATTTTTGTCGATATAGGAGCATATGGAAAGGAAAGTGACTCCACCGTTTTCCAGAACTCTGAACTTTATGATTTGATTGTGACACATAAATTACCTATTCCAGCACTAAAGCCTTTATTACCCTGTAATCAAAATGTTCCATTTGTTTTTGTGAGAGAGGAAGCATTCTCACTTTCGAATAACGTCATGCGCCCTTACTCAGGGAAGCACTTGTCGGTACAACAGAGAATTTTCAATTATCGGTTGAGTCGTGCTCGAAGATATATTATGTGGAGTGCGCTTTCGGTATCTTGGCTAATAAATGGCGGATATTACATCCAGCTATAAATGTGAAATATGAATTTGCGACAGATATTATTAAGGCATGTTGTGTACTACATAATTTTGTTATAAATCGAGATGGGGTACAAGCGTCTGATGACATTATTTTTAATGATTCTAATCTTCAAATGTTGCAATCGGTGACAATAAATGAAAGTAGTATGGGCCCACATCTAACTCGAAATATTTTTTGTAATTACTTTTCTAGTGATGTTGGTGCTCTTAGTTGGCAATTAAATAAAATATGAACCTTCGTATTCTCATTCAAAATTCCAATAATACTTTATTACATTTTATTCAATCCATTGCCATGTTGTTAACTGCAAATAAACAATTTAAATAGCAATTTAGGATTTTATTTATAGTCTTTGTTTACCTTTTAGAATTAGAGCGCCATATAACTACAGACTTATATTAGTACCTATACTCAGCAATTTTAGTTTGGCTCATAAAAGTATAAAGGTTTTTGATAAACAAATTACTATAGTAAACGCAAATACTCGTGGCAGTCGGGGCCATAAATCACTTTTGATATAGGGATGTGCACGTGCTAATTACTATAATTATAGATTATCGATAATATGGAATGCACTTAATCGATACACAAAATATGAGCTCATTAAAGTATTGATCGTTACTGAGAATATCTGTACTTACATTTACTTAATTACATATCATGTAATGAGGGTAATTAGAAATAATTTGATAATAGATAACCCTCGGGTTGACTAATTGTTGTGTATAAAAGACTAAGTTACTCGTACATCATAATCATTTCAATTGATAATTTCTTTCGAGATGGAGTCGTTTGTTCTTCAAAGCCTCGAAGAGCCTTCAATATTAATCATGGATAACGCAAGTTACCATTCCAAACAAATAAATAGAGTTCCGACAACTAGATCGACAAAAGCAGAAATTCAAGAATGGTTACTGCAGCATAATATACCTTTTTCAGAATCTGCTTTTAAAGATGAACTTCTCCTAAAAATACAAGCAAATCGAGGCGAAAAGACTTACCATTTGGACCAATTAGCAAACGAATATGGGCACGAAGTTATTCGGCTACCACCATATCATTGCCAATACAATCCAATCGAGCTAATTTGGGCACAGGTAAAAGGAGAAGTGGCAGAAAAAAACAAAACGTTTAAAATAGCTGATGTGGAAAAATTAACAAATGAAGCTATCGAAAACGTAACTGTAGGTAATTGGCAAAAATGTGTGCGTCACGCTGAAACTCTGCAAGAACAGGACTTGAAAAAATCATTTTTATGCGAACGGCTAATAATAAATGTCAATGATAGCGACACGGACGATGATGATGACGATTAGCCTGTAATAATTTTATAAGAATAAATTAATAATACCAATAAACAGTTTTATTATTTATGGCATTTCAAATATCCCCAATATTTTATCGATAAATGCATGTACACAAACAAAGCGCATCTCTGTGTCTGTATGACGTCATCCATAAACAGTGCAAGTGCGAGAGAGAACATGATATGCGCTGTCTCTTTTGCACGTTTTATTGCTCCGCCTGCCACGAGTCTTTGCGTTTAGTATAGTTTACGTTTCTTAATCGAATGATTAAATTCAATATTTTTATTTATAACTCGGAATTTTAAGAAAGGAACCTAAAATGGCGGCGCTGTTATTTGTTTCTCGCTCACACAAGCATAGGTGTGGGTTTAAGGCAAATAACAGGGCAAACTAATGCTTGTGTGAACAAGAGATAATCAGTGCTGTTATTACTTAAATGGCGGCGCTGTAAACAAATAACAGAGCTGCTATTTTAAGGTCCTTTCTTTAATAACTTATTTCATTAGAAAAGATTACACTACTTACCCAGTTTTGATTTTTCCGTAGCGTCTTTTTCGTGGTAATTTTCATAAATGATTTCACAAATGCTTCTCCATGAATCTTGTTTTATAAATTTGTCTTTATAAGTTTTGTCACTAAAATCCCACAAACAAGTTCTTGAACCAAAGATATAAATAAATCGATGTCAACGTCAGACATTTTAACTGCTTCCGGGTTACGCGTGTTGTTTGCAAGAGTGATAGAAACAAACTAAATCATTGTCAACAAGTATGGCGTCATAACGCTAGAATTTAGGACGCGTTGCGGCGCCGCGCCGTGGTGGCGCCACTGTCGAATTCAGCGGCGCGTCGCCGCAACGCGGTTATGTGTGTCGGCCCTAAATGTTAAAATACATGCTGGATTTTTTTTTATTTTTTTCGAAAACTAACTAATCAATTTGCAGTATTATAGATTCACCTTTTAAACACTTTACATTTATACCAATTATTAAAATGATATTTAAGATAAAAACAAAATTTAATGAGTATGTTAGTCTGGAATTGCTTTTTGCACGAAATGGCGGAATCAACCTTTTACTTTATTTTCCTCCTTTTTTGTTTTTGCTTCTATTTTTTTCTGGGCAAAAATCTGCCATCTATCTGACGTTATAACGCTGGGTACTTTACTTTTTGTGATGTTACTGGGTGTTTCAGGCCAAAATAAAGCGTCTTTAAATGGTGTGGGCACAACTAAATCCCCATAATATCGAGTAATTTTTGGTTGGTTCCAGTTGTCTTGTTCAGTTAGTGTACGTGTGTGTAGTACTACGGTCGCACATGGCTTTGTATCGCAGTGTGTGATATTTTCTATTGTTTGTGCGTAGTCAGGAACTGTATCATCAGAAGTTAGTTTACTTTTCTTTGAAAATATTTGAGTTACTTTATTTGGAGGTGTTATATGTAGGGGTTTATTGTTACTCGTAGATAATGTCTGGGTCATGGTTTGCATTTCTTTCTCTCTCTGTGTGTTGAACAGGAACTGGACTCAAGTCCAAGTAAGAAGATAACGAGCTTGTAGTTTTAGTCTCATTGTCAGTTGTAATGGTTTTACTAGACGTAATATATATATCGGTTTTGAGCCTTGTGTCCGGAGTACTTCACATGATGAATGGGGTTTTTTCATTACTGTGCCTAGTTCAGGAATAGTATTATTTATTTCTTCGAAATTTGTCTGTGATCGCTCATTGGGTGGGATTTCCACGTCCATGATTTTCGTTTACGTTCCATCAAAATTTTCATATATCATCCTCTACTACTAAGTCGCTGATCTCATTTAAATCCAAAATATTAATTAGACCCGTGAAGTTACCAAAGGATTCGTCAATGTTTGATGTTTCTTGAGCAGAGACCTGCGTTGAACTCGTGAAAGTAATAGTCGAAGGTAAATTATTTTAAGCTTGCATTTGTTTCCAGACATAAAATAACCCTTCTACGGATTTATCACCTTTCCAAGTCGAACCCTTATTAGTGTAAAAAGCTTTGAGGTTTTCAGAACTTATTTGGGATTCCAAGAATTTGAAATGGGCAGTGGTTTCTGACGGAATTGGGTCATTATTATCTGATTTAGTTAATGTTTTTGGATGGCTCGTGGTGCACTTGGAGTAATCTACGCTATTTGCATCTAGAGGTGAGAGCCCGCATTTGCAAAACCCATTTTTAATCGAGATAGGATCCAACTGTTTAAGAGTTTTATCTAAGAGTGGACAAAATTTTCTTTTTTGAGCTTAGCAAACTGATTATCGTATCTCCAATCGTAAACGTTTTTTTTCCATATTCTTTTTAAAGGCCGAAATACAGCTACGTCCATCGGTTGTAAGATATGAGTCGCGTTGGGATATAGCGCAACTAGCTGTATTTTTTTTCACGGCAAAAATTGCTTAGTGGCAGTGTGGTATGCGAGCAATGCCCATCTAGAAAAAAATTACTGGCAATGGAATTTGACTTTTTAATAGCCATGGATAAAATACATTGGTAATGTATTCATAAAAAGACTCGCCAGTCATCCAGCCTTTTAGCGTGAACCCCAATCCCCAATTATTAGGTGCCGTTTTAGAAATTTTATGAGGTATAGATTTCAACTTAAACAACAGCATTGGAGGTGCTAATTCCCCAGCAGTGTTCGCTGTGATGAGGACTGTCACACACTCTTTTTCACTGCTGATGATATTAAAAACATTTTTTGCTCCACGTTTTGCTAGTACTTTATTGTCTGATGGCGACAAAAAGAAAGCACTTTCGTCACAGTTAAAAATTCTACGTGGATCTTTAATCACTTCTTGAAGTTGACTCGATTTAAAATAATCCTCGACTTCTTTCCTACATAACACGGAGTTCCTTAAGAGAAACAAAGATCTTATCTCGTATGTAACTTTATGGATGTTCCGTTACGTTACCTTAACGCTGGCGGAGAGGCGTGTCCTCTTGCGCGGCGTGCTGGCGGCGGGGGCGCGGGGGGCGCCTCCGCGTTGGGCGGGGGCGTACTGCCTCCGCGCGCACGAGCTTGCGTCTTGCGAGAACCGCTGCGCTTGCACCATCATCAATCGTATGTTTAACACTACTACCGGTGGTAAGACCAAGAGATTTAACTATGGATTGCGTAAACCACAGAAGGGGTGGGTTTGGGGTCATCGGTTTGCTTATTTCTGACGATATGGGGGAGGGGCTAGCCTAATGGCTAAGGCATCGGTCTCGCAATCGTGAGGTCGCAAGTTCGAATCCTACCCATTATACTACCGACGTGAACCCACTCCTTTTTTTTTTTTTTTTTTATACCCGTAAAAAAATGCCTAACGCACACCTCCAGCACCCGGGGCAGACGCTGGAGGTAGTGTGGGACCTGCCCCCACTAAAAAATCGGCCGTGTACCTACTCGCCGCCATCACGAATAGGCCGCCAGGACTTGTTATATCTTCGGCGACCCACCCAGCGGCATAGCCCCATCGGGCATTCCTGCTCCTGCGGCGTCCTGGATACACACAGAACGCCGCCATCGCGAAAGGCCGCGAGCGTGGGAAACTTCCCCGTCCGTCACGCTCACAGCCCCACCAAGCGACGTCACGCGCGACTGCGCCTCGACGTCACTCGGTTCGCCGGCGACGGGGCAGACTAGCCCCGCCGCCTCCCGCCACGAGATGAATTTCCCGCAGGAGGGTGCGACCGCGTCCTGGACCCCCTACCGCGCAACGCATCCGGTACCCCTATCACTGACGACAGGGGCGAGGAGCGAGCATGGCTAAGGAGTCCGTTAGGTGGAGGGTGTAGAGGCATGGGAAGGTGCCTCGTCCCCACCCTCCTCCATCCGCACCGGAGCCTGGGCGCGAGGCGCGAGGCCAGTCCCCGCAGGCGGCTTTGCGACCTTGGGAGGCCTACAGCCCGCCCTCCCCATCATGTGGTTGGCGGGCAGATTGCCCGCTGCACACACAGGGCAGTGGGGAGCGGCAGAACACGCCGCCCGCTGCCGTATGCCCCGGTTGACCACAGCGGAAACAAAGTCCGCTGCAGTCAAAGCCACTGGTGCATTGCGGGCGCAAGTGCCCCACGCCCATGCACCGGTAGCACCTCGTGGGCCTCGCCTCGAGGATTGTGATCCTCGCGGCGGAGAAGCCCACGAGGAGCCGGCCTGCCTCTGCCAAAGTTTTGGCCGCAGCGACGGGGCAACGCGCAACTCCGCGCACTTTGTCGACCTGGCGACCCTTACGCCCTCCTCGCCCTCCGCAAGACGCCTCAGCGTCTCCGCCACTAAGTCGGCCTTGCTCGGGCCCTCCGTCCCCGGAAACTCGAGGAGCCGGGCCCCGGTCTGTGAGCGGCGGAAGCTCACCTCCACGCCGCCAGCAGCTAAAAGAGCGGCCTTCGCCCCGCTGAAGAGGCTGGCGTATGTTACGCCCCTACTCTCCGCCTCGGGCAACACCGTTACAAGAACGGCGGCCGTTTTTGGCGGAGACAGCTTCGGCCTCTTTCTGCCTCCTTCTTTTTTCGCCGGAGTGACCTCCTGCACAGAGGAGGTGGCAGCGGCCCTCTGCTTATGCCGGCGCCGCGATTTCTTGCTCCCTGCCGTTTGCCATTCCTCACCAGAGGGAGCAGAGGCGGGAGCGGGCGCAGGCGCCGGGAGACGGATCTGAGCCGTTGAGGCGTTTGAGTCGCC
This sequence comes from Herminia tarsipennalis, assembly GCA_945859575.2. Classification (NCBI taxonomy): domain Eukaryota; kingdom Metazoa; phylum Arthropoda; class Insecta; order Lepidoptera; family Erebidae; genus Herminia; species Herminia tarsipennalis. Next base: position 9,673,146 of record OX243849.2, on the reverse strand, counting down.
CGCCACGGCACGAGATGCCCTTTTTGGCGCACGCTGCAGCGGGGGATGGGGATCTAAACCCTTCGGCCGCACAACGTCCCGTGGCGTTCCTCGGCCTGTCGGCACTGAGGCAACAACCGCAGCAAGGATCCGTCCCCCTGTACGGGGTAGAGGCACCGATGGTGCCTGCGATGGCCCTTGGGGGGCCTTTGGCCTAGAAGCTGCGAGCGGCGGCCGACAGCTAGGCTCCGGGGGAAGACGCGCCTTAATGCCTTCAAGGCGTGCATCAATAAGACCGCCTATGAGAAGACTGAGCTGCCTCATCTGAGCCTCCGTGAAGGTGGCGTCTGATAGCTGCTCACTATCCCCTACGTTAACCGGGACAGATCCAGTATTGGCCCGCCATGCTAGGATATCGGCGCGAAGTGCCTTCACCTCTGCCTCTAGACGGGAATTGTCAGCCCGCAACTTCTCCAATTCCAGCTCTGTGACGGTGAATTTCTCGACCACCTCCTTTAGCACAGAGGCAGACTCCCTCAAGCCCTTGGCAAAGGTACCCTTTAGGTTCTTGCTTTTGGCTGCCACCATTGCAATGACTTTACCGATGCGGCCGCCGATTCTACGAGCTCCGTCACGGTTTTCGAGGCAATAGCCCCTCCCGAAGAACAAAGCCCGCCCAACAGTTGCTGAACCTGGTCTTCAGCAACCTGTTCCCTTTCTGTACGGCCTCGATTATAGGCCTCCCGCCTAGAGAAAACGCTGAATGTAGTAGGGACCGGCGTTACATTCGCAGCCGTCTTAGCAGGGGGTGTCTGCGGCCGAACAAACCTAGCCACAGATCCCCCTCTTTGGGAGGAGTGAACCTTCCTAGGGACATCAAGGTCAACCTCAGGAAGGTTCTCACCGTCTCCGGGAGAGGCTCCACGCTTCTGCTGCCGAGCGCGGCACTCATCCACCAACTGGTCCACATCGCTAAGCGCTGAGCTTAGCGAGGATTCTGAGCCGAACCGGCCCGAGCGCAACAGGCTATCTAGTGACCCAGACGTCACCGAAGTTCTGGAACCGCTCAAAGGGCCGGCCTCCGCTACTTCTCGGGGCAAACTGCCCCCACTCTTTGCTGCGTCCTCTCCTTCTCTATCAGCAACCACATCTTTATTCACGAGCCTCGGGCTCCTCCTCCTATTAAAAATATTTTTTAGTTTAGCATCATTCATATTAGATCCTACGAGTATGGGGGAAATAAAGGTCCACCCGGGCAGTGCCCCCTGTACCCGGGTAAGCGTAAATTTGTATCCCAACTGGGGGGTCCGCAGGTGCCCCAGCTGGGGGTAGCGCTTGGAACCGAACATCCCATCGGCCATGCATCCTCTGGTCACGCTCCGCAACACAGGATTCGGGGATTTTTTATAGAGGTTGTCATCCTCGCGGCCCAGGCGACCAAGCCAAGACCCTCGCCCCCGCTCGGAGCCGTGAGACGTGGCCACGACACTCCTAATCGGGATTACGAGATTCCGACGGTGGCAGAAAGAAGATCTCTCCGCCCGCTCGACGGCAGTGTGAGTGCACGTCAAGCCCGTCCTCCGGGCAGCCCAGGAATGGGCCACCCCCTACTCTGCCAGAACATTAGCCGTGTGACGGTGGTTTCGCGAAACGCCGCGAATCCACCAGCACACGTTGCCCAGGGTGCACCACGAGGAGGTTTTCCGGCACTTAGCACCCCGACGCGACGTGAACCCACTCCTAACACAAGCCTTTGAGCTTGGATGGAGCACATTGCTACTTATCTTTAAAAAAACAGCAATATTTGTGTAAAATATTGTAAATCGGGCGTATGCTCAGTCCGATTGAATGGAAATCCGACATGACTGGCCAGACATTAGGCGCAGGATCGCTGGCGTAACGTGCTCTCAACGGCACTGTGGGGTGTTACAATGCTCGAAAACGGACTGCCATTTTTGGACAGTGTGACATTGCTCAACCGCGCAGATTTTTTTTTAAACCACCGTTCTTGCCACTATCATGTAGTTAAACATAGAGAGTGACAAGAGTAGAATTGTGCAAATGATGGCTGAGTTATCATAATATATCCTCCCTCTCACCGTCGTCCTACAAAAAAGATCTATGTTTACATTATATGGGTGAGGCAGGGGGCATTGCTTAAACGGCTTGTACACTACCCTGAATAAGGGCCCTAAATCGAGGTGGCCCTGAAAATTTATTAGCGAATAAGGGCACTAATTACACCTCTCTTTTTAAGGGTTTAGGGTCCCTGATTTAGTGTAGTGTAATAAGCGCATTACTTTTGCTGACAAGGGAAGTTGGAGTTGAAAATTACTAAAATACTGTTTACTAAATACTTGAATGAGCCATAGACCGTCGTGGTGGGTCAACCTCAACAGTGGCAATAATTCTTCTAAGAAATAATAATGTTAGGGTGAATTTCAACAAATGCCATTTTTTTTATCATATCGGTGAACTTTTTCATTTATATTATTTTCGTATATTTCTCAGGTTTTATGTATTCTTTAGGATATTATTAACTATTCCAAAATTTTTCATCAACATATAACTTAACAATTTGGAGAAAATTCAGTTTGAATTCTGGTTTTCACCGGCATGACAAACCGGCACCGATTTTTTTTTCTGTACACCGATATGATAAATTTATCCACCGAAATGATATACATATTCAGCGATATGATAATTTATCCACCTTTGAACATCAAAAAGGAATACTAGTAGGTACCATTGATTTAACAAACAAAAAATAGGTAGATATGTCATTCACAGTCCCCAAGTGGCCCATCAAAATTTGGGCAAACGACCACTCCCTACCTCAGTGTCGTATCGGCGGCGTCAACAGACACACGTCCATTTAGCGCGAGTGAGCTAACGTGAAATTACATAACGTAGGTATAAAACTTGGTTGACCTAACTGTCACGTCTATTCGATTAATCTACATAATTATATTGTTTGAAGTACTGCTGGCGAATACGCGTTCGTTGACCGCTTTTAGACGGCGAATTGTATGAACATAACTCATCTATATATTTGTAAAATCATTGGTAGGTACCATATTACAAGTGAAACCTGAAATGAGGGTTTTATGTAAGCAGACTACATTTAATGAGAACTGACTTTTCAGAAATCCAATTAAAATATTTTTCTTCTTTTCTTCGTAATGAAATTTACTATAGGTAGCATTTAAAATAGAATAGTTATTTTTATTATCATTGTTTTTATTAAAATAAAGTATAAAAAGAACAAATCTCGTATAGGCTAAAAATGGCACAATACACCTTTATTACTGTAGAGCTTCCAGCTAATTGTTTTGCCGTGTGTACCTACACTTAATAATAATCAAACTACACAACATAACTTAATAATTATAATTTAGCATTCTAGGTTTAACAATAGTAAGGATAGGAACTTTATACACCTGATTAATCAGTCTTTAAAGTTTAACATTAATCACAACCACACTACAATAATCACAGCTTTAATTATTACTAACTTTAATATTTTTAAATCTTTGTTACACATCACAGATCACAGATCGTTTATATCTTAAATCTAGTAAAATCTTTACGTTACTACACTAATAAGTAAATACTTTTCACCTAGTCAAATATTTAAACATAAATTAAATATACCTATCAGTAGACATAATTATTTTGGTTTTTATATTAATCAGCCTTTAAGTTTAAACCTTAAACACAACAGAACTTGAATTGCCATTTTCGTACTCCGCATTTGTAAAATTGCGGCATAATTACAGTTTTAAGTCAAAAGCGACTATACATAGCCAATCACAACACTTATATAATTTTATAATTATCATTATTAGATACAACAAAAATAACATTAATTAAAACAAATCAAACCAAATTAAAATAAGTCATCATCAGTGTCACTGCCACCAAATATAAAATTAAATCTCTGTTTGGTATTAGTAGTTTGTTCACGAGGCTCATTTTTTTCTTTTTTACACTTAAATTTAGATTTTATAGGAAATATGTCTTCATCAGAGTTATAACTGTTTTCCACGGGAGGATTTGAAGCATTATTTGATGCTTTTTTGGTATGCTCTTTATTTACGAGTTGACTTGACTCCTCTAAATCAGCTATAATATTCGTATAAGTTTTTTCTAGAAATGAACAGGAAGGAGTACTTTGATTAAGGTCTACATAGTTTAATATCAAATTTTCTGATAATTTTGTAGAATTGGATGATTTAGAACTCCCATTTTCCGAGACTTTTAGTGTCTTTGACGATGTAGAATACTTTGAACAGGATGGTTGTGGGAACAGAATTAATTTGTCAGTTAACTTTACTGGTCGCATTTTAGTGATAATTTTTTTTGATTTAGCGATGGCTTTTTTATTACTCGGAGTAGCTAGCTGAGGTTTAGACTTAATTTTGTGGTCAGTTGACAAATTGTGGAAGTCTAGTGTTTGCCATGTGGGCATTCAACTACATATTTTTTACATTCATCTTCTATACAAGAAAGACGTCGTAAAACTATACGATTTTTATTTTCTGCAGTCCAAATCACTTGCTTGACTTGCAGTGTTCCACGAAATGTGTTCAAATTAGCAGGGAGAAGCCAGTCCTTTTCTTCCACTTCGTATTCTTCTACAGTACTTATTTTCACGCCTTGGACAGCAGATTTTAAATAGTTAACAAAAGTATCTATATTATTCATATCACCATCGTGTGCAACAAATCGATCCGCCGTTCTCTTCAGTAACCCACCAACTCCATCTGGCGCACCTTTTCCATGACCACATTCACTATAGTTCCATATTATGTTAGTCAGAGAAGAGCAGTAAATACTGAGTTGGGACATAATATAAAAAAATTTCTTATTCCGATACTGGCCTGATGGAGAATCGGAAATAATAATAAGATTCTGAACAGCTGGAACTTCCTTTTTAATTTCTTCTAATATTGACACAAGGTGAGCCCAAACGGCGGCAGCATCATGTCGCAGTGAAGAACTAATAGTGCAAAAGCATTGAGTTTTTATATTCTCTTCCTTAATTTTATAGTAGATTACAGCAGTATGTAATGTAAATTGTTGACGACTGCCACCAAAGTGCACAGATTGTATTTCGGACCCGTACTTGGTGCTATAGTTCTCACTGAAGTCAATGTGAACTACACAATCCTTTTCAGTCATGTTTTGTTTATAGTGCTTAAAAGCTTGACTTTGGTTTCGTATATTACTGCAATGAGTTGAGTAGGGCTTCAGATTATTTTCAAATGTGTTGATTAGTTGTAATGGTTTAACTGTTATTTTTACTTTTTCTACATTAATGGCTATTTTATTGACTCCATTCTTTTTGTAATTTTTTTTTATCTTCTTCCAAGTCTAATAGGCAACATCTTTGGAGTTATCAAATTCCTGATAATTTAAGTATCGATTTCTACAGATAGGACATGTTCTTTGCAGACATTCTACCTTAAAAATATCACAGCAGATACTACTAAGCTTAAAACTAAACTTCAGTCGCGGTGTTTTCTTTTATGATCCTATTTCGTTTTAAGGATGTTATGAGAAGGTCCATGTTCTCATGTTTCTCACATAGACATGTATTTCTCATGTTTAATTTTGGCTGTGTGACCCAAAATGGCCTCATTCTTGTAAAATTAACATAACTGATTGGAGGATAGCCTGAAGCCAAATATTTTTTGTGCAAATTTTTAATTATGTCTTTCATCAGTCTTTTCTGTTTTTTACACCATTTTGTGTAACACTATCCTTTTTACCTGGGCAAAGATTTGAATTGTCGTCATCCTCAAAAAACTGAACTACAATCCTACGCATACGTTTTTGTAGGTCCTTATTATTTGGCTTCATCGGGATTTGTCTCACTTTTAAATTATTCTGTTTGAGTTTTTTAAATTCTTCATGCAGTCTCATGTACCTCTTTTTGTACATCAGTTTCTCTTTAACAGCCTTTGCCAATTGAGTTTTTAAATCGCATATTTGCTGTGACTTAATTTTTTGATATTTTCGGAACTTGGTTTGAATGTCTTGATTGAATATATATAAATAATAAATTTCCAATTCGGATAGGTAAATTAAAACATTTTTTTTTTATAAAAAATCGTTCATTTATTAAATGCCTCAACGGCTGCGCGCCACCGCTCTTTGGCGGCACGCAGCTCCGCCTCTGATAGTCGTCCTCTTTGAGGCGCCTCTACCTCTGGGAGGTACAGGCGCCTATATAGCCGCAGTTGATGTCGGCTTAAACGGTGGTTTGCAGGCAACCCGCCGTTTCCACCGCCGACATCGACTGACGGGAGGAGTGGCCTCTCCTCCTCCGGCGTTTCAGTGACCGGCGCTTCACTGCCCGGCGCGCTATTAATATAAAAATAATTAACACATTGTGTTCATTTAATAGTAGTAAAATAAAATTATTTCCCTAGGTGTCATAATAATATATTTGTTTAAGTAATTACAATTACTTTAAAAGAAGTAAATTTCAACCTCCATTAATTTTATATGGGACCAGAATATGTTTATAAAACATACCTTATAATAAAGATTTTTAATATAAACATGTTTAACTCCAAAAGGCTCCTGCATGTTTGTACCCAAGCATTTATTTGAGAGATATAGCCATGAAGAGGATATACTCAATTGGTAATAAGTATACTTAAATTTGTCTTGTACATTATACAGGTAAGGTACCTATCAGGATATAATTGAACTAATTCATTAAAATCTATTCAGCAGTTCAGATTTATTGCAGTAAGTAATTACAATTACTTTAAAAAAAAAAATTCAACCTTCATTAATTTTATATGGGACCAGAATATGTTTATAAAACATACCCTATAGTAAAGATTTTTAATATAAACATGTTTAACTCCAAAAGGCTCCTGCATGTTTGTACCCAAGCATTTATTTGAGAGATATAGCCATGAAGAGGATATACTCAATTGGTAATAAGTATACTTAAATTTGTCTTGTACATTATACAGGTAAGGTACCTATCAGGATATAGTTGAACTAATTCATTAAAATCTATTCAGCAGTTCAGATTTATTGCAGTAGGTACCTACCTAACATATATCTTCTTCAAACAACAATAACAAATATTCACAAGCAATATTACATTGATTTTAAATATTAATAAGTATATAATTCTGTAGAATTGAATATTTATATTAATCAGACCTAATTCTTATATTATTAGGATATCACACACATTATGTAGTTGCATAGCATTTTTATCAGGGAAATATTGGAAACTTACCACCAATTGGCCACCCATGCTCCAAATCTAAAACAGTGACACACAATGCAAAGGATTATCAAATGTGCAAGCAGTGTTTTCATTACTATACATTACATAAGCAATAAAATATGTGTGGTAAGGAATTAAAGTACATAATTATTGAAATAAATTGGTTAGTATTAGGTAACACACATACACACACAGTTAATAAGGAGGCTGACAGACAGGAGGCCACACCTATGTTAGTAATAGTATAAGCATTGGGTACCTAGTATGTACCTATCCTAAACAGATGATTCCACCATTATGATCTGCTCAGCTAGTATACAGCCATTCCCACACACATGCTGATATTGGTTTAAGCTTTGGGTACCTGGTAATAGTCCTGAGCATCTGATTTCACCATTATGATCTGATCAGCTACTAGCTGATAAGCATATGCAAAGTAGAATATGTAAGGATTAATTAGGCACCTATACAGAATATTTGAATACACTTTGGATAGCTCGATGGTAACCGCCAAATATATATATTGAAGAACTCTCAGTAGATCTTTTAGTGTCTTTCATAGAAATAAAAACACTAAAACAGAGCATTTCAAAATCATTTAGTACCTACAACATCATTCTAAAATATGGTCGATCTTACCTTCTGAACAATGTCATTTTACAGCAAACAGATCACTGAAACAATAATACAGAAAATATTACAAACTATAATCACACTGCCAATAAAAAATAATAAATCTCATAATATAAAACCGCGTACTTACGATCGTGATAGCACATGAAACTTTTTCAACAAACTTTTCAAAAACACAACTTAAGTGTTACCACTTTATTTTGCAAGATGGTCATTACCAACATTATTTTCCAAGGGAGTTTTGACCGATTTATACAATTATTTTTGTTCTAAATAAAAAAAACTTATTAAAGTCGATTTTTGGTACTATTGTTTATTATTTTATTTTTTTTAATAACAGGTATAAGTTATTTAGTGAAAAAATGTTGCACTCTATTGTTTCTAAATACATTGTACTCAGTTTTAAAGGAATTAAAATTTCGAGTAGAAATAATAGGTAGTTAGGAGTTGCATTCTATTGTTTATAAATATGTACAATGTACCTACTCAGGTAAATACAGATTAGGATTTTTACGCGTGTGTTCAAAATGTTTTAAAACAATAGGCAGGTACACTTATTATTTTAAATATTCTTTGTCGGCAGAGATTAGATCTCAAAGAGAATCATCAATAACGCCGAAAAAAACAAAAGATCTTTACTTTATCTATAAAAAATATAATTTTTGACATTTTGAGCATGTGTTCAAAATATTTTCAAACAATAAGCAAATACACTTATTGTTTTAAATATTCATTGTCTGAGTATTTTTTGTCGGCAAAGATAAGCAGGTAGAAAAGTGACCAGTTTATGATTTGACTAGTATTGGCCCCGCGGTTTACCCCACGTACGAGGGTGGATTGAAAAGTTCGCGGCCTCAGCAAAAAAACAATATAAAATATAAACAAAAGTAATTTTATTTTTCCACGTAATCTCCACTTAACTCAATGCACTTCTTCCATCTGGTTTCCAACGCCTGTATGCCGGTCATAAAAAAAGTTTCTTCAAGGCCTTCAAAAAAGTCACCCACCGCGGTTTCAACCTCCTCATTTGATGAAAATTTTTGACCTCCAAGGTGTTTTTTAAGGTTTGGGAATAAATGAAAGTCCGAAGGTGCCAAATCAGGGGAATAGGCGGGATGGGGCAGTAATTCAAAGCCACAATCACGAATTTGAGCCATTGATTCAACAGACGTGTGAACGCGTGCATTATCCTGATGGAACAACACTTTCTTGCTGAGTAGTCCTGGCCTTCTCTCTTTGATCGTTTCACGCAAATGACGTAAAAGGGTGCAGTAATAAGCAGAGTTTATAGTCTCACCTTTTGCAAGGTAGTCCACCATGATGACACCCTTAGCATCCCAAAAAACTGACGCCATCACCTTGCCAGCTGACAAAATTGTTTTGGCTTTTTTTGGAGTCGGTTCATCAGGTTTTTTCCACTGCTTGGATTGCTGTTTTGACTCTGGGGTGTAGTGGTGTACCCAGGTTTCATCCATTGTAACAAATCTGTCCAAAAAATCTTGTGGATCAGTCTCAAACATTTCCAAACTGTCGCGAGAAATCGTGAGCCGTATTCGTTTTTGTTCAACTGAAAGCAATCTGGGGACCCACCGCGCAGAAACCTTAGAAAATCCAAGTTCATTGACTATGATGTTTTGTGTTCGTTCATATGAGATGCCAATAGTGTCAGCAATCTCCCTGATGGTCAATCTCCGATCTGCCAATATCAGATCACAGATTTTCCCAATGTTTTCTTCAGTCGTAGACGTCGTAGGCCGGCCGGAGCGAGGGTCATCTTCAATACTCTCTCGTCCGCGTTTAAATTCTGCAACCCACTTTTTCACAGTCGTATACGATGGAGCAGATTCCCCCAATGTTGTTGACATATCTTCGTGAATCTCTTTTGGAGTCAGTTTTTTTTTAAACAGGTATTTGATGACCGCACGTTGCTCAATTTTCTCCATTCTTTAAAAACGCTGCACTTAGGCTCACAAAATTCAGTCTAATTTAAAAACAGATAATGCTATTGTGACAGAATTTTACAATGTGACAACCAGAGAGTAAACAAATCGAATGAAGTCAGTTACATTAAAATAAGTCAAGTATTTATGTGGTAGGCCGCGAATATTTCGATCCACCCTCGTAGATCCCGTTCCCGTGGGAATACCGGAATAAAATAGTCTATAGTCGTCCTCGATTAATGGGCTATCTACCAAACATTTTCATGAAATAGCAACACTGAAAATATATATGTGTACCTATTACTGACTCGATGCATTGTTGTGATGCACAACGTTACTTTATGATTTTTTTGTTTATTATCTTAATAGGGGATTCATAGCTAACACATACATCTTGAGAAAGAATTTATTAGACAAGATAAGATTAAACTCAATCAATAACAAAATGACTGAAGTGATACATTTAGAGGCAGATTTTTCACCCTAACAATTGCTTTGTGTAGGTACTGAATTTAGTTTATTTTCTAATTAGAGGTATATAAATCAGTAGTACAATTATCCAAAAAGTAGTCTACCAGTTTGGACCAAAATTCCTGTCTAACCAAAATATCTATAAAGTTGTCATTGGCTACTTTTACAATTTTATTGCAAGGTAAAATGAACCTTGTTGGCATATGACGTGCGAATGAACTTGACAAAAACAATAGGTTGCCATCGGTCTTAATCCTTTTGTTGTATTTAATAATATAATTTAGTAAGTGTGGTGTGAAATGGACAATAGCGCTGTAAATTTATGTAACTCAAAGGATTAGGTAAGATAATATTAGTATTGTCTTACTTAATCTTTGTGAGTTACTTCCATACAATAAAGTTCATTAGGTAATATTAGGAATATTTTACCCCTGGTTTTGTAATAATTATTAATTTTGATGTATGTAATAAGTTACATGTACTACCAAACCTCTGTGAATATACCTACATACCGTACATACATTGATTTTTACAACTTAGTTTTTCTAATAACCAATTTATATAAATATATTTACTAGAGAGATATAAATGAGAGATTACGAGGTAAGTATATGGAGATTCATAGCTAGCACATACCTCATATAAAGAATTTACTAGAAAAGTTATGATTACCAAGATGCTGTCAATATCATAATTATTGTAAATGTTGATGAAATTGTAATCAACATATGTATTAAAATAGGCAAGCTATTTAGATAAATAAAACACTAGTTTATTAATATTATATTTATATAAAACAATTATAAAATTACTTTAATATGGCTTTTGGCGCCAATATTTGCATTTGTGGAAGTCCCCACAACACCACCTTTTTATATGTCGGGGCGCCCGGGGCTTCGACGACGCGTCGTCACCCGCCCGGGGCTTTGGCGATGCCTCGTACGCCGCCCGAGGCTTCGGCGACGCGTCGTCCGCCGCCCGGGGCTGCGGCGACGCCTCGTCCGTCACTTGAAGGTTGCTAGAAAAGAAATGATTTTTGATATTTAATCAAGATTATTCTATCATCTATGCTTTTTCCTAACCTCTTCGAAGTTATGTTAATTAATGTTTCCAAAACTAGGATATAGTGAATTATTATTCATTGAATGCTTGTACAAATAATATTGTCTCATTGTTTGTGTGATAGGTATATAACTGGCGTCGTTGGTTTAAGGTTTTGAACATTTTTATCGAGATTAAAACCCTTTGCACGACTAATGTCCAAAATTAAAAAAGTCTAACTAGAATAACGTCCAAATGGAATAATGTCCAACTAGAATAATGTCCAAATGGAATAATGTCCAACTAGAATAATGTCCAAATGGAATAATGTCCAACTAGAATAATGTCCAATTATCAGTTTCCACGTTTCGAAGTCATTATGTGCTAACGTAAGAAAAAGGTATGTATTTATGGCATAAAACACTTTATTGAGCCAAAACTAATACTAAATTTAATTCTTAAACAAAAAAAAGGATTTTTAACTTAAAATAACATCTTACAATCAGTGAGAAAAAATGTAGCCAATTGTAGCCTTTTTTGCCACTTTTTAATCACTGATTGTTAGTAAATTTAATCTGCAGAATATCATCTTTCGCAGAAACTGGAATGAAGTTAGAGTTCCGTCTTCAAGTTCCTTCAAATAACACTTATATTTTTTATCGTAAAGTATATCCGAGTTTCGTCTATTTTTTCTTGTTGAGAAGAATAAATGGTTTTTTATTTTATAATCATTCCTAGCTGCCTCTTTAATAAGTTTTTGTAAAAAAAGAAAAACGTTGGGTTTTTTCGGAATTCTCGCAGCAAGTCTTCTATGCCAGCCTTCTAATAAATTCGTCGTACGATGTTTTGTACAAGAACAACTCAAAGTGTTTGATGAAAATTTCCCCAGCCACTGTCTATCAAAATATTTTTTAAATTTTTTCATTTCCTCGCTATCTTCACTTATCTCTAAAATGCTCAACCAACCGTCTCTAATATGACTTGCTGGTAGAAGTGGCAAGTTGGAAATCATTCTTATTACTTTTCTATCCTTAGGTGTTCGGTCCAAATCAAGTTTCTTGGCTTTCTTAAAAATAGCCCTCTGGTAATGGTATAGGCATCCAAAAACCTCTGCCTCAGGGAAAACTTGAATAGCTGCATTCATAATAGCTATTTCATAATCGCTTTTCAGGAATTGAATTCGGATTTTGAGATGTTCTTTAATCAAGCTGAAGAAACGTACGTACGTATGTTCTCTTTTATCAGGTAGTAAAGCAAACACTACTGCAACTACATTATTAGACTCGTCAGTAGATCCCAGATCCATGTGTAAGCTGACTAACTGGTAGAATGGCTGGGGACAAGTTTGAAATGTCCCGTCAATGAGGTAAAATCCTTTTCTGCCTTTAATAAGTCTTCTTGCAGTTCTTGAAGCAAATATTAGGATTTTGTCTTTCATTCCATCTTCACATACTAAAAAGTTATTTCCTAATGCGTTTGGTACCTTTACCTCCTCTAAATTAGTAAAAGTAAGTTTTGGACAGTTCAAATACCTCTTGCGTTTTTTATACAGAGCATCTTGAACTTTTTTCAGTGGTGGTAAATAATCTATCAGGTTTTCTTTGTCCTCGTCACTTTGTTTTTGTAATAAAATATTAACATGTTTCTCGTAAATTGAACCCACTGGTGCTAGATCTTCACAAACTTCCTGCTTTATGCTATTCATCGCTAAATACACTTCTTGTTTAAGTAGACTTTGTTCACAAGTATGACTGCTTCTGCGTAGTATATTTAATTCTTTATCTAATGTAATAGAAGCTGAGCACTCTGTTCTATTGACACAACGCCATAATTGACTGCCATTCTTATTGGTTACATTCAAATTGTAACGATTCACACCTAAAAGTAGTGTCTTGTTTCCCTTTTGGTTTATTGAAAATTTAAAATCCATTTTGGTAAAAATATATTATCAGACACATTCAACTGACAAAACGTACCTAACAATACACGGAAATATGACATATGTTAAAGTGACACTTATTGTATACTTATTTTACAAGTGGCCTTATCAAATAGGTTTTATAAGTATTGGAAATAGGTACATACCTATTTATTATCATTGACAGCCTCGATGGCGCGGTGGCAGTGTACAGAAACTTTACTGTTAGCTATGGTTAGGATTAAAATTCAGACATTTTTATGTTTGGACAATTTTATGTTTGGACAATTTTATGATTGGACAATTTTATGATTGGACAATTTTATTATTGGACAATTTTATGATTGGACAATTTTATAAATGGACATTTTTAGAGTGCTGGTCATTTTTCATAATTGGTCATTAGTCGTACAAAGGATTAAAACGTGTCTTTAAATTACGTAGTGGTTAAAAAAGGATACAAACTTTTGTTTTTATTAAAATGATATAATAAAGGTATAACAGCTTTAGCTATGACATGGACTTTTCTAAATTATTAATCAATGGTTTGAAAAACATGTCCTTCAAGTGAAATTGATGCTGAAAGTTAGTTGAAAAGGTGCAGTAAAATTTTCTTACAATGAAACGCACATTGCTTTTAAATATAGCCAGTAACAACAAAAACAAACAATGAACTTACCTGCTCATGTCACTCTCAATTTTTTCCTTTCGGACCCACGCTACCACCGCCGATACCACTGGTGGTAGCGTGGGTCCGAAACGATACCACCAAACCAGAAATAGTGATGAGACCAATTTGAATTTAATGTAGGTAACTAATAAGAATTTTTTTCCAAGTAGATACATTAACGCCTTTCAGACTCGTGGCTTAAACATGAACATGAACATCACAAAACAAACGAAGATCGAGAAACAATTGAACATGGCTATTGTATTTAGGTAGGTACGGGATGTAAAAAAAACTAGTTAAAACTGCAAGCGAATTTGGTCTTTATTAACATTAATAATTTTATAAATATGATAAAATACGTTTATAATAAATTGTCAATAAGGTCGAAATTAGGATGTATGTGGTTTTTATAAACTAGGATCTATGATAATTCAAAAATAAAAAAAATAAAATAAAAATAATAAAACATGCTCGAGCAATTCTCGACCTTGATGAAATTAGTTATTCTGCATTTCTCGAATATTCCTAACCAGTCGCACCGTGGTCCCCCTAGTAGGCCAAATTAGTGGGTCCATGAGAAACTGTTCGAAATGCTTTGTGGAATTAATAATAATGCCCTAGATGCTGTAACACTCTTCTCCTACCGCGTTTATCGATGGTAACGTACATTTTCATTTAAATGAATATTTTAGAAGGTTCCACTTCTTATTAATAAATCGATAAATAAAACAGTGTAGTAGGAACCTATTGTAATGCGTTTACTAAACGTATAAGGTTACTGTATTTACGAGTATGAGAGAAATTATTGAAAAAAGTTCATCGTAATTTATCTAAAGCATGGCCTATTGGGATTATTTTGTTGACAATTTGCATTTGAATATCGGTAATATAATCATCGTTGATTATTTGATCTTTACGACGCTTTTTTGGTGTTACTTCGGAATTATGTACATCTTGCAAGACTTTTAATAAACGCATCAGTGTTACCGTATTTTTATTTAATAACTTATTAATTTTAGAATGGAAACCTTCCAAGATATTATTTGTTCTATGGCGTTCACCAAACACACTAAATACGTTTGGTGAATGTATTTTAAGCCAAAAGGTTTCCATATATTTTAACAATTTTGACAATCGGTCGTTGTTACTACATTCAGATCTGATATATTCGTAGCCTTCTAAGATGTTTGTACTTGGAAGAAGTGGCAAAGCTGCTATCAGAGAAACAATTCTTCGTTCTGGTTTGATTATAGTATTTTCTAATAATTTTGCTTTCTTCCATATATTACGATTCCAGTGGTAATAACATCCTTTAAGCACAATGTCTGGAAATAATTTTAAAATCGCTTTCATAGGCGCAATTTCGTAATCACAATGTATCTTTTGTGGTTTCCAATCTGGAAGTTGGGACTGGATCAAATTAAACAAAACCATATAACTCTTTTCCGTGCGATCGGACATCAACGCAAATATTAGTGGTTTCACTTTGGTTGTCTCCACACTGCTGGACATATCACCATGAATATTATATAATTGAACAAATGGTGCTGGACAGGTGTAAAAAGTTCCATCCATGAAATATTCTTTTACATCAGGAATAATTTTTCGGTTGTTATAAGAACTAAAAACAAGGATTCGAGTTTGCTTGCCGGATTCTACATTGAAATAGTCTGCTATAATAAAATTTTGAAATTGAGCCGGAACTTCTACTTCTTTTACATTTTTGAATTTGGTTTTTGAGATTTTCGCAGATTTGTTCCGAGCATCATGCAGAAAATGTTTGACACTTTCATATGGAGGAAAATCATCGATTGCTAAATTTAATCCTTGGTCATAAAATTTTCTCTTTTTAGACTCATACAGTCTCTGAATTGGTTTATCCGATGCCACAACACTTTCTCGCAAATTACACTTTTCTTTTAAAATAGCATTACTATGGGTATCAGCTACACAATTAGTATGATCTTTCTGTGTAATGATAGTTTTTATATCCTTAAAATAAACAAAAAAAAATATAATAATAATGTGTGCATCGTAATAACAAACTAACCCATCTGCCTCCTCGAGCTTGCCACGGGCAGTTACATTATAATTCAGCTATAATAAGTAGTATAAGCAAAGCAATTGAAAAAGACTAAATACCTTTGCAATGGTAATAGAGCCACAACATTTAGTATTTTTATATGTTGAACACCGCCATATCGATGAACCATTTTTATATATTTTATGGCGATGGTATCTGTATATTCCAAAAAGAAGAGCACTTCCCCCATTTATTCGAATGATATCAAAATGAGGGTCCTGTATTTCAGTCATCATATTATAGGTACGTAGTTATTTAATATAGAACCAACGAAAACTTAACAGTAAAAGTCAACATTTATTGACATAAAAGAAACTCATGACAGTCGATCTTATTTGTTTATAAATGGCCAGGGTGAAACCGATAAAATACTTCTTGTTTAAAATCATATCGATGCTAATGCATTTTATATGAAAGCAGTGAGATAACAAAGGTCACACTTAGCTAATACGGAAGATAAGTAGGTATACCTACCAACTTTAGCCTACGGCTTCGCTTGCGTCAGAAATTATTCTTGGTGGTATCGTATCGTTTGGTTGTTATCGAAAGGGTATCTTGTATCGGACCCACGCTACCACATATAGTATCTTGTAAACAAATCACAACACTACTTGGTGGTATCATTTCGGACCCACGCTACCACCAGTGGTATCGGCGGTGGTAGCGTGGGTCCGAACGGAATTTTTTCCGTCCTCGTCCGATGATGTCCGATGGCGAAAGGGGAAGATTTGTGCGCCCGCGCGATTATTGTTAATATTTGGAAAGTTGGTATTAGTTAATAGGGTTGCTAGATGTGTTTAAAATTTGGCATTATTTATCGAGATACTAAGTATTATGGACTTCAAATGTATTATTTAAAATGACATCTCTCTTGTTTTAAAATAATAACTTAGTATATATTATAACTATAAAGTTCCCAAGTATTTCTAATCTTAAGGACATGTATTTAAATATTGGTATATTTATTAGTAAAGTATTATCACTTCGCATTTGCAGATGGTGACCATCTGTAAAATAATTCCGATTGTTGTTTCTTTATCAATTCTTAATTGTTATTTACAACTAACAATGGTTCTAATCTGCCGACAAATAATATTCGAGAAAATATCGACTAGAAACAAATAGACAAAAAATGCGATAATGATTTATGGCTCTGACAAGGGTTCAAATCTGCCGACAAATAATAAATAGACAAGACAATACCGAGTAGAAACAAACTAGCAAAGATAAAACAAAACAATCACTAACGCCGTACAGGTCCCTACCAATTTCGCGTCAGGTAAAAACTCAAAATATGAAATAAAGTTGGTCGAGGCTTCAGTGTTCTGCAAACTTTTGTAGAAGACGCATCGCACCTCCAAATTACCTTCGTTTTTGACCTCATCGTTTTTGACCTCGGCTGTGATTTATTGTGATTTGTTCCTGCTTTTACTGACGACCACTGCTTTTACTTTACCGGACTACGATTTTGCTCTCGATTGGATTTTTGTTTAACTGTGTTGAGTCAGTTCAGTGTTTTCATCTTTCTACTCTTGGAAACCGTAAGTACCTACCTACTCAAATTTTCTTAGTTGCTTTTATTATCATGTGATTTTTAGATTTGAGAGCAGAACTTGTACTTGTTTGGGAATAGATAAATTATAAAAATGGCCAATAATATTTGCCACTTTGCAAATTGACTAATTACCAGGGATCGGAATAGGTAAGAGTTTATTTACTATTTTTTTAGTGGATAATATCTATACTAAAATCCCGGTATGATGATAATGACGTATTATTATTTATTTAACTTTACCACTTGGTAGACTTATCTCGTTGGGTGATTTAAGGCCACCATAAAGTGCACTTAATACTTCTAATTTGGACGCAATGATGGCTTTTACTTGTGAAACATGGCACGTAATAATAATAATAATAATAATATATACTTTATTGTACACCAATATAAAAAAAAACAAAGTATACATCGTATAATAAAAATGTACAATGGGCGGCCTTATCGCTAAAAGCGATCTCTTCCAGGCAACCTTTGGATGGACAGAGACATAAATACACGAATTAGGTAGGGGTAGTGTACAGCGTGATATCAATTTATAGTTATCAAGAACTACAACGACAAGAAAATATACAACGAAGAGAAAATATAGGTAAATATTAAAAATTTAAAGTTTACTCAGAGAGATAGTGATCCTTCATCATTTTTTTAAACGATGCCAACGATTGGGCTCGTCTTATAGTTAGAGGCAGTGCATTCCATAGTCTTGCTGCCTCGACAGTAAACGACCTATCATAGATTTTTGTGGAATGCACTGGAATTTCTAACCTCAAATCCTCCGATGACCTAAGGAATCTGGAATGTGTGTCATAAAGGAACTTGAAACGTTCTTTAAGATACGAGGGAGTAAAAGGATTAAAGAGTATACTATACAGTAATGAGAGAATGTGAGTATTCCGACGAAGGCGTATTGGGAGCCACTTGAGCACTTTGCGGAATTCGGAAACATGATCATATTTACGCAAACCAAATATAAATCTAATACAGAAATTTTGAAGGCGCTCAAGTTTAGTAAGTTGCTCCTCAGTGAGGTCGAGATAGCTGGCGTCGGCATAGTCAAGTACAGGTAGAAGAAGAGACTGCGCCAGCGCAATTTTAGTGGTGATCGGCAAAAAGTTTCGGAGTCTACGTAAGGACCCTGCAGATGCAAATAATTTGCGACTAACTTCCTGCAGCTGGGGACCCCAAGATAACGTTCGATCAATATAAATACCCAGATTTTTTACACTGTTCCTTAACGTTATATGTGTACCATTAAAGATAATTTGAGGCAATTGGTTCCAATCTATACGTGAAATCATCCTTGGGCTTCCAACAACAATTGCCTGGGTCTTAGACGGATTAACCTTTAGACCGTGGTTGTTACTCCATTGACATATTCGATCCAAATCCGAGTTAATAATCGAAAGCGCTAGTGGCAGCTGACCCAGTGGAGCTTGTGTGTAAATTTGAAGATCATCTGCATAAAGGTGGTAGGATGAAACTAGTTGGTTAGATATAGAGTTTATAAAAATAGCGAAGAGTAGTGGAGATAGAACGCCACCCTGCGGTACACCAACTGTAATATCACACCAGGAAGAAAAGGATTCTTCAATGAGTACACGTTGTCGGCGACCAGACAGGTAACTATGAAACCAATCAATCACTGTTGGAGATATGTTAATAGAGCGAAGTATGGCAAGAAGAATATGAAAATCTACAGTGTTAAATGCATTACTAAAGTCAAGTAAGGTAAGTACGTTCAGATTTCCTTCTTCCATGCCTAGTCTAATGTCATCTGTAACATTGACGAGAGCAGTAACAGTACTGTGGGCAGGACGGAAACCAGACTGGAAAGGGTTTAGAAGACAGTTTTGTGACAGAAATACACTGAGTTGAGAATGGACAAGTCGTTCAAATACTTTAGAAAGGAAAGGCAGAATAGATATAGGCCGATAGTCTGAGAAGGACGAAGGGTTTGATTTTTTAGGAAGAGGAATAATTTGGGCTTCTTTCCATATTCGTGGAAAGGAACCGCTAGTAATGGAGGAATTCAGAATATAACTAATAACGTGAAGGATTTGATCAAGAATTGGAAGGATCATATTACGGCTGATACAGTCAGTACCTACTGCATTAGATGTGATTGATACTATGCTCTTTCTAACATCACAATCAGTAAATTGATTCAAGACAAAAGAAGAGTAGTTGGGTGATGCAAGAGATGAAAGATGATTTAATGTATTCGTTTTAATAGAACTATTAAAATCAGACGAAAAGGAGAAATGCATATTAAGTGCGTTGAGATCTATTGGTTTAAGGATTGTGTCTTGTCTTTGTTTTCCAACACCCAATGTCCTAAGAAACTTCCATATTTTACCTGGATCCCCGTTTTCAACAGAGGTATGAATATGTTGGCGTTGTGCATTTCTACACACCACATTGCAGTGATTTCTTAAAGCGACATACCTCTCTCGATTATTAGAAGTAGGTCTGCATTTAAATCTGGATTTTGCTGCAGCTTTCTTAGCCATTAATATTTTAATTTCGTTGTTAAGCCATGGCGCCGGTAAATGTTTCATTTTAATTTCACGGATCGGAGCATGCTTATCGTATAGCTTGATCAAGTTAGAATTAAAAACCTCAACTTTATCATCGACACATGCGGACGTGTACAAAGGATTCCAGTCAATGTTACATGCATCTTCACGAAGTAAATCAATATTTACACCACTAAAATTACGCTGTCTAAGAATTTTTGGACTAACTTTAGGTGAACGAAGTTTATAGGAAAGATAAATTAAGTCATGATAGGAGAAAGCATCAGCTGAGCATTGCCCATGCTTAGACACAAGATCAGGTGAAGAAACGAAGATAAGATCAAGTAAAGAAGGCGTAGAATTAGGAAAGTTATGCGTAGCACTAAGAGGAAGAATAGAGAGATTACTAGAGCGTATAGTATTATATAGAGAGGATGAACGAGAGTCGTTTTTTAAAAGACATGTATTGAAGTCTCCCATAATGACTGTATGACTGTAAGAAGGTAAAAGATTTTCTAAGATGCGTTCGAAAGATGAGAAAAAGTCAATACGTAGCGAAGGACAATAGTAGACTCCAAGGAGAATTTTATTATGATTGAGTTCCAGTTCTAGAAAAAGATGTTCGCCCGCAGTTGTCGGAGGTGGTTGCGCGGACATGTCCACTATGCGGTAAGGAATTTGTGTACGCAGGTACACTGCAACACCACCACCGGCTCCCGCGGAGCGATCATTCCTGATTAGTTGGTAGCCAGGTATAGTGTAAGAGCCAGTTGGAAGACAAGGTTTTAACCATGACTCGGAAACAAGAATTGCATGGATATTCTTACAGTCAAAACTGGCCAGCATGTCAGAGAAATGGGCGGGAATACTCTGGGCGTTTATATGGACTACATTAAGATTTCTAGGGACATCGGAGAACGTGTCTTGAAGTGTTTCACTAAGAGACGGTATACTGCTAAAGCTGTCATTGACGCAACTGACGACAGAGTGAAAACTTTCAGTGTCACTTAAAGCATCAATATCCGTCATATGAGATAAAAAATGATTATAATATAACTATAATAATAAATTAATAAAAACAATAAATTCATATCTTTAAAATAATAACAAAAAAAAAAACAAAAATGAAGTTCTATCCACCCACCAGTTGAGTGTAAAAATAAAAGATGAAATCTAAAACAATAAAAAAAAAGAAATAAGAATAAAATAAAGTAATCACTACATTGTAAAAAAATAAACACAGATTAAAATTAAAATAAAAATAATCGGCAGGATCCGGTACAAACACAAAATATCAATTAATAATGGAGTCCAAAAGACTTAGATCTAAATGCTTGTCATTGTGACATTGACATTCTGAATGTTTGAAGAATGAGTTTCTGAACTTTTGACAGCAAAAAATATTTATAGTTAATGAAGGTTAGAAATTTAGAACACAGAAAGTAATCACTAATTTAGATTAAGCTATTAAAAAGTGTTAATATGGAGGTAGAAGCGTTATATTCAGAAATAAGGTGAAGTTGTATAATAATGTAATCTTATTACCCGGATCCTGCAGTTGTGTGAAGCTATATAAACAAGAAAACACAAGTTACTATTTTTTGTACGTAGTTTAAGTAAAATCCGTAATCATTGCATAACAAAAATCATTTTTTCTATTATAAATTTATTTGAAGCTCGTAAACTAACCGCGGTTTATTTTGATGTATGGGTACTAGTTTTCAAAGGGCAAATTTAAGTTTGTCATTTTAAACATTTGTTTTCTTTACTAACGTATCACTATATAAATTTGTAGTATATGTACATAAAATTAGACGTTTCGTCAAAATGAAGCTATCATGACAATACCAGCTTGATATCAATCACTTTATAAAATATATTTTAGTGATCCTTGCCTAATACTGATTTGATAGGGTTAATTTGTTTTAGTAGTTACACTTTTTATTGCAATATAATCAAGTAAATACACAAAATAAGCAGCCAACTTTTCAAGAATTTATTTTCCTATATGTAAAATAAAGCACTTTAATTGATTACTGATCAATTAAAGTGCTTTATTTTACATATAAGTAAATAAAAGGAGTACGGAACCCTAAAAACGTATTGAGCTTCTTCGAAATAATATTTTTTTATAAAAGTTTTCAAAATCGAATTAATTATTTGCTACTTTTTGATTCCCGGGATTCAGTAGTCACGTTTATAATTCTGGGGTTTAAGAGGAGGTATTATTTAATCAGTATTAGATACTTCTTCCAAGTTTAGGTAAATATACTCTACCTATTTCGATCCCTGCTAATAACGCTTTTAATAAATATTTTATGCCATTTAAGAAATGACTAATTCTCAAAACTGTTAGTAAAAAATGTTAACCTGGCCGACGTTTTCTTTGTAACATCACACACACTTTTCGGAAATTAGTTTTTGGTATTTAGTTCTGCGAATTAATATAATATTCTCTTAGACTACAATACCCAAAAGTAACAAATATCTAACTTATTCATTTTTTAAATTCATAATTTTCATTTTTCTAAGATGAATTCCTCGACCATGGACGAAGTGGAGCGCAACATGATGGAGATTTTCGGCGAAGAGGAAGTTGCTGCGCACCAGCATGCAAGAAGACGTACTGAAAGTGCGTCTTCGGTAGCAACGGTGGATACCGATTTTTCGAACTCGGAAGATTCCTCAGAAAGGTGCGTTATATAAATTAGCTTGCCATACTAGATTAGGCTTAAATTCCTTTAAAATGTTAAAAAAATAAAATTTGCGGCATAGAAAAATGATGGCTGCCTACGACTGTCTCGCTGTCTGGTGTCCATAGTACAGGCTATACTTAGTTTGGGATCAGATAGCGTTGTGTGAGTTGTTCCAAGATATTATTATTATTATTAATAATGTAACATAACATTTACAGGACTAGTGTCAATAGCAGCTCGGAGGAGAGCGAAGGCGCCTCTGTTGGTGGTGAACCGGAAGATGGTGACGAGTGGGTTGATGAACCGGTTACGCCTATCCATTTACCACTGTTGGGGCAGCCTGGTATAAAAATACCAAATGCTGCCGCTATGTCCGCCGTGGATTACTTCAAAATTTTTTTTAATTTCACATTTTTAAGTGATTTAGCAAGCACAAATTCCCACGCGTGCGATATCTTGAGCAGAGGTTACTCGAGAGAAAGCCGCCTCAAACGCTGGAAAGCTACCGACGCTGAAGAGTTAGTAACATTTGTCGCCATTTTATTTTTTATGGGCACCGTTCGGCTAAGTAAAATAAATTATTATTGGGCTAAAAGCCATTTAGTCCAATTTTCATTGGGGCAGTATATGAGCAGAAACAGATTTCTGCTCATATTTAGAATGTTATATTTTCAGCCGAGTGGTGTCGGATCTCTGTATTCTCAAATCGATCCCCTTATAGATTATTTTAATAATTTAATGAAAAATATAGTTTATCCCCAAAAAGAGCTTACCATTGACGAGTCTATGGTTTTATTTAGAGGACGACTTTTAATTCGCCAATATATAAAAAATAAACGTCACAAGTTCGGAGTGAAACTGTATATTCTAGCTGACCCTAACAGGCTTGTGCACCGTATCCATATATACAAAGGGTCAGCTGATTCCGAACTTGCAGGCAAAGGCCATGTTAACAAAGTCGTCCTTAAACTTATACAAGACTATTTATACGCTGGGCATTCCCTATACATGGATAATTATTATAATAGTGTAAATCTAGCAGAAATACTATTGTCCAAAAAAACTTATGTTACGGGTACTTTGCTAACTAATAGAAAAAGAAACCCAGTGGCGGTAACAAGCACAAAGCTTAGAAAAGGCGGCTACATCTACAAAAATAATAGAAAGGGTGTATGCGTGATGAAGTGGAAAGATAAAAGGGATGTCCTAACCCTTTCCACTGAGCATACACCCGAAATGGTGGATGTGGTGAATCGCCGGGGTCGCACCGTGACAAAGCCTAATATAATAGTTCAATATAATAAATATATGAAAGGCGTAGATCGGTGCGACCAAATGTTGGCATATTACCCGTGCGAACATAAAACTATGAGGTGGTATAAAAAAATAGGGGTACATGTGTTCCAAATTATGTTAATAAAGGCGTATTTTATGTATAAAAGGGGCACAGGAGATAGTATTTCTTTAGATACATTTAGGAAGAAGGTTTTATGCAACCTTCTTCCTCCTCCAGCATCTAGGATACTTCCTCCGCAACTGCCATCGCACATGCCAAAAGAACTTCCAAGGAATGGCGATGGAGTTCTTAAAAGACGGAAGTGTGCTAGATGCTGGACAAAATATAAAAAATGAAAAGATAGCGGAATGTTTTGTCCGGACTGTAACATCGGGCTTTGCCTAGGATGTTACAGTCCATACCATATGGAAAACATGTTACTACCATAGATATTGACATGTTTTCCATATGGTATATACTTAGGTAAGCTCTTTTTGTTTATTTTGTTATTTTTTTATTTATTTTGTATTTCTATTATTTGAATAAATGATTAAAATATTACAATTATCTTTTTTTTTACTATTTTCCCTTTCTTCTTCTAACCTAGTGGCAAATTAAAAGAGAAATAAAAATGTGCTGCGTTTCTATCAAAATTGTCACATGGGCTGAGATGTAAAACATCTCGCGCGCATTTTACGAAGCGGCAATAGCCTGTCTCCTATCTAAATTGCTAGTTATCTAAAAAAGGCTACTTTAGGTTTTTTTTTTCAATATTGAATATAATATTAGGCAGGTATATCATCATTATGTTTCCAAATACGTTGTACTCAGGTAAATAAGATAAGGATAGCGATTAGTAGCCAGATGTTGTGATAAATTGTTTCAAAATTTATTGTGCTCAGGTAAATAGGATTAGAAACCAAATGTTGAGCTATATTGTTTCAAAGTACATTATATGTAGTAGCCAGATGTTAAGTTTTTAATTATGGATTATCGTACATATACGGTGTCCAAAATATCGTACATTTACGTCGTCCAAAATATCGTACATTTACGTTGTCCAAAATATCGTACGGAAACCTAAAATAGAGTACATATACGATAAATATCGTGCAGGTGGGAACCCTGAATGACGATCTTCATTTTTATTACCCCTTACAATAGCCAGTAGTCATAGAAAACTATTGTTTTCAAAAACGCACAGATGCGTCGACGGGCATATACCGAATGACATCTATTGTTTTCACAAACTCACAAACGCGTCGAGGGGCACCCAGTAAGTTTCGTGACGCTAATATGCGTTGGGGGCACTTGAACCTCGTCCATTAGGACTCACATACGCGTTCAAGGCACTCAGAAAGTTCTATTTACACCTGGCACAGTAGGTAACAGGTGGGCAGCGAACGTGACGACAAAAAAAGCGGCACACCTGTGAGATCAAAGGAATTTAAGTAAGAAATGAATAAAGAATGCACAAAAAATTGGGTCGTTAAACCGGCGGTCAGCCTTTGATTTTTTAGAGGCAAAAAAACAATTCTTAGCAAAAAATGAATACGATTTTTAGCTTCTTTATAATATTATCTACCTATTACGACACAAAAAATAATAATGTTTCTAACAAATATTCGAAATATAAGCCGACAAAGAACACCCATAATTACCTGCTTTTAAACAAAAGTTCGTGCAAAAGTGATCTCTATGTCAATGACGGTAGGATTGCCGGTGGCGCCGCCAAACTCCGCGTTTGCGCGGGCGGCCGGTACCCTCGCTCAGTTTTATTAATATATTTGGCTATTTAAACCAATATTCACATTGGAAATTGTTTTAAGTTACTTGTTATTAGTAAGGGCTTCATTTAAAAAAAAGAACTATAGATTCTATTAACGATTTAATTTAAATATGACCAATATAAAATGACGTTCATGGTTTTTTTGAGGTTATGGTCGCACTTAACGACTGTTTTAACAAAAGATATATAATTATATTAGATTATTTATATCTAAAATGAAACTATGATAACCATTCTATAATGTCATATTATTTTCTTTTTCATAAATATTGAACTTTTTATATAAATCACAATCAAAATATTCTAACCGTCATCGTATTTCGCCCGCGTTTTACGCCGTTTTTTTATTCTAGAAGTTATATTTAATTGTTTTTATTAGCTTCCTTTATCTTTAATTCAAATTTGAGGCATAAAACATAGGATGGTTTTCATATAAAGTTATACAGGGTTACAAATTCTTATATTCCGCATGACTGCAACCGAAATTCGGTTGCTACACAGATGCGCCATAAACTGTCAAAACCGAATTTCGGCTTTTACACAGACGAGGGGCTAAACAATATTTTAGCCAAATCTACGTAGTTTGTGACGGCAGAAAAAATATATGTTAATCTTGAACATATTTCTAAGAACCCTGTTGTCTTCAAAATAAGTATTTGAATTTTTTTCTTGATAAAAAAAAAATTACAAACTAACCTCTTAAAATGATCTTCTAACAAAAATATTTGTATTACTTAACAACGTACGTTGGTAAAATTAATAACAATAACGTATCATGTTATAATACAGAATCTGGTTGTATTTTATTTTCGACTACTCGACTTATTTTCAAGTAATTAATTGTTTTATGGCCTATAATTAGTTACGAGCGCTGCGTGATCGCGCTTCACTTTCTTTTATAAGCAATCTGACAGTGATCGTAGAGACGCGCAGCTAGACGGACGTATGTCGCTTTGCCTCGCTATCCATTCACTTAATTTTTGTTTGTTGTTTGAAAAAATAAAGACATTGGTAAAGAATATAAGTTTAATAAATATACTCTAAATTTTTACTATCTAAGTTGTAAATTTAAATATATTTAGTTTTAAGTTTAAAAATATTTGTTACGATAATTGGGAAACAAACAAAAATGTCGGAGGCCAGCAAAAAGCGCTTCTATACCAACAAACAAAAACATCTCATGGAAGTAGTAAAGTAAGTATTACATTTTTCATATTGTAATATTGACAAAATATTGCACGAACAGAAATGAAATCGTAACCAAACCAAAAAGATACGCTAAGCTGTTTTGTACAACGTATAGCGAAAATTCATCTGCAACTGTGACGCTCGTTTGGTCTAGCGGTATCTGCGTTGATTCAGAATATCAAGTTTCGAGTTTGAAACCTAGGTTCGACTATTCAATTTTTGTATTTATTTTTAATATTTTAGAATAAACATTATTTTTCTTTTCAGTAAAAAGAGACGTTTGGCGAACAGTTCAGACGCAGCTGAAACTTCGGAAAGTTTTTCACCAGTACGTTTGTAATAAGTACCTACATACTAATATAGATAATAATTTTATTATTTATATTATACAAAAAGAATCGCCACATGGACAAAGAGGACCCCCTTTACATTTTAGAAAGATAGTCACAAACAAGTATATTGATAAACTATCACATTTGCATAGACCTACGACTATCTTAGAACTGGCCTAATAGGAAAATACTCCTCAAATACTTGTAGCTTTATCCATTGTTTCTTGCCCTTTCCATACAAATAGTTGTGTAGGTTTTAGTGTTTTTTATCTATTTAAGGCGATCTATACATACTGAAGTGTCTGTTCCTAATGTCAAAATAGCAGATTTTTACTAATGCTATGAAAGTACGCATAGTACTTATAACAAAAATACAGTTTTTTTATCTGGCTGTCTGTGTGTTTGTTCCGACAAATCTCCAAAACGGCTGTACGGAGATTGACAGGACTCACTGTCAGACAGCTAATGATGTAAGTACGAGTAGTAACTTAGGCTACGTCCACAGCTAGTAGGTAAGTTTAGTAGACATAATAGGTAAGTTTAGTGCTAAAGAAAGTTTTTCTAAGTTGTACCTAGAATGAGATGTGTACAATTTGCCCAAGTGATATGAAACTTTCTCATGATCGTTCTTATACATAGTTTTTTTCCATCACTGGTTTGAAGTATCGGCAAAGGTATCTGAGACAGTTGAATCCACCGATAGTATTCCTAAACTTGAGGTAAATATTATTATCTTGAACAAGTATTGGTTGTCGAAGATAAAATCTGGCAGTTAGTATTTAGTTACTTACGCATAAATAAGCTTTAAGTATTTTTTTAGACTGCTACAAGTCGCCCTGCACAACAAAAAATCCACATCGGACGATGAATAAACTTATCGCATTTTTTTAAAATCTTTAGAATATTTCTGGCCCTTACCCCTGAACCCTTGGGTTGTAATTTAAGTCACATTAATTTGGTAGGAGAAAACATAAATGGATTCTTGTCGAAGTTCACTCTTTTGTGTAGGATGTGCAATTTAAAATTTATCATAGAAAGTGATTCCAGTGACGAAAATTATTTACCAGTCAATTAATGTGCTGTATGTTATCAATTTTCGGAGGACATTTAAACTTGGAAGAATTTTTTTCAGCGCTAAATTTACCTTATTTGACATAAGGTAAATTTAGCGCTGAAAAAAATAAAAATATTATTAATAAAAAATAATATTAATTATTAACCATCTGTGCAAATAAATAAAATTGAAGAGCCTGTTGGTAATATCAAAATAATAGTTTTTTGCATATATATGTAATGATATTTACTTATGTATATATATAGTATGCGTATTTCGTGTCTATAGGTGTGACCTCGGTTAACCCGAAATTAAAAGCTTGTATACGGATTCACTGTTGTATTTATTTTACAGTACAAGGTATACTCGCGACGCGGGGCGAACGGTGACTGACTGTTCTAGACTCGTAAGAATATACCTCGCTATATTATTGCGTGCACAGCACTTGTGTCCCTACAGTACTCCCCTGCCAAAAAAAAAATTTTTTTTTTTGATACAAATTTAAACATTACAAAAGTTATTACCTTGAAACTTAAACAATACATAAGTTGAGTACTTGTACCTAGTGCCTACCTTTAACAATCTTAGTCAGCCAAAGTCGTCCGAACCGTAAGTTGTCGCCATACAATAACATAATATCTTATTACTAATAACACATTCTTGACAATCTAATGAGTAGGTTACACTGATTACATTATACAGCATAAGTTTATATTTTTACCAATTTACAATTAATTTAAAACACACAACAGATATATAAAAACATAAATTTATTATTAAATTTGATAGTCAAATTCAAATTTGAATCAGTAACCAAAACTTTTTAGGCATACCCATTCATGCCTGCGGCTGCAACGGGTTGCTGCTGCTGGGGTACTGTATGTACCTTAATTGATGGTATTGCATCGTTTACCATAACGATCTCCTTTCTTATCCATTTCTTAGCTTTGTGAGCACATCTCCTCCAAACGATAAACAGAACTACGACAATGGTCAGTATGACAAAACCACATAGAATCCACGCAAAATTGTCAAGCTTTTGGTGAACGTTATTTATCACTGTTTCGTTTACAATATTTTGATTTTGTTTTTCCTTGCTCTGACCGTAACCCATAGTGAAGGATAATTTGAAATTAGCTTGTTTGCACGGTGAGATACAAATGGTTTGTGATTGCAATAATGTACATTTGTTCAATTTGGCTTAAATGATTGCTTAATAATAACTAGGTAATATGATTATACAAACGTTACAAAATACTTCAACTTAGCTTAAATTATTGTATGTTGCAATAGTTGTACTGGTTGCATGAAATGACACTATGCAATTAAATATTTGTTTACTTAAATCTAATTGGAGTTTTAATGATTCTGCCAAATTTACTACGCTTAGGTATTTCGTCATTTCCTCTTACTTGTACAGTATGTTGTTTTTCTGTTTGCATCCCAACTACGCTGTTATCGTTTAATGGAATATCATTTAAAACATATGCTGGTTTTAACCTATCTATGGATATACTAGTTAACCTATTACCTATTTTAATTACATATACTTTGCCCTGTCGTTTGATTATCGGGTAGGGGCCATCATAAGGTGGTTGTAACGATCTACGAACGGTATCATTACGAACAAAAACTTGTGAACACTTATCTAAATCGGGATGAACAAACAAGGACTTCGAACAACTGTGTGAGTCAGGTTTAGGTCTTAAGTTACTTATTGTAGTCTTAATCCTATCCAAATACTCAGCGTCTGAAATGTTCATACTTACCTCGCTGAAAAAATCTCCTGGCAGGCGTAATGTCTTTCCCAGCGTAAGCTCGGCTGCACTTACACCTGTATCGCTTCTCGGCGCCGCTCGTAACCCTAATAATACTGCTGGTAACTGCTGTACCCATGAGCTGTCGCATTGTAAACGGGCCATAAGAGCCACTTTAAGTGCTCTATGCCACCGTTCTATCATGCCATTACTCTGCGGATGATAAGGGGTGGTACGTAATTTTTCTACACCTAAATACTTCATGAGTTTACTGAACAAATTGCTTTCGAACTGCCTTCCCTGGTCGCTTGTTAACTTAACGGGACACCCAAATCGCGTTACCCAACCAGAATAAACTACTTTAGCCACGGTCTCTGCCGAGATATCTTTCACGGGAAAAGCCTCGGGCCAACCTGTACACCTATCAATCATAGTAACACAATATCTATAACCGTCTTCTGTTATCTGCAATGGTCCTACTATATCTATATGCACATGCGCGAATCGTTCAGCTCTAGGAATTGCTCCTAACTGAGATTCGTTGTGACGGTGAATTTTAACACGTTGGCACTGTATACATGATTTAGCCCAAGTACCTGTGTCTTTGTTCATGTTAGGCCAAAAATATCGTTCAGTTACCATTTTCCTACTAACACGTATTCCGGGATGGCTTAGATTGTGAATAGAATCGAAAGCTTTACGTCGGAATTGTTCAGGTAGATAAGGTCTCATTTTGCCTGTGGATATCTCACAATAAATAGGTTGTTCGCAGAATGGAATATGAATTTGCTTAAATTGCAACTTACTATTGGTTGTTATCAATGCCTGTGTGAGGTATGAGTCGGTTAGCTGATCCGCTGCTAATTCTGAGAAATCTAGCGTCGTGGGACATGTTATTGTAGCTACGCGCGATAACGTATCCGCTACGATATTGTCGTCGCCACTAATATGTTGTATATCCGTAGTAAACTCACTGATATAGGCTAACTGTCTCACTCGCCTAGGACTGTCCGCATTACTGCTATTTTTAGTGAAAGCATAAATTAACGGTTTATGATCCGTAAAAATTGTCAGAGGGCGACCTTCATACATGTTCCTGAAATGACGCATTGCCATGAATATTGCTAAAAGCTCTCTATCGTAAGTGCTATACTTCTGCTGAGCCTCTGTCAATTTTTTCGAATAATAACCTAACGGTTGCCAAATGTTACCTACCTTTTGTTGCAATACTGCGCCTACGCTCGTATTGGACGCGTCGGTCATCAGAGATAAGGGCACGCCGTGAAGCGGCTTTGCCGTGTGGTGCCGGCTTAAGAATAGTACCACCCCATCTCTTCCCGTGGGTGTTGTCAAGGCGACTAAGGGATTTCACACCGGAGGACGGGCAGCAGCGTCCTCTGCGTACTTAAAGCCTTACTGCGATCACCAACCCGCTCGCCAAGCGTGGTGATTATGGCAATTACCCCCAGTATCTACATACTAGTAGGTTCTACTGGGGAGACCCGTGCCCAGCAGTGGGCCATCATATGGGTTGATATGTATGTATGTATGTATGTGAAGCGGGTGAAACAATGTAACAGCTTCCTGTAGGCTAAGTTTACATTGTTCGTATGCTTTATTGGCCTCTTCCGTCCAAATGACCTTAGTTTTGTCCTTCTTTTTCGCGTTATGCAAGTACCTGTTTAATATAGACTGACACACGACAGCATTAGGTATATGTAAACGATAAAAGTTTAACATCCCTAGGAAACGTCTTAGCTGTTCAATATTTTCCGGTTTCGAAAAATCTTGAATGGCTTGGACTTTTTCACTCAGTGGTCGAATACCTTGTTCACTCACCTCGTATCCTAAAAATTCTACTTTACTTACACCAAACATACATTTACTTAGATTAATAAATTGTTATACCATACTCATTGAATCTCGAGAGAACAGCATTCAAATGTTCTTTGTGTTTCAATTCTGAGTCCGATGCTATTAATACGTCATCAACGAAATTATACAAAAAATCTAGTCCTTTTAATACTACAGTGTCCATAAATCGTTGGAAGGTTTGAGCTGCATTTCTGAGTCCAAAACCCATGCGCGGAAACTCAAACAAACCAAACGGAGTTATGATTGCTGTTTTCTCGATATCTTCTGGGGCCACCGGTATAAAGTGATATGCTCTATTTAAATCTAATCGTGAGAATATCTTTTTACCTGATAGCATATACGTAAAATCCCGTAACGGAGGAATAGGGTAACGATCTGGCTTAGTAACTGCGTTAAGACGCCTGTAATCCCCGCACGGTCTTATATCGCCATTTTTTTTAGGCACCACTTGCAAAGGACTGGCCCACGCGCTCTTAGACGGTCTACAAATCCCAAGTTCAGTCATAACCCTAAACTCTTCCTTTACCCGTGCATATCTTTCTGGCGGAAGCGGCCTCGCCTTAGCATACACGGGGGGTCCAGAAGTTTCAATGTAGTGTAACACATTATGCTTAGGTGCTTCCTTATAACATACTGGTTTGGTCACATCTGGAAAAACACCTACTAATATGTGCCACGGATTACTCTCGTCTACAGTCTTAATACTAACATAACACTCACCCTCTATTGAAGATGCATTCACCTTAATATTAGTGACTTGATCCACTAATTTACGCGAACTTAAATCTACTAACAATCTATAGTGGCTTAAAAAGTCAGCTCCTATTATAGGTTGTTTAACGTCCGCTTTTATGAATGTCCATGTAAGTGCTCTTCTTAAATTTAAATCTAATACTAAAGTGCGCATACCATATGTCCTTATCTCCGTTCCATTTGCCGCGTAAAGCCTATAATTATCACACGCGATATTGTTTGAAACACTTTTATTGGAAAACGGAATCACTGACACATTTGCACCTGTATCTATCAAAAAACGTAATCCGCTTCTACGGTCCGTAACACAAAGGCGATTGTTCGACGAAACGACACCAACCTCCGCCCCAGGTTGTATCGCGCTCAGTTTTCCGACGGGGTGCTGGGCCTAGCCTTTTTCCAATTGCACGGATCTGTGCATTTTGTGGCTCGGTGTCCGTACCTATAATGGTAGAAGCATAACCATTCTGGGTTATTACGGCCTCTACTGACATCCTTTGGACGTGACCTTGACCTCTGTTGATACTTCGATGCGTTCCTGCCGCGTTGTGGCTGACGCGAGTATCTACGCAGCTCAGCGACTTCTAGGGTCAACTTCTGCAGGGCAACAGCCAAATCGGATGATTTGCTATCCTCTTTGGCGATATTGGGCGTTACCACCGCTATCTCCGCCGGTCTTGTGGCCTCCGTGACCTTGTCAGCTATGATAGCCAAGTTTTCCAGTTCTTTTACCTCCGTTACAGCCAAAACTGCCTGGACTGCGGATGGAAGGTGACCGTTCCACATAATTTTTAAGGTATGGTCCGGAATCTTTCCTCGGGCCAGGTCACGCATCCGCCGCAGGAGCTGTGATGGTTTTTGTGTGCCCAACTCCATTTCACCGAGCAGTTTTTGAAATTGGCGTGTCTCCGATTCCTCAAAAACTTGCAGGAGCCTTTCCTTCATGCTCTCGTACTTGTGAGATCCAGGGGGAGAAAGCAATAAGTCACTTATCTGTTGAATAGCGCTCTTATTGAGTTTGGTAACTACCAAACTCTGCTTGGCGGCATCACCTAACCGTTGACTTTCAACTGCGGCCTCGAATTGGACGAACCATAGCCGCGGTTGGTCTGTCCAAAATTCGGGTATCCGCGAGGATACTGTGATACTGGCTAACGCTGCCTCACTTTCGAGCTTGATTTGCGGGTTCACGGCAGGCGTCGCAGGTGGTTGCTCTTGCACCACAGGTGGCTGAACTTGAGGTTGTCCCGGATTGGTAAGCATGTTGCTCTCAATCAAATATTTACGAAAGTCAAAATAAATTTATTTTAGTACACGTCGGGACAATGCGTTTGAGTCACCGTAAAACCGTAAAATACACCTCACTGACACAAAACGCGGGGTCACCAATGTAATGATATTTACTTATGTATATATATAGTATGCGTATTTCGTGTCTATAGGTGTGACCTCGGTTAACCCGAAATTAAAAGCTTGTATACGGATTCACTGTTGTATTTATTTTACAGTACAAGGTATACTCGCGACGCGGGGCGAACGGTGACTGTCTGTTCTAGACTCGTAAGAATATACCTCGCTATATTATTGCGTGCACAGCACTTGTGTCCCTACATATACACTGACGGACTCATAAACTGCATCAAAGTTCAGGTTTACTCTAAAAGGATTTTTTATAATAAGTATGCAAACTTTTTAGATTAAATTATATAAATATGGAAAGACTGGCTCTTAATCTTAAAAAAAAATTAAATTTAAAAATAGAACTGCGGTAAAACAAATGAATATAGCCGGGAAAAGAAAATTTACTCGTAGTATCAGATTTGCGTGTTATTTATAGCAAAGTTTTAAATTAATTCTCATTGATTTTTTTTGTTTGGTCAATTGAATTATTGTTACCAGCATAATTGTTGGGTTAGTTTTTTAACACATCGAGAGTTTTTGAACCATAATATGGATACTTCGTCCGAACAAGCGGCACAAATTGTAGCATTGGTGCGGGAGGGCTTGGATCAACGAACGATTGGTAGAAATTTAAATTTAAACCAGTCTACGGTTTGTAGAATATACAGAAGGTTTGTAGAGACAGGTTCTTACAGGAGGAGACGTGGTACAGGCAGAACTCGAGCAACCACAGGTCGTGATGACCGATTTATTGTTACAACTTCCCTGCGAAATCGTTTCCTCACGTCAGTTAACATCAAAACCGAGCTTAATGAAGTGCGTGGAAAAAACGTGTGTGCACGAACAATAAGAAGAAGGTTAAAGGAAGCGGCTATCACCCCTTTTAGACCAGCAAACGGTCCAAAGTTGTCTGCAGCTCACAGACAAGCTCGCTTAAGATTTGCGCGTCATCACCTGAATTGGACAGAAGAGCAGTGGGCCTCTGTATTGTTCACGGACGAGTGTAGGACATGTTTATATGGTGCAGATGGTCGCAGAAGAGTCTATCGTCGACGTGGGGAGCGATATGCTCAAAGTTGCATTGAGGAGCGTGTTCCTTTTGGAGGCGGTTCATGTATGGTCTGGGG
The DNA here is from genome assembly GCA_945859575.2 of Herminia tarsipennalis. Taxonomy (NCBI): domain Eukaryota; kingdom Metazoa; phylum Arthropoda; class Insecta; order Lepidoptera; family Erebidae; genus Herminia; species Herminia tarsipennalis. The sequence continues at coordinate 9,637,828 of OX243849.2, read as the reverse complement.
TGGCATATCGATGAACGGGCGAACAGAACTTGTGTTCATAGACATGGTCCGTCAAAACGGTAATAGAGGGGGTTTGACAGCACATCGCTACATAACAGAGATATTAGAAGATCACGTGGTGCCTTACATGGGATTCATAGGCGAAAATTTTACTTTAATGCAGGATAATGCCCGGCCGCATGCAGCTGCACAAGTTCAACATTATTGCGAAGAGGTTGGGATACGTACAATGAATTGGCCAGCACGCAGCCCGGATCTTAATCCCATCGAGCATGTTTGGGACAATTTAAAAAGAGCTGTATATGCGAGAAACCCTTCGCCTACGACAGTGGCAGCACTAAGAACTTCACTTTCAGAAGAATGGGACAATATTCCGCAAGATCTTTTAAAAACCCTTATAAAATCTATGCGGAACCGATTAGAATCCGTAATAAGGGCACGTGGGGGTAATACACCTTATTAAAACACAAATAAACCCTTGCATAAAGTTTGTGTCTATTGTTAAAACCAATTTTTTAATTAAACAATTTTTTCTTAAACTTCTGTTTTTTCTTCAAAAAAGGTCTTAAGGTCCTTTCCAGTACATAAACTTAAACTTAAAGATATGATCCTACGCTGTTTTAAAGTTCACGAACCAATCTAGAGGTTGAATTTAAATCTGTATAGAAAGTTTGCATACTTGGTTAAAATATTTATTTCAAAGTCGTCTATTACTTTGATGCAGTTTATAAGTCCGTCAGTGTATATTAATTATTATGGATATATGTTACTGACAACAAAAATACAGTTTTTTTTTGTGTCTGTCTGTCTGTTTGTTGCGGCAAATCTCCGAGAGCAAATAAATGATAATTATGCGAAAATATTTAAAATGTTGCTAATATATTTTCGAGTTTTATTTTTCTTCCTTTTATATTGTTTTGAAATTCATAGCAAATAAAGACTCCTGAAAAAATAAAAAATACAAACGTATAAAAAATATTTATTGTTTTTTTTAATCGCCCTGTCTAATTTCTTTCTAGTACTTCATACAGAACAAAAATATAAAGCGCCATCTATTGGTTCATTGTTTATTATTGACCGCGTCCTTTTGTTTCTGTCTTGGTAGTTCGCTGTATTACCGTCCGTTAACAATGGCACTAGGACATCGGAGAAATAGTGGGCGTGGCTAAAATAGTGAAACATCGAAGTTCAGTAGCTGTTGTCAGCGTCTTAATAGGCGACGACACTACATAATTACATTATACGAATTTGTTATTGCTAAAGTAACTCGTCGGTGTACATCTCAAAGTTGAATTAGGATATAACGTTTGCGTAAGTCAAGTAACTTTACCATAGTCGGTGCATAGATGGGTGACCCTTGTCTAAAATGTTATACTTACATCAATCATCTTTTTGGTCTTGGTTTGTTGTCAGAGAACATTTTTTTATACTTATTTAAATGTAATCGTGAAAAGTAACAACAAAATCCACAATTTAGGATTAAAATTGACATAATCAACGACGATATTATAGTATTATATTATCTGTGACGATATCAATGGCAAAAATATTATTTTTTTGCCTTAATTTCTCTGTATTATTGAATAGAACGGAGTCTCGAACTCGTGTTCAAGGTCGATGTTACGTTTGAGATCGTTTTAATCTACTAGTCTTTTCTGTCACAAGTAGCTATTAGCAGTAACACCCTTTTGTATTAGATTAAGTACAAACTTGTTAACTTTAAGTGCTAAATAAAGAAATTATTATTATTATTATAATATTCATATATCGACTACATCGGGAGTAGGTATTTAACTCTTTTTTTAACCCTCGACAAAAATGACGAGTGTTATAAATTTAACGCGTATCTGCTTAATGATGTATCTGTGTGCCTGTCTGTAGCAACGTAGCTTCCGAACGGATGAACCGATTTTGATTTAGTTTTTTTGATTGAAAGTTGACTTGATCGAGTGTTCTTAGCTAAAATTTATGAAAATCGGTATTTTCTACTTCATTTCAATTACTTACTTACCTAAGGACGAGGAACCCTTCTTAAGATTTCCTCGTCGTTCCGGTTTGTTAAGATCTTTGTGTCAAAACTTTACTACTATATATTACGAACTATAAGGCGCAGACCCATCTTGTTTCTACTTAAACTTCTTGTTTTGACGAGATCTACGTGACCACGGGGTCAAAACTTTAAACGGCTATATTTTACGAACTATGGGGCGCAGACCCATCTTGTTTCTACTTAAACTTTTTGTTTTGACGAGATCTACGTGATTGCGGGGTCAAAACTTTGAACGCCTATATCTCACGAACTATAACCCACCATGTTTGTACTCAAACTTGATGTTTTGATGAGATCTATGTGATCACGGGGTCAAAACTTTAAACGCTTGTATCTTACGAACTATGGGGCGCAGACGCATCTTGTTTCTACTTAAACTTCTTGTTTTGACGAGATCTACGTGATCGCGGGGTCAGAACTTTGAACGCCTATATCTCACGAACTATGAGGTGCAGACTTATCTTGTTTGTACTGAAACTTCTTGTTTTGACGAGATCTACGTGATGGCGGGGTCAAAACTTTGAACGCCTATATCTCACGAACTATAAGTCGTAGACCCACCATGTTTGTACTCAAACTTGATGTTTTGATGAGATCTATGTGATCACGGGGTCAAAACTTTAAACGCGTGTATCTTACGAACTATGGGGCGTAGACCCATCTTGTTTGTACTGAAACTTCTTGTTTCGACGAGATCTACGTGATCGCGGGGTCAGAACTTTGAACGCCTATATCTCACGATATAGTTCGTGAGATATAGGCGTTCAAATTGAGATAACTGCCATCTATGGATAAAAGTATACAACTTTTACAATATTATACGGCTAATTTCAAAAGTGACCAAATGTGTTAATTTTTCGGGTGATTCCCATTAGTTCTATAGAACTGTGACGTCATAGAACTGTTGAAACGTTTTTCTCCCTGTTTTTCTATGATAGATCAGATGCAATTAAATTTGTCCCATTTGTTCCATAGAAAAAATAATACTTTTGCTTAATTGGAAACCTCGATCTCCATGTTCTACAAGTTCCCTTTTTACATGTTCCTAAATGCCTTTCACACATTTTTTATTCCAACTCCTATTTTACATAACCAGTTTCCTTTCGGCGTTTAATGTCCACAATTGAAATAGACCACATTTTAAAATGACCACTTCTAGAAATGATCACTTCTAGAAATGACCACTTCTAAAAATGACCCCTTCTAGAAATGACCACTTCTAGAAATGACCACTTCTAGAAATGACCACTTCTAGAAAATGTAATCAGCATGGGCATAGTCACATTTGCTAAAAAATATCGTTCATTTATTTATTATTTGTAACTGTTTAATACCAGGTTTGAATAATATTTAGGAATAAAAGAAACTCATAAAAAAAAACACTTTTTCTAATTAAAACAAGAGGGAGAAGCTACACTTAAACTAATAATCACTTCAATGATTTAACTTAAAGTAAATAACTTTTTTCAAGAATTGAATTAGTGTTATAATGTCGGTTTCAACATCTTGCATGAATTGTGTAATTTTTTTGTCTACGTAAATTTGTCGATCCCGTCTATTTTTCTTTGGTACATCAAAATAGGATTTCATAATTTTGTGATCTTGGTAATCCGCTCCTCCCTCTTCAGTTTTAAAACAAATTTAAAAAAGGGACCCTTTTTTTGAAATCGCGCATTTATTCGACGATGCCATCCCTCGACGGGATTCGTCGTACGGTGCCGCTCAAAAGCACAGTTTAAAATTTCATCTCTAACTAATGGAATCCATTGTTTATTAAAATATTTTTTAAATTTTCGGATATCTGCTGTGTCATCAGTCTCGCGAATAATGGAATTCCATGCGTCTTAAATAAATCTTGAAGGTAAAAGGGGTAAGTAAGATACCATTCTCACCATTTTTCTACTGTCTGGTGACAGCGTTAAGTTGAATTTCTTAGCAGTACGCCAAATGGCTTTATTATAGTGGTAGAAGCAGCCGGATATTTTACAGTTGGGGAATACTGTCTTGACAGCGTTCATGACTGCAGTTTCAAAATCACATTTAAAAGTCGGCATTTCTACAGAGAGTTTATTTTTAATAAGCTCAAAAAGTCGTACGTAAGTTTGTTCACTCTTGTTTGGGAGCAAAGCAAAGATTACAGGAACAACATTTGTTACATTCTCATTCGAACCAATGTCCACATGTAATGAATAAAGCTGATAATGATGTTGTGGAACACAATAAAATGTGCCATCCCCAAAATACATCGCATTGTTTTCTTCTTCGTTTTTCAAAAACATTTGTGCTGTCCTTGAACAAAACAAAATATTTTTTTCTGTTGTACCTTCTTCACATACAAGAAAATCTTTTCCTAACCCTTTTGGTACATGTACGTCTGCGATTGTTTGAAAGGATAAACTTTTGGTCTCCAAAAATGATTTTCGTGCTGCGTATAAACAATCTTTTTTCGAAGAGAAGTTGGGAATATGCGTTATATCATCGGCTTTGCAGTTTCTCTTCAACTTTTGAAACCTCTTTTCAAATATTTTTTCTACCGATCCAAAATTATGGCATACTTTTTTCTTGCAATCATCCACCGCAATAAAAATGTCATTAATTTTTTTTTTTTGTAAACATGTATGTGGAGTTGATCGGAGTACTATATTTTTACTAGAATTTAGTGTAATCGTGGAGCTGCAGTCATGTCTATTTACACACCTCCAACGTGATGTACCATTCTTGTTTTTTAATGAAAAGTTATAGCGGTTTTTGTTATACAAGATAATGTCTTTTCCTTTTTGATTTTTTCTTACTTCTGGATCTGTTTTTTCCATTTTAAATATTATCAAATAATTAAGAAAATACTTCAGGATAACAAATATAACAAATAACAAGCATAATGATGGTGTCAAACGCAAGGGAATAACTGTCATATTATATATGGAATAACTGTCATAGATTATGTTCTAAGTGGCCAGTACTTCAAATAGGATAACAAAGAAGCACCACCACGTATCGTGCACAACCTATAAATGAGGTCATTTTAAGAAATGGGTATTCTGAGAGATCGTCTTTTTAAGAAGTGGTCATTTCTAGAAGTGGTTATTACCAGAAATAGACATTCCAAGAGTGGTCATTTCTAGATGTGGACATTCTAAGAAGTAGTTTATTTCAATTGTGGACATTAAACGCCGAAAGGACCAGTTTTACTACACACTGGACCTTAGTGTCCTATATCGGAACAAATTTATAAAAGGAATTATAAAATATTACAGTTGAATGTTGCAATAAAACAAGCTAAATCATTTAAAGCAATTAGTTTTATTAACCATAATTAAAATAAAAACCAAACTTATTGGTAAATAACAAATATATGAATTCACTCAATAAATATTAACGAGGGTCTATAGCTCTCTAATTAGTGTATTCACGATACTGGTGTAAATCTTTTTCTTAATTTCATCGGCAAAGATTAGCTCAGCAGCCAAGACTGTTCCGGTTTCTTCAACCATGTCAGTGTGGACATATTCAGTTTGCGTTGTTGCAGAAGTGGTGTTTACCTTTGTCTGGGTACCGCGATTTAGGTATAGATCTGGTGTACTGTCTGTACTTCTTACGTCTCCTTTCGCGAAATAGTTCATTTGTGAGGGAATAATAATATCATCCTCTGGTTGAGTAAAGGTATCATATCGAATATTGAGAATACTTTGGCTTTCCATATTGTCCATATTGTCAAAAATGTACAAGATTTACTTTTGCGGCACAATTATCTCTTTAAATAAAAATATTTTATAAGCTTTTAGTAAAACTGGCAAATGACAGTCATTGACATGTGATGTAAAATAAAAAAAGGCTATACCAATTCTTTGTTTGCCTGCCATTGTTTAAAGAGATAGCATAGCAATAGACAACAACTTCTACGATAGAAAGAAAAATAAATAGGTACCTACTTGGAGAACTTTAACGATAGCGTCGGTGAGTATTATTATTAATTAAAAACAAAAGTTTGTTCATAAAAAGTTCAACAGTAATATCACCAACAATTAATTGTAATTGCGTATTTTGCAAAAAGCGGTCTCTGGTGATATTATTTGACGAGCGTTTTTTTTGGTCTTAATTAAGTTCAATATTTTTAGTAGTCTTTATGGACTTTTAAACAAATTTATGAAATAAAAAAAAATTGTTTGTATGTTTGTCCAAACATTTCTCCGAAACTACAAATCTTATTGGTACCATTATTTTTTCCACATTTTAATGATGGATTTATAGGTACTTTGTATGGGTCCGGCCGTTATGCCCCCATTCCGGGTTGCCCCCGGCCGGTGTGCCACCACATTAAAAAATTTGTTATTCCGGTTTGCTCCCGGCCGCGTTGCCCCCGTAGTTTCTCTTTTTGTCATGATATTCGATTCAGTACGGTTGAGTAGACAATTGTTAAAGTAATAAATGGAAATTAAGAGTATAATCATGACTCATGTGTAGCTAATGTACATTAGGTAGATGCAGTGATGAGGGGTTGTCTACATCCATCTACAATGTTTTAGGTGATTTTTCAAAAGTAAAAGTCACTTTCTTGTTTGTATAATCATCTTTATTAATTTAAAGTAATGCGGTAACAATACCAATCAAACAAAACATATGTTAAATATCACAATCAGCATGGTATATCAGTTGTAATCTTTACACAATCAACATTGATAAACATTTATAGAGAAAAAAGTGTAATAAAAAAATATAATACAAAAATCAACAAAGGTCAAATATAAGTCGTCCTACCTTTTATAATCTTTACATAATCAAACGGTTGTAGAAAAAAAATGTACTTAATAAAAAAATATAATAGAAAAATCAACAAAAGTCAAATATAAGTCGTCCTACCTTTTATAGTCTTTACATAATCAAACGTTTGTAGAAAAAAAATGTACTTAATAAAAAAATATAATAGAAAAATCAACAAAGGTCAAATATAAGTCGTACTACCTTTTATAATCTTTACATACTCGTAATCAAACGTTTGTAGAAAAAAAATGTACTTAATAAAAAAATATTATAGAAAAATCAACCAAAATCATGATGGTCCTACCTATTTGTGTCGTTTCAGTTTTTGTTTCAACACGACAAAGGGACGTATATTGCTTAAAAACGAAATAATAGGATTTTTTTCTCATCGTATTCTGCTGTCAGCTTGGCAATAGCTTCATCATTCTTTTTACTTTTCGTCGTCCTCTTACTTATTGATATTTCATCACGCTGGAGCCTGTATAAAGAAATACACATTATGTTTAAGAAAAAAAAACATTTAAAAATAATATGTAAATACAGAGTAGTAAATAATATTAATCATTAATTATTATATTTCATAATTATTGTACATGATAAGTTATGAAGTAAATCCAAAACAGTTTTTATTTTTATACATGTAATACAGTAAATATGATAGTTAACTGACTACCTCTCTTGTGCTGTATCGTAAGTGCAAATGTCTAGGTCTATCATTTCTAAAAATGATAATAAAGAAGGCAGACGACCCAGGTAGATTTGAATTCTTTGGTTCCAGGCCTCCACTAAATTGGTAGTTCTGTGACGTTCCTTATAACAACACCACTTTGTTATCATCTCTTCAGGTTCAAGCCACTGCTCAACGAAATAATCGTTAAATTTTGTGATTTGTTCATCTGAGTAACTGAAACCAAATTTCAGCAGTTATATACATAGCTAATTGTCATAAATCTTAAAAACTGGCACGTTTTTATAATCTATATATATATATATATATATATATATAAAAGCGAAAGGTCACTGACTGATATATCAACGCAGGGCCTACACTTTATGGGTTAGGAACTTGACATTTTGCACAGGGGTTCATTTTATAATGTAGAGGAGCACTAAGGAAATTTTTTTGTAAATTTACCCCCTTAGGGGTAAAACGGTGGTTCAACGTTACTATGAAATTTATAAATAATTGACCCCACGCGTACGAAGTTGCGGGCGGCCGCTAGTTTGATAATAAAATTATAATATGCTAACTGAAAATAAAACAAAAAAAAAATTTAAGTACCTGTTTTCCATTACAGCTAACCAACCATCTTCTATATCTTCTTTAGGGAGGAATGCTAAACTGGCACATAGCTTAATATATTCTGCTGTCTCTTCGTGTTCCATTAATCCCAAAGATTTTGCTTTCCTGTATAAGCTTCTTTGAAAGTGTACAAAACATCCATGAATGCTTGCTTGTGGAAAAACTTCACTTATTGCTAGGATTGCAGACATTTCAAAATCCAATATGAATTTAGATGGGTTGAAGTCTGGTAAATTTTCTTTTATTAGAGTGAACACTTTTTTATATGTATCATTCTCTTTATTTATGAGAAGAGCATAAAACATGGGAACTACGTTAGTATCACTTGTATTTTTGCACCCAATATCTGCATGTATCGTAAAAATTTGCTTGAACGGATATGGGCAGCAATCAAAAGTACCATCACAGAAAAAGTAACTCACGTTTTTTATTTCAGTAAAAGCCTTCTTAGCAGTAAATATAATAATTCTGCTGTCAGTTTGTTTGTAATCAAACAAAATATGTGTTCGAAATTTCTCAGGAATTATGACATCACATGGCTCTTTGAATCTAGTTTTTGGTACTTTCAAAGCTCTGTTGCGATGATCATATAGTGTGGTCTTAACATCTGTGTAGATTGGAATATCTGCATCGAAACCTTTGTTCTTCAACTCAGCAGTTCGCATTTCAAAATTTTTTTTTACTGAAGTGTAATTAGTTGTAACTTCCTTCTTTATTTTGTCCATGACTACACCCACTTCGTTCTTAATGAAATCTGGTTTGCAGTGGCTGGAATGCTTCATTTGTATTTGAGCATTATCACTAATGTTAATTATTTTCACCGAGCCGGTACATTTTTCATGCCTTCTCTTAGTACACACCCATACACTTGAAAATTTACTATTTCTTTTAAATATGTACGAATGTCCCGCATGTAATAACGTCTTTCCACCTTTTTTATTATTAATTAGCTTATAATTACGCTGTAGTCCCTGAGAGGAAGAAGGTCCTTCACTCGACATTGTGAAACGACACACTGACCGGTTAACCTATGTTATCACTTGCATATTTGCAATATACAAGCACGAGCGAAAAGGATGCAATTAGCTATTCTTTCGGAAATTCCTTTCTCAGGTAGAAGCACCACCAGGTGGAAGGACAATGGGCGCGCTACCCTTTTATTGCTCCCGGTCATCTATCTTATCTCTATTGTTTCAAAAACACGTTTGAGCTCTGGTAGGTAGTCTAAACTATGAGCGAGCAACCTAAGAGTGTTCATTTTCAAAATCAGCATTATTTTAATTTCATTTAGTTTGGGTAAATCCTTACAGAATATACTCAAAAACTATCCCTATTAAATCAAAACACTTTTGTTTTCAACAGTATTTGCTCAAAACTCTTGTTAAAAAGAAAATGGAGGCAACGCGGCCGGGGGCAAACCGGAACAACAAATTTTTTAATGTGGGGGCAACCCGGAATGGGAGCATAACGGCCGGACCCCTTTGTATTACGCAACTGCTTAAAACAAATTTATGGAATAAAATAAAAATGTGTGTTTGTATGTCTGTCCTAACATTTCTCCGAAACTACAAATCTTATTGGTACCATTATTTTTCCACATTTTAATGATGGATTTATTAGGTACTTTGTATTACAGAACTGTTTAAAACAAATTTATGATTTTGTATGTCTGTCCAAACATTTCTCCGAAACTACAAATCTTATTGGTACCATTATTTTTCCACATTTTAATGATGGATTAATAGGTACTTTGTATTACACAACTGCTTAAAACAAATTTATGAAATAAAATAAAAATGTGTGTTTGTATGCCTGTCCAAACATTTCTCCGAAACAACAAATCTTAATGGTACCCTTATTATAGCATGACAATAGAGACAAACATGTGCATGGCAATGACAACAAACAAAAGAACGAATCTTTTAGAATTTTCGGTACGTATTAGGCCGACAGTAGAGGTAAAACAATAACAAACGTGCTAAACAATAAAGCAAAAGAATATCTAACAAAAGCAAGTACACCGCTGCAGTTTTTGTTTTAGACTATACAGGATGAATTTGAATTGAGTCGACAAACTTCAATGAGTAAACCTGCGTGTATCCAAGATTTTTTAGGACATATTATTAGAAGAAAATATTAATGTTCTATGATACTTTAAAATACAAAAAAATACATTAGTATCTAATATGTAACTCCATGCGCCGCCGTTTTTTGTTTCCGTGAGCATGAATGAATACAGACAGAGTGTTGAGTCATCAAATAGTTTTCAATGCAAGGTCAGCGTTTAGCGTGTACATGCCCACGGACTAGGCACAAAACCTAGTGGAATTCACGGATTGCTTGAGTGTGGTGAGTGCTATTATAGATCATTATAATATTGAAAACTGTTACGTTTTGGGCGACTTCAATGCTCACCCTACCAGCCGATTTTATTCCGAATTAATTGACTATTGTCATGAATTTGAATGGAGCTGTGTTGATACGGAGTTGTTAGGTACTAACTCAGACACATATACATTTGTGAGTGAGGCACATGGCTCACGCAGGTGGCTGGACCATTGTGTAGTTACAAAGGCAGCACGCGACTCTGTAGTTGCATCGCGGGTTATGTATGACGTAATGTGGTCGGATCATTACCCACTTGAAATTGATTGTTTATTTGATAAGATTTGTCATAAGCAAATTAAGCATAATATTTTTTTAGATAATTATGTTGTATGGGGGGAAAGAAATTCTGAACAAATACAGTCTTACACCATGGCATGTCATGAGAGACTTAGGCTTATTAATTTTCCTGAAAGGTTTAGAAACTGTTGCGACAAAGCTTGTCAACAATATTGTCATCGCAACGATATAGACAATATGTACAATAATATTGTGCGAGTTTTACGGGAATCGGCATTGGTTGGTCGGGTAGGCAGCAGAGGTAGGAGAAAGAAGGTTGTTACGGGTTGGAACAGGCATGTCGGTGACGCGTGGGGGGAGGCCAGGCTGAAGTTTTGTGTATGGCTGGATTGTGGTAAGCCGTCTTCAGGTCCAGTGTTTGATGACATGTGTCAATCCAGAAAGATATTTAAATCTCGTTTAAAGTGGTGTCAAACACACCAAGAGCAAATACAAATGGATATCTTAGCTTCACACCATTCTAAAAACAATTTTCGGTCATTTTGGAAGCACACAAACAGGCTGAACAGAAGGCCTGGTTTTCCTGTATCGGTTAGTGGCGTAAGTGATCCTGTAGGCATTGCCAACCTCTTTAAGGAACATTTTAAAGTACCATCACAACTGAACCCCAGCTTGTGTATGCCTGATGTTGCCAGTCGTCATGATCTGAAACTAGATTCACAGCCAAGGATGTCCAAGGTGTCATCAACACCATGGTAAAAGGAAAGTCTCCAGGTCATGACGGTTTGAGTATCGAGCACCTCAAGTATGCGGGTCCTCATTTACCTAGAGTGTTGGCTATGCTTTTTAACTTTTGTGTTAGTCATGCGTATTTGCCTAGTCAAATGACTAGAACCATTGTAGTGCCTATAGTTAAAAATAAAACAGGCGATAGCGCAGATATAAAAAACTATAGACCTATTTCCTTGGCTACCGTGAAAGCGAAAGTGCTTGACAGCATGCTTAATGTACAGCTTAACAAATACATTCGACTGCACGACAATCAGTTTGGCTTTCGAGCCGGGCTGTCCACTGAAAGTGCTATTCTGTCTCTTAAGTGGGCTGTCAGGTACTACACAGACCGGAAAACTCCTATTTATGCTTGTTTCCTCGATGTATCCAAAGCCTTTGATCTGGTCTCCTATAGTATTTTATGGAGTAAGCTTGAGAAAGCTGGAGTTCCTTCTGAACTAATAAGCACTCTGAAATGCTGGTACGGAGGTCAGATCAATCAGGTTCGGTGGGCTGGGGCCTTGTCGGAGCCGTATGGGTTGGAGTGTGGGGTGAGGCAGGGGGGGCTAACCTCACCTACACTCTTTAATTTATATGTCAATGAACTGATCGAGACGCTCAGTAGAGAGCGAGCTGGTTGTTATGTTGACGGTGTATGTGTTAACAACATCAGTTACGCCGACGATATGGCATTAATGAGCGCCTCGGTTTGTGGTCTTCGGAAGCTGGTGGCTATCTGTGAAGACTATGCTAAGCTTCATGGTTTAGTGTACAACGCCAGCAAAAGTAACATCATGGTCTTTGGTGTCGGCGGAGGGAGGTATCCTGAAACCATACCTTCAGTTAGGTTAAATGGAACACCCCTCACTAGAGTATATAAATTTAAGTACCTTGGACATATCTTAGCCGCTGACATAAAGGACAATGAAGACATTGAGAGAGAGCGGAGGGCACTGTCGGTTAGAGCGAATATGATAGCTCGCAGATTTGCACGCTGCTCACTAAATGTAAAAAGAACCTTATTTCGTGCATACTGCACTTCTTTCTACACGTGCAGTCTGTGGGCAGATTATTCGCAAAAATCGTACGGTGTCCTTCGCGTTCAATATAATAACGCGTTTAGGATGCTGATGGGGTTGCCCCGATTCTGCAGCGCGTCAGGGATGTTTGCCGAAGCTCGTGTCGATTGCTTTTTCACGACTATGAGAAAAAGATGCGCTTCCCTGGTGCGCCGGGTGCGGGCCAGCTCCAACAGTGTTCTGAGGTGCATTGCGACCAGACTCGACTGTTTGTATGTGAATCACTGCTGCCAGACATCCACCTAGGTGTAGTGCAAGTGGCAGTGCTTCACATATCAATAATAATTAATTGTTATTAGGTTAAGGCTTAGAATAGGAACATTAACATAGGAATAAGAAATATTGTTACTAACACATTGAGTCATGTTACTTTCAAATAAAAAGTATTATTATTATTATTATTATCAACACGCCGCGCTCAGGCGGCGCGGAGGGGACGGCGTAGTGCGGGAGCGGGACTCCCCGGTCGACGCGCCCGCCTCCGCACCGCAGCGCATGTATTCAACGCACAACCGCGCTCGTGCACCTCATTTTTGTATCAATTTATTTGTCTTCATATTTAAGTACCGCGACTAACAGTTGTACGATTCTTTGTTATCCATTATAATATTTATACAGTCCACTGCCTTATTTTAGGTACGGTAACGAATCGACGAACTATCTGTACCTACCTATCATGCCGCGAAACAAAACAATGTAAAACCAATTTTTCCTTCCTACTTTTACATGGCATGGGTGGGAACATGAAGACTACTTACCGAAGTCCAAAAGGTTTTGAGTGGCACTTAGTATCCTCTCTAAGGGCGTGGACCCATGTCTACGGTGCGGCGCCGTTTGCCGTGCAACGGTACGGCACCGCCGCCGGCAGATGGCGCGGCGCCGTGCCGCGCCACGGCGTCGTGTACCGGCACGTACACGCTCAGCACTTATACCAAAATTAGTTTTGGCTTGTTATGGACCGCGAAAGACGTATCCTGCTCCTGTTGCTGTTAAGACGACGACGAATGAAGAAAAAACAAAATCAAAGAAAATATTGGGTAAATCCATACCTTTCTATAATGAACCATGATGGAGATCATTTTAAGAGGAAATATGAAGCGTTGAAAATATGTGGTGATGACAAATTTTACGAATATTTTAGAATGTCTATATCAAGTTTTGAAGAACTGCTAACCAAAATAGCGCCTCGTATACAGAAGAAATACGTGTTCAGGAAACCTGTTGAGCCCATGGAAATGCTAGGCTTAACTATAAGGTAAGAAATAAAAGAAATTTATTTTAACTTATTTATTCTAATCATAGAAATATTTTTTTTGATGTATTCATACGTATGTATTAGTTAGGTCTGTGTTTTGTGTCAATCCGTCAAGCCTTTTAAAATTGCTAACTCGTCAAGTGGTCCTTTTTGCAGAATTTAAATAAAACAATCAAGTTCACGCATTTAAACAAATCGTATATTTTTTACTTCTTTTCGCAACCATAATATTGTAATCTTTGTATCAATAACAATCAAACAAAAAAAAAAATCAACAAAGAAGAAAATCAATAAAAAAAAACGTTTTCTTACAAAATTATAATATAAATCAGTAATAATGTAATCTTTTTCGTATTTATTATGATTTAAGAAAAATCGTATTCTGATTCCAGTGTATCTGTGGTATTAGACATGATGTCTTCCAAAGGTGAGACTGGTGATGTTTCGCGACGATTTATACTAATTGGGTTTGATGAATTACAAGCTGTTTGATAGTTAGTTTCATAAGACATTGTAGCTTGTGGTTGTTGGGCAGTTTGGTTATAGTTAGCGTCGTAAGATGTTGCTGTCTGGTACCCGCTATATGACTGGAATGGTGATTGATGTAAATCTGTTAAAATCTTTAAAACCCCACTTTGAAATAGCAAGGTCTGGTGGTCATTTAACTTGTTGAGAGACGGTAAAATGGCTTTAAAAAATGACAGATGTCGATTTTCAGAAGCAGCTAAAGTTTCGACGATTTGCTTCTCAAATTCATCGCAACTTGGTTTTCGTTTTAGCGTAGTTTTTCTGTAGGGTTGATATCTTGACCTTGTGTTCGGAGTTTGAGATTCTTCTTCTATACTATCTTCAGTTAAATTTGGTGCATTTTTTTGCAAAAACATGAGTTGTCTATACAAATGATATTCTTTTATACGTTTAGCACCAGCTCCAGATTTCTTTGAAAGTTCTACCTTCTTTGTATATTTGAAAAAACTATCCTTAATGTTAGTCCATTTTTTAATGACGTCATTACCTGTAACAATCGTTATAAAAATAGAACTGATAATAAAATTGTTTTTATAATGGTCTGTAAAATTTTATGAAATGTTTCTTTTGCAGATTTTTGGCAACAGGGAATTCATTCAGAGATATGGAATTCACAGATTATCGTGGAAAATCTACAATTGGAAAAATTGTACGAGATGTTTGTCGTGCTATATGGGACATTCTTTTAAGTGAAAGTATACCGAAAATATCCGAAGAGCGAATTGAAAAAATATCTAAGGATTTTGACGTAAAAACAAATTTCCCAAATTGCATGGGGGCATTGGACGGGAAACACATCCGAATATGTAGTCCTGCCCACAGTGGGTCCCTTTTTTTTAACTATAAAAGTTTTAACTCTATAGTCTTGCTGGCACTGGTGGATTCTAAGTATAGATTTGTATATGTTGATATAGGATCGTATGGAAAGGAATGTGATTCCACCATTTTCCACAATTCAAAACTATACGAATTATTATTGCAAAATCGACTTCAGTTCCCTATGTTTTTATCGCTGATGAAGGCCTACCGTTACTTAACAATCTAATTCGTCCATACCCAGGGAAGCATCTGAGAGAAGAACAAAGGGTTTTCAACTATCGTTTGAGTCGAGCAAGAAGATATGTCGAGTGTGCTTTTGGTATTTTCGCAAATAAATGGCGAGTATTTCATCGGCCCTTAAATGTTCAATATAATTTTGCGACCGACATTATCAAAGCATGTTGTGTTTTACACAATTTTGTTGTAAGTCGAGATGGAGTTAGAAAATCAGAGGAGTTATATATTGACGACTGTTTTTTGAACCTTCCACAAACAGCAGATGACGTTTCCTTAACAAATCCTGTCAATATAAGAGACGAATTTTGTAAATACTTTAATAGTGATGTCGGTGCGCTTAGTTGGCAACTAAGCAAAATATAACTAAAGTTGGGTCACGGATCGAACCCACCAAATGTATTGAGTGTGTGTAAATGGCAAGTTCATAATAATACTAAGCATTAATGCATTGATTTCACTTTTATGTTTATTGTATTCACTTTATTAAGTTAAAAAGATAAATAAATAGGTACCTAGGTATATACTCACCGAGTTTCGTTTTTTCTTTATTGCCCATGCTGTCGAATGATGGAAAAATATTTAGGCAGACATCTTTCCACCCTTCTGTTTTTAAATTTTTATTCTTATAATCCTCCTTTGACTTGTCCCAGAGAACGGGACGTGCTTCCACTAGTGAAATCAAAAAGTCTAAATCTAAATCGTCCACCATTTTATGCAAAAAAATTACCACGTGCGCACTATGCAACTGACAACACAAATGAGCACGTCGGTACACGACGCCGTGGCGCGGCACGGCGCCGCGCCATCTGCCGGCGGCGGTGCCGTACCGTTGCACGGCAAACGGCGCCGCACCGTAGACATGGGTCCACGCCCTAAGGACGGTTGGTTTTGACGTGGATAATTTTCTCGCCATCTTCGCTGCGTTTCCTTTAAATTGTTAGTTTGGCTATACCAAATCACCACATTTAAAATTTGTTGGTTATCAAAAAGTTCACTGTTTCTTATCGTACCCCTAGGCATCTTCGAAAACTTATCACTTAACAGTACACAACTTCGATAACTACACAATCGATTACTTTTTTATGCAGCACACGACCGTTACCTAATTAAGCTTTCGTCCGACTGGTGAAATTGTTTGCAACGATTGGCTCGCGCCCGCGCCGTTTAGGGATGATACTATGGGAGCAAATGAAATTCATCGATATTTCCGTAGATAATGATCATTACTTATTTTAGTTACATACTTGTAATTATTCACTCGTACTTGTACTTACGAGGACTGAAGTGACTCGCATACTGTGTTGGTATTAATGTATTTAATTGTTCTTAGTAAGTATGATTTGTGTTTTCAATTCCTCTTTTTATAAATAAATGAAGTTTGTTTAAAATGTACTCGACAACAATCCTAACAAACTTTATTTTCACTTGTAAAAATATCAATCCTTTACATTCAAGAATGCTACTTTACAAGTATGTGATTTCGAAAAAGTATCGATATCGGTATGTTTCATTCCCCCCAGCGGCACCACCCTCGTTACACGTGCCGGCCGGCGGAATCCCCGTTCGGGTTTGTCGTCGGGAGTGCATTACACAAAACACCGAGAGTACAGAAGATAACGTTCATACGTAGCGACGCGCACATACACATCGTTCACATGGAACAGGGTATAAATATCACTTTAGACCACGTAGTTCGGAAGGCGACGCGAGATTTTGTGTCCGTGAACGGCGTTTAAGTGTCCGTTGTTATTGAGCGCGTTGTTTGAATGTTACCTTCTGTACTTTCTTTATTTGGTGTTTATGATCAATGACCCTTTGAATGAACTACGTTTTTACGAAATTATGATCATATGATTTTTATAGCGCGTCGTACGATTTTTAAACTTTGTTTATTTTATTTATTTGTTTAAGTTTTAGACATATGGAAATAATGATAATGTACTGATTCTTTTAGTTTACTAAACCTTACTAGACCTGTCACCGTCGTTTTAAGCAATAAAATCGGATGTTTTTTTTACAATTTAAATTCGCAATTTGTCAATGCATAATGTAAGTACTAACGGTGCTGATACTCCCCTATCGATTTGTCGACTGATTTCAAAGTTACCCTGTATAAAAAAGAAAATGAGACGTTTCATAACAAAGGTATGAAACAAAAGCAATAAAAAACCCAATATTGACTCATTTAAGTGCACGTATGATGCCGACAGTAGTGGTAAAACAATAAATAAAACGTGCTTAACAATAAAATAACAAAAAACAATAAATAAAACGTACTTAACAATAAAATAACAAAATGAGTAGCAAAAGCAAATACACAGCAGCAGTTTTTATTTACACTATACATAAAAATGAAGGTCCGTTTCATCAAGGGGAAAAAAAGAAAAAACAAAAAAAAAACTGTCAATACTGAAACATTAAAATAATAAATTAAATCTATGTACAAGTTGGTACAAAGGAAAAGAATGAGTCAAATATATATATACATATTTAATATATAAACTAATATATATATATATATATATATATATATATATATATATATATATATATATATATATATATATATATATATATATATATATATATATATATGTAATATACAGTAGAACTCCAATTATCCGAATTAATGGGGACCGGGACCCATTCGGATAATCAAATATTCGGATAATCGGATTTTTTTAAAAAAAATTGCCGTTGGAGAGAATAAAAGCTACGTTTTGATATAGCACTATTTTTTTATTGAATTAAATGAAAGAAACATGAAATTTTCACATGTTTTAAATATAAATAAAATGTACTTATGTACAAGTTTAGAAATAAAAATCATTGTTTTTTAAACATCTCCGTCAATGTAAGCTGTTTTGCGGTCTTCAACCGTTTTCGGGCAGCCAGGTCACGCATTCGCTTGACGGTGAGCAGTTGCAAGTGGTCACACTCGGGCTGCGCTCCATCCACTTCAAAGCAGTCTCGAGGCCGGCAAATGCTTCACTAGCTGATGGTCCAGCGTCTACTTCAACATCAGCAGAAAGTTCTTCTTCCATTTCCACTTCAACATCTTCTCTCACACTTACAACAATTTCATGGTCATTGAGAATTTGAAAACCAGGGTCAGACGTGTCACAAGCCATCCACTCTCCTACATCTTCAGCACTTACTTCTGTACAACCAGGAATTTTTACAATCATTTTTCTTATTTCCTCTAGTGACAACGCATCTTTATCATCATCATCCTCTCCATATTCTTGTTTCTCATTTTCTTCAGATTCTTTTTTTTTGTTCTTCTCAGACGGTAGGCCTTTCAGTTTATTCCACGCACGTCTTAGCGTCACTGCCGTAACCAAACTCCAAGCTTCCGCTACCATGTAACAGCAGTCCTTTAAATTTATTTTTGCTATGATTTGCCAAAACCAATTCTTCATCTTCAGCACCTTCGATCAGCAGTTTTCTCAGCAGTTGCCTTCTGTAATGGCGCTTAATTGTTTCAATAACAGACTGGTCCATGGGTTGCAGCAAACTTGTAACATTGGGAGGCAAAAACGTCGTTTTAAACTGCCCATTCTGTCTTTCCAACAGTTCTGCTGTAGGATGAGTGGGTGCGTTATCAACAATTAAAAGCACCTTACTGCCTTCTTTTCCCACCGATTTTTGGTGCTTTTTCACTTCAGGAATAAACACTTCATCATACCATTCGGTAAACAAAGCTGCAGTCATCCAGGCCTTGGGTTGACTTTTGTAGAAGAGTGGAAGTTTTTTTACGTTTTTAAATGCTCTTGGATTTCTTGATTTTCCTATCAAAAGAAGTGGCAGTTTATGATTTCCAGTGGAGTTGGCACAGTTAAGCACTGTAACACGTTTTTTACTGACCTTATGTCCAGGGGCACTAGATTCCCTTTTAGAAGCCAAAGTGGTTTTTGGTAATGCTTTCCAAACAAGGCCAGTTTCATCGGCATTATAAACAAACTCCGGATCATAGGATTCTGATGCAGTTTTAAATTTTTCAATAAAATTTTAAGCAGCTGCAGAGTCTGCTGAAAGCTTCTCACCAGCCAAATCTAACTCGCGTACACCATGCCTGAATTTAAAATTCCTTAGCCAGCCGTTACTAGCCTTAAAAGATGAATAACCAAGCTTTTCTGCTAAGATTTTGGCTTTTTCACAAAGGATTGGACCTGAAATCGGATTTCCCATAGAACGTTGCTGCAAAAACCATTTAAACACGGCATCTTCCAAATTTTTGTTGGTTGCTGTCTTCATTGTTTTCCTGGAGGAACTTCCATCTTCATTTTCAAGCACCGAAACAAAGTTTAAAAGTGTTGACTTACTGTTTTTAATGTCAGAAATTGTTGCTTGTCCAACACCATAAATCTCAGACAACTTCTTACCCGTTACACCTTTATCGAGTTGCTCCAGTTTGCCGCTAACGATAGCACAACACGTTTTCTTTTCGAAGCCATGGTATAAAAACAATACAGTATTGTACACGCACAAACAAAAGTAAGCCGTAGCGAAAGAGTAGCGTCCTCGAGCAAGGTCAATAGCACACTGGCTAATCAAAACAAACAATGACAGGTGCGCCGTGACTGCAATGCGCCGGAACTTGTCTTAACTTGCCGTTGTGCCTACACACGCGGGGGGAAGTCAGTGTAGGCACAACGGCAAGTTAAGACAAGTCAAGTCAAGACTTGACGCGCAAACACTGGCTTCGCGGGGGGAAGAATAATAGCGCACTTAGACCTTTTTTGGACAATTTTTTGTGATTCGGATAATCGGCGATTCGGATAGTCGGAGTTCGGATAATTGGAGTTCTACTGTATAAACATATATATATATATTATATATATATATATATATATATATATGTAGTATCATAATCGGTTGTGGTTGGTGATACTAATAATTAGTGGAATCACAGGGCAAAGAAATATCACAAGTGTGTATGTGCTTGTTTTATTTGGTAGACAAGTGATTGTCTTATGTGTCTATTAAAATTACGTCTTAGAACTACTTAACTATACGTCGTGTGCATCTACGACTGATGCTCGTCGTCAACTGATGTGCATCTTCGGCAGATGCTCGTCTTCAACTGATGACTTATATCTAAACTTACAAAATAAAACATCTGAATACTACTGACTACCTGGGCCTCTCACCCTACTTAACGATACCCTTACTTTAACAACTTAAAACCCTAATAACACTTACGGATGCCATTAAATCACCATTGTCTGACATAGGCACCAAGAATTCTTTAGAAATCTCTTCTGCCTACATCTGGTATACATTACGGCATCGTCATTACAAAAAACAAACCCTACATCTGGCATACATCGTAACTATTATAATCTACACGACATGGATACAAAAATGAACACTCTTAAATCTAAAATACCACATTCGGCCATCCTGCAATGACATTTGCCCTCAAATGTCGTCGTTTCGTTTTTCGCCTACTTAACTGTCTACATAACAATAACACCCGTCTTTTTGTTACTGGCAAACATCGTTGTACTATCTTAACTATTTGTGGCACATGAGAGTAGCTTACGACTATGATCTTTCTAATCATACTCTTAAAGATAATGTCCCCATAATATCCCACGTTTACATGTAGGACCTGGCATATTTTCCATCCAACTATTAACCCGTTCTGAGCAGCAACTTCCAAACTCATCAAATCCTTTACTACTTTTCGCTCTGAAGGAGCCAATATCCGCGGTTGCAAAACTACAGGTTTGTCTGACTTTACAAGGTTAATTCGTTTCGTTCTTATGTTGACCTCACTTATTGCTATCGGATTATTACTTACATCAATATTGTCTTTGTCATTTACAGAACACATCTGTTTCTTATATAGCGGCGGCGCTTCTAACTTTTCATGCACACTCTTACATATTAAAGGCAGGTCACTAATTGTCTCTACTAAAGCTAAAACTTTAGAGTCTCTAACTTCCACTTTTTCCTCTTCAAATCGCGACTCTATACAAACATCATTTGTCATCGACGGACTCTCTAAAACTGTGTCTTTAAATTCACTACACTCATAAGACTTTGTATCGTCTTTTTTCTCAGAGCACACTGCACTCACAAGATCTCTTATACAATGTTTCACGGTTTTCGTCGTAGTCGTCGTAGCGTCGATCTTCTTCTTCTGTTGTCGTATGTTGCGTTCTAATTTATCACCCTTTTCTTGAATTAATACTTTATTTTGCTTCTTTTGTTGACTACGTTCTCGTTGCACTGGTTTACTTTCAATCTTTTTCCCAAATTCGTCTTTCAGCGCTTGTTTCAACATACCCCACGACTTTCTGCACCTCCCATATTCAACGAATTCAACGAATAGCTTCGCTGCCCCAATTAGTAGCGCTTTAGCGCAAATGACCATATGGCCATCAGACCAACCGCAACGTAACGCCATGTCTTCAATCTCGTTAAGCCACTGTTGTACGTCAGAGTGATCCTCACCACTGAACTTCTTCATTGAGTCTTTTACTTCATAAAACGTCCACAATACACGCCGTGATTCACTACGTCTTCGAATTACGGTTGTACAGTTTTCGTCATCGTCGTCGTCGTCGTTATCGTCGTCTTCATCATCGTCGTCTGCTTCTTCTTCATCGTCAGAAACGTGCTCCCGTTCCAGTATAAGTGCCATCTTTAGCCTCGCCAACAACTCAGGCGTACGACCTGTCACCCGGAGACGCCGTTGTCTAAGCTCCTCTCTGAGCTCAAACACACTCATTTGCGCAAGCTGGACGTCTTCCAGCTCCCCTACGCTTAAGTCTCCTGCAACCTTATCGCCTATACCTGCCATGGCCCTTACTAACTTGCGCACTTACTGAAACTTGGAAGGCAATGCACTGACACGTCTTTTCGTCGTTACGTCTTCATCACACCTTATTCGTCTTTACGTGTCGTTATCGTCTTTAAGTATTCGCGTCTTCACGTCTTCATCGTCTTCACGTCGTTATACACTCATGATTTCTTGCTCGCTGTGATCCTGGACGTTGATCTTTTTCAATCCCGGACGAGCCCCCAAAATTGCAGTATCGCTATCGTCGTTGGTGTCGTGGGTGAGTTGATACCTACTAATTAGTGGAATCACAGGGCAAAGAAATATCACAAGTGTGTATGTGCTTGTTTTATTTGGTAGACAAGTGATTGTCTTATATTAAAATTACGTCTTAGAACTACTTAACTATACGTCGTGTGCATCTACGACTGATGCTCGTCGTCAACTGATGTGCATCTTCGGCAGATGCTCGTCTTCAACTGATGACTTATATCTAAACTTACAAAATAAAACATCTGAATATAATAATAATAATAAAAATCTTTATTTTTTATAAAAATGGTGCAGTAGTACATTGGACAACTTAATAATATTGTACATAACACATAATTACAGTACTACTAAATGGTGATAGTACTGTCCTCCTAGATAGACTACGTAAAGCCTGTGTTAAGGAGAGACAGTGCCGAATCCCCACTGTTATTTGTAGAGGTACAATAACTGTCTAGGTAAAACTTATTGATAATTTAACTACTAATAGATACTGTGTGTGTGTGTGTGTGTGTGTGTGTGTGTGTGAGCGCGCGCGCGTGTGTGTGTGTGCGTGTAAGAGTAAGAGTGTGCATGTGTGTGTGTACGTGTGGGTGTGCATGTACGAGTGCGCGTAAGTGTGGGCGTACGTGTACGTGTGTGTGATTCTACATTGTTGATTTAAGGTAAGCTTCAGTTTCATCGTAATTTTTATCGAGCAGAAAAGATCGGATAGCATCTTTAGTTTCATGGTATGAAAGTTTGTAAATTGGTATATGTTTGTTTATGAGATTGTATAAGAAAGGTCCTAGATAATAGAAGAATTTTTTAGTGAAAGAGTAATTAACTATAGGATGTGAACATATTTTATCTTTACGACGCTTGGAAATTTGTACATAAGGTGTTTTATGGTGTTGTAAAAGTACAGTATGTAAAATGAAAAGTTGCCTAATATTAAGAACGTTCCAGCTTTTGTACAAAAGTGTAGTTGGAAATAAGATCGGTCGAAAGGACGCCACTTTCAACACCGCTCTGTGGGCTATTTCCAGAGGGTAAAGTGTAGTTTTAGATGTTCCTCCCCAGCAAGAAATACCGTAAGATATAATCGATTGGCAAAGTGCATAGTAGACACGAAGTATAATTGAATGACTAGCAACATGTCTAAGTGACCTAAATATGTATATGAGCTTACGCACTCTGCCAGTCAAGGATTCCACATGGTCTTTAAAGTTCAGAGTTTTATCTAAAACCACACCGAGATACTTTATATTATCAACTGGATCAATACATGGACAGTCACATTGAGTGTTCGGGAAGCAAGAGTGTGCAGTTAATGTTAGTGGTGTTTTTGGTTGGGAGACAGAGCTTATGGAAAAACTACTGACTACCTGGGCCTCTCACCCTACTTAACGATACCCTTACTTTAACAACTTAAAACCCTAATAACACTTACGGATGCCATTAAATCACCATTGTCTGACATAGGCACCAAGAATTCTTTAGAAATCTCTTCTGCCTACATCTGGTATACATTACGGCATCGTCTACACGACATGGATACAAAAATGAACACTCTTAAATCTAAAATACCACATATATTAGTTTATAATATTATAAATGATATGGAGGGGGATAAACCTATATAACAGGAGTACATATGATATTAAATATGGTAAATACTAGATGAAAACACGGCTTCGCTCGAGTGAAATTTTACTCATAATACACATCTAGGTGCAAAATGTAGGTAGATTTTTCTGTAGTCATCGGTTCTCAAAGAATATTAAATATAGATTCGTATAGCTTCGTTCGTTATGTTTAATAAATATAGTAAATAAAAATTGCAAAAGTTTTTACACAAATTATTTATATTTCAAATTAAAATTCAAAATTAACTAAGACAAATTAACAAAACATATTTTTAAGGTTTACTCTCTGTAAACCTCTTTGTTTTAAGCACTCAGTCTTTTCTCTACTTTGACAGGTAGATAAGTAATTACTAATTTTAAAAATAAAAAAATGAATTGTGCTTCTTTATTCAAATCGGCTAAATCAAAAATAATATTAGGAAGTATTTAAATTGTAATTTTACAATGAGTACCGAATCCGAGAATTTGGCAAAGGTACTTATAAAGAAATATTCTCTATTATACATCACGATTGATTATATTATCATAAAATTTCTTTATATATAACATTTTTCGATAAATATTTATCACCTTTCAAGCCTTGTTCAGTGGTATTAATAATTTGAATTTTTACATCATCGAATCTTCCCACTCGAGAGAAGGCAACATAGAGCTGTCCATGGGTAAACACAGGATTAGGTAAAAATTTACCGATTTTGTCGAAAGTTTGTCCCTGGCTTTTGTTTATTGTCATAGCGAATGCTATGCGAATGGGAAACTGAAGCCGACTAATTTTAAAGGCAGTTGACTGTTAGACGGCTGGAGCCGAATTCGAGGAATGAAAACTCTGGTTCCCACATGGCTACCACAAATAATTTCGGCATCAATGACACGTGAAGCTAACGCTCTAACAATAAGACGGGTTCCTTTGCACAACCCAACAGTCTGGTTCAAATTTCTCAAAAGCATTACTATACAACCAACTTTTAATTTTAGAATGTGTGTAATCCTGCAGGCGTTATAGAATTTAGAAATTCTACAGGATAGTTTAAAACATCATTATGATCGTCCTCAACCACAGCGTCAGAACTTTCACAAATTTTAATAATTTTTTTCAGGCCGGGAATTTTCTCGACAACTTGGTCGTTCAATTGAAAACAATCATCGTTTTTGGGAGTAAGAATAGATTTCATTGAATAACTTTTATAATCATTTGTGTTAAGGGTAACACCAAAAATATGGTCTCTCTCTCATATTATGAGCCACCTGGAGTTGAGTAAAGTTTGGCCACATTTTCAATGTGGCCAAACTTTGTGCTTGTGTTGTGTGTGAATGTGCTTAATTGAAGATTTTATAATATCATTTCGTGACCCATTCGTGACTACAACTGGTAAAATCTGACAAAAATCTTCAGCGAATAACAAAGTTTTGCCTCCAAAAGGTAACTTATTTTTCATTATATCTTGAAAGAGTCGATCAACTACAACAGTATCATGACATTTAGTCATGGGTGCTTCATCCCAAATGATTAAATGAGTTTCCTTCAATAACATAGCTGCTGGTGACCCTAACGACATATGAGACGTAGAATCTACATCTGAATCAATCGGAATTTTAAATCGCGAGTGAGCTGTTCTATCACCATCTAACAGAGTTGCTGCAATACCAGAAAACGCTATGGTTAGGCATAATTTGTTTTCAGATCTTAAAATATGTAAAATAGTTGTAAATACAAAAGTTCCTCCTGGGCCGTCAAGGTAAAACAGCTTTCTCTCTGTGGGATTATTCACAGCGTTTAGTATTGTATCGACCACATATTTTTGTTCGGTGTTAAATTTTTGGTATTTTTCATAGCCATTTGTTTTTTCAAGGTCACAGTCATAAACGGGATCAGATAAGAAAATATTATTTTCATTAATATCTGGCTCCGGAAGTCCGAAATCTGTTAATCACTTTTCGTGGAGTTTTAATGTTTCATCAATTGCTTGTAAAGCCAACTGTTTGGATGATATTTCAGGGCGTGATCTTGTAAAGTCTTCGATAAAATGTGATGCAAACTTTTCCCAAAGAGCATTAGGATCAGTTACTTCACAAAATACGCAAATTAACGCAAACAGCTGTCGTAATTGCCGAGGAAGTTTGAAACCAATTGCTTCATCCAAACATCTTTCCCATTCTTGATCGTCAAAAAGGAGCCCTCTTGCTTGAGCAGCTTCTCGGAATGATTTGTAAATAATATTTTCATAAGTTCTAACATCTCTAAAGCAAGTCGGCCCTTTGACGTGAAGAAGTAATAACCGGAGATAATATCGTTCCCGATCAGAAAAGGAATAATTATACATTCTTGCAATTACTTTATCAGCCGCTGACTGAGATATTCGTGGTTGCCACTGTCCATGGATAAATCTGAAATGTGTCGGAATTTCAGTGTAAAGATATTGTCGAACACTTTCTTCTGTTCTGTTTAGTTCAAAAAATGCTAATAATGTTGATTTTTCAGCTGATCTAGCTGCTGCTTCATGAACATTCTGATCTGTAAATACGACAGTTTGTGGGTTTTCCAAATGAACACCTAACTGTATAATTGTGTGACTCATTTTGTGCATTGAAAATTCAAATATTCGCCAAACTGCTTCAGGGACCGAAACATACCTGGTATCAATATAAGCCTTAATTTCATCATGGTGTTCATTGCTTAATGTCGATTGATCATTGGACTCTTGTGGCGCTACTGTGATTTGTATCTTTGCTCGGTCATGACCTTTATAAATATATTTATTTATATATTTCACACTTTTAACACTTGAACAAATTTCAACATTTATGTGAGCATTAAATTTTTTACATACACTGGCGAGCAAAAAAATCGACTCACTTTATACTTTCGCACTCAAAAGTGGTCTAGTTTTAAAATTAAGACCTAAATCTTAACTTAGGCCTTAAATTATTTAAGTTCTAGATCTTAGCTTTAAAATGAGTACAAATACTCTGAACTTTTACTCATTTTCTTGAACAATAAATGTTTTTAAACTTTGCGAGTACTAAAACTTGAAAAATTAAGGGTTTTTTTTTTAAATAAAAGACATCATAACATTTTAAATAAACTTTATTAAATAATGATGACCACTTTAATAACAAATGTTACCCCCTCTTGCTCTGATGACAGCCTCTAAACGGTTCCTCATTGACCCAATGAGGTGCTCCACTCTGTCTTGTGGTATACCCTCCCATTCCTCGGTCAGAGCCGCTTGCAGGTCAGCTCTTGTACCTGGTGCAGGATCTCTAGCCCGGATTCTTTTCTTTAGGTCATCCGATAAATGCTCAATAGGATTCAAGTCCGAACTACGAGCTGGCCAACCCATAACAGCGATACCCACTTCTCGTAGGTACTGCCGCACGACATTTGCACTGTGTGGACGGGCATTATCCTGCATCAGGATGAAGTTTTCCCCAATAAAACCAGCGTATGGGATGACGTGGTCTTCCAAGATTTCTTCAATATACCGACGTGCGGTCAACCCTCCCACATGGCGGCCAGTTTCAATGAAAACCAGTTCAGTTTTTGCTTCCATTGATATGCCAGCCCACACCATACAGGAACCTCCTCCGTACGCAACAGTTTCTGCTATGTAGCATTGTGCGTATCGCTCCCCCGGCCTTCTGTACAGCCTTCTCCTTCTGTCGCTACCATGTAGGCATACTCTGCTTTCATCCGAGAAGAGAACAGAGCGCCATTGATCCTCAGTCCAATCGACGTGTTCTCTTGCAAAACGTAGCCGGGCTGCTCGATGACCTGCAGTCAATTTGGGACCCGTTGCTGGTCTTCTTGGAGTGAGGGTTGCTGCTTTAAGTCTTCTTCTCACTGTCCTAGATCTTACAGCTACCCCACGTGTTTCTCGGAGCTCCCGTTGCACTTGGACCCCGGTGAGAGAACGATTCCTCAGCGAAGTACGGACGATAAAGCGATCGTCTGCCTCCGAAGTGGACCGATTTCTACCGGAACCTCTTCATCGGTGAAAACCACCCGTCTCCTGGTGCCTTCGGTATATTCTTGATACCGCTGACTGGCTCATCTGCAAAGTACGAGCCACTTGACGTTGACTCAGGCCCTGTTGCAATAGGATAACTGCTTGAGCCGCTGCTTCTGCTGTGGTATCCATATCCGGGAAATTTTCTGGCTCGGAGATTGAGGGGATGTGTACCTGTTGACGTTTCACGGTCAACTGATAAGAGTGAAAGGGGTACGTCACCTTTTATACGCCCTAAGGTCACGCAATGCTAACTGAGTGAACGAGAACGAAATCATAGAGTTACTGTTCCTCGACTATTGTGACAATGTCTAAAAGTTAACACTAGTAATTGTTATTTTTTTTTAAAGCTAACATCTAGAACTTAGAGAATTTAAGACCTAAATATTAATTTAGGTCTTAATTTTAAAACTTTGACTGCGAAAGTATGAAGTGAGTCGATTTTTTTGCTCGCCAGTGTAGATAGGGATTGTAGGGCACCCATCTGTTATCACACTCGAAATCCTTCTTTTTTATTGTTCTTCGTCTCTTCTTCTTATTATAGCATAACCTCCATTTTGGGTACCATCTCTAGTTTCTTCGCAAAATGTCTTTGGGTAGTTTTTAGAACATTTAGAGGCAGTTCCATCATTTTTCAGGCAAGGTGAATTCATATATCCAGGGCCACATGGCCCATGGATCATGTTTTTTGACACAGTCTGAAAAAGTTCCTGGTCTTTATCTGGGTCAGGTATTTCTGCACACACAAATTTTTCATAATCTACTGATGACCTTGGTTTATCTTCATTTCTTAGAATGATAAGCATATGCGCATGTGGAAGCTTAAATGATTATCTAAAATTTCCTGCCAATTCGGATTGCACGTAAATGTTATAAATAAGTCTGGTTTACCACACTTGCATACAATTGCCATGGAATCCTGATAATTTTGCACCATGCCTTGGACTTCCCACATAAGTTAATGGCAATATTATCATTTTACCAATGCCTTGAACCATTTCTCTATCATTATTGTACAGACTATCCATTAAATTGTTATAATTGTCAGCTCTGAGCTGTTTTTGATTCATTCGAAGAAACAATAATCTTTGAGATTCAATCCTAACATAGGCTAAGACACAATATATAAGATAAGACACAATATTAATGAAAAAGTTTTTCGGCGTAAAATAATGGGCTAAAATTTTTACGAACAGCAAGTCTATACTGATGAAATTGTAACATTGTAAGACGGCTTCGACCAGTTCGACTCTCTTCTTTGTGTTGAAGATTTTCATGCCATCCGAGTTCTTCATTACGAAAAAGTAGAGGAAAGGCTAAAGGGTCAATATTGGGACTGGTTGATTTGAGTGTAGTTAAATGTTGAGAATATTCTTGTACAAAGAAGTCTATATTTAATGGAGGTTCGCCGTTTTCTCCTACAAAGATGGCCGCTACCTCATTATTTGATGGTGTGTTATACCGACGCAAATCAAGAGATTTATGTTTATACAACAGCATTGATACCGAATATTTGGGTCGATTTTCTGAGGCTGCTTTTAATTCCTCTTCAGCTAAAATTGCAGCCACCTTTTTGTATATTTTGACAAAAGGATTGGATTCATTGAGCATTGTTTGTAAGGACCTCATTATATTGTTTCTAAATATGTATTTCTAGAATCGGATAATCGTTTATTTAATGCTACTTCATCTTCAATTATATACAATTGGTTGTATTGTGGTTTATGACCTTGGATCGGAACCGAAGATATAAGTGAAAAATCCTGGAGGGAGAGTGTGTTCAAGTTTGAATTTATGGATGCCATTGCAAATGTTGAATTATATTGTATACTAGCTGTGCCCGCGACTTCGTTCGCGTGGAAGTTGGGTTTATATTAAGGTAGTTTATGTTACAATTTAACTTCTGTGTAAAGCATATTGGAAACATGCTCTACAATGCTCTGTGGCATCTATGGATATTAGGGCCTAGCTCTAATCAGGACCCGACCTATGGCAAGGCAAGCCAAGCAAATGCCCAGTGCAGCAAAATGAAGGGCGACAAAGTTTATGGCGCCAGACGGTTAGAAGACAAATTATAATAGTATTTTACCAAAATGATTTGCATCACATCAAATATTACTATTATCGGTTTCGGGTTGAATGAAGCCCGAAACCGCCCAAGTACTCGCGCGAAATAGGGCTAGTGTGAGATAAGTTTTTAAAAAAATATCCTGGTTTTAAAACATTGCATTCCCGCGGTACTGTGATGCGTGTTCAAACAAACAGACAACATTCAAACGTTTCTAAAAGATATAGTGAATTAGTATATCTTTTAGAAACGTTTAGTTTAAATACTAAACTACTGTCGTAGCCGAGGATAGAACAAAGTGTGCAATTAGAGAGGCCTATGTCCAGCAGTGGACTGCGATAGGCTGATGATGATGATGATGATGAACCTGTCGTTAATTAAGATCATCATAAATTCATATCCGTAAATAATATATATATAATACATAACCGTAAGAATTTCAGATTTATTTTTTAAATCAATTTACCTGATTGTGTTTCATTTGTATTTAAACGCCATCTATTTTCAAAACTGGATAAGTTTATTTTAATACTTGATGACTTTAAATTAAATTATACTTAAACTATCATGCATATTAAACGTAGGTAAGCAAGGTATTTAACCTAAACGCGATTAAGACCCGTAATATATATATATTCATAATAGTCGTGCCCGCGACTTCGTTCGCGTGAAAGTCGGGTTTAAATTAAGGTAGTTTAGGTAACGAAATAACTTCTGTGTAAATATATTGGAAACAGTCCTGTTGACTAAATACTTACTAAATAAAAATTGATCTGTTCTATTCTTTTAGATAGTTAGTTTGGTGTGCGGCTTAAGAAGTGGGTTTTCTGTTGTTTTTGTTTCATTCTTTCAACGTTATACCTACTTATTACCTAATAATTTTTAATAGAATTTGTACGAAAATGTTGTTACTTCTCATGTGATCGTAAACTTGTAAAGCCTAAGTACTTAACTGTGATAGTTTAATTTTAGTATTTATACTACTACCCTGAATTTTTTCGCATACCCAACATCAACCATTTAGCTGGCAGGGGGACACTTGACTCTAACAAAAATGTTCACTATAAAGCCTAATATTATACACAAAGGAATCCTTAAATCTAAAAATAGTCTTCACAAACCCTAAACGCTTTTTAAAAGACCTATCTAATGATACCACACACGATGGGGTAGGTAGGTGAGAAAAAATCACATCCCCACTTTACATATAAGAGAGGTACCCTTAAAAAAATAATGATTTTCAAGATTTTGTTCTTTCACTTTATCGGCGTTAGTAATTTATTCATGCAAAAGTTGCAACCTTAGCACTAACAGTCTCTGAGCTAAGCTGCGGACGGACGGCCATAAGGGAACTATAAGGGTTCTGTTTTGTCATTTTGGCTAAAAATGGGGTGTATTTCATATAGTGTTACAACGCAATAATAATAATAAAACTGCTGTAACACTTTAGTAAGCAAACACAGAGCGTGTCATGTGTGTCATGCCCGCGAAAATGTTAGATATCCCTAAAGGTACGGTTGACAAACAACGACCCCCCTCCTCCCGTCACCCGAACTACTCACACTTGAACGATGTTGAGCCATTCATTATCGTTGAATTGATGAACACGTAATCTCCAACCATAACCCCAAAACATGATCCTCGATGCACCTGTGTGATGCGTGGTCAAACAAACGGACAGACAGACAAACATTTCTAAAAATCATAGCAATGTGTTTCTTTTTAAAACTTCTTTTACTAAGTATAGAACAATATTGAATACAACGCCATCTACTTTCAAGAATGTTGCCGTTGTTTTGTTGTTCACAATTTGATTTCATAGATGGCGCTACATGTACTTTTTTACGTGTGTAATGTCGGTTTTTTAGACGAACACATCATTTCTGGAAAATGTCAAATACTTTTTAACTATAATGTAATATTGTTTTTCATTTCTACTACGATTAATTCATTACTCTCAGCCGTGCATGCAATACCTATAATTATTTGCATAATTTACTTGATTTTTAATATAAAAAGTAATAACCAAAGTAAATAAGTTACCTACGGTCGAAAAAATAACTAAAACATTCAGAAAAATATTAAAAAAGGATAAAGACAATTTAAATAAATACAAAAACATAACATATTCGCATTATATATTATTTAGCTTCGAGGCTATACTGTTCGCTACTTAACTCGTCAAAATAACTGTTCTTATGAAACTTAAAAATGTTGTGTTTAGCTCCTTTTAGTTTTAGCGTGAAGTTATGCATTCCACGGGTTACAATTATAGATAATGTCTAATTGTGAAAATTTTTGTGATAAACGATTATGGTGCGTCAAAAAATACGTTGCTACTCGTTCCCCATAGACGTTAGCGTAATGATTCATAGTGTAAATAATGTCCTATAGTATTTACTATAAAACTGCAAATTTTCATAAAGATCCGTCAAGTAGTTACTGTTTTATAACGAAAAATAGCTACAGACATTATCCCTTACTGCTTAGCTCCTATAGGAAAAAGCGTGATAATTTATAGCCTAAATGTTAATCTGCATCTATTAGATTGCACGTGCAAAATTTCAACCGAATCTGTACGGTAGTTTTTGCGTGATGCGTGTTCAAACAAACAGACAGACAGACAGACAGACAGACAGACAGACAGACATTTCTAAAAATGCAGCAAAGTGTTTAAATACTCTTTTCGAACATTTCCTAATTTTTTTTTTCACTAAGTTCGGCCATGTACAGACACGTGAAATTTACAGTTTTATTATATGTATAGATTCAGAGTGCGTGAGCAAGTAGAATAGAAATGATTCTATTTTTGTTGAAGTAACCTACCCTCCCGCACCGCGCGCGGGGGCGATTGGCGGGAAATATTGACATTTGGTTCGTGTTTAAACAGGAACAAATAATTTAGTAGCTTTTCCTTTTAAGTTTGATTGCTTACGAAAGGTTTTGAACAAATTAGATATAATGGCAAGGTGGACGGAGGATACAACGATAAAATTTGTCGAAGAATATACTAAACATGAGGTGTTGTGGAATTTTTGTAATGCAAAGTACAGAAACAAACAAGCGAAAATTCAAGAAATAAATGAAATTGTGTCTGCAATGGATATTCCAAACTTTGGATTTAAGGAAGTAGAATTAAAAATAAGAAGTATCAGGTCCATATACTCTCAAGAGTTAAAAATAAATAAAAACTCGATTAAATCAGGTTCGGGCATGGACGAAATATACAAATCAAATATTAAATGGTTCGTTTTACTAAATGAGGCATTAAAATCAGTAAACATAACAGAAATAAGGAAAACACAAAATAATATGGTAAGTATAAATTTTATTAGTAATTAAGAAGTTTAGTGTATCATTCTGCACTGCCAACTAACTGAGCCTTCACTGACAAAATAATCTGCGTAATTATCGCGAATCATGCGTGCCTCACGTGAGGAATGATTTTGTAAAGTTCTAGGTAAATCAAGTAGTCCATCAGAAGGCACTCCTCTCCAATTTCCTTCAACAATACGGCCATTACGAGTATCTTCAATGTCCATTGTTGGTGCATTCACATTGCTTTTAGTTTTTCTAAGCCAATTATGTAGAGCACAACAGGCTTTTACAATCTTGTCAACTTTGTCTGGTCGAACTGGAATAGGTCTCTCAAATATACGAAATCGACCAACTAAAATCCCAAAAGCATTTTCGACTATACGTCGTGCTCGGGATAAGCGATAGTTAAAAACTTTTTGCTTTAATGTTAAATTGTTCCCTGGATAGGGTTCCATAATATATAGTTTTAATGGAAAAGCATTATCTGCTACCACAAGATGGTTTTCTGGAAGTAAATTATTTTCCAAAGCGGTACTTAGGCTGCAATTCCTAAAAACCTCACCATCTGAAACTCTTCCATTACAACCAAACATCTATGTAACTGAAGCAATAGTCATCATCTACCAAAGTCATTAGAACTATGCTGTTGGTAATTGGTATGTTTGTAGTTATAATATATACTTCCAGCTTCGGGGGGTGCTTTAAGTACAACGTGCTTTCCGTCTATAGCCCCACAACATGCAGGAAAATTCCATTTATTTCTGAATCCGTATTCTATTATTTTCCAATTTCCTTCATTTTCAGGGACCTGTAAATAAAACTATATGTATAAATAGGTTATAAAGATATGTACTAATATTATTTTTTTTCAGAATATTGAAGAACGGATAACTGAAGTAAATTCTACTGAATTAATCCAGGAGGAGATTGAAGAACATTCATATGCAATGGTTTCAGAGGCTGTGACCCCAACACCAACTTCATCAGCACGAAAAAGAAAATTAAAAGACCTAAATTTACTAGTTGATAAATTAGAAAATGTCAACAAAGTAATCAACACCCCGAAAAATAATGAAAATAAATTTGACTTATTTGCCAAAAGTGTTGCAGGTCAATTAAAAGTAATGCCTTTAATACAAGCTCTAGAAGCACAACAGTATATACAAAATTATTTGAGTCAAATCCGAATTACACAGTTGAAATTGAACAGTTACCGGGTACCTTCTCCATTCGCATCTACAAGCACTTATGCATCTTCTCCCTCTACTATATTATGTGACATTTCAACCCTCACTGATAGTTTCATAAACCAGCCCCCAACCCCAACTGATACTTATATAAAGCAACCCCCAACTCCAACTGATAATTACATAAACCAGTCCCCAAACCCAACTGAAAGTTTCATAAACCATTCACAAATTTACACAAATCAGCTGTCCTTAATAACAATATATTCATCATCACACAGTGACAATAATAATATTTTAGCACATGCTTTGGCATCTGTCACAGATACCAAAAAATAAATGTATACTTTTAATATTTTATTTTAGTCTGTCTGTCTATTCCGGCTAATCTTCTAAACGGTCATCATCACGCTAATGTGTATAGGGAGTGAGCAGCATTGCAACTCAAGGCGGACGAAGTCGCGGGCACAGCAGCACAGCTAGTAATAACTATAACTGTACACATACATTTCTTGGTTTGATAACCCATAAATAAACGATATGTAAACAAATTAGAATTTCACTTTCTTACCTTTATAAATTCTTCCAATCCTTGGTAAATAGCTTCACATACATAGGGTAGCATTTGAGATATGCTTGACTTAGATACCCTAAAGAAGTGGGATAGACTTCGAAAACTATTCCCAGTTGCAAGACAATATAACACTATGTGTAATTTTAAACTGGCTGGTAACGCACATCTCATTACAGTGTCTCTTTTTTGAATGACCGGTTCTACTTTAGATAGTAAATAATTAAAGGATTCTTCTGACATCTTCAATGCAAAGTCTGCAAAATCTATTTTTTGTCTTCTTCGGCTAGTTCTTTAAACAGAGTTGTGTATTTCTCCAAGTGTATTTCTTCTTGAAATCCAGTTTCTCTCCCACAATCGAGGTGCTGCACTTCTCTGCTCCATTGAGATTTCAATTTCACTTCATCAATAATTTCATTAAGTATATATCTAATTACTGAATTTTGAACTTCAACACCCTCTTGATCGTCCATTATGATTTTATGAACTAAAAGGTACGAATAAGTTTACACACGTGTAAACAGTTACTTAACAGTAATTCACTTAAAATTTAGTTAAAATTTATTTACCGACTTAACCACATAATACGTGTAAACTAGGCATAACAGGAAATTATGACGTCAATGTGCCATTTATAAAAACCCTTGTTCCACGCTCTACGTTTGGATACACGTACGAAAAGGATTGGTGCAGATTTAGTAGGGCAACTTTATACTTTAAAATTATAGTAGTACCGCGACCTCCCGGAGGTCGCGGACAGTCATGCATATTTTTGCCGCGACCTCCAGGCGGTTTTGGACAGTGAAGGGGAAATATCCTTTTTAAGAACATTATACTTTTTATTATTTAACAGTCCACGTAGCTTCACCAAATGTAAAGCTACGTGCACTGCTATAAATATTTTGTATCATTGTTTATAAAATTGTCATTTTGTGCCTTTTTTGTAAGTTTTATAATCCGATTCAGTCGTGACAATGACATACACCGATTTCGTTATCAACTAGTTCCATAATATCGCTATTTAATCTCTTCTGGGACCACATAGTTTATTTTTTTTGACTAATTATTCCTCTTTTCTTAAGTAATCCAAAGTAGTACTGTGAATCCTTTTGTAAGTGGAATAATAGCGTCGCAAGATTTGGTTTCGGTTGTAATTTTTTATTTAATCTCCCATTCCAAAACAGAACGGCGTTATTAATTCTATGCTTTATATAAAAAAAAATGTTACATATCGTGTAAATACACCTTTTCAAAATGGTCATTAAATTGTGATATTTTTTCATCCCTAATACATTCCCCTTGAGCGTATAGCCAACCATCTGCAACGAAATCGTTAGGAAGATGCGCCAGGGCTGTACAGCGTTTTATGTGGTATGTATACATTTTCCTCTTTTATATGCCCAATTTTTAGCTTTTCTCCACAAACATGTTCGAAAATGAAATTTTAGCATCGGGATTATATTTTATAATATCTGATATTGCGCTAGCTTCATAATTTAATGTGTTAATTCGGATTGAAAGCTAAAATCTGACTTTTCATAAGAGTCAGCATTATCTCGTGGTTAAAGATATTTATTCTCACAAGAATTTTACAAAATTCACTTTACATGAGAACACAACATTCAAATATAAAATATTACACCCGGAAAGCATTCAAAATGGTGGTAGAAGTAACTTCCAACAAAGTCATAGCACAAAAATACCCACAATACACGGGTGTATTGTGGGTATTTTTGTAAACATGATCAGCGATGTCAAGTAACTGGATGTGGTAATCAAAAAAATTATTTGGTCTGTTCATTTGTTAGTTTACATAACATTATATTTTTTTTTGATCATTGTTATCGCTTCCCACTAAAATATCTCTGTTATCAAATTATCTATTTATGTTAAGCCCTGTTTTGACCACTATTGCTTTTGTATTCCCATCTGCTTTGCAAATATAATTTATGTTTAACTGAAATTAATTTGATCGTACTTCTTTTTTTATTTTTTTTTTTCTATGCAAAGATTTTTAGGTTAAGGCATTTCCCCCCGTTTATCCGTCTCGTAAGTCATCTCGTAAGTTTTTTAGTTTTTATTGTTGAGAAAATTATACAACACAAGTACAATACTATTAGATTCATCAGTGCTACCTACATCTGCGAATTGTGTAAAGTTGAGCAAAGGGTGGTGTTATACTTTCATCTAAGAATATATGTTTCGCTTTTTTTAAAGCAAGTATTCCTTTTGGATATCCAAATAATAATATTTTTATATTATTGTGTGTGTAGGCTCAGGATACCGCAGGTTATAGCTTGCCATCGTTCACGAACACCGGGAGATCACTAGGTTTAGATTTTACCATTACTAATTAAATTAAAATCTTAATTTCACCACAGATAATTTAATAAACGAAATAATACTAGACGCGTCTAAATTATATAGCTATTAATTGATTCCACATATCACTATATGAAAAAATAAAATGATCGGGTCGGAAATTAGCGATTCGTCGGGCACGTGGTGCGCAAACGGCTCTCGTCGGCGAACTGCCTACAAGATGGCCGCCCCGCCATCACGTCCATGTGACGTTCCGCAAGAATGATCAACTACCCTCATTCTTTTCCGACGTAAATGACAGTGAATGTCAAGTGTTGCCATATGTTGCGCCGTCACGGCCAGACTGACATTCGACCGTCCTCGGGCGATAATACATTATGGTCGTCCTGAAACAACGCTCGTCCATCCCTGACGAACAGCCTGATTATGTGCAGTCAATGAAAGCTTTTCGATCACATTAATTATAATACTTCACACAAAAGGTGTGTTCCTTCGACCAGCTCCAAAGTGCAACGTGGACCGAGCGATACTTTTCTATTAGTTAATAACTTTAGACAGCAACCTTCGACCAGCCCCACAAGCGGCGTGGACCGGACGACACTATCCCCTCGACTAGTTGGACCAACAAACAACTGGACCGGACGAGTGCGTCCCTTCGACCAGCCCTACAAGCGGCATGGACCGGACGACACTGTTCCTTCGAACAGTGCGTCCCTTCGACCAGCCCTAAAAGCGGCGTGGACCGGACGACACTGTCCCTTCGACCAGTTTGACCAACACTGAACCGGATGAGTGCGTCCCTTCGACCAGCCCTTCAGGCGGCATGGACCGGACGACACTGTCCCTTCGACTAGGTTCAAAATCACATAATTACAATTATATTTAACAACTACTGCTCACTATGAATTTTCACTCCATGTTGCACTTTGAGTGTGTCGGGATCACCGCATACACTGAGTCCGACAGTAAGAGTTTCTGAATTGGCTGATGCTGTGTCCGAGTCTATGCAAGGTATCATCTCTGACAAGTAAGCTATCGTCATGGTCACTATATGTCTTTGAGATGAGAGGAAATTACCGTCAGATCGACTCCCTTCAACATCTTCCAGCGCCGTCTTGGCCTCCTCTTCTTTCATTAATCTAGCAGCTATTTCTAATAAAACGGTATGCCCCCAAAGTACTAAACGCAAATACTCACGTGGATAATTGAAGACGCGGTGTTGACCGCTCATACTTTTTAATTCATAGCGGTCTTTTTCTAATACGGAGGTTATGAAAAACGGTCCCTTATACTTCCTATCTAACTTAGTATGATGCCGTTCACCCGTTAATAAAAACAAAATCACCTTCGGCTAATGGTTTGATATTAGCGCGACCGCGATCAAATCGACGAGCATCTGCTGCAGCAGCTTTTTGGTTATTCTCCGAGGCATTATTTCAAATAGTCTCTAAATCTAACGAGTTATTCTAATCCACACAGTGAGTTGTATAATTAGTTTTAGAGTTGATCTTAAACATACCTAATCATTGTGCGCTAATACCGGACATCGGTTCTGTTGGAGAGTACTTAGTAATAGTAGATTTCGTACTACCAGTGGGTAAACCGAACCAGCACCTAACAGTCTCATGCTTATGGCGACGCACTGCTTATTGTCATTACAAACGTAATGATTGACGAACTCATCAACATACCGCGATATAGGTACCGCTCAACTATCCTGCCTGACCAATTCAGAGCTATTACAGAAAATGATAAAAATAATATAATCTTGATCGACATTACACATTGGTACTATTGCAACTACAGTCATAGTCATTCCTCTGACTATCATACAAACAGTCATCCTTGTGACTATCACACAAACATAGTTATCCCAGTGACTATCACACAAACAGTCAATGCCATACAGGCTAATTATTGCCACTCATGCTAGTCATTGCCACACAGGCTAATCACTGCCACACAGGCTAGTCATTGCCACACAGGCTAGTCATTGCCACACAGGCTAGTCATTGCCACACAGGCTAGTCATTGCCACACAGTCTAGTCATTGCCACACAGGCTAGTCATTGCCACACAGGCTAGTCATTGCCACACAGGCTAGTCATTGCCACACAGGCTAGTCATTGCCACACAGGCTAGTAATTGCCACACAGGCTAGTCATTGTCACACAGGCTAGTCATTGCCACACAGGCTAGTCAACCTCACACAGGTCAAGCCAATAATACGTAAGTTAGTCCAGCGCTCAAATCCTAGTAGGACTGAGCAGCCCCTTACCACCTTCTACCATACACCTCAACTCACAAACGGTTGCTCCCATTCTCCTACCCGATTCACGCTAAACACTGGGTGATTGACTGGAGCCCACTATATCAGGTTAATTGAATCAATTCAAACTGCCTACAAAGACAAACCTATCGTTTGTAACCGACCCTTTAATACCTACCCAATCAGAACTATTGCATAAAATGATATTATTCATTGCAACTGTCACAATTATAGCACTCAACTTTGTTCTACCGTGTTCTACATAACTGCTTAACCAGCAATACAGGAAGTACCTAACTAGTACTCTACAACACAATGCTACAACAGCACTTAACCAGCGCCACTCAACCCATCACATAATTAGCGACAGATTCGTACTGTTTTATTCATGATACTGAAACATGTCCACTTATCCAGTGGTACCATTAGCATTTACCAGAGATACTGTATTAGACCCCATAGTAGACCCCGCAGTTGACACCCCTTTGACCCACTGTTGACCCACAGTTGACCTCGCAATTGACCCAATGTTAACACACAGTTGACCCACAGTTGACCCATTGTCAACCCCACAGCTGAACCACTGTTGATGACCCCATTGACCCGTACGGTGGACCCCTCGATGGATCCCACATTGGCCCCACATTAGACGCCTCTATGAACCCCGCACTGAACCTCTCGGTGGAACCAGCATTAGAGGTTCTAGTACTAGCTTGGGACATTAGTAACGGCGCCAACGGTTTAACTGCCATGCATTGAATAAAATTTCACGTCCAATCACTATGGCGTGTTGAAGATTTTCGACGTTATCAATATTCACACAAGTTAAAATGTTCACATTACTATTAACGGTTGATTGGCATATGGTAGTGATAAGGATAGCATAATACTCAGCACAAATGCTCACTACTAAATTTAAACGAAAGAGAATTTCCAACTAGCCACTCGTCACGTCACATGAGAGGCTATACACCATATGCAAAGAAAACCGAAAATTAATTGAATTTAACATAACCCTGAAATGAAATAACCCTTTATTGCGCCCCACAAGTATTTAACGTAACGGGACTACACACGGGAGATAAAATATATAACGACGCATTACACACAACACTATACGGATAAGATTTGAATATTTTCGCTACGCTCACTAGCGAGAGTTATTTACTCGTTTACTGCATAGTTCAGTGACCACTTTTTCTGGAATGCGACAGTACTCGGCTTCAAAATGTTAATAAAACAAGAAAGACTCACCTGTGTCTATGAACAGTCCCTTATGACAACTCACATACCAGAGATCCGCTACGAAACCGGATATACCCGATCCGTAGACACAAAACGGCCAAACTGGACGTAGCATAACGTCCAACACGTCCACACAACACACGAATATCACACGCGAAAACTTTTTTTTTTTGCTAACTATATATGAGCACGCGACTCCGTCCGGCTTACAGGGGTATTTCATCCCACTTCTGATGTAGGCTTAGGATACCGCAGGTTATAGCTTGCCATCGTTCACGAACACCGGGAGATCACTAGGTTTAGATTTTACCATTACTAATTAAATTAAAATCTTAATTTCACCACAGATAATTTAATAAACGAAATAATACTAGACGCGTCTAAATTATACAGCTATTAATTGATTCCACATATCACTATATGAAAAAATAAAATGATCGGGTCGGAAATCAGCGAGTCGTCGGGCACGTGGTACGCAAACGGCTCTCGTCGGCGAACTGCCTACAAGATGGCCGCCCCGCCATCACGTCCATGTGACGTTCCGTAAGAATGATCAACTACCCTCATTCTTTTCCGACGTAAATGACAGTGAATATCAAGTGTTGCCATATGTTGCGCCGTCATGTGCATAATTTGTTAAATTTACCTGGAAAAACAACGTCCATTACATTAAGAAAACGTTGTTTTTTAGTTTGCAATGATTTTAGGGTTTTGTAAGAAGGCATTGATTTAATAACATAACCCAGATTATCATATCTTTCAACTTTTTAGCATAAATAGTTGGTATGGGAGTAATTTCCTTTTTAGCTGTTTCTAAACGTTTATGAACCCTATACCCGACTTCATTTGAAACCTCATTGGGAGAGCATTTATATGTTTCTTCTTTAATAACCAGTGAACCAAACGAGACCAGAGTAACATTGCATAATTTTCTGTTCGCACATCGTCAAACAATGTGTCCATTTTTGTTTTTTCTTCTAAAATTATATTTGTACCCATTTCTTAAAAGAATATCGCACCCTCTTTGGGACTTGTAGAAGCTTTATCTGTCATGTCTGAAACAATAACCAACAAGCAACTATTTTACTTACAATACAACTACTGTGATGAGTACGATGGTTTATTCTGTGTCTGGGTGTTATTTATCTATAGTATGTATGTATTTAGAAATATATAAGTATGTTTATCAGTTGTCTGGTTTCCATAGTACAAGCTTTGCTTAGTTTGGGATCAGATAGCGTTGTGTGAGTTCTCCCAAGATATTATAAATAAGATATTATTAATAAAAGTCAGATTTCAGCTTTCAATCCAAACATTTACACATTGAATAAAGAAAAAATATTACAATTTAAACAATAATTAGTATTCTGTTAACTTTTTTGTTCAAATCTGTGTAAAAGAAACTAAGTTATTTTGACTCCTGACGATTTTGAACGATGAAAAAAATTACAACTATCAAATGTATAAGATGTTACTTCAATGGGCCACTTGACATGAAAAGTATATATTCAGAGGTATAACTGGCCCAGCTGTAAAATTGTATTTCGGCGAGTGCGGCCCTAACATTTAGCAAGAGGGTACAGCTCGGCGGCGGGCAAGATTTTTATAATAATTATGTTCTTTAGGAACTTTAGGTGCTGATTTAATAATAATGTAAAGTGAATAATAGTAAAACACACGCAATAGTAAAGAGTATAAAAGTGCACATGAATAATAATATTATTCTCTTTTACATCAAATAATGATGTCCTCGTGTCCTCCTAAACGTGCTCCTTAACATAGAGACAGAAAATAACAGTTAACAACAGACAGAAAATTAACGGTTATAATAACAATGTGATTCTTCCTCTTTAGATGCATGTTCTGCGTCATTTTTTTTCTATATCTATGTATGTCCTTGATGTCACTAATTCCTTGTCTGGGTTATTATAGTCATTAATTTGGCTCCATGTTCCCAGTATCGCACGTTTGGGAACAAAGGGTTATCATTATATGGAGATGCGGCGCCGGGAGGCAGAGATGCGGCGTCGGCAGGCAGAGATGCGGCGCCGGTAGGTAGAGATGCGGCGCCGGTAGGTAGAGATGCGGCGCCGGTAGGTAGAGATGCGGCGCCGGCAGGTAGAGATGCGGCGCCGGCAGGTAGAGATGCGGCGTCGGCAGGCAGGGATGCGGCGTCGGCAGACAGAGATGCGGCGCCTGATGGGCTTATTAAATAAGTCATTACCCACTCCTGAAGAAAGACAATATGGGCTTTTTTAAGGAGTCATTACCCGCTCCTGAAAGAAAAATGATAAAGAGAAAATGAGGAAGGGAAATAAAAGAAGATGAAAAAGAAGAAAAGTTAATAAGGGCAGTAAAGAGAAAAGGAAGGAGAGAATAAGAAGAGATTAGCCTAATTACTAATAGAATTATGTACTGAACTATATACATAATTTATTTACAAACGCTATACACGAGAAAAGAGAGACAAAAATAAGTCAATAAATGTGACGCCAGACCGAATCGCCATCATTATATAGAGTAAAAGGTAAGGACAGACTAAAAAGAGGTAACAATAAAATAATAAGAAAATAAAAAGTAACAAGAAGTATAAAATAGCCGGCAGGTAGAGATACGGCGTCGGTAGGTAGAGGTGCGGCGTCGGTAG
Source organism: Herminia tarsipennalis (assembly GCA_945859575.2). NCBI lineage: Eukaryota > Metazoa > Arthropoda > Insecta > Lepidoptera > Erebidae > Herminia > Herminia tarsipennalis. Next base: position 9,594,078 of record OX243849.2, on the reverse strand, counting down.
GTAGAGATGCGGCGTTGGTAGAGAGAGATGCGACGGCGACAGGTTCGCCGTTCGCTGTCGCTTCACTGTTCACTTTCGGAGAACTGTTGCCCACTGTTCACTCTTGGAGTATCCTCATAAAGAAATCTCTCTAGAAGCATTCAAAATTTTAAAGCGTATCCTAATTCCAATTAAGGATTTACCTAACCAATTTACACACAGCCAGTTTGGAATTATAGTACATACTATTTTTATAAAAATACAAAGAACTCTTTGCTTAACTGTTGTCATAGAAACCATGAAAATATTTGTGGAAATGACAGATTTGATTTATCAAAAATAATTGTTTACAACAAGTATTAAAGAGATATTAGAGAAGAAAAAAAAAAATGGCGAAATACATAACCAATGAAATATATACATAAGAGGTAAGAATTATCACTACACTCCATCAGCCATCATAAAGCCTGGTAATCAGTGATGACTGTTACGGGTAATCCCGAGGTAACATCGATGTTGCCTCGAAATTTCTCCACCGCCTAGCGGTAAGGGCTTCTAGCTCGGTTGTCGAATAATTTCTCTCAGGGGGTATTAAGAATCGACTTGCGTATTCGACAGGATGTTCTGCTTCTCCCTCCCCCTGGGTTAAAACTGCACCGATAGCATAACTACTGACATCTGTTTTTATGATATATGGCTTAATTTTATCAGCTTGTCTCAGGGTGAGAGCTGATATCAGAGACTGCTTGAGTTTATTATAAGAATCCTCTAGGTCTTGTCCCCAATTCCATGCAGCGCCCTTTTTGTAAGCCTGGTGAGAGGTTCAGCTACCTTAGAAAAATCTTTGACAAACCGTCTATACCACGAGCAAGTTTGGAGAAAGGATAGCAAATGCTTAAGATTGGAAGGTGGAAGGAAAGCATCTTGATGTGGCGTAAGCTAATACGGAATCGGTCTATTAGTCTTTGGAAAGTCGCAGTAGCATTGCGTAATCCAAATGACATTCTAAGAAATTGATAAATGGCAAAGGTGTGATAAAAGCGGTCTTCTCCTGATCCACGTCTCTTACCTTCACCTGCCAGTAACCAGATTTTAAATCCAATGTGCTCATTACGGGAGTAGACTTTGCATCGTGAAGTAGGTCATCCAATCTTAGAATTAGGTACAATCGGCCTACTCGGCGGTCGTACACCCCTAAGACTATAATGGCTTGCGAGAAACGTCCGCTCTCTACGTAAGCGCACTCACACAGAAACATCTACGCCTTATCGGATGCAAGGGGGCGGGGTCCTTGTTTTTTTTAGTGCGTTGCGTTGTTGTTGGGCATATTTCGAGCCGATTAGAAGATTGTAAATACTATTATAGGATTGTGACTTTTGTTGTAAGAGCGCTTTTTGTAGTTGCGCGAAATAGCAATGAATTATTTTATTGTAATACATACAAATCTACAATAATGTTATAAATAGTTTATATTGTATATTTATTCGTTTGTGTTGTTGAAATAGTAAAGAAGTAGTTTAAAGCTTGGAGAGGAATATAGTATATTTTGCCTCAATACCATTATACATGTGAAATTGTGGACGGAGGTGCGGGAAACCGTTAGATTTTAATATTTTTTTAAATTACTTTTTGATCTGTAGTCTATCTTTTCTATAAATATGAGTTAGTAGAGGAGTTTAAAACTAGTGCCTGTAATTTATGACCTATTTTCGTTGTTTTATATTGTGCGTATGTTTTAGTATGATTCTGTTATATGTAGGTTCATCGAAAATATTTAATTTAATTTTTGTAAAATTATTTTGCATTTTTGAATAATAATCCATACTATATAATATTATACGTGTGAAAGTAACTCTGTCTGTCTGTCTGTTACGCTTTCACGCTCAAACAGCTAAACCGATTTAGATAAAATTTGGTATGGAGATAGTTTGAGACCGGGGAAAGGACATAGGATAGCGATAACCTTTATCCACGCGGGCGGAGCCGCGGGCTAAAGCTAGTAATATATGTTTCAAAAATGCGAAATGATATATATAAATACTAGCTTTCGCCCGCGGCTCCGCCCGCATGGATGTCGGTTATCGCGATAAAAACTATCCTATGTCCTTCCTCGGGACTCAAACTATCTCCATACAAAATTTCATCTAAATCGGTTCAGCTGTTTGAGCGTGAAAGCGTAACAGACAGACAGACAGAGTTACTTTCACATTTATAATATTAGTATGGATAGTAATAGTAGGTATAGTATGGATTTTTCAAATATTTAAGTTATTTAAGTCTTTATTTTGGCTTGCCCTCCGTAGGTATTTAAGAGGTAGTTCAACTCATCAGCAACTATGAGTTCAATGATTAATCTATACCTAAATATAGTATGTTTGTTTGAACGCGATAATCTCAGGAAGTACTGGGTAAATTAAAAAAATCTATTACTGTTGGATAGCCTATTTATCGAGGAAGGCTATAACATCACGCTACAACCAATAGGAGCAGAGCAGCAATGAAAAATGTTGCAAAAACGAGGATAATTGAAGCAGACGAAGTTTACGGGTCTTCGTCTGCTTCAGTCAGCTAATCCATACTAATATTATAAATGTGAAAGTAACTCTGTCTGTCTGTCTGTCTGTTACGCTTTCACGCTCAAACTACTGACCCGATTTAGATGAAATTTGGCATGGAGATGGTTTGAGTCCCGGGAAAGAACATAGAATAGTTTTTATCGCGATAACCGACATCCACGCGGGCGAAGCGGCGGGCGAAAGCTAGTATGCTATATATAGTTGTTCCCAGTGACTCCGCTTGCGTATATCTTGATTCGAGTGATAAGAATCCTACGTCCTTCACCTATGCTTTTAAACCTATATCATTTTGTAAATTTCAAATAACCATTGGATTGATTTAACGAAATAAAGATATTTGAAATTTAAAATTTAAATCTGGCTAGTAGCTTCAGGGTAAACCTCTACATACAACTTTAACTCTTTAATATTAATAGTATAAGTATGGTTTTAATTCAGCGAGTTATATTTATAACCACAGATTATTTTAATATAAATTAATGTATTACCTGGAATGAGGGCAAGAAATAAAGAAAAGAGTCAATTGTTTTATTAATTTTATGGATCAGTCAAACAATTCCATAACACATTTGTGCATATATAAATCATTTAATGAAATGATGAAAAAATAAGATGAGGTATGCAAACTAAAACAATAAGCCAAATTCATATTAGTTAACAATAACGATATATTTTTTATATTATTAAATTATTATTTTATCATGCTATATAGTCAAAGTGCTTACAAATAAATATTATATTAATAACGTCTTAGTTAATGAAAATAATCAGTTTCATTAAATTAAGTAACAATGTATAAATTATTAATTATCTCAGATGCTAGCTTATATTTATTACAATAAAATAACCAAAAAGTTTAATTTAGATTACAATTTAAAATAATTACAAACATTTAATTTCAATATAATCCATTGGCTCTACCGTCAATACTACTACTGTGCTGTTAACAATAATTCGTCCTCACATTCAGACTTCCGGCTTCAAATTTCTGGGCTTGTATCTAGTATTATTTACAAGCCATAAGTTCTGACGAATGTGTGCACTTGATTATTAAAAAAAAAGTGTCTGAAAATTTTGCGTGTGATAAATCAAAATCTGTACTCGCGAGCGAAACGCACTCTTGCTTCTTGTAGTTCTTGTCCTAATTTTTGTAGCGGAATAATGCACACATTTCTTATAGCCTGCATGCCGTAGTCAAATAGTCTAGCGAACGTCGACGTCTTGGTAAATGGCTGCACTTCGTATGTGCTGACCATTTGCGTTACGTGATCCGACGTTAAGACAGTCCTCCTCAGCATCCCACTATAGCCAACGGCACGATGTAGCTCTCTGAAAAAAAATACGAAGTTAAAATAAATGTTTAAAAGATCTTCGATACCCACTCATTAAGAGCTTGAATGAATGGAACAGTCAGACAAGCACATTTTTAAAAAAGGTGTTATTTTATTATACCTAATAGTATTTCTTTACAAATCAACAGACAATGAACGAGTTGTCACTGATAAAATTAGATACTAGTTCTTAAATAGTTGACATATGATTGAAAATAGAATAAGCGTTAATATGAGAAGCTACCGACTGCGAAAACAAATTCGCATGCAAACTATTTTCAATTCTATGTAATTGATTTTAAAGATGATAATTGCCTTAATCGTTTCCAGTTTTAGGACATTTATTGTGCGTAGGTATCATGAACCTATTTTTTCGGCAAACATATTTATGGCACCTGGAATTACCGAACCGTGGGAAAGCAAAAACTTATTGTATGCAAACTATTTTCAGTTCTTGTGTAACGATTTAAAGACGATAATTGAATAAAGGATTCTTAGTTTTACAATTTTTACTATGGGGATCATTTAACTATTGTTTTATCAACACAATATAGATACGCTTTATGATTTCTAAAATTTACTAAAGCGTGTGAAAGAAAACAATTTATTTTGACAAAAGTAGTTTAAATTAATTAGGATTTTCAATACTTTAAAAAAAATTACATAATTTATTTTGTTTAAATATAAATATTTTAAAAAGAGTTATGCATAACATCTTTAATATGAGAAAAATAAAAATGAAACACCATGATTTAATAAGGGTGGATTTAAGTATGAATCATAGAAAAAAAATATAAGTGTATAAAAGCACGAAATTCCTACTCTTCACATTTAAGTAGAGACAGCCTTTTATATGTTGCCACTCGTTATACAAAATAGTTTTTGTTCCGATTAGTACTACGTTTCGTTATTATATTTCAGATTAATTGAACAAGTGAAAGTCTAGTTCCAAGAAGTTCATCTTTAAAAAATATACGAATTACCAAGTGACTCAGAACACCATGTTTAAAGTAAACTAAATGTAAATATTATTGGACATCAAAAAATGTAAATGAACTTTCACTTTACATTGATTTATGAAAAAGACATTAACGGCATATGAATTTATAATAAATAATTTTTAATATTATTTATTTGTTGAAAATCATAAGTAGTCCTATACCTATGTATGATAATATGTATATATATATATATATATATATATATATATATATATTAATTATTTATATATATAATAACTTATATTCTTATAATTTCGGTAGTAAATTAGTAGAATGATTTTTCGACAATCATCGTCATATTTGAATATATTTCATAAAATTTTAATAAACTAAGCACTTAAATCTTTCTCACCCATTGCACCGTCTATTAACAAAAACCATTTAGTAGTTATCGTTTTTTTTAATTATATACGAAATAAATACATTTCACTACACTACATAGTAAAATTAAAAAACAGAAGAAAGACAAGAAGAGAAACAACTAATCCTAATGTCTGCCATCATCATTGAGAATATTATTATATTATATCAACGAAACAAACCTTAGCTATGAAATTAACCATAGTCTTCAGAAATATTGATTATATTATTATTTGGTCTCCCCCAATTACTTTTTAACCAATAGCCAATTCTATTGTTAAACATTATTAATAATTATTGTAATAAAATATAATTTGAATTTGACTTACCGTAACATTTAACTCCCGCGATATTTGGTAAAGGTTTGTCCTGTATCCTTGGCCATGAAGATCCAAAATTTGATTCCCGGTTTAAATTTCGGTTAATTGTGAAGACTCGCAGAGGTCAGCAAGAAAGCACCAAACAGTCCAATAAATCACAGCCACCATAGGTAAACAGATCAAGAAGAAACGGTCCACTAATTCACACCACAAGTCAACGAGAGTTCAATCAGTAGTTTTGGGGTCAACAAAATGGCAAGATATCGGAATCCGTAAACAGAACAAGTCGTGAGCAAAATTCAGTAAACACGCGCGCGTCATCATACAAGGAAGTGCAAATTGCAACTAAGTTAACAAAAATGTTTTATGTTCCCGTTCCCACACCTTAGCCCCGTCCTAATTGGTTGGAAGTAAAATGTGGGAGTGGTTTTTGCATTTGTGTGTGTGACCGAACCGTTGTGAACCGTTCATAGTAAAAGATTTTCAGGTGGTCGAGCATCAAGTGGGCCGATTGTACGTATCAGGCACTGATTGCGTTCAATTTCCTCTAATCCACGCATATTCGGAATTCTCCAAACCAAAGTTTAGATATCATAACCACGAGAGCAGCCCAAGGCGACGAAGATGGTACAATAATGATATCATCTAACATTTTCTTAATTTCTTTCTTTAGTACCAACTTTCATGGTGGGGTTAAACGATACGGGGTCACTAATATCGGGACATGATTTCCCGTGTCAATGCGATGGTCTACTTCTTTTATGGGCTGTCCATTAGCAATAAAAATACTTTCGTAGTTTGACAACAATTCGCTTAATTTATTTTTAAAGTCTACCTGTACTTCTAAGGACAAGATTTCAACTGTCGTCAGTTGTCTTCCCAAACAATGCCTGAGAATGCGGAGATAACTTCAAGTCAGCTCGGTGTACGTTAAGTTGGGCATCCCGCAGCATGTAGTTCAGACGTGGAGAGTAGCCGTCAAACGTAACATCCTCTCTCCGCCGCTTCATATGGGGTGGAGTGTCCGAAGTAGGCAGTGGTATCATTCTATTCTAGTTCTGGTGGAAGGCCGGGTGCCCCATAGTCTTCCAATTTATCTGGAATAATCTGCATTTTCTCAACTATCGGATTGTGTTCATTAGGAGTGTAGCTTCCACTATACCAAACGGAACTATGCGAACCTCGTCTGCAGAGTCTTCAAAATAAACAAAGTCCTCCTTGTATAGCTCTTGCGTAAATCCAGGTAAATTGTGGTAGATTTAACACCAGTCCCGCCTTTTCCAAGAAAATGATGCCTAATAGCGTTTTGTTGTTTTTGAAGTTGGGTAGCGCCATAAAACTAGTATTGAAGGAGCGTCCTGCCAACTCAACTGACGCTCGGAATGTTGGGACCTTGTGTCGACTCGTTGCGCCGTCTGCTAGGGTAACCCTCACAGTTTCGAAATCAAATTTGTAGCCCTTAGTCTGTAGTACTCTATAAGGCTTAAAGAAGCTACATATATTGGTTTTAGCTCCGGTGTCTATATGTGCGGTACCATTTATACATGCTATTTTCTTGGGTTTCTAATCGCACATTCACAGTGCAGAAGCCTATGTCCACAGTTTTAACAGCGCCACTGCCTTTGGGACAGTTGCTCCTGGCGAACCCTGGTGTTCCACATCCGTAGCACGATATTCTGGGTTGCGAAGACGAAGGTGCTTGCGTTGTGATCTCCTTGGACTTGCTTTGGCTTGGCTCATTCTTTGTGGTCGCCGCGTCCTCATATCTTTTCTTTTTTCAACAGACGTTCGCCATATGACCGAGGTTTTTGCAGTAGTGACAACGTATCTTCCCTTTCTGTGGCTTTCCATAGTCGGACGGTTTAGCAGAGGTAGGTGGTCTGGATATCTCTGTGAGAATATGTTCCACGCTTCGAGCCAAAGTCAGCAACTCGTTGAAGGTTTTTATTGATTCTCGCGGTATACGGATCAAATGTCAATTCTTAGTTGCCCAAATAGCATATCAATTTGGTGCTCTTCCGTAAGAGTGGGTGCGCAGGGATTAGAGATATACTAGACCTCTTCCTCGCGACGTATGATTTAGTGGTTTCGTCAACTCCTTGTTTGTCACAAACGATGTCTTGATACAATAAATATCCTGGTTTCTTCGTAACCTTTTTTTGAAATTCAGCCTACGTAATTATGGTAGACTTCACTCCCTGCCACCAAATGCCAGCATTTTCCGTCAGGATTAGAGGAAGCCAGAAGAGAGCCTCGTCATCCAGTATCTTCTTGATGGTCTTGAAAATATTCAACGCCACCAGGAATGCCTCGATAGTGTTGGTATCCTTGCTGCCATTGTACGTAATCTGGCATAAAGTGGACGTCTTCGTCGTCTCGCGCCCTTCCTGATGGGCGGGCGGGGAAACCATTTGGAGCATGCTACCTTTGGTAGTAGTCATCGCAGCTCGTTACAACGAGCCGGTCCTTAGGTGTGGGCCGCCTCGAGTCGGCCAGCCAGGTGAGTCTCCTTGGGTAGAGGCCCGGCTAGCCGCCTACGAGAGGGCGGCGGTGGGTAGTCCAGTCCGGGTAATTTTCGCTCAAGGAGAGGAATTCGCAATAAGCGATAGGCCCGACCGCCTCGTTGTGGCGACCGTCCTCGAGGGAGGCCAACGGCCAACCGGGTGAGTCTCCATGGGAAGAGGCCCAGTTAGCCGCCTACGAGAGGACGGCGGCGGGTTGTCTTCTCCGGTAGGTGCTCCGCTCAAGGGTGCCGGAATCAGCTCCCGGGTGCTTAAGCCTTGCCCTGCGTGCTAGTGTATATTCCTCAGGAGGAAGTGGGGCTAGACCCACGAGATGTGTTTCGGATGAGCTGTCTGCCCGCCCAAACATTCTTCCGGTGAGCTCCCTTATGAACTCCTCCAGGTTCTGCCATCGGAGATCTCGGTGGATGATGCTGTTCATAGATTATATACTTATACTGGTATAGATACGCCACTCTATGATCAAAATATGAAACTCAAGGGTGCACTCCACCGATAGATGGCGTGCAACCATTATTTGTTTTTGTGCGGCTCCTATAGGTGGCGCTTTTAACTTAAATATATTTAGTGATATTTAAAATCAATAAATGATTTCAAATATTTACAAATCATATAAACATAAATCATAAGTATTTACAATCATTGACTGACTTATTAATGTAATTTAAGGTGCAGAAAAATATAAAACAAAGTTATTTATCGTTTTCTTTTATTAAAATATTCAAAAGCTTGTCTTTTTATTTGGTCATTCTTATCAAAAATAGCATTTTTTCCATTTAATAAATGATTCACCCCTAATCACCAACTGTGTACAATCAACTTAATAGATATAAAATTAAAATGCACAATCAATATAAAATTTAAAATGATTTAAAAAAAATGTATTTGAATCAGCTCGAAGGCATGCAACAATCACGTAATATACATTATTCATTAAATCAATAAATCCATCGCTTGGATGAAATAGTGATTTTTTTGTGTAATTTAATTTCGTAAATAAATGAATCAAAATCAGGCCTAGATTTGCTTAAATTATTTGAACAAATAGTGCAATTTTTAAAATTTTTTTTCTTAATCACAGAACCAGTAACATATTTTTTTGATTCAGCATGTAAAAGATAATCACTATTTTTTATTTCCGTCACCACATTTACTAAAGAATCAATATTACATGCAAAATCAACAGAATCAGAATCATCATGATTGTTTACAATTAGATACGATAATGATTGCATAGCAGTATTATAATCATTTTCACAATTAGCTCCTGCTGAATGAGGAGAATTATAATTATTGACAATCAACGTTTTAAAAGCATTCATAAATTGATCACAATTAGGGTTAATATTTCTCACACCATTACTTCTAATACTACTAAATAAATTTTCGAGAGGGTCTTGATTGAAATTTCTAGCTACTAAATTAGTTATATTTATTATATATATATATATATATATATATATATATATATATATATATATATATATATATATATATAAATTAGTTATATTTATTAATATATAACATGATTGGGACAGGGGCGTCCAATCTTGTTTCATTATTTTTCTGCATTTGGTTACCACCTTCTTCCAGTCTTCTGCAGATACATTGTCGACCGCACTTTTTAATAACTGCAACATTTTATTTGCTGTGAAAGGTGGTGTTGTGTTGTGTCTGGCAGCGTAACCTTAAAAGAGACATATTTTTACTAACATTAATTATAACAGTAGTTAATACTTAAAGAACCTATCTAATTGAAATTCAAGCAAACAAACCTTTAACTTGGGCCCAGATAAGCTCGATCGGATTATACTGGCAGTGGTACGGGGGTAGTCTTATGACGGTATGACCCTTTTCGTGGGCTATATCATCTAAGACATACGTTGGAGTACTAGGTTTGTGCAGATCAACGAGTGTTAATAATTCATTTTTGAGCATAGAGTCATTGGCCTCTATTCCTTTTTCTTGAAGCCATGCAATGATTTCTAATTTTCTATTTGCCGAAGTTGGTTGTTTTTGCTTTTGTACCGAGTGATATGGGGCGTTATCCATAATAATGCAATGTGGCTCCTTTAAATTATCTAATAATTTTAAAAACCACTCTTTAAATTTTTCAAAATTCATTTCCTCGTGTTATTCAGTGGTATTAGTTGATTTGAATGCCAACAGGCAATTAGGCACAAAACCAGATGACGTCCCAGCATAAGTGATGATTGATCTTTGACCTGTGCCTTCAGGTACTTTGGTGGTTGATTGTGCAGTATCATCGGTCCAAGCTTTGGATACGGTATGATTGGCGTTTAGCCATGTCTCGTCTAGAAACACTACTTTGTCCCAATTTGTGATTCTTTTGACTTTTCGGAGAAAATTCACGTCCTGCTCCCCGGAAACCCCATTGTTTATTTTCCTGTTTATAAATTATGAATACAATTGTACGACATATGTACTGTCTTTGTACTTACTTGAAAACAATTGTACCTTAAAACTTTAGCGGGTACAGCCAACTGAAGTGTGGGTTGCTATAGAGCATCTCCCTAGCAACCCCAAGTAGTTTTCTTAGAAATTTTGTCTATGACGTAAAGAAGTTGTTGAAGGACAATGTAGGTACTCTTTTTTTAACACGGAATGTAATGTGTATGACTACTAATAAAATTATTTTAAAATTTCGGTTACTAGCGCCTAAGTAAAATTAATAGCAAATTTGTATCAAGCGCTTTCATATAAAATAGGTAGGCGTTGTATGGTAAATAAATTATTACCAGGAAAAAATAATAATAAAACACTGTCTGCATTATAATTAAACTAATCTTTATTGCACACTAATATAAAAATCATAAAAGACGGAAACAATAAGTGCTGTGCACCTGTGTTTATGTACACCATGATATCACCTGCATACATAGTTTGTTTGTAATGACATTGGCCACCGTTTGATAGATATACATACTGTTAGTGTGACCAACATCTCCCCTGTAGAACCTACTTATTGTATCCTAGAGGTAATTACCATTATAAGCGCTAAGGCTTTAAAGTATGCAAACGACGCTGGTTCGTCCTCCGGTGTGACATCCCTTAGTCGCCAGGACGACACCCACAGGAAGAGATAGGGAGGTACTATGTAAACTATGGATCTAGATAATTCTATATCCAGTACATATAAAGGAGCGTATAAAGGCGAGTTTTGGCAACGTTCGCGCTATATCGAGAGGTAATTGAATGGGTGTGTTCACAGAGTTTGTATTAATAAAATTTCTAGAACTACACAGTTACGAGATTAATATTGATAAACTTTCGCGATTTGTACACATTATGAAAATATATATATTACGGGTCTTAATCGCGTGAATAATTTAAGGTAAAATACCTTGTTTATTGCCCAACGTTTCGACCGTATTGCAACGGCCGTGGTCCCGGGTAGACTGACCACGGCCGTTGCAATACGGTCATTATACGGTCACAAAACACGGTATTTTACCTTAAATTATTCTTCACGCTATTAATACCCTTAATATATATATGTATTTTCATAATAGTTACGAGACTGTATCAGATCTTCACTTTAGCTCTTGAATTGTGTTTCTAGTTTGATACCTAGCCATACATGAATAAGCAACCAATAAGGCTTGCCTTAATAATTAAATTAATTAATAAAATAAGTAAAGCGGTGCAAGGTAGTTTCAGAGTGGTATCCAAGAGACGGAAGAGAAGCCGTGGAAGGCAGTGTATAAGATGGGAGGATGACATTAAAATGACTGCTGGCCCAATATGGAGACGGGTAACTCAGGACAGACCACAGTGGTAACTGTTAGAGGAGGGCTATGCCAAGAGGCACACTGAGACTAGAGACATTTTATAAGATACGAATGATACAAATGCATACATCTCTAATCCCAGAATAAAAGGCTTTATTTTTTTTTATAAAAAACGACTCCCGCAGTAGTGTACAAGACCTGTGTCGCGGGGGACTTTACAAACATACACATAGTACACCCAAGACCCCCGGAACAAGAATTTGTGGATCACACAAAGTGGTGTTCCGTTTGGGAATCGAATGGGATCGTACAGAGAGCCCTATTATTTTGGATTGGCAAACAAATTAAGTTTTAATATAAATTAATAAGTGTGATTGAAATGATTTATTTATTTTTGTTTTATGCACCTTATTTTTAAGATCATCATAACAATACCAGTTTGATCCCGTTTTACAATGAGCTATGTAATGACCCAAACTTGTTTTATTTGTTGGAGGTACATACTCAATAACTGATGCAAGGTCATACTGTCTATTTGCTTTAAGAACAATAGTTTTAGGCAATTTCTCTATTGTTACTGTATCAACTACTTCAAAGGTTATAATGTAATCAGATAAATCATATGTCATGTTCACTATGCCAGAACAGTGTTTATTTATGCACTGAACAAATTCATCACTCAACATAGAGTTTGCTGATGATTCTAAACCTTCAAGGCTCTCTGTTAAGTATAGAATATTTAACGGCAAAATTGGTAACAATCTTTCTATTCTATAGTCACAAGTATTGCACTTTTTGGAGAATTTCGCACTGCTGTATTCCTTAACTAAAATTGACTCAAATATCTTGGTGACATTACACTGACAATCATAAATTGTCATATTGCCTTGGGTAGAGAGTTTATCACAAAATTGTATAAGAATATTTGATCTAAGTTCTAATACGTCAACATCTAAATCGTTTAGAGATACTGCTTTAACCAATGCAGAGAAATTTGAATTTATGGTATCAATTTGTTCAGCTAAAACTTTATTTTCTTTATAGAGGACAGCATATGCTTGCAAGACTGCATCAAATGCGCAGGTATTTTGTAAAATGATGTCTTTCTGTCCTGTTCTACTAATATTCCCGTTTGGCATCAAATGCACATATTTTATGTTAGTTTTGGGTTTGATTGTCTCAATTTCTTTTCTCCTCGGACCGCGGTAGCGTTTAGACGTGTGACCCGTGCAACTTTTAAATTCAAAATCTTTAAATTTAATATTATTTTGGTAATAAATAAACAAAATAAATTCGATCAAGTACTAGGCGCGCAGTGCTCGGTGGAGATACGCGTGGTCACTGTGGAAGGAAGACAGCAACAGCGGTGACAACAACAGCAAGCGCAGCTACTACAGTGCACGTACGTCACGTCACGCCGCCACAAGTCATTTTTACGCTTGACACAATTTATGAGCGACAGCGATTAGCGGATAAAAGTTTGTGTTTGGCCCAAGTACAAACAATATTTGAAGATACTATTTTAATTACTTCTCTTTTCTACTTCTGCTGCAATGTATAAAACACCCCCAAATTCTACAAAAGAAAATACTGGACGCGAAGATGAAGATAATTTACTGAAAACGCCGCAAATTCAAGCTATCCCTTCACGTTCCGAATCGGATATTAGAAGACTTTATGATGAAGAAGCTTTGCATATGAACGTAACGCAGAGATTTAAACGGAAATACACGTCTAGTGAGGTCAACAGCGATGATATGGAGAGTTTCAAAAATGAAATGAGAGATTTGATGAAAGAATTGTTATCTGCCCAAAATATCCGCCTTGACAAATTAGAAAGTCATATGATGGAGATAAAAAATCATAACTCGGACATTAAATCAACCACTGGTGAGCTAGAAAAGTCTATGACTTTTGTCTCCGATCAGATTTCATCACTTGCGATGAAAATAACTGACCTGGAAAAGGAACGAAAGTCAATGATAATAAAAGTGACTGCACTGGAAAAGAAACTGGAAGCATACGAGTTTAATCTTGTTAAAACTTCTGCAGAAATTCGCAACGTACCCAAAGTAGACTACGAAACAAAAACAAAGCTATTTGAAATTATACACAACCTGTCAAAACATGTAGGCATAACCGAGGCAAACTGTATTCGCGACGTGACACGACAACCATCCAGAAGGGAACACAAAACTTCAAATATTACTATTGAATTTACGAACACCCTTATCAAGAGCAATTTCCTGATGGCGGTGAAAGAGTACAACAAAAAGAACCCAAACAATAAAATTAACTCACACCAACTGGGTCTGCATTCTTCACCACTAGTACCCGTATATATAGCAGAACAACTGACAGCTTGTACCAAAAGATTATTTTATCTTGCAAGGAACTTTGCAAAGTCCAACCAATACAGTTTCTGCTGGTCTTCTTATGGACGTATCCTGTTGAAAAAGGATGCGGATAGTCAACCCATTGTAGTGAACAATGAAGAACAGCTGCGGCAACTGGCCTCTTCCAATACAGCATGACTACGCATGTATAAACCTTTTTTACTTTGTTTAGCTTTTTCCATCTTTAGTTTAAGTTTAATTTATAATTCAACAACTAAATATACCCACATTGTTATTATTGCTCTAAAAACATGTGCGATCTGCAGTAACATTTTAATACAATTTTCTTTCAACATCAAAAACTACACCTTACATATACAACACAACTTCCATGCACACATAACTAATCTTTTAACATATATCCACACACACTTTCAAAATCAAATCACTTACATCAAAATTAACCACTGCATCACATCCTGCTATTTGCTACGTTTCTTCCTTATTCGGCTGTGCTTTCCAGTATTTAGTAAACATTGCCTACATGCTTATATCTCATGCAACTACTTAAAACCTTATATGTTCCACTATGAGCTGTTGGTCTCTATTCGGATAGCTAAAATCAACGTCGCATCCTTATCTGAAATAATTAATATGCTACGGTATTCAGCCCTTCTGATGCATGCTTAAAAAGTTTAAAATTCGATCACTTACAGAACCTTCATAATGATCTAGACCAATTCTCAATTGCACACTCATCTATCAGCCAAATTGAGGATAGCAAGCGTTTAGCTTGCTCACACGGAAAATCACTATCACTTCTATGTCAAAACATAAGGAGTATTAATAAAAACTTTGACGGATTGCTTACACTACTTCATAGAAGTGACGTACTTTGGGACATTATCATTCTTACAGAATGCTGGTTACTAAACTCACCAAATTTACCAAAACTAAATGGCTATAATTCCACAATGACTTCTAAGATACACACACAGAATGAAGGGGTCGTAGCATACTTCCGCAGCCACCTTCAAATATGCAGCTCAGAACCGGTCCTACTAGACGCCAATTGTTTATGTTTAAAAATTAACAAGGATACTGTGGTAATCGCGGTTTACCGTCCACCGTCTAATCGTAACGTTTCGGACTTCTTACAATCGCTAAATGATCTATTGAATATGTACCACACTTACAGAAATATAATACTAACGGGTGACATAAATATCGATATCTCTGAGAATAATAACGACCCTCGCTCAGCTGAATATCTTAATTTGGTGGCATATCACGGTATGCTGCCGGCCCATACTCTATGCACAAGACAAAATCGTACATGTCTTGATCATCTTATTCTTAAGTCAAAATTACCAGCTTTTTGTTATGTAGCAAGCACTTCAGTCACTGACCATGACACAGTATTACAGTTTTATTATATATTTTCTCCGCTATAGATGTTTATCTAATACCACTACATTTAAGTACAAACAAATAAAAATTCTTAACTATGATAATATAGAATCTGACATTAGCAACATTGATTTTAGTCCCATATATAGCTTACATGATGTTAACGAAGCAACTGATTACCTTATTAATAGTATAAATACAGTTATTACCGCGAATTCAAATTTAAAATCAGTTCCTAACCGTAAAAGGCTACAAAAATACTGGATGACTCCCGGCTTGTTAAAATGTCTACGCAATAGGGACAGTCTACATCTTAAACTTAAAAACAACCCAAATAATGAAATCCTAAGAGTTACTTATAATAGATACAGAAACTATTGCATAAATTTATTAAGGAATGCTAAATTAAAATATAATAAAAACCAAATAGATAATGCCAAGGGCAATACTAAAAAAGTCTGGGATGCAATAAAAACAATTACAAATACAACCAAAGAAAAAAGTCCACCGTTGGAACTCCTATCCATGGCGGACCCTAAGCGCTCCGTTAATGACGTTAACACCCATTTTGCAAACATAGGACGATCGAAACCTGCAACATTGACAGGCAACAATAACGTTCATCCTCACCTAGCTGATAACCTACCGTACCATCCATACACTTTCACCATGTTGGAAACAGATGAGACTGAAATAGAGAACTCTATTGACAATCTAAAAAATGATAGTGTTGTGGGAAGTGACAACATTTCTGGAATGTTCCTTAAAAAATACAAAACCTTCCTGATTTCACCAATCACATACATATGTAATCTTGCATTGAGCACAGGTACATTCCCGGAGGCGTTTAAACTTGCAGTTGTTCACCCTATTTATAAGAGTGGTGACCGAAATAATCCGACGAATTACAGGCCAATTTCTATACTCCCAACTCTCTCTAAACTATTAGAGAGAGTTATAAACTCCAGGCTTAGAAAGTTTATTGAGACAACTGAAATTCTTTCCCAACACCAATACGGTTTTCGATCAGGTTTATCTACAAGCAATGCAGTTTTGGATTTATCCAATAAAGTCGTCGCCCAACTTGACCAAAAACAGAAAGTCATAGGTGTCTTCCTGGATATCGCGAAGGCTTTTGACACTATTTCAGTACATGTCCTCTGCACTAAATTGGAAAAGATCGGTATCAGAGGCACTCAACTTTCCCTATTTAAAAGTTATCTACTGAATAGGAGACAGTACGTAAAGATCAGCGACTACTATAGCGATGAACTAACAGTGGTAAATGGAGTTCCTCAAGGCAGTATTCTCGGACCAACTCTATTCTTACTTTATATTAACGACCTTTGTCAATTAAGCCTGAAGAATACCACCATCTTTACTTACGCTGATAATACTGCCCTTATAACTTATGGTGATACTTGGGAGTCTACATTTGGGTACGCTCAATCCAATCTAGACTTAGTGACTAGCTGGCTTTCCAAAAATCAACTCAGGCTCAATGTAACCAAAACAACATATCTTTCCTTTTCGTTAACTGCGCCAGGAAAAAATCCTTCCTTGTCGCTTTCTCTTACTGCGCATTCATGTAAACCACTCTCTCTACCTCCTTGTAACTGCCCTACTCTGTCTCGATCAAGCTGTGTTAAATACCTTGGTGTACAAATTGATGATCAATTTTCATTTCACGCACACATAGATGCACTTACATCCAGGCTTCGAAAACTAATTTTTATCTTTAAAGCTCTCCGTCATGTAGTAAATCCCCAAATTCTTAGAATTACCTACCTTGCTCTGTGTCAATCCCTCACGCAATACTGTATTACAGCCTGGGGAGGCTCAAATAAGACCTATCTCCTAAAATTAGAACGCGCCCAACGAGCTGTGCTAAAAGTTGGTTGGAAGCTACCATTCCGGCATCCTACGACCGACGTATATAAAATTTGTAATGTCTTGTCTGTGCGTAAATTGTATATTCTTAATATTATCCTCACCACTCATTCATTAACCCCCTTTGACCCTTCCAAATCCGATTTCAGGCGACGCAAATTTCAGGTGTGTTCGCCTGTATCGGTCAGAACAAGCCTTGCCCAACGATCTTTTTATTTCCTAAGTCACTATACGTATAACAAACTAAATAAAATATTGAATATACATCCGATGTCAAAATTTCAATGTAAGAAAACACTAACTAACTGGCTATACAATCTAGACTATGATGAAACCGAAAAGATTATAGTCACATCTAAGTAGCGAAACGCACACACACACACACACAGACACGCGCACACCCTCACACACACAAACACACACACACACACACACACACACACACACACTCGCATATGCTCACTCACACATTCACTCAAACAGGCAATCACGCACTCTTATATAATAACATTGAACTTACCTTATTGATATTCTTGTTCTAGTTCCTAATAATCTCCAAATTGTAAACTAAGCTTTATATCTTTATTCCTCTTAGTATGTTAATCTTGTACGTATTGCACTCTATTATTTAGCAGTAAACTAAAATATATAATCATAGAGAGAGCCTGGAGATTTGTCACACAGGTTTCGTACCTAGTACGAACTCCAGCTCTCACTAAGGTTCCTCGTATTATGTAAAACAAACAAATTGTAACATGCTTGTAAACCTTATTGAGAGAAATAAACGTTATTATTATTATTATTATTATTATTATTATAATTAAAGGTTTTGGTTTATTATTTTCTGCATTTTTATTTCGCCAGTTTTCCTCACACTTAGGTTCTGCAATAAATATAGAAGTATTCGTGAAAGATGTTTCACTATCAGTTATGCATTGTATTTTAGGTTTGGGGTCCAATAAATCAATGACAGCATCATGCCGACTATCTATTTTCTGAAAATACTTAGGGTAAGAGCATTGTGCTGACTTTAGCTCTCCCGATAAATACTCGTTATGAATCATAATAAAACTATCTACTCGCAGAAGTCCACTTCTTGAATTAATTAATAACTGTTTGATATTCTTAAAGTAACTCTCTACGTTACTACTAGACGCACTGATGTTTGATTCTGTGAATGGAGGCAGCATTAGATTAGTCCAAAGAGGTAATCTTTTCAAAAGTTTCTTAAAGCTTTCAATAAATGTCGGAAAATAGTAAACATTTTCATAGATTGTCTCATCGCAAAGGTCACTGTACAATGTTTCTTTATTTATTATATTGTCAAATTGAGCAATAATCGGATTTTCTTCTTTAGAATCACCATCATTTTCATCTAATGTTGATCCAGCTCTTCTTGAATTTTCGTCTGATTCCATTATCTCATCTAATTTTTCGTCTTCTCTATTACTCGTAGATATGCGCAATAATTTTTCTTTTGCTATTTCACATCCAGTCAATTCCCCTTTTATTGTATGTCTGTCAAACCTATTTACTGCCACTATAATAAGATTTATTATTATTTCTTTCGCCGTCGTATAATTATTACAAGATTTCAGGTTTAGTAAATGTTTTATGTAAAATTTTTTCACACGCATGTCGACATTTTTAAAACACTTAAGTCCGTACAAGGTTTTTATAAAGTGTGACGAATCAAGGCGCATAATACAATTCGGTCGAATTTCGGTTTGCTTTTCTAAAAAAGCAAAACAATGATTTAAGTAGGCTTTAGTTGTATCAAATGTAGTGAATGCTTTGACACAAGCACCAATCAAAGCACTCGAATCATCAGTAGTTACTTCTATAGGTTTTGGCATAGATTGTATCCATGTCTTTAGCCAAATGTATATGTTGTCTAGCGTTTGAGTAGCTGAAATCATCTGTGCAATTGGTATCGACGTATTCTTAATTTTTAGCATCAATATATACAAAAATAAATGCTTAGATTGGTAACAGCTTTTGGGATCTGTTGGTGGCTTTATTTTCTTAAAGATTGATCCAGTTGCGTCTAAACTTAATGAAACATGTTCCTTTTTTGAAAAAGCTTCATAAAATGTACGCTGCAAATTAGTCCAATAATATACAAAGAAAGGGTTAAGGGATAAGTTTCGAATAACATTATCAAATGGTGGTGTAAAACTCATTATCCATAACGCTAGTATCACAATTTTGTGAAAATAGCCGGACGTATTCGTCCGACTTCTTATATTTTGAAGAGTTTTAAGTGAAGGAATGAAAGGTGGTTCACGTGTATCGTCATCACCAAGGGTGCTATTAACTAATTTGTGTCGGACTACTACAGGAAATTCATTTTTCAAGCAAGAAGCAAGTTGATCCTTAGTAGATTTCGTTATTCTAACTTTTTTTGATTTGTGGGCTAATTTAGAATCTATATTTTCCAGAACACACTTAACTGTTACGGAATTACTGTACCTAGTTTTTATATATATTATAATTGTGCCATTGCATTCACGACAACGTCCATTTATCTTAATACTATCACCAGCAGTATAATTGTTTTTAAAAATCCATGTGCACCTGTTTGTGGTATTTTGCCAAATATATTTTCTCAAACAATCACTCCATTCTCCAGACGGTAGTCTCTTCTTTAAAGCACGGCTTCCATTGTTTTTAACATCATTATAAAACCGTGGTTTGATTTTTTCCCAGTCGCTTAATTGTATTTCAAAGCACATTACACTCTCACTACAATTGCTATTATTATCCTCACTACTACAGTTACTGTTGATCTCACTTGAAGAGTCAGAGTCAGACTCATTGGCACTCATTTTATTTGTGGTAATAGACAGTTCATCATTAATATTCGTTTCCTTGTTTATTGTACCAAAAAAATATTTACAATTTCTTTTAAGGGAAAGGTACAAAGCCTTTGGCGACATCTGAACACTTAACTTGCGGCTGATAGCCTTATAAACTTCACTACCCGAATGCGGCACAGTAGGTAAATTTTGAAAATGTTCACTGTATTCAAGAAACATTAACTTTTGATCTTCCAAACAAACAGAACACCTTTTTCCACGCTTCATCTTGAAGATTGCATTAAATAACAACAAAATAATATCGTAACAAAAGTATGAATGATGACTTTACCTACCCTCAATTTGTTTAGGTTTTAAACAAAAAAAAAAATTATAAATCTACGAATGTAACTATGAAAGTAATAATTCCTACATACAAATAGAACAACATACATAACACCAGCTAAAGGAAAATATTATCTAATTATAACTATAATAATAAAATAGTTTAATTATAATGCAGACAGTGTTTTATTATTATTTTCCTGGTAATAATTTATTTACCATACAACGCCTACCTATTTTATATGAAAGCGCTTGATACAAATTTGCTATTAATTTTACTTAGGCGCTAGTAACCGAAATTTTAAAATAATTTTATTAGTAGTCATACACATTACATTCCGTGTTAAAAAAAGAGTACCTACATTGTCCTTCAACAACTTCTTTACGTCATAGACAAAATTTCTAAGAAAACTACTTGGGGTTGCTAGGGAGATGCTCTATAGCAACCCACACTTTAGTTGGCTGTACCCGCTAAAGTTTTAAGGTACAATTGTTTTCAAGTAAGTACAAAGACAGTACATATGTCGTACAATTGTATTCATAATTTATAAACAGGAAAATAAACAATGGGGTTTCCGGGGAGCAGGACGTGAAAATTCACTCGAGCAAGAGCAATGTCTAACAACGATCCTTGTGGGACACCAGAAGCGACATTCACATAATTTGACCTATAAGAACCCATCACAACTGCCTGACGTCTGTTCTTTAGGTAAGACTCTAGCCAGCGCAGAAGGTTGCCTTTGATACCTACGGCATTTAATTTCGCGATCAAGATGTTGAAATTTACACGGTCAGACGCCTTTTTTCCGGGATTAGAAGGCTGAAAGACGCTTTGAAGAATTCGTTAAAAATATCGCATGTTGCCATTATAGTTCATATGTCGTGGATATCTTATTTTTTTACGCCTAATTTTAATATATTTCTAAAACTCCTGCGGTGACCTTTTGATATCAATCACGCATCTGTCTATATATTTGTTACACGAGTCTTTTTGAAGCTTCTTTACTCTTTTTCTTAACAAAGCGAACTCTGCGTAATCGTTAGGATTCTTGTACTTTTTCCATATCTTGTGAATTCTAGATTTTTCTTTGATGGCATTGATTAGAGAGACTGGGTACCATTTGGGGTAACTAGTCCTTCCAGACACTTTAACTGAGGGAACGTATAATATAATGTCGATTAATGAATTTATTTGAGAATAAAGCTTATCCACCACTTCATCAACACTATTTGTAACTAAAAACTGATTCCAATCTATTTTACATAATTCATAATTTATTTTTTCATAGTCAGCTCTAAAGAATCTCTTAATTAAACGTGGCGGGTATTGAATTGCTTTAAATCTGTCGTCATTCATTTTTATAACAAGCGGTGTATGATATCGGTCGATATTTACCAGTGACACATTGCTAGGTTTACACTTTAAGCTCGAATTAGCGATAACAAGGTCTAATATGTTCCCACTGCAGTTCGGTGCTAAGTTAAATTGAGTCATACCCATATCGACGCTGGAAAGGCTAATTGTATTAACGACCACTATATGAATTGTTCAGCAGAACGATTTAAAGTTCCAAATTTTGATAAAAAAATCATAAAAAAATAACTACTTAAGTAATCTTATTGAAAATCGGAATAGTTATTAAGAATACCCATTACTATGATATGTGAATATAAAAAAATCTAGCTGTTCTCATTTCCATTATTTTGGACTTAATACAATACAATACAAAATCTCGGTTAGGTAAAATTGACTTAAGTCACTATTTCATTACCACTGTTGTCCGGTAAACGATGTTTGAATGATCAAATAGCTGCATAAAATAAGCTAGAAAAATGTGTTAATTCTGTTTAGGATACTTCCATATCTCAGTAAAATGTATTAACGGGCCAAGTCAGGTCAAAAGAGGAAAACCAGATTACCTTAACTTGCAATAACTAAGGTTACCGGTAGGCTCTTAGTATTATCCCCCAAATATGAATGACTTAAAAAAGTTACAGGTAAAAATAAACTACACAAAATATTATTTTTTATGAATTTTAATCACAAAATCAATCACAACTAATAATAATAATAATAATAAACTTTATTTGTTCTCTCACACAGTACAAACATTTTACATAACAATCAATTTGTCCATACAAGAAAGCATTAAAATATGTATAGTCTGTGTGGGAGACTGGTCTGCTGGTAATCTGTAACACAGGTCCTCCTAGTACAGGGACCTGTGTTACAGATTACCAGCCTCTCCATGCTCTGAATAGGTGGAATATGTATCACTAGTAAGTTCTTCTTAAGATTAAACGTCATGTTAACAGTTGTGTGAGTGAGTTACGCTTGTGTATGTGTGTGCGTGTATGTGTGTGCGTGTATGTGTGTGCGTGTGTGTGTTTGCGAGTGTGTGTGTGTAAGAATGTGAGAGTGGTATGTTTGTTTACCTAACGAGTCAAGTCTAATGTGCATAAATGTTATAAGTTACAGATAATTATTAATGAATTATAATATTTTAAAAGAGGCTTACACTATGAATGAATTATAAAATAGTTGAGATGAATGAAGATAATTAGATGAAATGTTTGTAATTAATAATAAAATTAGGCATTAGATATTATGAGGCTATATATAAAAGTTTTTCAGTTTCATCGTACCCAAGCGATTTCAGCCACGATGTAACAGCTTTTTTGCAGTTGTATGTGGTAAGATGGTATATCTTGATCTCTCCATTTATTTTGTTATACAAATATCCCCCTAGAAAGCCAAAAAATTTGCCGGAGAACGCTGTCTTCCAGCCAAGACCAATAGTTTGACAGACTTTGTGTTTTATTCTCTTGCTTGAGGTGGAAGTGTCGTATGTAAGAGATGAATGTTGTTTGAGAATGATTTGTATAACAAAGAGTTGGCGAACAGTAAGGACATCAGCAAGACAATGAAGATCTCTGGTTGGGTAGAGAAAAGGTAAGAAGTGGGCTACTTTTAAGACGGCTCTTTGAGCTCTCTCCACTTTTAGCATATTCTCTTTGCTGGTACCGCCCCACACCGTAACGCAGTAAGAGAGTACAGGCTGGCATAATGATAAGTAGACCATCTTAATAAGTTTTTTGTCAGCAACGTGGCGTAAGTTTTTAAAAACGAATATTAACTTTCTTATCCTTGATGACATTAGGTCTGTATGGCGATTGAAGCTCAATGTATTGTCCAGTTCAACACCGAGATATTCAACACTGGCAGCAGAACTCAGTTGCCTACATGTGCATTCACCATTGAGTGTACAAGAATGGGCCAGAATTGAATACCCACTTAGAGTGCTAGTTGGAATGGCTCTCATAGAAAATGTTAGATATTTTGTTTTTTCTACGTTAAGGGTTAATCCGTTGTCTTTCAACCATGACGACACCACATCAGAACCTGCTTGAGCTTTACGAAAGGTTTCGTCCCAGCTGTCACCATGGAAAATCAAGGCGGTGTCATCAGCAAAGGTAACAATTTTGCCATTTGCTAGTTTGAGATCACACAGGTCGTTGATAAAGGTTAAAAAGAGGGTCGGGCCCAACACGCTGCCCTGGGGGACGCCCCATTTAACCTGCAGATCATCGCTGGTGGCATCACCAATTTTTACTCTTTGCTGCCTATTTGTGAGGTAACTTTTAAATAAGTTAAGTTGGATATCGCGAATGCCCATCTTTTCGAGCTTAGCTAGTAGGAGTGTGTCAGAGACTGTGTCAAACGCCTTAGCCAGATCGATAAATATAGAAATTACCTTTTTCCGCTTATCCAATTTTTTAACTACATGAACAGCATCATTAGTCGAGGTCCCTGCTCTAAAACCAAACTGGGAATTGGATAAGATCTTGTTTGACTCAAGATAGTTGGTAAGACGTTTGTTTAGCAACTTTTCTAGGATTTTAGATAGAGTAGGCAGAATAGAGATAGGCCTATAGTTGTTTACACAGCCTCTGTCACCACTTTTATAGATGGGAATTACGTCGGCAAGTTTAAATTGGTCAGGGAAGACACCAGTTGCAAATATTAAATTGAACAAGTAGGTTAGTGGTGGCACCAGATTTTGTTGATAACGTTTTAAAAAGCTACCAGAAATGTTATCTCGTCCAGCAGTGTTAACCTTTTTCAGGTTCATTATGAGGCTGCTAACCTCGGTTTCGTTGGTTGGGATAAGCGCGAAAGAATGAAGTTGAGTGTCAATATGGGAAGTCTTTGATGAGTTCAAATTCTGGGCCTGTTCTGCAAGGTTCTTGCCAATTGACACAAAGAAGTTGTTGACGTTATTCAATGCGGTGTGAGGGTTGTGAGCTGATATTAGTTCTGTGGCTTGGTTCGATTTCGTAGAGTAATGTGTTACTTTACGTATCGTGTCCCATAACATTTTATTGCCAGCTTTCGATGATTTAGTTATTAGGTCCTTTTCGTAATCCATTTTAATTTTTTTAAGTAACCAATTACAGTAATTTCTATACCTTACATAAATTAATTTATTAATCTCATTTGAATTCTTCCTGAATTTGATATGTAGTTTGTCACGATTTCTTAAGCACTTTAGTAATCCAGTAGTTAGCCAGGGTTTCCTTATGCGTTTGCGATTTGACTGAACAGTAATGGTGGTATTTGCTCTTATCGTAGAGGTCAATTTATCTAATAGTATCCTAGTCGCCTCATTTACATCAGATTGCTCGTATATGGACCTAAAGCACATATGCGCCATGTCTAAATCTAATCCGGCATAGTTAACTTTTTTGATGGAGTAAAGATTTTTAGTTAAGGATTTACGGTTTAGTGCAAGAAATATACTATCGTGATCAGTGAGTGCTGTTTCGGCGACATAGCAGAAAGCAGCCAATTTTGTTTTCAACATGATATGATCCAGACAGGTTTTACCGTGCGTAGGGAGTTGGAGACCAGGTAGTATGCCATGACTTGCTAGAAGGTTCAAATATGTATAACAGAAAGTGTCTTTGCTATTTGGTAAGATGTCTATATTAATGTCACCCAAAATCACTATATTCGGGGAGCTTACCCTGGTAAGTAGAAGATTTAGGGAATCTATAAAGGGTTGAGCATCCTCGTAGCCTGTAGGTCTATATAGTGCGACAATTGTAATATTCCTGTCTACTTGCAGAGTTACACAGTTAGAGTCTTGTATATTATTATTTAGTATTGTCACAGGTAACGAGCATTTATAATAGACTACAACACCTTCATTTTGAGTGAGGTTAATCTCACTACATACAGAGTTATACCCGTCCATAGAAGGGATATAAGGGGCACTTGGTAGCCAACATTCAGATAAAACAATTATGTCCCAGTCTGTATTTGAACGTTCCAGCAAAGCCAAGAATCCAGAAAAATTGCAATTTATGCTGCGTATATTTTGGTGCAATAATTTTAGAGATGTATTATGTGCCCGCAACAACTCTGAGCAGTCATCTATTTCGCAAGTGGCTGCTTGTGCAATGTTAAAATGGTCAATGTAGTTATTTATATCATTAGTATTATCGAATTTGTGAGTGTTTATTAAATTTAGTTGTTATCAGAGTGGAAGCGATATTATTTATAAGATAACTTAGAGAAGCTTGCGGGCTCAGAGACAAACCAGTAGACTGGTCAGATAATGGTGTAAGGTATAATATTGTGCTAAAATGTAAGTTGTGTGTTAAGTGTGTAAGTTTAGTTGGGCTGTAGTGTATAGTATTTGAATGATTGTGGTGTCGGTGTATAGTGTTCAAGTATTGCATTGCATAAGTACATATTGTTGGAAGAAAGTGTAAGGTATGGAAGTGGTGATAGTGTAAGCGTATAGTGTACATAAAACAAATTATATAATATAAAAAATAGAATGTTGCCACAGATAGTCATTTAGATAGGTTTTCTAGGTCTTTTTCACTTCTAATATATATAGGTGTTGAATCTTGTGACTTTCTTAAAAATATCTTGCCATAAGAGGTCCATGACCCGTGATATTTCTTTTCTTTCGCGAACTGTCTCGCCAGATACGCAAGTCTCCTTCCTTGAGTAGTTAATGACTCGTCCACATAAACTGGTTTCGATGGCCCTGGCAGCTGGAGATGGGAGGTGTTTAGTTTGTTCTCCTTTCTTGTGGTATTGTAGATCCTACATTTTTTGATAAAGGCATCTTTGCATAGAGTGGTTGTAAAGTTTAGTAGGATATGATTACTTGCCTCATTTTTTGACTTAAGACGGTAAACATCTCTTATATCAGAGTCTGATAGAGGTTGCTCCACTGTTTCTCCCAGTTTTTTGACCATTGAACGCAGGATCAGTTTATTTTCAGCAGCTTGTTTGGGTACATTCCTAATTTCAACAGACGAGACACGCGAATTCCGTTCAAATTGCTCAATCTTGCTTTCAAGTAACTGGATGTTACCGTTGTGATTTTTGTTAACTTGTTCGAGATCCGTCATTTTTGCCAACATATCGTCGTATTTTGCGGATAGGAACTCTAAACTCTTACGAATGTCAGAGTTCTGTTCCTTAATACACGAAACAGAATCTATCAGTTTGTCAAGTTTAATGTTTTGCTGGGCTTCAAAAACTGCAAACATATCCTCAAGGTGGCTTATAATAGTGTCAGTCTCTGCTGATTTATTATTGGTAAGCTTGCGCTTCAATCTACGGGTGATGTTTTTATTGTGCTCGTCATCATAAGATGGTGAAACGTGTAGCTGAGAATCCGACCCGTAGCTTGTTAAGGGCGTCGTAGTCGTAATAGATTGGTGTGGTGTTTTCGGTGAACGTATAGTCGACATATTTGATAAAGAAATGCTAAAAACTTACAATCTTATCTTCTTATCAGTTACGATGCGTGTGCGCCGGCTGATTGGATGCGTAGGCGTGGTTACGATGGACAGGAGGCGGTCCTCGATGTATCAGGAAATGTGGTTGTCTCTTTCTCTCTTAGCGCGCTTCTTTAATCTTTATCAATTAAAAAAGAGATCAATAAGTTTTATTAAAATACCAAATCAATGCCTATTTTATAGTATACTTAAATCTAAAGAGATCAGCAATCACATTTTTTTAATAATTAAACGTACATAGTATACTTAAATTTAAAGAGATCAGCAATCACATTTTTTTAATAATTAAACGTACATAGTATACTTAAATCTAAAGAGATCAGCAATCACTTTTTTTTAATAATTAAACGTTACATAGTATACTTAAATCTAAAGAGATCAGCAATCACATTTTTTTAATAATTAAGCGTACATAGTAGATTTTTACTATGGTCATATTTTTGAAACAAAACACAATTATTAAAAATAATTAACACAAATGCAAATTAAAATGGCTGTTAGAAAAACAAAAAAAATATATCATATAGAGAGGCACGGGCTTAAACGCGAAAAAACATGCAAAATAATATCAAAATTACTTTAATTGTCCACATCTTCTACATCAGTATCTGGTAACATGTCTCTAGCATTGCAAGCTTGCAAACTAAGGTACTCTTCGTGATATCTGCGCGGGATTGCAAAAGTTTTACAAAGTTTTACCAAATCAGCATGTTTTTGTTTAGGAATAGGAAGACGGTTTTTATACAAATCATGTCCTGGGCCCTTATTCTTGCTTAATACTTCAATTTTTTCCGAAACTGCTGTGTCACTCATGCTGAATTTAACGAAAATATTAGCTAAATCATTCTTTTTAAATGTAACAATTCTCATTTTACTAATCTTACCAACTAAATTATTTTTGAAATACTTTTCTGACATAGAATCCCAGGATTTGAAATCATCATGACACATTATTTCCACGTTGTAAGGTTTAGGATTTTTCCTGGCCAGTTGAAATATCGTTGCCCATTGTGAAGGAGCATAAATTATCGAACCTTGTATACTCCTTTCAATGACTGCATGGACACTATCAACTGGCATAGAAGTGTGACCTGGTATTAGAAAATTCATTTGTATGGTTTCTATAAATTGACAGGATTGTAACGAAGTATGAACAGCTGCAAAAACGTTAGGTGCGTAGGTAGTTATTTAATTGCGCTGAAAATGTTATTTGTTGTGATAATATTTATATAATTATTATAATAATACCCAATATGTACATACCTGTACTGCATCGGAATCTGGTTCAATGTCAAACATTAATCTCCTTGGCACCAGCGCGTTCTTTAATATTTTTTTAGACCGATCGGACGACATTATTGCTGCAAGTACAAACGTGTTCTCCCTCTTCGACAGCGCGCGGGTGACTGAAGCGCCCGCGCAACGCTCGGCTCTTGGCTAATAGCCGCGGCCTGCCGTGAACGACAGTCACAAACTACCGTCAAACTACCATAGTTTCATTTTTAATATTATCTTTTGGTGGGTCTAACACACTATTGCAATAAAATTTGCATTAAGTAAAGTAGCTTAAGTGGTATAAACATATAAAAATAGCTTCAGGTAAAATTGTATTATCCGCCAATTACATAAACCAGTTTTATTGACAGCCCTTAATAATAGGGCTGTCAATAAAACTGGTTTATGTCCAAATGATTGTGATTAGCAGAAAAGAAAAAGATTTTAAACGACAATTAACTATATTTCTTTGACAAGGAAATTGAAATATCTTTAAAAAGGTAAATAATGGCCAACCACTAAAATGTTTTATTGCGTGAATATTTCGAACATTGGAATGGTAAAGTGTTTTAAAATTAATCCTTATTTTAAACTTAAGCAGGCAAAAATGCATTATCAGTATTCTGCTACCATCATGTATGCTTTATGATCCAAAGTCCAAAATTTAATGGATTTAAAACAACGAAATGTACGAAAATGACGGAAATCACCGGTTTAAGTAATTTCAAGAATCATTAGTGATTTATGTAGTTTGTTTGTACATACATATATTGTGTAGGTACATAGTAGGGTACTTAATAAGATAATTAAAAACATTTTAGAATTTACAATAATCATTTTTGATCGATCTGTATGATTGCATGTACGACAGCAGCCGGATTGGTATTTTTTCGATCTGTGGTGATATTTAGTGAAAATGTTTGAGGTTGCCTTCCAACCAGCGGTTTTACGAATAAGACCAATGTTTACACCCTGTTTGTGTTCTTGAGATGTGGATGCATATCTAGTACTGTGAGCGGAGAATATTGTGACATCGAGTTCACTATCTTTAGGCGAAGCCTTAAACCAGTAACTTAGGTTCGTGTGGATACGGCTACATACGGTTTTTGAACCTTATGAAGAGGATGTCAGATTTACGCATCTAGTAAAACAGTTTTGTTAAGATACAGTTTTGTTAAGATATAATATTAGAGTGTTAGCCAGGCTAATCGCTAGCTGGTCGTTAAAAAAGGGCAAACTAGTTGCCTATTCGTGCGTTTTAATAAGGTTATGATTTTTTTATAATTAATTCTGAGGATTCAATTGTATCTTGGAAATAGTCTGTAGGTATATATAGGTATTATACCCCGAGTTAATTAGGTAATGCATTTTCAGGCATATTTTTCCAACCCTAGGTTATTTGTTTGGATATCAGTTTTCAAGAGGATGTAAAACAGATTAATGTCCCAAGTAATATCGTACTTTGATAGGGGAGGCCGAAGTCTAAATGTGTCTTTTAGAAATCTGGTTACCATAGGGTAATTAAGAACTGTTGGTCCAAAAATTAAGGATAAAGCTGTATTGCAACTATTGAGTAAACCTTGCCTTGGTTGTACATAAATGTTAAAACGCTCAGAAAATTGGCAGAAGACGCATCGTACATGTAAATTTTGTGTTGATAACAAGAGTTATGCCATTTTTTCAAATATTCATCATACTGTACCACCATGGTACAAGCTCTACCTAGCTTAGGATCAGATAGCGTTGTGCGAGTTGTCCCGAAAATATTATATTAAGATTATTACTGTTTCATTGAATTAGGTGAAAGCGAAGCTAGCATTGATTCTATCGAAGATGACTAGACACGTCATCTTGTTAAGGCTGCGCGGACAGTGCTTCTGCCATCAGGGCAAGACTAAACTATGTGTCCCGACTAAGGAAATAATAGGATGACATTTAGGATGAAATTCCAATATTTCTGAGATGAGTAAACTCGAGTACTGTCAAAAACAGGATACCAGGGTTGTGTTTAGTTTTAATTTCCCTAAGAACTATGGTTAGGAGAAACAGTGGGAACACATAAAATTATCGTTAACTCGGTAATTATCATAGCATCAGGATCTTAGTGCCGTGACATATATTTGTAATAGTAGTATTTATGCTACTAGTGAATAGGAAATTTCGGAATATTTTGGTTATACCCATATTATTATTAGTATTACTTATTATTATTTTTTGTCAATACTTTAAAGGGTTGCGCAGATATTTCCCATTCTAGGTATATATAGGTGCACATGCCTGGATTCTTTATCGTCAATATTATTGGACGATTTTACATACGAATTACGAAAATGTTACTAGGTTCATACTACTGACAAATATCTCTGAAAATTTGTGATAAGTCTGAGAATTGGACGTCACCCATAGAGGTGATAGAGATTTTTTAATGAAATTAGAAGTATGCAGCTAGCAACTGATATGCTGAAGTAATTTTTATAGGCATTTCTTGCCAAAGACTTTACAAATACAATAATTGCATTTTGAAAGATAGAAAAATTTGAATCCAGACTCAGGAATCGAACCCGAGACTTCCGTAGCCAAACCGGGGCCAGAAGCGAACCACCTATCTGGACCATGTTACTAGATATCAAATTCTTCCATCTCTTAATGCTTACGGGTTAGGCCCCCGTAGCGCCATCTAGTCGTTAGTTAAAGAACTATCACGGCTTTTTGTTATTGCTTCGTTACAGAGAGCATTTTAACAAATTATGATGACGCAGGCCGAATGAATGATGACCACTGTTTATACAAGTGTAAAAGTCGACCAGCGAACTTTATCGGGTCTGGGGCGCGTTGACTTCTGATGGTACAACGAAGATACTAAGAGGCGCCTGCCTTTTAGTACAATAGGCACGATCATGAGCTTTTCTGACTGTTCGAAGCCCCACGTTTCCCTTTCATATCTAATAATAATAAGGCAAAGTTCATTCTTGTTATTGATTCGGAGAAGGTACTGGTCGCAGAGGAGGTGACCAGCGCCCATGACCTTCATTAGGACTTTATGATTTGTAGCCAGGCATGATATTGCCGAGGCAAGCAGCTTATGTCTGATTTTGATAACCTTGTCTTGCTTTAGAAGCCGTCGGGTCTGTTCCTAGTAGGTATTACTACTAAGTCGTCCTCTCCGGTGAGAATCAATAATTCTTGTATTTTAAGCTCACAATTTTTTACTGTTTAGCTTGAAAAAAGTCCGGCCTCGTCAGTGTGCTAACAAAGTTGTTTTAACATTGTATATCATTAGAATAGAACGAATACAACTTGCAGTACGGCGAGATAGCCTCAGATACTTCTCAGGTTGTACTAGCCTCGTGAACATTATATTGGTGTTTGCGAATAGATGATTCGTGGCATGAACTGCTTAGGTTACAATCATAAGCACCAGCGTTTTGTGTACCTACGATACGAGTATCGAATATTGTTGTATTATTTATACGAGTACCAGAATGCGGGGAGACAGTCCCTGAAACTGTTCAAGTTGCAATCATTAGCACCAACATTATGTACCTTTGCGTACGGTGTATTAAAATGCAACGAGACGGCCCCTAAAATTGCTCAGGTTGCATTTATAAGCACATCTAATATGTACCTTCGTGTACAGAGTATTAAAATGCGGCGAGACAGTCCCTAAAACTGCTCAGGTTGCATTTATATGCACAGCCAATATGTACCTTCGTGTACAGATTATTAAAGTGCGGCGAGGCAGTCCCAAAATCTGCTCAGGTTGCATTTATAAACCCAGCCATTATGTACCTTCGTGCACAGATTATTTAAGTGCGGCGAGGCAACTGCTCAGGTTGTATTTATAAGCCCAGCCATTATGTACCTTCGTGTACAGATTATTAAAGTGCGGCGAGGCAGTCCTTAAAACTGCTCAGGTTGCATTTATAAGTCCAGCCGTTATGTACCTTCGTGTAAGGTGTATTAAAATGCCGCGAGATAGTCCCTAAAACTGCTCAGGTTGCATTTATATGCACAGCAAATATGTACCTTCGTGTAAGGTATATTAAAATGCGGCGAGACAGTCCCTAAAACTGCTCAGGTTGCATTTATACGCACAACCAATATGTACCTTCGTGTACAATGTATAAAAATGCGGCGAGACAGTCCCTAAAACTGCTCAGGTTGCATTTAAAGGGCACAGCTATAATGTACCTTCGTGTACAGTGTATTGGAATGCGATGAGACAGTCCCTAAAACTGCTCAGGTTGCATTTATAGGCACAGCTATTATTTACCTTCGTGTACAGTGTATTGGAATGCGATGAGACAGTCCCAAAAACTGCTCAGGTTGCATTAAGTTTATAAGTACAGCGTCGCGTAAATGCGCGTGCGGCGCGTTGACATGCGGCGAGACAGTCCCTAAAACTGCTCAGGTTGCATGCATATATCGCCATCGATATTGTGTAGGTAATGTGTACAACATATAGGTAAGAATGCTGCGAAACAGTTCCTAAAACTGTTAAGATTGCTTTCATCACAGCAACATACGGCGAAGTAATTTTAAAGGTTGCATTCGCAATCTTAGATAATATAATAATTAAATTACCTTCTATATTTCCAGGGCAGGTTCTCGAGATTCTAAATCTCAAGAAGTACGTGTTGATGACTACGATGATGATTAGATAATCCGAGAGTAATAATATGTGTTTCCTCCCGTTTTGAACTTTTGATTTCTCTTCAAGGCACTTTTAATCTTTTCACTATCGATGACAAACTATTAACTTTATCTTTTTTGGTATTTTAAGAAAATGAAATTACGATAAAAACTATAAAATTAGAATTTAGTGTTGAGTGGCGGAGCACTACTATGCGAATGACACAAGTTAGCTATACCGGCCGACGCGCGACGCCATGGCAGCTACCCTCATAAGTCATATAAAAATTATCTTGTAATATTCATTTTTAGGTTTCTGTTGTGTATGTGTGCGAGTGCATAGGCATGTGTGCGGGCTGCGTCCCGCAAGTGTCATTCCTGCCATTAAATCAGTGTGCAACTAACTAGCGAGTTTGATTGTCGTGCATCACCCCTGTCACTTCCGTACAAATACACTGACGGACTCATAAACTGCATCAAAGTTCAGGTTTACTCTAAAAGGATTTTTTATAATAAGTATGCAAACTTTTTAGATTAAATTATATAAATATGGAAAGACTGGCTCTTAATCTTAAAAAAAATTAAATTTAAAAATATAACTGCGGTAAAACAAATGAATATAGCCGGGAAAAGAAAATTTACTCGTAGTATCAGATTTGCGTGTTATTTATAGCAAAGTTTTAAATTAATTCTCATTGATTTTTTTTGTTTGGTCAATTGAATTATTGTTACCAGCATAATTGTTGGGTTAGTTTTTTAACACATCGAGAGTTTTTGAACCATAATATGGATACTTCGTCCGAACAAGCGGCACAAATTGTAGCATTGGTGCGGGAGGGCTTGGATCAACGAACGATTGGTAGAAATTTAAATTTAAACCAGTCTACGGTTTGTAGAATATACAGAAGGTTTGTAGAGACAGGTTCTTACAGGAGGAGACGTGGTACAGGCAGAACTCGAGCAACCACAGGTCGTGATGACCGATTTATTGTTACAACTTCCCTGCGAAATCGTTTCCTCACGTCAGTTAACATCAAAACCGAGCTTAATGAAGTGCGTGGAAAAAACGTGTGTGCACGAACAATAAGAAGAAGGTTAAAGGAAGCGGCTATCACCCCTTTTAGACCAGCAAATGGTCCAAAGTTGTCTGCAGCTCACAGACAAGCTCGCTTAAGATTTGCGCGTCATCACCTGAATTGGACAGAAGAGCAGTGGGCCTCTGTATTGTTCACGGACGAGTGTAGGACATGTTTATATGGTGCAGATGGTCGCAGAAGAGTCTATCGTCGACGTGGGGAGCGATATGCTCAAAGTTGCATTGAGGAGCGTGTTCCTTTTGGAGGCGGTTCATGTATGGTCTGGGGTGGCATATCGATGAACGGGCGAACAGAACTTGTGTTCATAGACATGGTCCGTCAAAACGGTAATAGAGGGGGTTTGACAGCACACCGCTACATAACAGAGATATTAGAAGATCACGTGGTGCCTTACATGGGATTCATAGGCGAAAATTTTACTTTAATGCAGGATAATGCCCGGCCGCATGCAGCTGCACAAGTTCAACATTATTGCGAAGAGGTTGGGATACGTACAATGAATTGGCCAGCACGCAGCCCGGATCTTAATCCCATCGAGCATGTTTGGGACAATTTAAAAAGAGCTGTATATGCGAGAAACCCTTCGCCTACGACAGTGGCAGCACTAAGAACAGCACTTTCAGAAGAATGGGACAATATTCCGCAAGATCTTTTAAAAACCCTTATAAAATCTATGCGGAACCGATTAGAATCCGTAATAAGGGCACGTGGGGGTAATACACCTTATTAAAACACAAATAAACCCTTGCATAAAGTTTGTGTCTATTGTTAAAACCAATTTTTTAATTAAACAATTTTTCCTTAAACTTCTGTTTTTTCTTCAAAAAAGGTCTTAAGGTCCTTTCCAGTACATAAACTTAAACTTAAAGATATGATCCTACGCTGTTTTAAAGTTCACGAACCAATCTAGAGGTTTCAATTTAAATCTGTATAGAAAGTTTGCATACTTGGTTAAAATATTTATTTCAAAGTCGTCTATTACTTTGATGCAGTTTATAAGTCCGTCAGTGTATATAACACGTAGCGACGAGTAAACTCACGGTTTCTTGAAAAAGTGTAAAAAATGGCTACGGGAGCGACTTATGGCGTCCTTAACACGTTTGATCACCTGTCGCAAGAGTGGAATAGCTTTAAATTGCGACTAAATCAGTGGTTTATCGCTAACGACATAACCTCTGAAACGGACAAAGCAACGATCAAGCGTAGGGCGATATTGTTA
Organism: Herminia tarsipennalis; assembly: GCA_945859575.2. NCBI lineage: Eukaryota > Metazoa > Arthropoda > Insecta > Lepidoptera > Erebidae > Herminia > Herminia tarsipennalis. The sequence goes on along the minus strand of OX243849.2, from coordinate 9,558,410 downwards.
ACGTCTTTATGTGAATCGACGTTCAAACTTACGTGTGACCTGGCGTTACCCAACGAGGTGGAAGAATTGGGTTACGAGGCGATAGTGAAACTCCTCGACGATCACTTCACACCAAAAAGGTTCGGGTTTGCAGAGAAATCAGTTTTCTATTCGGCAACACAGCGACCAGGTGAAACTCACACTCAATGGGCGGCCAGGTTTAGAGGATTAGCGACTCACTGTGCATTCAAGAACTTGGAGGAGGCATTGTTGGATAAGTTTATCATGGGCATGGCAGCAGGACATGAGCGGGACAAACTTTTCGTGCAGGACCAGAGGGAGCTGACCCTCGTTAAGGCCATCGACTTGGCAGAGAGCGTGCGCTGTGCGCGCCAGGCTTCGTCGCAGACAGCACCGGTAGCGAGCGGCACCGGGGCAGCGGTCCTGGACAACGTCTTCAATATTTCCAAGAAAGAGAAATGCAGTGTGTGTGGATTCACTAATCATAAGTCTAATCAGTGTCGTTATAAAAACTACAAGTGTAAAAAGTGCAATAATAAAGGGCATTTGCGCAAAATGTGTCCTAACCAGAGCAAAATAAAATACGTAGATGAGGGTACTGTGGAGGACGGTGACGATGACGGTGAGTGTTTTTATAATATTCGGTGCGTAAAAGGAAAACCGATGACGGAGCGTGTAATGATCAGTGGTCTAGCTTTAGAGTTCGAAATCGACAGTGGCTCAGCAGTAAGCGTAATCTCGCAAGATACCTTCAACTCGAATTTTAAACGATTGCCATTGTCAATCACTAACAAAAAATTATTTAGTTATACAGGGGAAAACATCGAAACGATCGGAGTTGTTTTCTTACCTATATCATACCTTGGGCGTACGCATACCTTGAATGTATATGTAGTACGCGCAAGTGGACCGCCGCTATTAGGCCGCGACTTCATTCGTGAATTCGACCTTGAGCTAGCGCCGGCGCGCGTACATGCCGTGCAGGAGCAAGCGATATGCGAATCTAATACCAATATTGGTAAACAACTCTCTATTATGTTCCCTAAAGTATTCTCAGGTAATCTCGGATCGTTTAAAAATATAAAATCGATTTAAAGTTGAAATCCGACGCTAAGCCGATTTTTTTCAAGGCGAGATCAGTACCTTACTCACTTAAGGATAAATTAGACAAAGAGCTCGACCGATTAATATCGCTAGGCATATTAAAGCCCGTTGAACATTCGGAATACGCGTCACCCGTTGTGCCTGTTTTGAAAAAGGATGGTAGCATCAGATTATGTGCTGATTACTCAGTTTCAATTAACAAACAGTTGATAAATCGATCAGTATCCCTTGCCGACGGTAAATGATTTATTAGCCAAGTTACACGGGGGCGTACAGTTCAGTAAAATTGATTTATCTATGGCGTATAATCAATTTAGTTTGAACGAAAAATCTCAGAAATTAACATGTATCAATACTCATCGCGGTCTTTTCAATTTTACTCGATTGGTGTTTGGGTTGTCCAGCGCCCCAGCTATTTTTCAACGCGCGATGGAATGTTTGCTCTCGGGAATTGAAGGAATCATCTTTCTACTGGACGATATCCTCATTACGGGGTCAAACAAAAATCAACACAAACAGAGACTCGTTACAGTCTTACAACGCTTAGATGATGCAGACTTAACGGTACAGATGAGTAAGTGTGATTTTTTTAAAGATGAGATATCGTATCTTGGTCACGTCATAGATAGACATGGAGTTAGGAAGTCGCCCGACAAAGTCAAAGCTATTTTACAAGCTCCTCAGCCGACAAACGTGTCACAGTTGCAGTCGTTTCTAGGTCTGACAAATTATTATCGGAACTTCGTGCCGGACGCATCGTCCGTATTAAGTCCATTATACAGGGTGTAACAGAAAGGTGTGGTCATATTCAAGGGTTGGTGTGTGCCCATGATACTGAGTGTATGTACCTAATTTTATCAAAATCGGAGTACCCTAAAAAAATATTTATTATTTTTCATTTCTTTATTTATGAATGAAAAAGTTATTATTTAAAAAAAGTATGACTTAAAAAGTTCTATGCCTTAATAATCCAATGTAATTTTGTACCAGGGGAGGTATAATTCTTATGCCATACGCCTTTCACCACTGAATTTTGACAAAAAGAATATACTATAACTATGTAATAATAAAGCAACCAGCTATGGCACCATGATAGGTGCAATACTGATAACATACCCTATCCGCTGCTGAAATTTGACCACACCTTTCTGTTACACCCTGTATAATTTATTAAACAAAAATACGAAGTGGGAATGGACTCGTATTCACGAACACGCGTTCGTTCAAATAAAAAACATTTTAGCATCCGATAAAACGTTAGCGCATTTTAACCCAAACGCTAAGTTAATATTGACTGTAGACGCGTCGCCGACAGGGTTGGGAGCTGTATTATCTCAAATAGGCGATGAAGGGTTTGAAAGGCCTATATCCTACGCTTCCCGGACGCTGTCGAAAGCGCAAAAAAATTACGCGCAAATTCAAAAGGAAGCAACTGCGATAATTTTCGGGGTAAGACGATTTCACCAATATCTGTATGGTCGGTCAGAGCCTTTCGTGCTTAGGACGGACCATAAACCCCTGTTGGCTATATTTGGACCCCACAAAGGCATTCCCGAAGTGTCCGCCAACCGCCTACAGAGATACGCTATATTTTTAGCCGCGTATAATTATATAATTGAATATATTAGCAGCAAGCATAACAGTGCAGACTATTTATCTCGAGCGTACACGGGCGAGAACGAGACGAAGGCGCCGGACGAGCCCGCGGAGTGCGAGGATCGCGCGGCATACGTCAACTTTGTAGTTAACGGGGAACTACCGGTGACACTTAACGACTTGCGTTGCGAGACGGCTCGCGACGCTGATCTGGCCACTATAAAAAACTATGTTTTAAATGGCTGGCCTAAGAAGGTTAATGACTCAAAACTAAAACCATTTTTCAATTGTCGTACACAGATATCTTACGAAAATGGTATCTTAATGCGAGGGCATAAAGTAGTTATTCCTTCGTCTCTGCAAGAAAGCGTATGTAGGGAATTACATAGTTCACATTTCGGCGTGGTGAAAATGAAGGCAGAGGCTCGCAAGCGACTGTGGTTTCCCGGCGTAGACGCAGCGCTGGAGCGAGTAGCGGGCGCTTGCCGCGTGTGCTGCGCGCTGCGCCCCGCACCACCGCACGCCCCTCTCGCAAGTTGGCCATTGCCACCGCATCCTTTTTACCGAATTCACATTGATTTCTCAGGCCCGTTTCATGATTACATGTTTTTAATTATTGTAGACGCATATAGTAAATGGGTCGAATGCTATGATATGTTCTCAACTTATAATTCAAAGGCGGTTATAGGTAAATTATACGATTTAATGTCGCGGTTTGGAGTTCCACACACGCTGGTGAGTGACAATGGTACATCTTTTACATCATTTGAGTTTAAGGACTTTTGTAGACTTAACGGTATCGAGCATGTCCTATCGCCCGTATATCACCCGGCAAGTAATGGGCAAGCCGAGAGTTTTATTAAAATTGTAAAACAGGGACTGAAAGTTTTAATTTTAGAAGGTTGTAGTAAAAAAACTATACATGATAAAATTTCAAAATTTTTATTCGACTATAGGAACTCTAAAAATAGTACCACTGGTAAGTCACCCGCGGAGATTGTGTTTGGGCGTTCGTTACGCTCCCGTCTGGATCTATTGAATCCTATCGCGCCGTCACCGTCGTCCACAGACCTAATGCAAACCGTCGAACGCAATCAGTCCTTACAGGCTAAATACTACCGAGGTACATTAAGAGCGGATTTCCAACATAATGAACATGTTTGGATAACTAAAAATACGAATAATAAAAAATTTTGTTGGGTCGAAGGTATTATTAAAAAGAAAATTGGCAATATTATGTACGTAGTATACGTGCCCTACTTAAGAGGGGAAGTTACCAGACACATTGACCAAATTAGAAAAAAACTGCATCCGTCAACGAGCGAGGACCAGAACTGGGACCCAGACTTGGTGCCCGATGTGTCGCCGCTTGCTGCCCCTGAGGCTGTCACCCATCCAGACGGAGGAGGAGATACGGTCGCGGACCCGGAACGAGGAGCGTCGTTGTCAGGTACTCCGAGGGCTACACCGCGCGACGCCACGATAGCTCGCAGACGACGGGAAATTAGTCCGGTGTTCTCAACACCTACGACGTCCCAATACGTCAGCGACGTCGATGATGGACCAGCAGATACAGCCATAGAATAAGTCTTATTTCTTAACTTAAGGGGAGGGATGTTGGTTATTTGTGCGAGTGCATAGGCATGTGTGCGGGCTGCGTCCCGCAAGTGTCATTCCTGCCATTAAATCAGTGTGCAACTAACTAGCGAGTTTGATTGTCGTGCATCACCCCTGTCACTTCCGTACAAATATATAACAGTTTCTTACCCTCAAAAGTGCATGAGTGGTGGTATCTATGCGTTACTACATGTTGTCGAATATATGCTTACTAATCTCGAAGACGAAGCGCGAAGTATAATTTATATTATCAATGACTCCAGGAAATTGTAGTTCTTCATATAAAACTATACCGTAACTTCCATTTGATAGTTTCTGTTGAGAAGGAACTAACGCACTCAAAGGTACTATCAACCAAAAGTCCGGTATACCTCCATTTGGACAAAATGCGCCCGAACCATGTAAGTGTGTGAATCACTCCGCCTCCTTACTAACTATAACCAGGATTAGTATAAAATGCACGCCCCTACATCGTAAGCTATTTAAATTTTTGTTTCAATAAGTTTTAAGCATCTAGCCTTCTAGGCGCACACAAGACATACGAATCCATACGACAAGATACACGTATACATAGATGACACGATACGTATACATAGTAAGGTCTGGGAGTGATAAACCATTCGAGACCACGCGCATTTCATATTTTTATATTTATTTAGTAAATTATTTAGTAATTTAAGATTACAATTATATTAATAAATAATGTTCAGCCTGTTTATTTTAAATTTGTTTTTTTTACAATATAACCCGTGCGGTTGAAATGTTACCGAAGTTCACATTTACAATACTTATTTTACAAAGACATCCAAATAGACTTGATATAGTATGGTACACTTAAATGATGAAATTTTTCCTCTGCCTTTCCTACACTTGACACTAATACTGGACTTAACTGGACCTAAAAAAAACCTGCTTTGAAATTAAAACTTACCGCTTTTAGTTAGACAACTAAAGTAATGCTAAAAAAAGGAAACTGCTCAACAATAAGTAAAAAAAAAAATTGTCGTGCTTAAAATAGACACAAAAGACGTGAACCTTAGACCGAAAGCAAAGTGCAAATGAAGAAGGGTTGGCTTAGGCGAATTATGGGCGGGGACAACGGTTAGAAGCTTGTGCAAACGCATTCATAGAAGTTTTCTGTTACACGTAACACCGTGGAGCATCATGATATGACGGAGATCCTTTAGACAAAATACTTTCAACATTTTCAGCGTAAATTATTTCAGTTTCAGAAGACTCGGATCTATTTTTTTAATTTTACACTTTTTTTTTATTAAGTTTCTCAAGCCTTTTTCTTCTCTTTTAGCGCACAATTCCTTTTCGGTTCCCTATCCATTTGCCTAAAATTTTAAGACCTAATATAACTTAGCATATTTTTGTTAGGCATAATTATATATTCGCATAATATAATTACGCATAACAGCTTACGCATAATGTTTTAGGCATATTTTTTCAAACCATAACAATGATTAGGCATAACCTTCTAATGCATAAATATATTAAGCATAAAGTTCTATAGCATAACTTTTTTAAGCATTATATCCTAAAACATAAATTTATTTACGCATAATTACATTAAAACATATTTTTATAGGTATAACATTGAAATAATTATTAACACCTAGAATATTAGACACTATACAATACTGCTAACACGTTTATACAATATTGCTCTAATGAAATTTGTAGGCACTTGATATTGTAGGTAGAATAGAAATTATTTTTTATTTTTCTAAGAAGACGGTGGTGTCGTAAAACTATTGTGTCACTAAATGTATTATTGCAAAGTTGTAATTTATGGACGTTGTGATTCATACTTACTTGTTAAATATCGTGAATTCTAGTTAAGAATGGAAAATACAGTGCGTACCTTTATAACCAAAAGAGGCGGCATCAAATTGAATGTGGATGGTTTCATCTATGAGAAAAATTTACAAAAGGAAAATAAATATTATTGGGTGTGTGAAATGCGACGTAATAACAATTATAAATGTAACTCTCGACTTATTACGAAATTAAACGACGATCAACAACATGAAATATTATCTAAACACATGCAAAATCACAATCATGAACCAAATGCACTTAGAGAAAAAGTAAGTTTTTTTTAATTAATTAATTAATTCATACATATATATCAAACATATTGGCGGCTAGGCTGCACCTTAACCTATTGATACACTACGTTTAAAAAGTACTATTTGTTATAGTTCCTTCTTTTTATTTTTCAGATTCAAATAGCTGTCAATAGAATAAAAGAAGATGCAAAATTAAATCCGACTATGAAGCCAATTGAAATTATAGCCAATTGTGAAGCTATAACCTCACCTTCCATATCGTGTCATTTACCAAGCAATAGTAATCTAAAACAAATTATATACAAACAAAAGGGAAAAAATAATAGTACAAAAGAACCACAAGACATAGATTTTGAACTAAATACAGAATGTTTACTTAAAGAATACGACCAGATCATCACTATTGATAAAAAATACGACACAAACAAGAGAATAATAATATTTACTACAAAAAAACTAATTACTTTATTATGCTTGTCTAAGTATATAATGATGGATGGTACATTCAAAGTTGTTCCTAAGATGTTTTATCAACTTTATACCATACACGGGAATGTTGAGAATGATATCTCACAAACATTTCCGTGTATATTAGCATTATGCACCAACAAGGATAAAACGACCTATAATATATTATTTACCTCAATTATTGAGTATTGCGATGCAAATAATTTGCATTTATCACCGAGATTTATATTAATGGACTTCGAAAAAACTGCACATATATGTGCTAGACAATTTTTTGAAAATACAACAATAAAAGGATGCAATTTTCATTTGGGACAAATTATATACCGCCACGTACAGAAAAATGGCCTCCAACGCTTATATGGTAATGACATATCATTTGCCATGGAAATTAAATGTTTATACGCCCTAGCTTTTTTGCCCGAAGAGGATATACCAATATATTTCGACGATTGGAAAAAAGCCATATCTCCTGAATCAGGTAATATACAGATAACATATCATATAATTTAACGTATTGAACAATTTTGTGGGTTTTTAGGGTTCCGTAGCCAAATGGCAAAAACGGAACCCTTATAGATTCGTCATGTCTACAGCATGCAAGCAAGCATGCAGCATGCAGCAAGCATGCAGCATGCAAGCAAGCATGCAACAATCAAACAAGCATGCAGCATGTAAGCAAGCATGCAGCATGCAAGCAAGCATGCAGCATGCAAGCAAGCATGCAGCATGCAGCATTCCAGCGAGAATGCAACATGCAGCAGGCAGGGTTTCTGTCACGGCTCCGGCGCTGCGGGCCTCCGGCGGCCCCACGCGTGCTATTCGTCGCAGATGGCTTTCGCTCACCACCGCAGCTTCGGCTTATTGGCCGGCTTCGCCGGCCAGCCTCAGCCGCGGCGGCTCGCTCGCAGCCACCTGCTCCTCAGCCCGCGGGCCGCCTCACCCCTGCGCGCCTACGCGATTTTAAATTACACTCTAGGGGTAGGACAAACAAGACTACGTGGAGTCGGTTTTGCAGCAATTCGGTTCTGTCACTAACTTTTGTTGCACAGCATATTAAATTTTTAACCAACAATATTATTTAATTGTTACAGAAACTATAGCAAATTGGTTTGATCAGAATTATGTATGGGGCACTATAAGTTCACCACCACCATTTCCACCCAAAGTCTGGAGTACGTATCTACTAGAAAAGGCAAATATACCTAGGACACAAAATCATGCAGAGGCATGGCACAATAGATTTGCACATTTTGTGGGAAAACACCATCCTGGATTTTATTTTTTGGCAAAAAAGATCGTTCAAGAAATAAAACATCAAACCATTGAAATAGATAAACTGGATGTCGGAACATTACTTATACCAAAAAAAAAGAAAAAATACACGGACAAAACCAATAGAATTGAAAAAATTATTAGTAAAAAAGATGAGTATACTTCTAAACTAGTATTTTTACAAGCAATTGCTAAAAATATACACCTAAAATAAATAATTATACATAATTAAGGACCACTGTTTCAATAAATTAACTTCTATCTGAGAAATAACCGCCATATTTATTCTCATAATAGGTAGAAGTTAACTAATATATTCTTCAGATAAAAATTATCTCGCGATTGAAAAATCGTTTAAGTTACATAATGTTATGTATAATAAATAATTTGCATAAAAATTGTTTTTGTTATTTACCTATATTAATTATATGCTTAAATATTATTATGCTAATAGTCATTAGGCCTACTAACGTCATGCTAATAGTTATTAGGCCTACTAACGTTATGCGAATCTAATTTATACCAACACAAATTAGTCTTTAACATGATTGTGCCAACATAAAAGGTATGCCATAAAAAATTAGGCCGAAGTATTATTATGCCAAAACAAATTGTGCCAAAATCGTTATGCCGAAGTATATTAAGACAAAGAACATTATGAGAAAAGAAGGGATCCCACGCCCACTACACAGGCGACATCCCGGTAGTGGGTGACGTCAAGTTGGCCCTATTTGCCGACGACGCCGCGTACCTATCCAGTTCCCTGAACGCCAAACACGCAGCCAAAAAACTGAGCCGCACCCTCGATGAGCTCCCGAGCTGGCTGAGGAGATGGCGGCTCAGATGTAACGTCTCAAAGACCCAGGCGATGGTGACAGGATGGGTGCGCCCGCCCCCATGCCTCAAACTCCAGAATACGGAAATCCCATGGTCCACATCCGTAAAATATTTGGGCATCACAGTGGACAAATCCCTGTCCATGGAAGCCCACATCCGGACCATAATAGGCAAGACCAAAATGGCGAGAGCCAAATTGCGTCCCTTGCTAACATCACGATTGCCAATAAGTACCAAGCTGGGCATATACAAAACTTATATAAGACTGCGCATCACCTATGCGGCACCAGCTTGGTACAATCTGATTCCAGATGCAGCGCGCAAACGCCTACAAGCCTTGGAGAACTCGTGCTTGCGAATGGCGGTGAAAGCACCAAGGTACCTGCGGAACACAACAGTCCACAGGGACCTGAAATGGACCAATATCCAGGAATTCGTGGGTGAGCTCGCCAAAGGGATGTTCGAACGGGCTGATCGTTCTGAACATCCCCACTTGGTGGGCATAGCACCGCTTCCTCATCCGGAAGACACCCGCCACAGAAGGAAGAGGAAACTGAAACGCCCCGCTCGGGAACTGATTTTATCCGTACCCATGAGCGGGGCTCAAGCACCAACACACACAGAAGACGACGAGGACTACGAACCACCGCCCTCTAGAAGGCGGCTAGCTGGGCCTCTCCCAACGGAGTCTCACCCGGCTGGCCAGCCTCGAGGGCGGCAGCAACAGGAAGTCCGATTGCCGCCCCCTTGAGATGGTAAACCGACACCTCAGTCGGTAACTGACTCAAGGCTGGCAGTCTAACCCAAGGACCGACTCGTGGCTACGAGTCGCGTTGAGAACCACCTAAAGGAGCAAATACTCCGATGGTTTCCCCCCACTACGGAAGTAGTGTGAGATGACATCGGGTCGGCTCTCGCTCAGTTCGTCGTCGGTCGTCATAGCGTGCGGAAGTTCTGCCCGATTACCTACTTATATATTTTTTTTGTGAAATTGTTTGAGTTGCAGATTAAACTTCTTTTTAAAAAAGGCTATTAATGTTTCATTTATAATATCAGAAGTGGGATTCGAAGGCTGAAAAGCCGCTGAAGTCATATCTGGCATTGTAAAAGACGTTAATTTCAAATATTTCTGTTAGATTATTTTAAAATTTGGACGAAGTTTCGATTTGAAATGTCTTCTAACTGTCAATGCGGTCCCCGAACCCGATGGAGAAAATCTTAAATAGGCTACGCGCGCTGGAGGATCAGTCTCGTGCGTCTACCGAGCCTGTTACTTCGAGACTAACCGCGCCGTCGTCCTTAATAGTGTGACGTCTCCCGCGTCGGAACCTAACACCGCGTCCGTTACGGTGATGGGGACGCCGCCACCGCCGATTTTGATCCGAGTGTTCATGATTTCAACACGTTGTGCGATGAGGTGGAGAAGACCCGTACTTTGAATAATTGGGATGATAGGGAATGCCTTGCTCACATCGGTAATTGCTTAAAAGAGGTCTAAAAAAATGGCGACATGAAATTAGCGAAATCAAAAAAAAAACACCGAAATTCGTTGCTTTTTTGTTGCTAATTAGTTGCTAAAAAAATATTTTTTTTGCTCAAACCAATCGCAAAAAATCGACAATGACGCTAACTTTACATTAAGATAGCGTGGGAATCACTGAATGTAGACTGATCACTCAAGCAAATAAGGGTCAATTTGTTGCTGAAAAATGCTAAAATAAAAAATTAAAAAAAAAAAATGTTTTTTTTTAATTGTGCCAAAATAAATTACATCCACGCCAGCTTAACTAACGATTTTTCCGCGGAAAAACTATAGTATAAATTTGTTGCTCCTCATACTCCAGCTTGCTATGGCAGAGAGAGTCAGAAACAAAATAAAAACCGGAAGTCCAGAGAAGTTGGAGATCGGTTTACAAAAAAACCGGCCACGATTGCTTAACTAACGATTTTTCCGCGGAAAAACTACAGTAAAAATTTGTTGCTCCTCATACTGCAGCTTGCTATAGCAGAGAGAGTCAGCAACAAAATAAAAACCGGAAGTCCAGAGAAGTTGGAGATCGGTTTACAAAAAAACCGGCCACGCTTGCTTAACTAACGATTTTTCCGCGGAAAAACTATAGTGAAAATTTGTTGCTCCTTATACTGCAGAAGTTGGAGATCGTCATGCATATAAAGTGACCAAAACCATTGAAAACATCAGTTATATACACAAAATTTCTTTAGTTGATTTTAGCATACAATACCATTCGGGGATTAATTGAATGTGTACTTTTTCTTATTATTGCTTTTTCGTGTCGATTGTCGTATTCTATCCATTGAGTTCCCCGTAGACACACGGCCGTAAAGTGTCCTAACCTTACATCCGACGAAGATCGAAGGTTGACTGCAGGGGGCATGAAATCTACTGCTCCAACGAGCTTGTAAATTTCTTTTATGTTTGCAGGATTTTTGATACTCCGTGGCAAAGAGTTCAACTTTATTTTCTCGTTCGTTCCTCTGTCGAACACTTCGAAAATAATGGCATTTCCTGTTAAACAAAAACGTACATTAAATTTTAGAAACTTAGTTTTGAGCAAGTGGACCCCCCTTTTTCCACTTGATTATTAAATTTAGGTATGAATATTTTTTCATGAAGTATTTACTATGAACAATTTATTCCTAAAACAGTTTTTGAAAATTTCATTTTAACAAAATTTTTTTTGTTAATTAAAATTTTTATGACTTTTAATTAAAAAAAACAATAAATAAACAGCTATTAAAGATATTTCGATGGAACTTTTAGGATTTATAGTTCAATAGTTGTACTTTGATATGATAAATAAAAGTTCAAATTATTTATTGATTTTCATATTGTTAATTAACTTTTTAGTTAAGGTAAGTTTTTAGAATCAAACGAAAATTTTATTGACTTCTCCCTCAAAAAATATTTTTTTTAACACTTAACATGAAAGTAACAGAATCCGTAAAAAAATTGACTGCTCGGGATTAGATTGAACAAACAGAAAATTTATTTATGACGGGCGGTGAGTGCTGTCGATACGGCGCGCTGCCGCGCATCGTTCACTTATCTTTTAATCTACTCAGTAATTGTAAATAAGAAGCAATACTTTATTTTTTGATAATAATAATGTTATTTAATAAATAATTTTATTAAAACACATGACATAAAATTAATTAACAAAATGTTTTTCTAAATATTTAATAAACAAAGAAATTAAATAAGGTATAATTTCCTAACCTTTATATTCAAACTCAAATAATAAGTAATTTAACACTTATTTTGTGTAAAATCAACACAATTTTAGTGTTAGATACAGTTGACACAAAATTACTGTTAATTTTGACACAATATTTGTGTTAAAAATTCAACACTATTTTTTGTGTTGAAAATTAACACTAAAATTGTGTTTAAGGATTCTAACACTAGAATTGTGTTGATTTTACACAATTTTTTTTACTGTGTAAGCTCATCCCGATGTTATATTCATCAAGTTCTTTCATTTGAGTACCTACATGACATTTTTTATATATTTGATATATATGTTATTTGTGAAATATATAAATACTAGCTGTCCCGCGCAACTTCGTATGCGTAAATTTTCCCCGTTTTTGCAACATTTCTCGTCGCTGCTCCGCTCCTATTAGTCGTAGCGCAATGTTATATAGCCTATATCCTTCTTCGATAAATGGGCTATCCAACAAAAAAATAATTATTAAAATCGGTCCAGTACTTTTTGAGTTTATTCGTTACATACAAAAATACTAATCTTTCCTCTTTACTTTTATTACTATATTATATTAATTTTATTTACTTAGATAAGTGTAGATATAAAATATATCAAAAACGCATGTGGGCACTCAAATGAAAGCTCTTCATGAGTATAAAATCAGAATGGGCTTATATTCACGAAAATGTGAATTATTGAAGAATACCCTTTGCATATTGTTCACTAATGATGTTTTTAACTATACAAGCTCATTCTTGAAATTTCTAAATTTAAGACGACGTGTTTACATGACAATAATTATAATTAAATTATAAAAAAAAAACATTATAATAATGATTAAAATAAAATATTATTGAAAATAATACATTGAATTCTAATAATTAAAAATAAAAAGGATTTATAGAAATATTTTCTTTACAAAAATTTATTTATTTCTAAATTCATTTATTTTGGCAGTGAATGCGGAGTGAATTTTGTTATTAATAAATATTAACTCCATCACGGAGTAAATATCACTCACGCTGGGAGTGAATCAATTAAAAATCATTCACTCTTCATTCACTCCGCGTTCACTCCGCAAATTTTTTACAGTGTATAGTTTTTCCGCGGGAAAATCATTAGTTAAGCAAGCGTGGCCGGTTTTTTTGTCAACCGATCTCTAACTTCTCTTGACGGCCAGTTTTTATTTTGTTGCTGACTCTTTCTGCTAAAGCAAGCTGCAGTATGAGGAGCAACAAATTTTGACTAGAGTTTTTCCGCGAAAAAATCGTTAGTTAAGCAAGCGTGGCCGGTTTTTTTGTCAACCGATCTCTAACTTCTCTTGACTGCCAGTTTTTATTTTGTTGCTGACTCTTTCTGCTAAAGCAAGCTGCAGTATGAGGCGCAACAAATTTTGACTAGAGTTTTTCCGCGAAAAAATCGTTGGTTAAGCAAGCGTGGCCGGTTTTTTTGTATACTAATCTCCAACTTTTCTAGACTTCCGGTTTTTATTTTGTTGCTGACTCTTTCTGCTAAATCAAGCTGCAGTATGAACATCAACAAATTATCACTATAGTTTTTCCGCGGAAAAATCGTTAGTTATGCAAGCGTGGCCGGTTTTTTTGTAAACCGATCTCCAACTTCTCTGGACTTCCGGTTTTTATTTTGTTGCCGAGTCTCTCTGCTATAGCAAGCTGGAGTATGAGGAGGAACAAATTTAAACTATAGTTTTTCCGCGGAAACATCGTTAGCTGGCGTGGATGTAATTTATTTTGGCACAATTAAAAAAAAACAATTTTTATTTTTTTAACATTTTTTTTTTAGCATTTTTAGCAACAAAATAGCAACAAATTGACCCTTATTTGCTTGAGTGATCAGTCTACATTCAGTGATTCCCACGCTATCTTAATGTAAAGTTAGCGTCATTGTCGATTTTTTGCGATCGGTTTGAGCAAAAAAAATTTTTTTTTAGCAACTAATTAGCAACAAAAAAAGCAACAAATTTCGGTGTTTTTTTTTTTAATTTCGCTAATTTCACGTCGCCATTTTTTTAGACCTTTAATTGAGCTGTGTATTCGTACTAGTCCTCTGAAGAAGGTTAGCAGAACTAGTTCTTGCTATTTGATGGAGAACATAAAGGCTTCAAATCGTCGACGATAGTGGCCATGTCAACACTGTCCGGTTTTATAGAACTCGTGTTTAAAATCTGTTCTATCGACGTTGATGGTGAAACGTAACGAAGGTTAGCAATACCAGTAACTAGTTGATGATGCCTATTTGGAGTTAGATCTTTCTTTGCATCTGTTTTAATTTCCTGGGATGAGGTTCTTGGCAGGCTTACCTTCACATTGGTGCAGTTGAGTCGTCTCCGGTACTGGGGCGAGAAAAATTTTAATGGTGTTACACCTTTTATATTTTGTGTGCCCTCAATTCCTAAAGATTTAAAAATCTCTATTTTTCGTTGGTAGTCCTCCATTTCTTTTTTTAGTGTCATATTTTCCAGGCTTATATTGTCTATGCATGCATTTGCAGATTCCAGTTCGGCGTTTAGGTTGTTTATTCTCGCTTTCTTTTTAATAAATATATAGATTCCTAAGGTCATCGGAGGATTTGAGCTATGAAATTCCAGCGCATTCGTCAAAATTCTATGATAGGTCGTTTACTGTCGAGGCAGCAAGACTATGGAATGCACTGCCTCTAACTATAAGACGAGCCCAATCGTTGGCCTCGTTTAAGAAAATGTTGAAGGACCACTATCTCTCTGAGTAAACTTTATTTTTTTATTAATCGCCTATCTTTTCTTTTCGTTGTAGTTCTTGATAACTATAAATTAATATCACGCTGTACACTACCCCTACCTAATTCGTGTATATATGTCTCTGTTCATCCAAAGGTTGCCCGGAAGAGATCGCTCTTAGCGATAAGGCCGCCCATTGTACATTTTTATTATACAATGTATACTTTGTTTTTTTATATTGGTGTACAATAAAGTATATTTTATTTATTATTATTTAAATTCCTGTTTAGTGTAACAACGACTGGGCAAACTTTGGTACGATAAAGCTATGTCGAATTCGCTTTCGCTATCATCAAATACAAGTTTTTGCCGTCGTTGAGTATTGACATTTTGGGTGTCATCCATACTGTTTATGTCCATAGAATATAATGCGAGAAATATACTTTCGCTGACTAGGGCTCGAACCCTCGACTTTATGATTGTCAATCTAAGGCTCACTCGACTCGGCTAAGCTGACATTACAATATGGTTTCTAAATAGTGAACACTTTTGGTTGCTTGTTGTTTAGCTTACCCTTCGCAGATGTCGCTAGCGCCTCCAATAAAATTGGTTTTATTCTAATGACGTATTATTGACAAAATCAACTCTCGACTCGGAATTCCATTATCGACCTAAACTTCCACAACCTTTACGAATTAGAGTAAATAAATATTTAAATGAAATAAAGTTTATTTTTCCTTTGCTCTTCAATAGAAAAGATTTTGACAGAAGGACCTTGGGAGTATTTTAAAATTTCTATTAATCTTATACTAGCTGAGAACCCAAAAGATGATACCCAACAATATATATATATATACATATATATAAACCTATTTAATGAAGTACATTGGGAACGTAGACATTGTAAAGCATTTTATACCGATGGATCAGTTATAAATGGAAGGTCTGGTTGTGCAGTATTGTCAGATGATGGGTGTTATCGGTATAGGCTCTTTGATTATCAATCGATTTTTAGCTGTGAAGTCATAGCTATACTTAAAACCCTTGATTTAGTTAAAAACCAATCTCCCTTAGAAAAATATATAATTTATACAGATTCAAAATCGTGTTTAACGGCTTTATTAAATAGTCAAAATATACATCCCCTAATTATTAAACTTAAACAAACAATTATTAACCTACTACAAAGAAATTACTTAATAGAATTTACTTGGATACCAAGTCATAAAGGAATACTTGGCAATGAAAAGGTTGATGAAGAAGCTAAACAAGCTGCAATTCAAAATGAAATAGTACACAAACCAAGGTAAGTTCAACAAAGAATATAAAATTAAACAACTATGGGATACAAATTGGAAGTCTGAAAACGAAAGTAAATTATTTAAAATTCGAAAATTTGTTTTTGACAAAGCCCCTTGTATTTTTCATTGCAGAAGGGATGAAATAGCAATACAAGATTACGCATTGGACACACTAACATAAAAAAAAAATCATACATCTCCTGTTTTGCAGCAGGTTTTATAAATTATTAGCCACGTAGGTACCGGCTTCGTGCGGGCACATTTTATACATGTTCATCCGCAGATGGGTGTCTATGTATATCTATATTAAATGTATAGATTCTCCGTAAACCACATAAGTCCACCGCCCCTGATCCAGAAGTTGCATAAAATCTACTAATGCTATTTAAAAATAATAAATCTAAATACAATTTTATTTTACTCATTTCAGGTCCAAGACAACAACTGCAGCGATAACCCACGACCATGACGTTATCGTAAACTGGACAGTACCTTGGGTTATCACGACACGTGCCTCCGATAAAAGTTATTAAGTATCTTCAATCAAATTACTTATTAGCAATATAATAATTTAATAGCAAGGGTCATTAAATGTGTCTGGATTGAAATGTATTATATGGATTGTATATTTCATTAGCAGCAAAAATGGCTTACCATTGTTTTACGTTTTACCTATTGCTAATTTTTAACAATTTGATAATCAATACTAAGTCAAAAAGGGGTCCGAGACCGAAGGTGCCGTTAGAGATAGACCCATTTGTCCTAGTGCCAACGTTCCAAGGAGTTCACTCCGAGTCTCCGAGAGTATTGGGATCCTCGGCGTCGAAATCTCCAGCAAAGTCCAGTTTGGGAGTAATTTGGAAAGTAAAGCCAAATTGGCGAGCAAAAAGGTGGGTGTCCTCAACAGAACGAAGCGCTATTTCTCGCCGGCACAGCGACTTGTGCTTTATAAAGCGCAGGTCCGACCGCACGTGGAGTACTGCTCTCATCTCTGGGCGGGTGCCCCCAAATACTTGCTCGATCCATTTGACTCCCTCCAAAGGCGAGCTGTTCGGATCGTTGATGACCCCAATCTCACGGACAGACTGGAGTCTTTACAGCAGAGGCGTGACTTTAGTGCACTTTGCGTACTCTACCGTCTGTTCAACGGGGAATGCTCTGAGGAACTGTTTGATATGGTGCCACCGTCACCTTTCTACCACCGAACCACGAACTACCTGCTGCGGTGTTTCCCGAGCGCTACGACATGTCTTTCTTCAAACGTTTAAAGAGAGTTTTCACTTCACGGTAGGCAGCGGCTTGGGTGTGTCCCTGACATTCCTGTAGTCCATGAGCGGCGGTTACCGCTTATCATCAGGTGGGCCGCTAGCTCGTCTGCCAACAATAGACAATAAAAAAAAAAAAAGAAAAAAGATACAAAAAGACGACTTTTGTAATGGCGTAATACCACCTATTTCGCATACTCTCTATAATAGTGTTCAATCTGCTTTGAAACACAAAATGACAAAAAAGGGTATTCAGATGAGTATAAAACTAATTATGTTTATTTCTTTGGACATGTCATGTGCAATGGTGACTCTCTAAACGATAAAAAAACACTCCCTATTGTCACTAAATCTATGAGCTGTTCTCCTTATGGCACAAATTCTACGAATTATGAAACAAACAATCCAGAACAGGACTGTTCTTGGAATTCTTTGACTCCTAAAAATATAATACACATTTTATTCTAGATAAAATAACTTGGGCAGAAATCAAGCCAAAATATTATCACTATCGTCGTAATAGTAAAACGGGTTATAAACAACAAAAGAGACTTAAGCTCCAAATAAATAGGTGGACTAATGTCATACAAGGACAACTGTGGAATGCACTAAAATTATGCTGCACATGTTGTTTTAAAGGAAATTTAGCCAAGAGTAATTTTGAAGTTACTTGTAAGGGGTATTGTAAACAATGTCATGCAAATATCACAGTCACATCACTTAAAACTGAAAATCTAATTGAATTAAATTGTTTAATAACCAATTGGCACAATGATTATAAACATTCCGTTACTGTAAAAAATCATATTAGGGCACGTACGCGGCATAATCTTTCACAAATCTTGGAAAATAGATCATCTATATCAGTCAGAAATGAACTAGCTTTTAAACTTATGCAAAAAAATGACAAAGAACCTTCAGTTCTACCAAAATTCTACGTCAAATAAAACACCAAAGTAGGATGTCGTTACATTTTCATGAAAACCTTATTTTATCGCTTACGTGTTTTACTTCACCGTACGATAAATGTGTGAGAGCTGTATTAGTGCTCCCTTTTTATGTTTATTATTGGGCAGATGACCGAATAAACTATTATCAAAATTGTCAAAAAAATTTAAACTTTATAAGACTTACTATAGATGCTACTGGATCCCTATTTTGTAAAAAATAAGACCAATTGTTAACGAACACACGGAAATTGCAGAAAAATCTCAAGGCCCTATTTTTTGTACACAATTATGACTGATACTACGGGGAAAAGCAGCACATTGCTTTTCACCGTAGTATCAGTCATAATTGTGTCATTCATTGGGGCAGTTTATTTCTGAAAGACATACAGTGGCTAGTATTTTGCATTGGCTACATACTTGGCTTTCAGGCAGGAAACCTCCTAACGAAGTTGTTACTGATGACTCAGCGGCCGATGACTAATTGGAGCTGTTGTTAAAGCATTTTGTAGTTACAACTCCACAAATGAATATTAAACAGTTGTTTTAAATTATTAAAAAAATATTCAGATAAAGTCCCCATTTGCCACGTTAGGCTGGATACATCTATTTTTTTTAAGACGCTCTATAATGTCACAGTTTTCAAACATGTAGACACGAGAATCATCCATTTTTATGTACTACATTAGAAGAAAAATGAAAATCCAGAAAATCTTGTGATCTCATTGAGACTACCTCAACCTGTAGGTTGAGGTAGCCTCTATGAGAGAACAGGATGATTGCTCGAGCTACAAGTTTTATTAGAAGCAATTTATTATCTTGATTATGAATTTTTTTTTTTTAAATTACACTACAGTATTTGACAATTATAAGCTGCAAAGGAAGGGTATATGGAACGTTGATGAATCTGGCATCACTACCATCCAGAAACCTGAATCCTAATCGGCTACTGCCCTAAACATGAGTACGTCACTTAACATATAGCAAAGCACAGGCGACGCGTAACTGTGTGAAAATACAGCTTTAGAGAAGAAAATACATCTTGTTCTCTCATTGAGACTACTTCAACCTGTAGGTTGAGGTAGCCTCTGTGAGAGAATAGGATGATTGCTCGAGCAACAAGTTTTATTAGAACCAATTTATTATCTTGATTATGAATAATTTTTTCAAAATTACACTACAGTACTTGACAAATATAAGCTGCAAAGGAAGGGTATATGGAACGGTGATGAATCTGGCATCACTACCATCCAGAAACCTGAATACTAATCGGCTACGGCCCTAAACATGAGTACGTCACTTAACATTTGGCAAAGCATAGGCGACGCACAACTGTGTGCTACGCGGTTATCAGAGTTTTGCTGTTAATATCACTGCAACAGCTTCAAGAATTTATTAGAGGAAGTAAGAACAAAATGTCATAGATGTACAAAATGACATACTGGGTTTCAGTTTACTGCCAATCGCAATCCTATTGTCAATGCTAACAACCTCTAAAAAATATGGACCAATTCAAGTACGCATCTAATCGGCAGAACGCCATATTTGTTTTTACCAACAAACGAATTTGTATTGATCTCGTATAATTTTAATAATTTTGGTAAGTTTTTCTCAAAATCTCATTTTATTGTTTTCAGTGGTTTGCATAAGTTAAAGCGTATAGTGTGAATATTAATTTTTAGTCTGTTTCTCTTTTTTGGGAATATCCAGAAAAAAAGTTGAAAGACAAAGTTATTGGCAAAGTTACATTTAACTTAAATTGACAAAACGACATAGGTATGTAATTTTGTTCATTACCTTCTTTTTCATTTTATTAATCATTATATTATTTTATCTTCTAGTATATTATTTGCAATGCCCCAAAATTATGTACGGAAGTCTAATCGGCATTCTTGGAGCCGGGAAGTAATGACAAAAGCCATTGCGGCAGTCGAATCAGGTGAAATGGTTTGCTTAGCCTTGGACAAGGCTTTTTATATCGAACAAGCGACATTGAGGAGACATGCCTTAAAGACTAACAAACAGTTACAATCTGCAGCCAAGGGCTTAGGAAGACATTAGCTCACTTTACCATTACATGTTGAGAGATAATTAGTTGAACACTTGAAACTGCTTTAAACTCGGCTTTTTAGGTTGACTCGAACGTCAGAATAAAAAATAGAATGGTTTTGTCCACCAATTCAATGCAGACAAAAAAGTTTTTTAAAGCGCCATAAGGCCATGGCTTAAGCTATTAATAAACCACAGGTAGTACTCCCATTTAATTACATTATGTCATAAGCAAGTCAATAACAAGAAACAAAACTTTATACTTGGTTTTATGTTACAGGTATTTTTTTTTTCAAAGCTTGTGGAGAATTTCTATCTGAGCATGCCTATTCACCAGACAAAATATATAACGTAGATGAGACTGGTTTGTCTTCAGTACAAAAGCTTCAAAAAATTCTTGCTACAAGCGGGAGGAAGCAAGTGGGCCACATAACTAGAGCAGAACGAGGCTCAAACGTAACTACGGTTTGTTGCATGAACGCTAACGGCTCATACATCAAAACTCAAAAACTCAAAACTCAAATATCTTTATTTCGTAAAATCAGGTTAATGATTGTTTGAAAACGTCAAATTAATATATACTAAAAAAATATAAAATTATGATTGTTTGAAAAAAAAAACAAAATGAGGTTAGGTGGCAGTTCCAAGTGTAAAGCTCATGAGAAGAAGCTGCCAAGAAACTCATGTGCCACTCTTTTAAAATCATCAAGTTTTTCCTTACAGAAAATAATTTTTACTGAATGAACCAGTGTGTTTGGTGAGTGTAATCGTTTATAAATTAAGGATAACTAAATAATAATACTATTAGTAACTCTAAAATGAGTATATATAAACGTATTCAGCAAACACAATACTTCACTTCTTACAAAGTAAATATGTATTACATATAATTTTAATGTACATTTTAATAGCCTGTGAGAGAAAGCAGTTCTTATTATATTTTCAAATAATAAGAACTGCTTATAGCAGTTATATTTTGAAAAGCATTTTGAAAATTTTGTCAAAGCAGATGCTAAAAATAGGGTTTTGCTGATAGTTTTACTTGCGGTTTTACAGTTGGCCAAAGACAATGGTATTGACATCATGTGCTTGGCTCCTTATTGCACGCATCGAATGCAACCCCCTGGATATTTGCTTTTATGGCCCACTAAAACATAATAATTTCAGTCAGTAAGTATCGAAATGGCTACAGAACCAGGCCGGTAGAGTTGATTACTCTGCTTTTGCTTTTGAAATTGGTTATTTATTCAACGAAGCATACGGTAAGACAGCAACAGTTCAAAATGCAAAAATACTGGTTTGTGACCATATAATCCAGATGTTTTCCCAGATTATTTATTTCAACCATCCGAAACCACAAACATCCCCATTACAACATCGAATCCAGTTGATAATGGTGACTCTACCTCTACAATAAAAGAAGATCAAGGATTCTTGCCTGAACCTGAGCTTCCTTAATAAACATCTTCTAGCCATAACGACGGTGTACTACCTAGCACTTCTGCAACAAAAGATGACGGTAATGAGCAACCTCACATATTTGCCACCACTACTGGTGTACTATCACCTATTTCTCAAGGGCAATACGTAGCAGGGCAAGGAAAGCGAAAACCGAGGAAGCGCCAATATGGAAGTAATCAAAATGAAAATTGAAGAAAACAGAAAACGTCAAGTGTCCAAGGTTTTATTTGATAGGGATTCTGAAGAGGAGAATGTTGACCATTTATAACTATTTATTAAACGGGAATTAACGCGCATTATTTATCTTAAAATTGCTTGACTTTTCAACTAGGTTGCACCGGCCGTGGTCACAAGCGGACTGTCGCAGCGATGTTAGGACTTCATAAGGCCGATAACTCTTCACCTACCCTCACTTTTTTGTTTCTCGAAATGTTAGGGTCACTTCACACTTTACTGATTGTGTCCATGTTAACCGAATGCGAACTAATACGGGGTGTGTTTTACGAATCACTGGATTCCACTTTACGGATAGTTTGAAGCCCTTTTCCCGATTGAATGTTTTTTAATTTCAATCGCTTCACGCACAATTCTTGCATAAAAATGGCGGTCTGTGGAGAGGGTTCGTGGACGATAAAACTCAATTCAGTGATTTTCGATTGCAGTATGTGTTCTGCAATTGCCGATTTGTTCGTTTGCCGGTTTTTCACTGCTGCGATGTGTTATTTTAGCCTTTCCGCTATAGTTTGCTTTGTTTGGCCAATTTACAAACATTTATTGCAACGATTTATACTGCGGCTTATTAAATAATTCACTTTTTACATAGAATATTATTGTACTATGGTATGTAATGGTAATAAATAATTCACTTTTAAACATAGAATTTTCTTGAAAAAAAAATAACGATTGCGATTTCCAAATAAGACTGGCAGAAGTTTCGACGCGGGCATCGCTTCATCGATAATTGCCGCTGCGTGCGCTGCCGCGTACACCGCCCCATTACCCGCGATAAACGCCGCGGCAAAAAACCGCCCCATTTCAAACAAACGCGTGTACAATTGCTTCTCCGTGAACGCACTCATACAACGCCATATGTTTGTCATCAGTGCGAGCGACGCCGCCCAATTTATTAGAACCCGCGCGAACCCGCCATCGTGAAGGGGTGTCGATCGAAGTGTGTACAGTGCGCGGTCATTGACCTTTGCGAGACGGCACGATATCCTCCAAAGTGTTTATTGTAATTAATAAGCTGCTAGCGTTTGTGCAAAATTAAATTTGATAAGGAAAGTTTGGTGAAAATTTGTACAACGGCCTTTTCTGAAGAGGAAGTCGAGGATGTAAAGTGTCTGTTCTTTGAATCGATCCAGACGAAAATACGCAACATAACGCGTAAAAGCAAAGGCAAGAAAAATAGAAACTTGGAAGATATAATAAGCTTTTTAAAACAGACAGACCCCGAAATAATACCAATCTTTGTGGCTCGTGATCTACAAAAACTACCCCATGTGTCTTTTGATCACGCAGATGTCACAATACTACTTAAAGACCTACTAATATTGCGAAACGAGATAACGAATATTAAAAGAGCCTAAAAGAGCAGCAAGGAAGAGTCCTTGACTTCCACTGATTTGGCCTTGGCTAGCTCATCGATTTCCTGTGATAATTTAGTCTCAGAAGAAACGACTGACCCTTCTAAAGAAGCAGTCCCAAACCTTCAACGACCTATGATGTTGATGTTCTCCAGACTGCGCACAGACTGTCGCCATTGCCAGATCAGCTGCCGCAAAAAAAGGTCAGCGACACGGAAGAAAAAAAGTGAAATTTTAACATCATCACCCTACAAAATTGCTGTTCAAGAAAAAGAAAATGAAAAGAGCCAGAAGGAAGAAAAAAATGGGAAATAAGTTTTAAAAAAAGGTATACAAACCAAAGGTGCGAAGACCAAAGAAGACGTGGCAATAACGACATCAAAAAGGAGCCACTAACTGAAGTATTAAATATAGAATAAACTATTTGTGTAGTGTGTTTAGAGGATTACGACGAGAACTGGATAAAATGCTCCAGCTGCCAAGAATGAACTCATGTGATAGATGCACTATTTTAGAATGTCCGGCGCTTGGGGTTTGGCCCGTCTGGTACCAATGTCAAAGACTTAACTTTTTCTTACCAAAACTTAATTAACATTCCTAGATTACATTTACGCAGATCTTGTATGTTTGTTATTTGGTTTTAATTTTATGCTTTGTTAATTTAAGTAATTCATAAATAAATACATATTTCTCGATGTACTTTTAATTTTATTTCCTGAAAACCTTATATGTCCGCCACTAGAGGACTTCCCCTTACTGTTACAGTGTACTATATACCTGATTACTCGATCGTTATCGACCCCACAGGATTTAGCAAGAAATTTGGGAACATTAAGTAAAAAACAAAATATTAATGAAATATTATAAAAAATAAACAAAATGCAACAAATATAAAGTTACTTGCAAGTCACATGAAAAAGTTGCATCAAACGGTACCAAAAACTTTAATAACGAAGGACATTATTAAAATTACTTAATATGAAGATTAGTTATTATACTAAATGACTTCCATCTATTACCCACTAGCGGCAATGCATGGGTAAACAGAATGGTAAATAATATGAAAATATATTATTTTTGGTCAGGAATGCCAGTTTAATAAATATTCTAATCGCCTCACAAAAGAACTAGTGGTGATAAGCATGAGCGTTATAACGTATAGAGCGTTATGGAAACGTCTATTCACTACATAACGTATAGATAGTTATACCGCTACTTAATAACTATCTATATTCTGTAAAAAGGTATAACGCCACGTCGCGTTGCTCCGCATCCGCACTGGTCGCGAGTCGCGTGCACTGTATACCGTGATGTTGACAACGCACGTTACAAACTGCAGCTGTCTCTGTTTTTCGTTTTTGATATTTACATGTTTATTAGGGCCTGCAATTTGAAACCTTATTTGTTAGGCAATAAATTAGTATTTAATAATCTTTTAATTCTCTTAATAATAGAACAATAACACTTGCGATTATGACTTTAGAGATCATTTTACTGCTACCTTCACTTAATACCTATTTTGTCAAAATTATGACGCTTGACCTTCGACTTTTGAATTTATGTTTTAATAATTTCTCCGCCTTCGCACGATTACGTAGCACGAGTCAATTATTATTTTATTATTTCAAAAGTTTGCGAGCTCAATTTTAAAGAAGTGGATATTGTAGAAGTGTAAATGTTAATAACTGTTTTATAGCACTATTTTGTAGTTTTTAGTTAACGTTGTTTTATTTTGGTTGTAAATAGGTGAAAATGTCACGCATAAATTCTAGTGTGTTGTGGGAGTTTATTGAAAAAACGGACATTGTAAATAAAAAAGCCATGTGTAATATTTGTAAAAATTCATTTAGTTTTAAAACAACAACCGGCAATCTAAAGTCGCATTTACGACAGCACCATATCAAAGCTTATAAGCGGGTGTCATCAGAGCAGATCCATGTTGTCAGATTTTTGCGGCCCTTGGAAAATATGGGTAGCACACTACCTGAGTCAGTAACGTGTGATAGTGGTGCTTGTAGTTCTTCCAGTTTGGATTTGCCTATTGCAACAACATCAGTTGCAGCGTTGTCGCAACCTAAGCAAGGGCGAATTGAATAATTCTTGCCGAGAAGAATATCCAAGGATCAAAAGTCTAAAATTGACTCTGATCTTTTAGATCTATTTATTGACGGGTTTCAACCATTTAGTTTGGTAGAGGAAAAATCTTTCATTATATTTTCGAGGTGGATACCCGGATATACGTTACCATCACGAAAAAAAATTTCATCGATAATGATACCGAGTCTGTACGAAAAGACTAGAGCCGGGTATATTTTAAAATCTGTCTTGCTGTCGTGCGACTATTTCCCAGATCGACATACTGGTGAGAACATTAAAAAAAATCTCACCAATTCATTACAAGAGTGGGCGCTTCTAGACAAAGTAAACTTTATTATTAATGATAACGCGTCAAATGTACAAAATGCTTTGACAAGCATGGGCATAAAGCACTATGGTTGCTATGGCCACTCGCTAAACTTAATTGTCCAAGACTCGATGAATGAGGGTGTGATGTTTACTTTGGACAAAGTAAAACAAATAGTAAGGCATTTTAAGAAGATTCCGATTGCTACCGAAAAATTATTAAAGTACCAGAAAAGTGACCATGAAAATTGTTACCAAAAAAATTTGTACAAGAAGTACCTACACGGTGGAACTCTATGTTCCATATGATATGCCGGTTTGTTGAGCTTGAGGCTGCAATTCGAGCTACAGTAGCTGTTTTAGACAAAGATTTGCCCATTGTAACCGAGTGGAAGCTGTTGCAAGAACTGACGCAAATATTAAAGCCCTTTGATGAAATGACGGCGTTGATGAGTGGTGAAAACTACATAACGGCCAGTTCTATCATCGTCATCACCAAGGGTCTCATCAAGACATGTGAGAAGCTACTCATCGAAGGCTTTTGTGAACCAGCAAATGCAGTGATCGTACCACTAAAACAAGGTTTGGACTTACAATACTGCTCCCTCAATCAGATATTTTATTTATAGGGTAATTGCCTGTAAATTCAATAACTGGTTCTTGTATGATAGATTAAGTTTAGTAGCAATTGTTTCAATTTTATGACATACCTATATAAATATTAGTTTAAAGATTAGGTTTGGAGCGGAGATTCGAAAGCGTGGAAAGAAGTCGCACTTTTGCCATGTGTGTTCAGTGAGTGTCTGACCTCCGTTCAGAACGGCCGTATCGACGCACCACGCATGCTCTAGTTAAAGAGTAATCTGCGGACGCAGCACAACACCTCCGTCGCGGTGCGCGTCATCGGTCCATCGGGGTCGCCGCGATGACCCAGTTACAAGTGTGCAAAACGTAAAATACTATAGTTTTATTTGTGTTAAGTGAATTTATTATTACACAATGGCTTCACAACAAATTAAAATAAAAACAGAGTTGGAAAAACGGTTGTACGACCATTATGTCCAGGAAAAAGCTGAAAATGAGAATTTGCAGCAAATCGTACAAGACTTGAAGGGCCAAATTCAAAGTCTTCAAGGTCAAATACAAAGCCTCCAAGGAGAACTGCAATGTCTCAAGGAGCAAAACATTAAGGAATCCGATATAGGTAAAAAAATAAAAACTACTGAGAGTGCTCAAGATGAAAATGTTGAGTATTGCACGGACGAGGAGGACCTTGCCAAAGAAACGGAATGGATTAGGGTAAAAAGTAGGAAGAAAAGGAAGTTAAACACCACCCCCTCTCCGATACAAGCCGGTACAAGTGGCCAGCGGCAAATCATCTCTGACGAGACCCCAGCGGTCAAAAAGGTACCACCTCCTCCACCTATTATAGTAGACAACATAAAGAACTATCAAACGTTCTACGATATCCTAACAGAAAGCCAAACAGCTCAGTCCTTTACTGCTAAAATGATGGGTGGGGACAGTGTTAAGGTTAACACTAAAACCGAAGATGCCTATAGGGCAATCTCTAAACTTATAGCAGAGAGAAACTTTCACTGGCATTCCTATGAAGATAAACAGACTAGGCCGATAAGAGTTGTTGTGAAGAAACTACACTCTTCCTGTCAACCAGAAAGGATCAAAGATGATCTAATTTCACAGGGCTTTCAGCTAGATAATGTAATAAACAAGTTAAGCTGGAAAGATAAACAACCTCTCAACATGTTTATATTGTCATTTAAAAATAGCGAAAATGTCAATAAAATCTATGGCATACAACATATTTTAGGGTGTAAAGTCGAAATACACCCCCTCAAAAATTCCAAACTAATCCCTCAATGCAAAAGGTGTCAAGCATATGGACACACCCAAAAGTATTGCTCAAAAGAGCCAAGATGTGTAAAATGCACGGGTAAACACCTTACAGCTAACTGCACTAAGCCAACCGAAGAAAAACCTAAGTGTGTCCACTGCGGCCTACCCCACCCAGCCAATTACAGAGGGTGTGTAGTAGCTAAAGAGATGCAATCGCTTAAGAACAAAAAGCCAAAACAAAAGTTCGTAACACCAACCTTGCAACAGCCTATTAACAAAGTCAACCTCGACAAACAAACCCCAAAATCAAGCTCACAGCAAATCCCACAAAATCCCCCTAAAACAAAAAGCGTATCCTATGCATATGCGGCACAACAAGGTAAACAACCACCAAACCTTGAAGATAAAATAAACAAAATATTGAACTATATTTCCACCTTCGATAAAAGACTAGAAAAGCTCGAACAAGTTACTAAAATATCTGTCTCACGATCGCAAATATGAATCAAAACAGTCTTAAAATAATGACATGGAATGCCAATGGTCTGCTTCAACACCAACAAGAGTTGCAAGCAGTCCTAGATACTGAAAACATAGATGTGTGTCTAATTTCTGAGACACATTTTACTGTGCAATCGTTTATAAAATTTAGAGGATACAAAGTGTACAACTCGCTCCATCCTAACAATACTGCCAGAGGTGGCAGTGCTATTATAATTAAAGAAAATATATGCCACTACGAATATAGTAGATACGAAGAATCGGACATGCAAGTTATAGCGGTATCTATTAAAACAAAATCTTGTCACACCACTATTGCGGCTATTTATAGCCCTCCTAGGTATATGATAAGAAAAGAGCAATATACGCATATTTTTCAACTCCTTGGGCCAAAGTTTATATTAGGAGGCGACTTTAATGCGAAGCACACTCATTGGGGATCGAGATTGACAACGACAAAAGGCAGACAGTTATTAAGTACAGTTAAAGACATGGGGTGTGAAGTCTTGAGCACAGGTAAACCAACATACTGGCCCACTGACAATAACAAACTACCCGATCTTATTGACTTCTTCGTATGTTAAAATATATCTACAAATTACCTATGCATAGAAGAAGGCTATCACATGAATTCAGATCACTCATCGATAATATTAAAATTTAGTAATAAAATCTTACTTAGAGAGAGCCCATTGACTCTAGTCAATAGTCGGACAGATTGGAAAAGCTTTTGCCTGGATCTGAATAATTCTATAGATCTTAAAACTGCAATAAAAGACCAAACTCAACTTGACACAGAAGTTTACAACTTTGTGGCAAAAATTCAACAATGTGCGTGGAACAACACGCCACAATTAAGAAGAAAATTCAAGGGACACATCTATCCCAAGGAAATTATAGAATTACTATCTGAAAAAAGAAAACAAAGAAAAATTTGGCAACAAACCAGAGCACCACACGATAAAACTGTACTTAATAACTTAACTAAAAAACTTAAGAGAAAAATTCAATACTTTCAAGAGGAATCGTTAAATTCTAACCTACAGCTTCTAACTAGTGATCGTTCAACTGATTATTCTCTATGGAAAGTGACTAAGAGATTAAAAAGACCTATTACCCAAATTCCACCAATTAAAGACGGTAATGGAAAATGGGCTATAAGTAATGACCAAAAAGCTTCAAGATTTGCACAATATTTAGAGGAAACTTTCCAACCACACGTCGATAAAACAGAAATTCTTTTGAATATGCAAATGTTACATAGTCAGAGAATAAAGCTCGTGACTCCAAAGGAAGTTTACAGAGAAATACAACAAAACATAAGCTCAAAAAAATCTCCAGGCTATGACCTCATTACAGGAGAAATTCTAAAGTACCTCCCATGTAAAGCCATTGTAAAACTAACAAAGATCATTAATTCTGCCTTCATGCTAAAACATGTGCCTGAGCCATGGAAGATTGCAGAAGTTATTATGATTGCTAAACCTGGGAAACCTCAGCATGAAGCAACATCTTATAGACCAATCTCCTTGTTACCGGTGCTTTCAAAATTATTTGAGAAATTGTTTTTAAAACGATTAAAACCAATAATCGACGAGAGAAACCTTATACCAAATCACCAGTTTGGATTTAGAGAAAAACACTCAACGATAGACCAGGTACATAGGATAACTAATATTATAGAAAAAGCCCTTGAAAGTAAAGAGGTATGTACTACCGTATTCTTAGATGTAGCGCAAGCTTTCGACAAAGTCTGGCATGATGGCCTAATTTATAAATTGAAGCGAACTTTGCCTAAAGATTTCGCAGACATCTTAGAATCTTACATTACAAACAGAGCATTTAGAGTAAGACAAGATGATGCTTACTCAGAGCTTAAAATGATAAAAGCCGGGGTGCCACAAGGTAGTGTGTTGGGCCCGATTTTGTACCTGTTGTACACCTATGACATTCCTGAACTGAAAAATAACACTATTGCAACCTTTGCGGACGACACCGCTATTATGGCCACAGGGTCTAATTATAAGGAAGCAGTAGATAAAGTTCAAATAGCTTTAAATCACTTTCATGACTGGGCCCAAAAATGGAAAATAAAATTAAACGAGTCAAAATCCATACACATTGACTTCACCAACAAAAAGGGGGATTATCATCCAATATATGTAAATGGCTTACAAGTTCCATATGCAAATACAGCGAAATACCTAGGTATGACACTTGACGCTAAGCTTCGATGGAAAGCTCACGTAAAAAAGAAAAGACAAGAACTAGACATGCGTTATAAAACTATGTACTGGCTACTTGGAAGGAAGTCAAGTGTGTCTATACATAATAAAATTTTAATATATAAGCAGATTCTCATGCCAATATGGACGTACGGAATCCAACTCTGGGGCTGTACAAAACCCACTACCATAGCTATTATCCAGCGGTTTCAGAATAAAGTGCTAAGGGACATTGTCAATGCCCCCTGGTATATCAAAAATGCAAATCTTCATCGCGATCTCAACATAGATACAGTCCACCAAATTATCCATAAAAGTGCTGAAGCACATGAACATAGACTTCGTCACCACGTGAATGTCGAGGCATTCCTGTTGACCGACCACACGGATTTAGTGCGAAGACTAAAAAGAACTAAACCATTTGAGTTAGTGTAGTTATGGTGAACAAATAAAAGTGACAGTGCTTTAAATTTACACAAGAACAAAGTGTTTTCATGTTATCAGACTCTAAGAAAGTGCAACAGACATTATTCTTAGTTATAAAATTAGTGTAAACGTCTAAAATTAAGTTAGAGTAAAATTGCTTATTAGCCTTATAGGCTAGATCGTAATGAATTGTAAAGAACTGTGTTCTTTATACCCAAGAATAAAAAAAAAAAAAAAAAACTTTTGCCATGTGTACATTTTTAGACCCACGCTATAATATATGCATATTTGAAGGCGATTACGAAAAAAAATTCGTGAGGAAGCTCGTTGAAGATGCAGTGTGTACTATGATTGAGGGCGAAATTAGGTACGACTCGTCTGCTCCTGGTACATTGTCAACATCGGTAGAACTTGAAAAGTTTTCTCCATAGAGCGCCCTACATGAACTTGTTAGAAGCTTGTAGGGAATGTAGAGGTTGTAGAAGGTGTAAGCTGATAATTATAAGAAAAGCTTTGATAGAATTGCTACGAGTATGTCGTAGCAATTGTATGTATGTAAAGCTTGTATAGATTTAGAACTACAATATACTATCTCACGTCAGGAATATTGACTACATGTGTGTCATTTGAGAATGTAGCATAATGAGTTGTAACCAAAACTTACTGAGGGATAATGGTTCTACAGAACAGTATCATAATTGGAAGACCTTGTTCTGTTCAAGAAATGTCAGGATGTAATGTGTGTGTCTGTATATTGTTTAAGGTTCCTATCACTCAGTTCAGTATTGTCGGGGTATCTATTCAGGGTAGTATAGAATAATACAAAGTAACAAATGGCAAACAGCATTATATTGTCAAAATACAATTCGCTCTGGTTATATCAAGGAATTGGAGTAGGGAGGTATGCTAGTGTCACTTCCAAGAGGACCTATTGCCTAGGAAAAGAAGTGATAAGAAAACTAGGCCGTCTCCTAACAAAACATTTGCCATATACATTTGCTAATATGATATTTACATAAGCAATCTGCAATGTATCTAATTGACTGAGACTTAGATATACCATTGCAATGTCTTACTATATTACTACAAGGCAGATGATTCACAATTTACAGGACAATAGACAATTAGACACATTGCAATATCTTTTCATCAGTCAATCAGCTAGTATACACAACATTATACATAGTATAGAAAAACACTATTTATATAATACAATAGAAACAATATAAAGTAACTTTGAATAAGGATCGTACCTTCGCCGTCGGATGACACCAGAGAAAAGAGGGCTAGGTCAGAATTTGTCCTGCTTTTATACTTTCTACTCACATTTTCTATTATGTGGGTAGAATGCCACAGTTATAACTTTTTAGGTACATTATAGATATTAAGCAGTGTTTTTAACATCATTCTATACTTAAATCGTTATACAACAATTTATATAAAGATATAGACACTAGATTACATAATCCAAACAATACAAATATTAACTGTAATAATTAATTGTTCCATCAAATACCTACATATGTGGGTAGGATCCCACATTAGAGTTTGTTTAATAGGTACATCTGTGATAAAAGAGTTTAGTCTAATTCATTAATGATATTATCAGTTGCAATTACATTTAGTATATTCATTCCAGCCTTTGCAATGCATTCTCATGTCTAATATCATAAGCATCATAAACAACTGACACAGTATTAATCACAATACAAACATCATCCTAAAATATCTGTGGGTACATCTATAATATAAATAATTGGTTTATTAGATCTTTGAATTGTTCTGTGCCACGAGTAGGTATTTCATACAGTATAATATAACTACCAAACATAGTTTTGCAGACACGGATGATCTTATAATCATCGCTATGATAACCAGTCAATACATTGTGATGGTTACACCGTCATCAGACTCCAGACCAACTCTCAAACTTATAAAACAGTTCCATCAAACCTTCGTTCGGTTTTATACAACATCACATAAACTGGAACAATCAATATTCCAAAACACATCTACATAGTAGATCAATATCCAACACATGGATTGATTATATATATGGCTATTTACATAGCCATATAGCCCCATATCTAACAAACTCATCGGAGGCGCGGCAAATGCACCCTTTCGTCGAGGAATTCCTCTATCAAAAGCTATACAGGAGATCGACCGCTACTTAGAGGATGACATCTTGCCCTTGCATGATGCCAATAAAAAATAGAACTGCCCCCTGGAGTGGTGCCGAAACAACAACCAAAAATACCCACATCTCGCCCGACTTTTCTTAAAGTACGGCAATATTGTCGCCACTAAGACAGGGTAAGACAGGGCTCATAATATCTGACCGTCGCACTCGCCTTGATCATAAAAAAGTAGGCATGATAATGTTTCTAAATGTAAATATGAACAAAAATAGATTTTAAATGTAAATATAGTATGTAAATTTATTTATAGTATATGTAAATAAGTAAAAAAATATTAATGTAAATTTATGTACGTATATTTATAAAAGCCATGTACATAAAATGAACTTTTAAGTACGCCTGATATTTTTTTTACAAACTTTATATGTCAGATCTGTTCAGCTTCAGCCAGTCCTAAGCCTGGAAAAAGTACGAAGGGGAGTTCGTTTTATAGCTATATTTTTTATATTATTCGTGACCGTAACGTAACTTGGTTCTTTCTTGATCAGTTACTATTGCGTGGAATATAGATAGTTACGTAAAATAGATAGTTATGTTAACGTTATGGGCGTTGTCATAACGGCAATGTTATGTTATACAAAAAACTCGTAACGACACATCCCTCTTGATAACTGATACTGCAACTCAGTTAATTAATGGATAGCTTTAGACATCATGGGTCCATTGCCAGCTGATTGTTCCAATAACAAATACATTTTAACACTGCAATGGGATTTGTCAACATTTTTAGAAATGTATCCAAACAAAGAGTCAGAATCTATAGCCAGAGATTTCTTATCCAATTTCGTTTTGAGATACGGTCTAACGAAGGAAATTATTTTAACACACTGAATTTATGTCTAGTATTATGGTAGACATATGTAGCATAATAAAAATAAAAATGCATTCAACCGCATATCACCATGAAACATAAGGATCGTCATAAAAAACATTACATCATAGTCATAAGTCATATATTAACGAATTCAATGTGAAAGAAATACTGTTGATTGGAGTGATTGATTACCTTTTTGGACTTTGTCTTACAATACCACTGTACACACAGAAACGAAATACACCCAATTTGAATGAGTATTTGGAAAATGTTGCAAATTACCTTCAGACTTTGGGTCGACATTTGAACTATTATATAATTATAATAATTAATTATCCTAAAGAAATGAAATTTCGCTTACAGTTTGATACTAAACCGATTTTTTTAGATAGTAAGTAAGAAAATTGTTACATGATAAAAACTTACAATAAATGAGACCTAATTTTAATACAGAATCAAATAGATAAAATAACATTCAAAAGGCTATTGTTCAAGTGACTATGGAATTTAGTATCGCTACAAATTTTGTTGTGCCAAGATGAAAACTACTGATTTATGTAGACATTAATATATACTTTCAGAAAAACCAACAATGATTTACCTAATTTGCCGGGTTTATTTGACTTAACTATGACTTAACTTTGAAAATCGAAATATTTATAGGTATACATTTTTTTTTGAGAATAGGACATAACTATGATATTGCGTATTAATTATGTATTACACATGATGTGTAACACTAGTTTATGGCTATGAATTCGGCTTTGCAGTGATATATAATCCGAATCTCTATCTCACAAACACTTCACAATTGTCACAATATTGGTACGAGTCTCTGTCTCACAAAATATTTCTGATTGTTACTATGTATATGGAGCCTGTATCTCAAACTCACGTAATGTAACCACAATATCATGCACAACACGAGAAATAACAAAAGCTATTTGTTATTAATACTTTAAACTGTTTTCATAATGGACCGGCGCCAAACAAGCTTTATGCACAGACAAACAAGTGACATGACATTACATTTCAGTGTTGCCATAACTTTTGTCATATCCTATACAAATCGTTTTTTTTTTTAAATTCATTACAATGTTCTTATTTTTAATCGAGCCGGGTCCTAATCTAAAAGTATCAAAGAATATGCTTATTAAAAAGTATAGTGTATAAATATTATCGTTCTTGACATTCAAACGGTGCAACAAATAATAAAGGTTTTTTTTTTTTTTTTTTTTTTTATATTTATATTAATTATTTAATAAAAATCGATAATAACCCTAATCGATATTACGATTTTATTTTTGTAATAGTGTTACCACCGTTAAAAATAACTTCATACGAAAAAAAAGGAAATAGATAAACTGAAAGACTAATATTTGCATCTCAATATTCCGGCAAATGTGAGACTCCATATCATTATATAATAACGTTATAATTAGAAACAAGAATTATACATTTAATCAACTTGTGGCACAACGTAAATACTAGCGATACTGCTGGTGGGCCCCCCTTTATATATGTAGTGGTCCGTTTGAAGTTCTAGAGGAAGTTTCACCTAATGTAAGAATTTAAAAAAAATAATAAAAAATAATTTTATCCATAAGACAAATGCGAAGATGTATTTTGAAGAAGGGTTATTTTATTTTAAGTATGTTTTGTATAATAAGTTTTCAAGTCATGATTTTTTTTTTTTTTTCTAAAGGTGAACATACCTTTTTGTTGAGTTTTAGGGTCCATTTTCACTGTAAGAACAGCGGCCGGCAGTGTATTTTTGAGGCAAAATATTACAAATAATTTTGAATCTTATCTACTTGATTGGCACTGAAGTTGTCCCTATTATTACCCACCTTATTAATCTTTGTTTTAAACACGGTATTTTTCCAAGCTGTTTAAAAAAGTCTTTAATAACCCCTGTGCACAAGGGTGGGAGCAGAGACGATGTCAACAACTACAGGCCCATCTCTGTTTTGCCTGCCCTCTCTAAAATCCTCGAGAAAATAACAAATAATAGAGTCATAAAATTCTTTGACAAATATAACATAATTTCGCCTAATCAATTTGGTTTTAGAAGGAGCATGTCAACAGAAGATGCTGTTTCTGCCTTAAGTTCTCTAATAACTTCTAAGATGGATCAAGGAACTAAATGCTTAACTGTTTTCATAGACTTAAAAAAAGCTTTTGACACCGTCTCTGTTCCAACGCTTATCACTAAGCTAGAAAATCTAGGAATAAGAGGAATCCCTCTAGCTTTTCTTAAAAATTATCTATCTTGTAGAACACAACGGGTTAAAATAGATTCTTACGTTAGTGACGAGGCAGAAGTGTTGTTTGGTGTACCGCAGGGTAGTGTTCTGGGCCCAACACTGTTCTTGGCATACATAAACGACCTCTGCAATCTAAAAGTCCTTAATGGGAATGTATTTTCTTATGCTGATGACACAGCTGTTGTCTTCTATGGAGATAATTGGTCTGACGTCAGAAGAAATACGGAACGTGGCTTGGCTAAAATTGCTGATTGGCTTAGTAGCAATCTACTCACACTTAACTCATCAAAAACTAACTATCTTTGCTTTGGAATCACTAAACGATCACAACCTACTGAAAATTTTAGCATCAAAATACACTCATGTGGCATGATACAAAATAATAGCTGCTCTTGTCCTACGATCGATAAACTTACACACACAAAGTATCTAGGAGTTATAATGGATCAGAGATTATCTTGGTTTCCCCATCTGGAGTACATGAGTGGAAGAATTAGAAAACTAATTTGGATATTTAAGACACTGAGACATGTAGCACCAACCAATGTAGTTAAAAAAGATGGTTCACAGAGAAACATTTTGAATGAAATTTACGTTGCTCTCGCTCAATCAGTATTGACGTACTGCATCCCCGTATGGGGAGGTGCAGTTAAATCCAAGTTTATTGATCTAGAGCGAGCGCAGCGTGCCCTAATCAAAGTTATGTACTTTAAAAAAAGGAGACATTCTACAGAAGACCTTTATAAAATTTGTGACTTAATGTCGGTCAGAAAACTATACATAACATCTACAGTTCTGAAAAAACATAAAAACCTACCGTACAATAAGGATACAACTTTGAAAAGACGCCAATTTAATGTTGCTATTATACCACAAACAAAAACAAAATTTGCTGACAGACATTATCACAAACTGTCTGCAATATTGTACAATAAAATAAATAAAAAATTACATATACATGATAAACATCTGCATGAATGTAAAAAAACACTCATAAATTGGATTAAACCTGTTACCTATGATGATACTGAACTACTATTAAAAGTATGATTTAGAAGAACATTCACACACTCACAGACACAGACACACACACACACACACACACACACACACACACACACACACACACACACACACACACACACACACACACACACACACACACACACACACACACACACACACACACACACACACACACACACACACACACACACACACTCACACTCACACTCACACTCACACAAATATTTATACATATATATAGATTTGTTGATTGTTATATTAGATTATTAAGTATTGTAATTAATTTATGTTAACATCGTACTGAAGTTATGGAAGTGCGGAGTCTCCTAACACAGACAATTTATAGTCTAAAAGGAGGCTTCAATCACAATTTAAAAAACAAAATGTACTTGTTGATGAAATAAACTTTTTTGTATTTTTTTTTTTGTATTTGATTAAAAACTTCATGGTCATTTGAAGGCAAAGGAGGGACAGCATGGCGCTGCGAGGCTGCGCGAGCCTTCTAGCGACTAGTCAAAGAGGCGCCGCGCAGCTGACCGCAGTGCAGCTAACAGACTCGTGGCGGCGCGCGCGCAATCCTTTACTACCCGCTCCCCCCGCCGCATTTTATTAGAGGGTATTAAGATAGAACGCTCCGTGATAAAAAAAAAGACAGAATTTAATTTGTAATGTACAAAATTACGAGTGTTTGTACAACATGAAATCCAAATATTACAGTGACCAATACGTGTACAGTAAATAATACTTGGACAAAAGTGAGCGTAGACATAAATATGTCTGGTGAGTATAATATTCCACAATGTATCGTGTTCCAACTAAGCAACCCAGGTTTTGCCATGTTACCGCTCCATTTGGGGAATTGAAACAAGACTTGAATTTGTTTGTAACGATTATGCCACAATTATTATTTTGTAGATTCTCCTGTTGTTCTACAATTTGTAAAATACTATTTGTTGCAGCAGATACATTTTCCAACTGATTCATGCATGAGTCATAATGCCGAAATATCTCGGTTGCATTCGTATTATTTTTTAGAACACTTCAAACTTTTGTTGTAGTATGCCGAAACTTCTTTCTACAATACGCCTTGCGCGACTAAACCGATAATATATATTTTTTCGCTATCGCCTGTTAGTTGGTTGCCAGGATAGCATTTCATCAAGTGTTCAGACAGGGGATAACCCTCATCCCCAATAAAAACATCAGGCAATTTCTGTATCGTACATGGCAAACATTTATTATGTGGTATACCGAGTGATTTATTTTGAAGTTTTCTCCCACGTTTGGAACTGCTCAAGATGCCACTGTCACTATTGCGTCCATACGATCCGATGTCCACTACAATAAACGTGTATTTTGCGTTAGTGATGGCTAGCAAAACAGTACTGAAAAACTTTTTGTAGTTTTAGAAGAGTCTCCCCCCCTATTCCAAGGTGCCCGAATATTCACATGCTTGCCATCTATCACACCAATACAATTATGAAAGTTTCATATAGTTCTAAATTCTTCTTCTATTCGGGTCTATATTTGTGGTGTCGGTATCGGTATAACATGTGGCTGTGAATACTTCCAAATAGCTCCACAAGTTTCATGAATAATAGTGTATACAGTACTGTGTCCCAATCTATAACTATGAGACAGTGCCTGAAAACTGATGGCGGCAGTTAAAAATCTGAGACAAAAACATGTCACCGGTTAAAACTCCGAAAGGTTGTATAGTTTTATAGTATTGTATAAGATACGGGTCTTAATCTCGTAAATATTTTACTTTTAAGGCTAAATAGTCTACTTGTGACCACGGCCGTTGCAATACGGTCGAAACGCCAGGCAAAAAACAACGGTACTCGTATTTAGCTTTAAAATAAAATATTTACGCGATTAAATTCTATAATGTGTACAAATCGCGAAAGTTTACGAACATAGGTTGTATAGTGATATATACATATATTTACAATGGCTACATGTCCTCGAAACGTCCATCAAACGAACGCTGTCTTGAACAGGCGCACACCATCT
The DNA here is from genome assembly GCA_945859575.2 of Herminia tarsipennalis. Taxonomy (NCBI): domain Eukaryota; kingdom Metazoa; phylum Arthropoda; class Insecta; order Lepidoptera; family Erebidae; genus Herminia; species Herminia tarsipennalis. The sequence goes on along the minus strand of OX243849.2, from coordinate 9,519,147 downwards.
ATGGTTGTGTTGTTGTTATTGTTATTTTATTTATAATTATTTTTTAGTGGTGGAATGCAATACAATAAAGATTTATTATTATTATTCCTGAGGCGCGTGAAAATTTTGACTTTAAATATGCATATATTTTACAATAAATAAACACAATAGGTACTACAAGTAATATCGTTATCCACATTATTAAATAATGTGGTCGCAAAACATGGTCGATATCATGTGACATAATTATTTAAATAATTATGTCACATGATATCGACCATGTTTTGCGCGTATATCTATTAAACAATAATATTACAAAATGTACGCACTATGTAATTTAGATTAGGACACTTACGAGCGTGAATTACTATAGATGCTGTATAATTGTTCACTCGTTACTTCTTATAACTCTCTGGACTGTAAGAAAAACCACACGCAATCTCAAATAATGCCGCTGATCAGCTTTAAGACTACAGGTTATCTTTTAAACTCAAGGCTGAATAATTTGTGCCCAAACCGGTCGTATATGGGCTGTATAGCGTGCTATATAGCTTTAACACAGCTTACTTAAACAGTATAAAGAATAAATGTGTACAATTAGTCAACCGCTACAGAACTCCTAATGCTACTTGGGCTTGACCGGCACGTGCCACAGCACTGCACTCGTTATTAGATATCATTATTATTATTTTTTTAGTTTTCATTCTTCGATTAATGCGTAAACAATTACGTACTATCACGATGCTCGGCGGTGTTACCTACATAAAAATGTTCATTTGAATGCGTTCGCTCAAGCTTCGTAGCGCCGACCCCGCCCATAATTCGGCTAAGCCAATCAACCCCTTCCTTGCGAAGAAGCAAGGATCGGGATTTTTTTTAGTTGCAATTAGCACTCGCGCATTGCCAACGTCTCCCTGTTTTCTAAGTTTTGATTTACGACATTGGTTTTATCACGAACTCTGATTTTTATTGACTCTTGATCCCTCCTGTGTTATAGTTGGGTCAAGGGCTTTAAAATAATGATATCTAAAATATTATTGAAACAATAATATGTTAGGTTAATAAACATAGTTTAGTTTTGGTTTTGCCACATAATGGTTTCCTAACCGATTTCGGTCACGGCGGCCAATCTCATCAAAGACTAACCAACTGCGCAGGAGATATTATATCATGCACAAGTGAATGCGCAGACACAACTGCACTCTCTATTCCTTTACTCTCATAGCCCGATGGGACGGCAATCCGACACGACCGGAGAGAGATTGGGCGCAGGACCGACGGATTAACGTGCTCTCCGAGGCACGGAGGGGTATGACAATGTTCCAAAACGGTCACCCATCTGTTGACCGACATTGGTAACGTTGCTTAACCTTGCAGATATCTCGATCTGCTCGGTCGCCATTGATTCAGGAACCCCTTTGCCACATACCAAAATGACCTAGAACCAAGAAAACCTAAATCCTAAATAGTGGTGATTCAAAAAAAAATATTTATAAGAAAACTGTCTCACAGGTTTTGTTTTCTAAGTAATTTTATTTTACGTTTTTTCTGGAAAAAAAAAAGAAAACACTGAGCCAAACTCAGCCACTCAGGTGTATTATTATTATTAATAATAATAATTTAATAAGTATAGTAAATTAATAATAATATATTCAATAATTTAATCGTATCGTTACATCTCTTAACTTGACGACGCAGTAGCCTAATGGTTAAGGCATGTGTATCGTAAACGAGAGGTCGCGGGTTCGAATCCCACCCCTTGCACCTACTACCGACGTGATTACGTGAACCCACCGCAATCACAAGCAATTTAGCTTAGCTGGAAGGGTTAAAAAGATTTTTAGTAATGGCGACCCATATTGCTAGATTCCCTACAATGTCATAATAGAACACAGTATCCACTGACTAAAATTATTACAAAACGCAATTTACGCGCCATGCACTGCCCGCCTACGAGAACGCATAACGAAACAAAATACAAAATTATAATTTATTAATCAGCTACCGCTGACGACGAGGTGGCGAATATTCGAACTCATAAGAGCCTCAAGGGGCGGGGCTGCACACACTCACGCGCATCGATCGCCAAGCGTAATACTTTCTCAAGGGGTGGGGTCACCCACACATAAGTGCTACGGCCTGCAAGCAACTTTAAACCAAACAGGGGAATACCGGAGTTTTGGCCGATAGTATAGTAGATACTACGGGTGAAACGTGTTTTTTAATGCACTATAAATTTTTGTGTAAATAGTACTCCTATGTATATATTAACATTTAAACTTTCGTGTTGCTATTTATTATACGGGAATGGAAACATCTGTGACATATCTAACGTACAATCGGCCTACTCGGCGGTCGTACACCCTTATGGCTATAATGGCTTGCGAGAAACGTTCGCTCTCTACGTAAGCGCACTCACACAGGCACATCTGCGCCTTATCGAATGCAAGGAGGCGGGGTCCTTGTTTTTAGACAGTTGTAAATACATACTAATAAAGGATTGTGACTTTTGTTGTAAGCGCGCTTTTTGCAGTTGCGCGAAATAGCAATGAATTATTTTATTGTAATACATACAAATCTACATTAATATTATAAATAGTTTATTTATATATTTATTCGTTTGTGTTGTTGAAATTGTAAAGAGGTAGTTTAAAGCTTGGAGAGGAATATAGTATATTTTGCCTCAATACTTAATAGGATACATATGGAATTGTTAGCTTTGAATATTTTTATGAAATACGTTTTAATTTTTAATCTATCTTTTCAAAAAATATGAGTTGGTAGAGGGGTTTAAAACTAGTGCCTGTAATTTATGAACTAGAACCTATTTTCGATGTTTTATATTGTGCATATGTTTTAGTATGATTCTGTTAAGTAGGATTATCGAAATTATTTAATTTAATTTTTGTAAAATGATTTTGCATTTTTGATACATATCCATACTAATATTATAAATGCGAAAGTAACTCTGTCTGTCTGGCTGTCTGTTAGGCTTTCACGCTCTAATAGCTATACCGATTTAGATGAAATTTGGTATAGAGATAGTTTGAGTCCCTGGGACATCCACGCGGGCGGAGCCGCGGGCTTAAGCTAGTAATATATGTTTCAATAATGCGAAATGATCGTTTTGTAAGAAATATGTTACAAAACATTCATAAATATTTTTCAAATATGTATTTAAGTTATTTACGTCTTCATTTTGGCTTGCCCCACGTAAGTATTTAAGAGGTAATTTGATGCAACTATGAGTTCTATGATTAATCTATACTTATATTTTTTGAGAGTTTGTTTGTATGTTTGAACACTCTCTCTATCTCGGGAACTATTGGGTCAAATTAAAAAAATATATGTAACTGTTGGATAGCCTATTTATCGAGGAAGGCTATAAGGCTATATAACATCACGCTACAATCAAACGAGGAAAATTTAAGCTGACGGAGTTTGCTGGTCTTCGTCTGCTTCAGACAGCTAGTATGCTATATATAGTTGTTCCCAGTGACTTTGCTCGCGTATATCTTGATTCGAGAGATAACAATCCTACATCCTTCACCTGTTTTAAAACCTATATTATTTTGTAAGTTCTCTGTTATAAGTATTTTATCTAAATTTAATTTCAAATAATCATTGGATTGATTTAACGAAATAAAGATATTTGAAATTTAAAATTTAAATCGGGCTAGTATTTTCAGGGTTAACCTCTACATACAACTCTAACTCTTTAATATTAATAGTATGTATGGTTTTAATTCAGCAAGTTATATTTAATTTTTAACCAGTAATTATTTTAATAGAAATAAATGTATTACCTGGAATGAGGGCAAGAAATAATGAAACGAGTAAATTGTTTTATTAATTTTATGGATCAGTCAAACAATTCCATTACACATTTAATACTTAATTATACTTTAAATTGTGGATGAGGTATGCAAACTAAAACAATAACGATATATTTTTAATATTCAATTATTATTTTACCATGCTATATAGTCATCAAAGTGCTTAATTACCAATTACTTTATCAATAAATATTATAGTAATAACGTCTTAGTTAGTGATAATAGTCAGTTTCATTAAATTTTTAAATTTACTGCCTCTGTGGCGCGGTGAGAGTGTATCCAAGTGCTACGCAAGAGGTCGTGGGTTCGATTCCCACACGGGACACCAATTGGTGTAATCCACAAATTGTTGTGCCGAGTCTGGGTGTACTTTGTGTCCGTGACTTGTATGTTTGTTAAGACCCCGCGACACAGGGCTTGTACCCACGACTGCGGGAGTCGTCTTTTTCAAATTAAGTAACAATGTATGAATTAATGTATTATCTCAGATGCTAGCTTATATTTATTACAGTAAAATAACCAATAAGTTTAATTTAGAATACATTTTAAAATAATTACAAACATTTAATTTCAATACAATCTATTGGCTCTTCCGTCAATAAATATTAACTCTCCTGGAACATCAGCACTCATCTACCCCCACATATTAACAATAATTCGTCCTCACATTCACACTTCCAGATTCACATTTCTGGGCTTGTATCTAGTATTTATTTTAAAAAAATCGTCTGAAAATTTAGCGTCTGATAAATCATAACCTCTGTACTCTCGAGCGAAACGCACTCCTGCTTCTTCTAGGTCCTGGCCTAATTTTTGTAGCGGAATAATGCACACATTTCTTATAGCCTGCATGCCGCAGTCAAATAGTCTAGCGAACGTCGACGTCTTGGTAAATGGCTGCACTTCGTATGTGCTAACCATTTTCGTTACGCGATCCGACGTTCAAAGAGTCCTCCTCAGCATCCCGCTTTATCCAACGTCACGCTGTAAGCTCTCTGAAAAAAAATAACAAGTTAAAATAAATGTATAAAAGATCTTCGATACCTATTCATTAAAAGTTTGAATGAATAGAACAGTAAGTCAAGCACATTTTTAAAAATGTGTTATTTCATTATACTTAATATTATTTCTTTACAAATCAACAGACAATGAACGGGTTGTTACTGATAAAATTAGATAATAGTTCTTAAACAGTTGAAATATGATTGAAAATAGAATAAGCGTTAATATGAGAAGCTACCGTTTGCGAAAACAAATTCGCATGCAAACTATTATCAATCCTATTCCATTGATTTTAAAGATGATAATTGCCATAAGCGTTTCCAGTTTTAGGACATTTACTGTGCGTAGGTATCATGAACCTATTTTTTCGGCAAATATATTTATGGCACCTGGAATTACCGAACCGTGGGAAAGCAAAAACTTATTGCATGCAAACTATTTTCAGTTCTTGTGTAACGATTTAAAGACGATAATCGATTAAAGGATTCTCAGTTTTACAACTTTTACTATGGGGATCATGAATCTATTGTTTTATCAACACAATATACGTTTTATGATGCCTAAAATTTTACTAAAACGTGGGAAGAAAACAATTTATTTTGTCAAAAGTAAGAATGAGGATTTTCAATACTTCAAAAAATTGAACATAATTTATTTTGTTTAAACATAAATATTTTAAAAAGAATTATATATGACATCTTTTATGTGAGAAAAATAAAAATGAAACACTATGATTTAATAAGGGTGGATTTAAGTATAAATCATAGAAAAAAAATATAAGTGTATAAAAGCACGAAATTCCTACTCTTCACATATCAGTAGAGACAGCCTTTTATATGTTGCCACTCGTTCTACAAAATAGTTTTTGTTCCGATTAGTACTACGTTTCGTTATTATATATCAGATTAATTGAACGAGTGAAAGTCTAGTTCCAAGAAGCCTTTAAAAAATATACGAATTAGCAAGTGACTCAGAACGCCACGTTTAAAGTGAACTAAATGTAAATATTATTGGACATCAAAAAATATAAATGAACTTTTACTTTACATTGATTTATGAAAAGAGGTTTATGAATTTATAATAAATCATTTTTATTATTATTTATTTGTTGAATAATCATAAGTAGTTCTAAACCTATGTATGATAATAAAATATTTAAATATATTTTTTAAAATAAAATTACTTATTTTCTTATCATTTCGGTAGTAAATTAGTAGAATGATTTTTCGACAATCATCGTTATATTTGAATATATTTACATAAATGTTTAATAAATTATGCACTTAAATCTTTCTCACCCATAGCACCGTCTATTAACAATACTTCAAAAAATTGAACATAATTTATTTTGTTTAAACATAAATATTTTAAAAAGAATTATATATGACATCTTTTATGTGAGAAAAATAAAAATGAAACACTATGATTTAATAAGGGTGGATTTAAGTATAAATCATAGAAAAAAAATATAAGTGTATAAAAGCACGAAATTCCTACTCTTCACATATCAGTAGAGACAGCCTTTTATATGTTGCCACTCGTTCTACAAAATAGTTTTTGTTCCGATTAGTACTACGTTTCGTTATTATATATCAGATTAATTGAACGAGTGAAAGTCTAGTTCCAAGAAGCCTTTAAAAAATATACGAATTAGCAAGTGACTCAGAACGCCACGTTTAAAGTGAACTAAATGTAAATATTATTGGACATCAAAAAATATAAATGAACTTTTACTTTACATTGATTTATGAAAAGAGGTTTATGAATTTATAATAAATCATTTTTATTATTATTTATTTGTTGAATAATCATAAGTAGTTCTAAACCTATGTATGATAATAAAATATTTAAATATATTTTTTAAAATAAAATTACTTATTTTCTTATCATTTCGGTAGTAAATTAGTAGAATGATTTTTCGACAATCATCGTTATATTTGAATATATTTACATAAATGTTTAATAAATTATGCACTTAAATCTTTCTCACCCATAGCACCGTCTATTAACAAAAACCATTTAATAGTTATTGTTTTTTTTAAATTATATACGAAATAAATACATTTCGTAAAATTCAAATAATAAGTTTATATACTTAAAATATTAGGAATAAAAAACTGCGATTGATGAAATAAACTAACCCTAATGTCTGCCATCATCATTGAGAATATTATTATATTATAACAGCGAAACAAACCTTAGCTATGAAATTAACCATCGTCTTCGGAAATTACTTTTTAACCAATAGCCAATTCTATTGTTAAACATAATTTATAATTATTGTAATAAAATATACGCACGCACAATAGTACGCACACGTTCCTTTACCCGCATGTGCGTACTTATACCTATTTCCGATTTTATTAACAAAATTTTATTTGAGGTAGTTGATTCAATTTAGGTAAATTAAGTCTGCTGCAAAAGTTCTTAAGATAAGCTCGCCTCAACTGCTAGCATGTTTATTAGCATAAAAAATAAATAAATTTTCGTTCATGTTCATATTATGTGTGTTTGTGTGTGTGTGTGTGTGTGTGTGTGTGTGTGTGTGTGTGTGTGTGTGTGTGTGTGTGTGTCTCTGTGTGTGTGCTATTATTATTATTATAGATACTAAAACTATGATATATAAAACCTGTTTTCTATTATTACAGATTATCCATAACAAAATGCCTCGGAACTACGTGAGAAAAACACCAGGACGAACCCTGATATCAGATGAACAAATACAAAGGGCTAAAAAACTCATCCAGGAAGGAAGAAGCCAAAGAGGTGCTGCTGAAGAAGTTGGTATCAGTGAAGGCGCCTTAAGAAAGCGATTAAAGTCTACCCATGTGCCTACCTCTCTAGGTCGTTTTAAGCCTACATTTGCCAAGGACCAAGAAGCGGAATTCGCAACTCATTGCCAAGAGATGGACAACAGATTCTTTGGTATTAAGATAAATGATTTACGGCGATTAGCGTATGAGTTTGCAACAGCAAATAATGTAAAGCATCGTTTTGATGACTCGTGCAAGATGGCTGGCCGAGATTGGGTACAGGGTTTTCTTAAACGACATCCTAATCTAAGCATGCGGGAATCAGCACCAGTCAGCTTAGCTAGAGCAATCGGTTTCAATGAAACACAAGTTCGGCGATTTTATACCATGCTCAAAGAAGTATACGATCAATATAAATTTCAACCAAATAGAATCTACAATATAGACGAGACTGGAATGAGTACAGTACCAAAAAAAACACCGAAGGTCGTTTATTTATTTATTTATTTATATACTAATATCACATATTACTTACAGCTAGACCAAACGTAATAGTGGAAGAACATAATATTTAACAATTATATTTATACTATAAACTATGCATAGCACAATATTACTTATATATATTTATATGTATTCTATTCATTATAATTATTATTTGGTTCAATATTATATCTATAACTAACTTATACTAGAGGTAATAGTAAGCGATTCAAGATAACGATCAGCTGTATGAGTGAATTTCGTTTCCGTGGAGATAAAGATGTCTAATGTATTGTCGAAGTTGAGGATATCATTAATGTATCGGAGTGCTCGTGCTAGTGGCGCGTGAAGAGCTAGGTTGGTGCGCGCAGCTGGTATCGCGAATAGGCGCTGCCGCGCACGCCCTGCGCCCGGGCGCGGCACACGGAGGCCTACCTGCGCGAGCAGTGTCGGGTTGTACGCGCGTCCGCTAACCAGACGGAAGAAGTACGTAACAAGTGTGACGTTACGTCGCACCGCAAGCATGCGGTAGTCCACCATCCCTGCGATGTATAGGGTGGGGTACAAGTAAGGGTAGTAGAAATATATTTTTTTGAATAGATATCTTAAAAATGATTTTTGAGTTTTTTCTATTTGATTGATATGTGTAGTGTGATGAGGGTTCCATATTATTGAATTAGTTTCTAGGGTGCTTCGGACATATGAATTGTAAAGGATGGAAGGTGTTAATTGATTATGAAAATATTTAGATTGCCTTAATACAAATCCAAGGTTTTTCCTTGATTTGTTGCACATTTTGGTAAGATTGTCCTGGAAGGTCAATTGGTTGTCAAACCAAGTGCCAAGATCTTTTATAGCGGTTACGCGAGATAGCATAGTGTTGTCAATGAGATAGCTGCCTAAAATAGGAGAGCGGGCGCGGGTGTACGACATTATTGCACATTTGTCCACATTTAGATTTAAACTATTGCATCCACCCCAGTCTAGCACATTATTTATATCATTTTGTAGTAATGCGCAGTCGGCTGGTGTATTGATAGTAATGGCTAGTTTGACATCATCAGCGAACATAAGGCAAGTGCTGTGTTTGATGTGAGATGGTAAGTCATTAATTAGGATTAAAAAAAGTAAAGGCCCGATGGAGCTACCTTGCCCAATGCCGGAATTAACAGGATACTCTCTTGACTTGTGGTTTTTAAATGCTACATATTGAGAACGGTTTGCTAAGTAGTTAGAGAAGAAATAAATAAGATGTTCTGAGAAACCTATGTATGCCATTTTGGTGAGTAGCACATCACAATTTACCCGGTCGAATGCTTTCTGAAAATCGAAGTACGCGACGTCAACTTGCTTCCTAGCGTCAACCTCATTCATGACTAAAGTTGTAATATTTAGGAGATTAGTAGTAGTGGAGCGGCCAGGCAAGAAGCCATGCTGTTGATCACAAAACCAACTTCCCAGCTGTTTATAAATTAGGGTACATAATGTTGACTCCATAATCTTACCAAATACTGACAGAACAGCTACAGCTCGGTAATTTTTGACGTTAGACTTGTCACCAACTTTATGAATAGGTATCACTTTAGTTGTTTACCAGGCAACGGGGTAGACGCGCTCTTTAAGCGATAAATTAAAAATAAATGTAAGTAGAGTGGTAAATACGTCACAACAGTCTCGAACTATTATTTGGGGTACTCTGTCGGGACCCTGAGTAAATTTGGGACTCAGTTTACGTATCGCGCGACGTACATCTCTTTCTGGAATGTGTTCAATGTTGACATAAACGTCGGGCAGAGCGGGTATTGGCAGAGGCGCGCACACAGCGTGTTCGCGGGCAGCTGACAGCGCCGAGAGCGGGTTTAATACGGGTGCATTCGATAGATACACGCTTTCGAAGTACGAAGCGAATGAATCAGCTACTTGCTTGGAATCTAACATACCGAATTGAGATGGTTCATTAGATAGTTTGTTCTGTTTTATAAATGACCAAAAGTTATTAGGGTTATCTAAGATACTGTTTTCTATACGATTATAATATTTATCTTTACTGTTGTTAACTAATTCTTTAAAATGTCGGCGGTGATATGTGAATAATGCATAGTAAAGTTGATTATCAGGTGAATTACTGGTTTTAAAGAGTTTATGATACCTATTTTTTAATTTAAGGGTGTATTTAATTTCATGGTTGTACCATGGTGGATAGTTACTCGTATGGGATGGTGTTAGTTTTGTGTAGGGTACTGTTTCATCAAATACCTCGTTTAAAATGGTATAAAGGTTATTTACTGCCTCGTTTGTACTTGATGAACTGTATAGTAGTGACCAATCAGTAAACATTAAGCGCGAATAGAGTTCAAAGTAATCTGCTTTCCGAAAGTTACGAGATGGAGTAGTATTTATGTTTGAGTGTGAAATGTGCGTGTAGTTGTGTATGGGAAACCTACTTAAGCTAAAGCTTATATCCAGAGGTACATGATGTATTTCGTGTTCCACGATACTTACTAGAGATTCCGAGACAGTGGGCGTTACCGTGTACTTATTACTCAGTACTAAGTCTAAAGTACGGCCGAGATCATTGGTTACAGTATTATGTTGAATTAAGTTGCACATTCGTAATAATATTTTAAAGTCTTCGCGAACACTTTGAGATGCCGAATACATATTAAAATCACCGATCACAATTACTGGGGATTTTTGAGCAGACATCATTGTATCGATACAATTGAACATCGAATAATAACGATCGTCGGACACTCTTGGTGGTATATAGACTACGATACATACGAAACGATAACTTCCAACGGTTATTTGACCGGCGACTACTTCACACTGTATTCGATGAAGCTGGTAGGGCTGACGAGCTGCCAGTAGTACTCCTCCTCCTCCGCCACCCGTTCGATCGCGACGAAGGACTGCATAATTCGATGTGAACAATTCGGAATCATGCACGCTGTCATCCAGATTTGTTTCTGTTAATGCCAGTGTGTGGCCAGGAAGTTCGCAAAGTATGGATTTTGTTTCCTCGGTTCTGCTTTTTAGTCCCCGAACATTTTGATAGAAGATTGTTATTGGTTTACTTAATTTATTTACGAAAGGTGCGCGGGCGTCGGTTTGGAAACCATTTCTGGATTGCCGTTCCTGCCGGCCAGTTGATTGGTGATAACAGGGTGTCATAATATGTAGCATTAGTTCCTACAATGAAGCAGTTGTGGTTATCATGTGCGGGATCAGGCTTTTTTATGGTTAAAGTTAAATCAGGATAACGTTTTTTAAAGTAGCTTATTATATTGTCTTCATGTACCTCTGAATGGAAATTCCACGCATGAACGTACTTTATTATTTGTTCTATGGTCATGAGTTCAGTGTCGGATGCTCCAGTTGCCCTTATTATTAACGAGCGTCGAGTACGGAAGTGTTGCTTTTGTGTAGCAATTAACTCGATTCCAACATCGTTAGCGGGATCGTCGCCGCGTTTTGTGGCCACACACTCTAACATCGTCGCTCGTTGTGGTGGTGCTCGTGTGCCGCGTTCGGGATCGCTCGGCTCGTCGTCGGCTGATACCGGCGTGACGCCGTCATCGGGTGTTTTCGCGATGCTATCGGGTATGTTCGGCTCGGGGTCGTTCGGTGGTGCAGTTGACTTCGCAGCGCTTGTGTAGCTTGATTTTTGCTTCTTCGTCATGTAACTAGCTCCCATGGCTTCTTGCGCTTTGAGGCGCGCTGGTCTTATTGAGCGCTGCAGCGGATTAATTGTAGGGTCCACAGATTTTGCAATGGGCGAATTTTTTACCGGTTGTGGTGTTAGAAGTTTGTTAGAAAGTTGTGAAATTAACGTGTTTTGATCACTTATTTTAGATTCTAATTCGCTCACTTTGTTAGTCAATGTGAACACTGTCTTTTGCAAGTCCCGTATGAGGGATTCTAAAACTTTTTGCGACATTTTTTAATTTTTAAGCAGGACCGACACAGAGACGCGACTACTCGTGGCGACGCGGCGGGGGGATGATGTCGTGTCCGTTAGAGGCAAAAAAGTGGTTGGCAAAATAGTGTCAGCTGAGCGTGGTACTACTATTACCGCTATGATGTGCATGAGTGCATCAGGACACTATGTACACATTCATATATCCACGAAAAAGAGTACGGCCTGAATTATTAGACGGTGGCCCAACGCAGAGTGTATGGATGGTATCAGATAGTGGATATGTCGACACAAAACTGTTTGTTGAATGGTTACATCATTTTAAAGACTTTGTCCATCCCTCAAAAGAAGATCCAGTATTACTCATCATGGACAATCATTCTTCGCATATCAGTTTGGAAGGAGCTAATTACGCGCGGGAGCATCATATCGTCATGCTCACTCTTCCGCCACACGGAAGTCATAAACTCCAACCACTTAATGTCGCTCTTCATAGCCCCTTGAAAACTAAATATGCTATTGAATGTGAGAAGTGGATGAATCAGCATTCTGGCAGAGGCATAACTCAGTTCCATGTGGCTAGACTTTTTAATATCGCCTTTAAACCCGTTGCTACAATTTCAAATGCGGAGTCTGGCTTCAGAGCAACAGGAATATTTCCGTTTGCAGATGATCTGTTTGACGAAACAGACTTTGCTCCCTCTGCTGTTACAGATACCTTTATTGATCAACGCTCCACATCAAACAATGACGTTGTTCCGAGAGAGGAATGTCTACCAAATGAAGCTCTCAACGAAAGTAACGAAAATCACTACTTCCGCCACCAGAATTTGAACGAACAGCCTTCTGAACCTGTGATGGATGTAAACCTTTCTCCTCCTGAGAGTCCAACCATATTAGACATTTTTCAAAATGAGACTCAGGACCCAATTGCTGACTCAGATGCCACTACTTTAGGCAGTGACTATGAAGGTCACGATATTTCCTTGTTGGACCCGAAGTCCAATAAGAAAAATATACGTGTTGAAAAAAATCAAGTAGGGTTTTCGAATAGCAACATTAGTTCTCAGGCTGTAACAGTTGCTCAATGAAGTCCACTCCCACGAATGACTGAGAAAAAGAAAAAATCTAGAGTGTGCTTAAAATCGGAAATCATAACGTCGAGCCCTTTTAAGGCACAGTTGGAAGAGAAACAGAAATTAGAAGAAGAAAAGAGATTAAGTAAGAATACTAAAAAACGGGTGATTTTCGAACCACAAGCTGGTCCGTCGGGTATTGATAAGAAATGTAAAAAGCAACAGAAAAATAAGATTAAATTGAAGCGAAATGAAGAGTTGGCTTTTTGTCCTATTTGCAACGAGATTTATGAAGATCCCCCAATCGAAGATTGGATCCAATGTATTGTATGTGACAGGTGGTTTCATGAAAATTGTACTGCATACGAGAATGGAATATTTCGCTGTGACTTTTGCAAATGATTTTGATAGCTATTTGATAATGATTAGATTCCATATCTACTTAATTTTAGTCTGGTGCTTTAAGAATCGATCTCGTTTAAGATTAGACTTTCCGTAATGTTTAACGTTCCTATTTCCAATAATTATGCTAATTTCAGAGTTTAATAAATGTTGATTATACCACTCGCTGGTGTTTAATTGATACCATTTTATCCAATGACTTAGTGCGTACATTTACCCTGCATGCGTAATTATACCCGCATGCTTGCAAAACTTTACCCGCATATCGGGTCAAAAGTACGCGTTCGGAACATTTCACTTTAAACGCGAATTAAAAATATTTCTTAATCATGATCGTCAAATCAATAGTAATAGTATTAGTAAATTATCAAAAACATAACATTTCCTATAAACAATAATTATAATCAATTGCGAAAATGCATTGTTGGTGCATTTGTAAAGCCATTAAAGAGAAAATGCGTACTCTTGACCCGAATGACTTTAGTGATATTGCGTTCTCCCGTAAGATTCTTAAAAACGCGAATATACGGCTCCTGATACATATTATTAGGAACAAACACAGTGAACTCGATCGTGTTCAGAGTGAATTGTATTTGGTACATTATAAGTGTAGTGTGTGTGATTTTGATTGTGATCGAGTAACCTTTTTGCAAGCGCAACGGACATTCGAATTATGCAGTGTCACTCATGAGCATACGTTTTCGAATGCATATAACCGACGGTATGCTGGGAAAACGTTGCCGGCGGTATCTCAAGGTCTTAAAGGTACCGTAAAAACATATCGCACGTAAGTTTAGATGCAACTACTTTAAACATCCTGTCTAAAGGCATGAATTTCGCCCCAACTCCTAAGCGAATACCATATGAGAATATAATCAGTAGTGTTGAGGAGACTTTTATCCGGCCGCCAATGCTGACACCCTGAGACAGGACGTTGCGATCATATTGCGTAAGCCCAAACCGCCGTATAGTAACATTACTACAGAAGAGCGTCAAGCACTAAAATAAATGGAAAATAAGGATATTTTGGTGCTTAAGGCTGATAAGGGAAACGCCACTGTAGTGATGAATACTACTGATTATCAACAGAAAATGCGGGATTTGTTACGTGATAAAAAGGTGTTTAAGCCAGTATCGTATCACCCAACAGCCAGAGTAACACGTAAAACTCGAGCTCTGATCCAGGAACACCGAGACCTTTTCACGGAAGATGAGTATGAGAGGTTGCACAAACCGAAACCACATAAACCACCAAAACTATATGGGCCACCTAAGATTCATAAACCCAACGTGCCATTGCGACCCATCGTAAGTCAAATTGCCTGTCCCACTTACGACTTGGCAAAACACGTTGCGTCTGTATTAAAGCCACTCGTGGGAAGAACAACGTCTTTCGTGAAAGATTCGCGCCACTTCGTCCAGATTATAGAAAGTCTCAAATTGGAACCGGCCAAGACTTAATGACTGACAACGAGCGACAACGAGCTACTGCTGAATCACTGTTTGGAAAGAAACTACTTCTTCTTTTAAGGTCAATGTTACCTCCAGATAGATGATGTCGCAATGGGGAGCCCAATAGCCCCGGCACTAGCTAGTCTCTGGATGGAGCATTTTGAAGAGAAGGCACTAACTCTGGGTCCACCAATCATCAAACTGTGGAAGAGGTACGTAGATGACGTGTTTGCTGTCGTCAGAGGAAGCCAACATGATGTGGATCAGTATATGGGGTACCTTAACTCCATTCATCCGAAGATGAAATTTACATGCGAAATGAAGACGGGTAGATCGTTGTCATTCTTGGATATTAAGATAACAGCGCGAGCTGATGGATCGCTATCACACTGTGTACACCGAAAGCCCACACACACTGACAGATACCTGCATGCTACGTCACATCACTATCCTCTGTAGTGTAATAAAAGCTTAGATTAGGATTAGAGGACTATAATTACAGAAAAGCGGTAGAAAACTTAAAACTACTTATAGCTAATTAAAATAAACCTAGGAGGTAATTTATGTGCAGCGTAGGTGCGTCGCGATGCCACTTAGGTAGGTAGAACTGCAGCGTCGGTGCGTTGAGATGCAATGTCGGTGGGTAAAGATGAGGCGCCTGGGGCCTTACTCCCAAAAGTTGATCGGGAACGTGTCGGTCGAAACGAACGCTCGCCGAACACGGAACCCAATAGCTACCACCAAAGTTGTTCGATGATGATGGACGGATTACGTTAGTTGTCGATCCATAGCCAAACGGTCGGATCTAGAGTAGTAGTGCCGCGCAATGGATTATTAACATCGAAAAACCGATAACCAACAGAAAAATTTAAATTTACTGGTATTCTTACGAAAACAATTTTAGTTTTAATTATGGATAAGCTTTTCTGCTTTAAATATACCGTTACGTTTATATAAAAAAATTATTACCACCAAAACACAATATTTTTATTTAATGTCAAGAATCTTAAAAGGCTGTGATCCATATTATTTTTCATAATAATTTGACAATATTGAGAAGTGACAATTTGACGTCCATGAGAGTGAGTTCGTGCCGGCAGTTGAAGATTTTCAAACAGTTATTTCAAAAATTTTAACAGTAAGTAAAGTAATTATTGTATATTATCGTTGTTTTAAAACGTGGACATTATTTACCTGTTTAATATAAACAAGTTGAGGGAAAATATACATAGGAAAAATGTTTTTAGACTATATCAGTGTAAAATATTTTATTGAACAACCAGAATATGTTTTTTATACAGCTAAATAAATTACTAGGTACATTCTACTAATATGAATTTTAATATACCTATCTTACAGATGTCTAATACAGCTACTGCCGTGCAAATGGAGGCGATGCTAGATTTTTTGGTTAGCCACAAAGATCTAGCTCGCGGGATAGTCAATAGTGTGGAGGGGCGGGCGCAATCGAAAAGATTGTGGGACAGCCTAGCCGAACTACTTAACAGCCTTGGAGGTGCTGTTAAAACTGTGCAACAGTGGAAGAAGGTAACCTTTATATTATTGGAATGTATTATTTTGTACATTACTAACACCCCTGGCTTTGCATAGTGTTTTCTTCCTTTCGGCTGACAATGTCTAGTCTCTTACAATGTCCATTACGCTAGAGTTTCCAGTGTCTCATAATGCGTCCAGCGTATAACTATATCAAATGGCTTATAGTGTACCTACCTATTTACCAACTGACAATAAAATTCAAAAAACTCAAAAGTCTCAATTCTCTGCTTCATTTGATGACAAACTAATACTGCCTCTTTACAGTGACTATTTATGTAGAGTATAAGTTTACCTGTTTCTGACATGCAGGAAAAATAAAGTAACATCAAAATGCAAAATAACAAAAAAATATGTATTTATGACTGCCAACTCGTATGTTAAGAATGGTGTACCTATGAAGTTGTTTAAAAGTAGAAACAATTTAGTTAATTTGAAGCTAGATGTTATTTTATTAAAATTGTTCTTTTTATTTTCTTTTTTTTATCAACAATTAAGTAGGGATCTAACAAAGGTCCCAAAAGTTTTCTACACTATGTGTACCTACACATAACATGCATGTATGTAATTTATTCTTGCATGTGCTTTGCATGTGTGTGCATAATATGAATATCTGCTTAGGTGTGGGCTGACAGAAAATATTTAGCTAAAAAAGCAGCAGCTTATCGGTCAGCTGCTGGCACTGGGGGTGGGCCGCCAACAGCCAACCTTCTATCACAAAATGACCATAAGGTCATAAGAATAATGGGAGAAGGCTTTGGTGAGCCCGATATTAATAACAGCCGAGTGCCAGCTTTTCCACAGGTGATGGTTTTGTTACTAATATTTCTAACTAGCTGTGCCTGCGACTTAGCCTGTGTGCTATTGCAGTGCTACTCACTCCCTATAGACATTAGCATGATGATAAAAGTAGCATATATATATATATATAGATGTCCGTATGTCACAGGCATTTTACTCGGCATTTTTAACTTTTAAACCGTAAGGTCTACAAATATGAAAAAGATTGCAAATGTAATGCTTAATAAATACTTTCGACTAAAATTATTTTTGACATGACGTTTAGTTATTGCCGAAAAACTCAACAAAAGGGCATAGGTGCCATGAACATACGCTACTTTGCTAGTCCACTTTTTAAATCGTATTTTTTCATATGTAGTGCATTTCTTTGTAGTAAAAGCTGCGGAACCCTACACTGAGCATGGTCCAACATGCTTTTGTACTGTACTTAACCATTTCAAAGGCAAATTTAAACTCTTGTATATTCATTTGATTTGTTTAATAATATATTGATATTAAACTAATGACACTATTTCCAGCTTGCAGTGCAAAGTAGCGCTGAAGAGCTGCAACCGTCTGTACAGCCCACATCTCCTGCTCCAGACTTCTCACAGCTGGACGATCCTTTGGTGGACAGTTTGAATATTTGTGAATCAGGTATATTTTTGTTGATTCTTTTTCTCCAGTACCCTGCTTTGATTATTGTATGTAGATTTTATTGATTGGGTGATATAGGTAGAGCAAATTTATATATTAATCTGTTTTTAACTTCACAGTCTCAAGGCAAGAGATGGCAAGTAACGTGCTCTCTCCCTCTGGTCCACAAACAGGACCAACCAACATGTCAGGTATATTTTTGTTAATTTAATAAGGTTTTAAGTAATTCTGCCAAACATATTGACTGATTCTACAATTGGAAAAGCATTGATTACACAAATTACATAGTACATTAAGTGGCCGCCTGTCTTCTGTTATTGCGACAAGACAACAATTTATGGTTTCAATCACCACAAGAGACAAAAAAGTGTAATCTACAAATAGTTGTTCCGAACCTGGGTAATCTTCGTATAAAGATCCTTGCTACACCAATACTCTATTCCGTTTTAAAAATCATAAAAATGGTAACTAGTTTTCTCTGTAACTTCACAGCTCCAAGGACAGCCCGGCGAAGGCCACGTGCGGTGCCGTCAGACCTTCGCAGTCGAGTTTTACGGCTCGAGAACGAAAAAAAGGATGTCCTTATGGGCATCCTTGATGAATTAAAAACCCTTAATTCCAATTTAAAAAATATATTTGACAAAATGTAAAAATATGCAAATAAAAATATTAAAAATGTATGTGTATTTATCATCTGTTCCTCGACCTGCAACCAAACAGATATCAAACTTATTTATCATATCCATTTATATATAAATTAATATCTTGGAAAAACTCACACATGGTCATCTGACAAACCACACAATTTATAAATTTACATCAATATTTTTAGCAAAAGTATTTACCTATTATTTCTGTTGACCAATAATTGTATGAGCTCATTTAGAGCTCTTTGCCCTTGCTCTAAGGGAGGCCCATTTTGTTGCCCGGTAAACTGCAGCTCTCTTTCAATGTGCAGATCTTCCTGCGACAGCTCCACATCCTCGAGTCGAGCATTTATGCACATCAGCGAAAACTCTCGGCAGATAGCTATTCCTCCTAAAGTTTGTATGACCGGAAGGGATGTATAGCAAATCGTTGTTGCGCAGTCTTCTGAATGGTGTTCTTAAATTAATTTCATTAAGAAGATTCGGGCAGTCAATTTTACCTTGAGCAAGGCTGAGCAAGAAAGTTATATCTGCAATATTACGTCGTACATACAGAGGTAAGATATGTAGTTTTACACAGCGTTGCTCATAGGTAAGCTCGGCTAGATGACAAGATTTAAATTTAAATCCCAAGTATCGGATAAATTTCTTTTGTATTCCTTCAATGTCATTGCAGTAGCAGGCATAACGCGGATTCCAAATTTGAACGGCATATTCCGAATGACTCCGTACGTAGGCGCAATACAGAACTTTAATGGTTTTCATACTCCTAAAGTCACTGGAACAGCGAATTATAAAACCCAGAGCCCTGAAAGCTTTGCTAACTATATGATGTACATGTTCATTGAATAAAAGTTTACTATCGTGAATTACACCCAGATCTTTGCAAACAGTTTGTTTGTTTAAGAGGTAGCCTTTAATTTTATAATTAAATAATGTTTTTTGTCGTTTACGTGTGAAACTCGTCGAATAACATCTAGGTGCATTCAAATCTAAGTTGTTCCGATCGCAATACTGATCCAGTCGATCTAAATCGTCCTGCATCAATCTTGCATCAGTAACATCATCAATCCTTCTGAAAATCTTCATATCGTCAGCAAATAGTAGAAACTTGCTGTGCATGAAACAAGAACCGATGTCGTTAATGAAAATAACAAAAAAAAGTGGGACCAGCAAAGAGCCTTGTGGTACTCCGGACGAAATCTTAATCCAAGAAGAAGAGTAACCATTCAATACGACAGCCTGAGACCTGTTCAGAAGATAAGAGGAGAACCAACTATGTAATTTACCATGTACACCGACACCCAGAAGCCTAGTCAGCAGAATTTTATGGTCTATACGATCAAAAGCTTTACTGTAGTCAGTATAGACCACGTCAACCTGGTTCCCTCTATCCAAATTGCTGGTTAAGTAATCATTAAATTCTAAAAGATTAGATGCGGTCGACCTACCCCTCAAAAAGCCATGTTGCTCTCTGATAAATTGTGACTTAATTGAGTTGTATAGTTGTATGAAAACAATACGCTCCAGCACTTTTGCCAATAAGCACAGCTTTGAGATAGGGCGATAGTTGGTAATTGCACTTTTAGAGCCGTTTTTATGAATAGGCGTAATTAGAGCAGATTTCCATATAGACGGCATGATGCCCTCGCTTAGTGACCTCTGAAAGAGTACAGTGATGGGGACAGATAATTCATCAGCACAGGCTATTAAGAAAGAAGCTGGTAATGTGTCTGGACCGGCTGACTTAGAACAATCCAGTCCTTTCAACAATTTACGAACCTGCTCGATATCAACTTCAATCATGGATATATCACAAACCTGGTTGCCACTTGCCGATATATTACTTGATTGACAGGAAGTAATAGTACCAAAATCTAGAAAATTCGTTGAAAAATACTCAGAAAGTAGCTAATATACATAGGAAAAATGTTATTAGACTTTATCAGTGTAAAATATTTTATTGAACAACCAGAATATGTTTTTTCTTAACTAACAAGTGATTTATATTTAATTAAAATTGTACTACCATACACGAAGAGAAAACCACTCAAGGAGTGGCCTACAGTTAAATAAATTATTAGGTACATTCTACTAATATGAATTTTAATGTAAATATCTTACAGATGTCTAATACAGCGACTGCCGTGCAGATGGAGGCGATGCTACATTTTTTAGCTAGCCGCAAGGATCTAACTCGCGAGATAGTTAATAGTGTGGAGGGGCGGGCGCAATCGAAAAGACTGTGGGACAGCCTAGCTAAACAATTTATCAGCCTTGGGGGTGCTATTAAAACTGTGCAACAGTGGAAGAAGGTAACCTTTATATTATTGGAATGTATTATTTTGTACATTACTAACGGCCCTGGCTTTGCATGGAGTTTTCTTCCTTTCGGCTGACAATGTCTAGTCTCTTATAATGTCCATTATGCTAGAGTCCAGTCCCGTAATTTCTAGTGCCTCATAATGCGTCCAGCGTATAACTATATCAAATGGCTTATAGTGTCCTACCAACTGAGAGATTTAAAAAAACTCAGAAGTCTCAATTCTCTGTTTCATTTGATTACAAACTAATACTGCCTCTTTACAGTGACTATTTAAGTAGAATATATGTTTACCTGGTTCTGACATTCAGGAAAATTAAAGTAACATCAAATGCAAAAAAACAAAAAAATATGTATTTATGACTGCCAACTCGTTAATGTTAAGAATGTGTACCTAGGTAGTCGTTTCTAAGTAGAAACAATTTAGTAAATTTGAAGCCTGATGTTATTTTATTAAAATTGTACATTATATTTTCTTTTTTTTATCAACCTTTAAGTAGGGATCTAAAAAGGTCCCAAAGGTTTTCCAAAAGTGAGTTAACCTACACCTAACTTGCATGTATGTAATTTATTCTTCCATGTGCTTTGCATGTGTGTGCATAATATGAATATCTGCTTAGGTGTGATCTGACAGAAAATATTTAGCCAAAAAGCAAATGCAGCAGCTCATCGTTCAGCTGCTGGCACTGGGGGTGGGCCACCAACAGCCAACCTTCTATCACAAAATGACCATAAGGTCAAACAAATAATGGGAGAAGGCTTTGGTGAGCCCGATATTCCTAACAGCAGAGTGCCAGCTTTTTCACAGGTGATGCTTTTGTTACTAATATTTCTAACTAGCTGTGCCTCCGATTTAGCCTGTGTGCTATTGCAGTGCTACTCACTCCCTATAGACATTAGCGTGATGATAAAAGTAGCCTAAGATAATCCTTACAACATCAGCTATCTGACAGTGAAATTCCTGTCAAAATCCCTCCAGCCATTTCAGAGATTAGCCGGGAAATAGATAAACAGACAAAAAACTAAAATTATATACTTTCATAATATAGTTTAGTTTAATTTAAATACTTTCATAATATAGTTTAGTTTCATAGTATATTTTGACATGACAAACAAACTCTCTTTTATTAGGGTTCCGTAGCCCAAATGGCAAAAACGGAACCCTTACAGTTTCGTCATGTCTGTCCGTCGGTCTATTTGTCTCTCTGTATGTCCGTATGTAACAGGCATTTTACTCGACTTTTTTTAGCAAACATCTACGTGTGGTACATCATTTGACAGGAGTTGTGAAAACGTTTTGAGGTTTAAACGTTTTCGTTAACCCGAAAGTTGCGAAAATGGTATCCTTTTTAACTTTTAAACCGTAAGGTCTACAAATATGAAAAAGATTGCAAATGTAATGCTTAATAAATACTTTTAACTAAAATTATTTTTAACATGATCAAATATACCGTCTTTGAGTTATTGCCGAAAAACTCAACAAAAGGGCGTAGGTGCCATGAACATACGCTACTTTGCTAGTTCACTTTTTAAATCGTATTTTTTCATATGTAATGCATTTCTTTGTAGTAACAGCTGCGAAACCCTACACTGTGCATGGTCCAACATAAACCATTTATATGCATTTGATTTGTAAAATAATATATTGATATTAAACTAATGATACTATTTGCAGCCTGCAGTGCAAAGTTAACTTCACAGTCCCAAGGCAAGAGGTGGCAAGTAACATGCCCTCTCCCTCTGGTCCACAAACAAGACCTACCAACATGTCAGGTATATTTTTGTTGATTTGATATGGTTCTTTTACCACAGTACCCTGCTTTGATTATTAGGTATCTAGATTTTATTATACATAACTGGAGCAAATTTATATATTTCTCGGTTTTTAACTTCACAGTCTTCAGGCAAGAGGTGCCAACTAACATGCCCTCTCCCTCTGGTTTACAAACAAGACCTACCAACATGTCAGGTATATTTTTTGTAAATTTAATAAGGTTTTAATTCTGCCAAACACATTGATTGATTCTACAATTGGAAAAGCATTGATTACACAAATTGCATAGTACATTAAGTGACCGCCTGACTTCTGTTATTGCGACAAGACAAGAAGTTATGGTTTCAATCACCACAAGAGACAAAAAAGTGTGATCTACAAATAGTTGTTCCGAGCCTGGGTAATCTGTGCATCAAGTTCCTTGCTACACCAAAACTCTATTCCGTTTTAAAAATCATCAAAATTGTAACTAGTTTTCGTTGTAACTTCACAGCTCCAAGGATAGCCCGGCGAAGGCCACATGCGGTGCCGTTAGACCGTCGCAGTCGAGTTCTACGGCTCGAGGACGAAAAAAAGGATGTCCTTATGGGCATCCTTAATGAATTAAAAACCTTTAATTCTACTTTAAAAGATATATTTGACAAAATGTAAAAATATGTGAATAAAAATATTAAAAATGTAAATTATTTATCATCTATTCCTCGACCTGCAACCAAACAGATATCAAACTTATTTATCATATCCATTTATATATAAATTAATACCTGACAAACAACACAATTTATGAATTTATAAATGTACATCAATATTTTTAGCAAAAGTATTTACTCATTATTACTGTTGACCAATAATTGTATGAGCTCATTTCGAGCTCTTTGCCCTTGCTCTAAGGGAGGTCCATTTTGTTGCCCCGTAGTCTGCAGCTCCCTTTCAATGTGCAGATCTTCCAGCGACAGAAGCACACATGTTGTGCAAGACACAGCAGGCATTTATAATCCTGTCAGATGCTGCAGGACTATAATGTAGCTGCCTTGCAGCCGGAGTGCATCTCCATCTGCCTTTCAAAATCCCAAATGTGCGCTCTATGGTGGAGCGTAGTATTAGTTGTACCTGTAGGTAGGACCATAAGGAAATGAAAGTTTAAAATAAAATATTAGGCTGTGTCGCGCTTCACAGTCGCTTGTCGCGCTCGCGCATACAGTTCTATAAAGCATTTTAAAAACAGTATTGTTCTATTATTAAGATCTTGTGGAGTTGCGCATGAAATAGTGAAATGCAAGGTAGCGGTGACGGTGAAAGTAATTTTCATAAAAAATGTGTGTCGAAAAAGTCTTTTACAGATGATAAATGTGAGGAGTGCATTACTCCACACAATTCACCCGGACAGGAAGAGCCGAATAACGCAACAACCCTAGCTGAAATGAATAAAAAGATGGATGTGATATATGCCATGGAGAAAAGGCTGATTGAGTTAACTGATTTAGTTGATTTCGTATCTGGCAAATACCATAAAATATGTGAATTGCAAATAGCTGCAGAAAGAAAGGTAAAAGCCTTAGAAAATAAAATTACGTTCTTAGAAAAAACCAATAGGTCCCTGGAAGAACGCTTAAACGAGTTGGAGGACAAAGAGAAAGTGAATAAGGTGGAGATAGCTGGCTTAGAAAGGAAAGAAAACGAAGATATCGCAGTATTAGTCACCCAAGTTGCCCAAAAACTCGATTTAGATCCCAATCAAATCGAATTTGCAGAGAGGGTAGGGCGAGAAAAATTATAAAAATCGGATGACAAAATCCCTCAACCACTTGTGATAACTCTAAAAACAAAAGCAGCTCGTAATGAGTGGATTACATGCCGTAAACAGCGGCTAACCAATGGCCAAATATATGGTACAAAAAGTGACAAACGTGTGTATATCAACGAAAACCTACCAAGATATAAACGAAATCTCCTGTGGATCACAAAAACCCAACTGAAAAAGAGTTTTAAGTACATATGGGTGCAGGATAAAAATACTCATACGCAAAAGTGATAAGCAGAAAAAAAAAACAATTCGCAGTGAGAGTGATGTGGCACGTTTTGTAGACAAAGAGGGTGTAGGGACACAAGTGCTGTGCACGCAATAATATAGCGAGGTATATTCTTACGAGTCTAGAACAGTCAGTCACCGTTCGCCCCGCGTCGCGAGTATACCTTGTACTGTAAAATAAATACAACAGTGAATCCGTATACAAGCTTTTAATTTCGGGTTAACCGAGGTCACACCTGTAGACACGAAATACGCATACTATATATATACATAAATAAATATCATTACATTGGTGACCCCGCGTTTTGTGTCAGTGAGGTGTATTTTACGGTTTTACGGTGACTCAAACGCATTGTCCCGACGTGTACTAAAATAAATTTATTTTGACTTTCGTAAATTTTTGATTGAGAGCAACATGCTTACCAATCCGGGACAACCTCAAGTTCAGCCACCTGTGGTGCAAGAGCAACCACCTGCGACGCCTGCCGTGAACCCGCAAATCAAGCTCGAAGGTGAGGCAGCGTTAGCCAGTATCACAGTATCCTCGCGGATACCCGAATTTTGGACAGACCAACCGCGGCTATGGTTCGTCCAATTCGAGGCCGCAGTTGAAAGTCAACGGTTAGGTGATGCCGCCAAGCAGAATTTGGTAGTTACCAAACTCAATAAGAGCGCTATTCAACAGATAAGTGACTTATTGCTTTCTCCCCCTGGATCTCACAAGTACGAGAGCATGAAGGAAAGGCTCCTGCAAGTTTTTGAGGAATCGGAGACACGCCAATTTCAAAAACTGCTCGGTGAAATGGAGTTGGGCACACAAAAACCATCACAACTCCTGCGGCGGATGCGTGACCTGGCCCGAGGAAAGATTCCGGACCATACCTTAAAAATTATGTGGAACGGTCACCTTCCATCCGCAGTCCAGGCAGTTTTGGCTGTAACGAAGGTAAAAGAACTGGAAAACTTGGCTATCATAGCTGACAAGGTCACGGAGGCCACAAGACCGGCGGAGATAGCGGTGGTAACGCCCAATATCGCCAAAGAGGATAGCAAATCATCCGATTTGGCTGTTGCCCTGCAGAAGTTGACCCTAGAAGTCGCTGAGCTGCGTAGATACTCGCGTCAGCCACAACGCGGCAGGAACGCATCGAAGTATCAACAGAGGTCAAGGTCACGTCCAAAGGATGTCAGTAGAGGCCGTAATAACCCAGAATGGTTATGCTTCTACCATTATAGGTACGGACACCGAGCCACAAAATGCACAGATCCGTGCAATTGGAAAAAGGCTAGGCCCAGCACCCCGTCGGAAAACTGAGCGCGATACAACCTGGGGCGGAGGTTGGTGTCGTTTCGTCGAACAATCGCCTTTGTGTTACGGACCGTAGAAGCGGATTACGTTTTTTGATAGATACAGGTGCAAATGTGTCAGTGATTCCGTTTTCCAATAAAAGTGTTTCAAACAATATCGCGTGTGATAATTATAGGCTTTACGCGGCAAATGGAACGGAGATATGGTATGCGCACTTTAGTATTAGATTTAAATTTAAGAAGAGCACTTACATGGACATTCATAATAGCGGACGTTAAACAACCTATAATAGGAGCTGACTTTTTAAGCCACTATAGATTGTTAGTAGATTTAAGTTCGCGTAAATTAGTGGATCAAGTCACTAATATTAAGGTGAATGCATCTTCAATAGAGGGTGAGTGTTATGTTAGTATTAAGACTGTAGACGAGAGTAATCCGTGGCACATATTAGTAGGTGTTTTTCCAGATGTGACCAAACCAGTATGTTATAAGGAAGCACCTAAGCATAATGTGTTACACTATATTGAAACTTCTGGACCCCCCGTGTATGCTAAGGCGAGGCCGCTTCCGCCAGAAAGATATGCACGGGTAAAGGAAGAGTTTAGGGTTATGACTGAACTTGGGATTTGTAGACCGTCTAAGAGCGCGTGGGCCAGTCCTTTGCACGTGGTGCCTAAAAAAAATGGCGATATAAGACCGTGCGGGGATTACAGGCGTCTTAACGCAGTTACTAAGCCAGATCGTTACCCTATTCCTCCGTTACGGGATTTTACGTATATGCTATCAGGTAAAAAGATATTCTCACGATTAGATTTAAATAGAGCATATCACTTTATACCGGTGGCCCCAGAAGATATCGAGAAAACAGCAATCATAACTCCGTTTGGTTTGTTTGAGTTTCCGCGCATGGGTTTTGGACTCAGAAATGCAGCTCAAACCTTCCAACGATTTATGGACACTGTAGTATTAAAAGGACTAGATTTTTTGTATAATTTCGTTGATGACGTATTAATAGCATCAGACTCAGAATTGAAACACAAAGAACATTTGAATGCTGTTCTCTCGAGATTCAATGAGTATGGTATAACAATTAATCTAAGTAAATGTATGTTTGGTGTAAGTAAAGTAGAATTTTTAGGATACGAGGTGAGTGAACAAGGTATTCGACCACTGAGTGATAAAGTCCAAGCCATTCAAGATTTTCCGAAACCGGAAAATATTGAACAGCTAAGACGTTTCCTAGGGATGTTAAACTTTTATCGTTCACATATACCTAATGCTGTCGTGTGTCAGTCTATATTAAACAGGTACTTGCATAACGCGAAAAAGAAGGACAAAACTAAGGTCATTTGGACGGAAGAGGCCAATAAAGCATACGAACAATGTAAACTTAGCCTACAGGAAGCTGTTACATTGTTTCACCCGCTTCACGGCGTGCCCTTATCTCTGATGACCGACGCGTCCAATACGAGCGTAGGCGCAGTATTGCAACAAAAGGTAGGTAACATTTGGCAACCGTTAGGTTATTATTCGAAAAAATTGACAGAGGCTCAGCAGAAGTATAGCACTTACGATAGAGAGCTTTTAGCAATATTCATGGCAATGCGTCATTTCAGGAACATGTATGAAGGTCGCCCTCTGACAATTTTTACGGATCATAAACCGTTAATTTATGCTTTCACTAAAAATAGCAGTAATGCGGACAGTCCTGGGCGAGTGAGACAGTTAGCCTATATCAGTGAGTTTACTACGGATATACAACATATTAGTGGCGACGACAATATCGTAGCGGATACGTTATCGCGCGTAGCTACAATAACATGTCCCACGACGCTAGATTTCTCAGAATTAGCAGCGGATCAGCTAACCGACTCATACCTCACACAGGCATTGATAACAACCAATAGTAAGTTGCAATTTAAGCAAATTCATATTCCATTCTGCGAACAACCTATTTATTGTGAGATATCCACAGGCAATCTCGCGCTTAAGGTAACTCGATCAAAAGGGAATGAGACCTTATCTACCTGAACAATTCCGACGTAAAGCTTTCGATTCTATTCACAATCTAAGCCATCCCGGAATACGTGTTAGTAGGAAAATGGTAACTGAACGATATGATTGATAGGTGTACAGGTTGGCCCGAGGCTTTTCCCGTGAAAGATATCTCGGCAGAGACCGTGGCTGAAGTAGTTTATTCTGGTTGGGTAACGCGATTTGGGTGTCCCGTTAAGTTAACAAGCGACCAGGGAAGGCAGTTCGAAAGCAATTTGTTCAGTAAACTCATGAAGTATTTAGGTGTAGAAAAAATACGTACCACCCCTTATCATCCGCAGAGTAATGGCATGATAGAACGGTGGCATAGAGCACTTAAAGTGGCTCTTATGGCCCGTTTACAATGCGACAGCTCATGGGTACAGCAGTTACCAGCAGTATTATTAGGGTTACGAGCGGCGCCGAAAAGCGATACAGGTGTAAGTGCAGCCGAGCTTACGCTGGGAAAGACATTACGCCTGCCAGGAGATTTTTTCAGCGAGGTAAGTATGAACATTTCAGACGCTGAGTATTTGGATAGGATTAAGACTACAATAAGTAACTTAAGACCTAAACCTGACTCACACAGTTGTTCGAAGTCTTTGTTTGTTCATCCCGATTTAGATAAGTGTTCACAAGTTTTTGTTCGTAATGATACTGTTCGTAGATCGTTACAACCACCTTATGATGGCCCCTACCCGATAATCAAACGACAGGGCAAAGTGTATGTAATTAAAATAGGTAATAGGTTAACTAGTATATCCATAGATAGGTTAAAACCAGCATATGTTTTAAATGATATTCCATTAAACGATAACAGCGTAGTTGGGATGCAAACAGAAAAACAACATACTGTACAAGTAAGAGGAAATGACGAAATACCTAAGCGTAGTAAATTTGGCAGAATCATTAAAACTCCAATTAGATTTAAGTAAACAAATATTTAATTGCATAGTGTCATTTCATGCAACCAGTACAACTATTGCAACATACAATAATTTAAGCTAAGTTGAAGTATTTTGTAACGTTTGTATAATCATATTACCTAGTTATTATTAAGCAATCATTTAAGCCAAATTGAACAAATGTACATTATTGCAATCACAAACCATTTGTATCTTACCGTGCAAACAAGCTAATTTCAAATTATCCTTCACTATGGGTTACGGTCAGAGCAAGGAAAAACAAAATCAAAATATTGTAAACGAAACAGTGATAAATAACGTTCACCAAAAGCTTGACAATTTTGCGTGGATTCTATGTGGTTTTGTCATACTGACCATTGTCGTAGTTCTGTTTATCGTTTGGAGGAGATGTGCTCACAAAGCTAAGAAATGGATAAGAAAAGAGATCGTTATGGTAAACGATGCAATACCATCAATTAAGGTACATACAGTACCCCAGCAGCAGCAACCCGTTGCAGCCGCAGGCATGAATGGGTATGCCTAAAAAGTTTTGGTTACTGATTCAAATTTGAATTTGACTATCAAATTTAATAATAAATTTATGTTTTTATATTTCTGTTGTGTGTTTTAAATTAATTGTAAATTGGTAAAAATATAAACTCATGCTGTATAATGTAATCAATGTAACCTACTCATTAGATTGTCAAGAATGTGTTATTAGTAATAAGATATTATGTTATTGTATGGCGACAACTTACGGTTCGGACGAAATGGCTGACTAAGATTGTTAAAGGTAGGCACTAGGTACAAGTACTCAACTTATGTATTGTTTAAGTTTCAAGGTAATAACTTTTGTAATGTTTAACCCTTAATTGTTGTTAAATGTTTTGTTTAAAGAATCACTATGGGTCCAGTGGACCCACGACTATAGTCGTGGGTCCACTGGACCCATAGTGATTCTTTAAACAAGTACTAAAAGCGCTGCGGGTGGTGGAGCTCCCCGCGCACCTCAGTACCTTTCGACAGTAAGCCGGTGCGTACGCAGAGAGACGGACGTGTTTCGCGCGCTACTCCAAAGGTAAGTAAATGAATATGCATGGGTCCATTGGACCCACGACTATAAATACGTATTTTTTTTAATTCTTTCATTCTACTTGTTTTTGTGTTAAATTTCAGTGTTTCATCATGGAATATAATAAAAACATGTCAACCAATCGAGAAGACATAATAGAGCAATGGCTGAATGCTGATTTAGGCAGTAATGAAGAAGAAAATCCAGTTTCTGTAAGAAATACTGTAAATTCAAACTCTGACAATGAGTTTTCTGATAATGATGAAGATTTTGTAGTGGAAAGTGATCATGACTCGAACTCTGAAATATCTGGAAGTGAAGATGAATGCGAAGAGAATGAAACAAATAATATGTCTGATTACTATTACGGGAAAAATAGGTTCAAATGGGCTAAAACACCGCTATCAAGAAATTCTCGTGTTCGAAACCATAACATCCTAAGATTGCCATGTACTACATCAAGAGCAAGACCTACAGACCCATTTCTTCCAATTGAGGCATTCAATATACTGTTCGATGAGGATATGAAAAACAAAATACTATTTTGGACTAACAAGAAACTGGCAGCATTCAGATTGAAATATAAATCTCCAGATCGCACTGAACTGAGAGAATGCACTCCCCAAGAGTTAAACTGTTTTATTGGTTTATTGCACTATTCTGCTGTATTCAAGTCAAATCATGAAGCTGTGACATCCTTGTTTGCAACTGATGGAACTGGAAGAGAAATTTTTAGATTATGCTTGTCTTCTTTGCGATTTTATGTTCTTTTGGTGTGTCTCCGCTTCGATAACCCGGATGATAGAGAAGAGCGTAAAAAAGTGGACCCTGGTTGTATAACTACTGAGATGATAAATATGTTCAATAAGAATGCTCAAGCCAATTATTCTATGGGTGCTTATGCGACGATTGACGAAATGCTGGTAGGTTTTCGCGGACGTTGTGCCTTCAAGATGTACATTCCCAGCAAGCCAAATAAATATGGTTTGAAAATGCAATGTCTTGCAGATGCTAAGACACATTATGTGTACAATACCTATTTGTATTGTGGAAAAAATTCTGATGGACTTACGCTGACAGATGAAGAAAAAAAATACCCGATTCCAGTACAAGCTTGTCTTCGATTATGCCAACCAATCCTGAATACTAACCGTAACGTAACTACAGACAACTGGTACACATCAATGGAACTTCTCACTATCATGCTATCCAAAGGCCTCACTGTCGTTGGAACCCTGAAAAAAAATAAAAGGGAGATTCCTAAGGAGTTCTTACCTCATAAAGATCGCGAAATTAAATCTTCTCTGTTCGGGTTCACAAAAGACTTTACCATTGCGAGCTTTGTTCCTAAAAAGAACAAATGTGTGGTACTTGTGTCCTCTATGCATTACGATAATTCTGTGGACGAGTCAACTAATAAGCCAGAAATAATTCTTCAATATAACAGCACCAAAGCCGGCGTCGATGCTGTTGATCAGATGTGCTCAGTTTATTCAAGTAGCCGTAGAACGCGACGTTGGCCTATGCCTGTTTTGTACAGATTACTGGACATGAGCGCTTTGAATGCCTATATCATTCAGCAGAGTCATGAAAGAGCATCCAAGATGACACGTATGACGTTTTTGAAGGGGCTGGCCAAATATTTATGTGAACCATATATGAAAGAACGATGCTACAATCAAAGACTACCTACACAACTTAGAACAAACATTGCCACGGCCCTACAGATTCAACTTCCAACAATTGAACCAGGTGAAAGCCAGAAATTGGACAGGAACAAAAGGAAGAGGTGCTCGTTCTGCAAGCCTGCTAAAAGAGCTAAGACTGTTCACTTATGTACTAAGTGCCAGCAGCCTATTTGCATGACATGTGCAAAAGTTGTTTGTAGTACATGTTTGTAAGTTAGCAAAATGAAACTGGTGTCAAAATTTTTATTTTAGGTTTTATTTCTTTGTTTTTAGTATGTTTTTGTAAAACATATATTATTATTATAGAAAATATTTTTTGTTTTTACTTGGCGACCAGTTTCATATTTTTTTTTTTTTTTTTCCATAAACTTGTTTTTAGATTAAGGAAACTTGAACTGATTATTAAAAGTACAAATTAATGTTAATAATTTATGTTACTATGGTTGATGTTATAAAACATTATGTTTGTTATATAATATATAATAAATTTAATAAATATTTTCTTAAATATTCGGGATACTTTCATTTTTATTGCCGTTTCAAAGTACATGGGCCCAATGGACCCCACAACTATAGAAACGTGATTATTGTTCACCACTATAGTTAAGGGTTAAATTTGTATCAAAAATTTTTTTTTGGCAGGGGAGTACTGTAGGGACACAAGTGCTGTGCACGCAATAATATAGCGAGGTATATTCTTACGAGTCTAGAACAGTCAGTCACCGTTCGCCCCGCGTCGCGAGTATACCTTGTACTGTAAAATAAATACAACAGTGAATCCGTATACAAGCTTTTAATTTCGGGTTAACCGAGGTCACACCTGTAGACACGAAATACGCATACTATATATATACATAAGTAAATATCATTACATGGGTATAGCGGACTCATATCACTGCGCACATAGCGCGAAATGTACACTGCGTATTCACAACAACGAAATAAGTTGATAATTTCGATGCAATTATCACGTTAGAATGTAATTTTGATAGGTATAAGAATATGACTGATTGGGAACGGAGTTACTCCATCAACACAGAATATTTACACGTACGAGTAGTACATCTTAATATCAGGTCTCTAAGAAAACATTATAATGAACTTTTAATACTATTAAAGCAGAGCGCTCATGAGGTAGATATATTGATTATATCCGAGGTTAATATAAAGGAAGAGGAGTTGACCTTATACAGCATTGCAGGATACCAGTTATTTTCGAACACGCGAGAACTCAATCGAGGAGGAGGATTACTAGTCTACACCAAAAATATCTATAGTTTTACTGCAGAAAAAACACAAACAGTCTGTATGGAAGGACTGAAGTGTAAACTCACCCTATGTCAATCAATTATAAATATTATTACAGTTTACAGACCACCCAGAACAAGTAAGGCATTATTTGTATCTGAAATGATTCAGCTGTTGAAGAGTATACCAGGAAAAGAGAACATTATTGTGCTAGGCGATGCCGCGATGTCAATATAAACCTATCGGGACTAATCGACGGTAATCATGTGTTACAATACAAGGATTGTATGTGTGCATTAGGATTACAATGCGTAATTCTGTGCTCGGAGATGACGCGAGCAGCGATCGTCTCAGGTGCAATTGAATCGTCGTGCATTGATCACGCGTGGGTGCGAGCGAGAGAGCTGCGAGACTATGCATCCTATGTTATTGAGTGCGATATATCGGACCACCATATGGTTGGAGAATCAGTGCCGTTATCTGTGACGCAAGCGAGGAGTGACGTTAAGGACTCGGACCTACGGTATGTCATTAATACACAGTTAGTAGCTAGAAAACTCTCTGAATATAACTGGTCTCAACTTCTTACAATTGATTGTCCTTTAATTATGTACGATAAATTATATTGTATTAAAGATATTTATAATGTTTGCAAATATGTACTACCACAGTCTACAAAACGTGTCACACAACCATGGATAGGAAAGAGTTTACATGATATGTTATTACGTAGGGGTAAATTATTTAGAGAATGGAAGAATGCGCTCAGTAACAACACAAAAAGATTAGAATATACGCGATTTAGGAACAAAGTAAATAAGTTAATATATAATACAAAAAATAAGCATAGGCAAGAAGAAATTAGGAAATGTCTAGACATCCGAAATAAATCTGGGACAAAATTAATAGTTGGTTAGGTAGAAAATAGTATAGATGAAATTATTAAAAAAAAATTTGGTAATAAAGATACAATGTCTGAAAATTTATTACATTTAGTAATAAATTTTCAGATACATTCACTGAAGAGATTAAAAATATAAAGCATGTCTGTAGTTTAAAATTATTGAACAGAAATCAGTATGTTACGGACAGTAATGTAACATTTCGGTTCAAACCAGTCTCGAGCCAATCAGTTTGTAAACTCATTGACCGGATGAGCAGTGATAAGGCGCCGGGTATAGATTCAATTAGAATTATTGACTTAAAAAATATTGAACCAATAATCTCACCGGTTTTGGCACACTTTGTCAACATGTGTTTATCTAAGGGGGAGTATCCAAGCTTTCTTAAAAAAGCTATAATTAGACCCATTTTTAAGCAAGGTATCCACTCAGAGTATTCTAACTACAGGCCGATTGCTGTTTCATCCGTAATCAATAAAATTGTAGAAAAAAATTTGATAGAACCATTTGCTCTCAGACACACAACATGGGTTTAGGCGCGGCCGCAGCACTGCGACAGCCCTATCACATTTTGCTGAAGAAATAAATAGAAGTTTGGACGAGGGCCACCAGGTGTTGGCGCTATTTATAGATTATAAAAAAGCGTTCGATACTCTGGACCATGAGGTACTACTGCAGGCTATGTCGGAGTGCGGTATCAGGGGGTCGACGAATGATTAGCTCAGGAACTACCTCAGTGGCAGGACTCTGCAGACCAGTGTCGCAGGTGTGGTAGGACGAGAAACAGCCATAACCATGGGTGTAACGACCGGCTCGGTTTACGGCCCAATCGGCTACATCATGCACGTAAACAGCGTGAGTAATGTAGTGGCCAAATGCAGGGTCTATATGTACGCCGTCGACATGTGTCTTCTGTACTCCTCTAAGAATGGACAAGAAGCCAGAGCCGTGCTGCAAGCAGATTTTGACAACATCACCGCGTGGGCTCATGATAACGGTATAATATTAAACATGAACAAAACGAAGGTAATGCATGTGTACTCTCCGCATAATCTTGTAGTGAAGAGTATTCATAGCTCGGATATAAGTATTGTGGGTCATGTCTGCACGCAAGGATGGTTAACTGTACCTGTTAGGAGTTAGAGTATGTCAACAAGTTCAAATATCTCGGTCTGTGGGTAGACATTAACATGAACTGGAGGACGCATGTTGATAGTGTGTGTACAAAACTTAGATCGGTATTATGTAAATTTTATGCCTTAAAAACACCTTTAAGTAGAAAGACCCTACGTGTCGTATATTTTGCTCTTGCTGAGTCACTGTTGAGCTACGGCTTGAGTACTTATGGGCGTACTTTCAAAACATATTTAAATAGCATAAAATCACTGCAAGTGCGGTTTTTAATAAAAAAATAAATAAAAATCATTTATTTCAGACAAATTAGTCCATAAACATAGCACAGTAGGTTAGTAACAAGATTTTTGCTTATATCTAATGTTAGTAAATTTAATCATATTTTAATTTTATTTTAATTTTAAGGAAGTAGAAAGAAGTAATTCGACACATTTCCGCGCAGCAGGCTCACCGGTCTCGCAACACGTGGAGTTCAGTGAACCTACTGAGCAGAACTGTGTCGGTTCTCTCGCCAATCATCCTTAGGACGCTATTCGGGCTCCCCCGTACTCGCAGCACCACCGAAGCAACTTTTTTACGCATAATTGCGTAGAAGTCATCTACGCTGGCGTCAGTGAACATGCCGGATGCACTGCAACATCGAGGGAGCCGAAACAGGGCCCTGAACACGTTATTGTATTGGACGCGCAAGGCATTGTAGGCTTTTTGTGTAAAGTTTGCCCACAGGCCGCTCGTGTAGAAAGTCTGGCAGAATGCCTTAAACATTGTTACCTTAACAGGTGCAGTACAACGAGCGAAACTGTGTGCCAACATATTACCACGCACCGACAATGCCCTGCGCTCCCGCTCAATATCCAACTCGTCACTCAGGTTCTCTGTAACAATATGCCCCAAATATTTAAACTGCGAAACACGACTTAGAGGTACACCATTAAGTAGTAAAGGTGGTATGAAGATACTGTTTTTATTTTTTCCCTTAAATAACATGAACTCACTTTTACTTTCGTTGTACCTCAAGCCATGTTCCACAGCATAAGCCTCACACACCTGTAACAGCTGTCTGAGACCCCCAATTGAGGGGCTCAGCAGCACCATATCATCAGCATAACTTAAATTATTGACACAAACATCATCAATATGACATCCAACATGCATGCTGCTGAGCTCCTCAATCAGATGGTTTACATATATATTAAAGAGCCTTGGCGAAGTCAGCCCACCCTGCCTGACGCCACACTCCAGAGAATATTCATCTGAGTATACAATGCCCCACCTTACTATATTAAGTTGCTCACTGTACCAGTAGGCAAGGATACTCACAAGATCGGCAGGGACACCTGCAGTTCTTAATTTTGTCCAAAGCTTATTATATGAAACCAGATCAAAAGCTTTGGACAAATCCAAGAAGCATGCATATACTGGAGTTTGCCTTTTAACATAATAATCAACAGTGTGTTTCAAAGACAGTATGGCACTTTCAGTTGACAACCCCTGCCTGAAACCAAACTGTGTATCCTGCAATGTTACAAAATTATCAAGTTTCTTATCTAATAACCCGTCAAACACTTTTGCGATTATAGTAGCTAAAGAAATTGGCCTATAGTTACTTCTATCAGAGATGTCAGCAGTGACATTTTTCACTATTGGCACAACCACGGTTCTCATAAGATTAGATGGTAAATATGAGTGCCGCATACAGAAAGTGTAAAACATAGCTAACACCCTATACAGGTGTACTCCCCCACGCTGCAAGTGCTCGACACTTAGTCCCTCATGACCTGGTGACTTCCCTCTTTTCATATTCTTAACAATGTCAGCCACATCTTTACTTGAAAATCCAATAGGGTTATCAACTGGATAATGTTCAGTATCAGACACTGACAGCAAGGAAGAACTCACCTGAAAATGATCCTTAAATGAATTAGCTATCATTTTAGCATCACTGATGCCTTCAACGCACACGGGCAGACTACCCTTACCATTTAAACGCTTAGTGCCTTTCCAGAACTTATTGAATTTCTTAGCAGAATGTTGTGAGGCAAGTATATCCATTTTTATCTGTTCCTGGTTGTTTTGACAGTACTTTAAGCGTGACTTGAAAACTCGTCGACTTTCACACATTTTTTCATACAGATATCCACTAATTGGTTTACCACCTAACACATACAATTGATGGTCCAGTCTAGCCTGCCCGTGGGCGTCTCGGACATGCTTATTCCAACCATGGACACACTTAACATTAGTCGGCTTCCCAGGTACGAGACTGCAACTGTCTGCTGACGCCTGACTTAATATATTAACAATATTATTATATAAGTTATCAATAACAGATCTATGCTCGATGTTTTGACACATACCATCGGCACATTCATGAAATTCATCTGGAAACATAATTTTTCTAAACTTATTATTACATATTTCATGATATTTCTGAATTTCTTTTAATTCTCTTACCCCCCATACAATATTATTATGTAAGTTATTGTGAACTTCTACTTTAGCTTTAATTACTTCTAAATTACAAGTCACCTGTAAAGGAAAATGATCTGACCAATATACATCATTGAGAACCATAATATCCACCACAGACTGCCAAGCTGACTTGGTTACCACGCAGTGGTCCAGCCATCGCTTACAACCATAAACTTCACTTTGAAAAGTATAAGTTTCAGATGACATACCTAATTTGATTAGATCGGCACATATCCAGTCATTTTCCTCACAAAAATCAAGAAGTTCACTACAAAACGGAGCAGTAGGATGCGCGTTAAAATCTCCTAACATAAATACTACTTCGATACTATTGTCTTGTATAATTGCATTCAACTCACCCAAACACTGAGTAAATTCTGGCAAGTTCAGGGTTTGGTCTGTCGGCATATACACACACATAACTAACATTTCACGTCCAGCTCCAGTCATTACTTTAATCGCAGCAATACGCTCACTTGTGCACTTCACCACCGAAACATTGCGAAACGCACTTTTCCGCCACAGTATCGCCACCCCACCGTGAGGTCTGCCTCGCAGCACTCCAGCAGTCAGGTCCACCGCCGACTTCCCCGTGTAGCCGAAGTTGTCGTCGATATCGCCCAACACTTGTGTATCGTACGGTAGTAGCCAAGTTTCTTGGAGGGCTATCACGTCCGCCGATTTACATAAAGTTCTCACACATTCAATACTTCTTTTAATATTTTTGCAGTTATAACTTATTAAAGTACTACTCATTTAATTGTATGTCATCTTTATCCGAATTCCGTGGTCTAAATCGTATAAATTTCCTAAATGTTATCCCATCAGGCCACAAGTTATCGTTTAGAAAGGTATCAATTTTATTCATTGAGACGAATATCTTGAATGAGTTGTACGGCCTTTCCTTCTTCATTGTTACTTTTTCTAAGGTGACGTTATCCTGAGTCTTATTATATATATATTCACTAATATCGGACTCCAATGTATCCTTGTTTACATTTGAGATAAACAAAGGAATCTTTGTCTCCGCCGCTTTGAACTTTGTTTCAACGCCGGTCAATGCCTTTCCCGGTTTTCCAATAAATCGATTCTTATATCGTGCACGTTGTATCACCGTCCACCCATCTGTTGGCTTGTTTTGCTTCCATTCACCTGGCGATTTAACTATTTCCGCCATTGTTGGTTTTGACGTACACGGCACCGGCGCTTGTTTACATGCACTAGTATAATTACTGTTACTGTCAGATGGGGATAAAACTTTGTTCCCGCGCTCGAGTGATGGTGACATATTATGCGTTTGCACCGCCGCTGTAGTAGTTGCCGGCTGAACCACAGGTGTTCTCGGTGCGAGGGAGACAGACCTATTCACACATGCGCGATAGCAAGACGGAGGCGACGGCTCAAGCGCGTTCCGTCCCGACACGGATTTTATCATGTTGTCGGTATTTGAAAAATCATGCGATAGACCTACCGGCCCACTATCCGAAAAATATCCACCTCTTTTTTCCGTGTTAATATTTGGGTAATTTACCAATGAAGTCAGCTTGAGATTGTCCAGATCAATACGTACTGTTTCTACCATTTCTACGGTTGCATAGTTTTCCTTAATTGCTTGCATCTCATTGCGAAGTATCATAATGTCCTTCAGTAACTTCGTAACATCAATGTGATCAAACGATATTGGAGGCAATTTCTGCAGGTCCCGTGCGACGAAGGTGGGAATCACATCTGGATCGATTTCCTTAAAGAGACAGATAATGTCCTCCAAGTCTCTTTGCATTTTGCCATCACGCCTTCGTGATTTTTTCCTCTGAGAAGTCGTTACAGATTCAAAAAACAGAGTTTTCGCCTCGTCAATATCTGGTTCCGAGAAGGCAGATAGGCACACACGAACTATAGACTCGTTATCCATCACATCATGTTTATTTTGAATGAATGCTAGTACTTCACTTATAATTATATTGCAATTACTACACTTCAACTTATTAACCGCCATTGTTTACAAAGGACGCGCGCGCACGGCAGCGCTGTGCGAGCGAGACTGTGACTGTTTTTGAAGCTTCTCGTTGATTTCAAAACAAAACGAGAATATAGTGAAGATTATAATCAATTATTTTCTGTCTGTAAAATACTTCCTGTTTCGAAAAGGTCAAGTACTTGTTGGTACTGGAACAATACTATTGTGACCAATTTAAAGAACACGTGCAGAACACCTATAATACCAAAAGTGTTAAAGAAAGAAAACTAGTCCGACATTCAGTCAACAACTATTATTGCGACAGAACCAACAAGTACTTGATTCCAACAATATTTAATAAAATAGCCTGGTTTAGAGATAACTAAGACAAATTGAGTAAATATCGCTTGAAAAATAAATTACGACATTTTTTACGAATAACGAATTTGAGCTGCCGCATATTTATAAATATCAAAGGTACAGTAAAACCGTCGGAGACGAAAACGTTAGCCGTTCGAAATTTTCCCACTCCGAGTACAGTTAAGGGAGTACAAAGTTTTTTGGGATTAACGAGATATTTTCGCAAATTTATCCCTAGGTGCTCTCTTATAGCACGACCATTGACTGACCTACTGAAAAAAGATAGTCAATTTCAGTTTAGGGCAATAGAGATGGAAGCGTTAGAGAAATTAAAGACGATATAATTTTAACACAGTTCCATTAATTAAAATAAATTAATGGGCCTGTGTTAAAATTATATCGTCTAGGGGCTGAAACGGAATTACACACGGACGCATCGCGTTTAGGTTACGGCATAATGTTAATGCAGAAAGACTCTAATGACGGTAAATTTCACCTAGTCCATTATGCTAGCGGTAAGACGACCGAAGCAGAGGCGAAATATAGTAGTTACGAGTTAGAGGCGCTAGCCATTGTAAAAGCATTAGAGAAATTTAGGGTCTATTTGTTAGGTGTACATTTTAAGATTGTAACTGATTGTCAAGCATTGGCTGCAACGATAAAAAAAGAAAAGTTATGTTTACGAATTGCAAGATGGGTATTGTTATTGGAGGATTTCGACTATGAAGTAGTACATAGGCCGGGTAAGAGTATGATGCACGTAGATGCTTTGAGCAGAAATCCTCTCCCAACGATTTTGTATGTATGTGAAAATGACGCTGGCTTGATCACGCGGTTGTAAAGTGCGCAAGAGAAAGATAATGACCTAAAGAAATTGATAGGCGCTGCAACACGCAATGAAGCCAACGGATTCTTTATGAAGAATAATTTACTGTATAAGAATGTAGCCGGTGAGGCGTTAGTAGTAGTACCTAAGAGCTTAGAGTTACAAGTAGTTAAAGCACGACCGAGGACATTTTGGAATAAGCAAAACGGAAGCATTAGTTAAAAGAGACTTTTGGTTCGAAGAAATGCGTCAAAAAGTAGAGCAGGTAGTTTCAAGCTGTTTCGATTGTATTTTAGCCGAGAAGAAGCAAGGTAAGCTAGAGGGATTATTGCATCCTATTAGCAAGGGCGATGTGCCTCTTGACACTTACCATATTGATCACGTGGGGCCAATTACTAGTACGTCAAAAGCATATAAATATATTTTGGTAGTCGTTGACGCATTTAGTAAATTTATATTGTTAAACCCAACGAAGACAACGAATACTCACGAAGTACTCCAAAGATTACGTATTCAATCTAGTGTCTTCGGAAATCCTAGACGAATTATTTCCGATCGCGGGACAGCTTTTACGTCCAAAGATTTTCATGAATATTGTGCTAGTGAGAAGATTGAACATTCCTTAATTGTTACGGGGATTCCACAGGGAAATGGACAAGTGGAGAGGGTAAATCGCATCCTCATTCCACTTTTATCTAAAATGACTGCTCCAACAGTGGACAATTGGTACAAGCATGTGAGCGCCGTTTAGAAATATTTAAATTCAACTCCAAATCGTAGTACAGGACCCCCTCCCCGGTTTTGTCTTGATCCGAAACGATCGGGTTGATAAGCGTGGAGGTGGGGTTGCTATTTATCTTCGTAGCGATTTTCCCTTTAAAATTATTGTTTCATCGCCTTCTAACTACGCAGCGTCGACTGAGTTTCTCTTTCTAGACGTTTGGGTCAAGAGAATTAAAACCATTATAGGCGTGGTCTACTGTCCTCCTTCTGTGGACTATTATAATGGCTTAGAGCCCGTTTTAGAATCTTTGGGGTCCGAATATGAGCATTACATCATCATGGGTGATTTCAACACAGACCTCCTTGCACGCACTTCTCCTCGCTCTACTAAATTTCGCAACATCGTGGAATCTGCCAGTCTCCATATACTCCCACTTCAAGCCACTCATCATAACATCAACGGAATTGACACCTGGCTGGATATTATGCTTACTTCTTCTTCTTCTCTTGTTTCTTCTCACGGCCAACTTTCTGCTCCTGGTTTCTCTCTTCATGATCTTATCTTCCTAACTTATATTTTAAACCCTCCCAAACTTAAACCAAAACTTTTACTCATGCGTTGTTTTTCTCGGATGGACGTTAATAAACTACGTGAAGATACTTCTGCTATCGATTGGGAAGACCTAGTGATATCGAGTTCAGTAGATAATAAGGTTCGCATTTTTAATGAACTCATTACGAATGTATACACGTCCACGCGCCCATTAAAACAATTAAAGTAAAAAGGCCTCCGGCGCCCTGGATGTCAAAAGGTATTCAGATTGCTATTAGACGCCGTGATCGGGCCTTTAGAAGGTTTAAGACAAATCGATCTGATATCAACTGGTCGTCATATAAAGCTGCAAGGAATCGGTGTAATCAAATGATACGTAACGCCAAACGCCGACATATTCTTGATAATATTTCTTTATCATCTCCTGCCAATATCTGGAAGTTCCTTAGAACCCTAGGTATCGGTAAAGAGCAACAATCCGATTTGCCTGCTACAGTTGGTTTAGATGATCTAAATGACCACTTTGTCACGTCTGTTTCGATAGATTATATTATCTAACCAGATGTCGTACAATTAACTATGTATCAAGCTTATCTAAAGTTACTTATGATCCTTTTTATTTTTCTCCTGTTGCACCTGATGAGATCAAGAGAATTATACTCTCCATCAAGTCGAAGGCTGTAGGTTGTGACGGCATCAGCCGCCGTATGATCATTACCATCCTTGACCAGCTTCTTCTTGGAATTACGGATATTATTAACTTTTCTTTACAATCAGGACGTTTCCCCGACTTATGGAGTAAAGCATACGTGCGACCTCTGCCTAAGATCTCAAACCCTTCTCTTCCTAATCATTTCCGTCCAATATCTATTCTTCCTTTTCTGTCTAAAGTCCTTGAAGCCTGTGTACACCGACAATTATACGCATTTGTACAACTTAATGGCATCTTATGTCCTTTCCAATCTGGTTTTAGGCCTGGACATAGTACTATCTCCGCATTGCTAAAAGTAACTGGCGATATCAGAGCCGGTGTGGAGGATGGAAAAGTTTCTGTCATGGTGTTGGTGGACTTCTCAAACGCCTTTAATACAGTTAGCCACGATATACTCCTATCAATACTCTCGTATTATAAT
Source organism: Herminia tarsipennalis (assembly GCA_945859575.2). NCBI lineage: Eukaryota > Metazoa > Arthropoda > Insecta > Lepidoptera > Erebidae > Herminia > Herminia tarsipennalis. The sequence continues at coordinate 9,476,165 of OX243849.2, read as the reverse complement.
ATTTCATCGGGTGCATTGGAATGGTTTTCCTCATATCTTCAGGGGCGCCAGCAGTCGGTTCGCATCGATGATACATTCTCTAGTTGGCGTGATCTCGTTGCGGGCGTTCCTCAAGGCGGTATTCTATCTCCTCTGCTTTTCTCCTTGTTTATCAATCTTTTAACTCAGGAACTTCGATGTACGTATCATTTGTATGCCGACAATCTTCAGCTATACTTTCAGACAAAATTAGACAATTTGAATGAAGCTATCGATAATGGGAATCGAGATTTAATGGCGATAAAGAACTGGTCGGACGAGTTTGGTCTTTCGGTAAATCCTGAAAAATGTCAAGCGATCATTGTTGGCAGTCCTCACATGGTTAGCAGAATAGATTTTGATTCATTACCACCTATTATCTTCCACGGCACTGCTATTCCTGTTAGCCATAATGTCAAGGATCTAGGTTTGCATATTGATTCCACCCTTAGCTGGAGGACTCAAATTGCTAACGTCAGTCAGAAGGTGACTGGCACTTTGCGGTGTCTTTATCGTCTCAAAAACTTCCTACCAGTTAATACAAAGGTAACGCTAGTGCAGACTTTAATATTTCCTATCATTGACTATGGTGATGTGTGCTATTTCGACCTGAATGCTGATCTGCTCCATAAACTTGACCGGCTTCTTAACAATTGCATTCGATTCGTCTTCAACCTTCGCAAGTATGATCATGTCTTGAACTATCGCTCTCAGCTTAATTGGCTTCCTATCCGGCAGCGCCGTAGTTTGCGTGCACTTACAACGCTATATTCAATTCTATTTTCTCCTCATGCCCCTACTTATCTAACGCCTCACTTTCAATTTCTCTGCTCTAGCCATGATCGGAATCTACGCTCCTCTAATAATCTGTTGCTTCTCTGTCCTGCTCACAGCTCCACTCTGGTGCATTCTTCCTTCTCTATTCAATCTATTCTCTTTTGGAATGCACTCCCTCTCGAAATAAGAATGTCTACAACTCGTGTCACCTTAAAGTTTCAAGTACGTAATTTCTATACGAAGTTATTGGCGGAATCATCACAATTATAGTAATCTATGGTTATATATGTATAATATGTATGTATTTGTATAGTTATGAGTATGTATTATGTATGTAAATGTATGTATTGGTATGTTGTGTGTGTATGTATGTGTGATTATATATTTATATGTATGGTATTGTTTTTATAATTATTTATTTATTATTATTACTTTTTTTTTTTTAGTCACTTTCTTGCTTATTTAGCATTAGAAATATAAGTCGATTAAGCACCCACCTCAAACAGTTCTCTGCATCACCCTAAGGTTGACTGGTAGATAATGCCTAAGGCATTAAGTCCGCCTTAGTACAAATTTTGTGTGCAAGAAGATAAATAAATAAATAAAAAAAATAAACAAAGGGAAAAAGAAACCAGCGAAAATCTGCAGCAAAGAAAATTGCAAGTGTCAACAAGCTTGCCACACAAAAATTGATGTAAATACAAGGCAAAATATTTTTGAATTATTCTGGTCCTTGAGAGATATTAACAGACAAAGAGATTTTCTTGCCTGCAATGTATCTTCCGTAGAGGCAGCAAGACCACGTGCAACGAATTCTAGACGAAAAAATACATTACTCTTTAATGGTCGATGGTAAAGATAAGTGTGTGTCAATCCTTATTCCTTCGCAAATTTGAAATTAGTGATAAAATGGTTCATACAGCTCTGAAGAAGGCGCGCAGAGATGTATGTAGCCATATTCCATCACACATACCAGCAAACAAATTTAATTCAGATGCTAAACAATTTGCCAATGGTCACATAGATCTATTTCCAGCCGTTCTTTCACATTGGTGCCGTAAAGACACCAATAAGATTTATTTAGAGTCCACCCTAATAAAGAGAAAATGTATGGCTTGTACAAACATCATTGTTCTTCTCATAATAATACACCAATTGTCAAGACCTCGTACAAGGAATTGATTATAAAAAAAAAATCGAATTTCATAAACCCAGGAAAGACCAATGCTGGTGCCATAAATTTGAACAACTTAGTGAGAAAGAGCAAAAAGAAAAACAAGAAGAGTTCGAAGAACATGTGAACAGATATGCAATAGAAGAAAAGAAGTCTGACAAAAATAAGGCAAAACAGGATGGGAAAATGCACGTTTGCACTTTTGATTTTGAAGCCGTATTGTATTGTCCTTTGGTACTAGGCAAATCTGTTTTTTTCTAAAAGAAAGCTAGGAAGCATGAATTTTACCATCCACAATGCGGTTACAAGACAAGGATACTGTTACCTTTGACCTGAGTAAGAAGGCAATCGAGGGTCTAATGAAGTTGCAACATGTTTGTATCGTTACATAACGAATCTTACCGAAGTGGAACATCTCATCTTATATTCTGACTGTTGTCCAGGCCAGAATAGAAATTCTATCCTAGCAACTATGTTCAGTTGCAATGTAACATCACCAGAAAATAACATCAAAACTATTGATTACAAATTCCTTGAGCCCGGACATACCTACATGGAATGTGACAGCATGCATTCAACCATTGAACGAGCATCCGAGTATGCAAAAATTTACATACCTAAAGACTGGCTCAATGTCATACGTCTAGCCCGTAAGGACAATCCATATTTTGTACAGGAAATGGATCACACTGACTTTTTGAATTTTAAAGAAATTCGAGGTGCAATTCTCCCCAAAATAATTATTATTAATTTTATTATAATTAATTATAATTAATTATTATTATATTAATTGTTTCAAATATAATTAAATACAACAATTACGAAAATGTGGAGCCTTTCATACTCAGTGTGACTTCACAGTGCTTAGTAAATTTTATATACTAACGATCTATATTTATCTTGTCACGGGTTTTATTGTTCTTTTACCAAAAATGTACAAATTAGGTTTTCCATACTAGTAGGGTGTCCATGCAGTCAAGAGATAATATTTTTACAAGAACCATGACATAGATTAAGTTTCAAAGTTCCTGCTTAGTCGTAAGTGTGAGATAAAGATGAACAGTTGTTGTTGTATGTCGGTAGCTAAGAATTTTTATTTATATGCGGAGAACAGTTGTTGCTGTATGTGGGTAGTTTAGATTTTTTATTTATTTGTGGACGTAAAACCGTCAGCTTGTTGCTTTTCGTGATATCGCTCAGTTACGTGTATTAATTTTAATTATTTGTGTTTTCCGTGGTGCATTTACTTACAAATCCAATTAATTGTGCTATTATTTTACCCATTTTATTATTACTAAGTAGTGGGAATGGATTTGTTATTTATATTACTGTTTTCCCTGTTGTTTATCTGGTAAGTACCTACTTGATACAAAGTACAATTTTGATAGTTATTTAATTCCGTGTTAATAGGAATAAAAACTTACAATATGTTGTATTGTGCAGTGATAAAAGTTCTGCGGGTCGGCCACCAAATGTACCTTATGGACGTCAGAAAGAGATATTTTTGAAATATGCCAAATGCTTGGAAGATCCAAATATTAAATACAATGATATAATATTTACATTAATGTCCCAGGAACTTGATCATAAAATGTCACCTATGGCTTTATATTTATCATTTAAGCGGCAAAAAAAAAAATATTTTTGCAACAAATTACCAACAGTCTAATAATGTCGAAACTTTACCATCAGCGTCATGTAACAGTCCAACATTTTCGATGGATTTAGCAATCATGAACAAAAAAATTATTTCAAAAACATTTTCTTTTCATCTGGACGTCTATGATTGGAAGAAAATACAACCAATGATAGGGATTAAGAAGAGGACTGGTTCGTCATCATACAGAAGATATAGAACATTACCAAAATATAAATGGAGCTGTATGTTAAAAGAAAAAATATGGTTAAACTCAAAATTACCCTGTACATTAACTTTTAAAAAAGGTTGTATTCGTGATAATTACATACAGTTATTTGGTAAGTGCTCCCAGTGCAGTGCACAGATTGTTGTAAATAGTGTAAGTACTACTGAAAAACTTTTCAAAATTGAGTGTAAAATTGATAATTTTGATGAATTATATGAACACAAAAAATATATGAAATCAAAATTAACACCTTACAGGAGACGACAACTGGCTAAAGAATTACAAAATAAACCGTCAGTATTGGTCCGAAACATTTTGGCTTCAAAATTAATGACCAATGATAATATAACTCCACCAATACTCCCTTCATCTGCAGCGTTTCGAAAAATTAAATCTGACGGTAGAAAGGAACCTTTGCCCCATTCTGATCAAATTTTGTCATTGTTACGAGTAATAATGGCGAAATCCATCGATGACGATAAAAAAGAAATACGCGAAATGTGTGTTTTTCCAAATTTTCGTTTATTGTTTTGGTCTGATAATCAAATCCAGTACTATAATACCTATCAGGCTAAATTTTCAAAAGTTACCTTGACAGTTGATGCTACTGGGTCTTTTTTCGAAACCATATCCCTTCCTGATCGGACGACTCCACTTACAAAAAAAATGTTTCTTTATGCAGGACTTATAACAGGAAACGAAAAATTGAAATCTGTTCCTTCATTTCAGATGGTAACTGATTCACATTCCCAGGATACTATATTATTTTGCTTAAAAAAATGGTTAACTTTTGTAGATAATCCACCACAAGAAGTTATTATAGACGATTCTGCAGCTTTGATTTCTGCATGTATTCAAGCGTTCGCGTTATATTCTTGCACAAAACTATATATTCAACATTTATTTTCAGTTTTTGAAAGTAATTTATCTTACGATGATAAACCAAAAGCATTTATCAGGTTGGATACTAGTCATTTCGTCAAGAGTCTTCATCGCAGTTTTGATAATAAAGTTGATTTAGCTTTGAAATATTTTTACATTAAGTTCATATTATTTTTTAAAAAATGTGAAAATTATCAATTACTTAAAAATACTATTATTGATATTATTAGTGTTGCGCTCACCCAGTACGATGGCGACTATAGTACGGACATTGAAAACGAAACCGCAAAAAGTCGTCTTAATAAATTAATACATAAAATTGAATTAGATCTTGATTTAGGCACTGGAAATGTGGAACAAAATGAATTCCATGATGCTCACGCACTTAATGGTGATGATTTAGAATTCACTGTATGGTTTGATACTGTTGTTGAAGACGTAAAAAAACAAAATAAAAACATAATATCAAATAACAGCAATCAATATTACTACCCTCCGTTTATTTCTACTTTCAAAAGAATATTATGGAAACTTCCGTTGTGGTCTAATTTAGCATGTTCATTTTTCGAATCAGATAATAAAGCACCATCTTCATCAGGAATTGAAAGCCATTTTAAGACTTTGAAACATCTCGTATTTAAAACTAAACTACAAAAATACAGAGTGGATGAATTCCTAAAACTTCATGCAGAATATACTGACGGAGAAATTAAATTGGCCTTTGCTGATTTACATCATGATATTGTTAATAAATGTACTGTCGATAAAAAAAAGAGGAAAAGGAAATTAGCCTTGAAGAAAACAAAATGTCAGAAAAAAACGAAGTACACGAAAACCTCAAATGTGACTAGACAGTCTAAATCATTGGCCCAACTATCACGGAAAGATCACAGGGAAATAAGTGAAACAGAATCAATACCAAAAATGAAAGTTTTTAATGAGGACTCTATATTTGCAGATCAGCCGTCATTCATCGAAAATTGGAAAGGGCAGGGTAGGCTTGTAAACAAAAAATCTGAAGCTAAATTAAAGTTTTAAAAAAATGGAAACCTTTGTGACTATGTGCACGTTAATTCTAATTACGTGGAACTTAAAAATACTTGTGCCTTTGATTCAGTTATGTATATGCTTAGTTTAGGGTACAAGGAAAACGTATATATTAAAAATCTAATCGATGCTTTACAAGAAGAATTAATTTTACAATACATAAAAAAGCTGTCTGAATTTGATTGTGAAGACAATGATATTTACATGTTAAGGGCAAAAATTATTCAATTATATTTGCAAACACCGCCTTCCAGGGCAGGAGATCATTTAATATATCACTGTGAATGCAACGCTACAAATATTATCGAACGGTTTCCTCTTCAAAGTTTCAGTAGTGCAGTCTTTACAAAACAATGTTCCAACTTGTTTTGTTCAATGCCTTCTATCAAACGAGATATTATGTTTTTGTGTTTAAATTTAAATATCATTGACATTTTCGGTATAAGTTGTTTAGAGCAAGCAGTTGTTTTTGATGAAGAAACGAGAGAATGCGTGTATTGCAAAAGTAAGGTATATTTTAAACATGACTTGTCAGAATTCATATCCTTTGATTTAAACGGTACTAATGAACAGTTTTTATGTGACATCCCTCGTTCAATTATAGTTAAAGGTAAAATTTATTCATATATAGGAGCAATCGAATTTGTCCCTCCCTTACTTGAGGGTGGCATTGGACATTACAAATGCCACTCATTAGTAAATGAAATAATTCAGTGTTACGATGATAACTCTAGTAGATTTTTTGAAAGCAGTAAGGAGAAAATGTTTTTACATGTGTGATTTCATATGGTCTTATTGATGTCAAACCACAGACCGAACAACAATAAGTCATCATTATTTAAGTTTGTAATTTTCAATACGTATTACGATTGTAGCTTATAAATAATATAACCTATCACTTGTACAATATTCTAATAAGTAATAAATGACCATAAAAATAAATGAACAGTGCTTTTCTTAAAGTGTGGACACCCTATACCAGACTTAGTATGAAAATCAATAAAAAAGAGTTAAAAATTACAAATACAAAAAAAGCCAGTGCCAAGATAAATATAGATCGTTAGTATATAAAATTTACTAAGCACTGAAAGGCTCCACATTTTCGTAATTGTTGTATTTAATTATATTTGAAACAATTAGCATTTGCATAGTGTGTGAACTGAGGGCCCACCAACAAAAACGTCAAGTATACAATATTTACCACTATTTGTGATCTTTCTTTAGTTTTAAAATTTTCCTTGTGATTTTTACTAAAGATTGGCTTATGAATAATATTTAATGTTCATGTTATAATCTATTAATCATGAGATAAATTTATGTGGTCCCTCAGGGACCACAGAAAAACGTTAGTAATTTTTTATTAACTATTCACATTAGGGTTTTTAATGTCGTGTAGATGTTTATTCATGTTTTACTAAAGGTCTATAACCAAAATTTGTTGGTGAACTCATTATATATCTAGATTTGGGAGCTTATGTGTGTGAACTGAGGGACCCACTTAAGGCGATATATCTTTTGAATTATGTCTTTACAAACTCTAATATTCGTTTTACAAATATTTCCACAACTTTTACTAAGCACTGTTGTTAGTTAAACTGCAAAAATCCGCAAAAATAAAAGTGGGCTCTCAGTACACACATACACGAACTCATTGCAATATTCCAAGCGGTGTTTCATATCAAATAAACATTTAAGCAGAGCAGTTATCTTTACTGACAGTAAAAGTGCTTTATTACATATGGCTTGGTGTACCTCTGGTTTCAGAGGCGCATCGATAGCCTATGATATCCTTAAATTGATAAATTTCCTTAATAAAAACAATATTAGAGTTAAATTGCAATTGGTCCCGCCACACGTAAGTTTACGAGGCAACGAGGTTTATGATCGTTTAGCAAAAGGAGCAATTGAGGCAGGCAATGATATCTCTTATGTACCAGATTATTGGGAATACTTTCCAAAATTTAAAGTTTCGTGTTACAATAAGTGGAAAGATCACTATGACGAAATATTATCGAAAGTAAAAGGGATATAGTACAAAGCCATTCAGAATGAGCCCACTGCCCAAGCCAACCAATGGTTTGATGATTATAATCTAAGTCGCAGTTATATTAAGTTAGCATTAAGGCTCCGTTGTGGACACGATCATCCATTAGCAAAATTTGCTTTCCTAATGCGAAAGGTAGCATTACCTAATTGTGATGCTTGCAATACAATTGAAGATGTAAATCATTTGCTGATGGAATGTATTAAGAACAAAAAAGAAAGGGATTCACTGATTAAAGAATTGAAATTAAACATGTTAGAATTTAAATTAAACAAGGTCAGGTGTGGGATGTCAAGCTAGCTTGACGTAGTTACAGTCGGCTCTTGTGTAAAATAAAATAACATTGGAAATTATAAATATTAAGTAATTTTAATAGTTAGAATCAGTGCATATCTGTTTAAGATATCAATATTACAGTGTGCGTGTGTCCTTAAAATATAATAAGAAGCAATAAAACCAAAATAACATACTCGTGACTGTGCAGATACCTTAAATTTAGTGAAAAAAATAAACAATATTTAGTCTTAAAAACTGCTGTGTGGTGTTATTGTTGTGTAATCGCCCTTATCCGCGGCGAGAGTGTTTATGTGCGGAGTGGAAATCACTTTAATTAACTACATAATCAAACCATAAGTCATTCTTGATAACAGCACCATCTAGCGAATACTGCTGGTAGCGCTAAACTGGATCGATAGCTACCTGGGATAAGAATTATGCCGTCTGTGAAGTGAAGAAGTTTGGTGGCTGCGCAAAATTTCTGTCGTCGATAGAGGGCGCCACCTGTACATAATGTAGTGATTTTTATCACCGGGCATGCGCATCACTACCTTGGAAGGGATGTATATCTCCTACATGGCTATGTTCGGAATGCAAAAAAAAAATCGATGAAAGGCCGTAGAGGCAAATCATCTCCGAAGCAGGGAGTAAATACGTCACCGGTCGAAAATACCAGCGCCGACGAGTTTCTCGATTTGAGTCCTCAGACATTTTTGAGGACAACAGGGAGGTCTCATTCCGCATAGCTGAAGAACTGCGACGGTTCAGAGAGGAGATGCGATCTGAGCTGCGGACCTTTCCAAACGGAGTTTAGATTGTTTCGTGAAGAATTGGTGCAGATTAGGGTATCTGTGAAGGCCTGTACTGAGCGGATGGATACATTAGACGCAAGATTAAATGCAGTAGAACAGTAGCAAATTACCCAGAGTCCCTCACAGGTGGATCAGGTAGACACTCAGCTAAAAAAAGAGCTCAACGACCGGGACCAAGACCTACTGGCGAACGATGTGGAGATAGCAGATTTACCAGAGGAGAGAGGGGAGAATTTGACACAGACTATTGCGGTGATTGCGGCAAAGATAGGCATCAAGTTGGAGTCTAGGGATACTGTTAGCATGGATCGAATAGGCAGCCGGCATATGAACGTGACAAACCGGACGGGTGCAACAGAGGTCCGCCCGCGCCCAGTAGTCGTACGACTAGCACGTCGCGACCTGCGCGATGAGTTTCAAGCGGCGCGCGGGTGCGCCGGGGTATCACTGCCGCCAACATCGGCATGACGGGTCACTCTAAACGATTTTATGTTAACGAGCGTCTCACGAAACAAAACAGACTGTTGTTTCGAAGGGTGCGCGACGCCGGTCAGCGTCATGGTTGGCAGTTCATTTGTACAAATCGTGGTCACATTCTCGCTAGGCAGAAGCACGGGGAAGCTGCTTACCCTATCCTGAATCCTGGAAGTAATACCGAAAAATAAATATTTGTTGTGCTGGTTATACATAATATCTTCTCTAATTATTATCTTTAACCCTAGAAAGATAACCTACGCCTCAGAGGCGCCCGCGATTGAATGAAAGCGATGTCTCTTTCTAACGAGCGCGCATATTTAGCCGTCCTTTTTTGTCGGCTCAGTCGCCGGTGCATAAGTCGCGGGACGTCCGTTTTTACGTGGTAAGTACCATAGTTTTACAGTTACGACTAGGTGATGCGCTCCGGGGGGGGCAAGGTTATATTTTGTGTAACTTTAAAAAAAAAAAATATTTGTTTATATTTGCAAAACATGTTTATTATATATACACCTTCACCATGACAAGCCTAAGAATGTTGTCCGATGATGCAATATGCAGATTAATGGCTGAAGACGAAGAGGACGAGCATGGTGGGCATCAGACCAGGATAGCGAGACGGAGGATCAACTAAGTGAAGATGATGTACAAAACGACTATGAAGACGAGTTTATAGACGATGAGGCCCGAAGAATTGAATGATACACAAACCTTAGAGAATATAACTCCGACTACATCTTCAGAGCTCAGTGAAAATTTGGAAACATCTCGTCGTGACCGCCGCATAATTGTTCCTAATCGCCGGACGATTCGAGGTAAGAACCAACATTGTTGGTCAACCATAAAGGGACAGAGTCGAGGAAGGACATCTGCTATAAATATTATTCGCACAAGCAAAGGTCCAACGCGTGTGTGCCGAAACATATATGACCCACTATTATGTTTCAATTTATTTGTCACCGACGAAATGGTCAATGAGATTGTGCGTTGGACGAATGCCGAAATCTCTCTAAAACGTCGAGATAGCATGACGAAAGCTACTTTTAGAGACACTACCGTTACAGAAGTTCAAGCTTTGTTTGGTATACTTACCCTGAGTGCAGCCATGAAGGATAACCACTTGTCTACCGATGAGATGTTCGACAGTAGTTATTCGGGTACTCGGTACTTCTCAGTGATGAGTAGGGATCGCTTCGATTTTTTGATTAGATGTTTACGGCCCCCGTTACGTAATGAAGAAGGAATTATTTATAAATCAATGTAAATTAAATTATATACCTGAAGAGCACGTCACCATCGATGAACAGTTATTGGGATTTCGAGGACGGTGCCCATTCCGTATGTACATCCCCAATAAACCAAATAAATATGGTATAAAAATTCCTATGATGTGTGATAGTGGAACAAAATACATGGTAAATGCAATGCCGTACATAGGGAAAGCCACAAACACGAATGGGTTGCCACAAGGAGAGTACTATGTAAAGGAGTTATCTCGACCTTTGCATGGTACAAATCGCAACATCACCTGCGATAATTGGTTCACTTCGGTACCTCTCACGAAGTCACTTCTTCAAGAACCGTATGAACTGACCCTTGTTGGCACCATACGGTCTAATAAACGTGAGATCCCAGAAGAACTAAAAAACACCCGATCCCGATCGGTAGGCACTTCTATGAATTGCTACAATGGATGTCTGACTTTAGTCTCACACAAGCCGAAGCCTTCTAAGATGGTTTACCTATTATCATCTTGTGACGAAGAAGGTGTTATAAACCAAACGACTGGTAAGCCTGAAATTATTATGTTTTATAATCAGACCAAAGGCGGGGTGGAGACATTTGACCAAATGTGTTCCACAATGTCATGCTCAAGGAAAACTAATAGGTGGCCAATGACAGTTTTTTATGGCATACTGAACATGACATTCGTGAACTCATACGTAATATATTGTCATAATGTGCTCTCAAAAATGAAAAGCCTCTGAATAGAAGAAAATATTTGAAAAAGGTAAGCACATTATCCGAACCGTGGATGACGTCTAGACTTGAGGCGCCGACTTTGACGAAGCGTTTGCGAGATAACATTACGAGTATCATTTCAAAACCGGCTGTGCAGATACCTACAGAGGATGAGGATGAACCTCCAAACAAGAATAGCTCTTCTTTGATTAACTTAATATGTATAAATGCGCGTTATACTAATGTAGTTGTGGACCATATTGTTGAGCTTGGGCACCATTCGTTTATTTCATTCCACATTTTGATATAATAGAAAAAGGAAAAAAAAGGGTAGTTGTTTATCGTCCTTTTAAAGATATTATTTTAACAAACTTTGATAAGGATCTAAATTTAATTCCATGGAAATATATTTGCGAGCTGCGAGATATTGATTCGATGGTGGCCGCTTTTAATGCACATATATTAAATCTCTATGACCAATACAAAAACGTTTCCAGCTCATTTGTGTGACCCAGATGCGATAAATGAGGCTATTCTGGACGTACCGGGCAACCCGAACGTCACCTTTTCGCAGCTCACATATTTCGAACTCCACATATATGGGCACAATACTTTCCACTTTAAACCCACTAATCAGTAAAGACATGATTCAGTTATCTCTTCCCCAATCGCTCACTTCAATAACAGCTATTGTTAATGAGTCTTTAAAAACTAACACCTTCTCTTGTCTATGGCAGAAAGCGATTGTGCGACCTATTCCCAAAAACCACAATCCAATAAGTTTCAAAGATCTTCCCGGCCCAATAAGTATTTTACCGTCTGTCGAAGGTCCTGGAGCGCGTGGTGTACATGCAAGTCATGGAATATTTGGAGGTCAATTGTATCCTGCCCGAGTTGCAGTCTGGTTTTAGGTCAGGATAGGGAACTGCCACAGCTTTAGCTGACGTAGTGGGGAATATCCCAGGGGAGGCCCAGAATCGTGGTGAGGGCTCCATACTTACACTATTAGATTTTTCCCGCGCTTTTGATGCGATCAATGTAACCTTGTTAATATCGAAGTTGGCGTACTATGGCTTTGATGACGGCACCATAAAATGGTTTAATAGTTATTTGACAAATTGGTCCCAACTCGTAGAAATACGTAAAGAAGATGGGTCCACGGCTGTTACGAGTCCTCGTTTAATTACAAGAATAATCCCTCAAGGATCGTTACTGGGTCCAATTTTATATATATTATATAGCGCGGATATTACAAGACACCTGCAAGAATGTAGATATCACATGTACGCAGATATGCGATGCGATTACGCATGCGCAAGGATACCGCGTCGTGGCCACGTCACACCATACCTTAATGACCATGATATATTAAAAATGCAGGCGAGAAGAACTATTCACCTCGTAAATTTACTCTTTGGTGTTATACACAAAAGTCAGCCTAAGTATTTGCTTGAAAAATTAACACGGCGGCAAGAAAATGCTATGCACTCACTGCGTTCGTCTGCGCGTCCACTATCAACACCCCGACACAGAACGACAGCTTTTAGGCGTAGTTTTAAATTTGCGGCTAGTAAAATCTGGAACAGTTTACCACCTCCCTGTCGATCTAAAACAAGTAAAACAGTTTTCAAGACGTGTCTAAGAAAATTACTAATGGAAGAACAAAAATCATATATTTTAAACAAAATGTCGGCGCTTACCTATCAGTGTACGATCACATCGCGTTTTAGGTAGTGTCCCAATTGCTCCTTTTCTCCACAAACTGTGTGTGCCGAATATCCTGGCACCGAACGTGGTTATAAATTGTGCATTTCTCGTAACACATACATAAGGTGTGTATTTCCTACAACAAATAGGTACCGAGTTGCGCGAAGGTCGCGTGATTGCTAAGTCAGAAGACCCATGTCGTGCAGTCTCAAGATAAAAATTACATCACAGTCGAGTCCAAATCGGTTAAGTCTAGGCGCTCGCGCTGCTGCTAACGGCTCCGCCCTCCAAATGCCGGCGAAAGAGAGACCTGGCGTGCAGAAATATGCGGGACGCTGTAATTGCTTGTTGTTTTTTACAGACATGGATTTATAACATTAGTAGGTACATAGTTAGCTTTCAAATTAAGTTAATATAAGTATTGGGTAGATACAGGTATTTTCTTTTTATTAAAAAAAAAAAAAGATAATTAGCAATATGGGATTGTGTTACCATATTACTAGCAATCCTGTTAACCCCTCCAGCTAAGCTCTATGGGTTGTGTTAGGAGTGGGTTCACGTCTGGAGGGTCTCGACCGTGACCCCTGGGGTCGCCCATATCGAGCGGCGCTGAACAAGCTCCGCTCGGCGGGCCCCCCCCTTACCGAGACTCTCCAGCCCAGCTTCCTTGCGGAAGTGGTCGAGGGTCTATTCCCGCTGCAGGCAGAGCACGCGCCCCCGGCGATGGTCTCCGAGAATGAGACCGATGACCGCGAGGCCGACACAACTGTGCCGCCTGTCACCGAAGCGGAGGTGGGCGCGGCTGTTCTTCGAATACGTTCGAAGAACACTGCCCCCGGGCCGGATGGGATTCCCGCCCGGGTTTTGGCCCTGACCCTCGACCATATCGGGGACCGCCTCAGGGGACTGTTCGACGTGTGCCTGGCGTCCGGACGGTTCCCTGACTGCTGGAAGGCAGGGAAGCTGGTGCTCCTTCCAAAGCCGGGACGGCCTCCTGACTCAATTGCGGCCTACAGGCCTATCGTGTTGCTGGACGAAGCGGGGAAGTTGCTGGTGAGGATTCTCGCTACCCGCATCGTCCGGCATTTGAACGAGGTCGGCCCTAATCTGTCGGATGCTCAGCACGGCTTTCGTGCTGGGCGCTCGACCATTGGGGCCATTCTGCGCTTGAGGGCCGCATCGGAGGAGGCCGTCGCCGGTGGAGGAGTAATGTTGGCGATATCGCTCGATATCGCCAACGCCTTCGGGTCTCTGCCATTCAGCTGCATCAACGAGGCGCTCCGGTATCATGGAGTGCCCGCGTACCTGAGGCAGCTTGTGGCAGACTACCTCGAAGGCAGGAGGATCCTGTACGAGGACCGAGAGGGTGAGGTAATCCGCAGGGACGTCTCATGCGGTGTTCCACAGGGCTCTGTCTTAGGGCCCCTCTTGTGGAACATTGGCTACGACTGGGCCCTGCGGTGTGGCTTCCCCCCCGGGATAGGGGTCATCTGCTATGCGGATGACACCCTCATCACGGCCCGGGGTGGGAATTTTGAGGAGGCGGCGCGCCTGGCCAACCTAGGGATTTCCCGAATGGTCGGGCGCATCGAGGCGCTGGGGCTTAGGGTGGCCCTTTCCAAGACGGAGGCCCTATTATTCCATGGGCCCCGTCGCGGTCCACCTGCTGGCGCCTCGATAGCCGTCGGCTCGGTCCTCGTACAGGTCCGAGCCCAGATGAAGTATCTGGGCCTGGTAGTAGACGGGCAGTGGCTCTTCGACGAGCACTTTCGCATTTTGGCGCCAAAACTCGAGGCTGCGGCGTCCGCACTGGGGAGGCTGTTGCCGAACCTGGGCGGACCCAGTGCCTCGAGTAGACGGTTGTACACGGGGGTGGTGCGGTCAATGGCTTTGTACGGCGCACCCGTGTGGGCGGCGTCCCTGACCGCCCAGAATAGGGTCCGCTTAGGGAGACCCCAGCGGACCATGGCGGTCAGGGCCATACGCGGATACCGCACGGTGTCTGCAGAGGCGGCGTGCGCATTGGCCGGCACACCCCCGTGGGATTTAGATGCGGAAGTGCTCGCCGAAGTGCATCGGCGGGCGGTGGCTGTTCGGGCAGGGGGTTCGGTGCCCCTGCCCGAGGAGCTACGCGCTTGGCGCGGTGAGGCCCACCGGGCAATCATGGCCCGGTGGCAGGGCCGGCTGGAGGCTCCACGGGCAGGTGTTCGAACCGTGGAGGCGCTCCGGCCGGTCCTGGAGGAGTGGGCGGGGCGGCAGCACGGGACCCTTTCTTTCCGACTGGTGCAGGTCCTTTCCGGGCACGGGTGCTTCGGGAAGTACCTGCACACGGTCGCTAGGAGGGAACCGAGTCCTGGCTGCCACCACTGCGACTGCGGTGAGGACTCGGCGCAGCACACCCTCCAGCATTGTCCAGCTTGGGAGGGGCAACGTCGAGTTCTCACCGCAGTGGTCGGAAGTGACCTCTCGTTGCCGGCTGTTACAGTACAATATCTTTGTGCTGTATCTACAATCTACATCACAATCTTATGTTCCTTATCGCACGTTCAGTATCTATTAAATGTTTCTACTATCTGTTATCAACACGAAGTCGTTAGTATATAAGATGCACCTTTGGATAATTATAACCAGACTATACTACATCTTTTGTCTCATTTATACCTAATCATATACTGCCAAGAAGTTTGGCAAATTGGTGACCCCGACGAACGAATACGCAGCAAGAAACATGGCACAATCACCGTGCAAGGCGAACATAAATCAGCAAGGAACACTTGAAGTAGCTGCTGGCACCTCGGTTTTATCCCGCATTCCGGAATTTTGGAAAGACCAACCAAGATTATGGTTCACGCAACTAGAAGCCATATTAGCACCACAGAAGCAAGGAGACGAATACAAATACTGTACAGTAATAGCAAAGTTATCCAAGGAAGAAATACTACAAGTTAGTGACCTAATCACTTCACCACCGACTACAGATAAATACAAAAACATCAAGGAACGTTTAATTGATTGTTACGAAGAAACAGAACAGCGACAGTTTCAAAAATTAATATCAGAGACAGAACTCGGTGATCAAAAACCTTCGCAGTTATTACGTCAAATGCGAGTCCTCGGGAGAGGAAAAATCAGTGACGAAACAATTAAACTACTATGGTTCAGGCTTTTACCAACATCAGTTACTACGGTTCTAGCAGTTACGGAAGACATGGAAATTGACAAACTGAGCCAAATTGCAGACAAAATAATAATGAATTCAAAAGTAACCGAAATATCAGCTGTTAGCAACGACACTTCAAACGACAACAATACAGCATGCATTTTAGCCCAGCTAGCAAAATTACAGATAGATATTGACGCAATTCAGCAATCATTTCAAGAAACGTCAACAATTCCCGATTATGAGGCCGAGAACAAACTATAGAGGAGCAAATCGATTTTGTTACTACCACGAAAGATTCGGAAAATATGCAAAGAACTGCATTAAACCATGCGGTTGGAAACCAATGACTTACGTACGGAACCAGGGAAACGAATAAGAGCACAGACAACGGCGAAACTCTGTGCAATCCACCCATCCAATCGCCTCACCATTACCGACCGAAAAAGTGGTATGAAATTTTTGATTGACACGGGCGCAAATATTTCAGTCATTAGCAAGCAACAGAGACATTAAATTTTACAAAATGAACAATACACACTATACGCTGCAAATGGGACTAAAATTAGGACTTACGGCGAGAAGACGCTTACCTTGAATTTAGGACTACAACGATGTTATAAATGGAATTTTGTAATCGCCGATGTTACACAACCAATAATTGGAGCAGATTTTCTAGAGCACTATAAACTATTAGTCGACATAGCAGGTCGCAAACTTATCGACAAAGTTACAGAGCTGACAACGCATGTAACTTCGGAAAAAGCGACACAACAAACAATTCGTACTATCGCAGTGGGAACGAATTCACGTATTACGCAACTTTTAAACAAATACGAAGACATCACGAAAGGGTCCTCTCTCCGCAATGCGCCCAAACATAAGATTGAACATCACATTATCACTACAGGACCACCCGTCGCAGCTCGGGCAAGACCATTACCTCCAGAAAAATACGACATAGCCAAAAAGGAATTTCAAAATATGATAGAACTCGGAATTTGCCGACCGTCAGATAGCCCATGGGCAAGCCCATTACATATGGTAAAAAAGAAAAATGGCGAATGGAGACCGTGCGGAGACTATCGAATGCTCAATAGCACGACAGTACCGGACAAATACCCACTACCAAGATTAACTGACTTTACATACATATTAGAAAATAAGAAGATACTAAGCAAGATAGATATACGTAAAGCATACCATTGTATTCCTGTTAAAGATATAGAAAAAACAGCCATCATCACACCTTTTGGACTTTTTGAGTACTTAAGAATGCCTTTCGGATTACGCAATGCGGCACAAACATTTCAACGATTCATGGATTCCTTATTTAGAGATTTAAACTTCGTATTTATATTTGTAGACGACTGTCTCATCGCATCGGACAACGAAGATTTGCATTATCAGCATTTAGAAACGGTTTTCAAACGTTTACACGAGAATGGAATAACCATTAATCTCGAAAAATGCGAATTTCTCAGAAGGGAAATAGATTTCTTAGGTTATCATATAACGAGCCAAGGAATACACCCTACCGAAGAAAATTACAAAGCAATCATGGAATTTCCCAAACCGAAAACAATTCAAGAATTAAGAAGATTTTTGGGCATGGTCAATTTCTACAGAAGTAATATTCCACGCGCAGCGGAAAATCAAAGAATTTTAAACGAATATCTACATGGTTCAAAAAAGAACGATAATTCACCTGTTCCTTGGACAACGGAAGCAGACAAAGCTTACGAAAAATGCAAGGAAAGCATGAAAAACGCAGTGTTAACAGCGCATCCTTCCCGCAACGCATCACTAGCGCTCATGACCGACGCTAGTGCTACTTGCGTTGGTGGAGTTTTACAACAAAAATCCGGACGCAATTGGGAACCATTAGGATTTTTTTCACAAAAATTGAGCGAAACTCAACAAAAATATTCTACGTTTGACAGAGAGCTGTTAGGAATATACATGGCCGTCAAACATTTTCACAGATTAATCGAGGGAAGAGAATTTACAATATTTACGGATCACCGACCTTTGACATACGCATTCTCCCAAAAACCATCATCAAACGATACACCGCGACGGGTCCGGCAGTTAGATTTCATTTCACAATACAGTACCAACATTCAACACATAAGCGGACGTGACAATATTACCGCCGATGCCTTATCTCGAATAGAGGAAATATACGTGCCATCACCTATCGATTACGCAGAAGACACAGGTTATAGTTCAGCAGAGATGACATATGGAACGCCAATACGACTCCCTGGAGGATTTTTTGAGTCATCAGCAGCACAGTTATCAACGTACGAAGAGTTTGTAAAACAAATTCAAAAGGACATCACACAAATGACATCAATTCCGAAAAGAAAAAAACACAATCAAGCTATATTTGTGCATCCCGAACTCAAAGAATGCTCACACGTATTTGTTCGGTGTGATAGAATTAAGAAAGCCCTGACACCGCCGTATGAAGGACCCTACCCAGTAATTAGTAAAACAGATAAAACATTTTGCATTAGAATTAGGGATAAAGAGACAGTGATATCAATTGATAGATTGAAACCAGCTTTCATGATCAATGACGAATCAAACTACGTGCCAGATTCAAAGGATTGCGACAGGCATTCACACACGTACACTACACGATCGGGACGTAAAGTAAAGCCAGTAGTACGTCTATAAAAAATCGCTGATATAAGCAAGCTATTCGTATATATATTAACATAGATCTTAACATATACCATTAATTCACAACTACTCGTAACAACAAGACATCTAAAATGGGAAATCAAAGTTCTAAGGACCAGATAACATACAATACGGACAATTGCCTCAATCAAAACGAAGCGGACCAACTCCGTAACCTGACCCAGGAGGACTTACGGTGGACAAGAAATGTTGCAATGGGACAGATTATTTTAACAATCGGCGTGATCCAAATTTACGGCATAATGAAAACACTGGACAGAAGAATGAAGAGTTTAACGGAAAAAAATAATAAACACTCGTGCAACAGCTAAGTCAAAATTACAGACGTCAGCAAATCACACCACAACAGGCGTCATCAAATTCCACCGCGTACAATAGCATTATTATTTATATACATCAGCAAATAACTAGTAAGGTCTAGGTCAAATTTATATTGTAAACACTATTACCATAATTTTTTTTTTAAAGGGGGTTGTACTGTTACAGTACAATATCTTTGTGCTGTATCTACAATCTACATCACAATCTTATGTTCCTTATCGCACGTTCAGTATCTATTAAATGTTTCTACTATCTGTTATCAACACGAAGTCGTTAGTATATAAGATGCACCTTTGGATAATTATAACCAGACTATACTACATCTTTTGTCTCATTTATACCTAATCATATACTGCCAAGAAGTTTGGCAAACCGGCCGTGGTTCTGTCCATGGTCCGGGGCAAGGGGTCGTGGAACGCGGTCGCATCCTTCTGCGAGGACGTCATCTCGCAGAAGGAGGTGGCGGAGCGCGTCAGGGAAGAGAGCTCCCTGGCGGATCCGCTCCGTCGCCGGCGAACCGGGCGGCGTCGGCGCGCATATCTGCGCCTGATGCCGCCTTAGGTGAGGCTACGGGCGGGCGTACGGGGTAATCTGCCCTGCCCGCGGCCTTCCGTGGAGGCGCGGCACTTGTGTGTATCCAGGGGCCGCGTAGGTGTGAAATGCCCGGAACGCAACAACATCGCTTGCGGGCATTGCCACTGGGCGAGCCGCCGACGGTATAACAAATTCCGGCGGCCCGTTCGAGTAGGTGGCGAGCGATACACGGCGAGTTTTTTAGTGGGTGCAAACCCCACACTACCTCCGCCGCTACCACCGCTTCAATAATATATATATGATGTATAAGTTAATATATATATGAATGGGTACAAACTATTATGTATTTGCATAACACATTATTTATTTATTTAATACGACTGTTTTTATTTATTTGTTTTTATACTTGGTAGTTATGTACTAATTTATTTATTATATTTTTATTATATGTAATTCCTAGCTTGGCTTGACATCCATACATATTATACATAGGTAAATGGTGTAATTGAAAATCAGCGTTGCAAGTTTGTCTCGAAAACTCGCAACATATATGCTGAATGGGACCATTTATTGTCATACCTATGACGTGCCAACTGAACTCATTGTAGGTTTATGTTAATGATAAGTTTTATTTAAGGTTTTTAATTTTGTATTTTTTATTTTTTATGTAGGTCAGTTGTTGAACCGTGAACCAACCACATACACTGAGCCACCGCCATATTGGCAAAACCGCGACGTTGCCACTCTTACCGAACTTGCTATTACATGCCTCGTTGGCGCCCTTCCCCTCTCCCGCAGTGAGCCGGCGACTGCGGCTTGAGCGTGACGTGTCAAAATGGTTGTAGCTTTAGTCGTAATATGAGCATTTTACTTTGTGACAATTCAGAGTATAAACTATTTTTTTATTTGTTGAATAGTGTGTGTATTGAACAGTGCCATGTTGAAAATCAATCATATATTTGTTTGTTCTAGGATGCCAAGACCAAAAAGTAAGGAACGGAAAATAGGAAAACACACAAAAGAGGACACGATGTCAGCTTTACAAATGGTACAAAATGGTAACTCCATTAGAACGACAGTAAAAGCCTGTAAAATTCCGTACCCTACATTGCGCCGTTACGTGAAAAACAAAAGAGAACATGGTGATAATATATCACTTACACCTAGGTACGATATTAATAAAGTGTTTACTGAAGAACATGAACAAATATTATTAAAATATTTTAAGGACTGTGCACTAATGTTCTACGGTATAACTGTCAAAGAATGTAGGAAGGTGTCTTATGAAATGGCAATGCGTAATGGCATCAAAATGCCAAGCTCATGGAAAAGAGATCAAATGGCAGGTTTGGAATGGTTTCGTTTCTTCAAAAAAAGACATCCTGATATTTCGGTGAAGAAACCAGAAGCTGTAAGTCTCGCACGAGCTACCTCATTTAATCGTGAAACTGTGGCAATATTTTTTAATAATTTGGAAGAGTTGCTGAAACGAGAGCCTAGAATCGCAGATGGAACTCGCATATTCAACCTTGACGAAACCGGCACGACCACCGTCCAGAAACCTCAGAAAGTTGTGGCTCCAGCAGGAGCTAAAGTAGGTAAAGTCACAAGTGGAGAAAAGGGCACTCTTGTCACTACATGCTGTATGGTTAGTGCTACAGGCCACGCCCTGCCCCCAACTATAATATTTCCTCGGAAAAACTTTAAAAACTTGATGATGCACGGTGCACCTCCAGGTAGTTTAGGGCTCGCGAATCCATTAGGTTGGATGACTAGTGACTTATTCGTGGAGGTGATGAAACATTTCATTATGTGTTCAAGCACGACTCCAGAAAATCCATGTCTGCTAATAATGGATAATCACGAGTCACATTTGTCCATTGAGGCTTTAGATTTGGCGAAACAGTCTGGTGTTGTGATTCTTACGTTTCATCCTTACACTACTCACAAACTGCAACCTTTAGATGTGGGTTTGATGGGTCCTTTAAAGACTTATTATTATTCCGCACTTGAATCATGGATGCTACAGAACCCAGGGAAACCAGTTACAATCTACGAGATAGCAAGATTCATTGGTCATGCTTATCCCAGATCTATGACACCAGTAAACATATCGGCAGCTTTCGCAAAATGTGGAATTTTTCCCTTTAATAAGGATATATTCTCCGATGAAGACTTTATGCCAAGTAGCGTAACAGACCGCCCCGTTCCTGTGGTGTCACAAACATTGCCTGAGGCTGAAGCTTCTGCAATTCTCGATATGAATAGAAGCAACAATCAACAGGATTTGACTCCTCTAGAGACACGTCGTTCTAGTTATGATCCTGTTACACCAACCCTGATCGAGAAAGTCCATCTATACTATCACAAGAACATAGTTATTACCAAAACGTGACACCACCAAAGATACCTGATGAAGCATGCAATAGTGAAAATCATCCACCAAAGTCAGAGCATATCATCACTCCAGTAATGTTTCGTCCACCGCTAAAGGCCAGCCCACGTACTGACAAACGCAAAGGTAGAAAACTAGGCAAAAGCATGATAGCAACGGACACACCAGAAAAGGAAAGAATAGCTGAGGAACGTACTGCTGCAATAAAAAGAAAAGGCCTGCATAAAAGGAAAGTTCTACAAGATTGTGGGAATGAAATGCTTCCATCGACAAGTAAAGTTAGAAAAATACCAAATAAGAGGAACAATAAAAGGTGAGTTGTACAAGATGAAGACAGTGAAACGAGTGAAGATATGAATCTTGAAAGTGAATCTAGAATCGGATGAGGAAGATGAGCAAATTATAGATGAAGATTTTCCTGATTTACAGCGTAAGCCAATGATTGACGAATATGTCATTGTGTTGTTGCAATCTAAAAACCGGGTTGTTCATTATATTGCAAAGATTGTGGAAGATTGTGGTGATGATGAATATGGCGTTTCGTATCTGAAATTAAAAGATCGCCTTAATAAAACGTTTACGTTTCCATTAGAACCTGATATGGCAAATGTGACACTGAGTGACATTAAATGATTCTCCCTCCTCCTTGTGTGTCTGGTACAAAACGAAATATTCCTTCAACGTGAACTTATCATTACTAAATATGGCATAAATATTTATTTGGACGCATTTTCATGTTTTTTTTTGTTTAAGTGTTAGGTACTAGTAGGTAAAGGAGATGGTTTATCATAGTAAATCCATCGAAAAGGCTGATTTTTAACTATCCAAAGAGAAAACGTTAATTATATTTAAGTAGATACCTAGGGAACTACTCAGAATCAAACTTAAAAATATCTTAATTTTTAGTTCAAGTTATTATTACTGGTAATTATGTTGTGTTTATTTTTTGTATTCCACGGTTCTTTAAATGAAGGCTGTTCATAATACTATCGAAAAGGCTGATTGTTTAATAATCTAAGAAGATTTATATGATAACTTTAAGTTTTTTTTGTAAAAGAAACATTTTATTATTTGTATTTTATTTCAATAAAAGTTTATTATCAAAAATTGCGTGATTACTTTTCACAAATAAACATTTTTACTGGTAATGAAATCATGGTTCACTGTTGAAATGTAGGTGGTTCAATGTAAACTACCCATAATAGTACACAGTGAACCAAATTTCATTTTTTTTAAAACCTTCTATAAGGGTCTTAGTTTGTTTCTCTGGCTTTCTGTAACTTAAAACTGAAAAACCTTATGAAATTCCCTAAAGGATGTCACCAAAACCAAAATCTTAGCTTTGTTTTCTAGCAAGTTATACGTCTTAGAAAAAAGTGGTTCACTGTTCAACAACGCACCCTACAATCGGCCCACTTGATGATCGACCTCCCGAAAATATTTTGCTATGAACGGTTCGGTCACACACACAAACGCAAAAACCACTTTCACATTTTACTTTCAACCAATTAGTACGGGGCTAAGGTGTGGGAACGGGAACATAAAACATTTTTGTTAACTTAGTTGCAATTTGCACTTCCTTCTATGATGACGCGCGCATGTTAACTGTATTTTGCTCACGACTTGTTCTGTTTACGGATTCCGATATCTTGCCACTTTGCTGACCCTTGGTATTTTCTTAGACTACTGATTGAACTCTCGTTGACTTGTGGTGTGAATTAGTGGACCGTTTCTTCTTCATCTGTTTACCTATGGTGGCTGTGTTTTATTGGACTGTTGGGTGCTGCCTTGCTGACCTCTGCTAGTCTATACAATTAACCGAAATTTAAATCGTGAATCAAATTTTGGATCTTCATGGCCAAAGATTCAAACCTTTACGAAATATCGCGAGAGTTAAATGTTACGGTAAGTCAAATTCAAATTATATTTTATTACAATAATTATTAATTATGTTATTGGTTAAAAAGTAATTGGGGGAGACCAAATAATAGTATAATCAATATTTCTGAAGAGGATGGTTAATTATGAAATTAACCATCGTCTTCAGAAATATTGATTCACAACGGCTTGTGTTAGCTAAGGTTTGTTTTGTTGTTATAATATAATAATATTCTCAATGATGATGGCAGACATTAGGGTTACTTGTTTCATCATTCGCAGTTATTTATTCCTAATATTTTATATAAACTTATTACTTTAATTTTAGGAAATGTATTTATTTCGTATATAATTAAAAAAAACAATAACGATTAAATGAAGTAATTTTTATAGGCATTTCTTGCTAATTACATAGTCCAGATAGGTGGTTCGCTTCTGGCCCCGGTTTGCTACGAAAGTCTCGGGTTGGATTTCTGAGTCTGGGTTTAAATTTTTTCTATCTTTCGAAAATGAAATTATTGTATTTGTAAAGTAATTGGCAAGAAATGCCTATAAAAATTACTTCAATATTCGGCCTGCGATATCATAATTTGTTAAAATGCTCTCTGTAACGAAGCAATAACAAAAGCCATGATTGTTCTTTAACTACCGACTAGATGGCGCTGCGAGTGCCCAACTCGCGAGCATCAAGGGATAGAAAAATTTGAAATCTAGTAGATCTAATAACATAGTCCAGTTAGGTGGTTCGCTTCTGGCCCCGGTTTGGCTACGGAAATCTCAGGTTCGATACCTGAGTCTGGATTTCAAATTTTTCTATCTTTCAAAAATGCAATTATTGTATTTGTAAAGTAATTGGCAAGAAATGCCTATAAAAATTACTTTAATATTCGGCCTGCGACATCATAATTTGTTAAAATGCTCTCTGTAACGAAGCAATAACAAAAGCCGTGACAGTCCTTTAACTACCGACTAGATGGCGCTGCGAGGGCCCAAATCGCGAGCATCAAGGGATAGACAAATTTGAGATCTAGTAACATAGGTGGTTCGCTTCTGGCCCTGGTTTGGCTACGGAAGTCTCGGGTTCGATTCCTCAGTCTGGATTTCAATTTTTTCTATGTTTCAAAAATGCAATTATTATATTTGTGTATAATTTATTAAAAGTTTATGTATATACTGGGTGGCGCAAAAGTAAAGACCCTATTTGGTTCAGCTATAACATTTTTTCTAAATTAGAAAACTAGATTTAGATTTTTTTAAATGTATATTTGTGCCATTAAATTTCGTACCATTAGGATTTAAAGATGATGTCTTTTAAATGGTGACCTCCAGAGTTGATACACATTTGAGCCCTATTTATGACATTTCGCATAACTTGCCGTAACACTTCCTGCGATATGTTCGTTATTTCTTGACGAATGTTTTCTTTTAGAGCTGCGAGAGTCTGTGGCTTGTTCACATACACCCGAGATTTCAAAAAACCCCAAAGAAAGAAGTCTGGACTGGTCAGATCGGGTGATCTTGCAGGCCAAGGCAAATCGCCAAAACGAGAGATAACTCGGCCTGGAAAAGCGTCCCTCACTAAGTCCATAGTGTCGCGCGCTGTGTGTGCCGTAGCGCCGTCTTGTTGAAACCAGATGTGCTCCAGCCCCAATTCGTCCAAACTGGGTATCAAAAACTCACGTAACATGGTTCTGTAGCGTTCTCCAGTGACAGTTATCGCATTGCCTCCAGCGTCTTCGAAAAAATAGGGTCCGATCACTCTGTCAACACAGATGCCACACCATACAGTAACTTTTAGTGGGTGTAGAGGTGTTTCTTGAATAATGCGCGGATTATCAGTGCCCCAGAACCGAGTATTCTGCTTATTGACATGCCCTGAGAGATGGAAATGCGCTTCGTCACTCATAACCAATTTTGAAGGAAAATCATCCTCTTCAAGGTTGAGGTTTATGACGCGCTGGCAGTAATCTAGACGAGCTCGGTGGTCAGCAGGCAGCAGCTGATGAGTCATTTGAGTTTTATACGGGAACATCTTTAAGTCTTTCACCAAAATACGCTGCAGGGTCCGTCTGGAAATGCCCAATTGCGTGGCACGTCGCCTCGTTGATGTTTCTGGACACTCTTCCACATCTTCGCGCACAGCATCGATATTTTCAGCTGAACGGCCTGTTCTTGGTCTCCCAGACTTAGGTCTATCCAATGTTGAGCCAGTTGCTTCAAGGCGTGTGGCAAAGCGTCGAATTGTGCGACCAATCGGTGCCGGACGGTGGGGAAATCGTCGACGAAATTCACGTTGTGTTCTTATCACTGATGAATTATTCCGTAAGAACATTGACACAATTATTCCACGTTCTTGGGGAGTAAAACGGTCCATGTTTATTTTCAGTGTATTTTACATTTGTTCACTACACAATTTTCAACAACAGAATGACAGAAAATGTCATATAAAAAAAAAAAAGTATTTTCTTTAGTGCCACTACTTTTGCGCCACCCAGTATATATATATATTATCATACATAGGTATACTTATGATTATTCAGCAAATAATTAATATTATGAATGATTTAATAAAAAATCATAAACCGTTAATGTCTTTTTCATAAATCAATGTAAAGTAAAAGTTCATTTACATTTTTTGATGTCCAATAATATTTACATTTAGTTTACTTTAAACGTGGTGTTCTGAGTCACTTGGTAATTCGTATATTTTTTAAAGGTGAACTTCTTGGAACTAGACTTTCACTCGTTCAATTAATCTGAAATATAATAACAAAACGTAGTACTAATCGGAACAAAAACTATTTGGTAGAACGAGTGGCAACATATAAAAGCCTGTCTCTACTGATATGTGAAGAGTAGGAATTTCGTGCTTTTATACACTTTTTTTTTTCTATGGTTCATACTTAAATCCACCCTTATTAAATCATGGTGCTTCATTTTTATTTTTCTCACATTAAAGATGTTATGCATTACTCTTTTTAAACAAATAAATTATGTTAAATTTTTTGAAGTATTGAAAATCCTAATTCGTTTTAACAACTTTTGACAAAATAAATTGTTTTCTTTCCCACGCTTTAGTAAATTTTAGGAATTATAAAGCGTATATTGTGTTGATAAAACAATAGATTTATGATCCCCATAGTAAAAATTGTAAAACTGAGAATCTTTTAATCAATTATCGTCTTTAAATCGTTACACAAGAACTGAAAATAGTTTGTATGCAATAAGTTTTTGCTTTCTCACGGTTCGGTAATTTTAGGTGCCATAAATATGTTTGCCGAACATGATACCTACAGTACATGTAGCACAGTAAATGTCCTAAAACTGGAAACGCTTATGGCAATTATCATCTTTAAAATCAATCGAATAGGATTTAAAATAGTTTGCATGCGAATTTGTTTTCGCAAACGTTAGCTTCTCATATTAACGCTTATTCTATTTTCAATCATATTTCAACTGTTTAAGAACTATTATCTAATTTTATCAGTAACATCTCGTTCATTGTCTGTTGATTTGTAAATAAATAATATTAGGTATAATAAAATAAACATTTTTTAAAATGTGCTTGACTTACAGTTCTATTCATTCAAACTTATAATGAATAGGTATCAAAGATCTTTTATACATTTATTTTAACTTCTTATTTTTTTTTCAGAGAGATACAGCGTGACGTTGGATATAGCGGGATGCTGAGGAGGACTCTCTTAACGTCGGATCGCGTAACGCAAATGGTCAGCACATACTAAGTGCAGCCATTTACCAAGACGTCGACGTTCGCTAGACTATTTGACTGCGGCATGCAGGCTATAAGAAATGTGTGCATTATTCCGCTACAAAAATTAGGACAGGAACTAGAAGAAGCAAGAGTGCGTTTCGCTCGAGAGTACAGAGGTCTTGATTTATCACACGCTAAATTTTCAGACGATTTTTTTTAAATCAATGCACAGTTTCGTCATATTCGTCACATTCGACAGACCTTATGGCGTGTAAATAAAACTAGATACAAGCCCAGAAATGTGAAGCCGGAAGTGTGAATGTGAGGACGAATTATTGTTAATATGTGGGGGTCGATGAGTGCTGATGGGCCAGCACAGTTAATATATATTGACGGTAGAGCCAATGGATTGCATTGAAATTAAATGTTTGTAATTATTTTAAATTGTAATCTAAATTAAACTTATAGGTTATTTTACTGTAATAAATATAAGCTAGCATCTGAGATAATTCATTAATTCATACATTACTACTTAATTTAATAAAACTGACTATTTTCACTAACTAAGACGTTATTAATATAATATTTATTGATAAAGTAATTGGTAATTAAGCACTTTGATGACTAATATAATATGATAAACTAATAATTTAATAATATTAAAAATATATCGTTATTGTTAACTAATATGATTTTGGCCTATTGTTTTAGTTTGCATACCTAATCCACAATTTAAAAGAATAATTAAGTATTAAATGATTTATATATCGACATATGTGTTTTGAAATTGTTTGACTGATCCATAAAATTAATAAAACAATTGACTCGTTTCTTTATTTCTTGCCCTCATTCCAGGTAATACATTTATTTCTATTAAAATAGTATGTTGTTAAAAATTAAATATAACTTGCTGAATTAAAACCATACTTATACTAATAATATTAAAGAGTTAAAGTTGCATGTAAAGTTTTACCCTGAAACTACTAGCCAGATTTTTATTTTAAATTTCAAATATCTTTATTTCGTTAAATCAATCCAATGATTCTGGGAACGTTACCAGTTGACATCGATGGGGAGGAATTCTTTGACGCCTAAACGGTTTTGTGTCCTCACTTTTCTATATATATTTTTTTGTAAATATCTTGTATATATATTATTAATATAGATATAATTTAGAGCAGTTTTTATCTGAGTAATAAAGAGTAGATTTAATGAAAATGTATATGTTACGGCTAAAACCCGAAGTGCGGCTACACCTAGTTTTAGCCGGTTAGAACTAGGTGTAGCCACTTAGTCTTGGTTAAACCTAGTACGAGCCGATTGTTTTCGGGTAATACTAGGTCTATCCTTCATCATGCCGGCTATAACTAGGTCCGGCCATTCCGTGTTGGATAAAACTAGGTCTATCCGATATCATTCCGGCTAGAACTAGGTCCAGACAATTCCTCTTGGATAAAACTAGATGCAAACAAGTTGAAACAAGTAACAGCCGCCTGACTCACGCTCACGCGAGTCGCGCGCCCCTGCCGCCCGCCACCCGCACACCCGCGTTTGCCATTGCGCTTTGAGTTTAGTACGCGCTGTGCCGTTGTAAAAAACAGACGTACTTTCTTGTTTTTGCGCGCTCATACGCGCTCGAATTCAGAATGGCTGTGAATGAAGACTTACAGACTATGAAGTCAAGTTTTTTGGAACAATTTCAGTGTTTATTAGCTACAAAACATGGTGAAAATCAAAGCTATATGAATGATGTGCAGTATTCCAAGTTTATAGAAGACGTTAAAGCTGCCAAAATATCCACGAAACGTTCTACGTTACAATATCGCCGTTTGAAGCGCTTCGATGTTTGTTGTATTGGCGACATCGAAAAGCTGATTTCTCCTGTGTCGAGCACCGAAAATTCCGAAAATATCAAATATTACGTCAAGAATGAAGACTTGTTTGATGTTCTTCATGAAATACATCTGTGTGTTGGGCACGGCGGAAGAAACAGAATGGTTGCAGAAGCTAAAAAGAAGTATGCAAATATTACTCAGGAGGCGATTCTTTTGTATCTTCGTTTATGTAAGCCATGTCAAATGAAACAAAAATCTACCAAAAAAGGCCTTGTTGTAAAGCCGATTTTATCCAGCGAGCTAAACAGCCGTTGCCAAGTAGATTTAATAGACATGCAGACAAACCCAGATGGGGGCTACAAGTTTATACTAGTTTATCAGGACCACCTCACGAAATTCGTACAACTTCATCCGCTACAAAGTAAGACTGCGGAAGAAGTATCAAAGAAATTACTTGATATATTTTGTATCTTTGGATCACCCTCAATACTTCAATCCGACAATGGCAGAGAGTTCGTGAATCGAGTTGTGGAAAGTTTGACGCATATGTGGCCAGGTTTGAAGATTGTGCATGGGAAACCACGACACAGCCAGTCACAAGGTAGTGTTGAACGTGCCAATCAAGACATCGAAAAAATGCTGATGACTTGGATGGCTGACGAGAACAGCCAAAAATGGTCAGAAGGCTTACGATTTGTTCAGCTAATGAAAAATAGAGCTTACCATCACGGAATTAAAAGATCGCCGTACCAGGCAATGTTCGGTTCTGATGTAAAGGTCGGGCTGAAATCATCTGATCTACCACCTGAAGTCCTTGCAAATATAGAAAGTGAGGAAGATCTTGAGAAAATTCTTAGAGAGTTAGTTGATGATGAGAGTGACGAAGCTACTAAAGAAAATGAGCCATCAAAAGAGAATGAGCCATCAACATCAGGAAGTTGCCAGAAAGCAATAGAAATGACATATTGCGGGCTCTGTGACCAGAATGAGGAGAAAAAATGTAAGCTGTGTGAAAAGAAACTAAAAATTGACACTAACAGGAAAGGTGCACAGGAAGGTTTGGTAAAACAAGCTATAAAATTGACGGCTTCATCAAATGAAAAGTTTCCCCCATGTAAAGTCGGTGATACAGTCCGAGTAAAAATTCCTGACGTGGACAGAGGTAGAGGCGACTTTCCCAATGTGTTAATGGTTGTACTTGAATGTAACGACAAGGGGTTATACAAATTAGGAAACAAATACGGCACTATAACAGAACTATTTTCAAGAAATCAGTTCACTGTGTGCGAATCAAAATTTTTAGATATTGACATTGTTTCACCCGAAAAGAAATCACTACGCCAAATAGCCAATGCACAATCGACCTCTGGTGGGCAAGGCTATAAAAGATGCAACTGTAAAACCAAATGTGGCAACAAAAAGTGCCTTTGCAAAGCTGCTGGTATATTGTGCAACTCAAAATGTCACTCAAGTTTAGATTGTTCTAATAAATAGTTTATGTTACTTTATAAACGTGTGATTTATAATTATAATAATATCGTTTAAATTATAATATGCAACTATTGTCTGTTGTTAAAAAAATGTTCCTGATTGTTCCTATTATATTAAAAATTGTACTTCTAATAATTTGTGTTAATTATTACAATGTGATTTATAATAATAAAAAAAACTTTCTACGTTTCTTATTATTGGATGTTTTTTTTTAATATCTGAAAAAAGATCTGCCGATAGCATGCCGGCTAAAACTATGTACAGCCAATTCCTGTTGGATAAAACTAAGACAAGACACGCGCTGCTGCTGCAGACAGTGAGTCACTCGCTAGTAGACCTGGAGTAGATCAGCAGCACCTGGCGCTCACAACCTGCAGAGGCGCGTGCCTCGCTATGCCCTCCACCCCACGTCGCTGCTGCAGGGATTGTCTGGACCTAGTTTTAGCCGGAATGATATCGGATAGACCTGGTTTTATCCAACACGGAATGGCCGGACCTAGTTATAGCCGGCATGATGAAGGATAGACCTAGTATTACCCGAAAACAATCGGCTCGTACTAGGTTTAACCAATAGTAATTGGCTACACCTAGTTCTAACCGGCTAAAACTAGGTGTAGCCGCACTTCGGGTTTTAGCCGTAACATATATACAACGAAAATTAAATAAATCCAATGATTATTTGAAATTAAATTTAGATAAAACACCTATAACAGAGAACTTACAAAATAATATAGGTTTTAAAACATAGGTAAAGGACGTAGGATTCTTATTACTCGAATCAAGATATACACGAGCGGAGTCACTGGGAACAACTATATATAGCATACTAGCTGAAGCAGACGAAGACCCGTAAACTTCGTCTGCTTAAATTTTCCTCGTTTTTGCAACATTTTTCATTGCTGCTCTGCTTCTATTGGTGGTAGCGTGATGTTATGTAGCCTTTAGCCTTTCTCGATAAATAGGCTATCCAAGAGTAAAAGTTTTTTCGAAATCGACCACTCGTGCTGCCTTTGAGCTAATTAGAGAAGTAACGACTAAAATTGATAAAAAATGACCCAGTCGGCGTTTTCTTCGATGTGACCCTTTGGTCACATCGAAGAAAACGCCGACTGGGCCGTTGGATTTCGTATCACATAATAATCTACTAAACAATGTATAAATTACGGTATTCGCGGCATAGCAAACAAATGGATAAGCAGCTATCTGCAAGATAGACAACAGTATGTGGAGATAACTCACCTTAATGAATGTGAGGAAGAAGTACCCTACAAATCTAATTTAACTGAAAACAATGTAGGCGTACCCCTAGGTAGTATTTTAGGACCATTACTCTTCTTAATATATATATATCAATGATCTCCCAGACAACATTGATTACCCCTGTAATCTTTTTGCAGACGATATATCCGTAGTAATCACGCAAAAAAGCACACGATTTTAACAACGAAATTTATATTACAGTGTCAAAAATAATTTAACAATCTAAATGTGAATATTAATAAGACTAAATATATACAATTTTACAATAAAAATAAGTTTAAGAATTATCTAGATGTGTAATACATTGACGAACCTATATTTGAATAAAAAATATACTTGTACATGAGCAAAAAGGCTTTCGGAAGAACAAGACCATTAACATGGCTGTCTATGATCTTATGCAACCTATTATAAATAATGTAGATGAAAAAATGCTGTATGTGCTATTTACATGGACCTAACAAAGACATTTGATTACGTCGATTATAACATATTATTAAACAAACTCTACAGATATGGTATAAGAGGCAATATCCTAAACCTTATTGAATCCTACTTGAAAAACAGATATCAATATGTAGAAATAACACAAACATGTCAACGTACTAGTAGCGAAAAAAAATATCGATCACAATTAGAACATTCAAATATGGAGTCCCGCAAGGGAGTGTGTTGGGACCTCTTCTCTTCCTACTTTATTTAAATGACCTTCCAAAGCAAGTCACCCATCCCATGGTACTTTTTGCCGATGACAGTACGGTAATAGTTAAATGCGACGATCCTAATACATACAAACATGAATTAAACCTGACTTTGAAAATAATTATAGAATGGCTCAATATTAAAAATCTAATAATCAATTTAGAAAATACAACTATCATGCATGTTCATCAGAGAATTCCAATTAGAGATTTAGATATTTACCATGAAGATACAAAAATACACACACCAACGGTAACCCAATTTCTGGGCATAATTATAGATAAAAATCTCTCATGGAAACCACAAATAGAAGAAATTTGTAAAAGAGTTAACAAATCTGCTTATCTACTTTACAAACTGGCTAAAATAGTCAATTTAGAAACTGTACTAATAGCCTATCATGGCTATGTCGCTTCCATACTAAGGTTTGGTATTTTTATTATTTTTTTTTTTTATTCTTTAAAAGACAACTCCCGCAGTAGGGTACAAGCCCTGTGTCACGGGGGACTTTACAAACATACAAGTCACGGACACAAATTACACCCAAACTCGGAACAACAATTTGTGGATCACACAAAGTGGTGTCCCGTATGGGAATCGAACCCACGACCTCTTGCGTAGCAGTCGGACACACTCCCACCGCGCCACAGAGCAGTTGTATATTGAGGCAACTCAGTAGAAAGAGACTCTGTTTTGTTAACTCAAAAAAAATGTATTAGAGCTATGTGTGGCTTACAGAGTACAGATAGTTGTCGACCCTTTTTTAAAAGTTTAAATATATTAACTGTACCCTCTTCTATACATGTAATAAAACTGTAAATTTCACGTGTCTGTACATGGCCGAACTTAGTGAAAAAAAATATTAGGAAATGTTCGAAAAGAGTATTCAAACACTTTGCTGCATTTTTAGAAATGTCTGTCTGTCTGTCTGTCTGTCTGTTTGTTTGAACACGCATCACGCAAAAACTACCGTACAGATTCGGTTGAAATTTTGCACGTGCAATCTAATAGATGCAGATTAACATTTAGGCTATAAATTATCACGCTTTTTCCCATAGGAGCTAAGCAGTAAGGGATAATGTCTGTAGCTATTTTTCGTTATAAAACAGTAACTACTAGACGGATCTTTATGAAAATTTGCAGTTTTATAGTAAATATTATAGGACATTATTTACACTATGAATCATTACGCTAACGTCTATGGGGAAGAAGTAGCAACGTATTTTTTGTCGCACCATAATGGTTTATCACAAAATTTTCCACAATTAGACATTATCTATAATTGTAACCCATGAAATACATAACTTCACGCTAAAACTAAAAGGAGCTAAACACAACATTGTTAAGTTTCATAAGAACAGTTATTTTGACGTGGTAAGTAGCGAACAGTATAGCCTCGAAGCTATGCTAGCGGACTTTGACGACGAAGTCCCGGGCTCGAATCCGATGTCTGATTATGTTCTTTTTGTTTTTTTTTAAATTGTCATTATCCTTTTTTAATATTTTTCTCAATGTTTTAGTTATTTTTTCGACCGTAAGTAACTTATTTACTTTGGTTAATATTTTTTTATATTAAAAATCAAGTAAATTATGCACGTAGGTAAGTTAATTATATGTATTGCATGTGTTAGATTTTACATAGGGGTCGTAGCGATTTGTAATAAAATGCTAAAGCTTTTATTGTTGAACTACGTAGAAGTCCTACGACTCCTTCTTGTAGAAGTCCTACGACTCATCGTAGTAGTACTACGACTCATTGTAGACCACTACGACTCATCGTAGAACTACACTTACTACTGTGTCAGGATATTTCGATTATATACCCAATCAATTGCAATCTAACCTTATCAATCAGAATAGTATCAATAGGGAATAGAATAAATTAGGGAGGTAAATAATACAAAGGAATAAATGACAAGTATCATATATTTTCAACCTTGTTTGGTCTAGTTGTATCAAAGGTTTCATAATAGCCAGTCTCCTAATAAACATTTGCCGTACTACAATTTCATACATCCTAAATACAATATACCACAGATACTTTCTAACATAACCAATTCACAACATTATTGCAATGTACAACCATATCGCTGATAAGTATCACACCAGGCAATATTCATCAAATCATATCACATTGCAATATATTGTTATTAGTCAATATCTATACATAATACACAATAATAGGATATCAGCACAAAAGAACCAGCAATAAGTATAATCTGAATCGGATCGTACCTGTATCCACAAATGTTGCAATCAGACTGAGCCTCGATCACAATCTGTCAGCCCTTTTATAGAACAAATACACTGAATATTAAAGAACATGTGGGTACTTCGCAAATATTCCTAATTATTATACTTTAACCCATAAAATAATTCAATACACAGAATTATGTTATTTAAATAAAGGAATAACAATAAAACTATTACACAGATATAACACACTACCTTTTAATTTTCAATAAAAGAAGTGAAATATCACAACAACAATATTTGACGTTTCAAGCAGTACCTACATTTGTGACCAGTGGATATTTATTGTTTTAATTCATTTATAATACTGTGTGGTGCTTTTATAATGTGTTATAATCATCTTAAGTAATTTACATGTTAATTACAACCTAAACTGTAAGTACTTGTACTTTGTCATAACCTATTCCGTGATACAAATTATAGTTCAGGTTACTAAAAATACAATTATAAACAACCTGTAGCTACTTCTATAATGTCAATTTACTCTACCATAACGTATTCTGTTATTCTAATGTACAAATATTGTCACATATTCTACAGTTAACAACATTACAGTGGTATTTAGGATTCCTTATTAAAGTGGTAATTATGTCTACGATTTATTGACAGGCTAAACAAATTCATCAAACATATTCATCCCTTAGTACACAGGTATAATATTTACCTGAATTTGTCTATTACGATTGATATTTATCTATGTAAATAGCCATTAATATATCCCTTATCTATCACGGCCATACTGACTTATACTTCGCTCTCGAAGTATAAACAGACACACACACATACACACACATTTGTAAATATATAAATACTAGCCTATGACCCTGACATGCCATACCTATCATCTGCCGCACATGACTTCCAGTATAGCATCAGGTCAATGACCGACCGGCAGATATATTGTCTAATTAGCCTCTGGCCTTGACATGTTAGTCCTACCACCCGCTGCCAGTGATATTACAGACTAACATCAGGGCAGGGACCGACCAGCGTATACATTGTTTAATTAGCCTCTGGCCTTGACATGTTAGTCCTACCACCCGCTGCCAGTGATATTACAGACCAACATCAGGGCAGTGACCGACCAGCGGACTCCTTTTTTGTCATTGAGTCAAGGATCAAGTTCCAAACGAATATTAAGTCAAAGTCGTTTATAAGTCAAAGAATAGTGGCAAAATTAAAGCTGATAAAATTCGTAAACATTCCATATACTCGTAATAGAGAGCACTTCAACAACTCTTCTCTTAAGGTTCAACAAATTAATTAGCCTCTGGCCTTGACATGTTAGTCCTACCACCCACTGCCAGTGATATTACAGACTAACATCAGGGCAGTGACCGACCAGCGGACTCCCTTTTTTTTTTGTCGTAAAGTCAAGGATCAGTCTCAAATGAATATTCAGTCAAAGTCGTTTATAAATTCGTAATTTTTGCTTATACTCGTATATTATAATAACTTTCACAACTGTTAAGGTTTAATAAAATAGTAGGAATCATTTTTTTTTTTTCAGTTTCTCGGTGACAATGAGTAATCAAACTCAATCATTTTTAAATGAGATCATTTTTGAGCAAAGTAAATCAAATCACCCTGCTAATAAGCAATACAACGGACTATTACTATAACCTTGCACAAATACGCAACTAGTCATGTGTACGGGATGACTTGACACTGTCCTAGTGTGGAGCCAAAGAAAGTAATTATCACAAAATAAACGAAAATGGATTCAAATATAAAAGCAAAAATATAATCGAAATGTATGAACAGTCAAGCATTGCACTTAAAAACGGTTTTGTATAATATACAACTTATTAGCCAATATGCTTTTTAAATTTCTAGTTTACCAGTCCAACATATTTGCTACTATGCTTCTTAAATGTCTTGTTTACCAGTCCAACATATTTGCTACTATGCATTTTAAATGTCTAGTTTACTAGTTCAACATATTTGGTACACAAACATTTACAATGGACACCTGTGTTGTTTTTTTTTTTTCTTGTACGGTACCGTAATACTTTGCAAAAAGAAAAAATAATGGGAAATACAAAATATTTCTAAAGGCAATTTTGGACTAAGGGTTTAAACCCTCAAAATGTTTTTTTTTTTTTTTTATAAATGTCAGTGTTTTTTCTATGAGTACTCAATATAGTATTTATATCAATCTATGTACTCGGTAGTTATTTGATACTCTGAACCGGTTTTTACACAAAAATCTTGATATATTTTTTCCCATTTACCGTTTTTTTTTTCGGTACTAAAGATTTAATCATGTTTTTTACTATTTAAAAAAATTATGAAACGAAAAATAATATTAAAGCAATGAATGAAGTTACAATCATTGCATGGAAATACTCAAATGTTTTAAAAACCATTTCATTATTAGAGCATTTGGAGCTGTCAATATCAAAATCAGTTTGCTATTGCATCTCAGCGCATAGTGTCCTTTTTTTCCAAATGTCCTTTTATCAAACTGTCCTTTTATCAAACTGTCCTTTTATCAAACTGTCCTTTTATCAAACTGTCCTTTTATCAAACTGTCCTTTTATCAAACTGTCCTTTTATCAAACTGTCCTTTTATCAAACTGTCCTTTTATCAAACTGTCCTTTTATCAAACTGTCCTTTTTTCAAACTGTCCTTTTATCAAACTGTCCTTTTAACAAACTGTCCTTTTTATCAAACTGTCCTCTTTATTAAAAGGCCTTTTATCAAAACGTAATTTTATCAAAACGTCCTTTTATCAAAACGTCCTTTTATCAAAACGTCCTTTTATCAAAACGTCCTTTTATCAAAACGTCCTTTTATCAAAACGTCCTTTTATCAAAACGTCCTTTTATCAAAACATCCTTTTATCAAAATATCCTTTTATCAAAACATCCATTTATCAAAACATCTTTTTATCAAAACATCCTTTTATCAAAATGTACTCTATAGGTTATCTTACATGTACATAAGTTCAGAGCATAACAGGAAATCGAAAAACAGACGTAAAATGAAAATTAATTACTAATGTTTGTTTTTGTGCATAAACAAACTAAAAATCCCATTGATTTTTAGTATTTAAATATTGCCATTAAACTTTTTAGATTGAAATAAATACAATTAAAAGAAATGTATCAATATTTAGTTCACAATAAAAGAAACAAAAATGAAATTCACCAGGTGACAGAAATTTAATTGTCAGGTATATTGTTTATGTCATCGGCCTATACTGTTAACAAAACAATTAGTTAGGCATTTCATTGTATTTCGTCAGCTAAAGTCTTAAAATGTCAAAATATATTTTTAGATATCAAATTATCTAGAGGCATCTATTTTATCACATAAACTCAATATGCGATGGGATTTATCCCGCATTTGTTAAACGTTTTGAGTACTTATTCATAAACAATTTGTTTGCAGTAACTAAAAAGAAGCCAACAAAATTAAGGTTACATAATTTTTGAATAAGAATTCTGTTACTGCATA
The DNA here is from genome assembly GCA_945859575.2 of Herminia tarsipennalis. Lineage (NCBI taxonomy): Eukaryota > Metazoa > Arthropoda > Insecta > Lepidoptera > Erebidae > Herminia > Herminia tarsipennalis. The sequence continues at coordinate 9,437,408 of OX243849.2, read as the reverse complement.
ACAAACCATATCATAATATTCGATCTGTCAAAGCTAGTTTTATTATTTAACTATAATAATCAAAATCCACCAGTACACTCGTAGGTAAACGTAAAACTAACGTCTTTGTCAAATGCATTTTTTTTCTTTAGTCGATATGAATGTCAATTTGTACTACTGGCCTATTAGGTTTATACGGAAATTTATTAGAAATGTTTAGTGACTCACGATTATCATCAATCCGCTCGGTCAATCTGACATCATTATATAGTTATTTATAGTCATGGTCTCATACTCGGTCCATTTCCACTCTTGGGCAAAAGGTCATTATGTAATGACCTTTTACCCAAAAGTAAAAATAGACCGAGTCACAGTACTTTCAATTTCATTTCAACGATAAAACATTTATGATAACCCAATATGCAATTTAACTTCAATCCATGTTAATATAGCCTAACTCATAGTACAAAATCAATTTTGATTCTGTTCTCACTTTCTCAATTATTCACACATTTACCTCAACAAAGCAAACATAATAGTAAATACCTCTCCGAGTATTCCATACTCAAACTTAATCATGTTTTCTGCTCCGCTTTTTACTTGACTGGAGAATTCCACTGGAGGAATATCGGGAGCGAACCACGGGAAAAAAAAAAACAGCCAGCGTTGTAGATCAGCTCTGGTAGTTGTCGAAGTAGTAAAAGCAGCAACACCAGCAATATTGCAGATCGACTCGGAAGAAGCAATCCCAAGCAGCAGTAACCATTCTGAAACTTACAACAGTTGTATTAGTTATGTGGCCAATGAGAACTTATCCCACTTCTGATGTTAGATTTTACATAGGGGTCGTAGCGATTTGTAATAAAATGCTAAAGCTTTTATTGTTGAACTACGTAGAAGTCCTACGACTCCTTCTTGTAGAAGTCCTACGACTCATCGTAGTAGTACTACGACTCATTGTAGACCACTACGACTCATCGTAGAACTACACTTACTACTGTGTCAGGATATTTGGATTATATACCCAATCAATTGCAATCTAACCTTATCAATCAGAATAGTATCAATAGGGAATAGAATAAATTAGGGAGGTAAATAATACAAAGGAATAAATGACAGCAACATTCTTGAATGTTGCCACTCAGCATCTCAAGCACCTATACCCTAATAAATGTTTTCACAAATAAGGAATTATTTGATCACGGTGAACAATTTGATTTCATAGATGGCGCTACATGTTTTTTTTTACGTGTGTAATGTCTTTTTTTTAGACGAACACATCATTTCTGGAAAATGTCGAATACTTTTTAATTATAATGTAATATTGTTTTTCATTTCTACTACGATTAATTAATTACTCTCAGCAGTGCATGTGATAGATAAGGGATATATTAATGGCTATTTACATAGATAAATATCAATCTTAATAGACAAATTCAGGTAAATATTATACCTGTGTACTAAGGGATGAATATGTTTGATGAATTTGTTTAGCCTGTCAATAAATCGTAGACATAATTACCACTTTAATAAGGAATCCTAAATACCACTGTAATGTTGTTAACTGTAGAATATGTGACAATATTTGTACATTAGAATAACAGAATACGTTATGGTAGAGTAAATTGACATTATAGAAGTAGCTACAGGTTGTTTATAATTGTATTTTTAGTAACCTGAACTATAATTTGTATCACGGAATAGGTTATGACAAAGTACAAGTACTTACAGTTTATGTTGTAATTAACATGTAAATTACTTAAGATGATTATAACACATTATAAAAGCACAACACAGTATTATAAATGAATTAAAACAATAAATATCCACTGGTCACAAATGTAGGTACTGCTTGAAACGTCAAATATTGTTGTTGTGATATTTCACTTCTTTTATTGAAAATTAAAAGGTAGTGTGTTATATCTGTGTAATAGTTTTATTGTTATTCCTTTATTTAAATAACATAATTCTGTGTATTGAATTATTTTATGGGTTAAAGTATAATAATTAGGAATATTTGCGAAGTACCCACATGTTCTTTAATATTCAGTGTATTTGTTCTATAAAAGGGCTGACAGATTGTGATCGAGGCTCAGTCTGATTGCAACATTTGTGGATACAGGTACGATCCGATTCAGATTATACTTATTGCTGGTTCTTTTGTGCTGATATCCTATTATTGTGTATTATGTATAGATATTGACTAATAACAATATATTGCAATGTGATATGATTTGATGAATATTGCCTGGTGTGATACTTATCAGCGATATGGTTGAACATTGCAATAATGTTGTGAATTGGTTATGTTAGAAAGTATCTGTGGTATATTGTATTTAGGATGTATGAAATTGTAGTACGGCAAATGTTTATTAGGAGACTGGCTATTACCCTTTGAGACTCATTGCAATTTTGTAGGATGAGATATATTTAATTGTAGTTTCTTTTTTTTAAAACGATATGGTTGTACATTGCAATAATGTTGTGAATTGGTTATGTTAGAAAGTATCTGTGGTATATTGTATTTAGGATGTATGAAATTGTAGTACGGCAAATGTTTATTAGGAGACTGGCTATTACCCTTTGAGACCCATTGCAATTTTGTAGGATGAGATATATTTAATTGTAGTTTCTTTTTTTTAAAACAGTGCGTGAAGGTTTCATTAAACGCTTTTATGAATGAGTTTATTCCCATATCACACCAGTTTTGTTGTAACAACAAGTTGCGAAAATAAAGACCTATTTTTCACAGTAAAATTCCTTTTTGTGACTTGTACAAAGGTATTTTTACTGTGTGAGCTCAGTGCAGAATTTTTAATTACTGTGTGACATAGCAGACCTGCATGGCCATCTGCCAGTCCGTTATGATCTACTTCGCATTGCCGAAAAGAACATTCCGTCATATTAGAAAAAATGTTGTCTATGCAGGATTGAGAATTATTGCGAATGAAAGTCGTTTTGTTAATCAATGGTCTAAAATTATAGCAAGTCAATAAATTAAGCAAGTCATTTTTCTTTTTACTGTCAATCAATAAATCAATGTTATAGTCACCAAAAATCAAACAGTTCTTGTCAAAAAAATGTTCTAAGAGTTTCTCAAGTCTTTGTAGAAATACATCTAAGTTTTTGTCATTGGGAGTGCGATAGCAGCAACATATACAAATATTAGTCTGCAAGTCTTTAACACAGCAAATTTCAAAACTATCAATCATGTATAATTTTTTAGCTATTTTTAGTTCCTCATACTCTCTGCCTCTGTTCACAAGAACGAGAGTACCTCCTCTTAGCTTATTTACTCTTGTGTTATATGATGCGACTTGATAATCAGAGAAATTGAGTAATGATACAAGGTAGTTGTTCAGAAAATGTTCACTAATGCACAAGTAATGTAAGGGATAACCTAGATTATTAATATATATTTCTAACTCATCCTGCTTATTTCTTAGACCACATACATTTTGGTGAAAGATATTAAGTTCTGTTTTGTTCAAGTTATCTACAGAGTTTAAATGTACCGTAGGTGATTCATCTTTATAAGCGAAAAAAACTCCTGCTTAAAGTATCCTTCTGTTTAAAATAATAAGGAATTGTTCCTGGTTTAGTCAAATTATTATACTTTTGTGTGCTTGAAGTGTTAAGATATTCATTATTATAATATAAATTAACTTTTGCCCTTATATATAACTTTATATCTTGAAAAATACTACTTACAGCTTTGTTATTAATGTCACCTGTGCGTTTTTCAAACATTTCATAGGTATATTCCAGATTCCTATTTGTATCAAACAAGTATGTGTATTGAAAAGTCCAATTGTCAAGGTACAAAAGTTGGTTAAAAGTTTCAATCCTACTATTATACAAAAGGTTATTTGTATGCTTAAAGGAAGGTAAACATAGTATCACATTAGTATGCATTAATGTTTTAAGTTTACAATTAACATATTCTACAAGCTTCACATAGTCTTTTGAGGTCAAAAAATCTTTTTTACCTATAAATATGATGCAGTAATCCCTCAGATTGTATGTTTTTAATTTTTTGTCCAAAGATCCGAGAAGTTGTTCTATACATGCATTTGGCATACAATAATGACACATACGGGAGCCAGGAAAAGTATTTTCGGCTTGTTTTAATAAGTTATTTACGTTATTAGCACTAATTAAGCATATTTTATTTTGATAACCTTTTGACATTACTGACAGATTGGATGACATGACATGGTATTTACTTTGATGGCTTGAAAAATCACTTGAAGCCCTTGTTTTGGCGCTCGCTACGTCCTCTGCAGGCTCAGCTTGTTTCACAGTTTCTGCGATCTTTGGTGTGACATCTCTTATCGAACTATCGAGCAGGTTACACATCCTGCCAATAGATGGCGTGCTGCTCAGTTTTGTTCTTTTATTCACACTATTCGTGAAATCGAGCGTATTTCGTATGCTGCTTGTCTTCGATTTACTTTTCCTAGGTGTTTTTACTTTCTTCGTACTACCACATATGTCAGTTAACTGTTTTATTCTTAGTTCATATGCACTTATTTGTTCGGCTTGTGAGCTATTTTCCAGCATAAGATTTTCTATTTCATGATGAGCTATTTTTAGTTTCTCTTCAAGTGTGCGTATTCGGTTTTTTAGCTCAGAGACATCCTCCATAGTCTTAGAGTGTGTGGGCAAGCCCCTATGCAACTCATGTGAACACGTAGGTGTAGTAACGGATGATATGTTATGTTCATCCTCCACAGATATATCTGTTAGGGCTTCAAATGAATTATATATCGGAAGAGTTGACTGTTTTTTATTTCTCACGGTGATATTATTTACGAAAGTATTATTTGGAGTTGAGTAGTCTGCCATCTTACGACGAGTAGCAAAAACAGTTCAAACGGAAAAAGACGTATCACAGATTGTAGTTTATGCAGGCCGTCACGAGATGTCGCCGCTGTTTGTTTCTTGTTCAATGATTTGCATAAATTATATTGTTGATGTTAAATCACTGTTTAGTTTATATAAATATTTAGCCCCAAAAATACTCTATGTCTCAAGCAATATAGCATTTGTACACACCCGTCAAAAGTGATTCTTTGTTGTCACTTTACGTCAATACTTTAACTGGTTGTCGTTATTTTTTTATATTGGGTATTTTTGAATTTTACACTATATTTGTTCAGAACTTCACTTTGTTAGCCACTGTCACTTTCACAATTACACTTTCAAGTACAGCTAGTATCCGTAAAATCACTCGAAATATTTTTAAAGATAAAATTTATGAGAACATGATGTTGACCGTGACAGCGCAGCGCCATCTGGTGAATAAACGAATCTTAAGAATTCTTGGTGCCTATGTCAGACAATAGTGATTTAATGGCGTCCTTAAGTATTTATAACGATTTGTAAGTATGGCGCCAAGTAGTTTTTGTGGTGAACCGATGAGTTTCTGTATCAAATTTAGAATAGATATGGTGTATAGAATTGTTTTAAGTTGTATAAGTAAGGGTATTAGTTAAGGGTATCGTTAAGTGGGGTGAGAGGCCCAGGTAGTCAGTAGTATTCAGATGTTTTATTTTGTAAGTTTAGTTATAAGTCATCAGTTATAAGACATCAGTTGACGACGAGCATCAGTCGTAGATGCACACGACGTACGAGTATAGTTTAGTAGTTCTAAGACGTAAATTTAATATAAGGCAGTCACTTGTCTTTCATGAAATAAAAGAAGCACACACACACACACACTTGTGATATTTCTTTGCCCTGTGATTCCACTAATTATTAGTATCACCAACCACCACCGATTACGATACTACATTTATAGTATAATAACATTTATCTATAAGCACGGCATGAAGCTTATTTTTAAAAGTATGCATATCTAGAGCCTTTGTAGCATCCGGTAGCTTATTAAATATTTTTTGGGCCATAATGAAAAAGCTTTTCCGTTTTAACGCTGTTCTTGCTTGTGGTACCTCTAGTTCTAATTTATTTTTATCGCGTAGTTGTCTATAGTAGCTCTTGAAAGCTGGTTTATACAAGTTAATATTGGTTTTTACAAAAATATTTACCTCATATATGTATACTAACTAGCTGTGCCCGCGACTTCTTTCGCGTGAAAGTCGGGTTTAAATTAAGGTAGTTTAGGTAACGAAATAACTTCTGTGTAAATATGTTGGAAACAGTCATTTTGCTAACTGGTCGTTTTGCTTTCGGGCCATTGTGCTAGTGAGACAATTTGCTTTTAGGTCCTTTCGATACGAAGGGGTCCTGTTGACTAAATACTTACTAAATAAAAATCGATCTGTTCTATTCTTTTAGATAGTTAGTTTGGTGTGCGGCTTAAGAAGTGGGTTTTCTGTTGTTTTTGTTTCATTCTTTCAACGTTGTACCTACTTATTACCTAATAATTTTTAATAGAATTTGTACGAAAATGTTGTTACTTCTCATGTGATCGTAAACTTGTAAAGTCTAAGTACTTAACTGTGATAGTTTTCCTTATAATTTTAGTATTTATACTACTACCCTGAATTTTTTCACATACCCAACATCAACCATTTAGCTGGCAGGGGGACACTTGACTCTAACAAAAATGTTCACTATAAAGCCTAATATTATACACAAAGGAATCCTTAAATCTAAAAATAGTCTTCACAAACCCTAAACGCTTTTTAAAAGACCTATCTAATGATACCACACACGATGGGGTAGGTAGGTGAGAAAAAAAATACATCCCCACTTTACATATAAGAGAGGTACCCTTAAAAAAATAATGATTTTCAAGATTTTGTTCTTTCACTTTATCGGCGTTAGTAATTTATTCATGCAAAAGGTTTGCAACCTTCTAGCACTAACAGTCTCTGAGCTAAGCTGCGGACGGACGGACATAAGGGAACTATAAGGGTTCTGTTTTGCCATTTTGGCTAAAAATGGGGTGTATTTCATTAAGTGTTACAACGCAATACTAATAATAAAACTGCTGTAACACTTTAGTAAGCAAATACAGAGCGTGTCATGTGTGTCATGCCCGCGAAAATGTCAGATATCCCTAAAGGTACGGTTGACAAACAACGACCCCCCTCCTCCCGTCACCCGAACTACTCACACTTGATCGATGTTGAGCCATTCATTATCGATGAATTGATGAACACGTAATTTCCAACCATAACCCCAAAACATGATCCTCGATGCACCTGTGTGATGCGTGGTCAAACAAACGGACAGACAGACAAACATTTCTAAAAATCATAGCAATGTGTTTCTTTTTAAAACTTCTTTTACTAAGTATAGATAGAACGTTATTGAATACAACGCCATCTACTTCTTAAGCCGCACACCAAACTAACTATCTAAAAGAATAGAACAGATCGATTTTTATTTAGTAAGTATTTAGTCAACAGGACTGTTTCCAACATATTTACACAGAAGTTATTTCGTTACCTAAACTACCTTAATTTAAACCCGACTTTCACGCGAACGAAGTCGCGGGCACAGCTAGTTAGTATACATATATGAGGTAAATATTTTTGTAAAAACCAATATTAACTTGTATAAACCAGCTTTCAAGAGCTACTATAGACAACTACGCGATAAAAATAAATTAGAACTAGAGGTACCACAAGCAAGAACAGCGTTAAAACGGAAAAGCTTTTTCATTATGGCCCAAAAAATATTTAATAAGCTACCGGATGCTACAAAGGCTCTAGATATGCATACTTTTAAAAATAAGCTTCATGCCGTGCTTATAGATAAATGTTATTATACTATAAATGTAGTATCGTAATCGGTGGTGGTTGGTGATACTAATAATTAGTGGAATCACAGGGCAAAGAAATATCACAAGTGTGTGTGTGTGTGTGCTTCTTTTATTTCATGAAAGACAAGTGACTGCCTTATATTAAATTTACGTCTTAGAACTACTAAACTATACTCGTACGTCGTGTGCATCTACGACTGATGCTCGTCGTCAACTGATGTCTTATAACTGATGACTTATAACTAAACTTACAAAATAAAACATCTGAATACTACTGACTACCTGGGCCTCTCACCCCACTTAACGATACCCTTAACTAATACCCTTACTTATACAACTTAAAACAATTCTATACACCATATCTATTCTAAATTTGATACAGAAACTCATCGGTTCACCACAAAAACTACTTGGCGCCATACTTACAAATCGTTATAAATACTTAAGGACGCCATTAAATCACTATTGTCTGACATAGGCACCAAGAATTCTTAAGATTCGTTTATTCACCAGATGGCGCTGCGCTGTCACGGTCAACATCATGTTCTCATAAATTTTATCTTTAAAAATATTTCGAGTGATTTTACGGATACTAGCTGTACTTGAAAGTGTAATTGTGAAAGTGACAGTGGCTAACAAAGTGAAGTTCTGAACAAATATAGTGTAAAATTCAAAAATACCCAATATAAAAAAATAACGACAACCAGTTAAAGTATTGACGTAAAGTGACAACAAAGAATCACTTTTGACGGGTGTGTACAAATGCTATATTGCTTGAGACATAGAGTAGTTTTGGGGCTAAATATTTATATAAACTAAACAGTGATTTAACATCAACAATATAATTTATGCAAATCATTGAACAAGAAACAAACAGCGGCGACATCTCGTGACGGCCTGCATAAACTACAATCTGTGATACGTCTTTTTCCGTTTGAACTGTTTTTGCTACTCGTCGTAAGATGGCAGACTACTCAACTCCAAATAATACTTTCGTAAATAATATCACCGTGAGAAATAAAAAACAGTCAACTCTTCCGATATATAATTCATTTGAAGCCCTAACAGATATATCTGTGGAGGATGAACATAACATATCATCCGTTACTACACCTACGTGTTCACATGAGTTGCATAGGGGCTTGCCCACACACTCTAAGACTATGGAGGATGTCTCTGAGCTAAAAAACCGAATACGCACACTTGAAGAGAAACTAAAAATAGCTCATCATGAAATAGAAAATCTTATGCTGGAAAATAGCTCACAAGCCGAACAAATAAGTGCATATGAACTAAGAATAAAACAGTTAACTGACATATGTGGTAGTACGAAGAAAGTAAAAACACCTAGGAAAAGTAAATCGAAGACAAGCAGCATACGAAATACGCTCGATTTCACGAATAGTGTGAATAAAAGAACAAAACTGAGCAGCACGCCATCTATTGGCAGGATGTGTAACCTGCTCGATAGTTCGATAAGAGATGTCACACCAAAGATCGCAGAAACTGTGAAACAAGCTGAGCCTGCAGAGGACGTAGCGAGCGCCAAAACAAAGGCTTCAAGTGATTTTTCAAGCCATCAAAGTAAATACCATGTCATGTCATCCAATCTGTCAGTAATGTCAAAAGGTTATCAAAATAAAATATGCTTAATTAGTGCTAATAACGTAAATAACTTATTAAAACAAGCCGAAAATACTTTTCCTGGCTCCCGTATGTGTCATTATTGTATGCCAAATGCATGTATAGAACAACTTCTCGGATCTTTGGACAAAAAATTAAAAACAAACAATCTGAGGGATTTGCCGTGTGGTGCCGGCTTGGAAGAATAGTACCACCCCATCTCTACCCGTGGGTGTCGTCAAGGCGACTAAGGGATTTCACCCCGGAGGACGGGCAGCAGCGTCCTCTGCGTACTTAAAGCCCTACTGCGATCGCCAACCCGCTCGCCAAGCGTGGCGATTATGGCAATTACCCCCAGGATCTACATACTAGTAGGTTCTACTGGGGAGACCCGTGCCCAGCAGTGGGCCATCTTATGGGTTGATATGTAATCTGAGGGATTACTGCATCATATTTATAGGTAAAAAAGATTTTTTGACCTCAAAAGACTATGTGAAGCTTGTAGAATATGTTAATTGTAAACTTAAAACATTAATGCATACTAATGTGATACTATGTTTATCTTCCTTTAAGCATACAAATAACCTTTTGTATAATAGTAGGATTGAAACTTTTAACCAACTTTTGTACCTTGACAATTGGACTTTTCAATACACATACTTGTTTGATACAAATAGGAATCTGGAATATACCTATGAAATGTTTGAAAAACGCACAGGTGACATTAATAACAAAGCTGTAAGTAGTATTTTTCAAGATATAAAGTTATATATAAGGGCAAAAGTTAATTTATATTATAATAATGAATATCTTAACACTTCAAGCACACAAAAGTATAATAATTTGACTAAACCAGGAACAATTCCTTATTATTTTAAACAGAAGGATACTTTAAGCAGGAGTTTTTTTCGCTTATAAAGATGAATCACCTACGGTACATTTAAACTCTGTAGATAACTTGAACAAAACAGAACTTAATATCTTTCACCAAAATGTATGTGGTCTAAGAAATAAGCAGGATGAGTTAGAAATATATATTAATAATCTAGGTTATCCCTTACATTACTTGTGCATTAGTGAACATTTTCTGAACAACTACCTTGTATCATTACTCAATTTCTCTGATTATCAAGTCGCATCATATAACACAAGAGTAAATAAGCTAAGAGGAGGTACTCTCGTTCTTGTGAACAGAGGCAGAGAGTATGAGGAACTAAAAATAGCTAAAAAATTATACATGATTGATAGTTTTGAAATTTGCTGTGTTAAAGACTTGCAGACTAATATTTGTATATGTTGCTGCTATCGCACTCCCAATGACAAAAACTTAGATGTATTTCTACAAAGACTTGAGAAACTCTTAGAACATTTTTTTGACAAGAACTGTTTGATTTTTGGTGACTATAACATTGATTTATTGATTGACAGTAAAAAGAAAAATGACTTGCTTAATTTATTGACTTGCTATAATTTTAGACCATTGATTAACAAAACGACTTTCATTCGCAATAATTCTCAATCCTGCATAGACAACATTTTTTCTAATATGACGGAATGTTCTTTTCGGCAATGCGAAGTAGATCATAACGGACTGGCAGATGGCCATGCAGGTCTGCTATGTCACACAGTAATTAAAAATTCTGCACTGAGCTCACACAGTAAAAATACCTTTGTACAAGTCACAAAAAGGAATTTTACTGTGAAAAATAGGTCTTTATTTTCGCAACTTGTTGTTACAACAAAACTGGTGTGATATGGGAATAAACTCATTCATAAAAGCGTTTAATGAAACCTTCACGCACTGTTTTAAAAAAAAGAAACTACAATTAAATATATCTCATCCTACAAAATTGCAATGGGTCTCAAAGGGTATAAAAGTGTCTAGCAAAATGAAAAGGTTTTTATGTGTTGGCAAAGGAAATAGCCAAAACCACTCTATCATAAATTATAGGAAAACATATCTCGCGTTATATAGAAAGGTTCAAAGCATCTAAAAAAATAACAACACAATCAAGGATAACAAAATCAAAAAATATATCAAAAGATGTCTGGCAAATAATAAATAAGCATAGAAATAAGAGGATTGAAAACAAAACTAAATTAGTACTTAGAGAGTCAAACAAACTCATAACAGAACCATCTGAAGTTGCTAATATCTTTTTGAAGCAGTTTGAGCTTAGCTCTAAGGCTAGTTCCATTGATACAAAAGCTGCCATGGATATATTACGAAATAGTGCAGAAAAGGTAAATAATGATCTTCTCTTAGTCCATTCAACTCCACAAGAGATATACAAAATAGTAAATAAATTGCAGGGTAAAAAGTCAACCGGCTATGATGATATTCCCATTACAATAATAAAAGAGAACATAGATATATTAGCGGAACCACTAAGCTTTTTATTTAATAAATGTTTTGATGAAGGCATTTTCCCAGATCAGTTTAAAGTAGCTAAAATATTGCCCATACATAAGAAGGGATCGAGAGTTGATCCGAATATGTATAGACCCATCTCATTGTTAACCACCACTTCGAAAATTTTTGAAAAAATAATTAAAGATAGGTTATTAGCACATCTAAATCTAAACAAAGTGCTAAGTAGAAGACAGTTTGGTTACCAGAAATCTGTTGGGACCCAAGATGCAATTCACACTCTTATAACAGATGTAGTTCATAGAATGAATGAAAAGCAAAAAGTGGCAGGGCTATTTTTAGATTTAAGTGCAGCATTTGACACAGTTAGCCATAATTTGCTTCTAGAAAAACTAGAATACTATGGGGTACGGGGTAAGTCTCTAGAACTTTTTACATCATACCTAAAAAATAGAAATATGTTTGTAGAAATTAAATCTTGTACTAAAGCTCCAACTTCTTTTAGTGGAAATAAACTTATTGAGGAATCGTACAAGTCTAAGTTATCTCAAATTCATGCTGGTGTGCCCCAAGGTTCCATATTAGGACCAATTTATTTTATAACTTTCATCAATGACCTTATACAATTCGTTTGTCAAACTGTTGGAGACTCAATTCAGTTAGTAATTTTTGCCGATGACACAAACGCTGTAGTATCAGCGGATGACATAAATACTCTAAATGTAAAAGTAAACAAGACCTTAGATACATTTTACAACTGGTTTACCGTAAATAGTCTTAAAGTAAATATTAGTAAAACAAACGCAATCTTATTTCGTTCCACAGCCAAGAATAATGACAGACTAAATAGTAAAATTAACGGTGAGAGCATCACCCAAACATCAGTAGTTAAGTTTTTAGGAGTACACATTGATGACAGATTAAATTGGAAGGCAGAATTAACACATTTAGAAAGTTCTATTAGTTCTTCTTGTTATGTACTCAGAAGTCTTAGAAATGAGGTAAGTCGAGAGCATTTAAAAATGGTATACTTCGCGTTAATAGAATCCAAATTGAGATACAGCATCCTTTTTTGGGGGGGAAGCTACGCGTACAATATTCACAAGGCATTTGTCGCCCAGAAAAGAGCGATTAGGACCATAGTAAGAATCCAGCAAACAGAATCTTGCAGACCGTTTTTTGACGAACTGAGAATTTTGACAGTTCCGTGTTTATACATCCTAGTTTTACTCTCGCATCTGTCTAAATACATATATGACTATGAAACGCTAGAAGAGAAACAAATCAGAGAGAGCACTAGAAGAAGATTTAGAAACAAATTATGTACCGAGGCTTGATATTGTTAAACATAGCGCTTATCACAACTCGGTTAAGCAATTTAATAAATTACCTGTACAACTAAAGTCATTATTGCATAAAAATGAATTCTTAATCGAACTCAAGCAGTTGTTGTTAGAAAAATGCTATTACAGCCCGCTAGATGGCGCTGTGTAGTAAACACATCAAAAAAGAGTGCTCCGTAAAAAGATTATAAATTAATTGTAAATAATATGTATAAATAAATGTATTAGTGTTAATTTAGTGTATAGTATTGCAATGAACATTGTGTAGTGTTATCACAACTTTTAAAACGACATTAACAATTTTAATTAAGAAATAAAAAATGAAAGGAAAACTTCTAATAAACAGTGCTATAACAGTGACAATATTATATAAAAGTGAAAAACAATAGCTTCACGACACGTAAGTCTTATAAACAAGTGTACTTGTAGTTAAAAACGATTTATCATCGAAAACTTATTATTGAATGTGAGTGACTAAGTGCAAAAAATTCCAGAGTGTTGAGTCATTCGTAACCGCTCTTGTGTTTTTAAAAATCATATAACTACGATTAAGAACACCAATTTCAACAAGGTCTATCAATAGCTTTGTGGCTAAGTTGGTTAAGCTTCAACTATAAGGTACCGGTAATCGTAGGGAACCGAGTTCGATCCTACGCACCGCCACCATTTGTCTTTTTGTAAATTATAAAATTTATATAACTTATAAAATAAGTACTACGTAAGAAAAAGCGTACTGTACAAAAAACTGTGGATTAAAACAAATATTGAAACAGACTACAAATATTAAAAAATGAATTTCTTAGATAATATCACCTTCCGACGTAATCGAACTAAATCAGATTCTATATTAAACGACAGCAAAGCTTTGATGACACAAACGATCGATACCGATGGAAGTATAATGTTATCTGATGACGAAGATAATGAAATGGACAAACTAAGGCAACAAATTATTAAACTAACTTCCGATTTGCAAAGTGCTCACGCAGAAATAGATAACCTTACATTGGCAAATATTAAACTCTCCAATTTAAATGACGAATTAACAAAGAAAAATGAATTACTTACAAAAATAACAAGTAGTCCCCTCAAGCTCTCACGATGTAGTCCTATTAAGAACCGAAAGACACCTAATACATCAAGCATAAATAAATGCACACAGACAGACACCATGCCAGGGCCTATTAAAAAATCTGCTCCAGAGATTTTATGTAACTACACTCCAGAAACATGTATTAGACCGGGAGCATCTCTAACAAACACTCCCATAAAGATAAAAGAAGTCAACGGTGACATCATAAAAGATACTCCTTGCAATGGTAGAAGTGATTACGTTAAGAAGGACAGGAAGTTATGTGTACTTACAAATAGTAACCTTAACAAATATGAACCACACTACATAGAAGAGGCGTTTGCAGCACAATTTGACTATTGCCGTTATGTTACCCCCCAATGTTACATTGAACATTTATTACGTAATATAGAAAAGAAGCTTATGAACTTTACTTTATATGATTACTGTATAATTATGCTAAGTGAATCAGATTTCAAAGGTATGCCTTACTTTACAAAAATAATAAATCACATAAAAACCTGTCTACAGCAGGTAACGTTCAAAAATGTTATTATATGCTTACCTACGTATATAAGAGGAGCTCCAATCTACAATTATAAAATTGAAACTTTTAACAATTTGTTATTCATGGACAATATGACTTGTAAATATGCATACTTGTTTGATCCTAATCAACACCTAAATCTTGGTATGTTTTCTTTATTATCGGGTAAAGTAAATAAGTATGGTATAGAGGCTATATATAAAAATATTATGAAAGAGATTAATGTTGATCTAACTCTTTTTCCGATTTTAACACTGTCACAAAACAGTGAATGTCCCGATCAGATAGACACAGATACTTTTTTTCGTGAATAAGTCTACCCAACTTTCCTATAAAAATAATAATCACATAAATTACGTTAATAAAAACTCACCTCTACCTACCTACAATATTTTTCTACAAAATGTCTGTGGTATAAGCAATAAACGCGATGAATTTGAACTGTATTTTGACACACTTCCTGCGCTCGACTATATATGCATGACTGAACATTTCCTTACTAAAACTTCTGCACCATTGCTAAATATAAATGATTATAAACTTCTTACATATAATACTAGGACTAACAAAAAAAGAGGTGGCAGTTTAATCTTAGGACATGCAGATAGAAGAGTGTTGGAGTGTTCACAAATAAACAATCTGTATATTGAAGGATGTTTTGAAATATGTTGCATAAGAGATATTGATACAGGGTTATTTTTATCATGTTGCTACCGAAGTCCTGATGATAAGAATTTTGAACTATTCTTAAGCAAACTTGAAAAAGTGCTTGAGCATTTATTTAATAGGAAGGCTTTAGTTTGTGGAGATTTTAATGTCGATTTATTAATAGAAAGTAAAAAGCGCTCGGAATTTTTAAATTTACTACGATGTTACAACTTTAGAGCCGTCGTTCACGATGCTACCTTTATTCGTAATAATTCATTTTCATGTATAGACAATTTCGTAACTAATATAGATAGTCGATTTTTTGGAAACCTTATCAATGACAACAATGGATTAGCTGATGGACACAGTGGACTTCTATGTGAAATATCCCTTCAAAAACTTAGTGGATGTGACAAACCACCAATGGACCAATTTATCATAATAGAAAAAAGAGTAATTAATAACAAATCTCACGAAAATTTTAAAAATATATTGACAAAAACAAATTGGACTGATATGAGTATTAACGTATTCTTAAATAAATATATTGATCTCTTTAGACAAACTTATAAAAAAAAAGCAATTAAAATAAATTTACAACGAAAAGGCTTAAAAGTTAAATGGGCTACTAACGGCATTCGAGTCTCTAGTAAAATGAAAAGGTTACTATGTGTAGCTGGAGGTACTCACAACGAGTCCATTCTTTCTTACAAAAACAAATATGTGAGACTATTTAGGAGAGTAATAAAAGCAGCAAAAAGAATTTCAGTAAGTAGTCTCCAAAAAATTTGATTCAAGTCCTGAGCTTGTAGTATTTGCAGATGACACAAATGCTATTATTAATTCACATAATATTAATTCGCTAAACCAAAAAATTAATAATGCACTCATTGATTTTAATAAATGGTTTTCAGCTAACAGCCTAGCAATCAATACAAATAAGACGAATGTTGTACTATTCAAATCGACTACGCGAAACACTGACAATCTCGACATTCAATTATGCGGAAACCAATTAAATGTAGTAAACACAGTTAAATTTTTAGGCATGTATATTGACTCATTATTAAATTGGCAAAATGAATTAAACGGCATTCAAGAATCAATTTCTTCTGCTTGTTTTGCCCTTCGAAGTTTAAGAGATGTAGTAACTGTAGAACAGCTAAGGGCTGTGTATTATGCCTTAGTTGAGTCGAGACTGAGGTATAGTATACAATTTTGGGGCAACAGTTACAAATATAATTGTGAAAAGGCCTTCATAATTCAAAAACGGGCTATAAGAACTATAGTTAGAATTCCACAGTGGGAATCATGTAGAGAACATTTTAGGAATTTATCTATACTTACTGTTCCTTGCTTATATATATTAACTGTTTTGACTCAATTATCCAAATACATGCCAGAATTTGAAACTGCGGATGAAAGATTAGTTAGGGAAAGCACTCGCCTAAAGAACTTAAAGCATCGTTTTATACCTACTATGAATATAACAAAACATAGTGCGTTATATCAGAGCGTAAAATTGTTTAACAAACTACCCATCGATTTAAAAAAAGATATTTATTTAACACATTTGTTTAAAAAAAGACTAAAAGCCTTCCTGTTAGAAAAATCTTTTTATAGTGTAGATGACTTTACTGACTTATCTTATAATTGACATTAGAATTTGCATGAAATTGACATAAAAGATTTTTATTTGACATTAGATCATTGACATTAGATTAATATCATTATTTATTTAATTTTTAATTGAAATTGTTTTTGATAATATAATAATGCTAGTATTTGATTTATTTATTCAATTTATGCAAATTCGATAGTTATGATTTTTATGTTAATGTGTACCTACCTAATTATATTCTATGTTTTAGTAATTATTAACTTATGTGTATTAATGTATTTCAAACACAATTGTAAAATATTGTTTATGAAATGAATAAATGAAAATGCAATGAAATTATTCCACCAATGACATGTAAACATCTAAATTATAATTTGTGTAGTAAAAATGGTTTTGAAATTTCACTTTTAAATATTATTATTATTATACAGTACCTATACCAATTATTATTATTATTATTATTTTTGAAATGCTAATTTATATTGTTTTTTATTATTATTATTTTTGACATGCTAATTTGTTTATTATGATGATGATGATAATATTATTATTTAATTTCAATTTATTATTGGATTTGTAATTTTGTTTTTTTGTGTATAATTTGTGTTATTGATATTCACACACAATGTAAAAATTGTTTTTGAATAAATAAAATGAAATGAAATGAAAAGAAATCTCTTTTGCTGGCATCTGGTACACATTACGACCTTTAGCTATACATCGTCATTACAAAAGATAAACCCTACATCTGGCATGCATAATAATCTTAACTATTTAAAACGACATAACACGGATACAAAATGAACACTCTTAAATCTAAAATACCACATTCGGCCATCCTGCAATGACATTTGCCCTCAAATGTCGTCGTTTCGTTTTTCGCCTACTTAACAGTCTATATAACAATAATACACGTCTTTTTGTTACTCGCAAACATCGTTGTACAATCTTAATTATTTGTGACACAAGTAAATACCTAACAGCTACCTTAATATAATATGAGAGTTTCACCATACTCTTAAAAATAATATTCCCATGATATTTCACGTTTATGTGTAAAGTCTTCATTAGCCCGTGCTGAGCCGCAACTTCTAAATTCATCAAATCTTTTACTACTTTTTGTTCTGAAGGAGCTAATCTAAGTGGTCGTGATACTACGGGTTTATCTGACTTTACACTTTTGTTCGTTTTTATGTTGACCTCACTTATTGCTAGCGGCTTATTACATAAAACAGCTTTAAACAATGTTAAATCGTTCTCTAAGCATACATCATTATCGTCTTTGTCATTAACTATGTCATTTACAGAACACATCTGTTTCTTATAAAGCGGCGGTGCTTCCAACTTTTCATGCACACTCATACATATTAAAGGCAGGTCACTAATTGTCTCTACTAAAGCTAAAACTTTAGAGTCTCTAACTTTCACTTTTTCTTCTTCAAATCGCGACTCTATACACACAACATTAGTCATCGAGGCACTCTTCAAAACTGTGTGTTCAAATTCACTACACTCATATGACTTTGCATCGTCTATTTTCTCAGAGCACACAGCACTCACGCGATCTTCTTCACAATGTTTCACGGCTTTCGTCGTAGTTGTCGTAGCGTCGTTCTTCTTCTTCTGTTGACGCATGGTGCGTCCTGATTGGCACCCTTTTCTTCAATGAATGGTTTATTTTGCTTCTTTTGTTGACTACGTTCTCGTTGCACTGGTTTACTTTCAATCTTTTTTTCCAAATTCGTCTTTCAGTGCTCGTTTCAACATAACCCACGACTTTCTGCACCTCCCATATTCAACGAATTGAACGAATAGCTTCGCTGCCCCAATTAGTAGCGCTTTAGCGCAAACGACCATATGACCCTCAGACCAACCGCAACGTAACGCCATGTCTTCAAGCTCGTTAAGCCACTGTTGTACGTCAGAGTGGTCCTCACCACTGAACTTCTTCAGTGAGTCTTTTACTTCATGAAAGGTCCACAATACACGCCGTGATTCATTAAATCTTCGAATTACTGGTGTTTTGATTTCATCATCGTTGTCGTCGACGTCGTCGTCTTCATCGTCGTCTTCATCATCGTCGTCTGCTTCTTCTTCATCGTCAGAAACGTGCTCCCGTTCCAGTATAAGTGCCATCTTTAGCCTCGCCAACAACTCAGGCCTACGACCTGTCACCCGGAGACGCCGTTGTCTAAGCTCCTCTTTGAGCTCAAACACACTCATTTGCGCAAGCTGGACGTCTTCCAGCTCCCCTACGCTTAAGTCTCCTGCAACCTTGTCGCCTATACCTGCCATGGCCTTTACTAACTTGCGCACTTACTGAAACTTGGAAGGCAATGCACTGACACGTCTTTTCGTCGTTACGTCTTAATCACATCTTCTTCGTCTTTACGTCGTTATCGTCGTTATCGCCTTCATGTCTTTACGTCTTTACGTCTTCACGTCTTCACGTCTTCACGTCTTCACGTCTTCACGGCTTCACGTCTTCATAAACTCATGATTTTCTTGCTCGCTGTGATCCCGGACGAGCCCCCAAAATGTAGTATCGTAATTGGTGGTGGTTGGTGATACTAATAATTAGTGGAATCACAGGGCAAAGAAATATCACAAGTGTGTATGTGTGTGTGCTTCTTTTATTTCATGAAAGACAAGTGACTGCCTTATATTAAATTTACGTCTTAGAACTACTAAACTATACTCGTACGTCGTGTGCATCTACGACTGATGCTCGTCGTCAACTGATGTCTTATAACTGATGACTTATAACTAAACTTACAAAATAAATCATCTGAATACTACTGACTACCTGGGCCTCTCACCCCACTTAACGATACCCTTAACTATACCCTTACTTATACAACTTAAAACAATTCTATACACCATATCTATTCTAAATTTGATACAAAAACTCATCGGTTCACCACAAAAACTACTTGGCGCCATACTTACAAATCGTTATAAATACTTAAGGACGCCATTAAATCACTATTGTCTGACATAGGCACCAAGAATTCTTAAGAAATCTCTTTTGCTGACATCTGGTACACATTACGACCTTTAGCTATACATCGTCATTACAAAAGATAAACCCTACATCTGGCATGCATAATAATCTTAACTATTTAAAACGACATAACACGGATACAAAATGAACACTCTTAAATCTAAAATACCACATAAATGATTACCTTAATGACAATTCAATATTTTAAGATTTTTTTTTTTTTTTTTTTTTTTTTTTTTATATATTAATTTGAATTAAATTATATCATGCATTACTTATTTTAATTATTTTGCTGACATTTATATTGAATTAATTGAATTGACATTGTATAATCTCATTACCAAAATTAATTACTATGTACTATTATATGTCTTCTCGTTACATAGCTTTGAAATTTGTATTACCATTAATTAGATTGTTATAAGAATAATTGTAAGTAACTATAATGATGTAAATATAAGTAACTATATAATGTATTTAAAAATAATATTTGTATGCCTTATAGCAAAATATGGGTTCGTCATCAACTCGACACGAGAGACTGATCACACGTGTGTCCAGTTGGTGAAACTTTAAATTAGTACTAATTATTTTTTCGTCATTTCGACATGCCAAGGTTTCTATGTATGTCCACATAGTGAAATTTAAAATAAATTACTTTTATGTTTTCGTCAACTGGACACACGTTCACATTTTACCCGAATTCATAACAAAGTACAGTCACGCAGATAATTTTTTTGAATCAGAATTATCATTGTCCTCTAAATGTCCTACTGCTAGGCACGGGTAATTTTGTAATTATTCACCATTTATGAATTTAAAAAGATTGTATTTTTAACACCGATAGTGTTCGAAAGTCACTATTACCATGTTACTATGCTTGTCTATAATCTTCAACATGGAACCAGTTTTATTACACTCTTTTGTATTCCCGGCGGCCTGCGACTTAAAATGACGTAGTCTGCTCTAATTTATTTATTTATTTATTTAGGTACACAAAACAGAGCATAATACAATTACATTAAAAAAGTAAATACATTTTAGTTTCGATTTAAACTATGTTCCTAATACATGTGTACACATCATGATCCACTAGGTATAGACTGTGTTAACTAATTAGAAAAATAAAAATAAGAGCAAAAAAGAAAACACATTTTAAAAACAAAAAAAGAGAAGGAACAATTAAAAACAAAAAAAAAAACAAACAAAAAAATAATATTTAAATACTAAAACGGCTAACAATAAAAGTAAGTACTTATAGCTAATTCAAATTCAAATTGAACATAATATGTCTAACATTACATCTAAATTTGGATTCTAAACTGTTAAATATATCTAAGGTGGTGTGGTGGTCTGGTAGCAAGTCGTTGTATAATCGACACATCCTCACAATTGGATTGTAAAATGATGTGTTATTCACGTGTACATTTAAGATGAAACTCTTGAGATGGGGGTGGCGTGATCTAAACCTAGTGTTAAAATTAACAAGAGCCAGCAAGTCGGGGCAGTCTATTTTAGCATGGACTATTTTATGAAGACACATGAGATCAGTACTCTTGCGGCGGGACTCCAAAGACAACAAGTTAAACTTGCGTAGTCTGTCTCTATACGTTGGCAGTTCCTGGTTAAGATTGTATCTGTAACACATTATTCTGAGGCATTTCTTTTGTATTCTTTCTATTCTATTTATATGAATAGCGTAAAACGGAGACCACACGGCTGAATTGTATTCCAATATACTACGAATTAAGCTATAATATAGGTAAATGAGACTTTGTGGCTTTTTAAAATCTTTAACTGTCCGAAGTACAAATCCAAGTAGGCTGGTGCTTTTATTAATTATGTGGTCATAGTGAGCATGGAATGTCAGTTTTTCGTCAAATTTAATGCCTAAGTCATTAACAATATTCTTTCTGTCAAGGGTGTAGCCGTTTAAGTTGTAATGAAAAAGTATTTTGTGAATTTTATTTGTGAAAGATATGACACAACATTTATTGACATTAAGACTCATTTAGTTTTCGCGACACCACTCATCAACACTAATCAGATCCGCCTGAAGAATCTCCGCATCTTTAATATTGTTGACAACAGAGTAAATCTTTAGGTCGTCAGCGTATAAAAGACATTGACTCTTAAGCCTTTCTACAAGGTCATTTATAAAGACAACAAAGAAAAGGGGCCCTAAATGGGATCCCTGTGGTACCCCGGAGGTGATGGTTGCAGGTGATGAAAGTTCGCCCTTGAGAGATACCAGCTGACTCCTATTACTCAGGTACGACTCAATCCAACGAAACAAGCTCCCATGTATACCGTAGTTAGATAGTTTTGCACACATTAGAGAATGGTTGACCTTGTCAAATGCCTTGGAGAAATCGGTATAAATGGAGTCGACCTGTTGTCTCCTACCTACTGCGCAGCACAAGTAATTTTTGTAAACAAGCAGGTTAGAGAGAGTAGATTTATTCTTAACGAAACCATGTTGGCTTTGCGAAATAGAAGAAATAAAATGATGGTATAGAGAATCATAAACGACGGCCTCGAAAAGCTTTGCCATGCAGGACAGTATACTGATGGGTCTATAATTTTCACAGGATGATTTGTCGCTTGATTTGTGAATGGGAACAATAAATGCTATTTTCCATATGTCAGGAAACACGCCAGAGCGAACAGAACTTGAAAAAATAATAGATAGGGGTACACTTAGCTCTTCTCCACACATTTTGACGAAAAAAAGTGGAATACGGTCTGGGCCTGGTCCTTTATTACAGTCTAAGACGCGGATTTTGTTAAGAACATCATTTTTCGTTATATTAATGAAACTTTGAAGGCGAGTTTCTTTATTTTGAGGCTGAGAGGAGGTATAGTTCGTAGATAATGCCGGTTCAAATACAGAACTAAAATAATCAGAAAATAGATTGCATATACCATTATGACTGGAAGAACTCCGGTTGCCATAAGTCATAGTTAAAGGTATTTCATTTGTGTTTTTTCTAAAGTTAAGAAATCTCCAGAAGTTCTTGATGTCAAGTTTTAGGGATGATTCTACTGAGGCAACGTATAAGGCATAGTCCTCTCTCATAATTTTTTTACATCTGGCACGAAGTAGGCTGAAAGTGTCATAATCCCGAGGATTCTTGAATTTGTGATAAAGCCGATGATATTTTAATTTTTCATTTAAACTACGTTTTAGAGAAGCGGAAAACCATGTCGGAAATTTGTGAGAATCGTCTTTAAATACGGGTGTGTGCTGTTCAATTATTGCATTTATGATAGTATAGAATTTATCAACGGCAGAGTTAATATCAAGATTTCCTAAAACAGTGTCCCAGTCCACAGCATTAAGCTGATCTTTGACTGCGTCGTAATTACACTTGAAGTAATTCAACCGTATGCACCGGCATGGCTTTAAAGTTTTCGCCGTGTTGGTGATGCAGTAATCTATCACTAATGAGGGATGGTGGCCATCCAAACGACTTAGAGGCTCTGATCCATAAACCTGAACAGACCTTATATTCGATAAAATTCAATCCAAGTAGCGATTATTTTTATTGGGAATGTTGTTAAATTGGTATAAGCCACATAGACTTATAGTTTCCACAAGGAGGTTGGACCTCTGATCCAGTGGTAGCCCAGGTGTAAACCTATCAGAACAGTCAGGTGTAGGTGACCATGTAATGTGCGGAGTGTTGAAGTCACCAATAAGTAGCACATCCCCTTCAATTGAATTATCTACTATTACTTGCTGACAGTTATCGTGAAAACTTTTGAGAAGTTGAATAGGCAGATCTGGTGGGAGATAGCACACACATAAATTTAAATAAATAAGTTTAGAGTCAGATGAGGTAAATGAAAACCACATATCCTCGACTGAGGACTCCCAAGACTGCTGACGTGTAATATTTATGTGCTTTTTGACAGCGACCAAAACACCACCTCCCTCGACTTTTTTAATAGATGTGTCGCACCTATCTCGGCGGAAGATATTGTACCTATTGTCAACTAACTCCGAATCAAAAACACTATGATTTAGATTAGTTTCTGTTAAACATATTACGTCATAATTAGAGTTAAGAACATTTAAATAGAAGTCTATAATCTTAGATCTGATACGATTGACATTTTGATAGAAAATTAACATTAAAGGAAGAATGAATCCCGAGTAATATAATCATTGTAAAATAAAAAAGAAGAAAATGAGAAAATAATTTGATAATTTTAATTTAGTTTATCTAACATATCTAAATTTTTGATGTGAATGTGGTCAGCCCTCTCAGTTTTGCGGACATATACACGCCCATATTTCACCCATACAAATTTATAACCCAGTTCCTTTGCCCTTTGTCTAGTTGCAGTGTGTAGGGTTTTGCATTCGGGCGACAAATGTTCCGAGACGTAAATTTTTCCATTGTTTCCTGAAAGTCCTAGGTGGCTACAATTCAATGGGTCATCTTTATTTGACTTTCTAAACCTACGACAAGCTGAGAGAAATTGATCCCTCGGTGACGAGTTAGACAAGGTGATCAGAATATTGCGAGGGCGCTCCGAGGTTGCATTCATCTTCGCCACTCTCCTACAGGATACTCATCCGCCATCTGCATTCCAATGTTCCCGCTAAGAGTCTTGAATAAAGTGAGAACGTTTTCGTTTCTGCCTTCTGGTACAGCTTGTAATTCAAGATTTTGGCTTCGCGATATCTTTTCTATAGAGGATACACGGTTAATCAGAAGATTTATCTCTTTTTGCAAGTTTTTGTTAGTTTTTTCTAATTCATTAATAATGATACTCTTCGATTCCAATTTTGACTTTATATCCACCTGATCCGCGCATATATGATCTGTGGTTTTAGTAAAATCATCAGTCAGATTTTGAATGGCAGATGAGACTTCAGACTTAACTTGTTTCTTAACCTCTTCCGCGACAATCGTACGAAACTGCGACATTAGTTGACTCAGTGAAACGGTAAGCTTTTGGTCCAACAAATTGCTGATATTCTCCATTGTGACTTCATTGTTTGACTTATATGCTAGTTTATTATTGGGCGGCGTGTGCATGTCATCGTACGACATATTGACAGAGTCGTCCTGTAGCGCAACTTGTGCAGTTGAAGCATTCGACTTGTTACGTCGAGTAATGTTATCGCACAACGGACATAGCCACTTTAACTTATCGTTTCTCGTTAGGTTTGAGAAATGCTCGGTATTTATATTCAAACAACGATAATGATGATTGCAACAACATTGGCTACATTGCAGAAGATCAACTGAAGAAATATGACCACTACAAGTCGAACAGCTCATTCTTAATGCACAAAAAGTGTACAAGGTGTTTGGTTAGGATTCAAACTCGAGTCGCCGCAACCCGTGTATACCGCAACGCTTATCCAATCGTCTATGGTGACAGTTACTCCAGCACGTAAAATTAAGAATTAGTATTGACCGAGAACAGTTACAGATTATGACGACACACAATTCATTAGCAATCAATGTCTTGATATTTTTACATTTTTGTGGGTACTGTGACAAAAAGTTTCGCTTATATTAGTTTTTAAGGCCACTTATTATTTATTGCGATTACTTTTATTGATTTTGTTATACTGGTATTAATTGTAGTTCACTTATAATCGTTAAAAATGTCTACTCACAGTTTGGTTTCGTGCCCGGATCACTTATTTATTATAGACTTTATCACTGCACAGAAAGTTGTTTATATTGTTATTATGTTCAATTTTTTCAAGTAGATAACACTTTTATGTTCACTATTGGCACTTATCTAATATAAATACAGTATTTGTTGGTTTAATTACACATTTGGACTATTATTTTACAATTATTTTAACACAGCGCGTTGCTCACCGTGCCGCTAGCGACACCCGATTTTGGTTGAAGCAGGTAATAAATCCCAACCCGGTAACCCTTTGGTCATAATTCGTTATCAGTTTACTTCGTTTGGTGTGTGCATTAAGTGCAGTATTTGTGCCATTTAAAAGTGACGTGGATTTTAATATAGGTAAGTATTCAGTAAGTTTTAGATTTAACAACGTATTTTTTTAAATTATTTTAATTTAGCTATGCCGCGGTATTTAATTCCTTATAAAAAAAACTTGTTTATTGTTTCATGTAAAGACAAATATGTCTATAGAAGAAGTCGCAGGCTCATCATTGGCAAACAGAAATACATTTTCATTCATAACTTCCCAAAGAAATCAACCAATTTTATTAAAAGATGGATACAAATATGTACACCTAAGAAAAAATAAAGATAAATCTTCAATGTGGCGTTGTTCGAAAAAGTAAACTTGTCGAGCTATGATCAAATTAAATTTCAATAACACCACTATATTAAAAACAACTGATCATAATCATGAGGGTGATATAACGAATAACGAGATTCTAATGAATTTAAATGATTGTGAGGATCAAGTAAAGCATAATCTAGCTGCTTCTGTTCCAAGTCTATACTTTGACACTATTGAGCGAATGGAAGAAAAAGGACTACATTTAGTTGCAAATATCCCACGTTTCCAAAGTGTGAAGAATAAACTATATAGAAAAAGGAACAAATCATTGGGCGTTCAACGCATTTCATTCAATAATATAGCCGAAACAGTTGTACCTGAGCAGTTTCAAGATATCTTGCTTGCGGATCGCATCGGAGATCAACGTATTCTCGTTTTTGCCCACCACAACATGAGAGAGATTGTTGCAAACTCTAAAAGATTCTTCTGTGATGGAACGTTTAAAACATGCGTTAGAAAGTTCCATCAGCTATTCACAATTCATGTCGATATTGGAAGTACGGAATATCATACAAATATTATTCCCACTATTTATGCTTTGCTGCCCAATAGAACAGTTGAAAGTTACAAAACATTATTTTGTTTAATTAAAAGCCAAATACCGGAGTGGAACCCAGAAACCATCACATGTGATTTTGAAAAGCCTCTTATTCAAGCTTTGCAATATGAATTTCCGAATATAAAAATTGTGGGATGCTATACTCATTTCAAGAGATGTCTGTGGAGAAAAGCAGAAATGTTGCGACTAACAAAGTCTAAATTGGGAAAAGATCACGTGAAGAGATGTTGTACATTGCCACTTTTACCGATTGACGCACAACCAGATGCCTGGTTATATATCATGGCGGAATGCTTAAACACTGAAGATGCAACAACATTTAACGACTATTTTATCAAAACGTGGCTGGATGATAATTCTGATTATGCAAACACATACAACTGTTATAAAGAACATCATCGCACTAATAATTCTGTAGAGGCATGGAATGCCAGAATAGCCAAAAAATTAAAACGGAAACCAAATATAGTACAGTTCCTGGTCGCGATCAAAAGAGACATGAATGATTTTTGGCGCCAGGTAATGATGAACGGACCTATATCAAGAAAAAAAATGGAAACTATCAGAATGAACACTATGATCGCAGACACTGTTAGAAAGTTTGAATCAAGAGAAATTAGCATCGGTCACTGTATCGAAAAATTGAAGTAAATAAAAATATCTTTACATTGTTAGGAAAAATTATATTCTATATTTTATTGTTGATTGTATTGATCTCTATATTATCTTAGTCTAGTCTTAGTAAAATGATTGTGATACTATTAGTTTAATTATTATTATTACTGTAATACTCTTTTTTCTAAATGCCATATATTATTGTTACAGAGTTGTGTGGAATGATTATTATTGTTTGTAAAATTATCTATTATTGTTATCTCATAAGTATGCACCATTGATGACTATTTTGTTTGATATTTTATTTTGTGCCACCTATACCTACTCAAGATTGAATGTTTCGACTCCGCTCTCATATAAACTTTACTGCAAACTGCAACTAGTAGGTACATTTAAGTTTGTATAGGAGTGGAGTGTATCGTTCAATATTAAAAAAGTCATTGAGTTCAAGCTTTAAAAAGAAAAAAATATATTTTTCTAAGTTAAGTTATTTGATATTTCTGTGATGATTTTAAATTATTAGGTATATTTAGAATGTTTAGATCTAGCTAAGTATGCTTGCCTTTATATTAACAAATCCTCTAATAAATATTTGATTGTTACACATTTCTTTTATTTCAATTTTTACCCTGACTGTACCTTTTTTTGGAAAAAACCTAGGTGTGTCCAGTTGACGAAAACATAAAAGTAATTTATTTTAAATTTCACTATGTGGACATACATAGAAACCTTGGCATGTCGAAATGACGAAAAAATAATTAGTACTAATTTAAAGTTTCACCAACTGGACACACGTGTGATCAGTCTCTCGTGTCGAGTTGATGACGAACCCCAAAATATAGTGATACCTCCCTGTTTGTAACACCTAACACACTAACCTATGTTTACAAATAAACGATTCTGATTCTGATTCGGATTCTGAAGTAATTGGTGTCACTTTCTTGAGATTGGAAGTTGACAATCAATGTTCCTGGAACATGAACCTCACATTGAAATGGTTTGCAGTAAAATCAACAAATTTGCATATGCACTTTGAAGGCTAACTAAAATATGTAATTTCAGAATTGCTATGCAAGCCTATCACGGATATGTTGCATCTCAGTTAAGGTACTGCGTACCGCTTTGGGGAACTCAGTAGATGTTAACAAAGTCTTAATAGCGCAGAAACAATGCATTAGAGCACTTCGTAATGTAGACTGCACGACGTCATGCAAATGGTTATTCCCAAAATTAAATGTATTAACGCTACCGTCTTTTACATATACGAATTCTGTTTGTTTGCGAAAAAACATAATAGGCTGTGGCAAAAAAACATAATAGGATTGTAATTTTAATTGCAGATATCCAACTAGGTTGTTGCTACCAAATATAAAGACCCACTATTGTCACAGGAACTGTTACCCTATGATTGTGAGGATTTATAACGAACTTCCTGAAAATATAAGAAATCTTCCACTAAACCAGTTTAAGCGCAGTCTACATTTACGGTTAACAGATAAATGTTTTTATTCTGTTCGAGACTTTCTATCGACTCGACATATTTAGGTAGCTTAAGTATATATATGATAAGCGAAACATTAAAATTTAATAAATAATAATTTATTTGGTATTCAATTATGACATTATAATATTATTATAAACTAGCTGACCCGGCGAATTCGTTCATTGTTAACGACACCCCCAAAACGACACCACTGGGGTGTCGTTAACAATAAGCATTTGTTGACGACACCACCGGCACCGTAATGTTGGGATAACTTATCGCTTAAGAATTTATTATCGAGCTAGTATACTCTCAATGGTTAATAAACATATGCAATTGTATCTTTTTATCTCTTTCTCTAATGCACTGGCTGATAACGTTTATGACGTTCAAGAGATAAATTATGTGTCATTTGTGAAGTTAATCAATATATTGACATTTCTAATTTTTTCAATAACTTTCGAAGAAAAGGTTAACAATGTCTGAATTCAGATTAATAAATACCAATGGCGGAGTGGCCTTACTTTTAGGCAAGTATAAATATCATAAACATAAAAATTATGCAGATGGATCAGTATATTGGAGATGTTCCTCTTACAAAAAGTTGAAATGCCATGGAACAGTTACTACTAAGGTAGGTATGCTATAGATAGAGGCCACTTCCTACTACATATTTCTTGCTCCTGAAATGAGGAATTGTGTGTTTGCTCTTGTTTCAGGATAAACAAATACATGCATTTGGCAAATTACATACATGTGAGCCAAATGTGCACAAAAATGATGCTCTTAAAATAATGCATGAGCTTAGGGAAACCGTTATAACAAGTGATGAACCCATACCGAAACTTTACAACGATGCAACAAACTCCTTCAAAGAGACTGGCTTAGAATTAGTGATACCTATACCCTCATTAAATAATTCAACTAGTTTTTTGTATGGTGCACGGAACAAGAGTTTGGATTTAAAAAAAACGGTATACAAATCTGTCAGTGAAATAGAAATTCCATTGAAATTCCGTGATCAGATTTTAGCAGATTATTGTGACAAGGATGAAAAAGTTCTAGTATTTTGTAATAATAATTGCAGGCAAGTAATAGCAAATGTGACAGAATTTTTTATAGACGGCACTTTTAAAACGTGCCCAACTCCATTTACTCAGATTTTCTCTCTACACGGAGATATTGGCAGCACATTGGATAACACTAATATTGTACCATTAGTGTTCGCACTAATGACCCACAGGCGGCAGAGTAGTTATTTTAAACTGTTCAGCATGATTAAGTCGCAACTTGCTAACTGGAAACCTATTAAAGTACATTCTGATTTTGGAATGGCATCAATGAACGCATTAAAAATGTTATTCCCCAATATTGTCCTGAAAGGTTGTTACTTTCACTGGTGCAAAAACATTAACAAAAAAGCAGATAAATTAGGTCATTCAAAAGTTTATGCAGAAAAAAGAATAATAGGGTTAACAAAGGCGTTAGCGTTGCTGCCTTCACAATATATCATGGAAGGGTGGCAATTTATAAAGGCGTTGTGTGCAGGCAATATACAAATGTCACAATTTACAAAATATGTGAAAACTTTTTGGTTGAAGAAACATTCGTTTGATGTGATTAGCGTATTCGGAGAAAGGCATCGCACCAACAACGTGCTTGAGGGATATCATTCAAAATTGAATAAAAACATAAACACCAGCAACAAAACATTGTTACGTTTGTTGAATAAAATTATGCCATACCAAGGGTCAGGATCCATTACAAAACAAAGGAAAAAAAAGCAGATCACTAACGACAATATGATCATGGAAATCCAGATAGGATTAGTGTCTGGAAGTCTCTCAGTAGGCCAAGCCTTGGAGCAATTAAGAAACTAAAGATACTTTTCCTTCACAGGGTATCTATTAGTTTATTTTGTTGCCAACTGATAAAATATTATTATTATATTTTACGTTTTGGTTTATTAACATTCGCTCACTTTGCTATGATGAGTGAATAAATAACGAGTAAGCAAAAACTTTTTGGTTTTGGATCCCAAAAAGTTCATACACTTCGTTGAAAAAAGAGAAAATTGTCACTCGTGTCAGGCGATTCTCGAACATTTGCCATTTGGAAAAAATTGTGAAATCGTTGATTTTTGAATAGTCAAATGTCGAAACGATCCAAACATGTGCTTGAAAATAAAAATGCTGATTTTGACGCTTCCTATAGTCAAACCTGGGATACTCAAGATACTCAAATGCTCTATGAGCAATATCACGACGTAAATGTTTGTTCTGTTGATGTTAATCCCTCAACTTCACAAACGGTACAGAACAAAAAAGAAGTTGGCATTCAATCTGAAAATTATAATTGGGGAAAGGACAACAATGTCAGTACACAAACTCCTGAAATGGCTAATGAAGCAAGCCTGCAAGAAGCAAATCGTAAATTCGGTGAATTGATTGGTCAAGAACTTAACAACGTACCTGTCGTAAAAAGAAGACAGATAATGTTTGAAATATTATTGAGCTTCGAACAAGGTAAATAAAAATATCTTTACAGGTTCTTTTTATTTTATTTATTATTTTGGTATAGGTACGTACGAACATACAGCAGGGTAACAACACTATTTGTTAGTGGTGTAGTCAACAAATGCTTTTTGTTAACGACACCCCAGGGGTGTCGTTTTGGGGGTGTCGTTAACAATGAACGGGCGAATTTCGTACCGCCTTAGCGTAAATTTGATGCACTACTTTATTTTGTATAGCTGACATTCGTAACGCGCTTTTTTAAAAATATGCAAAATTAAATGTATATTTTTCAATCTTTCTGAGAGATTTTCTTAATTTTTTTTCCTTGTACAGAGTATTAGAAAACTACAAAAAAAAAATCAACCAAATCGGTCAAGCCGTTTTCATGCTATGTCGTGACAACGGAAAACGGGTTTCATTTATATATATATAAGATTATTTTTGCTATGGACATTGTGATAATAATTATTGAATTCATGTCATTAGTCCAAATATAATATAATTTTGCATACCACTTGTGGTAACTGTACCACCATCTACAACTTACCCGTGTTTTTGCAAATATACAATTTCATTTTATTTCAATAAATCGTTAATAAATATTGCGCAAAAAGGTATGAGGTATTTCACTACTCTCGGATGTAGAGAAATACCTCTTATGAAATAAAAATGTTTGTTTTGAATGGAGATATTCCTTGAAACAATAGACGTTAGATTATTAATAAAGGGATATTTGGACAATTTAGGAATAGCAATAAAAAGATTCAAAAACAACATGCTAGGTCCTTGGACCACATAGAATTTTACAACTCCATAAAAGTAAAATTACAAGTAGTTTGAGCCAAAATATAAAACGTTCAGTCAGTCTCCCCAGAGGTCATAAACGCATACTTTGATGAATTAGAAGTATCTAGGAATTTCTTTTTAAGTAATATCATAAACTATAATATAATAATAATAATAATATAATTTATTTCAGATTTTTTTTTTATCCATATTGTTTAGTATTACATAAGACTTACAAACTATGTTAGTAACATTATTTTATTTTTATAATTTTAATTCATATTTATTCAATCATTTCAATTCATATGATTTCCATTATATTTATTAATTATTTTAATTCATCAATTTTAATGTATTTTTTTAAATTAAATTTTAATTCATATACCTGCCGCCACTTTGCCTACCAGGTATACAATTAATGAATCCCAGCTAACTACAAAACAGGCCAACGATTCGAGAAAGGTAACCGTGTGCCGTTGGGTGGTCGAAACCATTAATGGCAGATATAAAAATCAGTTCCGTCAGCTTCGGTCTCAGAATTCTAATGTTGCGGCAAGTCAACGAAACTATCAATCAAAAGTTTATGGAGTCAGGGCATTCAGAGATAGAATGCGATAGTGTTCACTCGGCAATAGAAAACAGAGGTAGCAATGTGGATATTTTCACACCAGAGGGCTGGTACCCAGTCGCACGAACAGCTAAAACTGCAAAACCCTATTACAATGTCAAAGAATTAACATATTCAGATTTTATTGACTTTAAGTCGTACAGTAACACAGTTGTCACAAATAAAAGTAAGACAGACAGTGGAGATAATATGAACTGGCTGCTAATAAAATGGACTCAATATCGAAAAGGAAGCGAAAAAACGATATGATTTAAAAATCAAGTATCTAAGGAATACTTTAAATCTTTACCAATACAGCCCAGAGTACTGCGTAAGTCTGCTGTGTCGCTTTGCAGAAGCTCTATAACAAAAAGCTTAAAATTTCAGCAAATAAACTTAAAGATCTGAAGGATCTATGCATAAAAGGGGCTATACCTTCGGTATATCACGATTTTTATAACGGTCTGGAAGAAGGAATAATTAATGGCAGTTCGGATAGCGAATAATAGTTTTTTTTTTCTATACTTATTTTCCTTTTAAACTGTTTGATATAATTTTAGAGAAAAATAAAAACTCTTTTTTAATTATCCAGTCTACTTAGTCTATTATTAACTGACGAATTAAGCATGTCATAAGAATATAACTCCGATAGTCAAGCATATTAAGTGGCTTACACCTTATAAAATACTGTTTATCAAATAATAGTCAACAGGCCTAAGCCACATAAATTAAAAACCGTAATATTTTAATATTTATGAATTGTAACATTCAATGATTCCACATTTTATAATTTAAGGTGAGAATTTGAACTCTATATGATGCTGATTTATATTTAAAAAAAACTATTTTAGGCAAAGCATATATTTCTTAAACGTCCATAACTCAAAAATGTTGTTCTGTGGAATAGCTCCATTACCCTCCCATGCGACGATATACATATCTCCAGACGTAATACTCATATTTTTTAAGATTAACCAAGTATCTAAACGAAGTAATTCGTTTAGATACTTGGTTAATCTTAAAATAAAACATGCGTAATTCAAGGCGAACTCGAAGAGGGATCAGAGTTCAGTGACAGTGAATCCGCCATTTTATTGAGTCGGTAGAAAATAGTGGAGACGGCTTCTTGTGAATTTTAATGCTGATATTTTTTTCTTGTTGCGGGTTTTTATTTGGTTTTGGTTTTATAAGGATCTTTTTTACAATGACTTATTTGTTTTGGATTATTGCTTAATGCATGTTATCTTAGTATCTAAAAGATGATGGTTGGCTGAAACTACTGTCAATTTTATGGAATCAAAAGGCAAGGAAATATGTGTATGACTTTTATTAATGGACAGATGACTGTCTTAAATATCAACATAGTGAACTGATCATCTTAACCAAGTTACTAATTACTGGGGACGCTCGCCGCTTCGCTCTATCTTTTAAGATAGATCATAATTACTGACCGTAATTTTACTGTTATTAGGTAAAAGGCAAACCATTGACGAAAGAAGAGACGAAGTGTTTGCACGAATTGGTTTGCATTTATCAATGAACTCTGCGACCTGAAAATGCCTAACGGAAGAATTATTAGTTTTGCGGATGACACCGCGCTTTTATTTGAGGCAGACACATGGGAGCAAGCGTACGGTTACGCACAAACGGGGTTTGACGTGGTTATGACTTGGCTATATAAGAATAGACTCGCCCTAAATGTTGATAAGACCAAATATATTGGTTTTTCCATAAAAAATTCCGCCCATCCTACAAAAGATCTAAACATTGTAGCACATAGTAGCTCGTGTCTGTCCGGTACTGAAGCCTGTTTTTGTCCAGTTCTACAAAATGCTACTACAGTAAAATATCTAGGTGTTGTTCTGGACCGAGCGCTTAACTATAATGCCCATATTGATCTTCTTGTAGCAAGGACAAGAAAATTTATTTATCTGTTTAAGAATCTTCGGCTGGCTGCGGATAAAAAAGTTATAAATATGGTATATCGAAGTCTCTGTCAGTCAGCTATAACATATTGTATCACAGTGTGGGGTGGCACTTCAAAGACATGCTTATTGAAATTAGAAAGAGCTCAAAGAGCTGTACTAAAAGTAAGCAATTTTCTTCCATTTCTTCATCCCACAAAATTAGTGTATGAACTCACCGAAATGCTGACTGTTCGACAACTCTATATCCAGCATGCGGTTCTCAGGCAACACTCTCTACTTTCTTACAATCCCTATCTACTTGCAAATAAGCGACGTAAGCATGCGGTCTGTACCACGACTCGTATGAATACAGGTTTTACACATCACCAATTTAATTTTCTTGGACCGTACCTTTACAACAAATTAAATAAAATTCTAACAATCTACAAGCTAACCAAAAATCCATGTAAAACGACACTCTACAATTGGTTAAAAAAGCTAAGTTATGACGAAACTGAACAATTCATCATCGTCCCTCGCTAACGCATACCACATACACACACACACACACACACACACACAAACACACGCGTACACACACACACTTCACACACCCCATAAATTTATTATGTACTTTTCCTT
Source organism: Herminia tarsipennalis (assembly GCA_945859575.2). Classification (NCBI taxonomy): domain Eukaryota; kingdom Metazoa; phylum Arthropoda; class Insecta; order Lepidoptera; family Erebidae; genus Herminia; species Herminia tarsipennalis. Next base: position 9,402,055 of record OX243849.2, on the reverse strand, counting down.
TGCTCATATATACACTCCTTAATAGTGATTTAAAACAGTAAATCAAGCATTCATTCATACAGTTTCATACCTATTGCAATGTCAAACTGTTCTGACACTTGTATAATAATTTGTATTTTAATTATTTGTAATATGTATCCTAATTCTGATTGTATTTCCGAGGTGAGGGCCTGGTGATCCGTCACGCAGGAATTCCTAGTATGGACACCAGCCTCTCACAAAGGATCATAAAGCTTCCTAAAGAAATGTGATACCATAGATGTGTAAGAAATGCCTTTGTGAAGGGAGAAATAAATAAATATTATTATTATTATTATTATTGGTGGAAAAAAGCAAAATTATCACAACAAAAACCACTAACGCCAATAACAATAAATTAAAAAATGAAGAATAGGTACGATTAGCAGAGCGGTTTCTACGCAACAGCAGATAGCTACCCTAGGACACCGATGCAACTACGTTTGAAATGAGAAAATTTAAAGACGAATGCTCGCAAACGCAGTACCAAAATTAGGATGAATTATTTTAAGGTTACTAGTTAAATATATTTTATAAACCATAATGTTAGCACTGTGTATAAATTAACTAAATACAATATTACTTTTCCAGACTGGCGGTGGCCCTGCTGAATATATACTATCTAATGATATATTGGACCGTGTAACGGCCGGTTCACACATGTCTCCGTTTTACTGTAATATCTATCAGCACAATTAATGTACTGCATTATAACAGCAAACAAACGAGCAAATTTGTTTATTTATGGAAATGGTGAACAAGGAAGTAAAATAAGGGAAAAAGAAACACCTTTTTTTTAAAAGGTCATATTAGATACTACTTAGGATATATATATTTTTTTATTTTTTTCTGGAAAGGTCATAAGGGCTGCTATATGCCACTGCCAGGTTATCCTTTGTTTACGGACACCCTGTATAATAATTTGTAGTTAGTTAGTCGTTTTAAATTAAATTATAATAGTTTAAAAAAGTATATAATAACTTATATGTACACCAGACATCAATAACAGTTGTCACCTAACGGAATGAGTGTTATCTCCATTATCTAATTATTTTTACAACACTTGACACAATGGAAAACATGCAGGAGTCTTTTGCCAGCTTATGATGTTACCATGTTCATGGACGGAATTGCAAGCTTTGTGTTCAGATTGGAGAAGGCCAGTGCAACAACTTTCACTGTCGATCAAAATTTGACCACAGATTTCAGCATATTCAAGACCGTGTTGTTTATTTATTTGATTGGTGTATTCTCTGTAACAAATTCCTTTAATTTTTGTTTGAATAAGTAAATATTTTTGCATTCTTTTATTTCCTGTGTAAGATTATTACAGATCTTTACCCCTTCATATAAGATATTTTTTTTGTCCGGGGGTGACGTAATATCAATTTATATTTATTTCGTAGATTATAACGGGAGGTTTTTCTTGTAATCGTAAGATTTGTTTGTATCTTTTTTACTAAAGTACACAAATAATAGGTATATAACTGGTGTAAGCTAAGCAATTTAGTAGTTTTATATAAGTGTGCTGTAGGTGTTAAAAGTGAAGACAATATAGTCGTTTTATTATTTTGTTTTGTGCTGTCTGCAGTTCTATAATATTGGTCTTAGGTGCAGATCCTTAGATTTCAATAAGATACTCTAAGTGAGGTTTCACTAATGAACTGTAACTAGTAGACTAAACTTCACGTGGCAAACAATTTCTTATTTTACGAATGGCACCCGATAGTGATACTAATTTGGCTCATACGTGATCAATATGGGGTTTAAAACAATTTTTGGAACGTTTGTTTGGTAGGTACTAAGTTAATTTTTATTTTTTAATCCCCGACGCAAAACGGGTGAACCGATTTCGATGCGTTTTTTTTTTGAAAGCAGGTTTTTAGCGACGGTTTTTAGACATGTCTTATCAAAATTGGCTTACCCATTTCATGGTCATCAGCTCTTTTGTTAGCTGCGGTAGGGATCCTAGACGCTTATTGGGTATTTACTTTACTTTCAAGCTTATGTGTGACCTAAAATTTTAAACAGCCATGTATGCTAAATAACTATGCAAGATTAAGCAATTCTTGGTCTTATGATGCAGCCAGGATATCCAGCACACTTGTACACTATTGAAAAAAATAATAACTGTAACTCTTAAACCGATCAACCAATTAACTAAGGTTTTTTTTCTTTGAAAGCGGATATGGCCGAGATGGTTCTTAGCCATAATTTACGAATATCTCTTGAAGCGCAGGGAATGGCAGCCCCCGACGGATATATATGGTTCTGTTATTTACCTACCTCCATTTGGGCGGGGGGTTTTAATTTTATTAAATGCTTTTTAAGATTTTTTTTGTGTCGGGTTTTTAATTAGTAGTTGATAATTAACTTAGATTTTATTTAGTTTTATTTCTCTCGGGGTTTTTTGCTTTCTCGCGCATTTTTATGATATTACGTCTTACGTAAGATCATAAAAATGCGCAAAGTTCTTCAAAGGTTATATAGCTATTAACTATCAAGACGCCTCCCTCCCTCCCTCCGTCTTGTAAGAAAAATCAAGACATTTTTCCCTCCTCTTTAAATCGTCTTACGTAATAAATGAATGGCCCCAAACCTCCATATACAACAGGACTCAGATTTCTGAGCGACAGGATAACATGTTATTTCACGTGCACTTCTTGCTAAGATATCGGTCTTTGAATGTTATAAGGAGCAGAGGTAGCAATACGTGGGATTAGCACACATAATCTTCACAGAATGAGTTTGAAAAAACCGGACAAGAGTATGTCGGACTATGCTCAGTGGAGGGTTTCGCAGCCTTTCACAATTGCATTAGCATAAGAGCGTATATTATTGGCACTTACACCCTTTTGTTGAGAAACGCAGTTTTTTGGCAATAACTCAATGACGGTATATCAGATTAGTTTTAAGTATTTATAAAGCGCTATCTTTGTGATTTTTTGGTCACATGGTTCAAAAGTTAAGGGACACGCATTTTATGCAATTTTAAAAAAGTTTATTAGAAACCTTAAAATATTTTTGAAAGACCTGTCGAATGATGTGCCACACATTATCGTATGCTGAAAAAAAAATCAGCTTCTGTGATTATTATTATTTAGCTATCCAACTAAGTAGCGGCTACTACAAGACACCTTATCACCAAAATTCATCAAGATTCATAAGTAGTCTCTGAGTAAAGTGCCTGTGACATACGGACGGACAGACACCACAGACGGACATGACGAAACTATCGGGTATCGTTTTTGCCATTTTGGCTATGGAACATTAAAAAAGTTTTTTTTGTTGGAAAAGTTTTTATCCAATTGTATTTTTTTTTAAATGTAGTTGTTTTTTAATTTTAAAAGATATTTGCGACAAAAATGTAAAAAAAACTAAGTTGGTGGATTTCTTACGGTCCTAAAAAAATCGTAAATAAAATTAAGTTTTATGTGTTTATGTTATGTTTTAAATTATCGTTTTTATTTTGAAATTGGTTGTACAACCATTTTTCTTCAAGATACAGCCTGTTGAAAATCACCCAGAGGATAAAAACATAGTATTCATTTTACAAAAAAATAAAATACATATTAAAGAAAACAGATTAAACTTAAAAGGAATAATTTAATTGTGACAAAAAAAGATGCTCCAACAGTTAGAGTTAATGTCATTCTGCGGCATGAATAAATATATTTTCTCATTTTACAATCACTGGAAAATGTTAGAGTAGTGTAAGTTCTTCATTTTTCCCTGACTTTCAAGGTGGCTCCTCGATTTCTGACTTTCCCTGACTATCTTGAGCTTCCCTGACTTTCCAGAATGTGGACACCCTGCTTATGTTTTCTCTGTAACGCAATGTTCGGGATGCTGGCGTTTTGGACATGTTATAAAATACTGTCCTATGAAGAAAAAAATATGCCCAAAATGCAGTGCCAACCATGAAATTTGTGACCTTAATAAATTTGTATGCCTTAATTGTAAAGGTGACCATTTAGTTATTGATAAGAGTTGCCTCCTCTTTTTAAAAGAAAAAAATATAAGGAACATTATGAGTAATGAGCAAGTCCCATATAGAAAAGCGCTTCAAATTATTACCGAGAGACGACGACAAGAAATTCTTTATTCATCAAATGACATACAGAGCCCTGCAGAATCTATAATTTTAGAAAACAGATCGGAAACGTACAGTAGTATAACTGCAAAATCTAAAAAAAAACAAGATACAACGATTATGCCTGTGGAACAGGCACTCCAGGAAAAACAAATGGAGATGCAAAAGGATACTTCGTGGAGTCCTCAACGAATGAAAATTAAGACTACGAATCAGAAAAATACAAAAGGATTGCGTTTCACAAAAAAATCGACGGAAAACCCAGCCGACGTAGGAAAAACTCAAAATGAAAAAACAGACAACAAAAAAGGCGAAGAATTACAATATAAATTTGAAATTAGGAAATTTATTGATGAAATAATAAAAGATAAAGACTTTAAACTGTAGAAAAGTAGTTATTGTATAATTCAATTTAACAAACGACATTGCATTATGAAGTTATAAACCGTAGAAGGAAGTGCCTATATATGTTGACACGCAAGTATGCGTCTCTGCGTTTTGTTATTGCACTAGGCGCTGCGCATGTCTGCGTTTCTCCCAACATTCTCTCCTGAACGCAGACCCATCGCTCTGCTGAAAGCTTCATGTTTTGGTCTATGCAGTCCTTTGGTCAAAATGTCCGCAGTCATGTCTTGACTCCTTTGGTATTTTACTAAGACTTGTTTGGCAGCAATCCTCTCTCTGATAAAGTGATAGCAAACATCAATGTGTTTGCTGCGTTGATGATAACTTTCATTTCCTGAAATGTGAATGGCACTTTGATTATCACAGTAGACAATAATAGGAATAGCTGATGATTCAGGCCAAAAATCTTCATCTAATTGTTTTAGCCAAATCGCTTCTTGCACAGCAGTGGCCAGAGACATGTATTCAGCCTCCGTACTTGACAGGGCTATAGTTAGTTGTTTTTTAGAGCACCAACTTATTGCAGCACCCTGAATAATAAAAATGTATCCAGTACAGGATCTACGGTCTTCAGAATGACTGGCCCAATAAGCATTACAATAGCCTGTAACATTGCCTTCTGAGTTTCCATCATATGTCAATTTATAATCAATGGTGGCTTTTAAATATCTTAAGACTCTCTTCAGTGTAGTCCAATGCTCTGCAGTGGGTTGACCATTGTACCGACTTAATGAATTTACAATATATGTTATGTCAGGTCTTGTCCCTTGTGACAAATATAATAAGCACCCGATAGCTTCTTGATAAGGTATGTTTCTCAATATTTCTTCCTCACTTTCGGCTCTCTTTAATTGAATGTTTGGATCACATGGAGTCCAGACTGGCTTGCAATCGTCCATACCAAAACGAGTAAGTATCTTTTTAATATACATTGATTGATCCAGTGATATTTTATTTTGATCTTCATGTGTTATTCTGAATCCAATACATTGTTTTGCTTTTCCCGTGTCTTTCATACTAAAGTTATCTTTGAGCTTATTTTTAGTTTCTTCGCCAGTTTCAGAACGATTATAAAATAATAGTAGATCGTCGACATAAACAGAGATAAATAAAATATCATTTTTGCTCAATATGCGAAAATAAATGCAAGGATCAAGTTTTAATCGTTTCATGCCAATTTCTAAGAAAACGGAGTTTAGCTTTTTATTCCACTGTCTACTGGCTTGTTTGAGACCATATATAGCTTTATTTAAATGGCATACTTTCTCTCTTCGATCAAAAGTGGGTGGTTGAGACATGTAAATATCTTCATCAACATCTCCTTGCAGAAATGCTGTAATGGCATCCATTTGATGAATTTCTAAATTGTATTTTGCAGCTATACCTATGAGATATCTAATCGACGTGTATCGTACAACAGGTGCGTATATCTCATTGTAATCTATTCCTTTTTTCTGCTTGTAGCCTTTAATTACAAGTCTAGCCTTATAACGAGTGATTTGTCCAGTATGATCAAATTTTCGTTTGAAAACCCATTTACATGGAATAGTCTTCTTCCCACCAGGTAAGTCTACTAAAGACCAAGTATTATTGTGAATGAGGGACTCGTACTCTTCTTTCATTGCCTGTTTCCATTCTTCTGATTCATTACTTTGAAGAGCTTCTTCTAAGCTCTGGGGATCATTGTTAAGAAGGCTTGATGTAGACTCACCATTCATGCAAATGTATAAAGATGAACTTTCATTATTTATTTGCAACTTTCTTTGCTGACGGGTTTTAATACCTGTTACATTTGCAGGCGATATGGCAACAGTCTGACTTGGTAAGTATGTATCATCTAGTGGATCTTCATAATCTGTATTGCTTGAAGTATCTATGATACTATTACTCAGATTATCTGAAGAAGACTGTTCTTCCTCTTCTGTACTTTCATCATCTTGCGTAATTAATTCAGATTTTTGTATATTCAATGGTAAGTATATTTGTGTTAATTTTTGTTCTTTATTATTATTTTTATCCTTTAATTGTTGTATTTCGTGTACTTCTTGATTAATATTATTTATATTTGTTTCAGATGCTGAAAAAGAAGTTGATTCTACTATTTTATTTTTAATGTTTTCTTCCAGAAAATGTACATCCCGACTGATCACTGCTTTATTAGTTTTCGGGTCTATAAAACGGTAGCCTTTTGTGCATTCACTGTACCCAACGAAGATTAGCTGACGAGACTTTACATCTAATTTTTGACGCTTTTCTTTGGGTATGTGCACCATAGCAGAACAACCAAATATTCTGATATTGCTCAAGTCTGGCTTTTGTCCGGTCCATAATTCATGAGGTGTAATATCTGATAAAGCATGTGTGGGCGAGCGGTTGATTATATATGCACCAGTTGTTACAGCTTCAGCCCAATAATTCTTCGATAAATCAGCATTAAACATCATGCATTTCGCTCGTTCAACCAATGTCCGGTTCATTCTCTCGCTCAGACCGTTTTGTTGAGGCGTGTATGGATTGGAAGTCTGATGTAATATTCCATTTTTCCTTAAATAATTAGCAAAGTTTTTATTAGTAAACTCCAATCCATTATCGCTGCGTAAAATTTTAATCTTTTTATTTAACTCATTTTCTACTCGGTTTTTGTATTCAATAAATTTTTCAAACACTTCTGATTTGCTTTTAATTATGTATACATAGACTTTTCTTGAGAAATCATCAATAAAAGTTGTAAAATACCTGGCACCGCCAATCGAAGCAACTTGTATCGGGCCACATACATCTGTGTGGACTAGCTCTAGCAACCCGTTTGCCCTGGAGCCATTGCTTGGAAATGATTGCCTTGTTTGAAAGAAAAGTATGTATGTATAAGCTGCCTAGAGGGTAACCTCTAGGCAGCTTATACATACATACTTTTCTTTCTGTGATGATAGTTGTACGAGTACACCAGATGTGCAGTTAGGTAACTTGTGAACATCATTATACGAGTAATTTAGATGGCCCATACGTTGATGCCATAGATGTGTAATTGACTCTGCTTTTGCTGTCATGGCGAATATTTTACTGTAATTTATGTTCAGTCTATATGTATCATTTATTAGATTTGCTGTGGCTACTTTTTGATTATTTGAATTATATACTGAGCAGCCAGTTTTATCAAATTCCACTGTACAACCAGATTTTATTATTTTACTAACTGATAATAGATTTGTGGACAACTTTGGCACATATAAAACATTCTTTACTAATATTTCACTGCTGCTGCCATCTTTATTAGGTATGTGCAGTATCACATCGCCACAGCTTTCGACATGTAAAGTTTTATTGTCTGCAATTTTGATTATGGATATCGGTGGTATTGTTTCATTCTTTATGCATTGTCATATGCATAGAAGCACCTGAGTCTACATAAGTAGGTATATATTGGGCATTCAAGAACAGTTTAACACGACTCCCCGCTCACTACGTTCGCTGTCGTGTAAAACTGTTCTTGAATGCCCAATACGTAATACAAAAATCTTGTAAAACTGTTCTTGAATGCTTAATACGTAATACAAAAATCTGGCATGTTAAAAGACTTTCTTGTCTGTTCGTCATAGAAACATAAACTGTAATAAGTTCATAAGATTCATATGCGGCCCTGAAAAGGGCCGTTTGTTGAATCACGCTTAAGTTATAAGATCTGCATACACAAGTCTTAAGTTCAGGACAGATTGTCTCATGTCTCTCCACGTATACTCATTTTCGTGACCAGATTGGCTCGAGGACACCTGAACTATAAGATACTGTGTACAGACTCATATCTTTGATGCGACTATGATTCGTATGGTGGCCCTAAAAAGAACCTTTTTTTAAATCACGCTAAGTCATAAGTTACTGTATACATTAAACTAAAATTTAGAACAGATTGTTTCATGTCTCTCCACAAAATATTTTTTTCTGTGACCAGGTTGGTTCGAGGACATCTAAATTTTAATTTAAATCAGTAATTTAAAATTCAGGACAGATTGTCTCATGTCTCTCCACGTACTTAGGCATTACGTTAACACGTATAGCCATTTTCGTGACCAGATTGGCTCGAGGACACCTGAACTATAGATACTGTGTACAGACTCATAACTTCACGTGTAGTTTTTTAAGTTGTTTTATTTTATGTATTACTTTGATGCCTGAAATAAATGGTTTATTATTAATTACTATCTCAATTTTAGCTGAAAACCAGAAACTGGGCAATGGTAGTTAGCCATATATTATATCAGCACGAGAGAGTAATGATTGCTAACCAATATGTCTTGCCTTATAAACGAACAGTGAAGTAAAACCATGCAATATTTAAAATGATCGTATTCAATGTAAACCTAAATGATTGATACTACTTTATGTCGGGTACGTATTATACCTCGTACATAACGACATAAAAATGACAACTAAGGGTTTCGCATTTACACGCGCCTGTTTATTGCTAAAATTGCGTATTGTACATTGGTGTGGGACAATAATAATTCGCCGCATTCTTATCACGCATGCTCATGTTACTTGACACGTCTATCCACATGGACTGCCTCGGTAGCTGAGTGCATAGTACGCGCCGATGTCTCGGGTTTGATTCCCGGGTCAGACAAAAAGTGATATTGGGTTTTTCTTTAAAAGTATAATAACGATTCAAATGTAGTTGTACTATATAATATTAAAATTTGGTGTGGTTAGTTTAAGATATCTCCATGTATTTTGTTAATTTAATAATCACTTTCTTTGTTGAATATTTTGTAATTTTATGAGTGTAGAATTTTACTATGAAAGTATGAAATAGTAGAATTATTGTATTAAATGCTTATCGCATGATATTCGCAATATCTGGTGGGGTCCCACTATTTTGTCGTTTAGCTCGCTCCCTATACAATATGGGACCTAACATGACAGCCTCGGTGGCGCAGCGGGAGTGTGTACGACTGATGTGCAAGAGGTCGCGGGTTCGATCCCCGCGCGGGATAGAGCTTTGTGAGATTCATAAATGTTGGTCCTGAGTGTGGTTGTAATTTGTGTCCGTCGAATGTATGTTTGTAAAGTCCCCCTGCGACACAGGGCTTGTACCCTGCTGCGGGAGTTGTCTTTTTTAAATAAAGAAAAAGAAACATATCAGGCGAAAAGTGGCTGTAGTAATACACCTTTTGCCTACCCCTTTGAGGAATAAAGGCGTGATGATATGTTTTATGTTATTAATATGGTACATAGGTATGTCGCAATACGTACCTATGTACATAGAACGGATATGAGGTGTTCGATTACATTCTTGCAACATTGCAAAAGAGCATTTATTATAATGTAAATTTTTGATTTGTTAATTATGCAGATTTTTTATTTGTATACAGGACGATGAAATACATACTTACATTTTCAAAGGTTTATTAAGTAGTTTAACTTGATTTTTTACAGTGCATTATCGAATTTACAACTTTTTTATTTTACCCTTGTTTGTAATATCTTCGCGTTAGACGATCTGTGATAAAGTTTTATACCGCATTTGAAAGCATTTTTTATAAAGTGTACAACAAGTGCTATGGTGATATTTTGAGTTAAAAGAGCAAATTGGTACGTAACCCTATGAGTGTATAATAAACACAAAAATGTTTCAAATGACCCGTACTACCACCCACTACAAGATTATGCTCTAATTACCAATCACCCTGTATGTAGGATTTCGTACAAACATGAAAAGTGCATAATTATGTGTAATTCGACACATTACGAAATTTACGAGGTTTTAATACCGTGGTCGTCAACTTAATGGTTGTATATAAAATAATTTTTGGTACATTTAGTAAGAAAAATTTAAAAGTTTTGATGCCTTGGTAGTCCAGTGCCCGCAGTATGCGCATGCTGTGTACGAGGTTGCGGGTTCTATCCCACCCAGAACAAAACTTTGTTTGACCCACAAACAGTTGTTCTGAGTCTGGGTGTAATTTGTGTTCGTTAAATTGTATGTTTGTAAAGTGTCCAGCGACACAGAGCTTGTTCTCTAGTGCGGGAGTTGTCTTTTTTAAAAAACATAAAAGAACAATAGTTGTACAAAAAACAAATTGTTTGCAACCTCAGATAAGAAAACTTTAAATACCCCGTTTATTTAATTATCAAATCTTTTCCGCGCCGCTTTCGCCACCGCTTACTAGCTACAAGTACCTAGGTCTGTTACTGCGCCATATCGCCCGTTCGACAGTGGTTGCTGCACCAAAATTATCGCTCGCTCGTCGAAATCGTCGCCAGCCTGCCCCTGCCCTACTCCACACCTCGAAAATCTACTCATCATACAATAATGTTCGTAAGTTTTTTACTTCATTTTATACATCAATACATTTAAATTAGTTGTTTTTTTATCTCGTGCTGATATAATATATGGTTCACTACCATTGCCCAGTTTACTGGTTTTCAGCTAAAATCGAGAGAATTAAATACACTAAACGCAAGAGTCTGTACACAGTATCTTACAGTAGGGAGCGATTTCGTTTTCTATCTCGTGCTGATATAATAATGGCTCACTACCATTGCCCAGTTTACTGGTTTTCAGCTAAAATCGAGAGAATTAAACATATGTACTAAGTGCAAAAGTCTGTACACAGTATCTAGGAAACGATTTTGTATTTTATCTCGTGCACACTTCGTTAGGGGTATCATAGAATAGGTGAAAAAAAAATGTACCATTATAATTATATTTTTTCTATTTAGAAATCGTTTGCGAAGTATTAATCTGTTCAGTGCTAATTTTAGACCGGTGCAGTTTGGTTGAAGATATGTACGTATAATAACTGTGTTCAATTCGTATTTAATTACAGGTCGGACTCCGAGTATTCAGAATGCTACAATAAGCGTCCTGCCAAAGCAAGCAGGAAAGCTGATTCTTACTCCGAAGAGATACCCATATCGAAAACAAAGTATGTATTTAATTTGTTTATTCATCTTCAATTAGTAACTACTGTTTATACTAAATGACTTTTCGGAATGTTATATGATTTTTCGAAGTTATGTACGAATAAATCTGTTAATTATCTCTTGCTCCGTGCCTCGGAACGCACGTTAAACCGTCGGTCCCGGCTGTCATGAACATCAATGTTAGTTATTTTCAGCTAAAATCGAGAGAATTAAACACACTAAATGCAAGAGTGTGTTGTGCATGCAATATACCTATGTTTGTTTATACTAAAGTATTATTTCTCTATAATTACAGGTCTAAAAACATAGCCAAGAAGTCTAAGCGGTCGATGCCATTCCAAACTCCTGCGACAAAAAAGTACCGGAAAGGAGCTAAAGCGTGGGAATTCTCGGACAGTGACGAAGAGATAACCACGACTCGTGCTCCGGTTCTGCAGTCGTCGCTGTCGAGACGTGTTGCCAACGGGGTGGTGCATCGCACCGCAAACTTCGAGGGTGACGTGTACGTAGAAATTAAAATATTTAAGACCGCAGACATACTACAGGTAGATCCCAAGGACCGTTGGAAACGTGCAATTGTATCCCTTAAATATCAGGGACAGTCGGACTGTCCGGAGTTGGAGCCGTTGAAAACGGTCCTTAGAGAGTGTCGGGACCGTTTTGGTGGTGAGGGCACTTTCTACGCGGACAAAAAAGATTAGATGTTTTTATTTTTTATTCTCCGTCACTCTCTAATATCTACCTATTAGATTATCTGTCTTCTTATTATGCATCACTATCTGTAATTTTATAAAAATATTAATTATTTAAACACGTAACATCAATCAACGATTATACGACGATTATATAACGAATAATAAGAGAATAGTGTAATTTAGATTTTTTGGTTGACAGTTTGAGTAGTATTCATTATTTTGCAGATAAACTTTGTTTTTTTTCTATTTTACTTACTACATTTCTTTATAGCCATGTCCAAACGAACGGTGTATTGTACAGTTTGTGGTTTATCTATTAAGAGTAGTGTATTTGCATCTCATTTACGAAGTAATATACATAAAAATAATAATTCTATTACATTAATTGGTGGCATTGATAAAATAAGCAGCGCGTTTAAGAATCGTATTGTATCATACAGAGTGCACAATTTAGAAAAGAACGAAGGCAATGAAAGTATTCCGCCAACTAATTTTTTGATGAGTCTATCCCATCGTGTGAAACAGTTGCTCGCGACACTTCAAACTACACATGATTCTATTAAAGTTAACTTTGAACTTTTTGCAGAATTTACATTACCAAAAAATGATACTTGTGAAATGAAATCATTTGCGACGAAAAATATTATTTTTTATAAAAATTACGATTTCAATAAATTATTTTCATACGTAGTTAACAGTATTACGACAAAGATCGATGAATTTGAAGAAAAAGATAGTGGCTGGGCTTTTTTGCAAAATTTATACTTAGAAGTCAATATTAATAAACATAATCCTTTAAGAGCTTCACGATTTATTGAATTACCTAAATGGATCAAATCTAAACACGCATGTATAAATATACAAAATAACGATGCGTTCTGTTTTTTATGGAGTATAGTAGCAGCATTATTTCCCGTTAAAAACAATGCTCATAGAACTTCTTCATATCCGCATTTTGAAAATATACTAAACACTCACGATATGACATTTCCGGTAGGATTTTCAGACATTAAAATATTTGAAAAAAATAATAAAAATATTAGTGTTAATGTCTATGGTCTTGGTAATAAAACAAGCATTGTTGGACCCTTATATAAAACAGATTATAGAAAAAACCATCATGTTAATTTGTTAATAATAGAAAAAAATAACTATAAACATTATTGTTTAATAAAAAAAATGAGTAGATTGCTTAGAAGTCAGCTTACAAAACACCACGAAAAGATATATTTTTGTGATGACTGTATGATATTTTTTCATAACGAAGATAAACTAAGTGGTCATATTTGTGGTGGTATTAGAACTGTTCTACCGGACCCAGGCGCCGCAATTCAATTTAAGCATTACGAAAGAATGCAAGATATGCCTTTCGTCATCTATGCTGATTTTGAATCTTTATTACATCCCCCATCGAATAGTGCTGAAATTAATTCGAAATATACAACTGTATTACAAAAACATTTACCAGCCGCGTTTGGTTACTACATTGTGTGCTCTTATGATAGTTCTCTCAACAGATATGTAACATATCGTGGTCAAGATTGTGTTGAATTATTTATAAAATATCTGCATGAAGATGTTACCAAAATATATAATATTTTGAAAAAATCCGTTCCGATGTCTAAGTTAACAAGTGAAGAGCAAAATATTGTTGACGCCTTTAAAAACTGTTATATTTGTGATGGGTTACTGTTCGATGACCGTGTAAAAGACCACTGCCACCTAACGGGACGTTTTCGTGGGGTTAGCCATAATTTCTGCAATATTCAATTTCAGTTACCGAAATTTGTTCCTATATTTTTCCACAACCTATCAGGATATGACAGCTACTTATTTATACGACAGTTAGGAGAAACACCAGGCAGAATTAAAGTAATATCAAAAAATAAAGAGAATTATGTAACATTTACAAAATTTTTTGAGGTAGGTAATCAAGAATATATACCAGTTCGTTTTGTTGATTCTTTTAAATTTTTATGCACTAGCTTGGAAAAATTGGCTGAAAATCTAAATAGGGATGATTTTGTTCATTTATCTTACTTTTATCCTAAAGATGATCATATTGATCTATTAAGGCGCAAAGGAGTTTATCCTTATGAATACATGAGAACTTGGAATAGTTACAACGAGGATCGATTACCACCTCGACATAGCTTCTATAATACTTTAACCGATAACATTATCTCTGAATCAGAGTATTTACATGCACAACGCATCTGGAAGGCATTCCACTTAAAAAATTTAGGAGAATATACAGATCTTTATCTTAAAACAGATGTCATTTTATTAACAGATATTTTTGAAAATTTCCGCCGCACATGCAAAATTAATTATAGATTAGATCCTGCATTTTATGTAACTGCTCCTAGCCTAAGCTTTGACGCAATGTTACTTAAAACGAAGGTGCAATTGCAACTTATAGACGACTTGGAAATAATACGTATGATTCAAAGCGGTATTCGGGGTGGGGTATGCCTTTGCTCTAATAGGTACTCTAAAGCAAATAACAAGTATCTACCAAATTATAATTCATCAATCCCTGATAATTATTTATTGTATATTGATTGTAATAATTTGTATGGCTTTGCAATGTGTTCATATTTACCATATTCTGATTTCAAATTAATTACTCAAGCTGAAATCGAAAAACTAAATATTTTTAAGGTACCTGATAACTCTGAATATGGTTATATTTTAGAAGTCGACTTAATTTATCCAGAACATTTACATGAATCACACAACGATCTACCTTTTTGTCCAGAAAAATTTACTCCTTGTGGCTCTAAAAATCCAAAATTAATTCCCAATCTGTATGATAAATTTAAATATGTAATTCATTATGTACACTTAAAAACGTGCTTACGACACGGTTTGCAATTAAAAAAAGTACATAGAGTAATTAAATTCAAACAACATCCCTTTTTGAAGGAGTACATAGATTTAAATACAAAATTACGACAGAAAGCTAAGTCTACGTTCGAACAGGATTTCTTCAAATTATTGAATAATAGCATTTTTGGAAAAACATTAGAAAACACTGAAAACAGACTCAATGTTCATTTAGTGAACCAGTGGACTGATACTAGAAATAAAACTAAAAAATATTACACTGCTGAACAATTAATATCACGATTAAATTATCAAAGTTCCACTGTTTTTACGGAAAACTTTGTAGCTATTCAAATGAAATCAGAATTAGTGGTTCTAGACAAACCCATTTACATAGGGTTCACTGTTTTAGAAATAGCTTAAAATCATATGTATGATTTTCATTATTCTATCATGAAGCCGTTTTATGAGTCTAGATTAAAACTATGTTATACTGATACTGATAGTTTGTTATATTCTATAGAAACATTAGATGTCTATAAAGATATTAAGTCCAGTTTTATATCTTACTTCGACACCAGCAACTATAAGGAACACAATGAATATAATATTATTTGTCAAAACAACAAGATACCTGGTCTATTTAAAGATGAGCTAGGAGGGCAAATTATAGTCGAGTTTGTAGGATTGAGATCTAAACTATACTGTGTGAAAACTCGAGACAAAGAACTAAAAAAGGCAAAAGGGGTTAAGAGATCTGTCATAAACAAAATTGATTTCAAAGATTATAACAAAGTATTGATGCATAATATATCTTTACGAAAAAAGAATATTGTATTTCGATCGTTGAAACATGAAGTATTTACTCAAGCTGTCAACAAAATTGCATTATCTTCCAATGATGACAAACGTATTGTTCTTAAAGATAAAATATCTACATTGTCATGGGGACATAAGTCATATTTGTACTAATTTTACTGAAAGTTATAATAATTGTAGTCAGTAAATATATAATAAGAAATGAATGTAATATTGTATTTCAGGGAGTAAAAAAAATAAATAAATACATTTGTAAATTCTAAATGTTGTATTGTTTAATGTCTAGGTATATATGTTTTAAATTATAAGAAATTATTGTAATATGGTATTTTAAAGAGTGACAAAAATAAATACATTTGTAAAATCTAAATGTTGTATTATTTAATGTTTTTTTTAAATTATTATTGACCAAATCTGATCGCATGTTGCCTTTACCTTGGACATGATGGATTCTATCCGTAGGTTGATGATCCCATCTACACCATAGGGGGCTAATCACAAAGACTCATACTATTCCAGATTTTGATAGACGTTCATAAGGATTGCATTTTGTAACCTTAGTGAATAAAGTATTTTTGATTTGATTTGATTTCAATATAAAAATTATATATAAATATAAATGTTTTCATACCGTAAACCCATTACCAATCTATCCATCCCGGACATTAATCATGAAATTTGTTAAACAACCACAGTCACTGAATGTTAACGCAATCTGTAATGACCTTAATAAAACGAGTTATCGTCATGGAACGTTATTACCTAACACAGTAAGATGCATAATTTGCGGTCCTTCGAACTGTGGAAAAACAAATTTACTAATTGGTCTTCTGATACACGAAAATGGTTTACGATATAATAATGTTTACGTTTATTCTAAAACTTTAAATCAGCCCAAGTACATATTCTTGGAAAGAGTTATGCAGCGTGTACCTGGTATTTCACTTCAGAAATATCAAGGTAATGAAGAAGTAATAAAAGTTCAAGACGCGAAACCAAACTCTATTATTATATTTGACGACGTTGCTTGTGAAAATCAAAATAACATGCGCGATTATTTTGCAATGGGAAGACATAAATATATCGATTGCTTTTATCTGAACCAAACTTATAGTAAAATCCCTAAGCAGCTAATAAGAGACAACGCAAACTTGATAGTACTATTTAAACAAGATGATATCAATTTGAGACATGTTTATGATGAACATGTGAACACTGATATGGCTTGGATCGAATTTCGTAATATGTGTTCGAAAATATGGAATGAGTCTTTCAATTATGTAGTAATTAATAAAGATTGTTCTAAAAATAGCGGATGTTATAGAAATAAATTTGACACATTTGTTGTATTTGATTAAGTTTATGAATATTTAAGACCATGATCATTGCGATGGCGTTATTCGTCAGACAGCGCTTATTCACTCACGACCCGTTTTACCATTATGGAAAAATCATTAAAGAGACAAATTGTTGATGCTGCAGAAGCTGTAAAGAAAAAAGTTAGAAAGATGAAGGATATGGAGATTGATAATAAACAAGCACTTGATTCAGTTTTTAGACCCGTAACTGAACCACTCAACTTGATTGCCAGTAAGCAAACCTCTTTCCCGCAGGAAGGTGAATTAAAAAAATATGAGCAAGAAAATCCTGAGATTAGTATGAGCTCTTTAAATGAATCTGATATCGATAGTTGTTCATCATACGAATCTGTAGTTGAAAACGACCCGAGTGGTGATACATCGTCCTGGTCAGTATCTTCAGAAGCATCAACACCTATTCCATTTGGTGTTAGAGTAGAGCAGGGGAGAATGAAGCTAGGCTCTGCTTGCATAACAATCAATGATGAAAATATCATCGTGGCGGAACGCAAATACAAAAATACTCCTGGTTTGACGGAATTGCTGTTAAAAAAGAAACCAAATTTAAGTTTGGTAACAGAGAGTGATAAACAACAGTATAAATCAATGTTACTTGATACAAATGCACATCGTCGAGATTATACAGCTAATAAACCTATAAAAAGTAATAAAGGTCTAAAATATTTGCAAGTTATTAAACCTCTTTTTAAGATAACTGACAATCTTTTAGGCAGTCAACCGAAAGGAGAAGGTTTGCCTTTAACAAAAATGTGGCGTAAAGATGTAGATATTAGGTATTGGGACGATCCAAATGAACTGGTAGACAGATTAAAGTTACTTACTGCATCTCGAGAAGCTGGTAACACAGGATTAGACAATGAAATTTTATCTATTATAGAAGAGCTACGAGAAAGTAAAATAATAAATAAATAAATATATGTTTTAAATTGTACTTGAGTCATTTTACTGTCAACCTTTCATTACAATATACGCCTTGAACTTAAAATAATGAACGTAGACAAATTCGGACATCATATTCATAAAAGAATGCGTTTATCAGAATTATTTGAGTGCTATGATAATGTTCTTTTCAAATCGGAAAACGGTGATTTAGATTTAAAAACATCGAGACTGAAAGGAATTAGAACTCCGGTGGAATCAGACGATGCTGTCAACAAGAATTATGTAGATGAGTTGTCAACTAAAATTATAAAAGATTTATTTAAAGCAAATGCTAAAATGCGATCTCAAATTGTGAAAGACTTGCAAAATACTTTAAAAACAACGACGTCTGAAATTTTGACTCATTTGGCAGGCAAGTACTATACTAAAGCAGAAGTGGATAAATTATTAGTTAAACCTTTATAATGGCTAAACAGCAAATTGTTAATGAAATACACAAAGCAGCTCGAAGAAATTTCCGCAGACGAGCGGTTATTCTAAAGGGGATTGATGATTTGTGGCAAGCAGATCTTATGGACATGCAAAATCTGAAAAAATACAATAAAGGATATAGTTATATTTTAATAGTGATCGACTGCTTCTCAAAGTTTGCTTGGACAGAACCATTAAAATCAAAAAATAAAGTAGACGTAACTCGAGCATTTGAACGAATTTTGGTTAACAGTAAACGCAATCCTGCTAATTTGCAAACTGACAACGGAACAGAATTTTATAACATCTCATTTCAAACGCTTATTAAGAAATATAATATTAATCATTACTCAACATTTTCCGTTAAAAAAGCTTCTATAGTAGAACGTTTAATTAAAACGATTAAAAATAAATTATATAAATATTTTAGTCTGAATGGAAGCTACAAGTGGCTAGGTATACCAATAGAAGTTACATTGAAAACATATAACAATACAAAACATCGAACTATTCAATTTAAACCAGTTGATGTTAATAAATTAAATGAGACATTAATACAAGAAAATATAAATAATACTAACAAGCAAATTAACTGGAAACCTAAATTCCAAGTCGGTGATTGTGTTCGTATCAGCAAATACAAACATATGTTTGAAAAAGGTTATACTCCTAATTGGTCAACTGAACTATTTACTATAAATAAGATTAATAATACTATACCGATAACATATCATATAGAAGACCAGCGCAAGCAACCCGTATTGGGTACCTTTTACGAACAAGAACTTCAAAAATCCTCTTACCCAGGTATTTATTTGGTTGAAAAGATTTTAAAAAAGAAAGGATCAAAACTGTTTGTGAAATGGTTAGGTCTAAGCAATGAAGAAAATAGTTGGATTGAAAAAACAGAAATAATGTCGTAAGAAAATATATAACCTTTATGTTAGCACATTTCTGTCATTACGCTCTTAGCAATGCAAGGTGGTGGGTTAGTTAATAGTTTAATTAACCATCTTCCGTTTGAAATACATTTACCTGGATACAATTATTGCGGGCCTGGCACTAAACTCGAAAAACGTTTACAACGAGGTGATCGAGGTGTTAATAAACTAGACGAAGCCTGTATGCACCACGATATTGCTTATGCAAATCATACCGATTTATCTAATCGCCACAAAGCAGATTTAAAACTTTACAATATGGCTAAACAAAGGCTTAAATCAAAAGACGCTGGCAAAGGAGAAAAACTTAGTTCTTGGTTAGTTACCAAAGTTATGAAAGCCAAGCTTAAGTCAGGATCAGGATTGAAATCATTTAGAAATTTCGTATCGAAAATAAAATCAAAAATTAAAAATTTGAAACTCAAAGATAATAAAAATTTAATAAATGCTGCTTATTTAGCGGCGAAGAAAATATTTCCAAAAATTCGACAAATCAAAGTACCTCGAGTAATACCCTTACCGAAGACAGGGGGCATTCTTCCTTTAATACCAATTTTTGCTGGATTATCCGCTTTAGGAACCTTAGCAGGAGGTGCGGCAGGCATTGCAAAAACAGTAAACGATTACAAAGCAGCACAACAAAATTTAAAGGAAACGGAACGCCATAATAGGTCTATGGAGGCTTTAGTGTTAGGTAAAGGTTTATACATTAAACCGCATAAGAATGGTAAAGGACTGTTTATAAATTCTCCAAAAAACTGATAATGAAGCTACCTAATCGCGCATTAACCAATATAGACATTCAAGAACACTCTAACAACATCCCCTACTTTTGCGGCGTATACATGAGGGACCAATTACCAAGAACGCCGAACCAAATAGAATGTGGTGTAGTGAACTTAGATGAATCTAAGAATGATGGAACGCACTGGGTAGCTTATGTTAAAGTGTATAATTATTGTGAATATTTCGATAGTTTTGGAGATTTGAAACCTCCGAAAGAATTATTAAGATATTTAAAAAACTGTCATGTTTACTACAACTATACCAGATATCAGAATTTTAATACAGTAAATTGTGGACACTTATGTTTAGAGTATCTAAGGACTTTTTGGAATAAAAACATATAAATGTAAACTTTTATTTTATTTTTGATCATTCGCACGATGTCCCTCACTTTGTCGATAACTGGTAACTCCTCAACCTTATCAACATACTATCCTACTACTTTATCACTAGAAGGACAATATGAGTGCGCTTTATTACATTTCTCAACATTCAATTCTATTCCTAACATTGAAGAAACGAATAACAAGTTCTATTATGGTAATAATGAAGTTATTGAATTACCTGTAGGTACATATGAATTACAAGATATCGGTGATTATTTAAAATCTGAAATAAAAGATGCTTCGCTCAAAATACAGTGCAATAACAATACTTTGAAAACTGCAATACACTGTACAAAAGATATTGATTTTAACAAAGAAGGCTCATTTAGAAGTTTATTAGGATTTGAAGAGCAGACCTTGTCAGCTAATAAATGGCATGTGTCACAGCATCCAGTAAACATTTTACCTACGACTGTGATCAGGATCGAATGTGATATTGTGAGCGGTTCCTTCATAAACGGTGAACCAAGCCATATTCTTCACGAATTTGCACTTAACGTGCCTCCCGGTTATCGAATTGTAGAAAGTCCAAAAAATACAATATATTTTCCTATCAACCAAGACAATATAAGTTGCATACACATCAGAATACTAGACACAAATAATCGTTTAGTAAATTTACGTGGTGAAGAAGTGCAGATATATTTACATTTAAAAAGGAAAAATGATTGATTACAATAAATATGCGCCTCAACAAATTAAAACTATCAGTTCCATTCAAGCCCTCAATCTAAGAAGAGCTCGCTCGAAGAAGAAACCACAATTAACTAAAGATAATAAAGCATTTCTCAAATCAATCGGTTTACTAAAATGAATATCTTAGACGTTTTATCAGCTCCTACATACGACAACACAGTGGAAGGAATAGAATTTCATTCTTACAAGCCCTATGTAACTAGTTTCAATAGAAACGATGAAATCCGTATACCCATCAACCAACAAGATCTGTATATTTTACCGTCGGCAAGCACATTATATTTAGAAGGAACTTTTACTGTTAAAAAAGATTTAAAAGATATTGTTCCTAGTGTTCATTTGACGAATAATGCTTTACTTTACTTATTCCAAGATATAAGGTATGAGCTAAATGGGGTTGAAATTGATAAAATCAAAAATGTCGGCTTAACAACTACCATGAAATCCTTAATATCTATGAATGAGAGTGAATCGAAGATATCGCAAGCTTGGGGTTGGAATATTGATGGTAAAAATATGAATGGAGGTAACTTTTCTGTCTCTATACCACTCTGTAATATTTTGGGTTTTGCAGAAGATTTCAAGAAAGTTGTTATAAATAGTAGACACGAACTAATATTGTTAAGAAGCAATACCAATCTTAATGCTGTAAAACTCAACACAGGTGAAACGGTAGAAGATGTTCATATAAATAAAATTATATGGCGTGTACCACATGTTAAAGTATCAGATAGAGAAAAAATAACTTTGTTAAAATTGTTAGAAAAAGATCGACCGCTTCAGATGATATTCAGGAATTGGGATTTATATGAATATCCTGCTTTACCCAAAACTACAAAGCATACTTGGTCTATCAAAACATCATCGCAAATTGAGAAACCAAGATATGTCATTATTGGACTACAAACAAACAGGAAAAATAATGCAAGTGCCGACATGTCTAGATTCGACCACTGTCATATTCGCGATGTGAGAGTGTACCTTAATTCAACTTACTTCCCGTATGAAAATCTAAATGTGAATTTTGCAAATAACAGAATTGTATTAGTGTATTATACGAGCAATACACTCGATTTCAACAGTCTTACTACGGACGTCGCTCAGAGCCTTTATTAAACGAGAAACAATTCAAAGATTTAGCACCGTTATTTGTTGTCGACTGTTCTAGGCAAGCAGATAAATTGAAAACAGGACCTGTTGTCGATGTAAGAGTGGAACTCGAGAGTGACTCGGACATACCCAATCAAACTTCTGCTTACTGTCTAATATTAAACGATTGTATAATCGAATATAAACCACTCAGTAATATTGTGAGAAAAATAACATGAATCAAGATACTATTATTTTGGATGTTCAGGGATTTAAAGACCAATATAATCGATTTATAGTTAAAGAATTAGCTTTCGCTAATAGTGATTATACTCAAACCTTTTTAATTAAACCTCCCTATTTATTTAAATATTTAACGAATGAAGAAAAAAGGCAAGTTAAATGGTTGGAAAGAAACAGAGGTTTAACTTGGAGTGAAGGTTATATAGATTATAGAGAATTTCGACGAATAATTATTCCTTATTTAGAAAACCAGAAAATTAAGGTTAAAGGTCTAGAGAAAGTGCAATGGATAAAAGAACTATGTGCGAATTGTGAAGTGTCAGAACTAGATGATACATTTTGTCCTAATTTATCTGTGTTACATAAAAAATATTGTGATGCAAAAACTACTTTAAATTGTAATAAACATTTAAAACATTGTGCGCTTAAAAATGTGTTGTGTATTAAAAAATATTTAAATTGGTAATTAAATGTACCTATGTCTAGTTACCTATTATATTTAATAGAAATAAAACAGGTTTTAATAAGTA
Organism: Herminia tarsipennalis; assembly: GCA_945859575.2. Lineage (NCBI taxonomy): Eukaryota > Metazoa > Arthropoda > Insecta > Lepidoptera > Erebidae > Herminia > Herminia tarsipennalis. The sequence continues at coordinate 9,378,872 of OX243849.2, read as the reverse complement.
CAAAATGTTTTTTATTGCCATATTTATACTATGACAGAACATTCAATAAGCATTATTTATATACGATATAATACAAATATTAAATAATAAATAACTATTTCTAAAAATCATTATCTATCAAAGATTTTGAAATTTTTTTCACTAAAGACTCTGTTTCGTCCATTATACTGTCCATAGGATCTTTAACGATGTATTGAGCATCTAAAATTACATTTTCCGTAACACTGTCTTTGTCTTGACTATGAGGAGCATTATCACATAAATCCACAACCGAAATTTTTATTAATTTAATGCCGCGTCTCTGTACACGGCTCATAACATAGGATTTCGTGGGCAATGGTTTCTTCGTCTTGCTTCGTTTTCTCGATTTCTCTGTTGTGACTTCTTTGGACTCGGGTTTGTTGCGCATCATCTCATAGTATTCTTCATCAGGGTCTTGAGCGTATTGGCTGAAGACAATCTCAGAGTCTTGGTTGAAAAAGGCTGAAGAAACCTGAAATAAAAATAAATAAATATAGTTTTCTAAACGTAAAGGTTAAGTCAAGTAATGACGAAAAAAACAATAACTTACCGTCGACATGATTAGGAAGTATTTATTTTTATTCGATTCAAAATATTCTGGGATTAAACTTCTACTCAAGACGAGTGATGATTTGTAAATGATTTACTTAAGTAAAAATATTTTCTACAATAAACATTATTATTACGTCTTTTCAATCTGAACTGCTTTTGGAAAATCAATCATAAAATAATATCTATACGCTATAATTTAACATCTAATCAAGTGCCAACTAAAAGGTTGCAAGCTTGCTTATCCTTGATAGCTCTGAGTGCAATGCACTGCATTTGTATGTAGGCGGATACATGTTCAAACATGTATCTAAAAATCCATGCCAGATTTTTGTATTAGGTATTGGGCATTCAAGAACAGTTTTACACGACAGCGAACGTAGTGAGCAGGGAGTCGTGTTAAACTGTTCTTGAATGCCCAATATATACCTACTTACATACCAGTTTATACAATCATTCAGTTGCATGGCCGAGAAGGCTGCCACAAAACCTTTGTTATTTTCATTACTTTGTGATTTATTTTTCAGAAAGCAACAATTTTTACCAAGGTGTCCATATCTGTTACAATTAAAACATCTTGGACCTTTTGACTTTGGTTGATGCTGAGTGTTTTTAAACTTAGCTTGAGTATTTTTATTACTTGTGTACAGAGCTGAATTACTTGGTGTAGCTTTTATTTCTTGCAAAAGTTTCGTTTTAATCAGATCTGCACTTATTTTTACTCCTGAGCTTTCAATACCCATAATCATTGGTTTGTATTCATCGGGTAAACCTGCAAGCATCAAAGTCCCGAGCCATTCATCATCAACATTGAATCCAATATTTCTGAGCTTATGAGCTGAGCTCATGATTTTGTTGACATAATCTTCTACACTGGTGCTTGTTTCTAAATTAGTGTTAATCAAGTCTCGCAATAAACCAACTTTTCTCAGTAGACCAGAATCTTGAAATGCTTTTATAAATTTTCCCAAATCTGTTTTGACGTCGTCGCATCCTGTATATGTATAAAATTTATTGGATCGACTAATAATATTAGTTTTGATTTTGCCTTTTTTTCTTTCTTTGGATCAGTATTTGTTCCTTGGACACATTCCCATAGATCATCGAGTTCCAGGTATGCTTGTACTGCGAAACTCCAGCTTGTCCAATTATCTCGGCCAGTAAGTTTTTCAATTTGTATCAAAGATCCGTTTGATGACATTTTATCAAGAATAAAGCTAAAATATAAAAAACTTCGGCGACCGCGTGATCAATTTTTAGGTTATACGTATTTCTGATTAAAATCAACTAATTTACTTTAATTTTTCACTATACTACACTAAACAGGCAGGGAGAGGCCCATAACCTGATGAAATAATAAAAGATTAAGACTTTAAACTGTAGAAAAGTATTTATTGTATAATTCAATTTAACAAACGACATTGCATTATGAAGTTATAAACCGTAGAAGGAAGTGCCTATATAATATGTTGACACGCAAGTATGCGTCTATGCGTTTTGTTATTGCACTAGGCGCTGCGCATGTCTGCGTTTTTCCCAACATTTATGCTTAAAATAAGTAGTTTATGCATGTCTGAAGGCACTTTTGAAGCCAAAGGTATGTTATTAATTAAAATTATTTTTGACGAAATTAAAGCGCTCATACTCAATGTTTTTGCTCGAGGAAAGTTGTTCGAAAAATTTATTAATCTAATAAATGGATAGCACGTTGCAGATAAACATATTTCAATGGAATTCGCAGAGTCTTCGACCTAAATTGATCTCCTTTTCTGAACTTCTAAATCGCGAATTCACATAGCAATCGTTAGTGAAACATGGTTGGATAGTGAAATTCACATTAATATTAGAGGCTATACTATTTATCGATCCGATCGATTTGATTCCTATGGAGGCGTTGCTATTTTAGTACATAAGTCGATTAAGTCTCACAATAACTTTGTTCGAGTTTCAAATACAGGCATAGAGATTGTTAGCGTAAAACTAATTAATTGTAAAGACTTGGAAAATATAGTAGCTATTTATTGTCCATCGTCTGTGCAAACACAGTTCTCAGACTGGGACCAAGTCTTCTCTATATTTTCTAAAAAAACTTTAATAGCAGGCGATTTCAATGGCCATCATACCAACTGGTCTGTTAAGACTGATACAAATCTCAGACGCGGCTCTTGAAAATTATTTTATTTCTCATAATGATAGTACAGCTACACGGGTCAAATGAGTTAACGGTGCATTGCAAAAAACTTCACCTGACATTTCTTTTACATCCTCTGACATTGCGATTAAATTTGATTGGAAAGTATTTAACGAAAATCTGGGTAGCAATCATTTAATAATTAAAATGTCAATTTGCATATCGAACAATTTTACATTCACTAGGAAAATAAATTTAAAAAAAGCTAATTGGGTAGAGTATCGTAATTACCTCACACAAAATTTTAACACCTCCTACAGCGGGCAGTATACAAGAAATGTATAATTATTTATGAATCAAATAAATAGTGCTGCTGATAAATATATTCCATTCACTAAATGTTGTGATAAACCACTTACTACATTTAAACCTAAAGAATATTGGTCCCCAGAGCTCTCTTATGTAGTAGCCCAACGTCGCCTGTGCTTAGTTAAATTTAGACGTAACCCTACACCAGACAATTTAACTAAATTAGTAGAAAAATCAAGAGAAGCACAGAAATTAATACGAAAAGCGAAGTCTGCAAGCTGGCAAAAATTCTGCGATTCCATTGATGACGTTACCTCAACATCGGAAATGTGGCGCCGTATGCGTTGGTTAAAGGGCTACAAACACTGTAGTTCTTACCCTCCTATTGAGAAACAAAAATAATTATTGTGCTCTTTGACCCCAGACTATGTTCCAACCTTTGTATGTCTCTAAAAATAACATTATAGAGTGCGAATTCAATGTTCAGGAATTTGAGAACTGTTTAAAAAAGAAGGATACAGCACCAGGTGAAGATGGCATATCTTATTCTATGATATACTCGTACAATTTACCCGACTTGGTTAAATACCACAAACTAAATATTTACAACAATATTTTTAAATTAATTGTTGTACCTTATCAATAGCGCCATATTGAAATAGTCCCCATTCCTAAACCTAGTAATACTAACGCCGAACCTAAATTAAGACCGATATCCTTAATCTCATGTTTATGTAAGACCTTCCATTCAATGATAAATAAACGCTTAGAAAAAAATAATATAAGATCTCCATGTACCGTAGGTTTAAGACAATCTTTATCATGTTTAGATTCAATAAGCCGTCTGGTTACCTACATACAAATAGGTTTTTCTGAAAATATGCCCACATTAGCATGCTTCCTGGACATCCAAAATGCCTATAATAATGTTTCAATTGACGTAGCAGTTGATATCCTGGATAAGTTAGAAATTGGAGCTAAATATTGTTCGAAGTTCGAAGTGAAAGATTTTTAAAAATTAAAACAAATTGCAGTGATGCTATAACGACTAGATGGACAAACAAAGGCCTTGCTCAGGGGGATCCGCTATCGCTATTGCTTTTTAATTTAATTACTTGTAGAATATGCCGACTTCCTCTTAATGTACTTCTATCGCAATATGCTGACGATTTCGTCGTCTATATAAAAGATAAAGATATTAAAAAATGTGAAATATTTGTATAAAATGCTTTAAACTCTATTACTGAATTACTAGATGAGCTTGGTTTGCAATTGTCTTCAAATAAAACTACATTTTGTGTATATAGCAGAGGAAGAAGTAGAATAAGTCCTGTTTTAAAAATTAATGACATGCCCTTGATTTTCTCAGACTGCATAAAATATCTAGGCATGTGGTTGGATAGAAGCCTGCGCTGGGGTAAACATGTAAATTAAATTGTCAGTAAATGTTCAAAATTTCATAATTTGCTGAAAGTGTTAGCGGGTAGCTCATGGGGTATACATACAAAGCATATTCGTAGATTATATATTTCTTTAATTCGAGGCTGAATGGACTATGGTTATTTCATTATTGATAGTAGTGCAAAAACTAACATTTCAAAATTGGACAAATTACAAAATCAGGCCTTAAGAATTATAAGTGGATATATCAAAAGTTCCCCTATTCATGTGATGGAGTCTGATTTATGTATACCCCCCTTACATCTGAGAAGAGAATATTTAGCTTATAAATGTATTTTCAAATAAAAAACTTGATTTCAGACCTGGGTGCCCTTAGCAATATGAGATATTGGTAGAATAAAAAAGTCCCCTTGTTAGTTACAACTTATAATTATGTAAAACACACAGAGCTTCTTTCCACAGACTTACTTAAAGCATTTAGTTTGGTGACCGACACTTCTATCGATGTTAAAAGTATTATTATTGTAGATCTTAAATGTTTAAATACTAAAAGTCAAATTACAATCCCAATGTATTACTTCATGATGTATTATCAGAAATAAACTCAATGTACTGTGGGTGGCACAAAATTTTCACAGATGGTTCAAAAGGTACTCATGGGCTAGGTGTAGTTGTATATGACTAATGTTTGGGAGATAGTTTATGTTATAAAGTAAATTGTAATGATATTTCGATAATGTCGCTGGATCTCATTGCAATCATTCAAGCTATTATTTATAGTCTTAATTTGAATTTAAATAAAGTAGTTATTCTTACAGATAGTAAGAGTGCTCAACACATTGCTCGTTGCGCCTCTGGTTAGCATGTGATGTTCTCAGCAATATTATTTTTTATAGTAACAATGCATGCATAATATCATCTATCCGACATTACATCAGACAATTATTCCTCAACAGCATAGCTTTGTTCGTAAACGCTACTATATAACGCGTTCGTATCCACTACTACTAATCTTACCGTGTATACCTCCGAGTTATTCGACAACCTAGACGATAACAGACAAACAGACAGCGTCTATACAGATTTCCGAAAAGCGTTTGACCGGGTGGATCACAGGATATTGTTGGAAAAACTCGCTTATAACGGTATACGTGGTAACCTTTGGAGGTGGTTTAAGTCTTATGTTGTGAACCGAACACAAAAGGTCGTCATAAATGGATACGAGTCTGATACGGTTGTTATAACATCTGGAGTACCACAAGGATCTATTCTGGGACCACTTCTTTTTGTTCTCTTTATTAACGACATACATACGTGCTTTAAATACTGTAATTTTCTTTTGTATGCTGACGACCTAAAAATTTACAGAACCATAAACGATCAAAATGATCATCGTAAATTCCAGGAGGACCTACACAGATTTACCAAATACTGCAATGATAACAAACTGCTGCTTAGTTTCGACAAATGTAAAATTATCACTTTTACTAGAAAGCGATCCTGTAGTACATTATCTTATTCCATAGGCGGCCATTACCTTGAAAGAGTACAGACCATCCGCGACCTTGGAGTCACATTAGATACTAAACTAACACTGGATACACATGTTGATTATATCTGCAGTAAGGCTTACAAGATGTACGGTTTTGTTATGAGAGGCAGTAACGATTTCAGGCGCCCACATACGAGTACATATCTACATCTCTATAAAACGTTAATTCGCTCCCAGTTGGAATATGCTGTATGCGTTTGGGACCCACTGTATGCGAAATACTCTGACAGCATTGAAAGAGTGCAAAAGAAATTTCTGCGCTGCATGCACTATAAATTATGAAGCCATAGTAACTACTCTTACCCTATGCTGTTACAAAAATATAACCTTCTAGATTTGAAATCTAGGAGAATAAAAATGCAAGCAATGTTTTTGTATGACGTCTGCCATAATAGATATGACTGTATTGATATTGTCAATAACATTAAATACAGAGTGCCTGCCAGGCTGAACCCTCGAACCTCACGTAAAACTCCACCTTTTGCAACACGAACACCACGTACAAATGCCGGCAAGCGCTCACCCATTCGACGCGTACTTGAATTATATAACTGCAATTTCAGTAACATCGATATCCACGCGAATGGTGTGGGTGCCTATAAACAATTAGTTGTTAAGGCAATGCATAATTTAAATTAATTAAATAAGTAACTAGCTTTAAGTATGTTAATAATTCACTATATTTTACACTACAGCACAAAAAAAAAAACATTGTTATATTAACCTAAGCACCACTTCCAGCTTGTACTATTTTTAACCTCAAATAACATATCCGTGGTAAACGGTGTGGATGTCACAATCATTAATTTTGTATAACATCATATTATTGTATCCATTTGTTATTGTGATATTGTTTGTTTAGCCAATAAAAAGAAAAAAAAAAAAAAAAAACAATGATGTAGAATTTAGATTGCAATGGGTTCCAGCTCACATTGGTTTATGTGGCAACGAAGATGCTGATCGAATTTCTACGCAAGCGGCAGTGAATGGAGATACTTTGCATTATTTGCCTGATTACTGGGAATGCATCCCTAGATTTAAAAAAACCTGTCACAATTCCTGGAAAGAACACTTTGCTAACCTGTCTCAACAGAAAGGTATCTGGTATAGAACCATACAAGGTGAGCCTCTCCGCGTTCCTTGGTTTGACAACTGTATACTAAGTAGGTGGTACATCAAATTAATTCTAAGACTCCGCTCTGGGCACTACCCATCGGCAAAATTTGCATATCTTATGAAAAAATCTACGTCTCCGAACTCTTTAGAATGCAATCAAATAGAAGATATTCATCATTTGCTGATGGTTTGTGTCTGAAACAGAAGTGAGAGGGAGACACTTTGGAGGGGGTTGAAGATTAATAGACTGGATATAGGCTTCATTCAATCGATTCTGTCTCAGCCAGCTTCAGAGACTGCCAAAAAGTTATGTCATTTAATAAGAGTATTACAATTCTAATTTAGCATTTAATATAACTTGTACTCAAATAGTTTATAAATACATATTACGTTTAAGAAAATCTGTAGAAAAGGTACGATGGGGTTGACATATCTTTCTAGATAAAACCTGTAACGTTGCGTTTCAAGTCTTATTTAAAACTGATGTTTTGAGATCATTTTTATTGACGCTTCACGCGACATCTATCCCCAATCTTCTCGACTAATTGGAGTACGCCATCTAGCGTAAATCCTTCAAACTTATTAGTATTGTATCTTGTCAAATCAGTAATCGATTTGAATTCTTTTCTATATTTATAGAAAGCATCTGAAATATTATTAAAATATTTATTACTAATCCAAAATAAATATTATGATAAATGTTGGAATAAATATTTAAATATTATCTTGTAAAGTTTCTATGCCAATATTGTTGTATCGGAACGTAGATTGTCATTGGGTCAATGAAGAGGTCATTGTCGTTGGTTGTCTTCGAACACTTTATAAGATGTACGATCCCAAAGTAAAAGTTTGATGTAATCGAACTAAATTTTATACATCTTAAGTGATGTTAAAATAATTTAATCCTGTTCTGCTCGTGAGGTGAGTAGTGATAATGGAATTGTAATATTTCGGAAATAGTTATTTCCAAAGCCATTGTCAGCGTAACCTCACATGTTGTTTTCGTTTCAGAGATTCCTTATTTAATTTGTTGGTGGGAATTGGGAGAGGCGATTAATGCCATAAACATTGTGCATAACGTCCTCGTGAGTATAACTTATTTTATTCGACACGCCGCTGTATTGGTAGTATTGGTTTATCTTCTAAGCAAAGCTTGTTTTGTTTCAGATGGGTTTTTCTTTCTTTTTTTTATTATGGTATCCTATTATTTTCTCTCTACTCGCTTTTGATGATCATTTGATTCATCACATGAAGCATCGATCCAATTTGGTATCGATCTGTGGATACATTTGCTTAACCATCTGTCGCTGTCATGATATACATATACATTGCATGAAGTCTGGTTAACGCTGTCGTTGGAGGCTGCCTTTCCGCAGGAGGTCAAGCGTAGAGCAGTTTAAGACAAATATAACTCCAGAAAGGCTGCCGTCACTCAAGCTAGCAGTAGGCAAGCTTATGAGGTAATACGTTCCATTTTTTCGTTAACCACCAGCGATAGAGAAACTTAAGGTTAGTTTATAATGTCTCATTACTGAGCTAATAGCAGAAATTGAATGGTAATAATATCATCACGCGAACCATCTAATAACACGACCCTATATATCCGCTTGAGATTGGTACCCATTAACATGTAATTCTGTGTACTTATATTGCATTAAACAACACCTAATACCAATCAAAAAGGGAATTGTTTTATTTACTGACACTCTGTGTCAATGACAAGGTTCTTCCTAAATTTTCTGCAAGCCGGTAGCACCTAGCAAAAATACAAGCCTTGCAGTGGTGCCCACTTTTGATGATATTATTGCTATTTATTGTTTTATGGAAGTATAAAAGTCAATAAAAGAGGTATCGCAGCATACCGACTTAACTACTCTTACACTTCTGTAGTTTTTATATAAGGAATCTCTCATGTAGTGTTTGTTTATGTCTTTTGTTTTATTTATATTGTACCCATATTATAATGTTTACAATCTTGTAATTAAGTTGTAACAGTTTTAATTTGATATAGGGTCAATTTGTAATTGAGATATTTAAATTTTGGTAGGAATACCATAGTGTACCTACATTGCTTATTAAGGATATTTATAGAGTTCGTGGAAACAACACAAATACTCAAAAATCCCCAATTATTGTAGAAACCGGATCCACACTATTAAAATCTGAAATAATGAAAATGAGCAAGGCTTTCAATTTAAAACACACACATAAGCTTTGTTGCGAACAGCTGGGGCTTACAGAGCACGGAAAAACGCCTATATTCCTAACGGAGCATCTGACCCCCAAAGGATCACGACTGTATTTTCTTGCTCGGGACCTAATGAAATCTAGAGACTACAAATTCTGCTGGACCTCATATGGTAAAGTTTATTTAAAGAAAGACGATCAGTCTCCTAAGATCAACATCACTACAGAAGAACAGGTACATCAACTATTACTAAAAAAATGACTAGTGTCGTATTTCTACAATGTCCTCCTGCTATGTATAATTTGGAGAACGGTATGCTTATTTTGTTTGATTATCGAATCACTATCTATCAATACTTGCTATTTTTTGTAAAAAAATATAAATGTAATTATCTTATGTATACAACATTATCCTACCAAATCAACAGTTATACTCACACAAATATTCTACACAAAATTATAAACACCAATACTCATAACTCTTCTGTTACGCTTTACATGATCTATTTTTACAATTACGTATACTGCACACAACACAATAACACTATTCCTACAATAAATACTAAACCAAATGACGGTTTAATAAATAGTATAAAAGCGCCCCACATATTTCTTTTGTTACAAACTGTGAGTAACACTACTATAACAACGTTATGCATGTCACTTAATCACTCAGTCGATTTAATTAAGACTATTACATACATTTTAATACAATATGTTAAAAATGTAGTTCTAATAATGTGTGTAATTAGTTATCACCCCCGGAAAATAAATTTAATCAAAATTCGCGGCAATTAATGATCTACTAGTCAACATTGATAACATTTCGTTGTGTGACTCGTCAATATGTAACCCGGAAGATTGTGATAATCTGTTACCCAGGATAGCTCCCTCTTGTTTGACACTTTTATTACAAAACATTCGCAGTATAAAAGCAAATTTTTTGGAATTTTCTATTTTATTAGAGAGAATAAATAGACTGACTGACATAATTATTTTATCCGAATGCTGGCTTTCTTGCAACCCCATAATTCCTGTAATAAACGGATATGCTGCCCACAAAACAAAGATTACTCATAACAAGAATGACGGGGTAATTGTTTACATCAATACAACATTGTCTAATATTAAAATAACTGAGCCTGGCTTGTCAGATGCCAGTTGTCTACTAATAAGCATGGGCTTAGAAGTAGCTGTATTAGCAATTTATAGACCCCATGCCTTCAAAGACCCCTCAAACTTTGTACAATCTTTAGATCATCTTCTTAATAATCTTAAGAGATATAGAAATATTGTTCTTGTGGATGACATCAATCTGGACATCGCACAAGGTCATACCAGCACTCATACACTTGACTACCTTGAAGTTCTTGCCCATCATGGACTTTTTCTTGGCCACAATTTTCCAACCCATGGTCAGACATGCCTTGATCATATTAACATAAAGACCACATTGCCGTCTAAAATACTTGTACTACAAACGACAATAACAGACCATTACGCGGTATTACTTTCTATGTCTCTGAAAAAGAATATTCGAAAGACTTATTCTACTGTGACTAAAATAGATGACGAGAAACTTTTAAGTGACCTCAACAGAATTGATTTTAAACCCGTTTATAATGCAATAGATCCCAATCTGGCAACAAAATTCTTTATAAAATCTTTTCTCTCTGCTTTAAGCTCGAATACTAAAATCATTAAGCTATCTCGTAGGCGACGACCCATTAAGGCTTGGATTACACCGGGACTTTTAAAATGCATGCGCCACCGAGATAACCTATACAAAAAACATAAGAAGGATCCCTCAAACGAAATAATATCAATTACCTACAAAAGATATCGTAACTTCTGCACTTCTATATTACGTAGGGCTAAAAGAGACTACGAAAAACTTAAATTTAAAATGGCCGGTAAAAATACCAAGCACATATGGAAAGTTGTACAATCCGTCACTAGTAGTATCAAACCTAAATCGCTAGCGTATAATCTACTAGACTCAAATCTGGACAAACAACAATCAATTAACACTATTAATACGTACTACGCTAATGTAGGTAAACAACTAGCAGAAAATATTCAAATATATTCCACTCCACCAATCTTAGAATCTAAATCGAAGGACTCTTTTGTTCTGTTTGAAACGGACGAGATTGAAGTCGACAGAGTACTTATGTCTCTAAAAGCAAACTGTGCGGTTGGATGGGATGGTATCTCCGCTACCTTCTTGAAAAAATATAAAACCATTATTATTCCACCCCTCACACACATATGCAATCTTTGTATAAATACAGGCATATTCCCAGCACTATTTAAAAAGGCACTCCTTCATCCAATCTATAAGACGGGGGATCGATGTCGTGTGGAGAACTATAGACCTATATCAGTTCTTCCCGCTCTATCAAAAGTCATTGAAAAAATCATCAATATACGTTTAGTAAAGTACTTAGAAACCCGCAATTTATTATCTTGTAACCAATTTGGATTTAGGAAGAATCGATCCACAGATGATGCAGTTCACACATTAGTAGATCATCTAGTTAGAAAACTTGATGTAAAAGAGAAATGCCTCGCATTGTTTCTTGATCTTGCGAAGGCTTTCGACACGGTTTCGATTCCCATTCTTATAAATAAACTAGAGTCAATAGGAATAAGAGGACCTCAGCTATCTCTATTTCGAAGTTATCTAACGGGCAGAACACAGGCAGTAAAAATCGGCCAGTATTGCAGTGATGAAACTTCCATAGACTTCGGTGTGCCCCAAGGTAGCATTCTCGGTCCAAGCTTATTCCTGGTGTATATTAACGATTTATGCGACCTAAAACTGGACCAGGGAGCTATTTTCTCATACGCAGATGATACAGCACTGGTCTTTTCTTCTAAAAATTGGCAGGATACGTATCATCTGGCTCAAAAAGGATTCGATGTGGTCTGTAGGTGGCTTGCTGATAATCTTCTCACATTAAATGTAATGAAGACCAAAATCGTAAATTTTACCATTAACTCCCCAATCCATATAGATAGCTCGCTAAGAATAACCACCAATCTACCTACCTCTACAAGCACTATCCATTACTTGGAAAAAGTAAATTGCATTAGATACCTGGGAGTGATCATTAACAGTAAATTAACTTTTAAGGACCACATTGATTACTTATCAAGTAGAGTACGTAAACTCATTTATGTATTTAAAGAATTACGTCACTCAGCTGACGCTCACGTCCTAAAAATAGTATACATAGCACTGTGTCAGTCTATCCTAGGCTATTGTATTACTACATGGGGTGGTGCTGCAAAAACCCACTTAATACAGATTGAGCGCGCTCAAAGAGCAGTCTTAAAGGTATGCTGGGGTAAGCCACGTTTGTATCCTACTAATAAGCTCTTTGACTTTTGCAAAGTTCTCACTGTTAGGCAATTATTCGTTAAGGCTGTGGTTCTCAAACAACATTCCTCAACTGAATATACGAGAGAAATCGTTCGTCGCAATCATCTAGTTGCTTTATCCACACAAATTAAAACTTCATTTAGCAGAAGATTTTTTGTATTTTTAGGACCTTATTTATATAAAAAGTTGCATAAAGTTGTCCACATTCATAACTTAAACACACATAAAGGCAATAGCGCTGTAACGGAATGGCTACTTAAACGATCCTATTCAGAGACCGAGGAGCTTTTGGTTGTTTTAAGGTAACACTTGATGCTCTATATATATAGTTCACACAAACACACACACACACACACACACACACACACACACACACACACACACACACACACACACACACACACACACACACGCACATACTCAGTCACCCACTCACCCTTAATTGTAATTTTGTTTTCTTGCTGTACCCAAACGTTTAGTCTATAGCTATTGTAATTGTATTTCTGTGTTCTGATTGGAGGCCTGGTGACCTGTGATACAGGTAATTTTATACCTACATCAGGCACCAGCGATCCATAACCGAAATTGGTTTCACTATAGCTGTAAAATTTTTGTTATTAAATTAAGTACTCATGTAATTCGGTTTTGGTGAGAAATAAACGATATTATTATTATTAATAATAATAGAACCCTTATAGTTTCGCCATGTCCGTCCGTGCGCATCTTTGCTCAGAGACTATGTTAGTGGTGGTTGTAATTTTGCATGGATACACTTGTTATTTACGCCGACACAGTAAAATCAATAAAAAAAAAAAAAAAAATTGCTTTTGTACTTAATATAACAAGTATATAACCTAAATACCTTAATTACATGTTTTGCTTAGTTAATATTACACAAAGAATTTGTAACAAAAGATAAACTGTACTTTTTATGATAGTAATAGGATAATACCTAGTTACTTGTGCTTGAATTTGTTATACAAGCATTGTTATAATTAGTTAACTTTGATAATTGAGTTATACTAAGATTCATTTTTATAGTCTAGCCTAAAAATAGGACTAAGATTATTGTTTTTCTGATACAATAACTTAAATTTTGTTATTTGTGTATAAATAGATTGTCAAGTAGGTTCTAAATAACTTTAAGTATATTTAATATTGTACTATTCTCAACGGATGCACAACTTGATTTTTTGAAAACAAATATTTTTATTTTCTTTTAAAATGGATAAATTGGATTTGGAATCCTCCGGTAGTCAAAATCTTGATGAAAGTAAGGATATCGATGGTTAACGGGCAAAAGAGGCTAACCAACAGTTTTGACGAAAATGAGTTATATATATGGTTGGAATTAGCTTTTTTTTCTGCGTCGTTTGGTCTAGGTTTCATGACTCTAAGACGAAATTTTTGACGCTTAGTCAATTGAAAATTTTGAAATTTCCCTTGAATCTTTCATCCCAAACGACAGGTTTTTCGATGTTTTTTTTAACTATGGTAGTTAGAGAAAATGTGGAATTTTGTGAATGGTGTTTATCCTAATTTTGCTAAACAGAGTTAATGCAAAAAATATATTAATCAAATTTGACTGGAATCATTATTCGTCGAGACTTCTGGTTATGACGTTAGGTCAGTTTCTTTAAAAAAAATAATATTCGTTTAATACATTTAGGCCCCATATCTGGTATTAAATTTGGAGGTTAATATCATTATACCATGTCATCAAAACATTATAGAATAGCGCTTAATACAAATTTCCCAAAACCAATTTAATATCATATTGTAGCTTAATCCTATTTTCCCTCCCGAAAATTTTTCATTTATGTCGGTTAGATAAACTGAGTAAAATTTTTATAAACACTTACACCAATTAGTTTTCAAACATTTGGCAGTTAACTTGCGCATCCAATACCATATAATGTCGGTTATCTGTAATACTCAAGCTCACTAATACACGTTGCCGATCCGCGCTTACCGTTCAGTGTTCCGGCGAGCGCGGCACAACCACCACGCGTGCGTGTGAGACCTTTGGGGAACAGTTTCATGAAAGGTAAGATTATTGCTTTTTCTTTTATTCACTAACTGATACTGATGATGACTTTTATTAATTATCTTGCAGTATTAGGATATAACTAAAATTATGTGTTTGATGTAAAAAAACACATTTTATTTTATTTTATTACATTTCATAATTAATTTTGTATTGAAGTTATAAGAAATTTATAACAAAAAGTAATTATTTATGTACTTACCTACCTGTAATAATAATTTTGTATTGCTCGACGTGATAAGTGCAGTTGTTATTAGTTTTTATTTGAAGTGTGTGTAGATGATAAGCGAGTCACGTTGTGACATGACATACAAGATGCACTATGACCACGACTCATTACTCTCTTTCCACCTCCGAGGGTGGCGGGTTCGATTCCCGCTCAAGACAACAAACCTGTATTGTGTAACATCAGTAAGAGAATTTAATTGTTAGGTATATTGAAATAAAACACTTTTACGGATTTTGACGCGCCTTGTTTTTAAAGCTAGTAACTACTGTCATGACTCATCATCATCATCATAGCAATTTCTCAGTTACATCCACAGCTTGCTTGCCATAGGATCCTGGGGTCTGCTTACCACCAACTCTCAATGATTTGGCAATGTTTTTATGACCTGATGTCAACCCTCCTCGGGAATTTATGTACCAGACACAGAACAATCAATAGTTGTGGATCACACAAATACTTAATTGTCCCGGGTGGGAATCGAACCCACAACCTCATGCGCTGCAGCCGTACGATCTACCACTGCGCCACAGAGGTCATCGAGAGAGGAGAGTACTGTTATGACTGTACTAAACATACCATTATATCTGTAGTTTTGAATGTAACAAGATCAGAATCTGTAAAAGTTAATCATTATTATAAATAAACAGTGTAATGTAGGTATATTTTGCTTATCAAATCAATTATAGTTTTCTCGTTCATTGGGTATTTCACTTTAGTAAATGAGATTGCGTACGTACAATTATTTTTCCTTTTCAGTGTTTAACCTATTTCTTACATCTAAATATAATTTGGTTAATTTTTTTATTTTAGATTATCATTATGGCTCAAAAACAACGGGTAACTGATATCATCGGAAAAGCATTACATAGATCGAACATAAACCTCGCTAATATTCGAAGAAAAAGGCTCAATTTTGACAGTCCAGAACCAGATGAGAACATAAATTATACAGTCCCTGAAGAGCAAATAAGGTACGAACATAATTCCTTTTCTGAAGTTCTAGTTGCCACTAAAGATGACTGTATGATTGATGAACAACATTTGATTGATGAAAGTACCTCTCCAACCAATTTTACTGATGTAAACAAATCAAACAATGATTCGCTTGTGAGCTATATTTCGGTTAATAGTAACGAGAATATGTTACAAAAGGCCGATTACCAATATACTAAAAAGATTGAAATAATAAGCGATGAAATAATAAACCTACCACCAACACAATCTACATCAGAACCAAATTTAAGCCATTCTATCCAGACAGAACCTTTACCTTCTACCAGCTTCAGCACAACCTTATCATTACCCCCAGTATCAGATCCTAATGTAAACAGTAACCAGTCCGTCTCTAATATAAAGCGCCGCCGTGCAAAACAGAGCAAACAGTATTTTGATTATCTATCAGATGAAGAAGATTTTACAACCATTTTCGGAGAAGGTATTGATTCAGATACTTACGAACCTAGTTCAGAATCAGATTCTGAGTCAGATATTCAAAATAAGAAAAAGCGGAAGAAGACTAAAAAAAACAAGGGAAACGTAGATAATCTTGGTCATGAAATAGAAGTTAATATAGTAGGACAAAATGCAATGAAACAAAAACGAATAAATAAAAAGAAGCTACGCAGAAATCTAAAACAAACTGGTCAAGCATACGTAAAAAAAGATGGCACTGAAGCACCTGCTAAAGAAATGAAACCTAATCCGTGTGTAGGCAAGAAATGTGGCAATGGTTGCGAAACTATAACAAATGATAGACGAAAAAATATATTTGACTATTTTTGGGGCCTATCAACTACACGACGCAAAGATTGGCTGGTATCGATGACACAAAAAACAGTTGCAAAACGGAAGAAAGCTAATTCTAATAAACGTTCATTCACCTATAAGTACTCAATAACAGAAGGTGAAGGAAAAAGATCAGTTTGTCTTCAATTTTTAGCGGCTACTTTGGATGTCGGTATAAAATTTATACAATATACTGTACAAAACTCTGAAATTGGATTGTCTAAAGAAGATAACCGCGGTAGACATGAACCTTATATTAAAACTAAAGAATCGACAATACAGTTAGTAAATAATTACATAAAGAGTCTTCCAGCTGTTCCCTCCCATTATTGTCGTAAGGATTATAGTCGTGTTTACTTACCAAGTCATATAAAAAATATATCACATTTGTATCAAATGTATAAAAAGTGTTATATAGAAAGAGGCATTGATATTGTAAGTGAACGTATTTTCCGATCTATTTTTAATGAAAAGTTTAATATCGGGTTTCATGTCCCCAAAAAAGACAAATGTCTAAAGTGCCTTAAACATGAACAATGTAAAGATGATCCAAATATTCAGGAAGAAATTAAACTTCATGAAAAGGAAAAAAATGAAAGCTACTCTAGATTTAAAGCTCATCAAAATATACATAAAATTGACTCTGGCACGCTATGTGTTAGTTTTGACCTACAAAAGGTATTAAATACTCCATACGGTGATAGTATGCTTTTATTTTATAGTCGTAAACTAGCTGTATATAACTTATGTTTCTATGAAAATGGCACACGCAAGGTATTTTGTTTTCATTGGGACGAAAGTAATGGTAAAAGAGGAGCAAATGAAATTGCAACAATAATCAATAAGTACATTAATATTGTCGATGAACGTGGCACAGTAAAGAATTTATTACTGTACTGCGATTGTTGCCCTGGCCAAAATAGGAACAGGATAATCATGGCAATGCTACATTCAACTTTGCAAACATGCAAAAACATAAATGTAATTCAGTTAAATTTTTTACTAACAGGACATACTTACATGCCAGTAGACTCTGTTCACGCTGTTATAGAAAGAAATTTAAAAAATACTATTATTCACGCACCTTCGCAATGGTACACTATCTTTACAACAGCGAGGCAAGATCCAGAACCTTACATTGTTGAGTCACTACAATTCCAAGATTTCTACAAATGGGATTCAATCAGTGAAAAGTATTTCAAGGGAAATCTCAGTGGAAAAATCAGTAAAATGCGCATTGTCACGTTTAAAAAGAACAACTCTGTAATTCGTGTAAAAAACTCTATGAACGAAAATGCAGACACATATTCAATAGAAGTGCTGGCAAAGGCCAGAATGAATCCTCCAGCATGTTATAAATCTCGATTACCTATTTCAAATGCAAAATTTGACGATTTACTGAAGCTTTGTACAGATAAAGTAATCCCACAAATATTTCACAGTGAATATCAGAACCTTAGAAGTGCTATCACCGTTATAGATACCCTCCCAGAATCAGATCTAGAAGACGATAATACTGAATAAATACTTTCATTTTATATTTCTATAAACAAAACAATTCATGACTACTTACGTAATTACTTAATACTTAATTGCTTTAGAACTGATTCTTAACTTTAAGCATATTACAGTCATATTTTATTTGATTATAATACATTATAGTATGAATAAATATAAGTTTTTATAGTTAGAAATTATAAGTAAGATTGATATTTTAATACAATTTTAGTACATTAAAATTCTAAAAATGTCTGAACTGATAATACCTAATGATTTAGTAAACACTTCTGTGATTGTAGTACATTAAACACACTACTTATAAGTATTTGAAATTGTAAATTTACAAAAATAAAAATTTCTGTGATTGTAAGTTATACTTAAAGTTGTAATCGTTGAAAATTTTAAGATTGATAATAATTATATTTCTGTGATTGTAGCAGGTACTTAAATACCAAAAGTTGTAAGGTTTGAACATTTTAAGTTAGATTGATAATTATATTTCTGTGATTGTAGCAGGTACTTAAATACTAAAAGTTGTAAGGTTTGAACATTTTAAGTTAGATTGATAATTATATTTCTGTGATTGTAGCAGGTACTTAAATACCAAAAGTTGTAAGGTTTGAACATTTTAAGTTAGATTGATAATTATATTTCTGTGATTGTAGCAGGTACTTAAATACCAAAAGTTGTAAGGTTTAAACATTTTAAGTTAGATTGATAATTATATTTCTGTGATTGTAGCAGGTACTTAAATACCAAAAGTTGTAAGGTTTAAACATTTTAAGTTAGATTGATAATTATATTTCTGTGATTGTAGCAGGTACTTAAATACCAACAGTTGTAAGGTTTGAACATTTTAAGTTAGATTGATAATTATATTTCTGTGATTGTAGCAGGTACTTAAATACCAGTTGAACATTTTAAGTTATGGGTAATAATTATTACATTTAAATTGATAATTGCTTGATAATTTTTTTTTTTTGTTTGATTGTCCGGCTTCGTTAATGTGAGCCACTTGCCATATTTCCCTACAGCGTCATGTGGTTGGTTTGTCGCTAATACAAGTTTGTTTACAAAAATTATGTATAATCTTTTAGTAGTTACATTCTGTTTTTATATTATAAAAACAGAATGTAACTACTAAAAGATTAATATAACCCGAACGAGATCTAGGCAAAGGTCCTACTAAATTTACCGACAAAACTTGAGATGGACTGTAACAAATAATATGGCAAGACAGACATGACAAATGAAGACGTACAATATTCCCAAATTTAGAAATGTATACTAGTACAGCGTTTCCAATGCGCCATAGTACTTATTAACTTAAATGCATTTAATTTTATGCTACTAAATACCGATGTCATGCTAAATCGTGTTGACTAAGTCGGGTGACGTGACTTTGCAATTGTATAAGCTTATATCATTCGTTCATTCATTCTGAGCGGTTGGTTAAAGTTCCGATTTACTAATCATGAGAAATAAACATGGTGAACAGGGAATATTTGAATGGCTGTTTAAACGATGGTTAGGAGTTCATCGGCTGTTTACTTAAACGTCGGTTAAACGATAGTCCGTGAACTTGGCCCTAAGTGGTTCTAATATAAAACTTTTTATACGTTTTAAAAGACGGTTAAAAATACCATCTATATCCGGAGCGGCAGTGTCATTAAGTTGGAGAATTATGTTCCCAATTTCCTTTGGGTTAGTAGGGTGGATAAAAAATGAGTTCAGTGGAGAGAAAGGTATCCCGACTCTGGAGGCTAAAGCATCCTGTATGAGATTACGGCGGCGTAGTATTTGACTGGCAAGTTTCTGTCCCATCGTTGCAAAGAACTCGTTGCAGTGGTCAAGCGACGTACTTACATTTCCTTTAACCACACGTAGATTGTGCGTAGTGATCTTAGATGGTTTGGAATTTGTAATAGATCTTATGGAGTTCCATAATTCACGAGGATGTTTACTGTATTTACTTTATGTGGACAAAATTAAAAGAAGCGGGGTTACCTGGGGAGGTTATTAATATGTTTAAAATACTTAAAACGTACGAACACCAAACTAACCGTGTCAAATGGCTTTATGAGTTTTCTGAGGAGTATGGGTTGAAGTGCGGAGTGAGACAGGGGGGGGTTAACTTCTCCTTCCCTTTTTCTTTTCTTTACGTCAACCAGTTGATTGTTCGGCTGAGCAAGACGGACACCTGTCTTGCTCAGCCGAACAATCAGCAGCTCAATTGAACAGTGTATTAATAGTTTCAGCTATGCAGACGATGCCTTTCTTAGTCTGTCTATTTCGGCGCTCAGAAAGCTGATTGGGGTGGGTGAGGAGTATGAAAACTCACACGGGCATACAATACTAGTAAAAGTGAAATTTTGTTATTTAAATGTAAGGATCGCAGACTAGAGGAGTTACCACCGGTGCTGCTTGGTGGTAATGCTCTAAAAAGCGTGGAACAGTTCAAGTTCCTGGGCCATGTGGTAACTGAGGACTTGAAAGATGATGGTGATAAAGAGATCTGCGATGTTTGCGCATACGCGTCACTTATGACCCGGGTGCGTGGGAGCCGCAACAGCATCCTGAGGATCATCTCGCTGAAACCAGACTGCCCTATCTTTCGACACTGGGGGCAAATTCATGCACTTGTGCCCGGAGTCACGGAAAGTGGGAGGTACAGAAAATAAAAAATGAATGTTACTAACATAGTTTATAAGTCATTTCTACTAATCTAAATTAAAATGTTACTAACATAGTTCCAAGCCATTGTTACTAACCTTATATGGACCCTGTCTGAAATAAATTTATTTTATTTTATTTATTTATTTTTAATAAAGCTCAATTGGATGTAATAGCAGCAAGGGTGTAAATAAGTAGTTTTCATTTATTGTCTTAAACCTATTATAAAATGTTCAAAGTGTGGCAGGGTTGGGCATTACGTCACGATAGTTATCGTACTGGAGTTGTTGATAAATTAGTCAAGACTGGTAGTACATAA
This sequence comes from Herminia tarsipennalis, assembly GCA_945859575.2. Lineage (NCBI taxonomy): Eukaryota > Metazoa > Arthropoda > Insecta > Lepidoptera > Erebidae > Herminia > Herminia tarsipennalis. The sequence goes on along the minus strand of OX243849.2, from coordinate 9,357,665 downwards.
AAAAAAACGTGGCGCATTTCCATGAAATAACGAAAAAAAGAGTAACAGTGAATATGTAGTGTTCTTTTCATATCTTTTGCGGCCTTTGACAGCGATGCTACCATAAATGAGCAATGTTTTGCGTAAAGTTGTTCGCGTTAGATTCTAGATACACCGATATACACTATGATTTAATTTTTCTTTCATACTCGCTTAAACCACCTAAACATTGTCCTAAGATTTTAAACGTTCGTTGCTTTGGCCGGATAAATAAGAGTAAACTTCAGGAGGATGCCTCAAATTTGGATTGGGGTCCTGTATTTGACGCTCCTACGATTGATATGAAGGTCAATATTTTTAGCAGAATGGTAGTACGACGTACGACATTCATGCTCCATTCAGAAAAAATAAAATTAAACGTCCTCCAGCTCTTTGGATTACTAATGGCATAAGGATGGCTATGCGGCGCAGAGATCGGGCATTTCGTAAATTTAGAAAGGATCGTGATAATGTCATTTGGGCCCTTTATAAATCGGTGTAACCAGATGATTCGCAACGCTTAACGCCGACATGTTCTTAACAATTTGGATTATTTTTTCCCCAAAAATATCTGGCGGTTCTTAGGGACTCAAGGAATCGGTAAAAAGGGGCGTACTGATCCTCAGATGACGGTTGGTATAGATGACATCAATGCTCATTTCACCTCCACTATTAACACTTTCACGGACAGTACGTCTAATTACGTGATTTAATGAATACACAGTTCGACACAACGCCTATTTACGTTAATTTTTTTTTTCGATTCTTTGCCATCACGTAGATAGGCGCCTTTTTTCCTATTCAGGTATATTTAAAAATGTTTCTACTGCCACAACACAAACACTTTAAAGCTTGTACTGTCACATCGGAGCATTATAAGTTCACAACTTAGGTGACGTTATACCTACATACAAATTTTACCATAGTACACGGGCAGCGACACCACGTCAGTAAACGTTCCTGTTTGTTTGTGTGGCGGGCGAGCCAGTCGCGTAGTGTCTCAGGGAGGGGGAGGTTGCGTCCGCGCTCCCGGTGCATCTTCGCCGCGTCGGTTGACTTTTCGAGTTTTTAGTGGTAAGTAAATATATTTCTGTAATATGTCTTATACCTAATATGTATTTTATATTTTCAAATATTGTTTTGTTAGCCATTTGCGAATAAAATGCGTACGAAAAATCGAGACTAGAGGTAGGTATCGTATGTATTGTAGGTATGTAAGTTTTGTAAGCTTATTCCATAACCAGGTATACTTATTTCTGGCTATTCTTTGAAACGCTCACTCAAATTTTTAGTAAGTCTCAACGACTGAGTAAAAATTTTAACTGACACCAAAAACTACATACTTTTTATTCAAAAGTATCTGAAGGGCAATGGGCTCGCCCCCATTACGTGGGGTCTGAATATGCTGACTAAATTTAGGCGTATAGTACAAAATCTAGACAGAATTATATATTATTACTCTTTCGGGGATACAGTCGTGAGTTTGTATTATGTAATTATTAATATGTACTTAGTTTTGCTATCTTATTGTTTCTGTTTTATTTATTTGTAGATGGCTTCGAAGAAAAATAAGACATCCCTGTTTAGAAGTGACAGTGATCACGATCCATACTCTGACGTAGATGGGGAATATGGATCAGATCATAATTATGAACCCACTGGCAATGAATCCAGTAGCAGCAGTGGCTCTTGTGTTATATTTGACGTTCCTGAAAGACGAAGACAACAACGGCAAAACATTGAATCCGAGAGTGGTAGTTCTAATGATGAAAGAGATAATAGCGAGGAGCACGAGAAGGGTGAAACAATTGGATTAGGACCTAGTAACGACGACACTGACAGTGATTCTGAAGGTATTTATAGTAGTTTTATGAGACATAGAGTAAGCACTGAAAATAATCTAACTACTGTGAGTACAGCAGAAGTCGACGAACAGAGATTAGACAGTGGAGAACAGATTATTATGGCAACTGATGTTCACTTAGAACAGCAGATACAAATACCTTCTCAAGTTTGTATACGAGATAACGTAGAAACTAGCATTAGGGACGTACAGATGGAGCAGATGGAGGTACCTGCTGGCCAACAGGGAGAAAATATCACTCAATACGAAAGACCTTCTGTTGAGGCTGGTCCGAGTTGGCAGGGAAACCCAGCACGAGGAGCAGCACGACGAGCATCTCCTCCACCAATTGATATGACTTGGGAAGAAACCGTCACAAATATTACTGCTCACGAATTTAGATCCACGGCAGGTCCGACATTTGAAGTTAATGATAATTCCACATGTGAATACGTGTTCAGTCAATTTTTGATTACGGATATGATAGATTATATAGTTGAACGAACAAACGCTTATGGAGCTGCACTTACCAATACCAATCGCCCACATACACGCTATGCACGCAATTCTGTATTTCGGCCAACGAATTCGGATGAAATAAAAAAATTTTTAGGTCTCACTTTATTAAATGGTCATATTCGTGTGCCACAACAAAGAAAACTTTTCACATATGACGATCCTTTATATTATCACCCAGTCTTTCACTACACAATGTCTTGTAGAAGATATGATCAAATTTTGAGATGCCTATATGTTGCCGATTTAGGTGCGAAGGGGTCTTCAAAAATTGATGAATTTATAAACACAATGACTCAAAACTTTCGTCGTATGTTCAACCCAGGTCAAGATCTGTCTCTAGATGAGTCTTTGCTACTATATAGGGGTCGTTTGATTTTTCGCCAATATATTAAATCAAAAAAAGCTAGATATGGCATAAAATTTTACGTATTGACAACATCAGATGGTTATGTACTAAATATTAAAATGTATAGTGGAGCAGAAGACGTTGAAGGAAATGAAAGAAAAACTGATAATTTGGTACTTCGTTTAATGCGTCCATACCTACTTAGAGGCCACAATCTATATATGGATAATTATTATAATTCTGTTACACTTTCACAAAAATTACTTGATTTGAAAACACACACAAATGGAACATTGCGAAAGACAAGAAAAGATAACCCTAAATTCGTTACACAAAAGAAACTAAAAAAAGGACAGCATGTGTGGGCCAGGAGGGGCAAAGTCTATGTAAGTGCGTGGAAAGACAAGAGAGAAGTGTATATGGTGACTACTATGGATCATCCAGAGCTCATTGAAGTTACAAACCGATTCGGCAAAAAGAAAATGAAACCTAAAGAAGTTGATAAGTATAACAAGCATATGTCTGGAGTGGATCGCTCAGATCAGATGATCAGTTACTATTCGACACCAAAGAAATGTATAAGATGGTATAAAAAAGTTTTGTTTCATATAGTGGATACCACAGTTTGGAATTCTTATTACATTTATAAGAATTATGTGAAAAAAGACAAGAAATATGAGTACATAACATATAGAGATGAATTGATAAAGAAATTGATTGGCCTAAAAGAAGAAAAAGGGAAACATTTGATTCGAAACCGTAATAAGAATGATAGCAGGCGACATGCACTTCAAACCACGTCAGAGCCTGAACAACATAATACACAAATAGAATTGTCTCAGCCAGCAAATCATGGACACTGGCCGACTCGGATGCCTCCTTCCACAAATTCGAAAAAGAAATACGCGTTTTTATCGTGTAAACAATGTTCAAAAAATAAAGTGCGACGTGACACAAGCTACATTTGTAAAGGGTGTGACAAGTCTCCAGCGCTCTGTCCATCATGTTTTGAAGAATGGCATAAGAATTTGTAATTTGAATTGTTCAGAGAGAATTTTTAATTTTATATTTAGGTACTGAGTTATGTACTATTTTCTAATATTTTTTTGAATTGTTATGTTAATAACTACTAAGTATTTTATTTTTCTATTATAAAGTGTAAACTATGTTGCTATGATGTTTATTATAGCTCATAAGAAATTTAGCCATTTTATTACACCTGTTATTATAATAAGTGCAATGTGATACTAATTGTTTAACAATATTTTAATAGCTTGATAGGTAAGGTCATAATTTAATTTAGATCATAACAACAAGATTGTTGATATTATTGGAGAGACAACATTTATAAGAACTTAGTTATGTTTTAAAGGTAAAGATTTTTTTGATTTACTTACATATTATTATTTCATGTTTTTGAGTTACATACTTATTACAAACTTTGAGTAGAAATATAGTCATTTTATAACACTATTATATTGTATAAGTGCGATGTGATACTAAGTGCCTTAGGCATAAACGACTTATAGGTTTGTAATTCGCTTATTTTTTATCAGTCATATTAACATTTATACTAATAACAAAGCCTTTAAAATGTTTCTGCATATAGGTTTAATTGTTACACAATATTGTATTAGTTTGATAGGCAAATCCATAAGAGAGACAAGACTTAAGAACTTAGTTGTTTTAAAGGTAAATATTATTTTTAATTACTTGTTTTATATTTTTGAGTTCCATTTATTACAAATTTTGATTTTCTTTACTTTGGTTTCATTTTTTTTCACTTACAGGATATAATGATTATGATCGTATGTCTTCTGCTCAGTCGTACATTTACGTGCTGTCCTACCTAGACTTTAATTTTATATATTATATGCGGCGGTACGCCTATTACGTGGCACGTACAAAGGCGTACTGTCATAACGATACAAAAACCTTGATCACGACTCGACAGCACGCCTATTTCGTGCCACATACATGGACGTACTGTCATTACGAATACCACAACTTTGATCAGGACTCGACAGCACGCCTATTTCGTGCCACGTACATGGACGTACTGTCATTACGAATACCACAACTTTGATCACGACTCGACAGCACGCCTATTTCGTGCCACGTACATGGACGTACTGTCATTACGAATACCACAACTTTGATCACGACTCGACAGCACGCCTATTTCGTGCCACGTACATGGACGTACTGTCCTTATGAATCCCACAGCTTTGATCATAACGCGACACTACGGCTGTGTCGTGGTACGTACAGAGACGTACTGCCGTCCACATACATAAAATATGTCCCTACGTGACACAAAGTCTATATACGAGGGAATGAATTGTATGAAAATTTTTAGTGCTAACTTGGGTTTTCAAATTAGTACCCAGTGTCCGTGAAAGTGTTAAGCACCTATTGATCATCTAACCAAGCGTCGTACTTGCGAGTATCTAGTCGATCTTCCACGCCCCAACATCGATTTATTTAATTTCTCTCCAATCACACCGGGCGAGATCAAAAAGATCATTTCTTCTATAAAATCCAATGCTGTCGCGCATGATATTAGCCGTCGTATGTTCATTCCTATCCTTGCCTTTCTTCTTCCTGCTTTATCTTATATCATTAACTTGTCTCTTGATTCTGGGACTTACCCATTTTCTTGGCGCCTTGCCTTTGTTATTTCTCTACCTAAAATTTCAAATCCGACTCTTCCTAACCACTTCCGACTTATCTCTATTCTTCCTTTTCTATCTAAAGTATTAGAGTCCAGTATTTATAGGCAAATTACACAATTTGTGTATCGTAACAACTTGTTGAGCCATTTTCAATCCGGCTTCAGACCTGGACACAGCACCAGTTCTGCTCTTCTTAAAGTGACTGGGGATATCAGGGCAGGCATGGAACAGACCAAAGTTACAGTTTTGGCTTTGGTGTATTTCTCGAATGTCGTTTTTCAATATCGTTTGCCACGATATCTTACTCTCTATTCTTTCTCATTTGATGTTCTCGTCTAATGTTCTAGCCTGGTTCTCATCCTATCTTCGTCAGGGTGTCGTGATCTCGATGCTGGTGTTCCTCAAGGCGGCATCCTTTCTCCATTACTATTTTCTATCTTTATTGATCTTATCACTAAGGTTCTTCAGTGCGCGTTCCATCTTTACGCCGATGACTTGCAGTTATATGCCTAAGCCAGTGTGAACAATTTATCTGAGGCCATCACAAAGATGTATGCTGATCTTGATGCTATCAAGACTTGGTCTGACAGATTTGGCTTGACAGTAAACCCATCTAAGTGTCAGGCTATTGTGGTAGGGAGTCAACGGATATTAAGCCGATTTAACCTCGACACATTGCCACCAATTATTTTTAACGGGTCTACTATTCCTTTTAATTCTTCGGTCAGGGACCTCGGTATTTTAATTGACACTAACCTCAATTGGCAAGCTCAGGTTACTAGCGTGAGTCACAGGGTGGTTGGTACCCTGCGGAGTCTATACCGCCTGAAGAACTTTCTACCTCTCAAAACCAAATTAATGCTCATACGGACGTTGATATTTCCACTGATTGATTATGGTGATGTATGCTATCATGACCTGAATGCTGACCTCCTCTATAAATACGATCGACTTCTAAATAATTGCTTATAATTGCGATTTATTTTCAATCTCCATAAGTTTGACCATTCTTATCGTTCTGAACTGAAATGGCTTCCTACTAGTCAGCGCCGTAGTTTGCGCATTCTCACTACTCTATATTCTATTCTCTTCTAATTTTCAATACTTGTACTCCAGCCATGGTAGGGACCTTCGTTCTTCCAACAATATGATTTTTTTATGTCCTGCTCATTCTTCTGGATTCATCGGATCCTCCTTCCTTGTACAGTCTGTTTTACTCTGGAATGCATTGCCCCCCGAAATCAGAATAGTTTCTAATCGCTTCAATTTCAAGCTGAAAGTTCGTACACTGTTACTAGATGGATTAGTTGAATCTCAACGTTAGCCACATAAATGACTGTAACGTATGTCTGTATGTTATGAATTTAAGTATATGTTTATTTGTATGTATGTAATGTTTTTAAGTTGGTATATGTATTTTGTATGTATGGCAAGCTATAACCTGCGTCATCCTGAGCCTCAGGATGACGCAGGTTATAGCTTGCCATCGTTCACAAACACCGGGAGATCACTAGGTTTAGATTTTACCATTATTAATTAAATTAAAATTTTAATTTCACCACAGATAATTTAATAAACGAAATAATACTAGACGCGTCTAAATTAAATAGCTAATAATTGATTCCACATATCCCTATATGAAAAAATAAAATGATCGTGTCGGAAATTAGCGATTCGTCGGGAACGTGGTGCGCAAACGGCCCTCGTCGGCGAACTGCCTACAAGATGGCCGCCCCGCCATCACGTCCATGTGACGTTCCGCAAGAATGATCAACTACCCTCATTCTTTTCCGACGTAAATGACAGTGAATGTCAAGTGTTGCCATATGTTGCGCCGTCACGGCCATACTGACATTCAACCGTCCTCGGGCGATAATATTAAATTATTTAGCGCAAACCAAATAAATGATATCGAAAAGGTTAAATACATAAACCCGTACAAGGTTCGCGTAGACGTCACGAAAGAGGAGACGGCAACACAAATAGAAATGTGTCAGGCTATAATAGAAAAAGGCTGGCATATGCAAAAGGCGATGGACAGGAGTGACTCATATGGGGTGATTAAGAACGTAGACCTGCACTACTCACAAGAGGAAATCTTAAAAGAAATAACATGCGACAGCACAATAAAAGTACTGTCCGCAGTACGCCTTAAGCGTCGGAGTCGAGAGGTAGAAGGAAACGGCCGAGTAACAAGCGAAGCGGTACGATTACGTTTCAAAGGAGCAGGTATGCCGCCAGACTACGTATCGAAGTATCCCATACATCTTCCCGGTCTCTCAGTGCGCTAGGTGCTGGAAGTATGGACATATGACCAAGCAGTGCCCGTTGATAACAATAGCCTGCCCTAAATGTGCTGCAAATCACGCCAATTGAGAAACAAATATATTTAAATGCGTTAATTGCGGCGGTTCCTCAAGGAAAAGTCTGAGGGAGATCATGGCGGAATTAAATTGTACCTATAGGAGAGCACTCACAATCTATGTACCGCCCAAACCTCCTAAACAAGATAAATAAATACACGCCAACCTCCACTGCGCACACAATCGCAAGATGTCTCGGACACAGAATCGGAAATTACACCTACTTTCGCGAAGGTACTTCAATCGACAGGTAAAGTACAAGAGGTATCAAAAAAGAAGAAGCACTCTCGTCATAGTAAGGAAACTAAGACTGTAGGCAGTGAGCTGCCTGTCTGTTCTATGACATTCGAAGCGTTTACGGATTTACCCCAGCATGTCCACAGAAAAAAAAACCGCTGCAGTTCGATAAGTTGTTAAATAGGCTTAGGGAAATTATATTTGTCAGTAGATTAAGAATAATAATATTATGGAGTTATTAAGTGTTGCTTAGAATAGTTTATGTTTGTTTATATGAGATTACGTAGCTGACTGGCCTATACTTATGAGGGTCTTTGATTATATCTGTAATAAAGAGTGACATACAACTCATACAAGATTGTAAATTCAACCTATTCCAATGGAATGCCCAAAGTGTTAGACCCAAAGAACTTATGTTTGAGCAATTACTAATATCAAAACTTGTTAGAGCCCGACAGTTTATTCAGACTAAATAGTTATAACATTTATGGTCTCGATAGGCATGACTCATACGGAGGCGTAGCTATCATTATCTTTACTCGATACAATCGATACTCGATGTAATATTTTACTTTTAATATAGCTCCAATGAGGGCAGCATTGTCGTGTGTGAAAAAGCCCTCCTTTTTTCTAACTTAATAATAAAGATTTAAAAAAAAATCCTTTCCTGGTTGCATTCACAAGCTCATTTTTTTCACCTCAATCAAAGCATATTATGGCGACATATACAAGCATCCGGTTTGGTAAAACGTCATATTAAAGACCCAATTTTTGCACATAAGATGCGGCATTTCGCGGCATTGGCATTTTTAGAACCAAATGAAATCCACGTTGCTTTCGACATGATAAGGAGTGAAGTAGTACCAAAAGAAGCAGAACAAGTGCTAACATGGTTTGAAAAATATTATGTGAGAGGGACACTGAAGATATCAAAAAAATGTTAGCTCCAAAATTACACTGACTCAATGTGAAGCTAATATATCCGCCTTCGATGTGGTCGGTTGCTAACAATCACTATATACACACTATATACGCTTATGAGATGTTCGTCGATTGAGAAGATTGTTCATCCATTTCCTGAACCTGGACACAGCTTTTTACCCTGTGATCGGTGTTTCGGCGTAATTGAGAAGTTTAACAGAAGGAAAGATTACGTTTTTAATACTTTTGAATATTCCGAATGTATTAAGAATCTAAAAACTTTCAAGTTGTGAATGTGGATCAAAATATGATTTTTAACTTTAGTAAGCATTATGAAAGCCATTTTAAAAAAGTAATAACAAACGCAGAGAGGATCCGATACAAAATATCTCAATATCGCATTTTTCAATACAGTAAAGATCACATTGACACTATTGCCGTTAGTGTTACAACGGGCACGCCGTATTTGATTATTTTACCATAATGAGAAATACTCAAGTAAATTTATCCGTTCTGCCTCAGAAACAGCTGTATAATCATGCATTGCCATTGAAAAAGGCTAAATACAAAGATGTGATGCAACTGGTAAAGAACTATGTTCCACCAAATAAGCTCTATTTCTATAGGGCCCTTAAAGTGAAGCCGTTGGACCGACAGATAATATTTCTAGCGAAGACGACGACGATCAAGCTGAAGTTGACCTTTAAATTTGTATTTTTGTTTAACACTTGTTTGTTTTTCATTATCTTTTGATTATTTGATATTCCAACTGCTGGTTAAAACTTATTGAAATAAAAAAAAAAAATGATGTGTTTTATTGTCTATGGTACTAATTAAGATAACATTTTTAGCTAATTTTGGTGCAAAACGGAGGCAGACCCAAATTTTAAAAATCATATAAATTCTATAACTTACATATTTCCCTTAAACGTTTTAATAAAATATTGAAATATATTTAAATTTTATTATAACATATAACTCTTAGACATTAATGTAACAATTATTTTTTTAATACGGTTTTTGTTAATATCTGACATTTTCTAAAAATGAACTTGCCTCCCTTTTGAAGCAAGGTCCTCAATTGTCCTCAAGCAGTTGAGGTAAATAACCAACACATGGGGGGCATTGATTTATTAAGCTCTTTGCTGGGTCTGTACAGAATTTACTTGAGATCCAAAAAATGGTATAAGCGAATGTTTTCCCATATGGTGGATATGTGTATTGTAAATGCATGGATACCTTGGCGTAGAAACAATCCAAACAATTACATGCCTTTATTCGATTTCAAGCAAGTTGTTTCAAAAGTAAAGCTGTAAATGCATGAAAAAGAGGACGTCCTTGTAATAATAGTTAATCCTGTAAGTTTTACTAGCCACGGAAGTTTTGTTCCATCTAATCCAGGAACACCAACTGGTCCAATAAAAATAAGGAAAGTTCCTGTCAGACATCAAGATCTACCACTGAACTCCGTAAGAACCGACAAAATAGACCACATGCCGGAATTAATGAAAAACCCACAAAAATGTCAAACTAGCGGCCAAAAAACTAAACTGTTTATCAGCATTTCAAGATTAGTTTGATACGAATCTATATAGGTCTATTGTAATTTTGATTAAAATTTGTTTGGGTGCACACGAACTCATTTAAGACCTTATTTTTTTTCAGTGACTGCTTCTTATCCCTAAAGTTAAAGCCTGCAGTTAAATAAAGCCATCGGACAACCTACAGATATTGCACAGTTCTTCTCATGCTGCATTAATTTCTACAAGTTGCAGCCACTGTAAATTTAAAAAAAGATATAACATGGAAGATCCTGTCTTGTCGAAGCTACACTACTACTACGTTTTTGAACCTGCAACAGCGTTCTCCCACCATTTTAGGAGTCATTCTCCTACATTTATGCCTCTTATGGAAGTGGTCGCTCGTATAATCGTACCAGCTGATCACGCCAAAAAAACAAATAACAACAATCAATGGAGGAGTTTGCTAAATGCACAAGCTTGTCATCCTAAAGGGTTGACTGAAATGAGTGAGCCAGATAAGTTTTGGACTCAATTACAGAAATTGAAGACTTCCGAGCTGGCTCATTTAGCCCTACCTACATTGCACAGTGTTTTAAAAGCCTAAAAAAACCCTCTTGGGTTTATTGCGTTTACAGGTCAAGAAACGCATTTATAAACCACAAGTAGAACACCCACGTGTCTACTTCTTGTAATTATTTTTATATAAAATCTTAAAAATTACGTGACCCTTCCATCAAAAAAATTTAAATATATTCTAAAAAAGTAGTTGTTGAAGATAATGATTTTAAATTAATTAAATATAATTAAATAGAGCTTATTTGAGAGCATGTTTACCAGTTTTTATTTTTTTTAAATCTCCTTTAATACCTGAGTAAAAAAATATTTTCTTATTTGCGTTTATAATTTTTTTCTCCCTAAAAACTCAAAAGTGCGACTTGTGACAAGCATTGAAATATTGTTCTTAAAAAGGGCTATTACTAATAAAAAAAAACAAGTTGCACTATTACGGCCTTAGTCTGTCCAAAGCCTTTAAAAAGCCTGTCAAAATTGAACCATGCCTGTCTAAAGCTTTTTAAAGGCCGCGGTTCAGGTATGATTTTAAAGTACAAATTTAGCATACAAAAACTGCACCTATCCTTTTCGTACTTTAGCAGAACGTACAGCGTTAAACAAGAATACATAATAATGCTCCAGATACGTCATAATTTCCAATGAGTTTATCGTTATTTATAAAGTTATTTATACTCCGTCAGTAGCTAGACGTTATTCGCGCGCTCGGCAGCTAAATTTATCGGCTAAGTGAAACGTTGTGTTTGTTACTATTTAAGTGTTTACAGCTAGTATGTTGCATTTAAACTTCATTGACGACATGCCGGCCAGTCGGCCTTTAGAGACGCCACTGCACCCCAAGCGCAGGCGGTTGTGGCAAGGCAACCGTTGGTATTAGGGTGCTTCTTATTTTTCGACTTTTGAAAAGTAACTGCGTCAACCCGCCATTCGCTTCTGTCATCCAAAAAACGAGCTCATTATTTTTATTTTATTTTTAAATCAAATTTTAGGGGTCGCTACCGAGCATCAAAGTTTTAATATTCTTTTTAATTTGATAATTTGTATTTTATTAGTTCAAAGAGACATATAACCCTTTCCACCCGACGGTATACGATAGTGCGGGTAACTTTAAAAAAATCTCAAAGTCACGCGGATTCGTATTTCCGAACGCAATCGACGACGATCGGTAGTGAGAGTTATGTACTTAGATGCAGCGACGCTTGAGTCGTCATGTGATTTGTTAGTTCGTCGCAATCGAAGCTACAAGATGGCCGCGGTTTTTGACCCATGTGGCAGCACGTGTAAGTATTTTGTTTTATTGTTTATTGTTGTGTTTTGATTATTATTTTTGTTTTATTTTATAAATTAAACATCAATCCAATAAAATACAAACAACTTACGGTAATACCTTTTGTAAATTGGGAATAAATGACAACTTAATTTCAAGTAGCACGATCGTAGTCCTTCGGTTGTACCTCGATAAATTGATTTAAATATATTTTTCAGGTAATTGAATAAAACCTGGTATTGTGCCTAATTAGTTATTTATTTTTCTATTTTAGTGAATCCTATATCTGATGACCGTATCTTGGACATCCTTGGCGATGGAACAGAGTCAGATATAGAAGAGTTTCATGATGAAGAAGACTTAGAAGCAGTGCCGCGTGTTCTCGCTGACCTTGCAGGGAAGGACAACCTTTCTGAAGGTTCAGGCGATGAAATGGAACCTGAACCTGTCACTCAGGTAACGATACCAAACCGGATACGCTCTTGCAGTACTAATTCGCGGCATATTAGGGGCAGGGGGCGTTCTCGTGGCACCACTTCGCAGCGAATGCAATCACGCAGAGGACGTTCTTGCACTGCTTCGGCTACTAGGCGAAACCTACAGCAACGTGGCCATGGAGACACTTGGAAAAAAGTTCCTTTCATCGACAAACCACATGACTATACTACAGCTTTACCAATAAAACCTGTACGCACACCGTCCGAATATTTTCATGACTATTTTGATGAAAATTTCTTCGAGGAGGTTACTCGATGTACTAACTTATATTACATGTGTAAGACTGGCCAAGAACTCAAAACTACACAAGTCGAAGTAGCTAAAGTGTTTGGTGTTCATATTCTCATGGGATGCCTTCCATACCCACAATTGCCTATGTACTGGCGAGTTAATATGAGGATTGGACTTATTGCTGATAAAATAACTCGCGACCGCTTTATTACTTTACGCAACGCTCTTCATGTAGTTGATCACGATCAGCCAGCTGAAACAGAGACTAACAATCCACTTTGGAAGGTACAACCGATAATCAAACGGGTTCAAGATACCTGCAACAAGCTAGAAAGAGTTCCATCATATTATTAAATTGATGAACAAATGATACCTTTCAGTGGTCGATGTTCTTTACGGCAGGTCGTGAAAAATAAACCACGACCAGAAGGTTTGAAAAATTTTGTACTTACTACTAGTGATGGCCTGATGCTCGACTTCGAAATTTACAGAGGCGCTCATACAATGTTTGGTGATACATCTTTGGGTCTAGGACCTTCTGTAATACTCCATTTGACCAAAAGTGTTCCTCCAGGCAGTTGTGTGTTTCACGATCGTTTTTTTACCACGGTTCCTTTAGTCGAAGAAATGAATCAAAGGAATATACACAGTACTGGCACAATCATGTTTAATCGTATCCCGGATCGAGCAGCTTGCAAATTCAAACAAGATTCGGCTATGGCTCGCGGTGAAAGTCAGCATTATACCAGGGACTCTACTGTCATTGTGAAATGGAAAGATAATAAGTCCGTCATCATGGCATCAAACTGTACTGGATCTTCGTCTGGCACTACTGTCAAACGTTGGGATAAAAAACAGGGTGGCTATATTGATGTACCAGCTCCTAAAATTATTCAACAGTATAATCAACACATGGGAGGCGTTGACATTCTTGACCAGCAAATGGAGTATTATCGTACTTTTATCAAGACAAGAAAATGGACTTTAAAAGTCATTATTCATTTTATTGATCTTGCGTTAGTTAATTCGTGGCGACTATACAAAAATGATTGCGTGGCAAATGGTTATTTAAGAAAAGATACTCTGACCTTACTGGATTTTCGTTTTAGTGTTGCCGATGCTTTGACCAATTATCCAGAACATGACCGTCGCGACGACGATGTAGTCATGGATTCAGAAAATGAACCACCTATCAATAGACAATACCGACCAATACGTCCATCACAGGGCAAAAGATATGATGGGTACGATCACCTGGCTGTGTTTGATGACATAAAGGCACCAAGATCGTGCATGATGGAGAGATGCCATAGCCGATCAAAAATTAAATGTTCTAAGTGTGGGGTTTACCTGTGCATTTCTCGAAATCAAAACTGCTTTCAAATGTATCATGTCAAACCTTAATATACATATACCTACTTAGGTGCATATTAAGGTTTGACATACATGTTATGCACCTAGTTATATACCAAGTTGATTGTTATTATTTTTAAATATTTGTTGATCTAGTTTTGTTCCTCAAAGTTAAAAAACTGTGATTTTGTGTAAGTCAGAGGTTGACTATATTTAATTTTAGAAAATTGTTGAGTTGTATTAGATTTTTTTTTAAGAATTGTCAAAAGGAGATCCTATTTTGTGGTGAATGACTGATAAATAATAATGATAAAGACTGTAAAATAAATAATGATAAAGACTGATTAGTAAAGAGTTTAAGCAAATAAATAAATAATGATTAGTACTGAATTCGTTGCTTTATTCAAGAAAAATAAATAAATAAGTTGACACTCATTGTTGTGAGACTTGTAGATTATACCTAAGTCTCACGATCGTGAGGGCACCTTTTCAGAAAAACTGAAAATTTATGATTTTTTTTCGCATTTTTTCTAGTTTCCTCAGACTATTAGAAACCTTTAGGCGCATAACGTTCAAAGCGCAAAATGGTAAGCGCTCGCAAAATGGTAAAAGAGCATAATGGTAAAAGAGCAAAATGGTAAAAGAGCAAAATGGTAATAGAGCAAAATGGTAAAGGAGCAAAATGGTAAAAGAGCAAAATGGTAAAAGCGCAGAATGGTAAAAAACTCAGTCTCACTTATTAGCCATGATGATAAAAACATCTTAATTTTGGTGAAATGTGACTCCCTAACAGGAACAATATAAATAAAACGTGAATATTTTTTTCGAAAACCATTTAGTTTATGTTCAAAATGAAGTAATAATATTTTTAATGTTCGACATTATGTATGAATCTCTACTCTAATCATCATCTACTACTACTGCGTAACGTATAGGTACACAATAATATCAAAATAAAAAAAAAGGTAAAGGTTACTGAAAGTCATAATAATTGCTTAATAAATTGAAAAATAATCTACATTCATTACAAAAATAAAATAATTAACATTCATTGCAAAAATAAAATAATCAACATTCATTTCAATAAGAAAATAATCAACATTAATGAAATCAACAAAACAAATAATATACTTTTTAATGTTCTTCGACATCTACTTCTAACATAATCATTAATATCAGAAATTACTGAAAGTAATAAAATAATCATCCTGCAGATTTTGACAAAAGAAACAATGAAACGTACATAAAATTAACAATTACTTAGAGTATGCATGTGTTTATCAATAATAATTTATCGTTTTTTATTTTTTTGTAGTAATCTCAAAAATATTATCTTTTTAAGAAACTGGCCAATTGTTATAGAATTTCGCTTCAATTGTTTCACAAGTCGTCGGTGTTTTTTATCAAATTTAATGTCACTAAGCTTTCTCTTATTTTTTCTAGATAATTTAAATAGAGAATCTTTTAAGAATACATCCCACAATTTAGCCTCTTTTCGCAATTTATAAATAAACAGATACAAATTAGGTCTTTTAGGTATTCTACAATTAAGGCGATGGTGCCATCCTTCGAGAGCGTTGGTGGTCCTATGCCGCTCTTCAGCACAACTTAACGTACTTGCCGGTAGATGAGGGTACCAAGTTTTCTCAAAATAAGTTCGAAAATGTCTCATTTCAAGGGAGTCTGGTGCAGTAGCCAATATATGCTGCCACGTCTCGTGTATATGACTTGCGGGTACAAGAGGTATTATGAAAACCCCCAATTTTGATTTTCTAGAAAAGCAGATGATATTTTAGATTCTGTACAAAACTATCTCAATCAACATCCTAGAGAGACTCCATTCCAAGAAAACAGGCCTGGAAAAGGATGGTTGAAAGGATTCCTGAAACGACATCCTAGGATAACTCAAAGAGCAGCAGAGGGGGTTACTTATGCCAGTGCCTGTGTGTCAGAATCAGACATACGAAATTGGTTTAATCTGGTTATGACTGAGCTAATTAAATGTGATCTATTGGACATTCTCGAGGACCCATCCAGAATTTTTAACGCTGATGAAAGTGGTTTTGGATCCTGTCCAAATACCGGAAAAGTTTTTTCTGAAAGAGGGGCTAAGAATGTCTACATAATCGAGAAAGCAAACGCCAAAGAAAGTATGACGGTGCTCTTTACAATATCAGCTGATGGACAAATGGTACTGCCTACGATCGTGTACCCTTATCAACGTTTACCTGACAGGATTCGACAAACTGTTCCTAATGAGTGGGGTGTAGCTACGAGCAGCTCAGGATGGATGACGGCAGACACATTCAAATATATAATCCAGCATATTTTTCATCCATTTTTGGTAAAGAATAACGTCAAGTTTCCAGTTTTGTTATTTGTAGATGGTCATAGATCGCATTTAACCTACGAATTAAGCATGTTAGCTCGCTCCCTTCAAATAGAGATATTTGCTCTATACCCAAATTCTACAAGGATCCTGCAACCGGCAGATGTGTCTCTTTTTAGACCTGTAAAGCAGTTTTGGAAAGCAGCAGTTAAAGAATGGCAGCAAGATGAGGGTGAAATAGTGACAAAACAAAACTTTGCTTTGATTCTGAAAAAAGTTACAGACAAAATAAGTCCTGCCTGTATAATCAATGGCTTCCGAGCTTGCGGTCTATACCCATTTGATCCTAATGCTGTAGATTATTCTAAATGCATCGCTCCCCCAAAACCGGTTCCTTCTACAACAGAAAATACAGAGATTTCTAACAATGAATCTGATAGAACACTGCCATTTTCGAAATTTATGGAGATTGTTGGTCCAGAAATGATATCAAAGTTTAAAGATATCAAAAACATATTACAGGATGTGGAGAACAATGAATCATTTTTTATTCTCTACCAAATTTGGGAGTTTTATAATAGTAAACCTAACACCAACGAAGACGCAAAAAGCTATTGAAAGTAACGAAGGCGAAAACATTGATCCAACACCGACAACTTCTACAAACAATGTGCAAAGAGAAGAAATCGTCAATGTATTCACTGAAAACGATGAAAGAATAAACAGATTTATAGATGAAATTCTAGAATGTGACAAAGAGCAAGATAATATTCTCCAGCTAGAAACTATGGATGAACAACACAATAATAATTGTGACCATCAGACCTGTGAAACCGAAGAACGAACCAACACATTTAACAATGATATAGAATACAGCTCGCAGGACCCTTCGATCCAAGAAGCAAACGCAACTGCTGCAGCTACTGTACCTACTGAAGGACTTATCACTTTAGGAGACCTCGGAGTACCAAATACATGTGACAGCGAGATTAACTTGAATCAGCCATCATGTTCAACAGCTACTGACATAAAAGACTTTTTGAGATTACCTTCAACACCGTCTAGGAAAGGAAAACGTAACGTCGAAAGGCTGCCTTATCATATTTCAGGGCTAGAATATCAAAGGATTCTGGAGAACAAGCTCAAAGAAAAACAAAGACTAGAGTTAGAAAAAATAGAGAAGAAATTGGAAAGAGAGCAAAAGAAGGAAGATAAAAAGAGGAAAATAGAAGAAATGAAAGCAAAAAAGTTGGAAAAGAAAAAGAAACTGGAATATCCTTTGTCGTCCTGTGGGGCATGCAAAGCTGTTGTAAAAGTAATAAAATTACGGTGCTGTGAATGCACACATGCTTATCACAGATCATGCATCCCCAAGGCACATCTGATACATGTACCTCAAGAAGAAGGGGATAATTTTCTCTGCCACAAATGTTTTATTATGGATAATGATGAAGACATTAATGATAATGAAAACAGTGATCAAGAAAATTAAGACTTTTTAAATATAATAAGAAAAGGAGAGGCAGAATTAGGTGTAAACTACTTAAAGTTCTAAAATGTGACCAAAGAGTCTAGACCTTGAATGTCGAAATAGGGTGTTATAAGTGTTACTGCTATTTGTTTTTTTATGTCTGTGTACTTGTAGTCATATCTCAGTACCTAATTCACAGATTTTTATGTAATTGTTATTTCATGATAGTTACATGTTTCATTAGTAATATAGTTTTTGTTTCATAAAAATCGGTCCAGCCGTTTAGGATTTTTGAACATTTTTCATTTTTTATTTCTATGTGGTCAATAACTGGATCTCAGTATGACAATTACTGTGTTTTCATGGTCAATAACTGAATTTTCAGACTAATTTGATTTAATTAGATTTTTTTTATAATAAATATTTGATTTTGATATTATTTGTTTTATTGTCTATGACTCAGATATATTCCCTTTCGTTTAATGTATCGTAGGTGCATGTATCTTAACTCAATCATTTTTTATAGCGTGTAGAAGTTTTTTTTTTCCTTAAGTGGTCAATAACTGTATCATTCACCCTACATAGATTTAATTTATTATTTTAATGTTTCAGTATTGACAGGTTTTTTGTTTGATATTAATAGTAATAAATAATAATAAAAGCAACCAAGTGCACAAATTTTTGAACATGGCGAGTAACAGAAAATCTTTGTTTATCTAAATAAACTCAATGCCTTAAATGCCGTTATAAAGTTTACACTGTATTTTGCAAATTCTTGGCAAGACATGTTTTGTATCTGTGTTATTTTAGTTAATGTGATTTCTAGTTTAGGAGAAATGTTTGGACAAACATACAAACACACTTTTTATTTCTCCTGAAGATCTATTATCCGCGGACTTGAAGATCATACTTTTTAGAAAAATTGGTCAACACCTCAAAAGGCGAAAAGGACGAAACTGTTAAGCCATTTCTAAGAAAATATATAAATTATTACAAAGAATGTAAAAAGAGGTTCTTAGACAAACACGGCGTTTTTTTGAACAAGCTATTCATCAACGATATCGTTCATACATATCTTTAGGTCTTCTGGTATATACCAGAAGACCTAAAGATATGTACTGAGGTGGATACTACACTCAACTTTCATAAACAGATGACAAAAACATACCTAAGTACTAAGAAATAACAAAATCAAGTACTTTTTTTTCTCCTATGATTTTCTATGAATTTATGAAATTAATCGTGACATCCTTGTACACAATTGTGGATGTAGATATTCTATTTTCATTTCTTGCAATTAAAAATTTGACAAGAGTGTCTATGAGTAAATTATTTGCTAATTTAGCATTAAATAATATTAATTAAAGTAGACATTCTATTCCAAATTCTGTCAGACATTCAGAGTTGTGTTTTGTAACATAAGTCATGACTTTATTTCAGGTAATCATTTGAGTGATCATAGCTACTATTTAGCAAACATTGATGTTTTTAGCCCAATTTTTAAAATATTTTTCACAATATCTCTATAGATAGAATAAGGGGATTGGCACTATGCTGTGGGGTGGGTGGTGACAGAACCACACGCGTGGTTGCGGGAACATAAATCTATCTCTCTCTGTATTAGAATAACAATAACATGTGAGAGGGCACATGTTCCCTGCATCTGTGAGAACTAGACTATGTGTTTTCTATATCCTTGACACATATTTTTGATGAGTTTGTCTCTCTACCCTATCAGAATTAAAAATTATGAGATTAAATTCAAGTGCTTATGTAATTATTTCACTTCGATAAACTTGTTAACAATGCTAATTTTTTCAACCTAATCCAATTTTATAAAAATGTCCTACAGGAGATCATATGTATGCTGCATCAACATCTTCTGCCCCTATACATCATGAATAACCAATGGAAATTGACGTAACAGATAATTGTAATATTGCTATTCATAAATTTTATTGTTTTTAAATTGTAATTCTTGTTCAGTAACAGAATAGATTAGTTTTCAAAAGCTATGGAAGTAATATATATATATATATATATATATATAGTAATATATAAATATATATTTATTATTATAGAAACAACTGTGGACTTCAAAAATGTGGATGCGAGGCATGTGGTAAAGAAAATAAAACCCTCAATAAAAAAGGTAATTAGTTATTCAAACTCAAAGTATCCTGATAATTAACTTATTATTCTCTTATTAAGCAGACAAAATCAGATATGTGTAACATTAAAACAACATTATTATTTTAACCCAGAACCTTGAAAGAAACAAAACGATCTGCCTTATAAAAAAAATTAAGAAACTTACAAACAGTAAATACAAGAAAGGGAAGATTTTTGATGAGAGATTTAACAGTGCTAATGATTTATGCCAGGATGGAACATTTCTCAGAAATATAAGCAAGCTTAATAAACCTGCACAAAACTTTTGAAATATGCAGCTAAAATTAGCAGGCAAGAAAAAGAAAGCTGTGCGGTTCACTGCTGATGAGAAATTGCTGTCATTAACATTAATGAAGGAAAGTCCTTAAGGATACCGACTGCTTCAGAAAATTTTTACATTGTCTAGTAAAAGGACATTAAATCGTATTGCTGAGAAGATCACTTTTAACCCTGGCTTAAATGAAAATGTTTTCATACTATTAGAAAAGAAAGCCCGAGCCGTAAGTGGTATAATAAAAAAAAAGAGATTGTGTTCTATTATTTTTGATGGGGTAGCACTTACACCTCATCGAACTTTTGATGAACACAAGGACAGAGTTAATGGCTTCAAGGATTTAGGTAATACGAGAGACGCCAAATTCTGTGATCGTGCCTTAGTGTTCTTGGTGAGAGGAGTATGCAGCAATTGGCGGAGTATGCAGCAATTGGCGACAACCCATTGCATACTATTTTTGTGAAGGAACAATTTCATTACATAACATACTTAAAGATACTGGCACTCCAGATTAAATGCATAGGTACTTATTTGTTTTTGCGATCTGTCAACATGATTTTCAATAGTCAATTATTATTTTCCACGTTTTAATATTTTAAACCCTATTTCATTTTAAAATGGTTTTAGTGTTTGAAAAAAATCAACAGGGAAATAGTTTACTTTTGAGAAATGGTTACAGATACAATCTTCAAAAAATAAATAAAGGCGGATCGTCATTGTGGAGATGCGGTAATCGTAATTGTTGTTGCGCTACAATTACTTTAAACAGGGAAAAGGATAAAATATTGCGAGAAAATCAACATACGTGTAAAGAAAATTATGAGAAAAACAATGAAATAGTTTTGATAAACAAGTGCAAACGCGACGTTACCTTAAGTTTAGCACCAATACCTATGATTTTTGAAAATAATATCGAGTTCGACACAACTACTACATCGTTTCAGTCCAAAAAAGATACGCTGTACAGGACGAGGAAAAAGTTTTTGAATGTGAATAGGACCACATTTGAACGCTTGCAAGATATAGAGATACCGGGAATACTAGCCAATGATTTTTTGGTTTGGGATGAAGGCATTGATGACAGAATGTTAATATTTTGCAGAAAATATACATTAAACTACTTAAAAAGCTTTAATAAACCGTTGGTGACTTACGGCGACGGTACTTTTAAACGGGTACCAAAACCCTACTGTAAAGGTCAGCTATTCACGTTGCATGTTGATTTGAGTACAGGACACGAGGAGTACACTACAGTAGTCCCAGTAATTTTCGGGTTGCTCCCTGATAAGACTACAGCCAGTTACGAAAGGTTTTTTCTTGCCTTGAAGCAATTGGGAATAATAATTACCAAATATAAGTCTGACTTTGAACTGGCACAAATAAACGCTATTAAAAAAGTTTACACAAATGTTAGATTGACTGGTTGTTACTATCACTATACAAAAGCTTTGTGGAAAAAGTCAAAAAGTATGGGTTTTTGTGATACCAGAGAAGGTAGACGCATTACAAAATTAGTTTCTAAATTACCGCTTATACCAGCAGCATATATACCAGAGGCATGGATTTCAATAATTGAAAATGATTCGGACGTAACAAGCTTTGATGTATTCAAGAACTACGTCGATAAACAGTGGATGTTGAAAATTACACCACAGATTCTGTCCTGCTCTTCTCAGAAGAACAGAACGAATAATGCATTGGAAGGGTGGCACCATCGTTTCAACATTAGAATGCCACATAAGCCAACATTGTTTTTGTTTATTCAAATTCTGATGAAGGAAGCAAAATATCAAAGCAGAAAATTGATGTTAAAAAATGTTACCAAAATATTGAGAAAAAGAAGGAATCAAGATATAAATTTTGATAGATTACATAAAAAGTATTTAGGTTTCGCAATGAACTTTCGCCAATTAATTTTTTAAGAAAAATGAGGAAAAATTAAAATTACCTGTAGTTTAATTCCAAAATAAGTATGTTACGACTCTTTTAGTTATTTAAGTTTAACAAAGAAATATAAGTGACTTTTTAATTAATTTTCTCTTATTTCATTATTTTGGTTCTCTCATTATCTACAGCGAAAAATTTGTATGTGGACCATTTGAGAAGTGGACCGTTTGCTAAGTGGACTATATGCGAAGAGTACCGATTGCGTATCTCCTACAGAAATAAAATGTTGACGTTTTGCTAAATTGACTAATGACTAACAAACGTAATGAACACAATAGTAAGTCATAAGAAATAGTCAATTTATCAATATGACATTTATGCAAGAGGTTTTGGGTTCGTTTCCCACATGGGACACCACTTTGTGTGATCCACAAATTGTTGTTCCGAGTCTGGGTGTACTTTGTGTCCGTGACTTGTATGTTTATAAAGTCCCCCGCGGCACAGGGCTTATATCCTACTGCGGGATTTTATGGCAGTATTCAGGTGGCATCAAACCAGCTCAGCATCATCTTTGACCCTCCTCATTTGTTAAAAGGCATAAGGAATAGCTTTCTGACAAAAAATATGATTTTTAAAGGCAAATTGGCATCTTGGGATGACATTATAATGGTTTATAATACAAATTGCCAACTTGACCATACAAAAATGAACAAGAATCTGACCGATCAACATGTTGTTCCTCACAAAATAAAAAAAATGAAAGTTTCCTTAGCCGCACAAGTTCTCAGCCAACGAACAAGTGCTATGCTGAAATACACTTCAATGTTTGGTGAGTACACTTATATATATTTTTTTCTAAAGCTCTGGCACCAACATAAAATAAATAATTACAATAACAAGCAGAAGTTACCAAAACTTATATCCTTTTAAATAAATATTATTTAGTAAATATTTAAAAAATATTACTAGTAGCTAGCATGTGTCTCACTACTCGCACAATACTTGTAAACTTTGCTAGAATTGACGAGCGACTTCGAAGGCATCCCTCTGGGAGTCGTGCATTCTTGTCGCTCGCCAAAGCTGCGCAAGATAACTTCTGCCAGTCCAACCTCCCACCACTGCGCAACTACGATGGCAGCCTGGCCCACAGTGCTAAGGAGAAAGCCGATCTCTTGGGCCGACTATTTGCCTCTAACTCGACTTTGGATGATTGAGAAGCCACACCACCTTCCATCCCAAAGTGTAAGAGCTCCATGCTAGGAATACGCCTCCTTGATACCCAGAAATCAAGTGGGCCGGACGGCATCCCTGCAGTGGTACTTGAGACGTGCGCCCCTGAGTTGACCCCTGTTCTGACGCGCCTCTACCGTCTCGCATATAAAAATGGAAGGGTTCCATCTTCGTGGAAGGTCGCCAATGTTGCCAAAGAGACGGTTGCAACTTGTGTCAGAAGTCGAGGTCTCTCTGGGGCGGGTCTCCGAATGGGGTGAGAGGAACCTGGTCCGATTCAACCCCACAAAGACACAAGTGTCACGTTCACAGCGAAGAAACACCCATTTGTTCTAGTGCCACAGTTCCAAGGAGTTACACTCCGAGTCTCCGAGAGTATTGGGATCCTCGGCGTCGAAATCTTTAGCTAAGTCCAGTTTGGGAGTCATTTGGAAAGTAAAGCCAAATTGGCGAGCAAAAAGGTGGGTGTCCTCAACAGAACGAAGCGTTATTTCTCGCCGGCACAGCGACTTGTGCTTTATAAAGCGCAGGTCCGACCGCACGTGGAGTACTGCTCTCATCTCTGGGTGCCCCCAAATACTTGCTCGATCCATTTGACTCCCTTAAAGGCGAGCTGTTCGGATCGTTGATGACTCCAATCTCACGGACAGACTGGAGTCTTTACAGCAGAGGCGTGACTTTGGTGCACTTTGCGTACTCTACCGTCTGTTCAACGGGGAGTGCTCTGAGGAACTGTTTGACATGGTGCCACCGTCACCTTTCTACCACCGCACCACTCGACATCGTAGTAGGGTTCATGCATTCCACCTGGAAACAATACAGTCGTGTACGGATCGATTCCGGCGTTCTTTTCTTCTACAAAAGTGTGGATTCTGGAACGAACTACCTGCTGCGGTGTTTCCCGAGCGCTACGACATGTCTTTCTTCAAACGAGGTTTAAAGAGAGTTTTCACTTCACGGTAGGCAGCGGCTTGGGTGTGTGTTCCTGACATTCCTGTAGTCCATGAGCGGCGGTTACCGCTTACCATCAGGTGGGCCGCTAGCTCGTCTGCCAACCATAGGCAATAAAAAAAAAAAACTTTTTTTATTTCAGAGAAACTCAAGTCTGGTGACAAAATTAGCCAGACAATGGGAATCACTGCAGAGGCTGTTGGATTTTTCGACAAATTGTTTGACAGTGTCAATGGCTCGCGGCAAGGTTCTACGAAAGGCAAATCAAGAGGCGCCGTAAAAACCAAGTCGGAACCATTTTAGTTTTTGGCAATGCGCTAAAAAAATCTTAAAAAATATAAAATTTGTAGATACCAACAGCAAGAGAGCAATAACAGCTAAAAACATTACTATGTCTGAGTTCCCACTTTAGAAGGTTGGAATGTAACCATAGAAAGCTTTAAAAGGTTATCCAAATTGCTATTTAATGAACATGGAGTGCAATATTGCTATCCCAGAAATCTTAACCAAGACCCAATGAAAAATTACTTTGGTAGAATCCGGGCCTTAAATATTATAGGAATGTTAATCCTGATTGCAGCACATTTATAAATTCTTTTAAATCACTACTCATATCTAACATAATGGGTCCGCATTTTATTTATTCAAATTGTGAGGATGACGAAGGGGGAACAGTTATAGATTTCTTTGAATTGATGAGATTTGAAACACTCCATGAAGATAAAGAAAATATTGATCCTCTCTGTGTTAGCTGTCCATTTGGTAGCAAAGAAATTAATAATCAATCTGGCAATTCTTTACAAAAAGTTTGAGTCGAAAAACTAAAAGTACATGCGTCCGCATATACTGCGGGCTATATATGTCGGAAAATTACAAATAAAACTAAATGCAAAAATTGTCAACAGTCATATTTAGCCCAAGAAAAAAAAAACTACCATGAGTGGGTAGGTAGCAGCACAGAGAGTATAAAAATTTAAGAGAAGCAATTTGGTGTACTGTACAAAGCGATTTTTAATATTGTACCGCGAAATATAAAATTTGATTCACGATCACATGAATTTGAACGCACAACCAAGACAAAATAGGTCATATTGTAAGAAAAAATATATTAGATAAATTTGACTAAGAATGGTTGGGCTGCCAAATTCATAAAAAAACTGTGATCGAGTTTTTATTTATTTATTTATTTATTTCAATTCGGAAAATCAACAGCTACAACATTTGTTTAAGAAAATGACAGTATACAAACAAAAAGCCAATTACAGGTCTTCACTTATAAACAATTGTATAGGGAAGCTATGATTGTGTACGTTACATTCACACACGTTAAAAAAAAAAAAAAAAACTTAAATAGTACCTACTGTTCACAAATTTTAATCAAAAAAATCAAGGCTTAGACTCCGCCTCGCTGCTGCAACGCTTGTTTGTAACAAACGGGTCCAAATCGCTTGTTTTACAAATTTTATTGAAATTATGATTTGCAGAAGAAGGAAAGAATTTTGTCTGTAGTTATTGGAAACCTTAGGTATATTAATAGGAGGGTTGAACCTTATAAATTTAGATGGAACATTTAGGCTAATTTTTTCCAAGAGGTTAGGACAATCAATTTCACCTGATAAAATTTTTATTATAAAGGTGCAATCTGTTATTTCACGGCGTTTAGCTATAGGTAAAAGATGAAGTTTTTTGCACATTTCCAAGTAGTTCGCGGAATGGTATGGTATCTTTTGATGGAGCAAATATACTTGATTAACCGTCTTTGTATAGCTTCTATACGATTTATGTAAATATTGTATATATATATATAACGTTATAATATAATGATATGGAGTCTCACATTTGCCGGAATATTGAGATGCAAATATTAGTCTTTCAGTTTATTTATTTCCTTTTTTTTTCATATGAAGTTATTTTTAACGGTGGTAACAAAAATAAAATCGTAATATCGATTAGGGTTATTATCGATTTTTATTAAATAATTAATAAAATACTTTATTAATTGTTGCACCGTTTGAATGTAAAGAACGATAATATTTATACACTATACTTTTTAATAAGCATATTCTTTGATACCTTTAGATTAGGACCCGGCTCGATTAAAAATAAGAACATACTAATGAATTTTAATAAAAAAATCGAGTAGGATATGACAAAAGTTATGGCAACACTGAAATGTAATGTCATGTCACTTGTTGTTGTTGTTGTTTGGCGTCGGTCCATTAAGAAAACAGTTTAAAGTATTAATAACAAATAGCTTTTGTTATTTCTTGTGTTGTGTATGATATTGTGGTTACATTACGTGAGTTTGAGATAGAGACTCCATATACATAGTAACAATCAAAAATATTTTGTGAGACAGAGACTCGTACCAATATTGTGACAATTGTGAAGTGTTTGTGTGATAGAGATTCGGATTATATATCACTGCAAAGCTGAATTCATAGCCATAAACTAGTGTTACACATCATGTGTAATACATAATTAATACGCAATATCATAGTTATGTCCTATTTTCAAAACAAAAGTGTATATAAATATTTCGATTTTCAAAGTTCATCCACCCATATCAATTAAACCCGGCAAATTAGTAAATCATTGTTGGTTTTTCTAAAAGTATATATTAATGTCTACATAAATCAGTAGTTTTCATCTTGGCACAACAAAATTTGTAGCGATACTAGATTCCATAGTCACTTGAACAATCGCCTTTAATTGTGACAAAAAAATGTGCTCTAACAGTTAGTAGAGTTAATGTCATTCTGGGGTTCATGCCCCAAAAATAAATAACATTTCTCATTTTACAATCACTGGAAAATGTTGGGATAGTGTAAGTTCTTCATTTTTCCCTGACTTTCCAGGTGGCTCCTCGGTTTCACTGACTTTCCCTGACTACCTTGAGCTTCCCTGACTTTTCCCTGACTTTCCCTGACTTTCCAGAATGTGGACACCCTGTTTTATTTTCTTCTGGGACTGACCAGGGTGCTTTGGCGTCATCTTCTCGAGCGCCTCAAGCGTCTTCATCTGCGCAGGACACATTATTCCGAGTTTTTATTTGGTTTTGTTTGGATCTTTTTTGGCACCACTTCTCACTCCACAGAGCGAGAAGCGATGCCATCTCCAGCGCTGTAAGTTGTTAATTGATTTTGTAGGTATTTGTTTCAAGAGGTAGAGTATACTAAAATGTTGTATCATGTATCCAATTATCTAGGTCTCACTGTATTATTATTGTGTATTCCGTTCTTTCTTTGTTGCAGAACATTTTTTTTGTTGTAGGTATATGTAGTGTAAGCATTAGTATAAGTACCTATACGTAGCTATACGATTGTATGCACGTCACTCGCTCACGCGGAGCACCGTTGTCCTTGGCAGTCTCGCAATAAACATAGTACCGAACACACGTTGTTTCCTTCAATACACCACAGTGGCGACGAGGATGGCGAATAAAATCAAGGAATTTGATTTGAGCACGGGAAACTGGCAGTCGTACGTGGAACGCCTGGAGATGGTCTTTTTAGTGAAAGATGTAAAAGTGGAGATGCAGGTACCCACTTTAATATCAGTAATTGGAGAAAGTGCGTACGAGTTGATGGTGAACTTATGTAGCCCCACGAAACCGAAGGATAAAAGTTTCAAAGACCTATGTAAGTTGATGGCAGATCACTTACAACCAAAACCATCGGTGTTAGCGGAACGCTATAGATTCCGACAATGCCGGCAACAAGATGGCGTCGCCATTAGCGAATACTTAGCGGAGCTAAAGAAAATGGCACGTTTTTGTGAATTTGGGGCAAATTTAAGCGAAAATATGCGTGATCAATTTGTGTGCGGACTGGCAAATAAAAAAATCAGACAAAGATTATTTACGGAAGCGGGACAGCTGGATTTAGCGGAAGCGGTGCGGATTGCAACGGCGATAGAAGCTGCGGAGCGTGATGCTTCAGCAGTAGTCTCCATGAAGGCGGAGATGGCAGCTACACGCGATGAAGATGTCCACCAGGTGCACGTGAAAAGTTGTTCAGCATGCGGTGACATGCAGCACAGTAGCCGAGAATGCCGTTATCAGACATTCGAATGCAGCGGATGCCGAAAGATCGGACACCTTAGGCGGGTGTGCCCGGAGGGCGGTAGCACGAGTGGCCCTACGCACAGAGGAGCGACGCCGGGGGTCAAAACGGCGGGCGGACCACAGCAGAGACGAAGCGGTGGCAGTTTTCGTCGAGGGCGTGGTACCAGGCGTAGCACGTGGCGCGGTTCAACACGCACTCATCACCTGGAGGATTCGCAACGAGTTTGTGGGGACGAATATGGAGAGAGCGACCAAGAAGAACCAATATTTCAGATGTCGCTAAAGAAGTATAAACCGGTCAGTATATTAATATCGGTTAATAATAGGGAGTTATGTATGGAGATCGATACGGGATCGGCTTTGTCTTGTATTAACAGAACTACATATAATAATTATTTTTCCAATTCACCCGTAAAGCCGTGTAAATTAAAATTACGTTTTTATGATGGTACCATGATAACACCTGTTGGGTATATTGAAGTTTCTGTTACTTATGACGGTGATACAAAACTTTTAGATTTATATATTATAGATAACGGTACCACCTCTCTATTGGGCAGGCAATGGTTAGCCGAGCTAGGTATCGGAATACCGGAAATGAGCTTGCACAACATGGAAATAAACGAGTCGAAGCGTAATAATTACATACAGTGTATTTTTAATAGGTTTGGTGATCTATTTGACGGGAGTTTGGGACGGTTTACTGGCGGGAGGGCCCGGCTTAGCTTGCGGGAGGGCGCGTCGCCGGTGTTTCACCGCGCACGCCCTCTGCCGTACGCGCTGCGGGACCGCGTGGATGCGGAACTAGACAGCATGCTGGCCGCGGGGGTTATTGAAGCTGTCGACGCCTCTGACTGGGCCACGCCGCTGGTTATCGTTCGGAAAGCAGATGGAGCATTACGCATTTGCGCAGATTTTAAGGTAACTCTGAATCGTGTTCTTTTGGTCGACAAGTATCCAGTTCCGAAAATTGAAGATCTACTTACAAATTTGAACGGTAGTAAATTTTATAGTAAAATTGATCTTTCTCAGGCCTAAAATCAAGTAGAATTGGATGACCCTCATAATTTAACCGTAATAAATACACACAGAGGTCTTTTTAAGTATAATAGGCTCATTTATGGACTTTCGTCAAGTCCGGGCATTTTTCAAAGGTTTATGATAAATATGTTGAAAGATATACCGAATATATCTGTATTCTTAGATGATATTTTAATTTCAAATAAATGTTTAAAATCACACATGGATACGATATTGAAAGTACTTAACCGATTAAAGGAATTTGGTCTTAAACTAAAGAAAAATAAATGTGTGTTTTTTGAGAGCCAAGTAAATTTTCTAGGTTATGTAATTGATACGAACGGTATAAGCGTAGATCAGAGTAAAATCAAGCCAATTATTGACATGCCTCGGCCCAAAGATGTTTCGGAGCTTAGGTCATTTTTAGGCATGGTCAATTTTTATGGACGGTTTATAAAGAATCTTAGTTGTATCTTAGGTCCATTGTATGAGTTATTAAAAAAACATACGCCATGGCGTTGGGATTATATACATGAGCAAGCATTTGAAAAAGTGAAACAGGTTTTGATAAGTACAGAGGTACTAGCGCATTATGACACCACTAAGGACTTAATAGTGACATGCGACGCGAGCGCAGAGGGTATAGGTGCGGTACTAGCGCAGCGAGACGCCCACGGCCGGGAGTGCCCGGTGGCATATGCGTCGCGTGCACTCATCGGGGCAGAGCGAGCCTATAGTCAAATACATAAGGAGGCTTTAGCGATTGTGTATACAGTAAAAAAAATTCATCAATATTTGTATGGCAGACAGTTCACGCTACGTACTGATCATAAACCTCTAGTAACTATTTTTGGAGCGGAGACGGGTATACCGAATATGACCGCGAATAGGTTACAAAGGTGGGCACTCATACTGTCCGCGTACGACTTTCGTATAGAATTTGTAAGCACTGACTCAAATACCGCGGATTGTTTGTCGCGTATGATAGCAGCCAATAGAGCAGAAAGTAGTCGCAGGAGTGGGGCAGAGGATAGTCAACCACTGCCGGAGTTAACCCATCTTCATTTTGCGAGCGAGGCTTTACTCCTTGATAACGCTCACATAAAGAAAAAAACGAACTCAGACTTAATTTTGAATAAAGTGTTATACTATGTACACAACGGTTGGCCAAACGAGGTCCAGATAAAACAATTGAAACCTTATTTCAATAGGAGAAAGGAAATTTACTCTGAGCTGGGTTGCTTAATGTGGGGCTATCGTGTTATTATTCCGTCAGAATATCGGGTAAAAATTCTTAAGGAACTTCATGAGGCTCATTTAGGAATAGTTAAAACTAAAGCATTGGCGAGGAGTTATGTTTGGTGGCCGGGGTTAGACGAGGACATAGAAGCTCAGTGCTGTTCGTGTAGGGTCTGCGCCGCGGTGGCCGACGCTCCGCCCGGTCATGAGCCCCGGCCGTGGGCGTGGCCGCCGTGTCCCTGGACTAGGCTGCATGTAGACCTTTTAGGACCCCTCGCGGGGGCTACGTATTTAGTACTGGTCGACTCACATTCTAAGTGGATAGAAATATTTAAAATGACGTCAACGACCGCTGGTAATGTTATTAAAAAATTAAGAGAGGTGTTCGCTCGGTTCGGTTTACCGAAACAAATCGTTTCTGATAACGGTCCCCCGTTTTCTAGCACGGAATTTGAAATTTTTTTAACTGGGAATGGAATAGTACATTTTTTTTCTGCCCCGTATCACCCGTCGTCAAATGGCGCCGCTGAGAATGCCGTTAAAACTTGTAAAAGAGTCATTAAAAAAGCAACCGTTCAAAATATTGACGTAGAAACTGCATTAGCCCGCTTTTTACTCATATATCGGAATACGGAACACTGCACGACGGGCGAAACCCCAGCGCAGTTACTTCAAGGTCGCGCGCTCCGCACTCGGCTAGATGCACTGCGATCGACGCCGCCTGCGCGGCCAGTTGATAACACTGATAACGGGGAGCGGGAGCGGACGGTCGTAGCCTGTGCACGGCGCGTTCGTAGTGTCCAGGCAACGCAAGTGCGTCACGCGGGGGGCACACAACGTTCACTAGCTCCGGGCACATCAGTTTATTATAGAAATTACGGACAGGGTTCTAAGTGGTCGGTAGGAGAAATCATTAAACGAATAGGTAGGACGGATTATACTGTTAGGACTCAGGAGGGAACTGTGATACATCGGCATGTAGACCAATTAAGAAACCATTCAGAGTTGAGTAATTTGTCACCCGCGAACTTTATTCCGAAAGATTCCTCAAATCCATTTGTGTCGTATCCTCTGCCGACGCCAGCGAGTGTGGATCAGCCGGAGGAGCCGGCGCTTCCCGCCAGTAATACCGGTGGGACGGGACACTCGGTACCGACAGGGGAGATACCACCCCGGATTCGGAGACCACCTATACGTTACGGTATAGACGAGTTATTTTAGTTTTATCATGTTTTGAATATTCTCTTAGTATAGTTTTAGTATAGTTTTATTTCTAAGCTAGGCGAATGGGCCGAAACGTTTTGTTATATGTTTTAGTCACAGATTGTATTAGTATATAGTTTAAGATTTATTTTGAAACCATGATAGAGGTTATTATACACATAATGTTGTTTATGTTTAAGTTTGTAATTTGTATAGTACGTAAGTGACCGATAAGGAGGGAGGTGTAGTGTAAGCATTAGTATAAGTACCTATACGTAGCTATACGATTGTATGCACGTCACTCGCTCACGCGGAGCACCGTTGTCCTTGGCAGTCTCGCAATAAACATAGTACCGAACACACGTTGTTTCCTTCAATACACCACAGTATATTGTATGTGGCACGAGTCAGAGCACGCCGGATGCGTTCGGCTCAGACTACCAGCAGCCTCGTCCTCGCCCTCGTCAGATCTTCAAAGAGGATGCCATAGCGTATCATCTCAATTATGGTAAGCAGACTCAAACTTTAGGATAAGACAGAAGTGAAGATTTGGTACCTTGCAACCGGTTTACCTACTTTTCGTTTGTCATAGGGAGTGAACCGAGCGTGCATGCCTCGTACGTTCCTCAAGTGCTCTCGACACTTCTGTGGACGCGGATGAGGAGCCCGCTGCAGCACCTGTCGCCGAATCCGCCGAGGTTGCGGAAACAGAACTGCCTCATAGTTTTTATAGTTTTGATTGGGAAGCATTTCCTAATGCTCCGATTCCACCTGCATCGAGGCGAGAAAGCTTGTCACAGAATAATGTAATCTATGACATTTTTATTGGCATATGGGATCAGCAAATTATGGAGCACATTGTATCGGAGACAAACAAGTATGCTCAGCAAGTGGTATCCCAGTTGCTTGAATCTAACGATCTCTATCCTAATAGTCGCATAAACCGTTGGCACGATACCAGTGTCGACGAGTTCTGGAATGCCACTGCCGATACATTTTGAACTCCCGGTTTTAGCGCAAACATGTCGTACAACAGATTTGTACTGTTGACGAGATGTTTGCACTTTAATGATAATAATGAAATGTTTGCGCTAAAACTGGACTTCTCCGAGGCAAAACTTTTTAAAATTATGCCAATATTGGCACATTTAAATAATAAATTTCAATCTATGTATAAGCTGTCACAAAACATCATCATTAGATGAGTGTCTTCTCATGTGGAAATGTTGGCTTGATATAAACCAACTAGTT
Source organism: Herminia tarsipennalis (assembly GCA_945859575.2). Lineage (NCBI taxonomy): Eukaryota > Metazoa > Arthropoda > Insecta > Lepidoptera > Erebidae > Herminia > Herminia tarsipennalis. The sequence continues at coordinate 9,324,208 of OX243849.2, read as the reverse complement.
TCTAATAAGGCTGCTGTGATGGGGATTAAAACTTATGAGATTTGTGAATCCCAAACTGGCTACTTGTGGCGATTTGAGATTTACGCTCATAAGAAATCTCCACCACAGCAACCTGAAGATACATTAAATGCCTTCACACCAGCCCTCGTTCTCAGACTTTTACATGGTCTCGAGAATATGGGTCACACTGTGGATGGACAATTTTTACAATAGCCCTGCCCTAGCACGCCGCCTTAAATATTTAGGTTTTGATTGTGTAGGTACACAAAGAACGAACCGCAAGTTTGTTCCTCAGGCCCTACAGACTCTAACTAAAGATAAGATGTGGCAAGGGCAGCTTACTGGGCTTACCTCGGGAGATGTCGATGTTATGGTGTGGAAGGATAGCAACAGGGTTGCTATGATATTCACATACCATGGCAACGCCGTCTCCTGCTACGAGAGATCCACCAAACCCATCCTAATATTGGATTACAATATTATGACATTGTACCCCATGGAAAGGAAAAGAATGAGTTTGGTATAAAAAAAATATTTAGAAGGTTATTAAATGTAAGTATTCTTAATGCGCATATTATTTGTAATAAATCACCACCATCTTCATCTTGCCTTTCCCATCGAAATTTTAGAAGTTCTTTGGTTAAGGCCCTTCTTGTTTAACATAACCACAATACTAGACCTATTAATATACCATCTTTTAATAGACCTCCCCCCGTAGCCACTCAGAACGTGCGTATTGACGTTATCCACAGTCGAATACCCGGGAGAAAGATCGTATCACCAACGTATGCGCTGTCAATGCGCCGTATGTAAAAAAACGAACGCACACGTTCTGTGTTGGTTGCACCAAACCCGTATGTATGAAATCTTGTTTTGTCACTCTTCATCGTATATAATTTATACATTTATATTATTTATTAGTTATATTTCGGGACTTAATCGCGTGAATTATTTAAAGGTACGAACCTTTTATTTACCCGACGTTTCGATCGAATTGCACCGATCGTGGTCACGGGTCGATTAAGTCCCAAAATATAACTAATATGTATAAAAATCGCGAAAGTTTAAAAACATGGTATCAATCCTCTTCATGCGTAGATAGGGTAAGAACTACTAATGTTGGCAGGTACACAACGATTGGCACCTCTGTCTTTTTTTGCTTATAGCTAAGTAATTTAAAGTTTTTCTAAAGTAGTAACACTTATTTATGAAGCCTAATTTTACATTTGTCTACTGGTAACACTGAGTCGTATGGCAGACATTTTTTTCTTAAACTTTGTTTGACAACTTCATTGGCACCTGCCGCGATTCAAATTTTCGGCGAAGAAATTTAGAAATTCTTAGTGATACCTTCCTAGTTAAGTGCGTTTATCTGGTGTTTTATGGTGAGTAAAGTACTTGCGTGTGTTTTATATGATTATTTATTAATTTTTTAATGAATTCAGGCACTTTTTAAATCATTTTATATGCTTTTAAAAGTTTTTGACTATGCCAATCATTAGATGAAAGTATAGGAATGTAGTTATTGGCATGCCATGACAATGACTGATTTTTATGCGATATTTCTTTTTAAATCAAAATCAAGTTAAAATTACCTATTAAACCCTATACTGTTCGAATTTCATGGTTTAAAGTTGAATAACAAGCATAAATTCAGTGATTGACTCTGCCAATCACTGTATCAAAATTTTCCACACATTTTAAGTACATTTAAACAAAATTAATTGTATTCTACCCTCAATTTTTTTATATTATAGATCGAGTCGTCATGCCCAAGCCGTACAAAATGCTCTTAATGAAATACGGAACGGTATGTCAAAAAACCAAGCGTCCAAGAAGTTTAATGTACAATCGGCCCACTTGATGCTCGACCACCTGAAAATCTTTTACTATGAACGGTTCACAACGGTTCGGTCACACACACAAATGCAAAAACCACTCCCACATTTTACTTCCAACCAATTAGGACGGGGCTAAGGTGTGGGAACGGGAACATAAAACATTTTTGTTAACTTAGTTGCAATTTGCACTTCCTTGTATGATGACGCACGCGTGTTTACTGTATTTTGCTCACGACTTGTTCTGTTTACGGATTCCGATATCTTGCCATTTTGTTGACCCCAAAACTACTGATTGAACTCTCGTTGACTTGTGGTGTGAATTAGTGAACCGTTTCTTCTTGATCTGTTTACCTATGGTGGCTGTGTTTTATTGGACTGTTTGGTGCTTTCTTGCTGACCTCTGCGAGTCTTCACAATTAACCGGAATTTAAACCGGGAATCAAATTTTGGATCTTTATGGCCATGGATACAGGACAAACCTTTACCAAATATCGCGGGAGTTAAATGTTACGGTAAGTCAAATTCAAATTATATTTTATTACAATAATTATTAATAATGTTTAACAATAGAATTGGCTATTGGTTAAAAAGTAATTGGGGGAGACCAAATAATAATATAATCAATATTTCTGAAGACTAAGGTTAATTTCATAGCTAAGGTTTGTTTCGTTGATATAATATAATAATATTCTCAATGATGATGGCAGACATTAGGATTAGTTGTTTCATCATTCGCAGTTATTTATTCCTAATATTTTATATAAACTTATTATTTTAATTTTACTATGTAGTGTACTGAAATGTATTTATTTCGTATATAATTAAAAAAAACGATAACTACTCAATGGTTTTTGTTAATAGACGGTGCAATGGGTGAGAAAGATTTACGTGCTTAGTTTATTAAAATTTTATGAAATATATTCAAATATGACGATGATTGTCGAAAAATCATTCTACTTATTTACTACCGAAATTATAAGAATATAAGTTATTTTATATGTAAAAAATTAATATATATATATATATATATATATATATATATATATATATATATATATATATATATATATATATATATATATATATATATATAAATTATCATACATAGGTATCATACTACTTATGATTTTCAACAAATAAATAATATTAAAAATGATTTATTAGATTTAAATGATTTGATAGATTTTTTTATGTCCAATAATATTTACATTTAGTTTACTTTAAACATGGTGTTCTGAGTCACTTGGTAATTCGTATATTTTTTAAAGATGAACTTCTTGGAACTAGACTTTCACTTGTTCAATTAATCTGAAATATAATAACGAAACGTAGTACTAATCGGAACAAAAACTTTAACTAAAATTTTGTATAACGAATGGCAACATATATAAGGCTGTCTCTACTTAAATGTGAAGAGTAGGAATTTCGTGCTATTATACACTTATATTTTTTTTCTATGATTCATACTTAAATCCACCCTTATTAAATCATGGTGTTTCATTTTTATTTTTCTCACATTAAAGATGTTATGCATAACTCTTTTTCAAATATTTATGATTAAACAAAATAAATTATGTAAATTTTTTTAAAGTATTGAAAATCCTAATTAATTTAAACTACTTTTGTCAAAATAAATTGTTTTCTTTCACACGCTTTAGTAAATTTTAGAAATCATAAAGCGTATATTGTGTTGATAAAACAATAGTTAAATGATCCCCATAGTAAAAGTTGTAAAACTGAGAATCCTTTAATCAATTATCGTCTTTAAATCGTTACACAAGAACTGAAAATAGTTTGCATACAATAAGTTTTTGCTTTCCCACGGTTCGGTAATTCCAGGTGCCATAAATATGTTTGCCGAAAAAATAGGTTCATGATACCTACGCACAATAAATGTCCTAAAACTGGAAACGATTAAGGCAATTATCATCTTTAAAATCAATTACATAGAATTGAAAATAGTTTGCATGCGAATTTGTTTTCGCAGTCGGTAGCTTCTCATATTAACGCTTATTCTATTTTCAATCATATGTCAACTATTTAAGAACTAGTATCTAATTTTATCAGTGACAACTCGTTCATTGTCTGTTGATTTGTAAATAAATACTATTAGGTATAATAAAATAACACCTTTTTTAAAAATGTGCTTGTCTGACTGTTCCATTCATTCAAGCTCTTAATGAGTGGGTATCGAAGATCTTTTAAACATTTATTTTAACTTCGTATTTTTTTTCAGAGAGCTACATCGTGCCGTTGGCTATAGTGGGATGCTGAGGAGGACTGTCTTAACGTCGGATCACGTAACGCAAATGGTCAGCACATACTAAGTGCAGCCATTTACCAAGACGTCGACGTTCGCTAGACTATTTGACTTGACAGACACTTTTTTTTAAAAATCAAGTGCACACATTCGTCAGAACTTTTGGCTTGTAAATAATACTAGATACAAGCCCAGAAATGTGAAGCCGGAAGTCTGAATGTGAGGACGAATTATTGTTAACAGCACAGTAGTAGTATTGACGGTAGAGCCAATGGATTATATTGAAATTAAATGTTTGTAATTATTTTAAATTGTAATCTAAATTAAACTTTTTGGTTATTTTACTGTAATAAATATAAGCTAGCATCTGAGATAATTAATAATTTATACATTGTTACTTAATTTTATGAAACTTGACTATTTTCATTAACTAAGACGTTATTAATATAATATTTATTGATGAAGTTATTGGTAATTAAGCACTTTGATGACTATATAGCATGATAAAATAATAATTTAATAATATAAAAAATATATCGTTATTGTTAACTAGGTAATATGATTTTGGCTTATTGTTTTAGTTTGCATACCTCATCTTATTTTTTCATCATTTCATTAAATGATTTATATATGCACAAATGTGTTATGAAATTGTTTGACTGATCCATAAAATTAATAAAACAATTGACTCTTTTCTTTATTTCTTGCCCTCATTCCAGGTAATACATTTTTACTTGCTGCTCCGCTCCCATTAGTTGTAGCGCGATGTTTTATAGCCTATAGCATTCCTCGATAAATGGGCTATCTAAAAGTAAATTTTTTTTTTCAATTTGGACTCGTAGTTTCTGAGATTATCGCGTTCAAACAAACAAACAAACTCTTCTCTCTCTTCTAATATTATAGTATAGTTATAAATGTTAGGGGTGGATAACCCTTATCACTTAGGGGCATGAATAATAGATTGTAATTTTCCCTTTTTTCTTCCTTTTTTTATAACAATTTTCATTGCTGCTCCGCTCCTATTGGTCGTAGCGTGGTGTTATAACCTATAACCTTCCTCGATAAATGGGCTATCCAACAATAAAATATTTTTTCAATGCGGCCCAGTAGTTCCCGAGATTATCGCGTTCAAACAAACAAACAAACTCTTAGGGGGATGAAAAATAGATGTTGTCCGATTCTCAGACCTACCCAATATGCACACAAAATTTCATCAAAATCGGTCAAGCCGTTTCGGAGGAGTATGGCAACGAAAACTGTGACACGAGAATTTTATATATTAGATAATCTGTGGTTATAAATATAACTCGCTGAATTAAAACCATACTTATACTATTAATATTAAAGAGTTAAAGTTGTATGAAGAGGTTTACCCTGAAGCTACTAGCCCGATTTAAATTTTAAATTTCAAATATCTTTATTTCGTTAAATCAATCCAATGGTTAATTGAAATTAAATTTAGATAAAACACCTTAAACAAAGAACTTACAAAATGATATAGGTTTTAAAGCATAGGTGAAGGACGTAGGATTCTTATCACTCGAATCAAGGTATACGCAAGCGGAGTCACTGGAAACAACTATATATAGCATATTAGCTGACTGAAGCAGACGAAGACCCGTAAACTTCGTCTGCTTCAATTATCCTCGTTTTTGCAACATTTTTCATTGCTGCTCTGCTCCTATTTGTTGTAGCGTGATGTTATAGCCTTCCTCGATAAATAGGCTATCCAACCGTAATAGATTTTTTTAATTTACCCAGTACTTCCTGAGATTATCGCGTTCAAACAAACATACTATATTTAAGTATAGATTAATCATTGAACTCATAGTTGCTGATGAGTTGAACTACCTCTTAAATACCTACGGAGGGCAAGCCAAAATAAAGACTTAAATAACTTAAATATTTGAAAAATCAATACTATACCTACTATATACTATATATACTATATTATTATTATTTATTGTATATTATATTATTATATATTATATATAATATTATAAATGTGAAAGTAACTCTGTCTGTCTGTCTGTCTGTCTGTCTGTCTGTCTGTCTGTTACGCTTTCACGCTCAAACAGCTGAACCGATTTAGATGAAATTTTGTATGGAGGTAGTTTGAGTCCCGAGGAAGGACATAGGATAGTTTTTATCGCGATAACCGACATCCATGCGGGCGGAGCCGCGGGTGAAAGCTAGTATTTATATATATCATTTCGCATTTTTGAAACATATATTACTAGCTTTAGCCCGCGGCTCCGCCCGCATGGATGTCGGTTGGATGTTTGAGCGTGAAAGCGTAACAGACAGACAGACAGAGTTACTTTCACACGTATAATATTATATAGTATGGATTATCATTCAAAAATGCAAAATAATTTAAAAAAAATTAAATTAAATATTTTCGATGAACCTACATAACAGAATCATACTAAAACATACGCACAATATAAAACAACGAAAATAGGTCATTAATTACAGGCACGAGTTTTAAACTCCTCTACTAACTCATATTTATAGAAAAGATAGACTACAGATCAAAAAGTAATTTAAAAAAATATTAAAATCTAACGGTTTCCCGCACCTCCGTCCACAATTTCACATGTATAATGGTATTGAGGCAAAATATACTATATTCCTCTCCAAGCTTTGAACTACTTCTTTACTATTTTAACAACACAAACGAATAAATATACAATATAAACTATTTATAACATTATTGTAGATTTGTATGTATTACAATAAAATAATTCATTGCTATTTCGCGCAACTACAAAAAGCGCGCTTACAACAAAAGTCACAATCCTATAATAGTATTTACAATCTTCTAATCGGCTCGAAATATGCCCAACAACAACGCAACGCACTAAAAAAAACAAGGACCCCGCCCCCTTGCATCCGATAAGGCGTAGATGTTCCTGTGTGAGTGCGCTTACGTAGAGAGCGGACGTTTCTCGCAAGCCATTATAGTCTTAGGGGTGTACGACCGCCGAGTAGGCCGATTGTACCTAGGGCAACATTACAGTTTCGGTTAAGTAGTAACTACGTAAAAGTGCGACCAGGACCCAGCACGGTATTAACGGAAAGAGAAGAGAACGAGTTGGAGGCTTGGTTGATTCAGTGCAGCAGAAAAGGCTTTCCAAAAAGAAGAGATGATGTATTAGAAAGTGTTAAAGAGTTCCTAGAAAAAAACCCTCGACAGAATACGTTTATACGTACAAACTGTTTTTACAAAGGCATCCTGCGCTTAGTCTACGACAATCAGAAGCTGTGACTTCGGCGAGTTCCAAAATAAGTGAGAACGACTTAAGAAAATGGTTCACTCAAATACACAGTTACCTCGAAGAAATGAATTACAGTGACATATTATCGGATCCTTCCCGTGTCTTTAACGGAGATGAAACTGGTTTCCTGTTTAACCCAAAAAACACGGCTGTTATAGCAGCTAAAGGAGATAGAAATGTGTACGATGTTGAACACGCGCCGAGCAAAACGTCTCTGACTGTAATGTTTACATTTGGTGCTGATGGTGATGTGACACCTCCGATGATCGTATATCCTTTGAAGAGAATGCGGAACGAAATATTACAGTCTGTTCCTCAGTCCTGGGGAGTCGGCATGTCTGAAAATGGGTGGATGAAAACTGAAACGTTTTTTCGCTATGTTAAAAATGTTCTTCATCCATATCTTGTTAGCAAAGGTACAAAATTCCCTATCATACTTTTCGTTGACGGGCACAAATCACATACAACCTTGGAGCTTTCTAAATTATGCGAAGCCTTGCAAATAATATTAATAGCCCTCTACCCCAATGCTACAAGACTGCTGCAGCCTGCTGATGTTTCGGCATTTCGGCCTATTAAATCAGCTTGGCGGAAAGCGGTCTTACGCTGGAGAAAAGACAACTTAACAAAGACTTTAACCAAAGTTGATTTTGGCCCGATATTAAATAGTATAGTCGAAAATGATATAAAACCTGAAATAATAAAAAATGGTTTCCGAGCATGTGGACTCGTACCTTGGAACCCTGATGCCGTTGATTATTCGAAATGCTTGGGTTCCAAAACACTTTCAAATTATACAGTTGCGATGGAACCTGTAACTTTAAGCTATTCTCAATTTCAAGACATAATTGGGCCAACACTAAAACGACGACTCGATGCTAGCAATGTGGGAAAATCTATAGAAGCAAAAGCCTTACTGAAGATTAATAGTTATTTCAAAACTATGTTAGAAGATCCACAGAGAAGACACATTGATGATGTTATAGAAGATGAAGATTTATTAACAATTGATGATAAGGAAAGGGAGATAGAAGACCAAAACGACACTGAAACTGATTTAACCGATATGCAAGTGGTAGGTTCCTCTGAATTGATGACAGATGAACAGACAAAAGATGAAGACAATGAGATAAAAATCTTTGAAGATGGATGTGACAATAATATGATAAATATAAATGGTGAATGGGTTCATATTGAAAATTTTGAGATTATGACAACTGAAGATATAATTTTGGACTCCGTCAAAGAAGTTGTTTCTACTGATATCATATCCTTTGTAGAAGAAGAAAATACACTCCTACAGCTCCCAGCCCCAGAATCACCTCGTCCAAGTTGTTCGTTAGCTAATCCAGCTACACCAGAAACTAATAAATCTATAAGTAACACCACAATAACTGATTTCTTAGAATTACCGAAAACACCAATTAGAAACAACAAGCAAAAAACCAACAAACAGCCTTTCGTTTTAACTAGCAAGCATTGGCAACAAATAGAAACTGATAAACTAAATAAGAAACAGCAGATCGAATCTGAAAAGGAAAATAGAAAGAGAGTAAGGGAAGAAAAAGCAAGAGTAAAAAAAGAATTGATAGAGATGAAGAAAAAGAAAACCGGCACTAAAGAAGCAATGACAAAAAAGACTAATAATCCTAACTTAGTAAAAAAGTCAAAAATAAAGATTTTGGAACAGATTATTATCAAACAAGGACATAATGCAATAGATGACAAACAAAATTCTATATCTGCACCTGTTTCAAATGCACCCCTGGAGAGCGATGATGACGATGAAGGCGAAGATTTAAGCATGAGACATTACACCACCAACTCTACTAATTTAGGTAGTCAGGATATTATGAGTATTTTGGAAGAAGATGAGGATAAGTGATATCTTACAGTATTTAAGTGTTTCAGACTGATTTGTTATTAATAATTATGTTATTTTCTTTTTTATTTAAAATAAATGATTGTCAATCATTGTGTCTGACTGATTGGCAATAACTGATGCTACTGCCAATGATTATACTAATTATGTAGGCCAATCACTGATTTTTTGTGCCAATGACTATGCCAAACTATAGATTTTACTTTAAAGTGTTATAATTATGGAAATTTCTAATAAAGTTGATTATTTTTATTACGCAGTTTCATTAGTTAACTAATCCTGAAAGCCAAAAACTAGATTTCACTTTATTACAATTTGTCTTTTAGTGTCTAGTTATTGAATGAATGTAGGAAGCGGCTTAAGGTGCCAATCATTGTAGGTTTTACCCTACGTATTTTTGTGTTTTGGTTGCACCTTTCTTATAAAAATTATTCATTAGAGCAAGTATACCCGTAAAAACTATATTTCAGAACATTACAAATTAAAAATATTTATTTACTTGTTTAAACTTAGAGTGACAACCCTATGGTGTATTATTTGACCTTTGGACTAAAACGTGTTTCTCCCAAAAGCCACAATAGTGCTTCTTGATTTTTTTATGAGTAATAGCCCTTATTAAGAACAACATTTCAGTGCTAGTCACAAGTCGCACTTTTGAGTTTTTAGGGAGAAAAAAATATACTCAGAAACTCAAGGAGATTAAAAAAAACTCAAAACTGGCAAACATGCTCTCAAATAAACTCTATTTAGTTATATTAATTTAAAATCATTATCTTTAAAGACTACTTTTTCAGAAAATAATTTACTTGCAACAAAAGTAATATATATGATGGTATTGTATAGAATAAAAAAAATATTATTTCTATTTGTGGCAAATAAATCGATTACAATTATAGTTACATGTTTTATATAGTCTTTTCTGTGGACACAATAAGCCACGAAAATTTAATTTGTTGGATATTTTACTGTGGGTGTAATGGGTTTATGATTGTGCATATCTTACAGTGAAGTGTTGGCGGCGAATGCCGTTCATTAGCACCCATAAAAATTGTCTTTTTTAAAGGACGCCTTAAACCGTTTCCCTAGGCAACCACAGTTAACCACTCAATAAACCAAAATAAACATACCGTACCGACTCGCCATTGGCTTATTTGTAGCCTACGCCTGCGCCCTGCTCCTTCCCTTCATATTCCACGCAGCTTGCCACGCATCTTTGTACAATTTAATCAAATTTGTGACAGTGTCAAACATTATTATTTAAGTGTTTTGTTGTATGTTTTGTGTTTGTTTTTGTGTAAATGTGTAAATATGAATTCTTAGAAACAATATTATAGTAGATGCAGAATTTTTCGCAGCCCGGTGACAGCACGTGCAGCCATACATGCTCAGTATGTAGAAAAGCTTTCAAATTTGTAAGAGGACTTAATATACACTTCACCAAATCTCATAAAAATTGTCACAGCCAAAATGCCCCACCTATTTCCAATCGCTCTATTATTCCACCCCTTTCACGCACAGCCACAAACCATTCAACCATTCCATTCCATCTATATATTATACAGTCAGCCGCGTTCAAATGCGGACGTGCCTTTATGCGTGACTAACCATTACACGCAGTGTGCGACGCGAGCCGTCGCTAGTTTGCAACCATGAGCAACGAGCTCGTGGTAAACGAGCTGCTGGCGTTTCTGCAGCAGAAACTGGACGTGATGGACGAGGTGTCCGCTGTCCAGATCTGCGTCACGAACTTCAGTGAGGACGACATAGCTGCAGCCAAGCGGCTACTGTACGGCGTTCTGAATAAGACCGCCCAGATGGTGTCTCATCGTCGCGATGGGACTAAGAAAAGTTTAGCGGAAGTCATCACGCTGCTAAAGGAGACCGATCCTGACGACGTGCCTACGTTTGTGGCGAAGGACCTGAACAAGCTCCCTCCCGTCACCTTCGATCACGTCGACGTCACCAGCCTGCTGAAAGACATAGTCTTTCTGAAGGCGAGCCTCGCGGATGTGCAGCGGAAGTATGATGCTTCCGAAGCCAACGTAGAAGATCTGCGCCAACAAGTCATCGAGTTGCGCAACGTTATTACGGGATCTGGGTCACCGTCGCATGTAAACACGCGCCGCGGTGCATGCCTAGATTTAAGTTACGCGTCAGCTGTGACGACTTCGCCGCCGGCGTCGAATGCTGACCGAGCGGAATGCGCTGCAAGTGCGTATAGTGACCCCGCCCGCACGCCCCGCAAGCCTGCGCCCGTGCCTGCGGTTGCTACCTGCAGCGCTGCCAAGGTCAGTCGCCCCGTTGTACAACAGAAACGGGGGATAAAGACGAAGACCAGCGAGAGCGTACCCACAGCCCCTGCCAAAGGGCAAATGGATGTAGAGGGCTTTATAAAGGTTGAAAGGAAGCAGAAGAGGCCCTCCAGACGAAACCAATGTGGTACCGGCGTGACGGGACCTAAAATGCTGCTGCGTCCGGCAATAGCAACGACGCAGTTATATGTGTCTCGTCTGCATCACACCACAAAGGCAGAGGAACTTGCGGAATACCTCCGGATCAAGACGAAGTGGACCTTGAGGGTGGAGAAGTTGGAGTCGCGCCATGACGTCAACTTCAAATCATTCATGGTGCGAGTTCCCAGTGAACATCTGTCTATCTTTATGAAGGAGGACTTCTGGCCGAAGGGTGTCGCGTACCGACGTTTTCGTGGAAGGTTACGTGACACCACGCAGCGAAACACGACGCCGCTGTCTCAATCCCACTGTCGTGTATAATTTTAATTATGTATTAGTTTATTGTTATTATGTTACGTATTTGTGTAATTGTAGTTTAAATTATGTATTAGTTTATTAAGTTTTTTATGTACCTATGTATTTGTATGATATGGGCCTTAGTAGCCTGAAATAAATGGTTATTATTTTATTATTATATATAAGTAACCTTAAGCATACTACCCCCGTTGTCAAAAGGATTCCCCGCGGCGCAAGAATCACCGTTGCGACCCATCTTTCCCGCCTCATAGAAAAATGCGTAGAAAAAAAATGTTTAGAAGACTGGCACAATCTTTTACTGTTTGCTTATCGCACTCTTCATATCTCGAAAGATAATTCACCCGTTTCTCTCACCCAAAAAATAAAAAACAACTGTTTCGGTCAATCATCTAACCTATCATTAGACAAATCAATCAAAAATTTTCTTTTTAATCGTCGAAAAACCATAGAAACCAAAATAAGCGACGGTGATTTAACTTTTTTCAAATGACGTGTTGTCACCAGACACCCCAGACACCTCCTCGGCCTTAGAATCGAAACATCTTTCCCCATATTTCTTGACCCACCAACGGCTAGCCATTCATGCTTACAAATTAATAATAAGGACACTTTTGAGGCTATTTTCATTCAAAACTGGTTCGGCAGCTGGCATTGATGGTATCTCACCTCAACATTTAAAAGATCTCATTTCTGTCTCAGCTGGTGATGCTGGCGTTCAACTTTTAAATTCATTATCTAAATTAGTTAACAAATTGTATTCTGCCAACATTCATTCGGATATATTCCAATTTTGTTCGGCGCAAACTTGATCGCTCTCACTAAAAAAGATGGAGGGGTGAGGCCTATAGCCGTTGGTTCAACACTTCGTCGTATTGCTTCCAAAATTGCTGTTCGGCATATCCTTTCAAAATTGCAGTCTGTTTTTGAACCTGTACAACTCGGTTTCGGAACCAAAGGGAGATGTGAAGCTGCCGTTCACTCCCTGCGATCATTCCTTACAAGTGCTACGTCTGAAGTGTTGGTAAAAATTGATATCAAAAACGCTTTTAATTCCGTAAATAGAGACGCTCTGCTGACAGAAATTAAACAACACATTCCCGAAGTTTACAGTTATCTCCTTCTCTCTTACGCCGACCCTACAAAATTGCTTTACCGCGAGAACGTGTGTTACCGCTGTCAGCAGGGTGATCCTCTCGGACCAGCTATTTTCGGTTTGGCAATAAATCCAATTATTCAAAATTTTAAGTCAAAATTCAACGTTTGGTATTTGGACGACGGAACCCTAGGAGACGACCTTGATACTGTTTTTAGACCTTGTAACCATAAAATCAAAATTTCAAAATATCGGTTTAGAATTAAATTTTGGCAAATGCGAACTATACTTTCATGCTTCTTTCCCAAATTCTAATGATATCATACAGAAATTTTATAGTATAACTCCAAACATCAATATAGTAACCAAAGACTCACGTTGCCTCCTTGGGTCCCCCGTTTTTGAAGACTCATTTCCGTTATATTCGCAGAATTGCATTTCAAAATTTAAAAAAATGTCAAATCGCCTTATTGACATAAGCCCGCATTATGGTGTAACTTTACTAAAATTCTGCCTTTTCGTACCAAAATTAACTTATGTACTTCGCTGCTGCCCCCTATGGAAATTTCAAAATTTCCTGACACCACTGGACGACCTTATAAGGTCAACTTTAGATTCAATTTTGAACATACAGCTCAGTGATAAGGCCTGGATCCAAGCATCCCTTCCTATCCGCCATGGTGGATTAGCGATCCGCAAAATTTCAAGTGTCTCCTTACCAGCTTTTTTGTCTTCTGTCCACAGCTCAGCTAGTCTTATTGGTAAAATCCTGCACTCAAACAATAAGACTGCGGGCTTGGAGGAAGCTAAAAAAGCATGGTCTTCAGCATGCCCAGGTAAAGATTTTCCTATTCATTCAAATTTCCAAAGAACCTGGGATGATGTTTTGTGCCAACTTTGTTACAACACTCTGCTGGACGCTAGTTCTGATTCTGAGCGCGCTAGACTGATGGCTTCTAGCTCCAGAGAATCCGGTGAATGGCTTCGTGCTTACCCGTCGCCAAACACTGGCACATTTCTGGCGCCTGACACCCTCCGGCTTGCTATCAGTCTGCGCTTAGGGCTGCGAATATGTTCTCTGCACCGTTGCCCCTGCGGCAGCGAAGTCGACCAACTGGGACCCCATGGGCTTTCTTGCCAAAAGAGTGCCGGCCGCTTTTCTAGGCACGCCGCCCTGAATGATATAATCCGTCGGTATCTTGCTTCTGTAAACATACCAGCTGTGCTGGAACCTACCGGCTTAGCCAGGGACGATAGCAAGAGACCTGATGGGATGTCACTGATTCCTTGGAGTATGGGAAGGGTGCTTGTGTGGGACGCTACGTGTGTAGACACACTTGCTCCTTCCCACCTCCACGGAACCAGCGTTCAAGCTGGGGCGGCAGCTAAAGCGGCCGAAAATTTGAAAATTGTTAAATACAGGGGTCTTGGCAGCGAATATATATTTGTACCATTTGGCGTCGAGACCCTTGGCCCATGGGGTCCCAGCGCGAACAAATTCTTTAAAGAAATTTCCAAAAAATTGGTCGACTCCACTAGTGACCGTAGAGCTGGCAGCTTCCTCGCACAACGCATCAGTATTGCTATACAGCGAAGAAATGCTGCCAGCATCTATGGAACCATGACCAGGGGCCCCAATTTTTTAGATATATTTTATTTTTTTATTTTATTTTATTTAAAACTTTATGCACAAAGTTGTACAAAGGTGAACTTAATGCTAAAAACATTCTCTGCCAGTCTACCTTAGGGTGATGTAGAAATGGAATGTGTAGGTGCAGTAACCTAATTGTAAAATAAAAAACTTCCTTATTATTCTTACATAATACACAAATAAAAATAGCTAGATAGAGAATATAAAATAAATACTAAAATCCAATATAACTATACAATAGTATACATACTTACAAAAATACATACATACATACATATATACCTACATACATAACTATACAATAGTATACATACTTACAACAATACATACATACATACATAAATAAATACATAGATACAGACAAATATTTATGTTACTAATGTTGTGATGATTCAGCTGATCCATCAAGGAATAAAGTGCGTACCTTCCATTTAAAATTAAGGCGATTGGGCGAGTGTTAGTTTTTAGTTTTAATTAATTACCTACATTGTTTCTCACGGTTTCTTTTAACGTTTATACCAATACATTGCTGAATCTCACCTAGGTCTTTCATACAGAACTCTAACATTAATTTTTCTTTGATTTCTATAACTGTATCTTTATCATTTGTAAAAATAAGAAAATCATCGACTCATACTGCAATATATATCATTTTAAACTTACTTACTGAATAATAAATACATAGGTCAATCTTAGACCTTTCTAATCCTATTTTAATTAAAGTATTGTTCAATTTTAGGTTTCATTGCCGGCTAGCTTGCTTAAGTCCATAGATTGATTTATGGAGGTGACATGCCTGGGCATTTTCTTTGTAACATTCTGGCTGTGACATTACATTGTCATAGTCCACTCATATAGACGTGCGCATAATTAATAAATTAACATTTGCATAAATAGTGACCTAGTTTACCGACTGTCTGTTATACGAAATTAGTTTAATTATGAACAATTGATAGTGTTATTTGCCTCAAAAATGGATGGTAGTCCAACAAGAAGCGGACTTCCTGCACCGTCAACGCCCAAAAGTGAGAAAATGGAAGTTATTTCAACATCGGAAATACAGCAATGGATGGGGTCTGTACCTTGGCGAAATATGTACGATTTCTGCCGACGGAAAATTGAACTCGGAACAAAAGTTGAGGATTGCTAACCTCTGCCGCCAAGTTGGAAATAGTGTTGCTCAATTGGCTGTTCAATATCAGTCACTCAAACAGAAAGACATGTGTCCTTGCAGATCCATAGTGACCAATTGGATTTGGCGAAAAATCTGACAGAGATCAAACAGACGATCAAAGAGTCCCGTACTAACCAAGCCATGACAAATTCTTCCTTTGCTGACATGGTGAAGAAGGGGACCAATAGTTTTGCTCGGCCTACTTCTCTGAGTTCCGTAGCCATTTATCCTAGTGATAGGTCAAAAACTAGTGATGAAACAAAAACTTTGGTCCAGAAAATCGTCTGTCCTGAAGAAATGAAAAAGAAACGGAGGGGTTATCATCAGCACGGAGTCCAAAACCGACCTAGAAAAACTGAAGCAATCTGTGCAACTAGCCAAGTCAGGTCTTACCGTCGACGAAACCCAAAAGCGTAAACCCCGCATTATAATCATAGGAGTCCCTACACAAATCAGCGAAAATGAGGTCTTTAAATGTATCTACGAACAAAACATAGTAGAGAAAGTACCGTCCTTGACTAGAGACTCATTTTTGACCTCAATGAGACTCAGCCACAAATCTGGGAAGAAAGACGCAATGACCTGTAATTACATCCTGGAAGTTTCAGCAGTCATTCGTAAAGCCCTGATCACTCAATCATCTATCAATCACTCATCAAGATAGAGTTTTCATTAACTGGACATCCTGCCCTGTACGTGACTTCACGCTAGTAACCAGATGTTACAAATGTCAGCAGTACGGACATGCAGCTAAAACGTGCAAGACTCCTGACTCTACATGCGGCCATTGCGGTCAAGACGGGCATTCAGTTCAAGACTGCAAAAATAAATCAGAGGCGCCTAAATGTGCCACTTGCGTGCGCTTTAAAAAGCCAAGCAATCACAAGACAGGAGACACTGACTGCCCTGCAAAAAAAGCAGCTGAATTAAGGTATATTAACTCGATTGACTATGAAGGCGCCTAAGAGCGCCACATACTCACGTGTATTTTAGGACTAAGGTATATAAAAGTTATAAATATGGATGTAAATTTAATTACGCAATTAGACAATAGTTTTATATCTGAATCAAAGTTTTGTGAGGTTGAAGATTGCAGACAATATCTTACCCGTTATGAAAATTCACTAACCATACTTACCCAAAATATTCGCAGTATTCATAAAAATATAGATAGCTTACATGTTTTTTTTCAAAGGCTTAATTTTCATTGTGATGTAATCATTCTTACCGAGTGTTGGTTGTCAAATCGGTACGATCACCTCCCAATAATATCTGGTTACAATCTCTTCTATACTACTACAAATCAAAATCAAAATGATGGTGTCGTGGTCTATGCTAAAAAATCATTAAAGGTCACAGTCGAGGAGCCAACTCTGCAAGACTGCAATGGTTTGATATTCAAAATTGGTTCTGGCACAGCTATTATCGCTTTGTATAGATCTCCGTCTTTCAGAAACTTAGATCCATTTCATAACTCTCTAAATAGCATACTGCAATCGCTATCTTCGAATAAAAACATATTACTAACAGGTGACTTGAATATAAACATTAGCTCAAAGTCTTGCGATTCAGGAACCCATAACTACCTTAATTTGTGTTCATATCACGGTCTTCAGTCCACTCATACATTAACTACCCATCAAAGCGGTTCCTGTCTCGATCATGTAATGATAAAATCCAACTTGACATACATTACGTTTGTTACTAACTCAACTGTAACTGATCACCACGCTGTCCTACTAACCGTAAATTTAACACCACCTAAGCAGATTCGTCCGCAGACAAGGTCTAAATTAGACATAAAAAAACTCGAACATGATTTACGCAACATCGATTTTTGCCCAGTTTACAATAATTCCGACCCTAATATATCTCTGTCGTATTTGGTTGAAGCAATTTTACGCAACACAAAAATAATAACAATAAATAAGAAAAATTGTAATATTAAACCCTGGATTACTCCTGGTCTTATACGGTGTATAAGACACAGAGATCGACTCCATCAGCGAACAAGACGAGACCCAGACAACCTTATACTACTAACCACATATAAAAGATACAAAAATTTTTGTAACAACCTACTCAAAAAGTTAAAAATCAATTATGACAGAGATGTATTACAAAGGGCAGGTAATAATAGTAAGCAGATATGGCAACATATATTAAAAGTATGACTTACTCCTCGAAACTTCACACTTGGTTTGTTTACATCGGCGCAGTAATTAAATTCTTAAATTATGGACAATACCGTTATTTAAGTTATTATATATGTATAGAACAAGTGTAAGAACTGTGAACTTCATGTGGTATTGTTAGTGACTCTCTATATCAAGTGTACATATCATCCCATAAGATGGCCCACTGCTGGGCACGGGTCTCCCCAGTAAAACCTACTTGTATGTAGATCCTGGGGGTAATTGCCATAATCGCCACGCTTGGCGAGCGGGTTGGCGATCGCAGTAAGGCTTTAAGTACGCAGAGGACGCTGCTGCCCGTCCTCCGGGGTGAAATCCCTTAGTCGCCTTGACGACACCCACGGGTAGAGATGGGGTGGTACTATTCTTAAGCCGGTACCACACGGCTAGTTAAGGCAAGTGTAAGCAGTGTTATAACAATCTTCCTACGGAATGTCCGTTCCGTACCGTTTCAAGGGTTTAGTTCACTGGTACCAGTGAACTAAACCCTTGAAACGGTAAACTGTCAAACAATATAAACAATAAATGTGTGCGGTAGTACAGTGCTAGTGATTAAACACAATAATCATGTGAAAGACCTATTAAATCACAATCTTTAAAATACGTATTAAAATAATAGACGTTAAATTAAAATTTCAAATTCATTACTATACAGCTACCGCTACTGGTCGCTATTGGCCACCTAAAGTAATTATACTTTAGGTGGCCAATAGCGACCAGTAGCGGTACTATATTTACGTCAACTAAAAATGTCATCTATGTCAATTAATTGTCATTTACGTGACAACTAGCGCCAATCCAGACTCAAGCGTTGAATAGTTGAACTAAAAGGGATACCAGAGTAATAAAAATATTTTGGTAGAACTACTGATATACAGCACCAGGGATACCATTTTTATAAATTAAAATTAGAAGAAATTCTCAACCCAAATCACAGACAGCAGACAGCCCAAATATGAATATCAACTAGATACATTATCTCACAGCTTATATTCCAACTAAAATCTTATTGTTTGCGAAGTTACTACATCTATGAATTATTAATGGTACTCGTTACATGTTTGATAGAAATTTATGTTGATACTGATTTCTGTATAAAATTTGAAAGCTGTGTGGGGAACAAGGAATTTATATTTTACCAAGCAAGGAAGCCTGCATAAATTAAAAAAAAACTAACGAAATTTTAAGAAATCAAATCTTTAAATTAGTGGTCAAGACGGCAAACGGACTTATAAAACTGTCAACGTTTCCCAAAGTAAGGAACTCAAAATGCCCACCACCAGGAGACAAGGAGCACCTAGCCCACTTCCTGTGCCCAATAAGGCTGAGCTGAGACTGACGGAATAATGTCGGAGTTGAAAAGGCTTTCGGCGCAAATGGAATCACTACCCGCACTTTTGGAAACTGTAAAATGTATTCAAACAGAGCTCGTTGAGCTTAAAAATATTAGAACAGAAGTTTCAGAGTTAAAATCTTCTATTGATTTCTTTCATCACTCCGTGGAAGCTTTAACGGGTAGAGTGTCGATCATCGAGGAGGACATTAAATCGCTAAAATCAAGCAGTGAAGCGATATCGGTGCTCAGGATCCGTTGTGACAAGTTGGAACAGCTGCAACGCGAAAGTGAACAGAGATCGCGCATGGGAAATATTGAAATCAAAGGAGTACCTTATTCCAATGGTGAAAATTTGTTCTCAATATTAGATAAATTGGCAACCACTATCAACTGCCGTATCCCCAAAGAACAAATTAACTACATTGCCAGAGTGCCCATGCGAAGTGATAGTCAGCATAAAAATATAATATGTTCTGTTCACAATAATTATGTTAAAAATGAATTCGTGGCTGCTGCGAAGAAACACAGAGGTGGCATTAATACGAGCAGCCTGGGACTGCAAGGTAACAGCAAAATCTATATTAATGACCACCTTACAATTGAAAACAAAACATTACTGAACAAAACTAAATCCTTTGCTAGAGAACGTGGCTTTGAATATGTATGGGTGCAAGATATTTCTGAGGAAAAACAACACTTCGCCGAAGCACCAAATTAAATCAGAGCAGGATTTAAAGAAGTTTTTTTGATGGAAGAATCGAGTCAAGTCTCTGCTAGAATGCGCAAACAACCCCGTCCGCCAATGTTGAGAAACACAGGCCAGGTAAAAAACAGATGTTTTTTAATAATTTGTACCGGCAGGCCTTTTGTTCTCTTATCGCTCGGTGTCGGCCGCTCCATTCATGCATGTATAAACCATTTCGTACTCTATTCACAAACCATCAGCGTCCTAATTAGTTTGTTTACTGCGAGGATTCTCCTAATGAGTTTGTTTACTACAAAACCTTTTGTCATATTTAAATGTATTCTTTATTTTAAATTTGCTATATGGCTACTGTGCTATTTTAATCTTTATTTGCAACAACACAAAATTATAATTTGCTTTCCGCCACAATTGCATCTGCTATCTTACGATACTATCTCATTTCAAATACCCGCTAATTTTATTATTTCTCATTCTAATAAATTATTAAGAATTAGTATTTCCAATGGTTCCAATTAGTTTTTACTATCAAAATGTTAGAGGTTTACGGACCAAGACCTCTGTTTTTTGTAGAAATGTGTGCAGTAGTGGCTTTGTTGTCATTTGTTTAACGGAGACATGGCTCATAGATGGTATTAGTGACAGCGAGCTTTTCGACAATAGGTACGTGATATGGAGGCGTGATCGAAACTACGTTAATATTAAACAAACTATGGGCGGGGGCGTACTAATCGCTGTACGGAGGGAATTACGGGCGACAGCTCAGTGGGACTGGTGTTCATCAGCTGAGGACTTATGGGTGACCTTAGTACTACATTGTGGGAATCCGAGGGAGTTATGTAAGATGCACGTAGGTGTTGTATATATCTGTTCACAAAATCTAGGTAACTCCTTAACAGACCAATTGGTTAACTTTACTGATAATGTCATGAATATTACGATCAAGCACCCCGCAGATAAGTTAATATTGCTAGGAGATTTTAATCAACCCAATATAACTTGGCATTTAACTGATCACAACAACTTATACCCCAGTAATGTGCAAGGCAAAACTCAGTCAAATGTAATAGATACCTTTACTACCTGTAATTTGTTACAATATAATCGTCATTGTAACATCAATGGTAGAATTTTGGACTGGGTACTATGCAATAGCGAAGTGGACGTTGATCTCTGCAGTGATCCATTGGTTCCCGAAGATCCGCACCACAGAGCGTTGTGTATTTCTCCTAAGTTCATGCAACTTCATAGTCTTCCAATTTGTCCAAGTGTCAAGTTTGTGTAATAAGGAAATGAGTAACATAGACTGGTGTAGTGAGCTGAACTCCAGGTCTCCTGAACAAGCCGTCGTTTACTTTTATGACACTCTTAATAAATTGGGAAGCAATCATATTCCAACAAAAAAATCCCTTACAAACAATAAGTATCCACCGTGGTATAAAAGTCCATTAATAAAGATTATTAAGGAAAAAGCCAAATCGCATAGAAAATATAAGAAATACGGCAACTTATTCGACTATCAGTCTTTCATTACATTAAGACAGCGTGCGAGGGATTTGGAGAGGGAAAAGTACGACACCTACATATTAAAAATAGAAACCGGCATTTCTACTGACCCCAGAACATTTTGGCGATATATTAAGGCTAAAACTAAATCTAATTCTTATCCATCTATACTAAAATTTAAAGAACGTTCATCTGGTGACGGAGAGGAAATTTGTAACATGTTCGGGGAGTATTTCTATTCTAATTTCCTTCAAATTACGTCCGAAGATAGGCATGCACATGATACTCGTTCGCTATTGCAAAAATGCTCTTCGGATATTAGCTCGGTTGAAATACGAAATAGTGAAGTGTTCAATCTACTAAAACAAGTTGATTTGAACAAATCTGCTGGTCCAGATGATGTACCACCAATTTTTATTTTAAACTGTGCAAAGTGCCTTGCTGTCCCACTCTCAATTCTTTACAGACGCTGTCTTGTCGAGGGTATAATGCCCACAATCTGGAAGACAGCGTATATAACCCCCATACATAAAAAAGGGCCGGCAGACGTGGTGGAAAATTACAGACCAATATCCAAGCTTTGCGTGTTCGCTAAAATCCTCGAAAAAATAGTCTACAACCAACTCTACCCAGCTATCAAACTTAGTTTTGGCGAGCATCAGCACGGATTCCTTAAAGGCCGTTCGACCACGTCAAACCTCATTGTCTGTAGCGATTTTATATCCAAACATATGTCACAGCGGGCCCAAGTAGACGTTATATACACTGACTTCAGCAAATGTTTTGACAGAATAGACCATTACATACTCAAACAGAAACTATCACTGATTGGTATAAGGGGAAACTTGTACAGGTGGTTCTCGTCGTACGTTGAAAACAGGAGTCAAGTTGTTGTACTGAATGGTTATGCATCGAGGTCCATGTGCATCCCTTCGGGAGTACCACAGGGATCGTTGTTGGGACCTCTCCTGTTTAATATATTTATAAATGACATTTCATCCTGTTTCCAAACAAGTAAAATAGTGTTGTATGCAGATGATATGAAGATTCTGCAACAAATATCATCTCATGAAGACACTATTGCCCTACAGTGCGACTTGGATCGCTTTCAACAGTATTGTGCTTCAAATAAACTACAATTGAACGTCTCCAAATGCTACGTTTGTTCTTTCACACGTAAGCCCAGCCCCATTTTCAGTAATTACATACTGTCAGATACCACATTAGCAAGAGTGTCCACTATTAAAGACTTAGGGGTTACATTTGACTCAAAGCTACTATTCGACACACATATAACTAATATTGTAAAGGTTTTCTCTTTAGAATATGTGCTGAATTTAAAAATATTAAAACTATGAAAATTCTGTATTGCGCTTATGTACGCAGCCATCTTGAATATGCATCGCAGGTATGGAATCCAAACTATGATGTATATATCTCGCGGTTGGAAAGTGTTCAAAAAAAATTTATTAGGTATATCCAATTTCGTTGCAATACATATTTGCCAGATTATTTTAGTAGGTGTAAGAAATTTCACATGCTCCCTCTACAAGAGCGGAGGAATATAGCCGATATTTCCTTTTTATTAAATATCATGAACGGAGCGACAGATGTAGCCGAGTTGGTGGGTGGGATTGGTCTGCGCGTGCCGACTACTCGTCGAAGGCATAATCTTCTATGGGGTGTATAGAAGATTATGCCTTCGACGAGAAGTAGTCGGCACGCGCAGACCAATCCCACCCACCAACTGTCCACACCACCTACAGACAAAACTCGTATATGATACGGGCCTGTAAAACATACAATGTTGCAAGCCAGACAGTAGACATCGATCCTTCCATAATGAGTGAAATTAAAAACAACCCTGTGTAACACCTTTTTTGATTAACGTATTTTATTTAATTCATTTTTTTTATTTATTTATCAAATCTGTGTACCTACTGTATATTGTACCTCTGTTACTAACTTTAAGCAACTTTTTTGTCGTCGTACCATATATGTATATCTTATTCAACACAAATTGTTACTGGCGAAAACTTTTAATTGGCCATAACATTAATGTACAACACATGTTATTGTTCAACTAGCTGTAAGTTTTCTAAATTCGAAAATAAATAAATAAAATAAATAAATAAACAGCACGAATCAAATTCGAGTTTACTGCACGCTAACTCAACACCACTTAATTCTGCTAACCATGTAAATAACTATTTTATTAATGTGGGCTAAAACCTTGCTGAACGTATTCAAAACTAAAATTATAGCTTAGGATATACTCATCCCCCCCAACCTATCTGCAACGTTAGCCTAAAATCGCTCGTTATGCTTGACACTGATGAAAATGAAGTAGCTCGAATTATCTCTGGCCTGAAAGATAACTGTGCCGCTGGCTCGGACAATATTAGAAATAAAATCCTTAAATATTTTAAACATATTTTTGCACCTCCTTTAACATATATTTTTCGACTTTGTCTATCTGAAGGGATTTTTCCTCGTTGTCTAAAGAAGGCTGTAGTTATTCCAATCTTTAAATCCGGCAACAAAGATCTTTTAACCAATTACCGTCCGATATCCCTACTTCCCTCAATATCAAATCTATTGGAAAAAATTATAAATATTAGATTAGTTAATTACTTAGAAAACAACCAGTTCGTATCCCCTTCACAATATGGTTTTAGAGCTAAACTGTCCACAGCCGACGCGACTCATAGCTTGACAGATTATGTTTCTCAGGAGCTTGGCAAAGGGAATCAGGCCCTGGGAATATTCCTTGACCTTGCCAAAGCTTTTGATACTATTTCAATTCCCATTCTCCTAACCAAGTTAGAGTATGTAACAGTATTTATGGCCGGACTAGTTATATAAACAAGTATCTAATTGTTTTTCCGTATATAGTCATCGCAATAGTCAATCAGACTATTTCGAGTTTAATTTTTACTTTATTTCAGGAAATGGCAGCAGAGAAGTACGGAAAACTGGTCTGACATCAGTATATGTCATTGATGCTTTGGGTATGGATACTACTTAATAAAAATATATATTTACATATATCTTCTTCCAACTGTTTGTAATGATTTTTTTTTTGTACAGGAAATACACTAGTAGATGTGGAACTAGAGAATCTTGATACCACACAAAGAGTTTAAGTATGAGGCTTGTCTCACATCTATTACCTCAGCATTAGATAAGTCTTTCCTCATAGTTCACTAGCTTATGACGGCCTATATCAACTTGGGATAAGCCGTCATAAGCTAGTGAACTACCTCACCTTGGGATTCTCAAGGTAAGGTGACGATGTTACATTGCTTATGTGTTTTGCATACCGTTTTATACAATTGTGGCATACATAGTGCAGTGCATATATTTGGCTTTAGTTGATGCAACTATGATAGAGAGGCGAAGACCCAAAATCTCCATACAATGTTAATAAGATGAAAATTAGAACATTTTATTACATTAATTACAGGTATGCCTTAAACAAACATAGAGGTTGACAAAGACATTGTGTTCTCTGGGTCCGAGAACATCTTGAAGGAAAAAGTACCCAACAATATTGGTAAATATTGTTTGATTTATGCATATTATTTTGTTCAAGAAAATTGTTTTAAAATACAACTTTAATTTTGTTCCAGGACTATCAAAATTAAGCTGCGAAAACCAGTATCAAAAGAGCCGAGTTAGTGTAATACATCCATTACTTTACACAAAGCAATTTAACTTTTATGATGCTGTTTTTTGTTTCAGCTTTCAAAGAAAAGAAAAACAGCATTCAGTCATTACTTTAAACAAAGCAACTTGTCTCATATTATGTTGTTTTGTGTTTCAGCTTTCAAAGAAAAGAAAAGAACGACGGCATTTACTCCATTGAAGACCCGGAAGCGTATAACTTTGCATAGGTACGGAAAGAAAAAACGTTTTTTTGACTCAAAAACAGCCTGTGAGAGAATGAGTTATCCCAGTATGCCAAGGAAGAACATGAACTAAACATGAAACATAAACAAAAGCTACACGATCAGAAGTTAGAATTTAAGAATAAAATGTATGATTTAATATTAGAAAAATGTAAATATGAGACTGAAAAGCCAAAAATAGATTTAAATAAAGAAAGTATTCTTAAAAATAAGAAAACTATGTTATATTTTGTCACGTATAAAGTACACGTGTCACGTATCAGTAGGAAAATAAAGTGTAATAAATAGTACTGGAATAGATTTTATTGTACAACAAAAGTTACACAACTCATACAATATAGTGTATAGTTACATATAGTTATTGAGCTCCTTCAGAGTTTAGTAATGAGATAAAGTATGTTGATATGACATCTATTCTGTATTGCTGATCATTTTCTGTCACTGGGAAGATAATATTTTCTTATTCATTCTCTAATATAGCACTTCCACCGCTGGGTAAATCTTCTCTACTCCTAATGCATAGATTATATAGTATTGCAGTGCTGACAATTATAGCCTGCACATTATCTAATTTAATTCTTAATTGCGAGCCTATGCATGGAAATCTCCTCTTCCAAATGTTCTTTCCACTACATTTCTAGTTCTAATTTGGCTCTCATTATAAAGCCTTTCAGCAGTAGTTTGAGTAGTTTGGTGTTAATAAATATGTCTTTAATGCATAGCCCCGATCTCCCAAAAGACAGCACTAGATATTTAACTCGACTATTGTTGAACATGGTACTGTCGTGTACAGAGCCGGGACATCTTGCAACTTTATCCCCTATTTTTAGGTCAGCATCTGATACCACCTGGATGTTTATAGAAAATACATCCTTTCTGTTTCTATAAAGCTCAGCACTATCACCCCCTGAAATCAAATCAAATACCTACTTAGTTTTAATAATAAAAAAACAACCTAGGTACTTACATTAATATTTGCAGTTTTATTTTTATAATAATTATGTAGAAATGAGCACATGCGTATTTTAAGTCTGGTAGGTAAGTCTATCGCTCCAATTACACTTGGAAATTCGGTAATTGAGTAGAACTTTGACACTACTTCTCTTATTTCCTCAGTGGTGGACGGCATTCCAATAAATGCAAATAGTTTTGAAGATCGCGTGGATAACTTTACATGCAGATGATTTCGATATCCCAAAGAAATTTCCAGAGCATCGTTGCATGGTGCCTGTGGCATAGAATCGCAATGTAAGCAATATTTGCTCAAAAGGCGTAATGGCTTGATTCCTAAAACGCAAGAAATAGTTTAAGGTTGAGAAGAGTTTGTCAAATGAAGATGCAATCATGGATATTTTAAATGGTGCATTATTTAACTTACCTTGTGGTGGGAGTTTTAGATAGGCTCCAATTTCACCAACTAAACACATATCGTCAGTGACTATTAACAACGTCGGAACTGCAAAATCGCATTTTTTCATTTATTTCATAAAACGTTCCTAAATAACCAAGTCTATCATCAGGTGAAAAAAAAAAAATATTTTATGCATAGTTTTTCATTTACTATATTTAAAAATGTCGGATATTACTTTGGTAGCTCGCTAACAATGTCAGATAATAACTACTAACGTTGTTAACGGTGCGCGGGAGAGGGTGAGCGCGCCCGATCTCCCACTAACGACTATGTTAGCGGGTTGAACAAAAGTTGCGTTGACGCTTGTTTTTTACGACATTTTATTGTTATTTCTTTACTTTATAACACCGTTAATGATGTCTACTAGATCAGCACGTCAAATCAAACTAGTTACTGGATGTGGTGAAGAAAAACATTGTAATAAAAGTAAAAATGCCGATGAAAACCTTTTAACCAAGGCAAACCTAGTACGGAAACAGGTATTTATTTACATTTATTATATTATTTTTACGATTTTTAACAGTTTAGTTTATGGTTTAATACGAAAACGAATTTTATATTAGATAATAGAAATTACAGTAGCATTTTCTAACAAGTAATTTAAAATTGTAGTATGTACCACATCCGACGTTGTTGATCGATTTTTGAAATGAGTTAAATGTTGGTAGTACCACATCCGACGTTGTTTAACGTTTTTTTTATTTAGTTAAATGTCAGTAATACCATATCTGACGTTGTTAATCGGTTCTTCAAATGGGTTGAATGTCTGTAGTACCATATACGACGTTACTTAACGTTTTTTTAATGAATTAAATGTAGGTAACACCACATCCGACTTTGTTAAAATGTCGGTAGTACCAAATATAACTTAAACAAACATATAAATTACTTAATTTTGTGTTTTTTTTTAGCTCCTCATGAGTCTCCAATACCGACAAACTTTCAAATGAAAGATTTACTTGGCGATGTATTTAACGATGGTGAGGAGTTAATAGCAAATAAAGCAAATGTTACAAGACTGGTACCATCACCGCTTCCACCACCTTATATATGCAACGAAAAATTAGAAGAACGCCATAACGAATTTTGTACCTGTTCTGTAAACGAGAGCCCTCCAATTTTGATTAATGTCGACCTGTTTGAATTTATGCCTACGCCTTCTGTGGCATCTATGATAAGTTTTACCACCCCTACTTTTGTCAAAAGTGTTTAAACTCGTCAATCCAATGTTAAAACAAATAAAGATAAGAAAATACTTGCAAAAGAAAATTGGGTGGTAATTAAGAGGAAATGTGCAAAAAGTCATGGAATAAGCTTTATTAATGCTAGAGGAAAGGAAGTACCAGCTAAAGAAATAAAAGCACCATGCAATGAAAAATGTTATTTAAAATGCTCGAGTAAGCTTATCGAAAATTAGCGGAACAACATTTTTAAGAGATTTTGGGATCTGGGACATCGTCAAAGTCAGTGGGAATTTGTTATTCGTTTTACAAATAAACTACCAAAACGCCGCCAAAAAATGGAAATTACTAAGCACGATCGCAAGAATACATTTTTTATTTCCTTCCAGACCAAAAGGGTCAAAAATTTAAGGTGTGCAAAATAATTGAGAGAGTGACCGCATTATCCTCCTTTGGAAAAAATGTGATACATTAACTTCAGTGTCAGTAAATCAAAGTGGCAAATACCAGCACAAGAACAAAATTATAGATGAAGAGATGACTAGAAATGTATGTGACCATGTCAAATCTTTTTCATTGGTAGAATCACATTACGTCAGAAAAAAAACAAATTAATTATATTTAGAAGGTGTGGATAGTCCGTCTGGCATGTATGATCTATATATAGAATGGTTTGATTTTGAGAAATATAATAACAAAGCAAATAAAAGACAATACAGGAACAAGATCCTAAAAAAGATCTTTGTGATATTTGTCATACATATGTCGATATTTGCAACATTAAGCTTCGAAAACCGCTGCGAGACGTTTAAA
The DNA here is from genome assembly GCA_945859575.2 of Herminia tarsipennalis. Classification (NCBI taxonomy): domain Eukaryota; kingdom Metazoa; phylum Arthropoda; class Insecta; order Lepidoptera; family Erebidae; genus Herminia; species Herminia tarsipennalis. Next base: position 9,295,199 of record OX243849.2, on the reverse strand, counting down.
GGAGATGGATAAAGATGAATCCAAATTGATTAAGGTGATATTAGCAGCTACTTGATTTTGAAAAAGTATTGATAGCACCACACGGAGATGTAAGCGTGTTTTACTATAAAAGAAAGTTATCTACCTTAAACTTTATGGTATTTATTTTGGCTACCAAAAAATTACATGTGTTGTGTGGCATGAAGCTATTGCAAAACGTGAGGCGAATGAAGTTTCCAGTTGCCTCTATCAATATATAACAGAACACGCACTTAAAAGTGTTAATTTGAATTTAATGAGAGGTTTTAATTAGAGCTGCGATTATTACCTACGTGCCAATGATAATTTAAGTTTTTGAATTATATAAGCCATAAGAAAGATTACGCATTCTTGAGTAGATTGTCTTTTTCGATCAAGATTTATTTATAATTGTCAATAAATATATATAATTTCGTTCAATTAGGTGTTTTCTTCAGTATTTTTCACATACGACATACATTTATATTAATAATAATAATTTAACAATGACGTAAATGGCATTTCCGACAAGCAATTATCAATTTCGCACTAGCAATAATGTCAGATCTGGTACTTCAGACAAATCAGCATTAGTTTTACCCCGTTAATAAGGTCATAAGTGTATTTTCTCATATTTACACATTAAATACCGGCTAATCATAATATTGTCCTGAACCTAAATAACTTGTATAGCATTTCTCTAAAATTTCATGATCATGCATAAAATAACTAAAAAGATACATGCAATTTACACTTTGCAACGCTCTCCTGAAAAGTTTCTGTTTTTCACATCCGACATTTTTAATAGTCACTGACGATATCTTTCCGTTGATAACCGATATCGTTGGCAAAAGTCTACACTATCTTAAGTGTCCAAGGGTGGATTTCGTAGTCTTAAAATTTTCGGCCTTCTCATTAACACGTATTCCACAAAAATATCATCGTCTGATGAACTTTCTGACGTCGAATCATAGTAAAACTATGTTTAAATTAATTTTATTAACATAAATCCAAGAATATTTGAGTAATACAACATTGATATCAATACAATTTGAAAAGTTGGTTACGTTTGAATTTTAACCATCCGCCATATTGTTAACTAGGGGCCATTTAGGTTTACGTTGTATTAAGTAAGCACTATAGGGTTGGGTCTTTGCTTTGCTTATTTCGAATGACATGGGGGGCAGGGGGATTCTAGATGATGATAACGTTATCGGTAGTTATTTCCTTTTTTACACAGATGGCAACCCACACATTGTGTTTGCTTGAAAACGAATCGCATTTTCGGGGATTCCCACAAAAAATGCATACGTTTAGGCACTCGCTTGAACTGAGTAGGAGAATAACCGCGCGCAATTCACTTGTCTAAATTTCCTCTGTCAGTGTATTGTTTCATTTGGATACTATAACGAGTAGACGTATTGTAAGCATAGCAAAGCAAGTTACCATTATTGTTACCGTTGATTTAATTAGCCAAAGTTTAATGATTAAATAAGATGTCGTCTCAAGTAGACCAATCCAAGTTATACCAAAAATTGTTTAAAAGTTTTAAAAAGTCTCATACAAATACGAAAGTACGAAATGTATAGAGAGTTTAGAGTTAGTTGACGAAGTGTGGCGATATTATAAATTACAAGCAAAGTCAGACAAGGAACTTGATAGAGAATTGAAGAAGAACTGCAAGCGGCGACTAAGAATAAATCCAATCAACTATATTTTTTTTCCAAGGTAAGTGACGAAATTATTTTAGGTTCCTGTGAGTTATATATTAGAAAACGCCAAAAACTTTATCTTAACATTTTGTAAATAAAACAATAATTTAGACGTTTTATGATTAGAAGATATTATGGCCTATCTCAAAGTATAAAGGTATAATCTATATAATTAATATTAAATATTCATTATATATCAAGATAGTCAACTGATCATCCTAGTGGCTGCGGTCGAGGCAGCTGGGGGGGGGGAGGCGTGTCCCATTAACAGACCAGGACCCCAATTAATTGAGGAGAAAGCTTGCTTTATCTTTTTATTTAATGATATATTTTTTGACTATTCATTTTTTCAGTTTTATAATTTAACTGATATTTTTAGGCTGGAGATTGTTGACATAAATGAAATGCCGCAAGGTCGACCCTTGGAGACGCCACTGCACCCTAAGCGCAGGCGGTTGTGGCAACCGTAAGTAGGTTTTCGTATTTATTTTTAAAATCTTAGTGCATGTCATAATTTTTACTTTTATTTCCTTCTAGGACTGCCTAGAGTGCTGTGGCGTCATCTCCTCGTGCGACTCAAGCGCTCCCTCTGATACTGAAGTACAACTATGTAGTTCAACTATGTAGTTGTACAAACGATACACTGCTGTAGCGTTTGTACAACCAGTTGTACTAGTCATCAGCCAACCTTGTTGAAGGGTTATTTGTACAACCATGCTAATTTATACTGGCCACTTGAAAATATTGAAGTAAGTGCCTACTTACCTCCTTAGAGTCCTTAGTGATTATAAATGTTAATAAATGACACTGTCACCAGTAGTTTGATTATTGATAAAGCTATTTGGTGGTTTATTTAATAAACAATATTTAAAAATGGTAGATTCATCTTCGGCTAATTGTTTCGGTGAAATAGAAATTGTAAAACGCGGTCGTGGGAAAGTGTTACTTAATAATGGTTATCAGTATTATTTAATAAAAACATATAAAAATCTTGCTACTATTTGGAGGTGCAAAGATTACAGATTAAAAAAATGTAGTGGGAGTATAACTGTTGCAGAGGTGAGGATATCGCATATTTTCTGTTTCTCATTTGTTTTCCCGGTGATCATATGTTTGGGTTTTTTTACATACGTCAAAATCTCAATTCGTCTAGTCATTGCACTGTCAAGTTCTCTTATGGTCAAATTACACTTTATGACAAGTTCTCTTAAGGTCAAATTACATTTTATGACAAATTCTCTTTTCGTCAAGTCTTTCGTTCGTCCAATTTCATTTACGTCAACGCCAAGTAGAGTTGTCAAAATAATTTCATCTATGTACCTTACCTGTTAATTTATATTTGTTATTAATATTTTTCATTAAAATAAATACCTACGCTTTTGAGCTAGTAGAAATCGCAAACTCAAGTAGGTAAGATATATTATGTACAAACTCCTAGGTGAATAATTACTGGCTGAAAATAATATCTAAATAGGAAAACGGGCGAAAAAACAAATGTACTTCTAATGTCATGATGTCATGGTATTTGTCTTAGATGAGGATATTACAAGAGGAATAATATATATTAAATAAGTTTATAGATTTTAGTGGAAAATGGCCTCAAGTGCAAGTGGTAGCTTGAATTTACAATTTATAAAATCAAAAAGAGGTAAACAAAAATTGATCAGAGCTGGATATCAGTATAATTTAAACATAAAGAACAAAAATGGAACATCGAACTGGCGTTGCATTAATAGAGAAATATGTAATGGTTAGTAGAATGTTTTTTCACCGTAATTGAAAGGTTTCCGCCTTCTTCGCCCACCCTCGTCTCTCATGGAGTAATGCAAAAAATTATAATAATGTGTATCCCTTTATATTCTAGGTTCAATAACAATAAGCTCTGATAATGCCAGTATTCTTGGAGAACGGAAGCATTGCTGTACACCGAATTTTGTTAAAAATAAAATAGATGCTCGCATGGATGTTTGTAAAGAACGGGTACAGAATGAATTTAAATCCATTCCAAAGATTTTTGACGAATGTTTTGAGGACATGGAGTCATCAGATTCTGATAGCTATAAAACTCCCCATTTCATTTCCAAAGCCAACTCGCTGTACAATGCTAGGAAAAAAGCTTTCCATATTTCCAAATGTAGATTTACAAGTTGCAATGAAGTCACCATACCTCCAATTTTGAAAAAAAACTTCCTGCTTAATGACATATCGGAAGAAAATGATTTTTTGATTTTCAGCAGTCCTTATTTTTTAGAACTTTGTAAGGAAACCGATTTACTGATGGGAGATGGCACATTTCAAACTGTTCCTTCTCCTTTTTATCAACTTTTTACTTTTCATATAGATTCTGGGAGTTCAAGAGTATATACCTCGATAGTACCAGCAATATTTTGTCTTTTAGCTAACAAACAGCAAATAACTTATGAAAAGTTATTTAGGTTTTTAAAAAGCAAATTAAACTTAACTTTGAACTTTTTTAAATGTGACTATGAACAAGCCTTAATTAATGCTGTCCAAGAAGTCTTCCTACAAGTGAAAGTTAGTGGATGCTACTTTCATTTCAAACGGGCAATAATGAGAAAAGGAAAGGAACTTGGTATGCTGGATGACAAGAAACTAAAAAAATACGTGTACTTAACTTGTAATTTGGCTTTAATACCATCTAATTTTATACCGGAGGGATGGTTGGCTATAAATGAAAAATTACCAGATTGCCCAATAGCGATAAAATTTGCAGAATACTTTACCAATCAATGGGTACACAAGATTACAGCCAACGTATGGTGTTGTGCCTACGAGAGACACAGAACCACAAATTCATTAGAAGCATGGCATAACAGGCTAAAACTAAAGGTTGAAGATAATGAAAATTTATTTTTATTTATCAAAACTCTGAAAAAGGAAGCAAAGTTTTACGAACAAAAAGTTAAGACTAAACAAAATAAGAAACGCCCAAAGGAAGTTATGATTAAAGATCATAAAATCGAAGAAGAAATAAATAATCTAATGTTAGGAAAAACTACCGTCGCTAAGTGTTTGGCTAATTTATCTTGGTTATAAAGAATTTTTTTACAACTTTTGAAATTATTTTGACAACTCTACTTGGCGTTGACGTAAATGAAATTGGACGAACGAAAGACTTGACGAAAAGAGAATTTGTCATAAAATGTAATTTGACCTTAAGAGAACTTGTCATAAAGTGTAATTTGACCATAAGAGAACTTGACAGTGCAATGACTAGACGAATTGAGATTTTGACTGTAGGGACTTTGTAAGTATGAATGAAATGATGTATCAGCGGTATTGTGTGCAAGCGAGAAGTATGTTAGCGTCACCAGTAGTTACTGCGCGCTGTCCGGTCAGTACGAACGTTGTTAGGCTTTGGGACCCTTTCGGACAATAAAAACTAAGTGACAGTGTTATTCGTCGTTTCATTCAGCGCCAGTAATTCCCAATGCATATATGAACACACACGCATCCTAAAGTGGTGACCCCGAACTGCATTGGTATAGTTTTAAAGAGACACGCGGTGCGTAAATTGACATTAAGTGTTGTGTAATTGTGTACGGGCATATATACGAAATGGAAGGGGCGTCGCAGGAATATTATGAGGCAAAATCACCGTCGTCGCCACGAACGGATGCAGCGGAGTTGGCTGCTATCACGATGTCTACGAAGATTCCTGAATTTTGAACCGACATGCCGAGATTGTGGTTTGCGCAGGTAGAAAGCATGCTAGCACCGCAAAAACAAGGTGACGAAACAAAATTTAATGTTGTAGTCGCGAAGATGGGTCGAGACGCTCTGCAGCAAGTGAGTGATATATTGATGAATCCACCCAAGTCAAACAAATATGAGGCTATTAAAGAACGACTGTTGAAAGTCTATGAAGAGAGTGCAGAACGGCAGTTCCAAAAATTAGTAGGTGAGATGGAACTCGGCACGCAAAAACCGTCTCAGTTACTCAGGCGAATGCGAGAATTGGGAAGAAATGCGAAAGCTTCGAAGCAAACTTTACACAGCTTATGGATTGCAAGACTGCCCACTTCTGTAAGAACGGTACTTACGGTCAGCCAGGATCAGACTTTGGATAACTTAGCAAATATCGCGGACAAGGTTATGGAAAACATACGGGGAGGCGAAGTAGCGACGATAGGCACGTGCAAGTGTGCAACACCAGGCTACGCCGAGAGCAGCAGTCAGGTGCCCGTTTCGGAGATATTGACAGCAATGCACAAGCTGAACATAGAAGTAGCTTCGTTACGGGATGAGGTCAACCGGCACCGTCGCAGCCCTTACCGAGGTCGCGGACGGGGTAACGGAAGGGCAAATTCTAGACAAAGATCAAGATCCAGGACTCCGAGCGATCCCGATTGGCTCTGCAAATACCACTATTGGTATAGAAGCAAGGCGAGGACCTGTGAGAAGCCGTGTGCGTGGAAAACTCCGGAAAACAAGGACGGGTACAGTCAGTAGCGGTGGGTGACTTCGTGCCCGGAAAGAACCATCGCCTTAGTGTTTACGACAGAGAACAAGGACTAACGTTTTTAGTGGACACCGGCGCTAACGTATCGGTAGTACCAGTGTCACGTAAACAAAAGTTAGCAGGTGAGTGCTCTGGTTATAGATTGTTCGCGGCAAACAATAGTGAAATAAAAACGTATGGAACTAAAGTGTTACAATTAAATTTATGGTTACGGCGTCCGTATCGCTGGGAATTTATAATTGCAGATGTAAGCCAAGCAATACTGGGAGCAGATTTTTTAGAATATCATAATTTGTTAGTAGATTTAAGCTCACGCAAACTAATTGATAAGACAACTAATTTATTAACGTTGGGCAAGATTATTAACTGTCATGAAACCTCTTTAAGTTCTATAGGTAATGAGCATCCATTCCATGATTTGTTGTCTGAATTTTCAGTGATTACTAAACCGGCAACTTTCAGAGACCTGGACCGTGCATCTGAGAATGATATATACCATCATATCGAGACAGTAGGCAAGCCAGTACATGCACGAGCGAGGCCGCTACCACCGGACCGTTATCACAAGGTAAAACATGAATTTCAAATAATGCAGGAAATGGGGATATGTCGGCCATCAAAGAGCGAGTGGGCCAGCCCACTTCACATTGTAGCAAAAAAGGACGGACAAATTCGGCCAGTTGGTGACTATAGGCGTCTGAACGCCATCACCAAACCAGACCGCTATCCTGTGCCTAGACTGCATGACTTTACGTACAATCGGCCTACTCGGCGGTAGTACACCCCTAAGACTATAATGGCTTGCGAGAAACGTCCGCTCTCTACGTAAGCGCACTCACACAGGAACATCTACGCCTTATCGGATGCAAGGGGGCGGGGTCCTTGTTTTTTTTAGTGCGTTGCGTTGTTGTTGGGCATATTTCGAGCCGATTAGAAGATTGTAAATACTATTATAGGATTGTGACTTTTGTTGTAAGCGCGCTTTTTGCAGTTGCGCGAAATAGCAATGAATTATTTTATTGTAATACATACAAATCTACAATAATGTTATAAATAGTTTATATTGTATATTTATTCGTTTGTGTTGTTGAAATAGTAAAGAAGTAGTTTAAAGCTTGGAGAGGAATATAGTATATTTTGCCTCAATACATGTGAAATTGTGGACGGAGGTGCGGGAAACCGTTAGATTTTAATATTTTTTTAAATTACTTTTTGATCTGTAGTCTATCTTTTCTATAAATATGAGTTAGTAGAGGAGTTTAAAACTAGTGCCTGTAATTAATGACCTATTTTCGTTGTTTTATATTGTGCATATGTTTTAGTATGATTCTGTTATGTAGGTTCATCGAAAATATTTAATTTAATTTTTGTAAAATTATTTTGCATTTTTGAGACATATCCATACTATATAATATTATACGTGTGAAAGTAACTCTGTCTGTCTGTCTGTCTGTTACGCTTTCACGTTCAAACAGCTAAACTGATTTAGATGAAATTTGGTATGGAGATAGTTTGATACCGGAAAAAGGACATAGGATAGTTTTTATCGCGATAACCTTTATCCACGCGGGCGGAGCCGCGGGCTAAAGCTAGTAATATATGTTTCAAAAATGCGAAATGATATATATAAATATTTTTCAAATATTTAAGTTATTTAAGTCTTTATTTTGGCTTGCCCTCCGTAGGTATTTAAGAGGTAGTTCAACTCATCAGCAACTATGAGTTCAATGATTAATCTATACTTAAATATAGTAATATAATATAGTATGTTTGTTTGAACGCGATAATCGCAGGAAGTACTGGGTCAAATTAAAAAAATCTATTACTGTTGGATAGCCTATTTATCGAGGAAGGCTATAACATCACGCTACAACTAATAGGAGCAGAGCAGCAATGAAAAATGTTGCAAAAACGAGGATAATTGCAGCAGACGAAGTTTACGGGTCCATCAGTGTCTGCATCAGTCAGCTAGTATGCTATATATAGTTGTTCCCAGTGACTCCGCTTGCGTATATCTTGATTCGAGTGATAAGAATCCTACGTCCTTCACCTATGCTTTAAAACCTATATCATTTTGTAAGTTCTTTGTTTAAGGTGTTTTATCTAAATTTAATTAATTGATTTAACGAAATAAAGATATTTGAAATTTAAAATTTAAATCGGGCTAGTAGCTTCAGGGTAAACCTCTACATACAACTTTAACTCTTTAATATTATTAGTATAAGTATGGTTTTAATTCAGCAAGTTATATTTAATTTTTAACCACAGATTATTGTAATAGAAATTAATGTATTACCTGGAATGAGGGCAAGAAATAAAGAAAAGAGTCAATTGTTTTATTAATTTTATGGATCAGTCAAACAATTTCATAACACATTTGTGCATAAATCATTTAATACTTAATTATAATTTAAAATTGTGGATGAGGTATGCAAACTAAAGCAATAGGCCAAAATCATATTAGTTAACAATAACGATATATTTTTAATATTATTAAATTATTATTTTATCATGCTATATAGTCATCAAAGTGCGTAATTACCAATTACTTCATCAATAAATATTATATTAATAACGTCTCAGTTAATGAAAATAGTCAGTTTAATTAAATTAAGTAACAATGTATAAATTAATAATTATCTCAGATGCTAGCTAATATTTATTACAGTTAAATAACCAAAAAGTTTAATTTAGATTACAATTTAAAATAATTACAAACATTTAATTTCAATATAATCCATTTGCTCTACCGTCAATACTACTACTGTGCTGTTAACAATAATTCGTCCTCACATTCAGACTTCCGGCTTCACATTTCTGGGCTTGTATCTAGTATTATTTACAAGCCATAAGTTCTGTCGAATGTGTGCACTTGATTTAAAAAAAAAATGTCTGAAAATGTTGCGTGTGATAAATCAAAACCTCTGTACTCGCGAGCGAAACGCACTCTTGCTTCTTGTAGTTCTTGTCCTAATTTTTGTAGCGGAATAATGCACACATTTCAGCCTGCATGCCGCAGTCAAATAGTCTAGCGAACGTCGACGTCTTGGTAAATGGCTGCACTTCGTATGTGCTGACCATTTGCGTTACGTGATCCGACGTTAAGATAGTCCTCCTCAGCATCCCACTATAGCTAACGGCACGGTGTAGCTCTCTGAAAAAAAATACGAAGTTAAAATAAATGTTTAAAAGATCTTCGATACCCACTCATTAAGAGCTTGAATGAATAGAACAGTCAGACAAGCACATTTTTAAAAACGGTGTTATTTTATTATACCTAATAGTATTTCTTTACAAATCAACAGACAATGAACGAGTTGTCACTGATAAAATTAGATACTAGTTCTTAAATAGTTGACATATGATTGAAAATAGAATAAGCGTTAATATGAGAAGCTACCGACTGCGAAAACAAATTCGCATGCAAACTATTTTAAATTCTATGTTATTGATTTTAAAGATGATAATTGCCTTAATCGTTTCCAGTTTTAGGACATTTATAGTGCGTAGGTATCATGAACCTATTTTTTCGGCAAACATATTTATGGCACCTGGAATTACCGAACCGTGGGAAAGCAAAAACTTATTGTATGCAAACTATTTTCAGTTCTTGTGTAACGATTTAAAGACGATAATTGATTAAAGGATTCTCAGTTTTACAACTTTTACTATGGGGATCATATAACTATTGTTTTATCAACACAATATACGCTTTATGATTTCTAATATTTACTAAAGAGTGTGAAAGAAAACAATTTATTTTGTCAAAAGTAGTTTAAATGAATTAGGATTTTCAATACTTTAAAAAAATTTACATAATTTATTTTGTTTAAACATAAATATTTTAAAAAGAGTTATGCATAACATCTTTAATGTGAGAAAAATAATAATGAAACACCATGATTTAATAAGGGTGGATTTAAGTATGAATCATAGAAAAAAAATATAAGTGTATAAAAGCACGAAATTCCTACTCTTCACATTTAAGTAGAGACAGCCTTTTATATGTTGCCACTCGTTATACAAAATAGTTTTTGTTCCGATTAGTACTACGTTTCGTTATTATATTTCAGATTAATTGAACAAGTGAAAGTCTAGTTCCAAGAAGTTCACCTTTAAAAAATATACGAATTACCAAGTGACTAAATATTATTGGACATCAAAAAATGTAAATGAACTTTCACTTTACATTGATTTATGAAAAAGACATTAACGGCATATGAATTTATAATAAATCATTTTTAATATTATTTATTTGTTGAAAATCATAAGTAGTCCTATACCTATGTATGATAATATGTATATATATATATATATATATATATATATATATTAATTATTTATATATAAAATAACTTATATTCTTATCATTTCGGTAGTAAATTAGTAGAATGATTTTTCTACAATCATCGTCATATTTGAATATATTTCATAAAATTTTAATAAACTAAGCACTTAAATATTTCTCACCCATTGCACCGTCTATTAACAAAAACCATTTAGTAGTTATCGTTTTTTTTTATTATATACGAAATAAATACATTTCACTACACTACATAGTAAAATTAAAATAATAAGTTTATATAAAATATTAGGAATAAATAACTGCGAATGATGAAACAACTAATCCTAATGTATGCCATCATCATTGAGAATATTATTATATTATATAAACGAAACAAACCTTAGCTATGAAATTAACCATAGTCTTCAGAAATATTGATTATATTATTATTTGGTCTCCCCCAATTACTTTTTAACCAATTGCCAATTCTATTGTTAAACATAATTAATAATTATTGTAATAAAAAATAATTTGACTTTGACTTACCGTAACATTTAACTTCCGCGATATTTGGTAAAGGTTTGTCCTGTATCCTTGGCCATGAAGATCCAAAATTTGATTCCCGGTTTAAATTTCGATTAATTGTGAAGACTCGCAGAGGTCAGCAAGAAAGCACCAAACAGTCCAATAAAACACAGCCACCATAGGTAAACAGATCAAGAAGAAACGGTCCACTAATTCACACCACAAGTCAACGAGAGTTCAATCAGTAGTTTTGGGGTCAACAAAATGGCAAGATATCGGAATCCGTAAACAGAACAAGTCGTGAGCAAAATACAGTAAACACGCGCGCGTCATCATACAAGGAAGTGCAAATTGCAACTAAGTTAACAAAAATGTTTTATGTTCCCGTTCCCACACCTTAGCCCCGTCCTAATTGGTTGGAAGTAAAATGTGGGAGTGGTTTTTGCATTTGTGTGTGTGACCGAACCGTTGTGAACCGTTCATAGTAAAAGATTTTCAGGTGGTCGAGCATCAAGTGGGCCGATTGTACATATTAGCAGGTAAGAAAGTATTCAGTAAATTAGATATTAATAGAGCATATCATTACGTGAAAATTGCGCCAGAAGATGTAGAGAAAACTGCAGTTATCACACCTTTTGGGCTATTCGAATTTACGCGAATGAATTTTGGATTGAAAAATGCGAGTCAGACATTTCAAAGATTCATGAATAATGACGTTCTAAAAGGACTAGATTTCCTATTTAATTTTATTGACGATGTGGTTATTGCCAGTGACAATATCGGGATTCATACATTACATCTACGAATGGTATTTGAACGCCTAAAAAAATATGGCATAACAATTAATTTATCTAAGTCCGTTTTTGGTAAATCTAATATAGAATTTTTGGGATATGAAGTATCTACTGCTGGAATACGACCTCTTGAGGATAAGGTCAAGGCCATTATAGATTATCCTAGACCGGAAACTGTAGAACAATTAAGAAAATTTCTTGGAATGATAAATTTTTATCGAGCTAATATACCAAATGCCACAGCTCACCAAATGTGTTTGAATATTTTTTTAAAAGGTGCTAAGAAAAAAGATAAATCAAAAATAGAATGGACAAACGAATCTATTAAAGCCTTTGAAGATTGTAAAAATAGCTTAAAAAATGCAGTGATGATATCGCATCCAGTACCAAATGTACCCTTATCTTTGATGACAGATGCATCAGATAAATGTGCGGGAGGGGTATTACAGCAGTGGATAAATGATAAATGGCTACCACTAGGATACTTTTCAAAAAAATTCACTACAGCTCAACAGAAATACTCAACTTATGACAGGGAGTTAACTGCAATTTTCATGGCAATAAAACATTTTAGATTTCTGTTTGAAGGCAGAGAATTGATTGTGTATACGGACCACAAACCATTAATTTATGCATTTAGTAAAGTTACAAGTAATTATGAAACACCTAGACGTACAAGGCAGCTTTTATTCATAAGTGAGTTCACAACGGACATAAGGTATGTTAAGGCCGATAACAACAAAGTAGCAGACGCGTTATCGCGTATCGAGACTATACAATGCCCAACGTCTATAGATTACGCAGAATTAGCAGTAGCACAGGAAACGGACGCAGAGTTAAAACAAATATTAACTGAGCAGAATGACAATATTTCTCTAAAGAAAATTCTCATTCCTCAAAGTGATAAATTGATTTATTGTGAAAATTCTACTAATATATGTAGACCTTATATACCTGAATCCTATAGAAAATTAGCATTCAAAACAGTTCACGAAATGTGTCATCCTGGAATAAGAGCGACCCGCAAATTAATAGCAAACCGATTTTTCTGGCCGGGATTAAACCGTGACGTTGGCAAATGGGCAAAAACATGTATTCAATGCCAAAAATCGAAAATTAATAGACATACTGTGTCAGAGGGTCAACAGTTCTCAGAATCTAAGCGTTTATCTCACGTGCATATAGATATAGTGGGGCCATTGCCACCCACTAAAGACAATCATAGATAACTTATTACAATGATAGATAGGTTTATGCGTTGGCCGGAAGCTATTCCGGTACATGATATTACTGCCGAAGTTGTGACTAAAGTTTTTTATGATAACTGGATATCTCGTTTTGGAGTTCCCGAACGAATAACCAGCGACCAAGGTCGTCAGATGAAAGCAATCTGTTTAGCGAGTTGCTAAAATTACTAGGCATAAAAAAAATCAGAACTACTCCCTACAGACCGCAAAGTAACGGTATCATAGAACGATGGCATAGGAGTATGAAACAGGCTATCACAGCACGACTTACAGATAACACATCATGGTACGATGAGCTTCCTACAGTATTATTAGGATTACGTACAGTAGCTAGGAGTGATAATGGTGTAAGTCCTGCCGAGTACATGTATGGTCAAACGCTCCGTTTACCTGGAGATTTTTACAATATCTCGGATAATCGGAAGTTGACAGATTACGTATTTTTAGATCAGTTAAGAATGAATATAAATAGGCTAAAAACGGTATCAAGAGAGTTACGAGACTCACGCACATTGTTTGTTCACAGTGAATTAGATAAGTGTAGTTATGTTTTCATTAGAAATGACGCAGTACGCAGACCTCTAACGCCACCATATGATGGGCCTTATCGTGTACTGAATAGAAAAGGTAAAGTATATACAATACAGTTACCTAATAGAACTGTCAATATATCTGTAGACAGGTTAAAACCAGCGTTTATATTGAACGAACAAGTTAGCGAGCAAACGAAGAGTGATTTTTATGACAAACCGAATGCCAACGTTAATAAATTAATCATAGAACATAAGTCATTGGAATGTAACGATGAGAATTTGTACCCTAAGAAAGTAACGAAATCTGGTCGGGTAATTAAACGCCCAGTAAGATTTAATTGTTAAATGTTAGCTAATAAGGTAAAACAAAGTTAATTTTTGATTGTTTTAATATATATGTAAACAGTTACAGTACAATGTATGCATACCTTTATATCCAAGTAACAGTCTAATAAATGCGTACCTTTATAGGAAGTTGCGAAACAATCGTTTATACTTAGTTAGAATTTACTTATTATTTTATGCGAATGTTATAGAAATATTGTTTTATTATGAAATGTGTTTTTGTCAATTAGGCGAAATAAGCATCAAACTGCGAACAATGCGATAAACACTGCAAGTGGGTCATGTCATAAAGTAGAATTATTTAGTTTTAACTTTATAACGCTAATACATTTCATTCAAGTAACATATCTGAAAGTCAACTTGACTTTATTTTAAAATGGGAAAAACATACAGTAAAGAAGAAGTAATCATTGCTCAAAATGGTGCAGTGCAATCTGAAATAAGCAAGTACAATGTAACCATAGCCGTAATGGCAGGGTTCATGGGAGTTTTTATATTATTGGTCGTAATAATATACTGTCGGTATCGCATTCGACACTGGATGACGAAGATGTTTACGAGAATTGTAGCGGCTCAACCCGCGGGAGCCTCACGGCCGCCACCTCAGCAGTGCAAGCCAGGTAGCCACGTGTAAGCTGTAATGTAATACATATGTACTTCCAGTGGTAATCGCATTGTTATGACGCGACATGTTTATTTTTATATTGTTTTATGTGTATAATGTACCGTATTAATTTTACGTTTGATTTGTGTGTTTTATTTTGAATTTTTTTGTAAAAAATTGGGGGGTGTTGTGTAGGGACTTTGTAAGTATGAATGAAATGATGTATCAGCGGTATTGTGTGCAAGCGAGAAGTATGTTAGCGTCACCGGCAGTTACTGCGCGCTGTCCGGTCAGTACGAACGTTGTTAGGCTTTGGGACCCTTTCGGACAATAAAAACTAAGTGACAGTGTTATTCGTCGTTTCATTCAGCGCCAATAATTCCCAATGCATATATGAACACACACGCATCCTAAAATACTTTAATACAGAAAACTTACTTTTTCTTCATTTTATAATTTTAGCGTTAGCGAAATATTTTTATTTAAGAAATAATTTTGGTTTTTAATTCATGTTGCTGAGAACGAAACGAAATGTCAAGATCGCAGGCGCGCCAAAACAATAGCGTTGGGATTTGTTTGATTGTATGTGCTTAAGACTTTTGAGAGTTAGCAAAACCCAAATTAAATTCAAAAATTACCGAACATGGATATTAGTAACATGACTTGTGTAAGTACCTATTCAAGTTTATAACATTTACAAAGTTATTTATCAATGGAAGTCTTGGGTAGTATGGTCTGAATATTGTTTTGTGTTACAGAAAACAAAGAAGCCGATGACCAAGGATGAAGTGCCTCTGTTATTAGATTGAATTCAAAGTAAGCCGATAATCACGAGCAAGAAGACGAATGCTGCGTATAATAAGCTGAAAGAAGAAGCGTGGGTTTCAACAACATCGCATTTAAATGCGAAAAATGGTCAAATTCCGCGGCATACAGACCAATTAAAGGCGAATTGGGATAACTAAAAAAAGCAGCACGGAAGAGGTGCCAACAAATACGGCTAAATAATTTTAACGTAAGTAAAATATCTATAATCTAAAGCAACTATTAGCTGGTTGTGAAAGTGTATGTGTGAACTTATAATGGCAAACCTAAAGCTATTTAAGTACTTATTAGGAATAATATAATTTTCCAACAGACAGGTGGTGGGAAACCTGATGTCATACCCCATGATGACATTTTGGAAAGAGTAGAAAGTCAGATGGGATAAACATGCACGGGATTTGAAGTGCCATTTGGTGGTGATGGAGTTAGTTTTATTGAAGAGGTGGTAATAGTTGATGGTGTTGGTATCAGTGAGCATGCTTCCTCGCCTTTACTAAATCCATAAGCTGATGTAGTAGAACATTCAACGTTCACTACACCAGAACCTAAATACATCTCGTTGCCAATAAGTGAAGGTATATATTTTTTAAGTTATTGTTTTAGTAGATAATATTTATTTGGAGCTATGTTACGGTGTGTGTAGGACAGTTATCTGTACTAACTAGCTGCTGGGTAGGTGTCAGGTAGATGTGGGGTTGGTCTGGTGTAGGTATATCAATTTTGGTATTTGCTTGGTTGCATGTACAACTATTTCCTATGCTAACGTATCTAGCTGGGCAAGTAAGCTAATTTTCAG
Organism: Herminia tarsipennalis; assembly: GCA_945859575.2. NCBI lineage: Eukaryota > Metazoa > Arthropoda > Insecta > Lepidoptera > Erebidae > Herminia > Herminia tarsipennalis. The sequence continues at coordinate 9,279,053 of OX243849.2, read as the reverse complement.
TCATTTATGGAGAAGGCCCGTGTTCAGCAGTGGGACATGTTGTATGGGCTGTATTCATAAAACTTTAATTACTTATCTATGGCTGTAGCATACACATAAAAGGGATCATTTGTTTATTTAAAAAAATAATTCAATAAGGCTGACTTACTGCACTTGCAACTAATGGTATATAAATTATTTTTATATTTTACAGCAAAAAAAGAGAAAAGAGGATGGTTCAATGAAACCCAGATGCTTATATGGAATGAAAGACATGTCAAAAGAATTACAAACCAGTAAAGATACCTACTTACTACCCCAATTTCAATTATCTAAGCTTGATACATATTTATAATTTTAAACTAATTGTACAACTTTTTTTTATTTACACAGGAAGAAAACAAAAATATGATGATGTTCGACGTGAACGTGACTTGGCAATAACTAGGTATTATGAAGCTAAAAAAAATAAAATTAATTTAGAAATTGAAATTTTGAAAGCAGATCTGGCCAAGAAAGCCAGCCAAGTTAATGAGACACGGCCTGAATAAACATATTTTTTCTAGTATGTAATTATTATTTAGATATATGTAAATAAAACATGTAATTTTTAAAAAGGGATTGATTTTATTTATAAAACAAATAATAAATATGTAAGTATTCACTATTTGAATAATCTATACGTATAATAAAATTGTATATTTCACGTGTCTGTACATGGCCGAATATAGTAAAAAAAATATTGGGAAATGTTCGAAAACAGTATTTCCTACATTTTTAGAAATGTCTGTCTGTCTGTTTGTTTGAACACGCATCACGCAAAAACTACCAGACAGATTCGGTTAAAATTTTGTATGTGTATTCTAATAAGCCTGGATTAACATATAGGCTATAATTTATCACGCTATTTCCCATAAGAGCTAAGCAATAACGGATAATGTTTGTAGCTATTTAACGTTATAAAACAATAACTATTTGACGGATCTTCATGAAAATTTGCAGTTTTATAAATACTATAGATCATTACTTATGCTATGAATCATTACGCTATCTTCTATGGGGAGCGAGCAGCAACGTATGTTTGGTCGAACCATTATGGTTTTTCACAATTTTTTACAAAATAAGACATTATTTACAATTGTAACCCATGGAAACAATAACTTCCCGCTAAAACTATAAGGAGCTAAACACAACATTTTCAATTTTCTTAAGATTAGCTATTTTAACCGTTTTTGTATCGGTTGAGGTGGTCTATTGGTAGCGAGGTCGGAGGATCGAGTCTCGAGTATGCAAGTCTCTTTTTGTGTTGTTTTAAAATTCTTTTTATTCTTTTTTTCTAAGTATTTTTCTAAATGTATACTTATTAAACAAGCTTTTATTTTTGACTTTAATATGTTTACTTTGTTCAACAAATTTTCATATTAATCAATCACTTTCCATAGGCACCTTTATCATTGTTTTGCATGAATCGTGATTATGTTATGAATGTGGAAATGAAAAACAATATTACATTACAAATAAACAAGTAACTACTTGATATTCTCTAGAATTTATAAATGTTAGTTGCTTAAAAAAATGGAAGATTAAGTCCGTGTTATGTCAAAATAAAATACGTTGCGCCATCTGTGATTCGATTTCTTCTGAGTGCCAAAATTGCTTACCTACAAATGTTGATAAAGGCGATTGTTCAAGTGACTATGGAATTAAGTATCGCTACAAATTTTGTTGTGCCAAGATGAAAACTTCTGATTTATGTAGACAATAATATATACTTTTAGAAAAACCAACAATGATTTACCTAATTTGCCGGGTTTAATTGATATGGGTGGATGAACTTCGAAAAATTTATATACATTTTTTTTTGAAAATAGGACATAACTATGATATTGCGTATTAAATTATGTATTACACATGATGTGTAACACTAGTTTATGGCTATGAATTCGGCTTTGCAGTGATATATAATCCGAATCTCCATCTCACAAACACTTCACAATTGTCACAATATTGGTACGAGTCTCTGTCTCACAAAATATTTTTGATTGTTACTATGTATATAATGGAGTCCCTATCTCAAACTCACGTAATGTAACCACGATATCATACACAACACAAGAAATAACAAAAGCTATTTGTTATTAATACTTTAAACTGTTTTCATAATGGACCGACGCCAAACAACAACAACAAGTGACATGACATTACATTTCAGTGTTGCCATAACTTTTGTCATATCCTATACAAATAGATTTTTTAATTAAAATTCATTTGTATGTTCTTATTTTTAATCGAGTCGGGTCCTAATCTAAAGGTATCAAAGAATATGCTTATTAAAAAGTATAGTGTATAAATATTATCGTACTTTACATTTAAATGGTGCAACAATTAATAAAGTATTTATATTAATTATTTAATAAAAATCGATAATAACCCTAATCGATATTACGATTTTATTTTTGTAATAGTGTTACCACCGTTAAAAATAACTTCATACGAAAAAAAAGGAAATAAATAAACTGAAAGACTAATATTTGCATCTCAATATTCCGGCAAATGTGAGACTCTCATTATATAATAACGTTATAATTAGAAACAAGAATTATACATTTAATCAACTTGTGGCACAACGTAAATACTAGCGGCACTGCTGGTGGGCATACCCCTTTCGTGATTTGTACACATTATGAAAATATATATATTACGGGTCTTAATCGCGTGTATAATTTAAGGTTAAATACCTTGCTTACCTACGTTTAATATGCATGAGTTTAAGTATAATATAATATAAAATCATCAAGTGTTAAAATAAACTTATCCAGTTTTGACTGCCTCTGTGGCGCGGTGGGAGTGTATCCGACTGCTAGGCAAGAGGTCGTGGGTTCGATCCCCACCCAGGATAAAACTTTGTGTGATGAGCACGATGGTTTATTCTATGTCTGGGTGTTATTTATTTATAATATGTATGTATTTAGAAATATATAAGTATGTTTATCAGTTGTCTGGTTTCCGTAGTACAAGCTCTGCTTAGTTTGGGATCAGATAGCGTTGTGTGAGTTGTCCCAAGGTTATTATTATTATTATTAGTTTTGAAAATAGATGGCGTTTAAAAATAATGTACAAATTAAAATAATGGGAAAATTGATATAAAAAAAAACTAAAATTCTTACGTAGAGGGATATGAAATGATGATCTTAATTTGCGACAGGTTGACACACCTATTTTTTAATTGACCAATGTAGACATTATAAAATAATATTTAAATCCTCAAAAGTGAGTGAAAAAAAATAATGATATACTCGTAAGTTTAGAAATAGTATTTAAACACAAAAAAAATCTGAGTATACCTTTTAGAAACGTTTGAATGTTGTCTGTTTGTTTGGACACGCATCACAGTACCACGGGAATGCAATGTTTTAAAAACAGGATATTTTTTAAAAACATAACTCACACTAGCCCTATATCACGGGGGACTTTACAAAGACGAACACAAAGTGGGTGTACTTTAGACTCGGAAAAGATCGCTCGGGCAGGACATAACCCGCGATCATAGGGAATCTGTGAGAGTTTTTTCCATCATACCTTTGTTACCTATATATATATTAACTTGAAGGAGCGGCTAGGTACCTCCGATTAAAACGTCCGATTTAAAAGTGTCGGAGTCGGAGGTTTAAAATCAATCGGAATTTTCGACCTTTCGCGCGAGTACTTGGGCGGTTTCAGGCTAAATTTAACCCGAAACCGCCCAAGTACTCGCGTGACGGGGGAGAGGGGGAGTTTTTCAATATTAATAATATTTAATGCGATGCAAATCATTTTGGTAAAATACTTTTTTTGTTGAGGTGTTAAGCATGGGAATTTTTATAATTTGTCTTCTAACCGTCTGGCGCAATAAACTTTGTCGCCCTTCATTTTGCTGCACTGGGCATTTGCATGGCTTGCCCTCCCATAGGTTGGGCCCTGGTTAAAGCTAGGCCCTAATATCCATAGATGCCACAGAGCATTGTGGAGCATGTTACCAATATGTTTTACACAGAAGTTAAATTGTAATATAAACTACCTTAATATAAACCCAACTTCCACGCGAACGAAGTCGCGGGCACAGATAGTATAATATAATGTTCATTTGTACCCTTCTTCAACATGCCACCAGTCTGTTGTTGAATGATTCCAAACTAAAAACAAACAATTTAATTAATTGATAAGGAAACTTACTTTTTTTGTTGTACTGCCATATATGATTATTATGTCAGTAGATCATTTAAAAAAAATTGTATCACATACTTATTAAAATAGTTAACAATCAAACTTGCTCGTTCTGTATTGAGTACGTTTTCATGGTTGTCGATAGTTGGCTCTCCATTTTCCAGGGGTTCGTCTTTGTCCTCTGATAATATCTCCACCTCAGAAGGAACGCCACTGTACAGCAGTTGCAATTATAACTGCATGTGCATTTAACAGGCTTAACCGCATAATTAATGAAATTACTGGAAATCTTCTTTTCCAAACTCCAAAACACATAGAACAAATAATCATTTGTGCACAATAAAAGAAAGATTCCACAGTAGCAATAGGACGAAGCTGCAGATATGACAAAAAACTTTAAAAATAAGTACCTTTCAATACAGTTTCTAGTTCTAATCTGAGCTTCATTGTACAGCACTTGCCCTCTGCCTTCTGGGTTTAGTAGAGGTGTTAAAAGGTAAGATTTCAATGGGTATGCACTGTCTCCAAGTAACCACCTATTACCAAACCTACCACTTTCACACTGAGCTAAATAAAAATAAAGAAAAGTATAATCATCATCTTAGCCCATAAATCTTACTGCTGCTGTGCACAGGCCTCCTCCAGACCATTACTGGCCAACTATACAACACTGGTCAGAAGGGATTGGTATAGTAAACAAACAAACAATTATTATATTAATGGAACTCATATGCATTATCAATTAAAGTAATAAATTGATGTTGGATTACCTCGTAATTCTGAATTGTTGAAAATTGTTGCATAATGAGCTGAACCTGGCCAACGAGCCACTACATTCATCAATAATAAATTGGCATCACAAACTGCTTGCACATTGGTGGAGAAGTATCCTTTGCGGTTTCGAAATTCCTCTCCTATCTGAGAATCTGAAACAGTAAAAGAACAACTAGTAGGTACCTAGTTATTGAAAATATTGAAACCAAAAATGTTCAATAATACTACTGTAAAGTATAGTATTCTAGGAGTTTTAGATGGGGTTCAGTAGATATAAAGCATGATTCATGTTACATTGACCGGCTGCCCGTTGTTACATGAATAATAATAATAATAATAATTTATTGTTACAAATATAACCTTTAACATAGATTGTACTTAAAACTAAGTTACAAGTACTGGTAGGTTAAACAATAAAGTGACAACCCTAACTCCCAAGACTAGGTAATCCTGTAAACCTGGGAATTAGTGTTCTGCCGTTTTGGTTATACAGTGAAATAACAATAATTGAAGATAAGGGATAAAGAGTTGTGGTGGATGTGCTTTGTGAATCCTCCTTTAAGATGTGTTAAACTGATGAGGAATGAAGAGACTTGTTTAGGTAGGTACTGTGTTAACTTGTAAGTACCTATTTATAAAAACACACAACATACTTACTGGGAGATTGTATTTTAACATGTGTACCATCGATTGCTTCTAGGACACGCGGAAAGCGAGCTATTTGATAGAATGCCTGGTCTGTGTCACTTCTAATTTTAATATAATCATTGTATAGCTGCGCTATTGCAAAACTCACGTCGCGCAGGACTCGTCTCGCTGATGATTTTGAGACACAAGTGAAATCTGCAACTGACAGCAACATGGTGCCCAAAGCATAAAATCAAAAATGCCAAAGCATAAAATCAAATGATTTAACATAAATTGTGGACCACCATGCAAGGTCTCGATGTGAGCATCAGAGATTATAAGGTCGGTATGTCTTAGTTCCGATTGCAACGTAGGTCCCACCAACAGATCACTGTTAAGGGATACACCATTTTCATCGCGACAGGACGCATCAAAGACTACTCGGAATTTTGTAGTATGTTTATCGTTCCTAATAACGGCGTGATAGGGTAAGTACACTGATGGTTTGTTGATATCTTTTTCAGGTACTATTTGCATATGCCCATGTGTTAAATATTCTGATATTACCTTGTGATATTGAGCCTTTAATTCAGGTGATTTCAAGAAACGCTTTTCTAACAATAAAAATCTTTTGATTGCTATTTCACGCGAATTCCCATTTTTACAGGTATGTTCTGCATCTCAGAAAGGCAAAGTTACTATGTACCTGCCATGAACGTCACGTTTGGTAGTTTCTTTGAAAATCTCTTCTCACCTTGACTCCTCTATGGTTAATTGCTTTTTGTCCAGATTAAAATTTTCAGACTCAATTTCCCAGAACTGTTTTAGGTTGAAGATTTTAATCTTCATTATTTACTTTGGTATGCAGATTGATAATAGTAGTATTGCTAGAGATACTATTGGTTGTACTATCATCAGTTATATTTCCAGACACAATCCAACCCAACCTCGTATTCTGTGATATTGGCATTCCTGGTGAGCCTTTTATCAACCCTTCAGATATTATTTGGCAGTAGACATCAGACCCTTTTTTTTTTTCTTTTATGGCCGTAATAATGCCTGACCGCACACCTCCAGCACCCGGGGCAGACGCTGGAGGTAGTGTGGGACCTGCCCCCACTAAAAAATCGGCCGTTTACCAACTCGCCGCCTTCACACGGATAGGCCGGCGGAATTTGCTATTCTTCGGCGACACCCACCCAGCGGCATAGCCCCATCGGGCATTCCTGCTCCTGCGGCGTCCTAGGTACACACAGAACGCCGCCATCGCACAGCCCCACCAAACGACGTCACGCGCGACTGCGCCTCGACGTCGCCCAGTTCGCCGGCGACGGGGCAGACTATCCCCGCCGCCTCCCCCCACGAGATGAAGTTCCCGCAGGAGGGTGCCACCGCGTCCTGGACCCCCTATCGCGCAAAGCATCCGGTACCCCTATCACTGACGACAGGGGCGAGGAGCGTGCCCGTCTAAGGGAGTCCGTTAGGGGGGGCGACCCTCCTCCATCCGCACCGGAGCCTGGGTGCGAGGAGCTGGGCCAGTCCCCGCGGGCGGCTTTGCGGCCTTGGGAGGCTTACATCCCGCCCTCCCCATCATGTGGTTAGCGTTTATTGCCCGCCGCACACGCGGGGCAGTGGGGAGCGGCAGAACACGCCGCTGCCGTATGCCCCGGGCTGCAGTCAAAGCTACTGGTGCATTGCGGGCGCAAGTGCCCCGCGCCCATGCACCGGTAGCACCTCGTGGGCCTCGCCTCGAGGATTGTGATCCTCGCGGCGGAGAAGCACACGAGGAGCCGGCCTGTGAGTAGAAAGCTTCGGCCTCTTCCTGCCTCCTTCTTTCGCCGGAGTGACCTTCGGCTTAGAAGAGGCGGCAGCGGCCCTTTTCTTCTGCTGGCGCCGCAATTTCTTGCTCCCTACCGTTTGCCATTCCTCACCGGAGGGGGCAGAGGCGGGAGCGGGCGCAGGCGGGAACGGCCCTGAGCCGTTGGGGCGCTTGAAGCGCCCGCTACGGCAACACGGGGTGCTCCTCTCAATGTACGCTGCGGCGGAAGATCTTTACCCCGCGGCCGCGCACCTTGCCCTAAGGCAGCCACCGCAGCAAAAGACCCGGCGCGGCCTTCTTTACGGGGTGGTGCCGGGGGCGGCATCTTTGGCCCCTGAGGGGGCTTATGCGCCGCGTGCGGCGGCCGGCAGCTTGGTTCCGGGGGCAGACGTGCCTTGATTCCTTCAAGGCGCGCATCGAAGAGGCCCCCGAAAAGAAGTGCGACCTGCCTCATCTGCGCCTCCGTAAAGGATTCGTCAGATGTCCGTTCTCCCATATAAGGCGGGACAGAATCAGCCGGCCCATATAAGGCGGGACAGAATCAGCCGGGCGGCACAGCGTTAACCAAGGCCGGGGCAAAACCGGCTCTGGCCGACGCAAAGTCGGCACGTAATTTAGCTACCTCAGCCCGTAGCTTGCCCATGCGGATGTTGCTCGCCCGCAGCCTTTCCGATTCCGCCTCGGTGGCGGTGGCACGCTCGAACAGGGCATCCACCACTTCCCTCAAAACCTGGGCGGACGTCCGCAGGCCTTTTGCGAATGTGCTCTAAGATTTTTGCTCTTAGTGGCAACATTCACAATAACCGACAAGGAGGTGGCCGCGGCCCTAACAAGCTCCGATCCGGTTTTCGGGGCACTATCCCCTCCCGTAGATCGGAGTTCCTCCAGGAACCCGTCCTCGGCGACCAGTTCTCCCTCCGTCTACTAAAAGGTGACGCCGAGCCAGCCAAGGTGTTATCGGCCGGTGTTGACGTCGTCGGAGTTTGTGGGCGGGACAACGGTGTCTTAGCACGCGTTCCCGCCGCAGATCTCCCCCTCTGGGAGGTGCGTACCTTTCTAGGGGCCTTAAATACCACCTCAGGTGGGTCGTTGTCGCTACCCGGAGATGCAACACGCTTCTTTTGAGGAGCGCATCGCTCGCCAACGGTCAGAGTCTCAGAACGGAGACCTTCCCTACCCATCACTTGCTCCAGATCGCTAACCGCCGAGCTTATGGAAGAGTCGGAGTCGGCCGACCGCAACAAGCTTTTCAGTGACGCCGATGTCACTGACGTCCTCGATCCGCTAAATTGGCCGAGATCGGCCACCTCAGGAGGCAAACCCTTGCTTCTCACCGACAATGCGCTTGTTAGATTTTACATAGGGGTCGTAGCGATTTGTAATAAAATACTAAAGCTTTTATTGTAGAACTACGTAGAAGTCCTACGACTCCTTCTTGTAAAAGTCCTACGACTCATCGTAGTAGTACTACGACTCATTGTAGACCACTACGACTCATCGTAGAATTACACTTACGACTGTGTCAGGATATTTGGATCATATACCCAATCAGTTGCAATCTAACCTTATCAAAAGTTGTTTTTACCCGTAACATTATTCTGGGTTTAACGTGTAGTCGTACAGCAAGAACCAGCTAAGTGCGTATACAAGCTTCGTGCCGCAGCTAACTTCACTCAGTTGCGACTCGCGCGCCGATTTTCACAGTGTTCAATGTTTATAGCTGCCGTTATAAAAAAGTTTAAAAGTTGTTTATAAGCTAAATTTATTATATTGTGCAATCAAAATGCGTGATAGGAGTAGAAGACTTGTTCAAATGGTTACGGGAGATAAGGATACCAATAGTAAGTACAATTTAGATAATAAATTAATCTATTAGTAAGTTTTAGGTTAGTACTTTCGTTTTGCTTACAGAACTACGTAAAATTCAAAGAAATTATAAGACAGTTATTGCAGATTCAAATAAATAATTAATGCGAATAGTTGGTGCAAAGTAAAATTAAATATCAACTAGGTATATTTAACCAAATCCACGGTCATTAACTTCCTCGTCAATCGCGAGCCGTGTTGGGTTGATGTAGGTACTTACGTATCTGAGGCTTTGTTTTTATGTAATGTAGTACTGTTATTAATTTCAATATACGTAATTTAAAACAGTTAAATTTAGTTGGTAAGTGATTTCAAGGTCATGCAACGCCTAGCGCATAATCAGCTGGCAGATTTGTAGGTACCTACGAATTACTAAGCGGCTTTTCGTGCCTACGCCTGCGTTCATCAGCATAATGTATCCAGAGTCTGTAATGTTTGGTAGGTATTAAAAACAATAGAATTCAGTATGTGAATACAATTATAAAGTATCTCCTGGCTACCTACACTTTTCCATGGCTGTTTACTTATTTGCAACATTTATTGAGTGCCTGAATTATACAATTTGACAATTAATACTTACCTACACCAAGTTGTGTTATAGAATGGACCGTACGCACTTTAAACGGAAATTCAAAGATTACATACGTAGGTATCATTACGAGTGGGTTTTGAATTTTTACCCGACTGCGAAGAAGAAGGGTTATAATATATTTGCCGCGTATTTATGTATGTTTGTCCATTCCTATGTCTTCTCGTAACTAATTAATAATAATTGTGGTTTTTTTTTCGAGGTGGAAGCGACGAAGAGAAACGAAGCTCAGATCTCGACGAAAAGCAAGAGCGTATCGCTGACCAAATGCAGCATATCACTAATGATATTTTTGTTGATGATGAGATACCCGGTTCGGATCAAGAATTCGCACAAACGATTATTGCGCTACCGATAAGGCGAATTTCAGATTCGGATTCTTTATTCAGCGGTGACTTTTCCGATAACGATCCTTCTTACTATCCAGTAGAACTGAAACAGCAGCAGCCTATAGAAAACTGTAGCGATGATGAAGATTTAATCACGTTACAAGACTTATTAGGCTCTAAAAGTACCGAATCGATAATATCTTTTTCTGGATCGCCACAGCCGGGCCACAGTAGTCGCAGTCATCCGTACGTAGATTTGGAAGAAATTAACAAAACAGCTTTGGAGGTGGTCGACCGAACTGATAATGTAGCTTCGGAGATTGTACAGTTAATAGTCACAGATATTTTAGAATTGGTTTGGAATCAGGTAAAAACCCTAAGCCGCTGGCGTGCTGTTGACCCTAACAATTGGAAAAAAAACGTCGCAAAAAAAAGACGCGCAGAAGGTTTATCTTATACGACCAATAACCAAATGAGAGCCCCAAAAATCCCTAAGACAATTAACTGTGCAAACTGCTCGTTCAAATGCACAGAAAAATTTTTAGAACAGGATCGCGTGCAAATTTGCAGAATATACTGGAATTTAGATTTTGTGAGTAAAAAAAACTTTATTTTATGCCGTGTTACAGTCCAACCACCAAAGCGAGTTGTAGTCGAAAGAAAACGGTCTGTAAGACCTCACACTACAAAACATTATTTTGATCTGGGCTCGGAGAAGCATCAAGTTTGTCAGAAATTCTTTTGCTCCACTTTAGGCATTTCACGTTCAGTTATTGAAGACGCAATCAAACACAGGAATGAACTTGGATTTTACTCGAGTACCGATGGTCGAGGACACAAAATTCCTCCAAATAAAACTCCTCCAGAAAAGGTGCAACAAGTAATCGAACACATTAATTCCTTTCCTTCAATGGAGGGCCATTATATCAGGAAACAGTCAAAACGCAAATACTTAGAGAGCACACTGTCTATTAATAAAATGTACGAGCTTTATTTGCAGAAGTATGAAAATGATAACCCTGTGTCTGCCATAACATACCGCCGAATTTTCTCCACTCAATTCAACCTGAGCTTTTATGTTCCGAAGAAAGATCAATGCCAGGTCTGTAACAAGTATGCTTCAGCAAAAGAAAAAGATAAAGCTGATCTAGAGGCTTCCTATAAGGATCATATACAAAGAAAAACTGCATGCGAAGCAGAGAAAGCAAGAGATAAGGAGAAAGCGGAGACTGACCAAACATTTCTATCGGTCTCGTTTGATTTGCAAGCTATTTTACAAATACCATGCTCGAAGATTGGCTTACTTTATTACGTGCGAAAATTAACCGTATACGAGAGTGCTTTACCCAACAATGCCTTTTGCTTCTTTTGGTCCGAAGTACATGGCAAGAAGGGAAGCGCAGAGATAGGTACAATTTTATATCATTACTTGTCTTCCTGTATCCCGCGTCATGTAACAAGTATATCTTTGTTCTCCGACACCTGTGGTGGACAAAACCGTAACCAAAATGTTACAGCTATCTTGTTATGGGCGGTTAACGAAATAGAGCACTTAGAAGTAATAGAACAAAAATTTCTTGAGTCTGGGCATTCCTACATGGAGGCAGATTCAATGCATAGCAGCATTGAAAGTGCAAAAAAACATAAAGACGTATTCTCAATTACAGATTGGAAAAACATTTTTAAGAGTGCTAGATCGAAAGGATTTTACAAAGCGGGCAACAAGAAAGTGAAGAAAGATCCCTACAATGTTAAGGAGTTTAAGTACAATGACTTTTATGACCTGAAACAACTGGCTGAGGCTACAATAAAAAACAAAACTAAGGACTGCAATGGGAACAAAGTTACTTGGCTAAAGATTAAAAAAATTAAATACGTAAAAGGTGATCCAAAAGTCTACTTTAATTATGACGCATCTGAAGAGTATTTAAATTTTGATACCAGGACAGTAGTACCATCTCGAAGAAACGCAACTCCTCAATCTGGCCCACGATACAGCACAAGAAAAGGAAAGCAACGCAACGAGTCGAATCCAAATTCTGTAGAACCACCTGCAACTCCTGAATCACTCCTACGTCATGGATTACAGAAATTGTACACTAAACCTTTGGCGATCTCTGCAGCAAAGAAAAAAGATTTAGTAAGTCTTTGCGAAAAAGGTATCATTCCTGAAGAATATCACGGTTGGTATCACGGGCTCAACTGTGAGAATGACATTGTTGACAGAGTTCCGGATGTTGCAGCCTCAGAAACAAGCAGCGAAGAAGATTATTAGTTTGTACCATTTTGATTAATAAAGTAATTTTACTAGACTGATTAAAAATTATCGTTATTTATTTATTACAAGCATTATTATACTATTATTACACTCTAATCGTCCCTAATACAGTAAAATAAAGTTATTAAAACTACTTTCCTAAATAAAGACATAAACAATAAGTCGAATTTAGTGAGGTTAAGATACTTTTAATACGGAATTCCAAAATGCTGTACAGGTAAAACCGGCTATATCGTTGATGAGTTTAAGTAAAATAAACAGTACTCATAAATTTATAGGTATTTTTAATTATTTTGCGGTTTGTAGGCACATAATACGAAAACTAATGCTTCTAAAAATATACACATGTTCATAAACGCTATACTCATAGAAATATACAAAAGTATGTTTGTACAGGTGAAACCTGCTAAATGCGCGACTAGTTTTTTCAATTACGTTACTGTAATCAAATAATTTCGTTCTGGGTCTGTTTAATCAAAAAAATGTAAACTAGATACTACAATTTTTGAGATTATATAAAAGCAATAGAATTTTCTACAAGTTTTAATAGAATAAAATGTGGTCAAACATTAAAATGGCTATATCTCAAAATGAGATTTTTGCAGATAGCAGATATTTGCAGTAATAGGACGATAATGTCCCAGAAGCTGCTGGAGAATTTCCAATTCTATGTCGCCGTATTCGTAAAGCAAGTAAGGAAAGTATCCATTTGAATAGATTACTTATGAATTTTATTGTTCACGGAAATCATCCGTTTTCGATAGTTGATGAAACACATTTCAAAAAATTTATTCATAAGCTGAATCCTGGCTATTCTGTACTTAGCCGCACCCAACTACAAACAAATATTACAAATCTTTTTGAAAAAAAACAGACTGAGTTAAAAGAGTGTTTGAAAACTGTTGCAAATAAGATTGCATTGACACTAGATTTTTGGACATCTGTCACAAACAAACCTTACATTGTCGTCACAGCACACTTCATGCTAAATTCAAAATTAACTGCAATAATATTAGATTTTGATTTGCTGCCGTATCCCCATAGAAGTGAACAAATTTTAAATAAGGTGTTGGAAATATTAAGATTTTATGGTATCGAAAAGAAAATATCATCGATCACATCTGATAATGAAGCTGCTAATTTGAAATTTATGCAGCTATTAACATTATTTAATGATGACTACGAAAATATAGTACACACTAGGTGCCTTGCCCATATTTTAAATTTAGTGGTGAAACGAGGATTGTCATTAATAGAAAAACCCATACAAGATGTTAGTAGCTTAGTGAAGAACATAAATTTATCACCAAAACAAAAGCAGATGTATTTTGAAACATGCACGTTGTTAAATGCTCCTGAATTATGTCTCCTTCAGGATATGCCCGTGCGATGGAACTCAACTTATTTTTTTTTTTTTTTTTTTTTTTTTTTTTATTTGTTTCTCACATAAGAATTCACAATTTGCTCTAAATGTAATAATGACATTTTATACTTAGTTACAAAGACGAAGAGGTTGCCGTTGACTACTGTACTAGTATGAAACTGTGTTACAGCAGCCAGCGCCTTCCACCCATTATAAAATAACCAACATCATTTATAAATGAAATATTACAAAATTTGAGTAGGACTACGTTCTTTAAATTAATACAAGTAACAAAAATATACATCTATTTTATAAGTTTGTGTGAATGTGATTTGTATGTGAGTGTATGTGTGTGTGTGTGTGGGTATGTGTGTGTGTGTGTGTATGTATGTGGGTGTGTGCGTGTGTATGTGTGTGAATGTGTATTTAAGTGAGTGACTCTATGTATGTTTGTTTGTGTAGATATGTGTCTTATCACTAGATAGTACTTAAAAGTAATGCGTCAGTATCCGCGTAGTTTAAATTTTTAAGCCATGTTCGTATTTTAGCCTTGCAGTCGTTTAAAGGAAGCGAATAAATATTGTTTACTTTGTTCGCCATATTATACAAGATATTGCCTATTATATAAAACTGTCTACGAGCAACGCTCGTTTTGTGGGGTGGTATATTGTGAATTCTGGTTTTATTACGCTTCAAAATAGGTTTATATTCCGTGCTTTTATGCTTACGAAGTATAACAGAAAAAACAAAAAGTTGCCTTACGGTAAGGACATCACATTCTTTATATAAGAGATCTGTACTAAATCTACGTGGTTTGCCCAGCATAACTTTTAAAATGGCTCTTTGCGCACGTTCTAAGGGAAGTAATAAAGTTTTTCCAACGCCACCCCATGTAACAATACAGTATTGCAAAAGGCTTCGAACAAGCGCATGATAAACACACATTAGTGTCTCAAAATCTGCAGATTGTCTGATCTTTCTAAATACAGGGATTAGTTTCCTAATGCGACTTACTACATTTTTTATATGAGATGACCAGTTTAGTGAACTGTCAATTGTAAGACCCAAGTATTTAGTCTCGGAGGTACGTATCAGATCGATGCAGGTGCAGTTATTTATTTGAGTGCAGGTATGTCCTTTAATGTTGAAGTCAGCCCTAGGCTGATTGATTTTGAGATGAGAAAAAGTTATATATTTAGTTTTTGTTAAGTTTGGCGTCAACAGATTTTTTTTTAACCAAAGAAAAATTTCTTTAACTGCAGTCTCAGTGTGATGTTTGACTTCTTCCCATGTTTTACCATGGACGATCAAAGCTGTATCGTCGGCGTAGGCGATTATTTTACAGTTTGGCAGAACTTTGGCGCATAACGAGTTTATATACACGAGGAATAGAGTGGGGCCCAAGACACTACCTTGTGGTACACCGAAAATTAGAGACGCTTCAGAACTAATGTATCTGTCTATTTTAACGCACTGAGTTCGTTTTGAAAGGTAGGAACGAAATATGTCAAGTGCAAGTCCGCGTATGCCAAAACTTTCTAATTTAGTAAGCAAAAATGGAATGGAAACTGTATCGAAGGCCTTAGATAAATCTAAAAAGACACCTATTACCTTTAGTGAATTATCAAGAGCCCTTGTGATATATTCTGTAAGTTCAGTAGTAGCATCTTCCGTAGATTTACCCTTTATGAAACCATACTGGTTAGGTGCTATTAGGCCATGTTGATACAAAAATTTTGTAAGTCTAGTATTTAATAATTTTTCAAGGATCTTTGAAAGCACTGTAAGCACTGAGATTGGTCTATAATTTCCCACTATATCCTTATCGCCCGACTTATAAATTGGATGCACTAGTGCTTTTTTTAATATATCTGGAAATGTACCAGTAGTTAAACATAGGTTACACATGTGAGTGATAGGGGGAACCAAGGTGTTCTTTGCTTTCTTTATAACTAGAGTAGGAATGTTATCAACGCCCATTGCTGAGTCATTTTTTAAATTAGTTATGATAGATTCGATCTCATTAAAATTCGTTTCATATATGGCCATGGAATCTCTTGGAGATTGGAGCGTGCAAGTACTGGTTATGGGGTAGGTACAGTCAGTGATGGGTTCATTTAAAATTGAGTTTGCCAACGTTGGTCCGATACTGGCAAAATATTGGTTTACCACATCTAGGGACTCGTTTGGATCTTCATTTAAACTAAGTAGTGAGCTTGAAGGGATTGGTCGTTCTTTATAGTTTGTAATTTTGTTTAGCGTATTCCACATACCTTTAGGATTATTTTTATTTTTATCAAATTCTGATTTTTCATGAGCAATTTTCAATTTCTTTAAAAGGTTATTGCAAAAGTTGCGATACCTTGTGTAGGAAAGTTGTAGTATTGGGTTTTGAGGGTATTTCTTAGCCTTTATATGCAACTTGTCTCGGTGTCTAATGCACCGCAACAAACCTTGAGTAAGCCATGGCTTGATGATCCGTTTACGGTGAGGTACTGAAACCTCTTTGGAACAATCCGTGATAATATTGGCAATAATCCCAGTCAATTTAGTAGCTACATAATTAGCATCATTTCCGTAAAAGATGGGACTGAAATCGGTAATTGAAAGTTTATGAACTATTAATGGCAGATTAATTTTTTTATATGTAGTGAATGTAGAATGCTTTTTGGTTTTACAACTAAGGCAAAATATAATAGGTGCATGGTCAGTGATAAGAGAATCCAGAATATATGTATCAGAAAAATTGTCAGATCTCAGCATTACATGGTCAATACAATTTTCAAGTCGCGTTGGGAGACAATGAGCCGATAATAGGCCATGACATGCCAACATGTTCAAATATTCATTACAGTTATGATCATTTGTACCTGGAGCAATGTTTATATTAATATCACCAATTAATATCACTGATTTGACCGCGTTTAACGAGCTGAGATACATATCAAGACTGTCACAGAATCGTTCAATATTTCTATTTGACGGAGATCTGTATAACGCAATTACAGCAAATTCGTTCTTGTACCTTATTACGAGGCTATTTGCATCAGTTACAGTGATTCCGGTTATGGTATGTTGGATCTCAGATTTAATAAAAACGAGGATTCCATCGTTTTGGTTATAATAGTTCGAGGTATATGAAGTGTAGCCAGCCATTACAGGTAAAGCCAGTGTTTTACTCAGCCAACATTCTGTAAGTACCACGATGTCGCATTCTAACGAGATTCTTTCTAGAAGGACAGTTAGAGAGTCAAAATTACGTGATACACTGCGAATATTCGTATGAAATATGGATAATGATGTAAGATTTCGATGGGTGTAGTTTATTAAATTTTCTGGGGAACAAATCATCGAACGGGAAACTTCAACTGAGTCGATGTCATTTGATATATCTTCTAACATTAACATTTTTGTTTTGAAGATATATGCATATATACTATTGCAACAAAAGGCAGGTTATTTTTTTGTAAATATTGCTTAAAGATGGACTTTGATTTCATAAACGGATATATGGGGTGTAGAGATATTTCGGATGTATGTGTAAAATATATGTATGTATTAAAATATATAAATGTAAAGAGTATATTATGTGTATTGGTGTTGTTGTTATTGTTAGTGTGGATTGTGTTTAATAATTTTCGAGTAAAGGTATTAAGAAGTGAACCTGTAGTAGAGGCGGTTACAATATAAATAGATTTAGAAGTATGACACTGAATGCAAATTAATAATAGAAAATTACGAAAATGCAAAAAGATAAAATTAAATAGTCATTCTAATTTTAAGTGTTCTATCTGCTCTTCATTTTTGATCACCTTTGCAGGTTGGCCTTCAGCTTTTCTTATCAAAACTCTCCCATTTGAGATCCAGCAAAATTTGTAACCCTTTTGTCTTGATACCTCACGTGCCAAATAGAAGAGCCTCCTTGAGTTTGTAGTTAAATGTTCTCGTATATATACGGGAGAATCTGAATTTCCCAGACCAAGATGGGACATATTAAGCTTTATTGTAGGGTTGGACTTATTATATGATTTTACTTTATTTAAAATACTTTGCTTGGTTGTAAAGTTAGTCAGTTCCACGACGATTGGTCTATTTGTCTCCTTTTTGCCCGGTGCGCGGAAAGAGGCCCGTATATCACTCGGCTGAAGTCCCAATTTTAGTGATTTCGAAAGTTCAAGCATCATTTGGGTTTGATCAGATGAGCTTTCCTTCTCCTTGGAAGGTATATTGTGCAGCTCCAAACTATATTTCCTAGCGTTACGCTGTAATTCTTCCAGTTGCTCCTCCAAGGACAAAACAATAGCACTTTTATGTTTGAACTGACTTTCTAGACTGTCAACTCTCTTACGTATGTCTTCATATTGGTTAGAAAGGAACTCCAATGATTTTTCTATATCTACGGAAGTTTTTTGAATGGTCGATAATGTGTTTTCTAATTTAGTGAATTTTTTATCTTGTTCCGCTTTCCAAGAGTTTAACATTTGCATTATTTCTTGTTGGAATGCCTTTAAGTCATCTCGCGTAACATCTTCTTTAATGCTCGAAAGAGCATACACGATGAGAGAAGTTCTGGATTATATTTGTAAAGAGAAAAGGCAATACAATCGCTATTTAATAGAAAACTGGGATGAAATAAATAATTTTATAAATTTTCTGAAACCTTTCTATGATGCGACTTTGTTACTTTCAAAGTCTAAGTATCCCAGTATAATATACGTTGTTCCCATAGTTGACGTCTTACAAGACCAATTGGCACACCGAATAAATAATGACGATGTAGGCGTTGCAACTCTCAACCTCAATAATTGCGCCAAAGCTATGAAGGAGAAGTTGGACCAATATTTGCCACATTTATATACAGATTTTGGCATATATGCTGTTTTCTTAGATCCTCGTTTAAAAAGTGAATATTTTACAAATCATGGGAAAGAAGAATACTTGGCGCGCTTCAAGCAGCATTTTGAAACTAATTATGCTAACAATTCACAACAAATGGATAACGTGCAAAATGCACCAGAAAGTACACTGCTGCCAAGCATAAGCATGAGTCAAACTGTATTTTCTCTTATTTATAAACAGAGAAATACAGTGCAATGTCAAGATGAAATAGAGAAGTTTTTTTCTATGCCAGTTGAAACAGAGGACATAGATGTATTGTCTTGGTGGTTTAACCAAAGGAAATACCTGCCAATTTTGACAAAAATGGCGTTTGACGTTTTACCTGTTCCCGCAGCTAGTGTTCCCAGTGAGCAAGCCTTTTCGAAAGCTGGCAGTCTAATAATTAAGAAAAGGAACCGATTGGGGAACAAATCTATAAGGGCTTCTATGTGCCTGCCTTCTTGGCTCGAGGTATTAAAGGAAAGGTCCGAAGATTATTAAATAAGACAAAAATTTATTAATTAACATGGAAAATTTATTAAACTAATAAAGACTTGAATCAAAAATGCCTATTTGTATTTTTTTTTAAATATACTGGAACATGTTACACAACGCCATCTAGTCCCAAACGCTTGTAATATGGATACTAGACAACTGATATACTTAATACTTATTTTCTATTCCAGGGTCCCACCTGTCTCCATTTTAAATTTCATTCAAATCGGTCCAGCGGTAGGGGCGTGAAGTGGTGACAAACAAACCAACATATAAATACACAAACACATAAACTCTCGCATTTATAATAATATTAAGAGGATTACACTAAAGTTTTAGTTTTTTATCTTAAACAGCTCATTGCTAAACGACTCGAGTTCTTTGTTAAAAGACTCGCAACTAAGTTGTGAGTCTTTTAATAAAGAACTCAAGTTGTTTTATTTCCGAGTCGTATTATTATAGAGTCGAGTCTTGAAAATCGAGTCGAGTCTTAATTAAAGAACTTAAAAGACTTGAGTTCTTTCATCACAGGTTCCAAGGAGCTCACTCCGAGTCTCCGAGAGTATTGGGCTCCTCGGCGTCGAAATCTCCAGCAAAGTCCAGTTTGGGAGTCATTTGGAAAGTAAAGCCAAATTGGCGAGCAAAAAGGTGGGTGTCCTCAACAGAACGAAGCGCTATTTCTCGCCGGCACAGCGACTTGTGCTTTATAAAGCGCAGGTCCGACCGCACGTGGAATACTGCTCTCATCTCTGGGCGGGTGCCCCAAATACTTGCTCGATCCATTTGACTCCCTCCAAAGGCGAGCTGTTTGGATCGTTGATGACCCCAATCTCACGGACAGACTAGAGTCTTTAAAGCAGAGGCGTGACTTTGGTGCACTTTGCGTACTCTACCGTCTGTTCAACGGGGAGTGCTCTGAGGAACTGTTTAATATGGTGCCACCGTCACCTTTCTACCACCGCACCACTTAACATCGTAGTAGGGTTTATCCATTCCACCTGGAAACAATACGATCCTGTACGGATCGATTCCGGCGTTCTTTTCTTCCACGAACGTGTGGACTCTGGAATGGAACTACCTGCTGCGGTGTTTCCCGAGCGCCACGACATGTCTTTCTTCAAACGTTTAAAGAAAGTTTTCACTTCACGGTAGGCAGCGGCTTGGGTGTGTCCCTGATATTCCTGTAGCCCATGAGCGGCGGTTACCGCTTACCATCAGGTGGGCCGCTAGCTCGTCTGCCAACAATAGACAATAAAAAAAAAAGATACAAAAAGACGACTTTTGTAATGGCGTAATACCACCTATTTCGCATACTCTCTATAATAGTGTTCAATCTGGTTTGAAACACAAAATGACAAAAAAGGGTATTCAGATGAGTGTAAAACTAATTATGTTTATTTCTTCGGACATGTCATGTGCAATGGTGACTCTCTAAACGATAAAAAAAACACTCCCTATTGTCACTAAATCTATGAGCTGTTCTCCTTCTGGCACAAATTCTACAAATTATGAAACAAACAATCCAGAACAGGACTGTTCTTGGAATTCTTTGACTCCTAAAAATATAATACACATTTTATTCTAGATAAAATAACTTGGGCAGAAATGAAGCCGAAATATTATCACTATCGTCGTAATAGTAAAACGGGTTGTAAACAACAAAAGAGACTTAAGCTCCAAATAAATAGGTGGACTAATGTCATACAAGGACAACTGTGGAACGCACTAAAAATATGCTGTACATGTTGTTTTAAAGGAAATTTTGCCAAGAGTGATTTTGAAGTTACTTGTAAGGGGTATTGTAAACAATGTCATGCAAATATCACAGTCACATCACTTAGAACTGAAAATCTAATTGAATTAAAATGTTTAAAACCAATTGGCACAATGATTACAAACATTCAGTTACTGTAAAAAATCATATTAGGGCACGTACGCGGCATAATCTTTCACAAATCTTGGAAAACAGATCATCTATATCAGTCAGAAATGAACTAGCTTTTAAACTTATGCAAAAAAATGAAAAAGAACCTTCAGTTCTACCAAAATTCTACGTCAAGTGTCTTTTGTGTAGAATTAAAGGAGCATATTGTTGTTTGTGTCTACCGTCCACCACAGAGTGACTTTAATTTATTCGAGACTATAATGGAGGATGTACTAAAAATTCTTAGTTATGGTAAACGCCCTCCCGCTCGTGCCCACAGCGAGAGAAGTTATATGATGATTTCCCACCTATAAAAAAAAAAAAAGATTTGTATGTATTACAATAAAATAATTCATTGCTATTTCGCGCAACTGAAAAAGCGCGCTTACAACAAAAGTCACAATCCTTTAATAGTATTTACAACTGTTTTTTCGGCTCGAAATATGCCCAACAACAACGCAACGCACTAAAAAAAACAAGGACCCCGCACCTTGCATCCGATAAGGCGCAGATGTGCCTGTGTGAGTGCGCTTACGTAGAGAGTGAACGTTTCTCGCAAGCCATTTTAGCCGTATGGGTGTACGACCGCGAGTAGACCGATTGTACATTAAAAGAAAAATGAAAATCCAGAAAATCTTGTTTTCTCATTGAGACTACCTCAACCTGTAGGTTGAGGTAGCCTGTATGAGAGAACAGGATGATTGCTTGAGCAACAAGTTTTATTAGAAGCAATTTATTATCTTGATTATGAATTATTTTTTCAAAATTACACTACAGTACTTGACAAATATAAGCTGCAAAGGAAGGGTATATGGAACAGAGTTTTGTTGTTAATATCACTGCAACAGCTTCAAGAATTTATTAGAGGAAGTAAGAACAAAATGACATAGATGTACAAAATGACATACTGGGTTTCAGTTTACTGCCAATCGCAATCCTTTTGTCAATGCTAACAACCTCTAAAAAATATGGACCAATTCAAGTACGCATCTAATCGGCAGAACGTCATTTTTGTTTTTACCAACGAACGAATTTGTATTGATCTCGTATAATTTCAATAATTTTGGTAAGTTTTTCTCAAAATCTCATTTTATTGTTTTCAGTGGTTTGCATAAGTTAAAGCGTATAGTGTGAATATTTATTTTTAGTCTGTTTCTCATTTTTGGGAATATCCAGAAAAAAAGTTGAAAGACAAAGTTATGGACAAAGTTACATTTAACTTAAATTGACAAAACGACATAGGTATGTAATTTTGTTCATTACCTTCTTTCGTTTCATTTTATTAATCATTATATAATTTTATCTTATTTGCATTGCCCCAAAATTATGTACGGAAGTCTAATCGGCATTCTAGGAGCCGGGAAGTAATGACAAAAGCCATTGCGGCAGTCGAATCAGGTGAAATGGGTTGCTTAGCCTTGGCCAAGGCTTTTAATATCGAATAAGCGATATTGAGGAGACATGCCTTGAAGACTAACAAGCGGTTACAATCTGCAACCAAGGGCTTAGGAAGACATGAGTTCACTTTACCTTTACATGTTGAGAGAGAATTAGTTGAACACTTGAAACTGCTTTAAACTCGGCTTTTTAGGTTGACTCGAACGTCAGAATAAAAAATAGAATGGTTTTGTCCACCATTCCAATTCAATTCAAAATTCAGACAAAAAAGTTTTTTAAAGCGCCATAAAGAAAAGCCAGAGACGACATCTGCAGCCATGGCTTAAGCTATTAATAAACCACAGGTAGTACTCACATTTAATTACATCATGTCATAAGCAAGTCAATAACAAGAAACAAAACTTTATACTTGGTTTTATGTTACAGGTAATTTTTTTTTTAGATGAGACTGGTTTGTCTTCAGTACAAAAGCCTCAAAAAATTGTTGCTACAAGAGGGAGGAAGCAAGTGGGCCACATAACTAGAACAGAACGAGGCTCAAACGTAACTACGGTTTGTTGCATGAACGCTAATGGCTCATACATCCCTCTTTTCATGATATTTTGAAAAGCATTTTGAAAATTTTGTCAAAGCAGATGCTAAAAATAGGGTTTTGCTGATAGTTTTACTTGCGGTTTTACAGTTGGCCAAAGACAATGGTATTGACATCATGCGCTTACCTCCTTATTGCACGCATCGCATGCAACCCCCTGGATATTTGATTTTATGGCCTACTAAAACATAATTATTTCAGTCAGTAAGTATCGAAATGGCTACAGAACCACGCCGGTAGAGTTGACTACTCTGCTTTTGCTTATTTATTTCAACCATCCTATACCACAAACATCCCTATTACAACATCGACTCCAATTGATAACGGTTACTCTACCTCTACAATGAAAGAAGATCAAGGATTCTTGCCTGAACCTGAACTTCCTTAATAAACATATTCTAGCCATAACGACGGTGTACTACCTAGCACTTCTGCAACAAAAGATGACGGTTGAGCAACCTCACATATTTGCCACCACTACTGGTGTACTATCACCTATTTCTCAAGGGCAATACGTAGCAGGGCAAGGAAAGCGAAAACCGAGGAAGCGCCAATATGGAAGAAATCAAATTGAAAATAGAAGAAAACAGAAAACGTCAAGTGTCCAAGGTTTTATTTGATAGGGATTCTGAAGAGGAGAATGTTGACGAAGATGAAGACGATTGTGCATGCATTTATAACTATTTATTAAACGGGAATGAACGCGCATTATTTATCTTAAAATTGCTTGACTTTTCAACTAGGTTGCACCGGCCATGGTCACAAGCGGACTGTCGCAGCGATGTTAAGACTTCATAAGGCCGATAACTCTTCACCTACCCTCACTTTTTTGTTTCTCGAAATGTTAGGGTCACTTCACACTTTACTGATTGTGTCCATGTTAACCGAATGCGAACTAATACGGAGTTGTGTTTTACGAATCACTGGATTCCACTTTACGGATAGTTAGAAGCCCTTTTCCCGATTGAATGTTTTTTAATTTCAATCGCTTCACGCACAATTCTTGCATAAAAATGGCGGTCTGTGGAGAGGGTTCGTGGACGATGAAACTCAATTCAGTGATTTTCGATTGCAGTATGTGTTCTGCAATTGCCGATTTGTTTGTTTGCCGGTTTTTCACTGCTGCGATGTGTTATTTTAGCCTTTCCGCTATAGTTCGCTTTATTTAGCCAATTTACGATTATACTGCGGCTTATTAAATAATTCACTTTTTACATAGAACATTATTGTACTATGGTATGTAATGGTAATAAATAATTCACTATTAAACGTAGAATTTTCTTGAAAAAAAAAGCGATTGCGATTTCCAAATAAGACTGGCAGAAATTTCCACGCGGGCATCGCTTCATCGATAATTGCCGCTGCGTGCGCTGCCGCGTACATCGCCACGATAAACGCCGCGGCAAAAAACCGCCCCATTTCAAACAAACGCGTGTACAATCGCTTCGCCGTGAACGCACTCATACAACGCCATATGTTTGTAATCAGTGCGGGCGACGCCGCCCAATTTATTAGAACCCGCGCGAACCCGCCATCGCGAAGGGGTGTCGATCAAGTGTGTACAGTGCGCGGTCATTGACCTTTGCAAGACGGCACGATGTCCTCCAAAGTGTTTATTGTAATTAATGAGCTGCTAGCGTTTGTGCAAAATTAAATTTGATAAGGAAAGTTTGGTGCAAATTTGTACAACGGCCTTTTCTGAAGAGGAAGTCGAGGATGCAAAGTGTATGTTGTTTGAATCGATCCAGACGAAAATACGCAACATAACGCGTAAAAGCAAAGGCAAGAAAAATAGAAACTTGGAAGATATTATAAACTTTTTAAAGAAGACAGACCCCGAAATAATACCAATCTTTGTGGCTGGTGATCTATTTGCCAAACTTCTTGGCAGTATATGATTAGGTATAAATGAGACAAAAGATGTAGTATAGTCTGGTTATAATTATCCAAAGGTGCATCTTATATACTAACGACTTCGTGTTGATAACAGATAGTAGAAACATTTAATAGATACTAAACGTGCGATAAGGAACATAAGATTGTGATGTAGATTGTAGATACAACACAAAGATATTGTACTGTAACAGTACACCCCCCTTTAAAAAAAAATTATGGTAATAGTGTTTACAATATAAATTTGACCTAGACCTTACTAGTTATTTGCTGATGTATATAAATAATAATGCTATTGTACGCGGTGGAATTTGATGACGCCTGTCATTAGTTATTTGCTGATGTATATAAATAATAATGCTATTGTACGCGGTGGAATTTGATGACGCCTGTTGTGGTGTGATTTGCTGACGTCTGTAATTTTGACTTAGCTGTTGCACGAGTGTTTATTATTTTTTCCGTTAAACTCTTCATTCTTCTGTCCAGTGTTTTCATTATGCCGTAAATTAGGATAACGCCGATTGTTAAAATAATATGTCCCATTGCAACATTTCTTGTCCACCGTAAGTCCTCCTGGATCAGGTTACGGAGTTGGTCCGCTTCGTTTTGATTGAGGCAATTGTCCGTATTGTATGTTATCTGGTCCTTAGAACTTTGATTTCCCATTTTAGATGTCTTGTTGTTACGAGTAGTTGTGAATTAATGGTATATGTTAAGATGTATGTTAATATATATACGAATAGCTTGCTTATATCAGCGATTTTTTATAGACGTACTACTGGCTTTACTTTACGTCCCGATCGTGTAGTGTACGTGTGTGAATGCCTGTCGCAATCCTTTGAATCTGGCACGTAGTTTGATTCGTCATTGATCATGAAAGCTGGTTTCAATCTATCAATTGATATCACTGTCTCTTTATCCCTAATTCTAATGCAAAATGTTTTATCTGTTTTACTAATTACTGGGTAGGGTCCTTCATACGGCGGTGTCAGGGCTTTCTTAATTCTATCACACCGAACAAATACGTGTGAGCATTCTTTGAGTTCGGGATGCACAAATATAGCTTGATTGTGTTTTTTTCTTTTCGGAATTGATGTCATTTGTGTGATGTCCTTTTGAATTTGTTTTACAAACTCTTCGTACGTTGATAACTGTGCTGCTGATGACTCAAAAAATCCTCCAGGGAGTCGTATTGGCGTTCCATATGTCATCTCTGCTGAACTATAACCTGTGTCTTCTCGCAAGCTACTCCGCAACCCGAGTAAAACTGTTGGAATTTCTTTTAACCAATTTTCGTTGGATTCTCTTGTCATTAACGCCGCCTTTAAAGTTCTATGAAATCTCTCTATCATTCCATTGGATTGTGGATGATAAGGTGTTGTCCTAATTTTATGTATTCCCAAAAATTGTGAGAGTGACTCAAATATTCTTGATTCAAACTGTCGGCCTTGATCCGTAGTAATGCGCAATGGACATCCAAAACGAGTAATCCATCCTTCGAAACGTGTCTTGGCTACTGTTTCTGCAGTTATATCTTCTACCGGAAATATTTCGGGCCATGACGTACAACGATCTATGATTGTGATTAAATATCTCTTCCCTTGTGAAATCGGAAGTGGTCCGACGATGTCAATATGTAAATGTTCAAAACGTTGCGCTGTCATAAATGTACCAGGAGGTGATATCGTATGTCGTTGTATTTTTGATTTTTGGCAGGCTATACATGATCTACACCAATTATTGATATCTTTGTTCATATACGGCCATAAATACCTTTGGGTTATCATTTTTCTCGTAGTTCTTTTTCCTGGATGGCTCATACCATGAATGGTATCGAAAATTTGTTTGCGAAAATGCTTTGGTAAGTAGGGGCGGCTTTTTCCAGTAGACGTGTCGCAGGTGATGTTTATTGTGGAACCCGGAAGCGTAATGTTTTTGAATTATAATCTTTTATTGTCATGTAATTTACTTAGTTCATTATCTGTTGATTGACATTTTTCCAATTCAGCGTAATCGATAGGTGATGGCACGTATATTTCCTCTATTCGAGATAAGGCATCGGCGGTAATATTGTCACGTCCGCTTATGTGTTGAATGTTGGTACTGTATTGTGAAATGAAATCTAACTGCCGGACCCGTCGCGGTGTATCGTTTGATGATGGTTTTTGGGAGAATGCGTATGTCAAAGGTCGGTGATCCGTAAATATTGTAAATTCTCTTCCCTCGATTAATCTGTGAAAATGTTTGACGGCCATGTATATTCCTAACAGCTCTCTGTCAAACGTAGAATATTTTTGTTGAGTTTCGCTCAATTTTTGTGAAAAAAATCCTAATGGTTCCCAATTGCGTCCGGATTTTTGTTGTAAAACTCCACCAACGCAAGTAGCACTAGCGTCGGTCATGAGCGCTAGTGATGCGTTGCGGGAAGGATGCGCTGTAACCACTGCGTTTTTCATGCTTTCCTTGCATTTTTCGTAAGCTTTGTCTGCTTCCGTTGTCCAAGGAACAGGTGAATTATCGTTCTTTTTTGAACCATGTAGATATTCGTTTAAAATTCTTTGATTTTCCGCTGCGCGTGGAATATTACTTCTGTAGAAATTGACCATGCCCAAAAATCTTCTTAATTCTTGAATTGTTTTCGGTTTGGGAAATTCCATGATTGCTTTGTAATTTTCTTCGGTAGGGTGTATTCCTTGGCTCGTTATATGATAACCTAAGAAATCTATTTCCCTTCTGAGAAATTCGCATTTTTCGAGATTAATGGTTATTCCATTCTCGTGTAAACGTTTGAAAACCGTTTCTAAATGCTGATAATGCAAATCTTCGTTGTCCGATGCGATGAGACAGTCGTCTACAAATATAAATACGAAGTTTAAATCTCTAAATAAGGAATCCATGAATCGTTGAAATGTTTGTGCCGCATTGCGTAATCCGAAAGGCATTCTTAAGTACTCAAAAAGTCCAAAAGGTGTGATGATGGCTGTTTTTTCTATATCTTTAACAGGAATACAATGGTATGCTTTACGTATATCTATCTTGCTTAGTATCTTCTTATTTTCTAATATGTATGTAAAGTCAGTTAATCTTGGTAGTGGGTATTTGTCCGGTACTGTCGTGCTATTGAGCATTCGATAGTCTCCGCACGGCCTCCATTCGCCATTTTTCTTTTTTACCATATGTAATGGGCTTGCCCATGGGCTATCTGACGGTCGGCAAATTCCGAGTTCTATCATATTTTGAAATTCCTTTTTGGCTATGTCGTATTTTTCTGGAGGTAATGGTCTTGCCCGAGCTGCGACGGGTGGTCCTGTAGTGATAATGTGATGTTCAATCTTATGTTTGGGCGCATTGCGGAGAGAGGATCCTTTCGTGATGTCTTCGTATTTGTTTAAAAGTTGCGTAATACGTGGATTCGTTCCCACTGCGATAGTACGAATTGTTTGTTGTGTCGCTTTTTCCGAAGTTACATGCGTTGTCAGCTCTGTAACTTTGTCGATAAGTTTGCGACCTGCTATGTCGACTAATAGTTTATAGTGCTCTAGAAAACCTGCTCCAATTATTGGTTGTGTAACATCGGCGATTACAAAATTCCATTTATAACATCGTTGTAGTCCTAAATTCAAGGTAAGCGTCTTCTCGCCGTAAGTCCTAATTTTAGTCCCATTTGCAGCGTATAGTGCAATTGAAATTGTTCATTTTGTAAAATTGAATGTCTCTGTTGCTTGCTAATGACTGAAATATTTGCGCCCGTGTCAATCAAAAACTTCATACCACTTTTTCGGTCGGTAATGGTGAGGCGATTGGATGGGTGGATTGCACAGAGTTTCGCCGTTGTCTGTGCTCTTATTCGTTTCCCTGGTTCCGTACGTCAGTCATTGGTTTCCAACCGCATGGTTTAATGCAGTTCTTTGCATATTTTCCGAATCTTTCGTGGTAGTAACAAAATCGATTTGCTCCTCTATAGTTTGTTCTCGGCCTCATAATCGGGAATTGTTGACGTTTCTTGAAATGATTGTGCGTGTTGGGTCGATAGCCATATTGACCTTGCTGAATTGCGTCAATATCTATCTGTAATTTTGCTAGCTGGGCTAAAATGCATGCTGTATTGTTGTCGTTTGAAGTGTCGTTGCTAACAGCTGATATTTCGGTTACTTTTGAATTCATTATTATTTTGTCTGCAATTTGGCTCAGTTTGTCAATTTTCATGTCTTCCGTAACTGCTAGAACCGTAGTAACTGATGTTGGTAAAAGCCTGAACCATAGTAGTTTAATTGGCTCCGAATCAGAAGGTCCATAAGGAAAAAATGTCATAGTTTGCAGAAGGTCCACCATGTTTCAACGTCTACTAAATGAGAATGTCTAGAGTAGCAAAACGACTTACTAGTAAAACGTCCACATTGCGAAAATGTCAATAATGCAAAAGGTCAGGTACAATCAAGAAAACAATAGAAAAAGTTCGGAAGAAATTTAAAGAAACAAAAAATAAACATTTAAATTATACCTAATAATAACAAACATAAAATATGATTCCTCCTATAAGTTTTTATCCTTATAATAAACATAACAGAATACTAATAACATTTTTAAAACGAATTACCCAAATAAAATGTATTATCTATACTAAATAGTTAGTCTTCAAAAATAATACGTTTTATATGGGTTACTCGTTTTAAAAATGTTAACGGCGTGATTTCCTGATTATTAAACTTATCGATTTCTCTAGTTATTTTTTTATCGAAAATTACATCGTTCTTCTTGCGTCTTTGGCCGTCAAATAAGGCGCGCGTAATTTTCAACTGTTGCCAGTTTGCTTCTTTTCTTAAAGCATGAATAAATAATGGTAATTTAGTTTTTGACCTACTCTGGCGTTATATCTTCTGTTCCATCCTTCTAAAGCATTATTGGTACGATGTCTTTGACCGAAACAACTGATATCTTCTGGTTTTTTATTTATAATCCACTGTTTGTGAAAGTATTTCAAAAAAAGCGAAACGTTATCATTCTCTATAATGTGTTCTGCATCATTACAGATCTCAGTCCATACATCTTGAATGTTCACTGCTGGTAATAATGGTAAATTCGCTAATAGTCTTGTTATTGCTCTACCATGTTTAGAATCAGAAACCTTCAGTTTATGTGACTTTCGCCACACGGCGTTATTGTAATGATAATAGCAACCAGTCCACGTAGCTTCAGGAAATACCAAACGAAAAGCGTTAATCTGAGCTGCTTCATAGTCACTTTTAAAATTATTTATATCAAGACCAAAATGATATTTGACGAGACCAAATAGTCTCTCATAAGTAGATTGTTGTTTGTTAGGTAATAATGCGTACAGAACAGGTACAACATTAGTGAATTCCGAACAACTTTCAATATCAACGTGTATCGTATACATCTGGTAAAATGGCACAGGTACTTTAAAAGTTCCATCTCCGAAATAGCAGGCGGTTTTAACGTGATTATCTTTTATAGTGTTTCGACAGACTTTTGTAGAAAAGACAAATATTTTGTCATTGCCTCTGCCATCAACACAGACCAAAAAATCCTTGGATAGCAATTCTGGAATCTCAACATCATCAACACGTAAAAACTCTGTCTTTTGCATTTTTAAATATTTTCTTCTGGTTCTATATAAAGTATCTTTTTTGGACTCTAAACTCGGTATAATATCCAGATCCGAATCACGATAATGTTTTTCGAGTATTTTTGTTACTGGAATAAATTTCTTGCATACCTCCTTTTTGCATACATCCATGATACGAGCATTTTTATTTTTATCATAATGTTTTTTACAGGAATGTCCTTCCCCTCCTCTGATTATTTCAGTTTTATTTGCGTTTAAAGTTACTGTGACACTACATTCATTCCTATTTGCACACCTCCATAAGGTCGTTCCGCTTTTGTTAGTAACACTATGATTGTACCTGTGTCCATCCAGCAAAAGCACAGAGTTTCCTTTTTGACTTTTTATGAAAACTAATGGATTTTCTACTATTTCCATCTCAAGCGAAACCGTACAATTATAGTTTTGTAATAATTACGTAAGCAATTAATTACTAGATCAATGTAATGCAACCAGGAAAATTATAGAAGCAAAATGACATTTAATAAATGTCATTGAAATAATATCTATTATTGCAATTTGAAGTTTCAGCCAGCATGTAGTATAAAAGAGTTCTTAATGACTGTACATAACATTATTGACATTTTCGCAATGTGGACGTTTTACTAGTAAGTCGTTTTGCTACTCTAGACATTCTCATTTAGTAGACGTTGAAACATGTGGACCTTCTGCAAACTATGACATTTTTTCCTTATGGACCTTCTGATTCGGAGCCGTTTAATTGTTTCGTCACTGATTTTTCCTCTCCCGAGGACTCGCATTTGACGTAATAACTGCGAAGGTTTTTGATCACCGAGTTCTGTCTCTGATATTAATTTTTGAAACTGTCGCTGTTCTGTTTCTTCGTAACAATCAATTAAACGTTCCTTGATGTTTTTGTATTTATCTGTAGTCGGTGGTGAAGTGATTAGGTCACTAACTTGTAGTATTTCTTCCTTGGATAACTTTGCTATTACTGTACAGTATTTGTATTCGTCTCCTTGCTTCTGTGGTGCTAATATGGCTTCTAGTTGCGTGAACCATAATCTTGGTTGGTCTTTCCAAAATTCCGGAATGCGGGATAAAACCGAGGTGCCAGCAGCTACTTCAAGTGTTCCTTGCTGATTTATGTTCGCCTTGCACGGTGATTGTGCCATGTTTCTTGCTGCGTATTCGTTCGTCGGGGTCACCAATTTGCCAAACTTCTTGGCAGTATATGATTAGGTATAAATGAGACAAAAGATGTAGTATAGTCTGGTTATAATTATCCAAAGGTGCATCTTATATACTAACGACTTCGTGTTGATAACAGATAGTAGAAACATTTAATAGATACTGAACGTGCGATAAGGAACATAAGATTGTGATGTAGATTGTACATACAGCACAAAGATATTGTACTGTAACAATCTACAAAAATTACCCCATGTGTCTTTTGATCGCGCAGATGTCACAAGACTACTTAAAGACCTACTAATATTGCGAAACGAGATAATGAATATTAAAAGAGCCAGAAACCTCTTTAAGCTCGCCCCAAGTTGCAGCAAGGAAGTGTCCTTGACTTCCACTGATTTGGCCTTGGCTAGCTCATCTATTTCCTGTGGTAATTTAGTCTCAGAAGAAACGACTGACCCTTCTAAAGAAACTACCAAAGTACCAACAATCAGCAGTCCCAAACCTTCAACGACCTATGATGTTGATGTTCTCCAGACTGCGTACAAACTGTCGCCACTGCCAGATCAGCTGCCGCAAAAAAGGTCAGCGACACGGAAGAAACAAAGTGAAATTTTAACGTCATCACCCTACAAAATTGCTGTTCAAGAAAAAGAAAAGAGCCAGAAGGAAGAAAAAAATCGGAAATAAGTTTAAATAAAAGGCATACAAACCAAAAGTGCTGTTATACCTAGCAACTGAAGGCAAACTGCTAAGTTGCACTATAATATAGAAGAGTCAGCAGTTTTGACTCTGGGAGGATCCACTAGGCATCGAGACAGGCAGATAGTTTTGAAGAGCGGTCCGGGTCGGTCGTACTAAATCCTTGTACTTAAATTCTAGTTCCTAAATTATATCTCATATACTATTTCAATATACTTTAACCTTGTGCTCATATAAAGTATTTGTTTTAAAAACCTAATTCCGAAACCCCGTATAACAGTGCGAAGACCAAAGAAGACGTGGCAATAACGGCATCAAAAAGGATCCACTAACTGAAGTATCAAATATAGAAAAAACTATTTGTGTAGTGTGTTTAGAGGATTACGACGAGAACTGGATACAATGCTTCAGCTGCCAAGAATGAGCTCATGTGATAGATGCACAATGTTTTAGAATGTCCGGCGCTTGGTGTTTGGAGATTAACCCGTCTGGTACCAATGTCAAAGACTTAACTTTTTCTTACATATCAACATACATACATATCAACCCATATGATGTCCCACTGCTGGGCACGGGTCTCCCCAGTAGAACTTACTAGTATGTAGATCAGTAGGTATATATTGGGCATTCAAGAACAGTTTAACACGACTCCCTGCTCACTACGTTCGCTGTCGTGTAAAACTGTTCTTGAATGCCCAATACCTAATACAAAAATCTGGCATGGATTTTTAGATACATGTTTGAACGTGTATCCGCCTACATACAAATGCAGTGCATTGCACTCAGAGCTATCAAGGTTATGCAAGCTTGCAACCTTTTAGTTGGCACTTGATTAGATGTTAAATTATAGCGTATAGATATTATTTTATGATTGATTTTCCAAAAGCAGTTCAGATTGAAAAGACGTAATAATAATGTTTATTGTAGAAAATATTTTTACTCATTTTTTGATTTCATTCTTTGTCGTAATACTGTTAACTACGTATGAAAATAATTTATTGAAATCGTAATTTTTATAAAAAATAATATTTTTCGTCGCAAATGATTTCATTTCACAAGTATCATTTTTTGGTAATGTAAATTCTGCAAAAAGTTCAAAGTTAACTTTAATAGAATCATGTGTAGTTTGAAGTGTCGCGGGCAACTGTTTCACACGATGGGATAGACTCATCAAAAAATTGGTTGGCGGAATACTTTCATTGCCTTCGTTCTTTTCTAAATTGTGCACTCTGTATGATACAATACGATTCTTAAACGCGCTGCTTATTTTATCAATGCCACCAATTAATGTAATAGAATTATTATTTTTATGTATATTACTTCGTAAATGAGATGCAAATACACTACTCTTAATAGATAAACCACAAACTGTACAATACACCGTTCGTTTGGACATGGCTATAAAGAAATGTAGTAAGTAAAATAGAAAAAAAACAAAGTTTATCTGCAAAATAATGAATACTACTCAAACTGTCAACCAAAAAATCTAAATTACACTATTCTCTTATTATTCGTTATATAATCGTCGTATAATCGTTGATTGATGTTACGTGTTTAAATAATTAATATTTTTATAAAATTACAGATAGTGATGCATAATAAGAAGACAGATAATCTAATAGGTAGATATTAGAGAGTGACGGAGAATAAAAAATAAAAACATCTAATCTTTTTTGTCCGCGTAGAAAGTGCCCTCACCACCAAAACGGTCCCGACACTCTCTAAGGACCGTTTTCAACGGCTCCAACTCCGGACAGTCCGACTGTCCCTGATATTTAAGGGATACAATTGCACGTTTCCAACGGTCCTTGGGATCTACCTGTAGTATGTCTGCGGTCTTAAATATTTTAATTTCTACGTACACGTCACCCTCGAAGTTTGCGGTGCGATGCACCACCCCGTTGGCAACACGTCTCGACAGCGACGACTGCAGAACCGGAGCACGAGTCGTGGTTATCTCTTCGTCACTGTCCGAGAATTCCTACGCTTTAGCTCCTTTCCGGTACTTTTTTGTCGCAGGAGTTTGGAATGACATCGACCGCTTAGACTTCTTGGCTATGTTTTTAGACCTGTAATTATAGAGAAATAATACTTTAGTATAAACAAACATAGGTATATTGCATGCACAACACACTCTTGCATTTAGTGTGTTTAATTCTCTCGATTTTAGCTGAAAATAACTAACATTGATGTTCATGACAGCCGGGACCGACGGTTTAACGTGCGTTCCGAGGCACGGAGCAAGAGATAATTAACAGATTTATTCGTACATAACTTCGAAAAATCATATAACATTCCGAAAAGTCATTTAGTATAAACAGTAGTTACTAATTGAAGATGAATAAACAAATTAAATACATACTTTGTTTTCGATATGGGTATCTCTTCGGAGTCAGAATCAGCTTTCCTGCTTGCTTTGGCAGGACGCTTATTGTAGCATTCTGAATACTCGAAGTCCGACCTGTAATTAAATACGAATTGAACACAGTTATTATACGTACATATCTTCAACCAAACTGCATCGGTCTAAAATTAGCACTGAACAGATTAATACTTCGCAAACGATTTCTAAATAGAAAAAATATAATTATAATGGTACATTTTTTTTTTTCACCTATTCTATGATACCCCTAACGAAGTGTGCACGAGATAAAATACAAAATCGTTTCCTAGATACTGTGTACAGACTTTTGCACTTAGTACATATGTTTAATTCTCTCGATTTTAGCTGAAAACCAGTAAACTGGGCAATGGTAGTGAACCATATATTATATCAGCACGAGATAAAAAAACAACTAATTTAAATGTATTGATGTATAAAATGAAGTAAAAAACTTACGAACATTATTGTATGATGAGTAGATTTTCGAGGTGTGGAGTAGGGCAGGGGCAGGCTGGCGACGATTTCGACGAGCGAGCGATAATTTTGGTGCAGCAACCACTGACGAACGGGCGATATGGCGCAGTAACAGACCTAGGTACTTGTAGCTAGTAAGCGGTGGCGAAAGCGGCGCGGAAAAGATTTGATAATTAAATAAACGGGGTATTTAAAGTTTTCTTATCTGAGGTTGCAAACAATTTGTTTTTTGTACAACTATTGTTCTTTTATGTTTTTTAAAAAAGACAACTCCCGCACTAGAGAACAAGCTCTGTGTCGCTGGACACTTTACAAACATACAATTTAACGAACACAAATTACACCCAGACTCAGAACAACTGTTTGTGGGTCAAACAAAGTTTTGTTCTGGGTGGGATAGAACCCGCAACCTCGTACACAGCATGCGCATACTGCGGGCACTGGACTACCAAGGCATCAAAACTTTTAAATTTTTCTTACTAAATGTACCAAAAATTATTTTATATACCTAGTCTGGCCATAAATACTGTTACAATTAAAAATAAGAAAGATATTACATTTGAATTTGGAATCTGTCATTTTTATACGATTGTTCATTGTATTTTCTAATTTTGGCGCCAATACATTGTACAATATTTTGCTATATTAAAATGGAGTGGGGTGATAAAGAAAACCGAATCGCTGTGATTGCATTACACAAAGTTGGTATGGAGCCGAATGTAATTTTTAAAACTCTCCATACGCTTGGTATTAGTCAAATGTTTGTGTACCGGGCTATTAATAGGTACAATGAGACCTTCTCTGTTTGTGACAGAAAAAGATCTGGCCGTCCACGTAGTGTTCGTACGAAAATGGTGGTCAAAGCAGTAAGGGAAAGAATTCGAAGAAATCCTGTCCGAAAGCAAAAGATTTTATCTCGGGAGATGAAGATAGCACCCAGAACCATGTCACGCATTTTAAAAGATGACTTAGGACTTGCAGCCTATAAGAGACGCACTGGTCATTTTTTAACTGATAATTTAAAAAAGAATAGGGTGGTAAAATCGAAGCAACTACTGAAGCGGTACGCAAAGGGAGGTCACAGAAAAATTTTGTTTACGGATGAGAAAATCTTTACAGTTGAGCAACATTTTAACAAACAAAATGACCGTATTTATGCTAAAAGCTCTAAGGAAGCTTCCCAATTAGTCGACAGAGTGCAACGTGGGCATTATCCGACTTCAGTGATGGTTTGGTGGGGTGTTAGCTATGAAGGAGTGACTGAGCCATATTTTTGTGAAAAAGGTATCAAAACATCGGCACAAGTGTATCAAGATACCATTCTTGAGAAGGTAGTTAAACCCCTTAACAACACCATGTTCAATAACCAAGTATGGTCCTTCCAACAAGACTCAGCGCCGGGTCATAAAGCTCGGTCCACGCAGTCTTGGTTGGAAGTGAACGTTTCGGACTTCATCAGAGCTGAAGACTGGCCGTCGTCTAGTCCCGATCTTAATCCGCTGGATTATGATTTATGGTCAGTTTTAGAGAGTATGGCTTGCTCTAAACGCCATGATAATTTGGAGTCCCTAAAACAATCCATACGATTGGCAGTGAAGAATTTTCCCATGGAAAGAGTGCGTGCTTCTATTGATAACTGGCCTCAACGTTTAAAGGACTGTGTTGCAGCCAATGGAGACCACTTCGAATAATCTTTTTATATTTTGAATTGTTTTTTATTTATGTATTAAACTAACACACTGTAAAAGTAATAAATATTATTTGCAATAAAAAAAAATGTTTTTTCTTCGTAACAATATTTATGGCTAGACTAGGTACAACCATAAAGTTGACGACCACGGTATTAAAACCTCGTAAATTTCGTAATGTGTCGAATTACACATAATTATGCACTTTTCATGTTTGTACGAAATCCTACATACAGGGTGATTGGTAATTAGAGCATAATCTTGTAGTGGGTGGTAGTACGGGTCATTTGAAACATTTTTGTGTTTATTATACACTCATAGGGTTACGTACCAATTTGCTCTTTTAACTCAAAATATCACCATAGCACTTGTTGTACACTTTATAAAAAATGCTTTCAAATGCGGTATAAAACTTTATCACAGATCGTCTAACGCGAAGATATTACAAACAAGGGTAAAATAAAAAAGTTGTAAATTCGATAATGCACTGTAAAAAATCAAGTTAAACTACTTAATAAACCTTTGAAAATGTAAGTATGTATTTCATCGTCCTGTATACAAATAAAAAATCTGCATAATTAACAAATCAAAAATTTACATTATAATAAATGCACTTTTGCAATGTTGCAAGAATGTAATCGAACACCTCATATCCGTTCTATGTACATAGGTACGTATTGCGACATACCTATGTACCATATTAATAACATAAAACATATCATCACGCCTTTATTCCTCAAAGGGGTAGGCAAAAGGTGTATTACTACAGCCACTTTTCGCCTGATATGTTTCTTTTTCTTTATTTAAAAAAGACAACTCCCGCAGCAGGGTACAAGCCCTGTGTCGCAGGGGGACTTTACAAACATACATTCGACAGACACAAATTACAACCACACTCAGGACCAACATTTATGAATCTCACAAAGCTCTATCCCGCGCGGGGATCGAACCCGCGACCTCTTGCACAGCAGTCGTACACACTCCCGCTGCGCCACCGAGGCTGTCATGTTAGGCCCCATATTGTATAGGGAGCGAGCTAAACGACAAAATAGTGGGACCCCACCAGATATTGCGAATATCATGCGATAAGCATTTAATACAATAATTCTACTATTTCATACTTTCATAGTAAAATTCTACACTCATAAAATTACAAAATATTCAACAAAGAAAGTGATTAATAAATTAACAAAATACATGGAGATATCTTAAACTAACCACACCAAATTTTAATATTATATAGTACAACTACATTTGAATCGTTATTATACTTTTAAAGAAAAACCCAATATCACTTTTTGTCTGACCCGGGAATCAAACCCGAGACATCGGCGCGTACTATGCACTCAGCTACCGAGGCAGTCCATGTGGATAGACGTGTCAAGTAACATGAGACAATAAAATATTTAAAATGCATACATAAGAATGCGGCGAATTATTATTGTCCCACACCAATGTACAATACGCAATTTTAGCAATAAACAGGCGCGTGTAAATGCGAAACCCTTAGTTGTCATTTTTATGTCGTTATGTACGAGGTATAATACGTACCCGACATAAAGTAGTATCAATCATTTAGGTTTACATTGAATACGATCATTTTAAATATTGCATGGTTTTACTTCACTGTTCGTTTATAAGGCAAGACATATTGGTTAGCAATCATTACTCTCTCGTGCTGATATAATATATGGCTAACTACCATTGCCCAGTTTCTGGTTTTCAGCTAAAATCGAGATAGTAATTAATAATAAACCATTTATTTCAGGCATCAAAGTAATACATAAAATAAAACAACCTAAAAAACTACACGTGAAGTTATGAGTCTGTACACAGTATCTATAGTTCAGGTGTCCTCGAGCCAATCTGGTCACGAAAATGGCTATACGTGTTAACGTAATGCCTAAGTACGTGGAGAGACATGAGACAATCTGTCCTGAATTTTAAATTACTGATTTAAATTAAAATTTAGATGTCCTCGAACCAACCTGGTCACAGAAAAAAATATTTTGTGGAGAGACATGAAACAATCTGTTCTAAATTTTAGTTTAATGTATACAGTAACTTATGACTTAGCGTGATTTAAAAAAAGGTTCTTTTTAGGGCCACCATACGAATCATAGTCGCATCAAAGATATGAGTCTGTACACAGTATCTTATAGTTCAGGTGTCCTCGAGCCAATCTGGTCGCGAAAATGAGTATACGTGGAGAGACATGAGACAATCTGTCCTGAACTTAAGACTTGTGTATGCAGATCTTATAACTTAAGCGTGATTCAACCAACGGGCCGCATATGAATCTTATAAACTTATTACAGTTTATGTTTCTATGACGAACAGACAAGAAAGTCTTTTAACATGCCAGATTTTTGTATTACGTATTGAGCATTCAAGAACAGTTTTACAAGATTTTTGTATTACGTATTGGGCATTCAAGAACAGTTTTACACGACAGCGAACGTAGTGAGCGGGGAGTCGTGTTAAACTGTTCTTGAATGCCCAATATATACCTACTTAGATCCTGGGGGTAATTGCCATAATCGCCACGCTTAGCGAGCGGGTTGGCGATCGCAGTAAGGTTTTAAGTACGCAGAGGACGCTGCTGCCCGTCCTCCAGTGTGACATCCCTTAGTCGCCTTGACGACACCCACGGGAAGAGATGGGGTGGTACTATTCTTAAGCCGGTACCACACGGCAACTTTTTCTTACCAAAACTTAATTAACATTCCTAGATAACATTTACGCAGATCTTGTATTTTTATTTGGTTTTAATTTTATGCTTTGTTAATTTAAGTAATTCATTAATAAATACATATTTCTCGATGTAGTTTTAATTTTATTTTCTGAAAACCTTATATGTCCGCCACTAGAGGACTTCCCTCTACTGTTGTGTACTATATACCTGATTACTCGATCGTTATCGCCCCCACAGGATTTAGCAAGAAATTTGGGAACATTAAGTAAAAAGTGTGGTACTGGCTTAAGAATAGTACCATCACTTCCCGTGGGTGTCGTCAAGGCGACTAAGGGATTTACCACCGGAGGGCGGGCAGCACCGTCCTCTGTGTATTTTAAAGCCTTACTGCGATCGCCAACACGCTCGTCAAGCGTGGCGATTATGGCAATTACCCCCAGGGTACTGGGGAGACCCATGCCCAGCAGTGGAACATCATATGGGTTGATATGTATGTATGATATGTAAGTAAAAAACAAAATATTAATGAAATATTATAAAAAATAAACAAAATGCAACAAATATAAAGTTACTTGCAAGTCACATGAAAAAGTTGCATCAAATGGTACCAAAAACTTTAATAACGAAGGACATTAAAAAAATACTTAATATGAAGATTAGTTATTATACTAAATGACTTCCATCTATTACCCACTAGCGGCAATGCATGGGTAAACAGAATGGTAAATAATATGAAAATATATTATTTTTGGTCAGGAATGCCAGTTTAATAAATATTCTAATCGCCCCACAAGAGAACTAGCGGTGATAACTAGGCATGAGCGTTATAACGTATAAAGCGTTATGGAAACGTCTATTCACTGCAAAACGTATAGACAGTTATACCGCTACTTAATAGCTATCTATATTCTGTAAAAAGGTATAACGCCACGTCGCGTTGCTCCGCATCCGCAACGGTCGCGAGTCGCGTGCACTGTATACCGTGATGTTGACAACGCACGTTACAAACTGCAGCTGTCTCTGTCTTTCGTTTTTGATATTTGTATGTTCATTAGGGCCTGCGATTTGAAACCTTATTTGTTAGGCAATAAATTAGTATTTAATAATCTTTTTATTCTCTTAATAATAGAACAATAACACTTGCGATTATGACTTTAGAGATGATTTTACTTCAACCTTCACTTAATACCTATTTTGTCAAAATTATGACGCTTGACCTTCGACTTTTGAATTTACGTTTTAATAATTTCTCCGCCTTCGCACGATTACGTAGCACGAGTCAATTATTATTTTATTATTTCAAAAGTTTGCGAGCTTAATTTTAAAGAAGTAGATATTGTAGAAGTGTAAATGTTAATAACTGTTTTATAGTACTATTTTGTAGTTTTTAGTTTACGGTGTTTTATTTTGGTTGTAAATAGGTGAAAATGTCACGCATAAATTCTAGTGTGTTGTGGGAGTTTTTTGAAAAAAAACGGACATTGTAAATAAAAAAGCTATGTGTAATATTTGTAAAAAATCATTTAGTTTTAAAACAACAACCGGCAATCTAAAGTCGCATTTACGACAGCGTCATATCGAAGCTTATAAGCGGGTGTCATCAGAGCAGATCCATGTTGCCAGATTTTTGCGGCCCTTGGAAAATAGTAAGGCATATTAAGAAGATTCCGATTGCTACCGAAAAATTATTAAAGTACCAGAAAAGTGACCATGAAAATTGTATACCAAAAAAAATTGTACAAGAAGTACCTACACGTTGGAACTCTATGTTCCATATGATATGGCAACAGTTTGTTGAGCTTAAGGCTGCAATTCGAGCTACAGTAGCTGTTTTAGACAAAGATTTGCCCATTCTAACCGAGTGGAAGCTGTTGCAAGAACTGACGCAAATATTAAAGCCCTTTGATGAAATGATGGCGTTGATGAGTAGTGAAAACTACATAACGGCCAGTTCTATCATCGTCATCACCAAGTGTCTCATCAAGACATGTGAGAAGCTACTCATCGAAGGCTTTTGTGAACCAGCAAATGCAGTGATCGAACCACTAAAACAAGGTTTGGACTTACAAGACTGCTCCCTCAATCAGATATTTTATTTATAGGGTAATTGCCTGTAAATTCAATAACTGGTTCTTGTATAATGGATTAAGTTTAGTAGCAATTGTTTCAATTTTATGACATACCTACATAAATATTTGTTTAAAGATTAGGTTTGGAGCGGAGATTCGAAAGCGTGGAAAGAAGTCGCACTTTTGCCATGTGTACATTTTTAGACCCACGCTATAAAATATGCATATTTAAGGGCGATTACGAAAAAAAATTCGTGAGGAAGCTCGTTGAAGATGCAGTGTGTACTATGATTGAGGGCGAAATTAGGCACGACTCGTCTGCTCCTGGTCCATCGTCAACATCGGTAGTACTTGGAAAGTTTTCTCCATAGAGTGCCTTACATGAACTCATCGTAGGCGCGGCAAATGCACCGGTTCGTCGAGGAACTCCTCTATCAAAACCTATACAGGAGATCGACCGCTACTTAGAGGATGACATCTTGCCCTTGCATGATGCCAATAAAAAATGGAATTGCCCCCTGGAGTGCTGGCGAAACAACAACCAAAAATACCCACATCTCGCCCGACTTTTCTTAAAGTACGGCAATATTGTCGCCACTACTGAAGTGACGGATGTTCAGTAAGACAGGGCTCATAATATCTGACCGTCGCACTCGCCTTGATCATAAAAAAGTAGGCATGATAATGTTTCTAAATGTAAATATGAACAAAAATAGATTTTAAATGTAAATATAGTATGTAAATTTGTTTATAGTATATGTAAATATGTAAAAAAATATGAATGTAAATTTATGTACGTATATTTATGAAAGCCATGTACATAAAATGAAGAATAATAAGGAAGTTCTTATTTAACAATTAGGTTACTGCACCTTTCACACATTCCATTTCTACATCACCCTAAGGTAGACTGGCAGAGAATGCTTTTAGCATTAAGTCCACCTTTGTACAACTTTGTGCATAAAGTTTTAAATAAATAAATAAATAAAATAAAATGAACTTTTAAGTACGCCTGATTTTTTTTTTACAATTTATGTCAGATCTGTTCAGCTTCAGCCAGTCCTAAGCCTGGAAAAAGTACGAAGGGGAGTTAATTTTATAGCTATATTTTTTATATTATTCGTGACCGTAACGTAACTTGGTTCTTTCTTGATCAGTTACTATTGCGTGGAATATAGATAGTTACGTAAAATAGATAGTTATGTTAACGTTATGGGCGTTGTCATAACGGCAATGTTATGTTATACAAAAAACTCGTAACGACACATCTCTATTGATAACTGATACTGCAACTCAGATATTTAATGGATAGCTTTAGACATCATGGGTCCATTGCCAGCTGATTGTTCCAATAACAAATACATTTTAACACTGCAATGGGATTTGTCAAAATTTTTAGAAATGTATCCAAACAAAGAATCAGAATCTATAGC
This sequence comes from Herminia tarsipennalis, assembly GCA_945859575.2. Lineage (NCBI taxonomy): Eukaryota > Metazoa > Arthropoda > Insecta > Lepidoptera > Erebidae > Herminia > Herminia tarsipennalis. Next base: position 9,235,824 of record OX243849.2, on the reverse strand, counting down.
CAGTGATTTCTTATCCAATTTCGTTTTGAGATACGGTCTAACGAAGGAAATTATTTTACACTGAATTTATGTCTAGTATTATGGTAGACATATTATGTAACATAATAAAAATAAAAATGCATTCAACCGCATATCACCATGAAACATAAGGATCGTCATCAAAAACATTACATCATAGTCATAAGTCATATATTAACGAATTCAATGTGATAGAAATACTGTTGATTGGAGTGATTGATTACCTTTTTGGACTTTGTCTTACAATACCACTGTACACACAGAAACGAAATACACCCAATTTGAATTAGTAGTTGGAAAATGTTGCAAATTACCTTCAGACTTTGGGTCGACATTTGAACTATTATATAATTATAATCATTAATTATCCTAAAGAAATGAAATTTCGCTTACAGTATGATACTAAACCGATTTTTTTAGATAGTAAGTAAGAAAATTGTTACATGATAGTAAGTAAGAAAATTGTTACATGATAAAAACTTACAATAAGGGAGACCTAATTTTAATACAGAATCAAATAGGTAAAATAACATTCAATGTAGTGGTCCGTTTGAAGTTCTAGAGGAAGTTTCACCTAATGTAAGAATTTTAAAAAATAATAAATAATATCTTTATCCATAAGACAAATGCGAAGATGTATTTTGAAGAAGTTTTCAAGTCATGGTTTTTTTTTTTTTCAAAAGGGAAGGAGGTGAAAAGGATTGCCGTGTGGTACCGGCTTAAGAATAGTACCACCCCATCTCTTCCCGTGGGTGTCGTCAAGGCGACTAAGGGATATCACACTGGAGGACGGGCAGCAGCGTCCTCTGCGTACTTAAAACCTTACTGCGATCGCCAACCCGCTCGCCAAGCGTGGCGATTATGGCAATTACCCCCAGGATCTACATACTAGTAAGTCCTACTGGGGAGACCCGTGCCCAGCAGTGGGACATCATATGGGTTGGTATGTAAGGAGGTGAACATACCTTTTTTGTGGAGTTTTAGGGTCCATTTTCACTGTAAGAACAGCGGCCGGCAGTGTATTTTTGAGGCAAAATATTACAAATAATTTTGCATCTTATCTACGTGATTAAAAACTTAATGGTCATTTGAAGGCAAAGGAGGGACAGCATGGCGCTGCGAGGCTGCGCGAGCCGTCTAGCGACTAGTCAAAGAGGCGCCGCGCAGCTGACCGCAGTGCAGCTAACAGACTCGTGGCGGCGCGCGCGCAATCCTTTCCTACCCGCTCCCCCCGCCGCATTTTATTAGAGGGTATCAAGATAGAACGCTCCGTGATAAAAAAAAACAGAATTTAATTTGTAATGTACAAAATTACGAGTGTTTGTACAACATGAAATCCAAATATTACAGTGACCAATACGTGTACAGTAAATAATGCTTAGACAAAAGTGAGCGTAGACTTAAATATGTCTGGTGAGTATAATATTCCACAATGTATCGTGTTCCAACTAAGCAACCCAGGTTTTGCCATGTTACCGTTCCATTTGGGGAATTGAAAAAGGGTGTACTACGCCAAATCGAATGCCAAATAATCGAATACCATTTAATCGACCACTATTAATCGAACATTTAAATACTCGAACGTTCATAATATCGAATGGCTAATAAATCGAACATTCAATACATCGTACACTCAATATCTCGAGTGTTCAAAATATCGAATGTTTGTTTGATCGAGCGTTCAACGCATCGAATATTCAAGTTATCGAAGTATACTGAAACTGAATACTTTTTATAAGGATACAAGAAAAACCCAAAGTTTAATAATAAATCACATTTTATTCTTTAATGATTCTCTTTTATATGTAGATTTTACAGTTTTGTGTGCAACAACGGTACGGAGAAACTCCAATAAAATAAATATTTGTGGTTTTTATTACATTTTAAATACCATTGCATAATTATTACCTCTATTTGATGATACATATTGATAACTACTGACAGATAAGTTAAATATAACATTTTATTAACATAGGTACATAAACTTTCGTTATAAACAAGTCTATTTCTGAACGCAACAATTATTTTACCTGTCATATTTATTTCAGTCTACCCTCATACATTGTAATATGTTATCACTTCATAAATATACTTTATCCATCTGCAAAAAGTATTGTGATTGTGACTAATTAGTGCAACTGAGTTTTAAAAATGTCTGTAGGGTCTTATTATAAGCCTGAGTTGTCTCAAAAACGCAAATCTGTCTTAGTTTTGAATGGCTATGTAATGGCAATAAACAAAAATATTAATAACACTTTCTACTGGCATTGTTCCTATAAATATAAATACCATTGTAATAGTACTGCAACAACAAAATTGAATGGAAGTGAAGAGCATTTGTTGGAAAGTTACACAACACAGCATAATCACGCACCAGATCCTGGTAAGGTAGATGAACTACGTTTTAGGAATTCCATAAAAAGAGATGCCACCGGCTCGCTTGATAGACCGTGTCAAATTATTCAGCGAAATGAGGCCAAAATTTCAAAATCAAGTTCGTGTGTTCTTCCAAACAAAAAAGCAGCATCGCAAATTATACGTCGAGCTAGAAAAAAAGAAATGCCAAAGGAACCGACTACTTTGGAAGATATAAACGTCCCTGATAGATTGCAAAAAGTCGATGGTGAAAGATTTTTAGGACGTCAGGTTAAGATTGAAGAAAACTATGTCATGTTATTTGCCACTAAATCAAATTTAATACTATTAAATAAATCACAACTTTGGGTGATGGATGGTACATTTGAAACATGTCCTACACTTTTCAGACAAATATATAGTATACATGGTATGGTGGAGACGGGTACAGATCGTTATTTCGTACCTTTAGTTTATGCGTTTCTAACGAAGAAGACGCTAAATTGTTACTTGTATTTTTTTCAAGCACTAAAGGCATATGCACTAGAATATGATATCGAATTGAACCCACGAGTAATAATGACGGATTTCGAGATGGCGGTCATTAATGGTGTAAAACAAGAATTTTCTGATGCGCAACACAAATGTTGTCTATTCCATTTAGGTCAAAATGTATGGCGTCAAATTCAACAAAATGGTCTGCAAAGTAAATATGGTCAGGATGCTGAGTTTGCTGTCAAGTTAAGACACATTATCGCACTTGCTTATTTACCCCAAGAAGAGATACCAGATGCTTTCGATAAATTGAGAGAAGTGTTACCCGACGAGGCAAATGATATCACCAACTGGCACACTAGTAGCACTAGTGAATAAATTTATTCGTAATTTTATTTTAACGAAAGATAGAATGTATCTTTCCACATTCTACAAAAGACAACTTGCTAAGTTATTAGCATTTAATTTACACCCTGACCTAGGTACAAACAGTACTTTGCAGGATTCATTTAGTGTTAGCAGTTCTACTTTGAATGTTATTAAGACTCCTAGTTTAAACTAGTAAGTCAGACAATGGACAAGCCCACAGGTGGTCTAACTGTAGTTCACCAAAATATTCAAGGCTTATCCAGCAAAATAGAGGAACTCGAATTGTTCCTTAAAATGCACAGTGTTGATATTTGTTGCTTAACTGAACATTGGTTGAAAACTAATGAACTGATATTTAATAATAGTTATTATTGTATGGTTAGTGCATTTATAAGAGAAAGGGCTATACATGGTGGGTCTATGATATTTGTATGCAACAATGTTAAATGTAAGGAACGCAAGGATATAGTACATCTGTCTGTTGAGCGTACTATAGAATTATCATGTGTGGAGCTGGAGAGATATATTATAGTTTGTGCATATCGACCACCAATGAGTGATTTTAACTTATTTGAATCTGTAATGGAAGATGTGCTTAAAAGGGTAAGTTACGGTATTAAGCATATAGTAGTGTGTGGCGACTTCAATGTAAATTTACTTGAACAATCATCTTTGTCTACCAGATTAGTTAACCTATTTAAATCATTTAATTTAGTGTACTTATTTAATGAACCAACAAGAATTACATCACATTCTGCTACTTGCTTAGATAATATATTCTGCAACTGTAGTTATTTTAATGAGGTAATATTGAGTGATTTAACATCAGATCACTGTGGGCAGAAAGTCACTTTTCCCTCACACACAGTGGCCAAAATAGATAAGATCACATGTAGGCCAATGAGTACGGCTCGCTTAGAAAAATTCAATTCTAACGTTTCTGCTAATATTACCAGTATAGATTTCAGCCACTCTGATCCGAACTATCTTTACTCCTCAGTGTTTAATATAATCAAAAGTGAATACAATAATATATTTAAATCAAAAACTTTTTATAAGAATTCTAAACTTAGCTTTTGTGATTGGGCAACTACCGGCATTTATAAAAGTAGAGCTAAGTTATACGAGTTATATGGTATGAAACAATTTAATTTTGATCAAAACTTTATTCAGTATGTGAGAAACTATTCAAAAACTTTTAAAAAAGCTTGTGCATGTGCCAAAGCTTTACTTATTAGTAGAAATATTAAAAAATCTGATAATAAAATAAAAGCCACTTGGAATTTTATTAATTCGGAAAGCGGACGGGCAAAGCCTCGGGATAAAAGCTTTGAATTATTAATTAACAATAAGACTGTTACTGATAATTTAGACCTAGCACAAACTTTCAATGATTTCTTTGCTGACATACCACTAACCACAACCAGCTCCTTGAACGCTTGCCCAGATAAAGCCGAATCACTCTTGAGAGATAATGTGGATCAATGCAATGTACCATTTGCTTTTAAATATATATACCCCAGTGAAATAATTAAAATATTCAAGTCACTCAATTTTAAAAAAACTGCTGATTTATGGGGTATTTCAGTAAAATTAATTCACAGTATAATTACTGGCATAGCGCCACAGTTATCTATAATTTTTAATCAATGTGTTGATACCGGAATGTTTCCTGATCTGATGAAACATAGTAAAGTAATACCATTATTTAAATCCGGATCAAAGAATGACCCTAGTAATTTTAGACCAATATCCATCTTGCCAGCTATTAGTACAATTTTTGAAAAGGCTATACTTATGCAGTTAGAATCACACTTTAATTTTAATAATCTACTGCATCCCGACCAATATGATTTTACAAAGGGTCGCTCTACAATTGATGCAGGTACTAAGCTACTGAAACATATTTTTAGTGCCTGGGAAGATTCACAGGATGCCATTGGAGTGTTCTGTGATCTTTCTAAAGCTTTTGATTGTGTGGCGCATAGGACACTTCTCCTGAAACTTAGGCATTACGGTATTAAAGGTACAGCGCTGGATCTACTTGCCTCTTACCTAAGTGAAAGAATTCAATATGTTGATATAGGGGGAGTAAGGTCGTCTGGATCTCCAATTAGTATGGGCGTGCCTCAGGGATCAATACTCGGTCCCTTCTTATTTTTGGTATATATTAATGATTTACCATTTTATGTTAATAACTTTTGTGACATCATTCTATTTGCTGATGACACTTCTTTAATTTTTAAAATCGATCGTAAACTAGAAAATTTTGAGAAAATAAATAGAACACTCGCACTAGTTCAAGATTGGTTTACAACGAACAACCTACTTCTAAATCCCAAAAAAACTAAATGTATTAAGTTTAGTTTGCCAAATGTGAAAAGTACTAATACGAGTATAATTTTAAATAATGACGTGATTAGCTTTGTCGACTCGACAGTTTTTTTGGGAATTACATTAGACAATAGGTTACAGTGGGGCACCCAAATATCATGTCTCGCAGGAAAACTCAGTTCTGCAGCGTATGCTGTCAGCAAAGTTAGACAGCTTACGAACGTAGAAACAGCTCGACTAGTATATTTTGGTTATTTTCACAGCGTCATGTCCTACGGCATATTGCTTTGGGGCAAGGCGGCTGATATACAAACTATTTTTATTCTTCAAAAACGTGCAGTGCGTGCGATATATCAACTAGGAGCACGAGTTTCCCTTAGAGAAAAGTTTAAAGAGATAGGCATTTTGACTGTTGCATCACAATATATATATGCAAACGTTATGTTTGTAAAGCAAAACTTACATTTATATAACAAAAGTAGTGATATTCACTCTGTGAATACAAGAAATAAGCACAAGTTGGTAGGTCGATATCATAGGCTTCATAAAACTCATAACTCATTCATGGGACTAGGTGTTAAATTTTTCAATAAAATCCCAGTCAGCATATCGAGTCTACCAGTAAATAAATTTAAGAATGTAGTCAAGAGACATCTTATACAAAGAGCTTACTATTCAATCGATGATTAATTAACTGATAAAGATAAATGGATGTAGTTCGTTGCTCCCTATTAATGTATTGGGTTGTATAGTTTATTGCATTTTACTAGGTGAATATTGTTGTCACAGTTTGATAATGTTACTTAGGTACTAGTTAGGAAACGATTTACTTTTGTAAGTAAAGATTCTGCGTGATAAATTACGGCCATTCTTTTCTTTCCTTTGAAAAACTTCTATACTTATTCATTAAGTAGCAGTAAATTGGCCAATATTTAAGCACATAAAGTTTTTACATCGTAAGTGGATGCTCCTACTATGTTGTGCCCATTGAGGCTGATGTATCCGATCTCGTGTACTCTTCCAATATTAATGACCTCTTTTGTGTGAATGAGTTATGAGTATTATGAAGCCTATGATATCGACCTACCAACTTGTGCTTATTTCTTGTATTCACAGAGTGAATATCACTACTTTTGTTATATAAATGTAAGTTTTGCTTTACAAACATAACGTTTGCATATATATATTGTGATGCAACAGTCAAAATGCCTATCTCTTTAAACTTTTCTCTAAGGGAAACTCGTGCTCCTAGTTGATATATCGCACGCACTGCACGTTTTTGAAGAATAAAAATAGTTTGTATATCAGCCGCCTTGCCCCAAAGCAATATGCCGTAGGACATGACGCTGTGAAAATAACCAAAATATACTAGTCGAGCTGTTTCTACGTTCGTAAGCTGTCTAACTTTGCTGACAGCATACGCTGCAGAACTGAGTTTTCCTGCGAGACATGATATTTGGGTGCCCCACTGTAACCTATTGTCTAATGTAATTCCCAAAAAAACTGTCGAGTCGACAAAGCTAATCACGTCATTATTTAAAATTATACTCGTATTAGTACTTTTCACATTTGGCAAACTAAACTTAATACATTTAGTTTTTTTGGGATTTAGAAGTAGGTTGTTCGTTGTAAACCAATCTTGAACTAGTGCGAGTGTTCTATTTATTTTCTCAAAATTTTCTAGTTTACGATCGATTTTAAAAATTAAAGAAGTGTCATCAGCAAATAGAATGATGTCACAAAAGTTATTAACATAAAATGGTAAATCATTAATATATACCAAAAATAAGAAGGGACCGAGTATTGATTCCTGAGGCACGCCCATACTAATTGGAGATCCAGACGACCTTACTCCCCCTATATCAACATATTGAATTCTTTCACTTAGGTAAGAGGCAAGTAGATCCAGCGCTGTACCTTTAATACCGTAATGCCTAAGTTTCAGGAGAAGTGTCCTATGCGCCACACAATCAAAAGCTTTAGAAAGATCACAGAACACTCCAATGGCATCCTGTGAATCTTCCCAGGCACTAAAAATATGTTTCAGTAGCTTAGTACCTGCATCAATTGTAGAGCGACCCTTTGTAAAATCATATTGGTCGGGATGCAGTAGATTATTAAAATTAAAGTGTGATTCTAACTGCATAAGTATAGCCTTTTCAAAAATTGTACTAATAGCTGGCAAGATGGATATTGGTCTAAAATTACTAGGGTCATTCTTTGATCCGGATTTAAATAATGGTATTACTTTACTATGTTTCATCAGATCAGGAAACATTCCGGTATCAACACATTGATTAAAAATTATAGATAACTGTGGCGCTATGCCAGTAATTATACTGTGAATTAATTTTACTGAAATACCCCATAAATCAGCAGTTTTTTTAAAATTGAGTGACTTGAATATTTTAATTATTTCACTGGGGTATATATATTTAAAAGCAAATGGTACATTGCATTGATCCACATTATCTCTCAAGAGTGATTCGGCTTTATCTGGGCAAGCGTTCAAGGAGCTGGTTGTGGTTAGTGGTATGTCAGCAAAGAAATCATTGAAAGTTTGTGCTAGGTCTAAATTATCAGTAACAGTCTTATTGTTAATTAATAATTCAAAGCTTTTATCCCGAGGCTTTGCCCGTCCGCTTTCCGAATTAATAAAATTCCAAGTGGCTTTTATTTTATTATCAGATTTTTTAATATTTCTACTAATAAGTAAAGCTTTGGCACATGCACAAGCTTTTTTAAAAGTTTTTGAATAGTTTCTCACATACTGAATAAAGTTTTGATCAAAATTAAATTGTTTCATACCATATAACTCGTATAACTTAGCTCTACTTTTATAAATGCCGGTAGTTGCCCAATCACAAAAGCTAAGTTTAGAATTCTTATAAAAAGTTTTTGATTTAAATATATTATTGTATTCACTTTTGATTATATTAAACACTGAGGAGTAAAGATAGTTCGGATCAGAGTGGCTGAAATCTATACTGGTAATATTAGCAGAAACGTTAGAATTGAATTTTTCTAAGCGAGCCGTACTCATTGGCCTACATGTGATCTTATCTATTTTGGCCACTGTGTGTGAGGGAAAAGTGACTTTCTGCCCACAGTGATCTGATGTTAAATCACTCAATATTACCTCATTAAAATAACTACAGTTGCAGAATATATTATCTAAGCAAGTAGCAGAATGTGATGTAATTCTTGTTGGTTCATTAAATAAGTACACTAAATTAAATGATTTAAATAGGTTAACTAATCTGGTAGACAAAGATGATTGTTCAAGTAAATTTACATTGAAGTCGCCACACACTACTATATGCTTAATACCGTAACTTACCCTTTTAAGCACATCTTCCATTACAGATTCAAATAAGTTAAAATCACTCATTGGTGGTCGATATGCACAAACTATAATATATCTCTCCAGCTCCACACATGATAATTCTATAGTACGCTCAACAGACAGATGTACTATATCCTTGCGTTCCTTACATTTAACATTGTTGCATACAAATATCATAGACCCACCATGTATAGCCCTTTCTCTTATAAATGCACTAACCATACAATAATAACTATTATTAAATATCAGTTCATTAGTTTTCAACCAATGTTCAGTTAAGCAACAAATATCAACACTGTGCATTTTAAGGAACAATTCGAGTTCCTCTATTTTGCTGGATAAGCCTTGAATATTTTGGTGAACTACAGTTAGACCACCTGTGGGCTTGTCCATTGTCTGACTTACTAGTTTAAACTAGGAGTCTTAATAACATTCAAAGTAGAACTGCTAACACTAAATGAATCCTGCAAAGTACTGTTTGTACCTAGGTCAGGGTGTAAATTAAATGCTAATAACTTAGCAAGTTGTCTTTTGTAGAATGTGGAAAGATACATTCTATCTTTCGTTAAAATAAAATTACGAATAAATTTATTCGTGTCAAAAAACAAAATATACTTACTATGTAAGTAAGTACTGTTATATAATAAAAGATTCAAGCTCTGTACATGCTTGTTTTGTAAATCAGATACTGACTGCGAATAAGGTAGACTACATAAAATAAACTTACAACCTACTTTTTCATGCATGTATGTAATAGTTTCTGTTAATTTAATTATGTCTCTCTTTGTGACTGAGAAGCTGTCACCATATAATACTATAACTGTTGACCGATTATCTAAGGTGGTATTATTTAATTTACTAATTAAATTACAAAAATTTGATCCTGTTGAACAATAATTTATGACCCTATACTTTGTGTGACCTATAATAAACCTGCTAAAATCTATACCTAATTGGTCAGAAAAAATCACAACTTTATTTTCTGTAAAATTCAGAGTATGCTGGTCAGATAACAATCTGCAGTCAGAGTCAGACTTACTGCATTTACTGCTCTGTAATTGTCGTGTATTGGTGTGAGTGTTGTGTTGACCGACAAACGGTGGTAGTGAGCAATTGTAGCATAGGTTGTTTTTAATCTGAGAGGTTAATTGTTCTGTTTCCTCTCTAGCTACTCTGGCTACCTCCTCATACTTGTTAATGAATACTTGAGTTTCTGTTTGGTGTTCAAGCATGAGAGTTGTTAGACGGGAGTGCAAGTTCGTTATTTGTGTGTTAAGCTCCTGTGTATGGCGGTCATACATTAACCTGCTGGCAATCATTTGATCTTTGCAGTTGTCCAAGTCTGACTGCAGTCTTTTATGTTCCTTTGTCAATTTAGAATTAATTTTAGATAAAGTTTTAACTTTTCCTAACTTATCACTTTGTTTTTTAATATTGCTTATTAATTTATTTAATTTTGAGTATTTTCTCTGTTTCTTGCGGCTAAGTAACTTAAGTTTTAAGTGCGACACCCACTTTACACCTAAGAGCTCACTATAGAGGTTCTGAGTCACGTTACTGTTTGTTGCCTGTATTGTGTGATTAAGGGAAACTATAGTCCTATGAGCTTCGTTCAGATCACGTTGTAATTCAGTATTGTGACTCAGAGACTCTGAAAACACTTCACTACAGTCACTAAAAGAGTTTATTTCCTGTTGAAGACGGCCACATTGTTCTTGAAGATCCATATTTTGTAAGTCCAGTTCTGTAAGTTGTTTCTTCAGTGCAGCTACCTTCTCATTTAGTCTCACAATTTCTACTTCACAGTCGCTGCGCTCTGACAGCAGTTGGGTGTTGTCCTCTTTGTATTTGTTCAATTCAAGTAGCGCTAATTTTAATTTATTTTCCATGTCCTTTGCTGTTGCCCTGCGAGTCATCATGTGTGTGCTCATTGTCAGATTAGTCCACTAGACTCCTGTAACACAATAAACAAAGCTAAGTACAAGAAAGAAAAAAGTTTAAACAATAAAAATGAGAAGGGGGTAGGTAGAATTTATATAAGATTACAGAATAAATGCAAAGAAAACTTGAAATACAAATTAATTCAACTATAGAATATAAGCAAGATATTAAAATGATAAAAATATAATATAAAGACTAAAAGAAACACAATAGTGGATTATATATAATGTATATAATGTGTACAAACCATAAAAAAACACAATAGTGGATTATATATAATGTATATAATGTGTACAAACCATATATTTATATATATTTATTTCATTAACCAGTAGGTACATTTGTTATTAAATTGTAATTGGAGCCTCCTTTTAGACAAATCAGTGTCTGTGTTAGGAGACGCCGCTCTTCCATAACTTCAATACAAGGTTAACAATGTAATTACAATACTTAAGTTAAACATTTACGACTACTTTTGGTATGTATTGTGTGTGTGTGTGTGTGTGTGTGAGAGTGTTCTATATCATAAGTTGTAAACGTTGTTCAGTTTCCTCATAAGAGAGGGGTTTGATCCAGTTTATCAGTGTTTTCTTGCATTCGTATAGATGTTTGTCATGTATGTGTATCTCTTTATTTATCGCAGAACGTTTGTTATATTGTCTGTTTGCAAATGTTGTTCTTGTTGGCGGTATTTTAGCAACGTTATATTTACTTCTTTTTATTATTATATTCTTGTTATATGGCAAGTTTTTATGCTTTTTCAGGACAGTAGACGTAATATATAACTTTCTAACAGTTATGTCACTAATTCTATAAAGATCTTCAGTGGGATGCCTCTTTTTTTTGAAGTACATAGTTTTTATCAAGGCACGTTGTGCTCGTTCTACATCTATAAACTTAGATTTAGCTGCACCTCCCCTATATATATATATACTATATATTTGCTGTTTGTTGATATTTTTATTTTGCTATTCGCATGCTTATTTTCTTTTTGTTTGCTTTTGGTTAGATCTAGCAGTCCAACGATTGGTGGTGGCAGTGGCCGACGGGGACGTGGGCGTGCTGCATCGCGGGTGCGGACGCGCGGCGAGGTAGCCCGTGGTACTGCAGGAGTCCGGGTGCGCGGCGGGGTAGCACGTGCTCCTCCAGGAGTCCGTGTGCGCGGCAGAATAGCGCGTGCTACTCCAGGAGTCCGTGCGGGCCACGGAAGACCCCAAAAGCGCGGCGGCATGGAGCGACCCACAATATCAGACTCGTAATTACTATCCTTATATTCTTTACTGGTGCTTTGCTTTGTGTTTTAATATTTTATTACTAACACATGTAAATTTTCATTTTAGCATGGTATGGGCTATGATTGAGGAATTGCCGGAAACCCAAGCTATGAAACGGCCGCAAACCATAGCGAGGGTGAGAAAGTGGCCTAACCCAACAGCTGCAGCAACTGGGTAATTATTTCTATATATATATAAAACTTGTATATTTTATCAATATTCACCCGATCCGTTGTTTAAAATAAATTTGTATTTTAGACCTTCAGCGTCGACCAGCGCTGAAGTTTCAGGAGCTTCAACTCCGGTATTATCTACTTCCCCAGTACCTCCTTTGTAAGTATTTAAACATTTTGTAATTTTTCAATATTCGTATTGATAATGGGTCAGATGTTTAAATTAAATTTGTATTTTAGACCGTCAACGTCGACCAGCGCTGAAGTTTCAGGAGCTCCAGCGGCGGAATTTTCTACTTCCCAATTACCTCCTTTGTAAGTATTTAAACATTTTGTAATTTTTCAATATTCATATTGATAATAGGTCAGATGTTTAAATTAAATATGTATTTTAGACCTTCAGCGTCGACCAGCGCCGAAGGAATCGTCGTGGGATTGACGTCAGTGCCTTCACCTGCTTTGTACGTTTCACATTTTGTATTTTTTTCATTCTTTATAAGATTTTTACAATCCATAAAATGTTATAATAATATTAATATTTGCAGATACCTGGATATTGGCAGTGGAAGTTCCACCCCCACAACACGCCCCTCTACTCCAAAAACCCCAAGAGGTCTAACTCCCTCAGTATATTATTCAGAATTTAACTTTAACTTAAACACTATTATGTTTTCCTTATTGATTTATAATAATATTATTTGCAGGATCCTAGAAATTGGCAGCAGAGGATCCACTCCCGCTACCCCAAAAACCCCTGGAAGTTTAACTCCGTCAGTATATTATTCAAAATTTAACTTTAACTTAAATAATAATAAGCTTTCCTTATTGATTTATAATAATAATATTTGCAGATTCCTAAAGGCAGCAGGGAGAAGTGGTGGTCCACATACACCAAGTGTTCAGAAGAGGCGGACTCTGTAAGTATATTAATCAAAATTTAACTATAAAACTTAAACACTGTTAGGCTATTCTCTTATTGTTTTTTTTTGTTTTAGTCTCGCAGGGCCGTCCTCGAAACGACGCATGTAAGTATATTCTTCACTGAATATGTATTATTAAACATAATACTTTTAGGGTTAACCCATCGAATAGTTGGTACAATTTTTTTTTTTTTCATAGTATCGAGCCATCAACCCCGTCACCATCGGTGTCTTCGCAAAGAGCGCTTGGCGACGCCGATATTTGCAGTATTCTTGCCTATGGTAAGTCCGTTTCTTTGATACAATTAGTTCCAACATTTTTCCAGGTATAAACGTAGATTCAAGGGTTCAACGATATAAAACTTTTTAGATTTATAATTATTATCTAAAATACAAAAATATTAAATTGATTTGTGCACGCTTTTAAAATTCAAAATGTTTTCTTAATATTTACAGGGAGTGAAGAAGACTCCGACGATGATGGGGAAGAATTTTTAAACATTCCGTTTAGGATGCCCAGAGTGGGGTCTGTTTTTCACGCTGAGAGCGAGGACGAGGAGGAGGTCACACCAGTAGATGCTGAGCTGTCTCTACAGTGGCCACCTCCTGCTCAGCGCCTTCCCACGCCTTCGCCCGTGTTGCCGGAGGACGAAAAAAAATAACATGCGTCTGGGACAGGTAATTGGCTGCACTTCAGGGGACGTTGACCTAGTGGTATGGCGAGATAAGTATGGGCGGCGTCGACAGAAAGGACCAGATGTTGGCACTGTACCCCGTGGAACGGAAACGGACAAGGGTCTGGTATAAGAAATTATTCCTACGGCTCTTGAATGTAAGTGTTTTAAATGCTTACATATTACACCGCGAACAAAATCCTATCACTCACCGTTTTTTTAGGAAAACATTGGTGAGTGAAATGATACAGAAGCACTCATAACAATTAACACCCACCTATGGTTTGGCTCAGCAAGCTGAAGGGGCAGTCAGGCATGTGCCGACACAGTATGACTTTGCTGCCGGCAAAACTCGGGAGCGCCTACGAGTCCTACGACGTAGTTGCATCATATGCAATAAGCGAACCACGGCTTATTGCAGGGGATGCGACGTGCCTTTATGCGTCTTCACCTGCTTTGAGCCACACCACTACCCACAAACATAGTCACACAACACCATAGTAACATAACATAGTCACACAACACCTTAACACTACACAATTACACTACAAATAATACTACACAGCAACACTATTACATTCACTGGGTATTTAAAACACTAACATTCAAGAGAAGTCGGTTTTTTTTTGTATTTTTAGACCTTTGTGGCGCAGGAAAGACCTAGTGTGCTCAAACACTTCATTTAAGACTAGTTTTGCTCAACGTTTTTTCTGTTATCAAGGTGGTCATCTGTATAATAAAATGAATAAAACACTATCAATTTATTCTCTACCAAAAGTAAAACTTAAGACTACGGTAACAGACTGGTTACTAACTTTAGATTATAGTACGACAGAGAACTTAATACACTAACTACATTTATATAGGATGTACACAGCTTTCAACACTCAAACACACGCATACACACACACACACACACACACACACACACACACACACACACACACACACACACACACACACACACACACACACACACTGCGCGCACACGAACACATACACACACACAGGGCTAAAGTACTTTATCAATTTTATTTTTCTATTTTATTTTTATTTTCTTTGTTACTAATTAATATATTTTAATTTATTCTTAGTGTTTACCAAATTTCCAAGGGGTGAGGACCTGGTGGTCTGTACTACAGGTTTACACCTACAACGGACACCAGCTTCTCACATACCTTTATAGATTAATTGTGAATTGGTTATTCAATTCTATTCAATTGTATTTAATTTACCTCTGTTTTTAAAGTATTGTGAGAAGAAATAAATAAATTATTATTATTATTTGTCCGTTTGCGAAATTGGTTGCAAATGTCGGTATGGTTTTTGTCTGTTCATATGGTGTGGCCCTTGTATAAGTTTAGTTTATCATTTTATTAGTCAGTATAAGTTTTGGGGCATATTATACAAGGAACTCTAGGTTATGTCATTCGTTTGGGTTTGCAATCGTCATTATTCTGAAGATGTTGAACGTCAAGAAACGCATATCGTGTTGGTGTTGCAGAGAGTGGTCGGCTTTATTTTTTATGCGATTTTATTGGTAGTTATGTCATTCAATAGCTCATTTCGTACCGAATTCATTCATATACAATTTATGCTAATATCAATTGTAATTTCATAGAATTAAAGCATAAAATCAACTGTGGTCGTACCGTCTCCAATTGGATACGCGGCTTTTATAGGGTACAAATTTTTCGTCTCCAATTGGATACGCGGCTTTTTACAGGGTACAAATGTTTCGTCTCCAATTGGATACACGGCTTTTACAGGGTAAAAATTTTTTGACAATAGAGAATTTTGAAAGTAGACATTCCGGGAATTAGACATTCGGGGAAACGAACTTAATGATTTTTATTTAGTCGCTGAAAGTGAAATCCTTGCGATTTAACATGTTTAGATGATCATTTCATACTTTTGAATAATTCGGAATAACACTTCTGAATAATATTTCACTAAAATTACATTTTTGAATAAAACACTTTAAAAAGCTATTAAATTATTTTATTAAATAAAAGCATTCCATAAGGATTTATATAACTATGTTTGAAATAAAAGCGATGAAAAATATTATTTTACGCTGAGAACTAAAGTGACCGATTTCAAAATTTTGGTGAAATGACTTAAATATACAGAATGACACAAAAAAGTATATTCTATCACACTATTATTAATAAACGGGCTTATTGTTGTTAGAGAAAGATAGACGAAGTTTCGGTCTCTTTTTATTGAAGCGCTTCACGCCACCCGCGCCCGAGCGAAAGAGACGCAATTAGTATTGCACCGCGAGTGATTGTAACAGGTCGTAACGTGTTTAGTGCCGCAGTGACCGATTAAGCTTTGAGTCAGTTTTGTATCAATCAGTGGGGTAAGTTTTGTTTTAATATTTAATCATAAAGTGACCGATTTAGAATTTAGGTCACTTTACCGTTTCTTTTGTAAACAACTTATGTGACAAAAATCAAATTCAGTCACTTATTTATTAAGACATAAGTTTATCTTAAAGACTCGTTGTGAATTAGGTCATTTTTATTATAAACAAATACTGTTTTTGTTTGAACTATTATAAAAAAGGACTGTTTAATTTTCTTATGATGTGTTTTATGACTGACATATTGATTGATAGACCACTTTATTGTTTTTCAGAGTTTCATAATATCCTATTGCGTCGGTTATCTAAAAAGATAAAAATGAAAAGGAGTGCCTTAATACTTCAAATGGTGAACACCAAACAAAATATCGAGGTAATTAATTAAAGTATTTAAATGATTAATTATAATTATATTCAATTATTAGTATTTTACTAAGTATCTCTTTTATAAGTATTTACTAGTAGCGTTTTCTATGCTCATTTTTTATTTTTAAGTGTGTACAGAATGGTTGTTAATAAAGATGTTATTTGCAGATGGAATATAAATAAAATAGAAGCGTAATTAACTTGAAAAGAGTTTATTTGTATTACACACAATCGTTCGGTTACAAGCAAAGATCCGCCATGACAGATTTTTACTAGAGAGAGAGAGATATACAATATACTATCTATCCTACTCTTATTACATTGTAATGTCTTTACTTTATTTTAACACCCCCCGTCAATGTAATAACATTAATTAACAAAATTTTGTGACAATTGAAAAGGTATATGTTTTAATCATCCCTTTTTACATTTATCCTACACATCAAAAGGAAATAAGAAAGCCATTGAACCAAGAATAATCTACATATTCATACCACATAGCTTCACAAACTTTAAAAGTGTATTACCATTGAGGGACTTCGTTAACATATCAGCAATTTGATCTCTTGTTGTCACATATTGTATACATATCTTTTTATTTTCAATCAGTTCCCTTATATAATGATATTTGATATCAATGTGCTTTAATCGTTTAACACTATTTGTGTTGGCAATCGTTATGGCAGCTTGATTATCGCAATGCATGATAGCAGGACATACATTACTTACATTGAAATCACATAACACATTAGCAATCCAGCATGCCTCACTTCCAGCCATGCTCATTGCCACGTATTCAGATTCTGCTGATGATAGACTCACAGTACTTTGCTTCTTAGAGCACCAAGATATTAGGCAATTTGAATACATGAAGCAGTAACCAGTAGTGGACTTCCTGTCTCGAAGGTCCCCTCCCCAGTCAGCATCACAAAATCCAACCAAATTGCTATCATCACATTTATAAACTAATCTATAATTCAATGTGTGTTTAATGTATCGCAAAACCCTTTTTAAGTTGATTAATAACATGTTACTAGCGCAATCTTGATATCTACTTAATATTGATACGGCAACACAAATATCAGGTCTTGTGCCTGATGCTGCATACATTAAACACCCAACGATCTCTCTACAGATGTTCTCAATATTGCCTTTGCATTTATCATTTTCAAGCTCTTTACAATTAAAATTCTGATCCATGGGAGTTGAAATAGGTTTACAATCATACATATGGAATCTTTTTAACACATTTTCTAGGTAATTCTTTTGACATAATTCTGTAACATTTGTTTTTAAATTCTGCTTTACATTTATCCCCAAAAATTCTGAAATTAGGCCTAGGACTTTCATTTCAAATTCTTTGTTTAGCATTGACTTTAAATTTGATATATGTTCTTCATTACTACCAAACATCAACATGTCATCGACGTATAAGAGAACATATATTTGTTCTGAATCGTTACATTTAGAGTACAAACATGGGTCACATTTAGATCGTTTAAAACCTTCCCTGATCATAATAGAGTTAAATTTTTCGTTCCAATATTTAGGAGACTTCTTTAGCCCATATAATGATTTATTTAGCTTTACAATATTTTTATCATTGTCATAAGCGCCATCTGGTAAGCTTATGTATACATTCTCTTCAATCTCCCCATACAAAAAGGCTCCGGTTACATCCATTTGGTAAACATATAACTTTAACTTAGTTGCTATAGCCAAAAATAGTCTGAATGTACTCAACTTTGCAACAGGTGCATATACATCATTTAGATTTAATATATCTTTTTGTTCAAACCCTCTGGCCACCAAACGTGCCTTGTACTGAATATTACTATTATTTCGTTTAATTTTAAATACCCATTTACTACTTATAACTTTTTCATTATCAGGCATGTCACAAATACTCCAAGTATTATTATCTTTAAGAGTTTTTAGCTCCCTTTGAATAGCTTCCTGCCATTTACATGCATCCGGACTATTCATAGCTTCACGATAAGTTTTTGGCTCACAGTTATCTAACATTACATTATTACAATTATAGAAAACAGTCTGCTTCCTAATACGTTTGTTTTTAGGATCTACATCACGTCTCACAACCTCACCACACTCATCACTATTTTGCCATACTTCTTGGCAGTATATGATTAGGTATAAATGAGACAAAAGATGTAGTATAGTCTGGTTATAATTATCTAAAGGTGCATCTTATATACTAACGACTTCGTGTTGATAACAGATAGTGGAAACATTTAATAGATACTGAACGTGCGATAAGGAACATAAGATTGTGATGTAGATTGTAGATACAGCACAAAGATATTGTACTGTAACAGTACACCCCCCTTTAAAAAAAAAATTATGGTAATAGTGTTTACAATATAAATTTGACCTAGACCTTACTAGTTATTTGCTGATGTATATAAATAATAATGCTATTGTACGCGGTGGAATTTGATGACGCCTGTTGTGGTGTGATTTGCTGACGTCTGTAATTTTGACTTAGCTGTTGCACGAGTGTTTATTATTTTTTCCGTTAAACTCTTCATTCTTCTGTCCAGTGTTTTCATTATGCCGTAAATTAGGATAACGCCGATTGTTAAAATAATATGTCCCATTGCAACATTTCTTGTCCACCGTAAGTCCTCCTGGATCAGGTTACGGAGTTGGTCCGCTTCGTTTTGATTGAGGCAATTGTCCGTATTGTATGTTATCTGGTCCTTAGAACTTTGATTTCCCATTTTAGATGTCTTGTTGTTACGAGTAGTTGTGAATTAATGGTATATGTTAAGATGTATGTTAATATATATACGAATAGCTTGCTTATATCAGCGATTTTTTATAGACGTACTACTGGCTTTACTTTACGTCCCGATCGTGTAGTGTACGTGTGTGAATGCCTGTCGCAATCCTTTGAATCTGGCACGTAGTTTGATTCGTCATTGATCATGAAAGCTGGTTTCAATCTATCAATTGATATCACTGTCTCTTTATCCCTAATTCTAATGCAAAATGTTTTATCTGTTTTACTAATTACTGGGTAGGGTCCTTCATACGGCGGTGTCAGGGCTTTCTTAATTCTATCACACCGAACAAATACGTGTGAGCATTCTTTGAGTTCGGGATGCACAAATATAGCTTGATTGTGTTTTTTTCTTTTCGGAATTGATGTCATTTGTGTGATGTCCTTTTGAATTTGTTTTACAAACTCTTCGTACGTTGATAACTGTGCTGCTGATGACTCAAAAAATCCTCCAGGGAGTCGTATTGGCGTTCCATATGTCATCTCTGCTGAACTATAACCTGTGTCTTCTCGCAAGCTACTCCGCAACCCGAGTAAAACTGTTGGAATTTCTTTTAACCAATTTTCGTTGGATTCTCTTGTCATTAACGCCGCCTTTAAAGTTCTATGAAATCTCTCTATCATTCCATTGGATTGTGGATGATAAGGTGTTGTCCTAATTTTATGTATTCCCAAAAATTGTGAGAGTGACTCAAATATTCTTGATTCAAACTGTCGGCCTTGATCCGTAGTAATGCGCAATGGACATCCAAAACGAGTAATCCATCCTTCGAAACGTGTCTTGGCTACTGTTTCTGCAGTTATATCTTCTACCGGAAATATTTCGGGCCATGACGTACAACGATCTATGATTGTGATTAAATATCTCTTCCCTTGTGAAATCGGAAGTGGTCCGACGATGTCAATATGTAAATGTTCAAAACGTTGCGCTGTCATAAATGTACCAGGAGGTGATATCGTATGTCGTTGTATTTTTGATTTTTGGCAGGCTATACATGATCTACACCAATTATTGATATCTTTGTTCATATACGGCCATAAATACCTTTGGGTTATCATTTTTCTCGTAGTTCTTTTTCCTGGATGGCTCATACCATGAATGGTATCGAAAATTTGTTTGCGAAAATGCTTTGGTAAGTAGGGGCGGCTTTTTCCAGTAGACGTGTCGCAGGTGATGTTTATTGTGGAACCCGGAAGCGTAATGTTTTTGAATTATAATCTTTTATTGTCATGTAATTTACTTAGTTCATTATCTGTTGATTGACATTTTTCCAATTCAGCGTAATCGATAGGTGATGGCACGTATATTTCCTCTATTCGAGATAAGGCATCGGCGGTAATATTGTCACGTCCGCTTATGTGTTGAATGTTGGTACTGTATTGTGAAATGAAATCTAACTGCCGGACCCGTCGCGGTGTATCGTTTGATGATGGTTTTTGGGAGAATGCGTATGTCAAAGGTCGGTGATCCGTAAATATTGTAAATTCTCTTCCCTCGATTAATCTGTGAAAATGTTTGACGGCCATGTATATTCCTAACAGCTCTCTGTCAAACGTAGAATATTTTTGTTGAGTTTCGCTCAATTTTTGTGAAAAAAATCCTAATGGTTCCCAATTGCGTCCGGATTTTTGTTGTAAAACTCCACCAACGCAAGTAGCAATAGCGTCGGTCATGAGCGCTAGTGATGCGTTGCGGGAAGGATGCGCTGTAACCACTGCGTTTTTCATGCTTTCCTTGCATTTTTCGTAAGCTTTGTCTGCTTCCGTTGTCCAAGGAACAGGTGAATTATCGTTCTTTTTTGAACCATGTAGATATTCGTTTAAAATTCTTTGATTTTCCGCTGCGCGTGGAATATTACTTCTGTAGAAATTGACCATGCCCAAAAATCTTCTTAATTCTTGAATTGTTTTCGGTTTGGGAAATTCCATGATTGCTTTGTAATTTTCTTCGGTAGGGTGTATTCCTTGGCTCGTTATATGATAACCTAAGAAATCTATTTCCCTTCTGAGAAATTCGCATTTTTCGAGATTAATGGTTATTCCATTCTCGTGTAAACGTTTGAAAACCGTTTCTAAATGCTGATAATGCAAATCTTCGTTGTCCGATGCGATGAGACAGTCGTCTACAAATATAAATACGAAGTTTAAATCTCTAAATAAGGAATCCATGAATCGTTGAAATGTTTGTGCCGCATTGCGTAATCCGAAAGGCATTCTTAAGTACTCAAAAAGTCCAAAAGGTGTGATGATGGCTGTTTTTTCTATATCTTTAACAGGAATACAATGGTATGCTTTACGTATATCTATCTTGCTTAGTATCTTCTTATTTTCTAATATGTATGTAAAGTCAGTTAATCTTGGTAGTGGGTATTTGTCCGGTACTGTCGTGCTATTGAGCATTCGATAGTCTCCGCACGGCCTCCATTCGCCATTTTTCTTTTTTACCATATGTAATGGGCTTGCCCATGGGCTATCTGACGGTCGGCAAATTCCGAGTTCTATCATATTTTGAAATTCCTTTTTGGCTATGTCGTATTTTTCTGGAGGTAATGGTCTTGCCCGAGCTGCGACGGGTGGTCCTGTAGTGATAATGTGATGTTCAATCTTATGTTTGGGCGCATTGCGGAGAGAGGACCCTTTCGTGATGTCTTCGTATTTGTTTAAAAGTTGCGTAATACGTGGATTCGTTCCCACTGCGATAGTACGAATTGTTTGTTGTGTCGCTTTTTCCGAAGTTACATGCGTTGTCAGCTCTGTAACTTTGTCGATAAGTTTGCGACCTGCTATGTCGACTAATAGTTTATAGTGCTCTAGAAAATCTGCTCCAATTATTGGTTGTGTAACATCGGCGATTACAAAATTCCATTTATAACATCGTTGTAGTCCTAAATTCAAGGTAAGCGTCTTCTCGCCGTAAGTCCTAATTTTAGTCCCATTTGCAGCGTATAGTGTGTATTGTTCATTTTGTAAAATTGAATGTCTCTGTTGCTTGCTAATGACTGAAATATTTGCGCCCGTGTCAATCAAAAACTTCATACCACTTTTTCGGTCGGTAATGGTGAGGCGATTGGATGGGTGGATTGCACAGAGTTTCGCCGTTGTCTGTGCTCTTATTCGTTTCCCTGGTTCCATACGTAAGTCATTGGTTTCCAACCGCATGGTTTAATGCAGTTCTTTGCATATTTTCCGAATCTTTCGTGGTAGTAACAAAATCGATTTGCTCCTCTATAGTTTGTTCTCGGCCTCATAATCGGGAATTGTTGACGTTTCTTGAAATGATTGTGCGTGTTGGGTCGATAGCCATATTGACCTTGCTGAATTGCGTCAATATCTATCTGTAATTTTGCTAGCTGGGCTAAAATGCATGCTGTATTGTTGTCGTTTGAAGTGTCGTTGCTAACAGCTGATATTTCGGTTACTTTTGAATTCATTATTATTTTGTCTGCAATTTGGCTCAGTTTGTCAATTTCCATGTCTTCCGTAACTGCTAGAACCGTAGTAACTGATGTTGGTAAAAGCCTGAACCATAGTAGTTTAATTGTTTCGTCACTGATTTTTCCTCTCCCGAGGACTCGCATTTGACGTAATAACTGCGAAGGTTTTTGATCACCGAGTTCTGTCTCTGATATTAATTTTTGAAACTGTCGCTGTTCTGTTTCTTCGTAACAATCAATTAAACGTTCCTTGATGTTTTTGTATTTATCTGTAGTCGGTGGTGAAGTGATTAGGTCACTAACCTGTAGTATTTCTTCCTTGGATAACTTTGCTATTACTGTACAGTATTTGTATTCGTCTCCTTGCTTCTGTGGTGCTAATATGGCTTCTAGTTGCGTGAACCATAATCTTGGTTGGTCTTTCCAAAATTCCGGAATGCGGGATAAAACCGAGGTGCCAGCAGCTACTTCAAGTGTTCCTTGCTGATTTATGTTCGCCTTGCACGGTGATTGTGCCATGTTTCTTGCTGCGTATTCGTTCGTCGGGGTCACCAATTTGCCATACTTCTTGGCAGTATATGATTAGGTATAAATGAGACAAAAGATGTAGTATAGTCTGGTTATAATTATCTAAAGGTGCATCTTATATACTAACGACTTCGTGTTGATAACAGATAGTGGAAACATTTAATAGATACTGAACGTGCGATAAGGAACATAAGATTGTGATGTAGATTGTAGATACAGCACAAAGATATTGTACTGTAACAACTATCACTAGGTTCATATACACTACCCTCAGAATCACTCTGCATGGTGCGCTGAGAGTCATCACTACCCATGGTCGGTGATTGGGAACTGGACATACCTGCAGCACTGGTATCTTCTACTTGAGCGCCTACCTCAACTGTAGCTGGAACCTATACACTATCCTCTATATAATTGATTGTCTCACATTGTTGTATTGGCTTGACTGGACTGTTGTTCACAAACACAATGTCTCGTTTGGTCTCAACTTCACTTTTCTGTGGAAAATATACTCTATAACCTTTTGTTGTTTCTCCATACCCAACCATAATGCCCTTTTCACCTTTGGCATCCCACTTATGTCTTTTTTCTTTGGGTATATGGACATAAACAGTAGTACCAAATATTTTGAGGTTATTTATATCATAACTTTTGCTTGACCACAGTTCATATGGAGATTTCCCTTCTATTGAGCTTTTACCAGTTCTATTAATCACATAGGCAGCTGTATTAACACTTTCAGCCCACAAGCTGATAGGTAAATCTTTAGCATACAGCATTGTTCTAGCCGCTTCCACTAAAATCCTATTCTCCCGCTCAGCTACTCCATTCTGTTCAGGAGTAAAAGTTACTGATGTTTGATGTATAATCCCCTTGTTCTGGAACACTTCACTGACCTCTTTGTTTATAAACTCGGTTCCATTGTCACTTCGAAATATCTTTCTTTTATTTCCTGTTTCATTTTCAGCCTGCGATATGAAGTTCTTTATACATGATTTAATTTCGTCTTTTGTTTTCACAAAGAACACTCGCCTGTACTTTGAGTATTCATCTTTAAATACCACGAAATATCTGGAGCCTCCAATCGATGGCTTCTCCATAGGTCCACAGGTATCGGCGTGAATAATTTCGCATACTCTTGACGTCACATTGTTACTTACAGGATACGGCAATCGGTGAATTTTCCCTTTTAGACAACTTTCACATGTTTGTTTCTTCAGAACATCTTTCACATAAACAATGTTTTGGTGCGCCAATTTTTCATGCCACTCACTCAAATCACAACACACGTCAGCAAGGTTCGCTGTATATGCATTAAAATAGCGAAAATCCAAATAATACATGCTTCCACGTCGCTCAGCAATAGCCATCACCTTGTTTTGTTTATAAAATTTACATTTATTCTCTTCCGTAACGATAACATAACCTCTGCTTGTCGCACAGTTGACAGAGAACAAATTTGTTTTCAACTCAGGAACATGAAGTACGTTGTCAATGGTAGTGTCAATCCATTCACTCCCATTCCAAATTTGCAGCGCCACCTGGCCGCAACCCTTGACATTAATTTTCGTTCCGTTCCCTACTATTACCGATTTATCTTTTACAGTCAAGTATGAATTGAATAGTTTGTAATCACAACACATATGCTCGCTTGCACCCGAATCGACTAACCACTGAGATTTTTGTAACTGTTCATCAAAAACACTGTTGACTATAAAAGCATTACTTTCTTTTTCTTTGCCCTTTTTAAAACGGCACTGGCTCTTTATATGACCCGGTTTATTACAAAAATAACACTTAATATCTGAACGATTGTCTTTAGAGTTACCAAAATTATTGTTATTATTGTATCGACACTCGCTTTGATAATGTCCAAGTCGGTGACACTTATAACACTTTACACCTTTTTTATCTACTTTCTTTGCCACAAACGCCGTAGACGGCGTTGGCCCGCCTTTTTCTTTAATTCTTTTTTCCTCTATCAATAATCTGGCTACCAGGTTATCATAGGTCTGCTTGTCATCAGGAGCAGACTCCCATGCCGAGATGAAATGCTTGTAATCTTCTGGTAGGGACATAAGAACCTTAGTGATAACAAATTTATCAGACATGTTCTCTCCCAGCTGTTTTAACTGATTCTGCATCTCATGTACTTTTGATAAAAACACAGACATCTCTGTTCCTTCTTCGAACTTAAATTGAAAAAAGCGTTGTTGCACAATGTGAATGCTTGTTTCAGATTTTTGTTCATACACGCTTAATAATTTCCTCCACATAGCCGCCGCCGTATCGCACGAGATGATATGCAACATGACTTCTTCCGTCATCCTCGTAACTATCAGCGTTTGAGCTCGCGCATCCTGGGTTTCCCAAGTACTACGCTGAGTATCATCTTCAGGTTTTACTGTTGTCCCGTCCACGATTTTGTAAAGACCTTGACCTCGCAGCAACACGGATGTTTGGAACTTCCAAACATTCCAATTCCTGGAACCCTCCAGCTTCATGACGTTCTGTTGTCCACTTCCACCCTGTGTCGAATCCATTTCACAACCTTCCTGTAGACTCTCCTGCCTTGCCCAATGATAGTAGACAAGTATTTTCCTTCCCGGTGTTCTAACCACAAAAATGGCGTCAACCCACGCCGCCGGTATTTCTGACTATTTTCGCTACAGTATGTATTTGCAATCCTTTAGCCACACTTTTATTAATCCAAGCTAGTTAGTGACCTGGGCCCATAACCAGATGGAATATAAATAAAATAGAAGCGTAATTAACTTGAAAAGAGTTTATTTGTATTACACAAAATCATTCGGTTACATTCGGTAATCGTTCGGTTACAAGCAAAGATCCGCCATGACAGATTTTTACTAGAGAGAGAGAGATATACAATATACTATCTATCCTACTCTTATTACATTGTAATGTCTTTACTTTATTTTAACATTTGCAGAATAGCAATGAAGCTTGCGATATTGATAAGGAAAATATTCCGTCTAGCCCCTCTATTATCGAAAATACTCCACCTCGTCAAGACCAGGACTTTCAAATAGTACTACATGAAAAGAACAACCTGAAACTGGTAGGTGTAAGTGATTCTCCATTTTTGTTAATGTATGAAACCTCATACTTATATAATTAGATTATTTTTAATCTTAATCATTTTTCAGGACATTCCGAATGCTCAGCAAGAAAAGAACGATGCACTTGAAACTACCGAGAACAACCCAAGCAACGTGTTTGCCGCCCGACCACGTTCAAGAATTTCAAGTACAAGCAGTTCATCTTCATCCTCATGTAGTAGCAGATCTTCATCTTCCAGTAGTAGTAGTTCCTCAAGTTCTAGCACAAATGAATATGAAAATGAAGCAGTTCCTGGCCCAAGTACTAATTTAAGGCCTCAAGCAGATGTTCCACTTTCATACACTCAATCACCAATTAACGCGCATGAAATTGATGTAGATCTAAGCGACTCAGATCCAACATATCAAACTGAACACTCTAACAATCAAAGAAGTAGACGTATTTCCAGCTCTTCATCTGCACATTCTATAGTCCCACGGGAACCCTCAAGAACGAGAAAGCGAAAAAGGAACCCTACAAACTGGAAGCAAAACCAGTCCAAAAAATCAAGAAACGCTGGAGAAAGTTATAGATCTATGGCAAAATCTAAAAAAATAATTCCGGCTAGACGTATGAAAGAAACTTGTACAAGTAAGTGTAGGCTTAAGTGTTTTGATAACATAAATGAAACTGAGAGATCTCAATTGTTTAAAAACTATTGGGCTTTGTCCAATTTGGAATTACAGCGTTCTTATATTAGGGCGTGCATGATGGAAGTACAACCTAGATATAGGTATTCTAATGCGCAAAATCCTCGCCTGCCAAACAATGCGTTTTATTTTACAGTAAATAGTAATAGGATCCGTGTTTGTAAACTATTTTTTATAAATACTTTAGACATATCGGATAGACAACTAAGAACAGTCAAGAGTAAAACTAATAGTCTTGGTTTTGTAGAACCCGAGTGTAGGGGTCGTCATGAAAATAAAAAGAGGGTAGACCCTGAACTCCTACAATGCATAAAAAATCACATAAATACGATACCGAGAGTTGAGGCCCATTATTTAAGAGCTACATCTAGTAGGGAATACATATCAGACAGTAAAACTATCAGAGACGCCTGAAAAAAGCTTATATTGAAATCTTTATTAAAAGTGTTCAAGTATAACCAATAGTCGCACTGAGGCAGATTTCTGTCTTTTTGATCATTATTATTTTAATAATGATCAAAAAGACAGAAATCTGCAAAAAGACAGATGTGAAACGTGTGTTGCATATGAGCTTGCCCCCCCGAATACAAAAATACTTCTAAAACCTAACTATGATAAACATATTATAGAAAAAGAACTGTGTCGCAAAGAAAAACGAATGGATCGTCAAAACATAGACGAGACACACATTTGCGCAATATATGATTTACAGTCCGTTATGTTATGTCCTAGTCCTGATTATTTTTACTACTCTTCCAAAATAAACTGTCTTGATTTCACAATTACAGAATTGAAAAATGGAGAGGATGATAAAAAGTCTTATGGAGACGTGTACTGTTATTTTTGGGACGAAACCCGAGACCAAAGAGGTGCGAACGAAATAGGGTCATGTGTTTTTGATTACCTAAGTACTTTAAACCGAAACAACTCACATAAGAAATTACATGTAACTTTTTACTCTGATAACTGCACTGGTCAAAATAAAAATAAAGTCATTGCCAGTTTATACTCCTATGCGGTTACTCATTTTGATAATATTGTCAGTATTACTCATAAGTACTTAATTAAAGGACATACTCAAAATGAAGCTGATAATGTCCATAGCTTGATCGAGAAAGAAATTAAAAAGAACGTAAAAGCTGGGCCGATATACAAATAACAAAACTCCAAGAGCAATGGGCATACAATTTTAACGAAAATATAAATAAATTACCAGTATTGTGGAATGACCTTAAAACCATACAATTTATGAAAGAAAAGTTGTTTTACTTTTATTATAAAATATCATATTCTGATGAGGAGTTTTCTGAGATTGATATGAGGAATAAACGCAAAAAAATGTTAAGTTATAATGAAATCGTAATTGAAAAATTGTATGAGCAACCAATAGAGTTAAAAGAAAATAAAAAAAGAGATCTTAAAGATTTGGTAAGAAAAAATTTGATACCTAGCGTATACACTAGTTTTTATAATTCTTTATAGATTAATAGTTGAGATAACAAAGCCAAATAAAAAGTGATTCTTATAGAGTAAGTATATTTTAATAGTAAAAGTATTAGTGGAAAGTAAGTACAAAGTTCCTAAGTTATGTTTTGAAAGACTGTTAAGTTTTATTTTACATTAGTTTTGATTAAGGAAAAGCCTGTTTTAATTTGTTACAAAAATTATAATTATTTTCAGTTACATTTCTTTAATTTAAGAATAACTTTATAATTAGTGTAAGGTTGAAAAGACTGTTGTGAGTTCATACTTGAATCATGATTAAATAAAATACTTTTTTTACTTAACCACTTTAAGGTAGGAAGATACTCACTGTGTATTATGATGATACCTATTTTTGATAATGTTATTTTAAATTTCTTATTGATTCCAAGTGTTTATTGTCTTAGAAATGACTCAATAAATACCAGTTACAATTTTTTCTGTGTTTTATTTTGTCCTTTTGTGGATGACTGCAGAATTTTTTTAAACAAAACCTGACACATTTTGAAAAAGGAATAATATTTTTAATACTGAAAAAAACAAAATAGACTTTAACCAAAAAAAGTCAGCAGGAAATACAATATTTTTATTAATAAAGTGACCTATTTTTTTCCAGTGTAATTTTTAATTAGAAAATCTAATATTTCAAAAAATATATTTTGGTAGATTTATAGTAATATAGTCTAATAATGTTATACAAAAGTTTTTTTTTACTTCTGTTGACATAATAAAATATTATTGAAGAAATAATAGAATATCGACACATTTTCATCTCTTTCCAAAAATCTAAAATTTTGAAATGAGTCACTTTCATTCTCAGCGTGCGATATGTAACATAATAAAAATAAAAATGCATTCAACCGCATATCATTCAAAAACATTACATCATAGTCATAAGTCATATATTAACGAATTCAATGTGATAGAAATACTGTTGATTGGAGTGATTGATTACCTTTTTGGACTTTATCTTACAATACTACTGTACACACAGAAACGAAATACACCCAATTTGAATTAGTAGTTGGAAAATGTTGCAAATTACCTTCAGACTTTGGGTCGACATTTGAACTATTATATAATTATAATCATTAATAATTATCCTAAAGAAATGAAATTTTGCTTACAGTATGATACTAAACCGATTTTTTTAGATAGTAAGTAAGAAAATTGTTACATGATAGTAAGTAAGAAAATTGTTACATGATAAAAACTTACAATAAGGGAGACCTAATTTTAATACAGAATCAAATAGGTAAAATAACATTCAATGTAGTGGTCCGTTTGAAGTTCTAGAGGAAGTTTCACCTAATGTAAGAATTTTAAAAAATAATAAAAAATATCTTTATCCATAAGACAAATGCGAAGATGTATTTTGAAGAAGTTTTCAAGTCATGGTTTTTTTTTTTTTTCAAAAGGGAAGGAGGTGAACATACCTTTTTTGTGGAGTTTTAGGGTCCATTTTCACTGTAAGAACAGCGGCCGGCAGTGTATTTTTGAGGCAAAATATTACAAATAATTTTGCATCTTATCTACGTGATTAAAAACTTAATGGTCATTTGAAGGCAAAGGAGGGACAGCATGGCGCTGCGAGGCTGCGCGAGCCTTCTAGCGACTAGTCAAAGAGGCGCCGCGCAGCTGACCGCAGTGCAGCTAACAGACTCGTGGCGGCGCGCGCGCAATCCTTTCCTACCCGCTCCCCCCGCCGCATTTTATTAGAGGGTATCAAGATAGAACGCTCCGTGATAAAAAAAACAGAATTTAATTTGTAATGTACAAAATTACGAGTGTTTGTACAACATGAAATCCAAATATTACAGTGACCAATACGTGTACAGTAAATAATGCTTAGACAAAAGTGAGCGTAGACTTAAATATGTCTGGTGAGTATAATATTCCACAATGTATCGTGTTCCAATTAAGCAACCCAGGTTTTGCCATGTTACCGCTCCATTTGGGGAATTGAAAAAAGACTTGAATTTGTTTGTAACTTTATTATTTATTATGATTATGGCAATTACCCCCAGGATCTACATACTAGTAGGTTCTACTGGGGAGACCCGTGCCCAGCAGTGGGCCATCATATGGGTTGATATATGTATTATTTTGTAGATTCTCCTGTTGTTCTACAATTTGTAAAATACTATTTGTTGCAGCAGATACATTTTCCAACTGATTCATGCAAGAATCATAATGCCGAAATATCTCGGTTGCATTCGTATTATTTTTTTGAACACTTCAAACTTTTGTTGTAGTATGCCGAAACTTCTTTCTACAATACGCCTTGCGCGACTAAACCGATAATATATATTTTTTCGCTATCGCCTGTTAGTTGGTTGCCAGGATAGCATTTGATCAAGTGTTCAGACAGGGGAAAACCCTCATCCCCAATAAAAACATCAGGCAATTCCTGTATCGTACATGGCAAACATTTATTATGTGGTATACCGAGTGATTTATTTTGAAGTTTTCTCCCACGTTTGAAAGTGCTCAAGATGCCACTGTCACTATTGCGTCCATACGATCCGATGTCCACTACAATAAACGTGTATTTTGCGTTAGTGATGGCTAGCAAAACAGTACTGAAAACTTTTTTGTAGTTTTAGAAGAGTCTCCCCCCCTATTCCAAGGTGCCCGAATATTCACATGCTTGCCATCTATCACACCAATACAATTATGAAAGTTTCATATAGTTCTAAATTCTTCTTCTATTCGGGTCTATATTTGTGGTGTCGGTTAGGCTAAATAGTCTACTTGTGAAAAAACAACGGTACTCGTATTTAGCTTTAAAATAAAATATTTACGCGATTAAATTCTATAATGTGTACAAACCGCGAAAGTTTACGCGCGCGCGTGTGTGTGTGTGTGTGTGTGTGTGTGTGCGTGTGTGTGTGTGTGTGTGTGTGTGTGTGAGTGTGTGAGAGTGTTCTATATCATAAGTTGTAAACGTTGTTCAGTTTCCTCATAAGAGAGGGGTTTGATCCAGTTTAACAGTGTTTTCTTGCATTCGTATAGATGTTTGTCATGTATGTGTATCTCTTTATTTATCTTATTATATAAAACTGCAGAACGTTTGTTATATTGTCTGTTTGCAAATTGTTGTTCTTGTTGGCGGTATTTTAGCAACGTTATATTTACGTCTTTTTATTATTATATTCTTGTTATATGGCAAGTTTTTATGCTTTTTCAGGACAGTAGACGTAATATATAACTTTCTAACAGATAATATGTCACTAATTCTATAAAGATCTTCAGTGGGATGCCTCTTTTTTTTGAAGTACATAGTTTTTATCAAGGCACGTTGTGCTCGTTCTACATCTATAAACTTAGATTTAGCTGCACCTCCCCTATATATATATATATACTATATATTTGCTGTTTGTTGATATTTTTATTTTGCTATTCGCATGCTTATTTTCTTTTTGTTTGCTTTTGGTTAGATCTAGCAGTCCAACGATTGGTGGTGGCAGTGGCCGACGGGGACGTGGGCGTGCTGCATCGCGGGTGCGGACGCGCGGCGAGGTAGCCCGTGGTACTGCAGGAGTCCGGGTGCGCGGCGGGGTAGCACGTGCTCCTCCAGGAGTCCGTGTGCGCGGCAGAGTAGCGCGTGCTACTCCAGGAGTCCGTGCGGGCCACGGAAGACCCCAAAAGCGCGGCAGCATGGAGCGACCCACAATATCAGACTCGTAATTACTATCCTTATATTCTTTACTGGTGCTTTGCTTTGTGTTTTAATATTTTATTTCTAACACATGTAAATTTTCATTTAAGCATGGTATGGGCTATGATTGAGGAATTGCCGGAAACCCAAGCTATGGAACGGCCGCAAACCATAGCGAGGGTGAGAAAGTGGCCTAACCCAACAGCTGCAGCAACTGGGTAATTATTTCTATATATATATAAAACTTGTATATTTTATCAATATTCACCCGTTGTTTACGCTACCCCAAAAACCCCTGGAAGTTTAACTCCGTCAGTATATTATTCAAAATTTAACTTTAACTTAAATAATAATAAGCTTTCCTTATTGATTTATAATAATAATATTTGCAGATTCCTAAAGGCAGCAGGGAGAAGTGGTGGTCCACATACACCAAGTGTTCAGAAGAGGCGGACTCTGTAAGTATATTAATCAAAATTTAACTATAAAACTTAAACACTGTTAGGCTATTCTCTTATTGTTTTTTTTTTGTTTTAGTCTCGCAGGGCCGTCCTCGAAACGACGCATGTAAGTATATTCTTCACTGAATATGTATTATTAAACATAATACTTTTAGGGTTAACCCATCGAATAGTTGGTACAATTTTTTTTTTTTTCATAGTATCGAGCCATCAACCCCGTCACCATCGGTGTCTTCGCAAAGAGCGCTTGGCGACGCCGATATTTGCAGTATTCTTGCCTAAGGTAAGTCCGTTTCTTTGATACAATTAGTTCCAACATTTTTCCAGGTATAAACGTAGATTCAAGGGTTCAACGATATAAAACTTTTTAGATTTATAATTATTATCTAAAATACAAAAATATTAAATTGATTTGTGCACGCTTTTAAAATTCAAAATGTTTTCTTAATATTTACAGGGAGTGAAGAAGACTCCGACGATGATGGGGAAGAATTTTTAAACATTCCGTTTAGGATGCCCAGAGTGGGGTCTGTTTTTCACGCTGAGAGCGAGGACGAGGAGGAGGTCACACCAGTAGATGCTGAGCTGTCTCTACAGTGGCCACCTCCTGCTCAGCGCCTTCCCACGCCTTCGCCCGTGTTGCCGGAGGACGAACCGGTCGTCGACGCAAGGTTCGATTTTAGGTGGAGAGCGTTCCCGGAATCTCAGGTTCCACCTAACTTGAGAAGGGAACCATTCTCCGACATTAATTGTGGCCCCACTCAATATTTCGAAACCCCATATTCAGCCTTTACAGCTATATGGGATAACGAAATTTTGGGGCACATTGCTGCCGAAAGCAACAGATTTGCGCAACAACTAGTAACGGCCATGGAAGCAGCAGGTACCCTGCGTGAACGAAGTCGTATTCGCAGATGGCACGATACCAATAGTAATGAATTATTATTATTCTTTGGATTGATTATCGCTATGGGGGTGGTGATTAAAACTCGCCTGGAAGAGTATTGGTCGTCTGCGAAGGACGTCTTTATCACGCCGGGGTTCACTGCTTTCATGCGATACGACCGTTTCTTGTTGTTGTCAAGATGTTTACATTTTCGAAATAATGACGATTGTAATCCTGAATCGATGACACGATCTGAGGCTAAATTGTTTAAGGTGCAGCCCATTTTGGACCACCTTAACAATAAGTTCCAAACCTTATATAATATGTCTCAAAACATAGCTTTAGACGAAAGTCTGACAATGTGGAAGGGGTGGTTGGACATAAGCCAGTACATA
The DNA here is from genome assembly GCA_945859575.2 of Herminia tarsipennalis. NCBI lineage: Eukaryota > Metazoa > Arthropoda > Insecta > Lepidoptera > Erebidae > Herminia > Herminia tarsipennalis. The sequence continues at coordinate 9,201,771 of OX243849.2, read as the reverse complement.
CAAAACAACGCGGCTTCTATAGGTATCAAATCCTACGAAGTATGTGAATCACAAAGCGGCTATTTGTGGCGCTTTGTGATTCACGCTGTAGTGTGGAATAGTGTATAAGCACCTTTATAATATCTGTGTCAGCATTTACGTTATATTGCAATACTTTTGTACTTTTTATGAGACAATTAAACGACACGTGGAACTACAAAAACGTCTTGTCATTTATCAAGCCCATGACCTTGTCCGTTGCCAGGGGCACAGTAGATGGCGACCCTGCCATGCCATACTAAACTATCCGTCACCTGCTGCGAGTTCTCCGATTGGCTTCAATAAAAGTTTTCACAATTTTTGGACACCGACACGCTGACTATGGGATCGCCGCAATCCAAGGACGAAGTTGTGATTGCACAAGCCGGAGCAGACAACCACGCAAAGGCGGCTGCGGAACATTTGCAAGCAAACAATATCCTGCTCACAATTATCTGCGCCTGTTTGTTTTTGGGTATCCTGGTTGCATTTTTATGGTGCTATAAAAAATGCCACGAAAACTGGATGCAGAACCATCTAAGGATCGATGCACTGGAGCGCGTACGAGCTAGTTTACGTCGTCGCAGAGAAATTCGTGGAGTGGACAATACCGAATCTAATGTTTAATGTGAGTGATTATTGTGTATTTTTTTTTTTCTCTCTCTCTTTTCTCGTATTTTTTATTTTTTAATTGAGTTTAAAAGTAAGGAAATGATTGACTATGAGTATTGAGATTAAATTAGCTGATATATATGGAGAATTAGATTACCTTAAGACTAGTATATCTAAGTTGGGACCCTCAAGAAGGAAGGGAAATAATTTTGACAGTAAAATTTTAGAATCCCGAGCTATTTATGAGTCGTATAAAAATATTTTGGACAATTACCAAGGAGATGTATCAAAGGAATTGTTATCTTTATGTAATAATATTGAATTATGTTATGAAAAAATTTTAAAGTTTGAACAGGATTCTCTGTGTGAAATAGATATTGCGCCTGAAATCATGTCGGGTGAAAAATTCAATTTGAAAACGGCGATAAGCCTTTTGCCGAAAATGACAGGTAGTGAACAAATAACTCGAGATTTAATTGATGCCATTGAATTATACGATTCAATGTTAATTGATGATGATAAGCCGCTGTTAATTAAATTTATTTTGAAATGTCGCTTATCAAATGGTGCAAAAATGCGGTTAGCCACTTCTTATAATACTATTAAATTGCTATTAGAAGATATGCGTACTCATTTACTCACTTGCAAATCGGACACTGCGTTACAGTCAAGGTTACAAAGGAGTAACCAAGGTGAAAAGTCTGTTAAAGAATTTGGGGAAGAGATAGAAAAGCTTTTGGTTGACCTAACCATTTCCCAAGCAAATGGTGACGAAAATGCGTACAAAGTGTTGCGTCCGCTTAACGAAAAGAACGCAATAAAATGTTTTTCTGAAGGTTTGCGTAGTCAAAAGTTAGGTACAATTATTTCAGCTCGTAATTTAACGTCCTTGAAGGATGCCATCAGAGTAGCTGAAGATGAGTCTGGTACATCTTTTAATCAAAATGTTATGTCATATAACCACCAAACGCGTAATAAAACTTATTTTCCTAATAGGTTTCGTTATTTTCGAGATCGAAATTCTTATAATAACAATTTCCAAGTTAATAAAGCAATGCCGGCTTCTAGCAACACGTGGCGTGGATCCCACGGTGCCCGCGCTTCAAGTTACGGCACCAGGTATGTTCGCGGAATTCGCGGTAACAGCGCAAATCGTTCTAATTATAGAAACTTTAACCATTTTACGTCAAATGAAGCGTCGAATAATAATGAAAGTAATGAAATTCAAGTAGACGAGTTTTTTCGTTCCTAATCAGGTTTTAGTTTGTGATAGTATTAATTGGGTATATTTAAGCGTAGATAAGTTACAATTAGAATTTTTAGTAGATACAGGGGCCTCTTTATCAGCGATTAAGTATGAAATGTTAGATTTAACTAAGTTAGAATTACATAAGTGTGCGTTATACATTAATGGTATAGGTGGTAGTTTAAAATCAGAAGGCTTTGTTTATTTGACACTAGAATGTAATGGCATATTTTTAAAACATAAATTTTACGTATTTAGGAATTTGCCATGTAAGGCAATAGGTATATTAGGCCAAGACTTTATAAAGCGGTTTTATGGAGTCATAGATTATGAAACAGACATGCTATCTCTAAAGGTCGCACAGAATAGAATTAGCTTGCCCTTACATTACTATAATTATTCTTTTTCTGTCGCACCGAGATGTGAAGTTATCAGTTATATACCTACTAATATTAATTACGACTGTGTTGTTTATCCCAAGGAGATAAAACAAGGTATTTTTTTAGCTAGTGTGGTAGCCAGGCCAAAAAATGGTAAAATTCCAGTGAGAATTTTAAATACTACTGACAAAGAAGTTTCGCTATGTTTAAATGAGCTTGAGATCGATAAATTTGATAATTATGATTTTTGTACGTTTGACAAGCCGGACGTTAACGTCGAAAGAATTCGAACGTTATTTTCATTGCTCAATTTAGGTTCATATTTGAATAAAGAGGAGCAGTTATCGATAGAACAAATTTGTGCAAAATTCTCAGATGTATTCCATTTACCGGGTGACAAATTAACTGTCACAAATGTCTATGAACAATCTATACATTTGAAAAATAATGTGGTACCCGTTTTTAAAAAACAACATATCGGATTCCATTCACACAGAAACAGGAACTTAATAAACAAATTGACCAAATGTTGCGAGATGGAATCATTGAAAAAAGTAGTAGTGAGTGGTCTAGCCCCTTGCTATTAGTGCCTAAAAAATTAGGTCGGAACGGTAATCGTCAATGGAGAGTAGTAGTAGACTATAGACAGTTGAACGAAAGGGTACAAGATGACAAATTCCCTCTTCCGAACATTACTGACATATTAGAGTCTTTATCTGGAGCTTTTTATTTTAGTCACTGTGATTTAAATTCTAGCTATTTTCAGTGTAATTTAACAAAAGAGTCTAGAAAGTACACTGCATTTACTACTGACAAAGGGCAATACCAAATGTGCCGTTTGCCCATGGGGTTAAAAATTAGCCCATCTGCTTTTAGTAGACTAATGACGGTGGCCATGTCGGGTCTTAATTATGACAAATGTATAATAATATTTGGATGATTTAATAATTTTTGGCCGTACCTTAACTGACCATAACAAGAACCTTATGTCTATTTTTACCCGATTACGTAAAGTAAATTTAAAATTAAACCCGTCAAAGTGTGAATTTCTAAAGCGACAAATACTTTACTTAGGTCACACAATATCAGCCGAAGGTATTTTACCTGACTCTGAAAAAATTCGAGTCATCGAAAGTTACCCGATACCGACATGTGCAGATGACGTCAAGCGCTTCGTTGCATTTAGTAATTATTATAGAAAGTTTATTAATAATTTTGCCGGAATTGTTTTGCCACTAAACAAATTATGTAGACAGAAGGTGGAATTTAAATGGACTCCCGAATGTCAGAATGCTTTCGATACTCTCAAACAGTTGCTTTCCAACCCACCTGTTTTAGATTACCCAAATTTTTCCAAGGATAATGAATTTATATTACAAACAGACAGTTCAGGTTATGCATTCGGTAGTGTTTTGAGTAATTCTAATGGAAAGCCGGTAGCGTATGCTAGTCGATCTTTAAATAAGGCCGAGTTAAATTACGCTACGATTGAAAAAGAACTTTTGGCAATAGTCTGGTCAATTAAATATTTTAGGCCGTATTTATATGGTAAGAAATTTATAATTAGAACTGACCATAGACCGTTACTTTATCTTTTTAATATGACAAGTCCCTCAAGTCGTTTGACGAAATTCCGTCTTTTATTAGAGGAATATGATTTTACGGTAGAATATGTACCGGGTAAGGAAAATGTCGTCGCAGACGCTTTATCACGAATTATTATTACATCTAATGAGCTCAAAGAAATAAATAATAAACTGTTATGTGTCATGACTCGAGCGCAATCTAGGCGAATGATGCACTCACCTGATATGTCAAAATCGTCAAACATTTCTTACGATAACAGGCCTGATCAACCTAAAGTCGTAGAAGTGCTGAAAAAATGTGATACGGATGTGGAATTAATTATTTTACCGGAAAAGAGTTTGCGTAGAATGTTAAAGAATAAAAATACGTTAATTTTTTCACAAAATAAGAATATAATTTACTGTAAAAGTAAAAATAATTTATTTGCTAGTTCATCTTCTTTATCAATAAATTTGCGAGACGATTTGTTGAAAGAAATGGCATTGTTATGCAATAAATTAAATATTGAAGAAATTGTGATTATTAAAACAAATAAAAATAAAGATTACATTGAATCTATATCAAAATATATAGCTAAAAATAAAACAATTGATTTACCTCGAATATGTGTTGTAAAGGACATTCATAGGATTTATAATGACGATGATAAAAAGGTAATTATGAACGATTTTCATTTATTACCCAGTAGCGGTCATGTAGGTGTTAGGAGGATGGTAAATAATATTAAAAAACATTATTACAGTCATCGGCGCGCACTTGTAGCGAGTGAATGTGTGACCGCGGTAAAATAAATGACAAGCAATATGGCTTCGACTATTATTAAGTGTAAAACTTGCAATATTGTGATATGTGAAGTGTTAGCTTTCATCCAAAATAAAATAGATGTTATGGATGAGGAGAGCCTCGTAAGAATTTGTACCAACAGTTTTTCTACGGAGGACATCGAAACCGCCAAGAAACTGCTGTTTGAATCAGTAAAAACCGATCTGCGGTATACTCAGAGAAAACGGACCGGCAAATCGCAAAGGGATCTTTTTGATGTGATATCAGTGTTCAAGCAAACAGATCCAGAGGAGGTGCCAATATTTGTCGCGAAAGAGCTACAGAAACTTCCACCCATCACATTTGATCACATAGATGTCACGAGATTATTAAAGGACATTCTGATTATTCAGAATGAAGTAAAGGTTCTAAAAGAGTCTTGTGTGACCAATAATCAATTAAATGATGTAAAAAAATTAGCTAAATAATTTGAAAAAAGCATCTATTGTTAATAATTTTGACCTGAACGTGAATACTAAAAGAGGAGGTAGCAGAAATATGGATAGTTATTGTTTAGACAGCGGACCGGTAGGCATGTTACCGCAAGTCGACGATAAAAATATTTCGTTTCAAACTACCCGCTCACCGATTTGTGTACAAAATGTATCGGCTACCGACGCCGAACGAAGTGTGCCATCCTTGTCACCCGTAAGCATAGAAATGGAGACAGCAAAACAACCGTGTGCGCCGCTGCCGTCACCGAGATCAAGTCATACAACTGATAACGAAATGAATAACGTATGGCCCAAGTCAAAAACGATGCCGCAAAGGGGAGGCGATGAAACGAAGTGTAATAAAGAAAAACAACAATATGAATGGACTCTTGTTCAAAAGAAAAGACTAAGAAATAGAAATTTAGGATCGGAAGGAAAAGCTGTAACACAACCAAACGATAAGTTTAAAGCGGCAGACATAAGAACTCCGCTATTCATTAATAATGTAGATAAGGATACTAGTGAAAATGATATACTGAACTATATCCAACAGAAGACTCGTATTACAACGGTTACTATTAAACAAATCGCAATGAAAAATCCGAAACGCTATAACGCCTATAAAATTTTTGTACCACACGCTAAACTACAGATGTTTTTAAATGATGACTTGTGGCCCGAAGGCATAAGATTCCGACGATTTATATATTTAAACAGGGATAAATATCAGAATAAAGAAGTGAATTTAATCACTAACAAGGATGGATGTGACGAGACCCATAATACCCATAATGGATAATTACACCAGTATGAACGTGTCACCGACCTACAATTAAAAGTAACCACTTTTAATTGTAGGTCGGTGACACGTTCGGTGGATTGCGTAAGAAAGTTGTGTCAAACAGCAGATATCATAGCACTACAGGAAACTTGGTTGCTGCCACAGGATGTCCCTTTCTTAGGTAGTATTGATCCTGAATTCCAATACACAGGAAAGTCAGCGGTGGACACAGGAAACGCGATTCTTCGCGGAAGGCCGTATGGAGGGGTAGCGTTGTTGTGGCGCAAGAGTTTGTTTAACTCAGTGTCAGTAGTGCATTGTAAAAATACAAGAATAACGGCTATAAAAGTAACACTTTTGGACCGCTCGTTATTAGTGTTTAGTGTGTACATGCCAACGGAGTCGACAGATAATATGGCCGATTTTACAGAGTGTCTAGGTGAAATTGCTGCTATCGTGCGCGAGTGCAATATCGAATCGGTGTTTATATTGGGTGATTTTAATGCGCAACCCGGTGCTAGCTTTGGTGATGTGCTCCAAAATTTTTGTGCCGAACAAAGTTGGAGATGTGCTGATATAGACATATTGGGACTCAATTCGGACTCATATACGTATGTAAGTGATGTTTATCATAGTAAAAGCTGGTTAGATCACTGTGTAGTATCGGAAGCTGGATGGAATACTGTATTAGACGCGAAAGTACACTATGATACATATTGGTCTGACCACGTTCCTTTAGAATTAAAATGTAACTTAAAATTAATTAGACCTAAATATTTTTCAAACAAGAATAATAATAAAAATAACACTGTTATATGGGGTATCAGAAACGCTGAGCAAATATCCTTGTATGAACAAATTTGTAACACTAAATTAAGGGACATAGATTTTCCTAAGGAGTTCAGGGAGTGTAGTGGTGAGCATTGTTGCAAAAAAGGGCATAAAATAATCATCGATAAATTGTATACGAATATTGTTTGTATTCTAAATGAAGCGTCTCGTCTAAGTTATAATGATGTAATTAAGAGAAAAAAACATGTTACTGGATGGAATAGACACATAAGGCAAGCTCATGGGGAGGCTCGACAAGCGTTTCAGGCATGGGTTTTGAGCGGTAGACCTACAACGGGCCATATTTTCGATGATATGGTAAACACAAAAAAGATCTTCAAAAGAAAATTAAAGTGGTGCCAAGACAATGCGGAGCAGATACGTCTTGATATTATAGCATCACATCATTCTAAGAAGCAGTTTGGCAATTTCTGGAAGGAAACCAACAAGCTTAGCCCAAGGTCCAGCGTGCCCATGAGTGTAGAGGGTATTAGCGAGCCTGCTGAAATCGCAGAGTTGTTTAAAAAACATTTTAAAGTCGCGTCTCCATTGCGGTCGTCAGGTGAGTCGTCATTTCCAAGGGCAACGACTGCGGACTCTGGGAGAGTTATAGGAATCTCTGTAAAAGATGTGAGGGCAGCGGTGAAAAGTATGATACGCGGTAAATCACCTGGGCACGATTCATTGAGTATAGAGCATGTTCAGAACGCTGGTGTACATATAAATAGGGTGTGGTCAATGCTTTTCACTTTCTGCATCTCCCATGCATATTTGCCTGAACAGATGATGAGGACCTTGGTGGTACCGATAGTTAAGGACCGTACGGGAGATGCTTCTGATGTAAAAAACTACAGACCCATATCGTTGGCAACCATTATAGCCAAGGTGTTGGACAGTGTGCTAGCGAAACAGCTTCAGAACCATATAACCCTGAATGATGCCCAGTTCGGATTTAGGGCGGGGCTATCCACGGAAACAGCAGTGCTTTGCCTTAAGCAAACTGTCCGACATTATACAGACAGGAGGACACCAGTTTATGTGTGTTTTCTTGACCTCTCAAAGGCCTTCGATATGGTCTCGTATGATATGCTTTGGGAGAAACTATACATGGAAACGACACTACCGGGGGAAATCATAGAAACGATGAAGTATTGGTACAGTCATCAAAACAACAATGTGAGGTGGGCAGGCTCGCTATCTGGACCGTATAGGCTGGAGTGTGGGGTGAGACAGGGAGGGTTGACATCACCCATGCTCTTCAGTCTTTATGTAAACCGGTTGATTGAGAAGCTCAGCAGTGCCATGGTGGGCTGTGCCATAGACGGTTCTTATATAAATAACATTAGCTATGCCGATGACATGGCACTGCTGAGCCCCTCAATCAGTGCCCTCAGAAAATTAATAAAAATATGTGAGGAATATGCGGAGGCCCATGGCCTTAGATATAACGCGGTTAAGAGCAAATTACTGCCGTTCAAGGCAGGTACCAAGCACTATCCTTTAGTACCGCCTGTCACACTAAACAGAACATCGCTCGAGATCGTGTCGAAGTTTAAATATCTAGGGCACTGGGTAAACGCAGATTTATCAGACGACATGGACATAGAGAGGGAGCGTAGGGCGCTGGCAGTCAGAAGTAATATGTTGATTCGCAGGTTTGCAAGGTGTACAAACAGTGTTAAGGTCACCTTGTTTAAAGCTTACTGTCAAACCTTTTACACTTGCAGCCTGTGGGTCGACTTTACTAAGAGGGCTTACAGCGTGTTACGCATCCAGTACAACAATGCGTTCAGGGCGTTGATGGGGCTGCCTCGTTACTGCAGTGCTTCAGGGATGTTCGCCGAGGAACGAGTCGACGATTTTTATGCAATAATGCGCAAACGTGTAGCATCCCTGTGGAGTCGCATGCGTGACAGCCCTAACAATGTGCTGAAAAAAATGGCGGCAAGATTTGACGATCCAATCTTTGGTCATTGGACAAGGATGCATGTGGCACCGTCAAATCAGGCACGCAAATAAGTGTATTTTATATTTTGTTGTATTTTTATGTTTGTTGTGCTGTTTTTGTATTTACTAACACTAGCTTGTAAGTCATAAAATTGTTACTAACGAAATATGGACGTATGTTCGAAATAAATGATTATTATTATTATTATTATTATTATTATTATTATTATTATTGGCCATCATTAGAAAAAGACGTTAGAAATTATGTAGAGAGATGTAGTAACTGTCAAAAACAAAAATACACTAAAATTCATAAGGAACCATTATGTATTACAACCACAGCATCATCATCTTTTGAAAAAGTTTTCTTAGATATTGTGGGTCCGTTAGACCGAGACGATCTTGGATTTAGCTACATTTTAACATTACAGTGCGAGCTGAGTAAATATGTGGAAGCGTATCCTCTAAAATCTAAAACAACAACCGAAGTTGCTAAAGCATTTGCGGAAAATTTTATTTTGCGTTATGGAATTCCAAAAGAGATTGCCAGTGATAGGGGTACAGAATTTGTTTCTAAAATTATGTCAGAGATTTGTAAACTTTTAAACATAACTCAGACTGTTGCAACGGCATACCATCATCAGAGCATTGGTTCACTAGAAAATACGCATAAATTATTGAACGCCTATTTGCGAATCCAAACAGACAATAACCCATCAAGTTGGAGTACATGGTTACAGTACTGGTGTTTTTCGTACAACACTACTGTACATTCTGAAAGTAAATATACGCCTTATGAGTTAGTGTTTGGACACGTATGTAGGTTACCTAGTAATCTAAGCAGTGAGTTACAACCGCTATATAATTTTGATGACTATGTTTTAGAGTTTAAGTATAGATTACAAAAGGCTCAAAAAGACGCAAAAAATAATTTGATTATAAGTAAACACCATAGAAAAAATACTTACGATATGTCAATTAATCCCATAATTTATAAACCAGGAGATGCATTGTTATTGAAAAATGAGACTGGTAATAAACTGGATACCTTGTATACAGGCCCTTATATTGTAATTAAAGACCTTGCACCTAATGTTTTGATTAACCGTAACGGTAAACATGTAATAGTTCATAAGAATAGAACAAAATTATATAAGGATTAGTTTAAGATTTCAATATTATAAACAAGAATTATTTGTATTAACTTACTTTGCTAAAAACTGTAATAACTTACTTTCTTATTTTGATTTTTTTAGGTAAAAATATATATAAAAAAAAAAAAAAGAAATTGTTTGTGCCAAAAAAAAAATATATATATATATTTTCTTTTTTTTTTTAATTAAGGGGGATGGTGTAGTGTGGAATAGTGTATAAGCACCTTTATAATATCTGTCTCAGCATTTACGTTATATTGCAATACTTTTGTACTTTTTATGAGACAATTAAACGACACGTGGAACTACGAAGACGTCTTGTCATTTATCAAGCCCATGACCTTGTCCGTTAGAACGCAGGTAACAAAGGTCCGCAAGGAGACGGACCTATATCCGGCGTTATACCTTCGTTAGTATTAGGATTAGTGCAAGGACTTGAAAACAAGGGCCATACCTTATGGATGGACAACTATTACAATTCGCCGGCCTTAGCCCGCGAACTTAAATTCCGTGGGTTCGACTGCGTCGGTACACTGCGTACCAACCGACAATTCGTACCCACGGAACTGACAAATTTAAAAAAAAATAACATGCGTCTGGGACAGGTAATTGGCTGCACTTCAGGGGACGTTGACCTAGTGGTATGGCGAGATAAGAACCGCGTGGCTCTTATCTCGACATACCATGGTCTCGCCACTGTGAAGTGTGGCCACACCTTAAAGCCGTCCATTATCCCAGACTACAATGTATGTATGGGCGGCGTCGACAGAAAGGACCAGATGTTGGCGCTGTACCCCGTGGAACGGAAACGGACAAGGGTCTGGTATAAGAAATTATTCCGACGGCTCTTGAATGTAAGTGTTTTAAATGCTTACATATTACACCGCGAACAAAATCCTATCACTCACCGTTTTTTTAGGAAAACATTGGTGAGTGAAATGATACAGAAGCACTCACAACAATTAACACCCACCTATGGTTTGGCTCAGCAGGCTGAAGGGGCAGTCAGGCATGTGCCGGCACAGTATGACTTTGCTGCCGGCAAAACTCGGGAGCGCCTACGACGTAGTTGCATCATATGCAATAGGCGAACCACGGCTTATTGCAGGGGATGCGACGTGCCTTTATGCGTCTTCACCTGCTTTGAGCCACACCACTACCCACAAACATAGTCACACAACACCATAGTAAGATAACATAGTCACACAACACCTTAACACTACACAATTACACTACAAATAATACTACACAGCAACACTATTACATTCACTGGGTATTTAAAACACTAACATTCAAGAGAAGTCGGTTTTTTTTTTGTATTTTTAGACCTTTGTCCGTTTGCGAAATTGGTTGCAAATGTCGGTATGGTTTTTGTCTGTTCATATGGTGTGGCCCTTGTATAAGTTTAGTTTATCATTTTATTAGTCAGTATAAGTTTTGGGGCATAATATACAAGGAACTCTAGGTTATGTCATTCGTTTGGGTTTGCAATCGTCATTATTCTGAAGATGTTGAACGTCAAGAAACGCATATCGTGTTGGTGTTGTAGAGAGTGGTCGGCTTTATTTTTTATGCGATTTTATTGGTAGTCATGTCATTCAATAGCTCATTTCGTACCGAATTCATTCATATACAATTTATGCTAATATAAATTGTAATTTCATAGAATTAAAGCATAAAATTAACTGTGGTCGTACCGTCTCCAATTGGATACGCGGCTTTTACAGGGTACAAATTTTTCGTCTCCAATTGGATACGCGGCTTTTTACAGGGTACAAATGTTTCGTCTCCAATTGGATACACGGCTTTTACAGGGTACAAATTTTTTGACAATAGAGAATTTTGAAAGTAGACATTCCGGGAATTAGACATTCGGGGAAACGAACTTAGTGATTTTTATTTAGTCGCTGAAAGTGAAATCCTTGCGATTTAACATGTTTTAAAAGATGATCATTTCATACTTTTGAATAATTCGGAATAACACTTCTGAATAATATTTCACTAAAATTACATTTTTGAATAAAACACTTTAAAAAGCTATTAAATTATTTTATTAAATAAAAGCATTCCATAAGGATTTATATAAGTAACATTGTTTGAAATAAAAGCGATGAAAAATATTATTTTGTAACAGTATTACAGAGACACTAAAAGTCATATCCATACTATTCTAGCAGCTCTGGAACCAAAATGGGGTGTTTATCACTGTTTTTATCAGCAATGTATTTCAAATATTTCTTAGGAACATGCATGTTTATTGTGTTTTAATAGGTAGCTAATTTTGTAAAGAACCTAAAAATTGTATTGTTTTTATCCCTGGAACTATATTTCTACCTGAAAAAAATTAAAAGCCGACCCACTGATTTATGACCTAAATTTTAGAACCTTCTTTGTTCCATTCGTATTTAAAATCTATTCAACTTACAGATGTGTGGATTTTATTACCTGTAGCTGATAAGCTAAAGTTATTAAATTCAATAAACCTTTGTCTGTAATAATAATAGTTATTTTATATATCGACTACAAACGCCGCTCACTTTTGATCACAAGTGGCGCGCGCATGTGGGCGCGGTTTTTATAAAAACAGGTATTGTGTAAAAAAAATGTACTATAGTATGTAATGTTTCTATTGTATATTATTGTAAATACATTTTTGTGTAAATAAAATAAAACTTATAATGCAAATATTGTCTTGTTTCATTTCTATTCAGAAAATAAGAGTAAAATTTAGGTACCCCCACATTAAAACTCGTATTTTGAATACAATTTTACAAATAAAAAAATAAAAAATAAATATTAATATGTAACTGATTGTATTAACAATAAGTAGGATAAAAAAAATACACATATATCAATTAGAATCAGAGTAATTCAATTAAAACCAAACGCGCGCCGCCGAAAAACCCCTGTCTATGTTGCCGATTTTCGGCGACACAGACGCGCCATATTGTCAAAATGGCGGCGCACAGACCAGGGGTTAAACGACATCCTAATCTAAGCATGCGGGAATCAGCACCAGTCAGCTTAGCTAGAGCAATCGGTTTTAATGAAACACAAGTTCGGCGATTTTATACCATGCTCAAAGAAATATACGATCAATATAATTTTCGACCAAATAGAATCTACAATATGGACGAGACTGGAATGAGTACAGTACCAAAAAAAACACCGAAGGTCGTGTCCGTTAGAGGCAAAAAAGTGGTTGGCAAAATTGTGTCAGCTGAGCGTGGTACTACTATTACCGCTATGATGTGCATGAGTGCATCAGGACACTATGTACACATTCATATATCCACGAAAAAGAGTACGGCCTTAATTATTAGACGGTGGCCCAACGCAGAGTGTATGTATGGTATCAGATAGTGGATATGTCAACACAAAACTGTTTGTTGAATGGTTACATCATTTTAAAGACTTTGTCCATCCCTCAAAAGAAGATCCAGTATTACTCATCATGGACAATCATTCTTCGCATATCAGTTTGGAAGGAGCTAATTACGCGCGGGAGCATCATATCGTCATGCTCACTCTTCCGCCACACGGAAGTCATAAACTCCAACCACTTGATGTCGCTCTTCATAGCCCCTTGAAAACTAAATATGCTATTGAATGTGAGAAGTGGATCAATCAGCATCCTGGCAGAGGCATAACTCAGTTCCATGTGGCTAGACTTTTTAATATCGCCTTTAAACCCGTTGCTACAATTTCAAATGCGGAGTCTGGCTTCAGAGCAACAGGAATATTTCCGTTTGCAGACGATCTGTTTGACAAAACAGACTTTGCTCCCTCTGCTGTTACAGATACCTTTATTGATCAACGCTCCACATCAAACAATAACGTTGTTCCGAGAGAGGAATGTCTTCCAAATGAAGCTCTCAACGAAAGTAACGAAAATCTCTACTTCCGCCAACAGAATTTGAACGAACAGCCTTCTGAACATGTGATGGATGTAAACCTTTCTCCTCCTGAGAGTCCAATAATATTTGACATTTTTCAAAATGAGACACAGGACCCAATTGCTGACTCAGATGCCACTACTTTAGGCAGTGACTATGAAGGTCACGATATTTCCTTGTTGGACCCGAAGTCCAACAAGAAAAATATACGTGTTGAAAAAAATCAAGTAGGGTTTTCGAATAGCAACATTAGTTCTCAGGCTGTAACAGCTGCTCAATGCAGTCCACTCCCACGAATGACTGAGAAAAAGAAAAAATCTAGAGTGTGCTTAAAATCGGAAATCATAACGTCGAGCCCTTTTAAGGCACAGTTGGAAGAGAAACAGAAATTAGAAGAAGAAAAGAGATTGAAACAAAGTAAGAATACTAAAAAACGGGTGATTTTCGAACCACAAGCTGGTCCGTCGGGTATTGATAAGAAATGTAAAAAGCAACAGAAAAATAAGATTAAATTGAAGCGAAATGAAGAGTTGGCTTTTTGTCCTATTTGCAACGAGATTTATGAAGATCCCCCAATCAAAGATTGGATCCAATGTATTGTATGTGACGGGTGGTTTCATGAAAATTGTACTGTATACGAGAATGGAACATTTCGCTGTGATTTTGATAGCTATTTGATAATGATTAGATTCCATATCTACTTAATTTTAGTCTGGTGCTTTAAGAATCGATCTCGTTTAAGATTAGACTTTCCGTAATGTTTAAAGTTCCTATTTCCTATAATTATGCTAATTTCAGAGTTTAATAAATGTTGATTATACCACTCGCTGGTGTTTAATTGATACCATTTTATCCAATGACTTAGTGCGTACATTTACCCTACATGCGTAATTATACACGCATGCTTGCGAAACTTTACCCGCATATCGGGTCAAAAGTACGCATTCGGAACATTTCACTTTAAACGAGAATTAAAAATATTTCTTAATCATGATCGTCAAATCAATAGTAAATTATCAAAAACATAACATTTCCTATAAACAATAATTATAATCAATTGCGAAAATGCATTGTTGGTGCATTTTTAAGCCATTAAAGAGAAAATGCGTACTCTTGACCCGAATGACTTTAGTGATATTGCGTTCTCCCGTAAGATTCTTAAAAACATTTTATTAGGAACAAACACAGTGAACTCGATCGTGTTCAGAGTGAATTATATTCGGTATTGTGATCGAGTAACCTTTTTGCAAGCGCAACGGACATTCGAATTATGCAGTGTCACTCATGAGCATAAGTTTTCGAATGCATATAACCGACGGTATGCTGGGAAAACGTTGCCGGCGGTATCTCAAGGTCTTAAAGATACCGTAAAAACATATCGCACGTAAGTTTAGATGCAACTACTTTAAACATCCTGGCTAAAGGCATGAATTTCGCCCCAACTCCTAAGCGAATACCATATGAGAATATAATCAGTAGTGTTGAGGAGACTATTATCCGAACGCCAATGCTGACACCCTCAGAGAGACAGGACGTTGCGATCATATTGCGTAAGCCCAAACCGCCGTATAGTAACATTACTACAGAACAGCGTCAAGCACTAAAATATATGGAAAATAAGGATATTTTGGTGCTTAAGGCTGATAAGGGAAACGCCACTGTAGTATTCATCACTACAGTGGTGTTTCCCTTATCAGCCTTAAGCACCAAAATATGTATATCAACAGAAAATGCGGGATTTGTTACGTGATAAAAAGGTGTATAAGCCAGTATCGTATCACCCAACAGCCAGAGTAACACGTAAAACTCGAGCTCTGATCCAGGAACACCGAGACCTTTTCACGGAAGATGAGTATGAGAGGTTGCACAAACCGAAACCACATAAACCACCAAAACTATATGGGCCACCTAAGATTCATAAACCCAACGTGCCATTGCGACCCATCGTAAGTCAAATTGCCTGCCCCACTTACGACTTGGCAAAACACGTTGCGTCTGTATTAAAGCCACTCGTGGGAAGAACAACGTCTTTCGTGAAAGATTCGCGCCACTTCGTCCAGATTATAGAAAGTCTCAAATTGGAACCGGCCAAGACTTAATGACTGACAACGAGCCACAACGAGCTACCGTTCAATTATATTGATCTGCTGAATCACTGTTTGGAAAGAAACTACTTCTTCTTTTAAGGTCAATGTTACCTCCAGATAGATGGTGTCGCAATGGGGAGCCCAATAGCCCCGGCACTAGCTAGTCTCTGGATGGAGCATTTTGAAGAGAAGGCACTAACTCTGGGTCCACCAATCATCAAACTGTGGAAGCTGAGTAATGTGGAAGAAGTTTTTTTTTTTTTAGTTTATTTATTTTCATTATTTCATAACATTATTATAAAATAGCAATCCAAAAACCACTAAAGGGTTTGTCCGGAATGCTTTACAATCTGCAGTTACAATATGCTAAGCAACATAAAATACGAGACTTATATCTATTTACATAATACAAATTAGTTGGGTATTGAGATACATTAATACTATTAATAAGGTAGGTAGGTACAATGTTAACTACAACGGGCGACCAATGCATCATTGCTCCCAGTCCGAGCTCACCGGTATAAGACCGGTTTTGTGCAAGGCATCTACAGGCTGTTTAAAAAATGTACTTTTAATTTGGTTTTGATATTGATTTTAGTTAAGCTTTGTCTTAGAGACGGACTTAAGTTATTTATGAGCCGAGGTATAATGTACTGGGTTGTTCTCTCACCGTAGGCATTCACAGCATTAACCGTAAGTAGATTTTTATTTGTCATTTCCCGTGTTTGTATGTTATGGGTAATTTCATTTTTTAGGCTCGTGTTAAAAAACTGTTCTTTTAAAAGACTATACATGGCTTTGCTATTTGCGGGAAGAACCTTACAATGTTTAAATAGTTGCATATCATTGTCCTTATATTTTTCTTTAGTGGCTAGTGGTACAATTTTTTTCAGGATTCTGATTTGTAGCTTTTGGATCAGATCTAGATAGGACTTAAAAGTCCTGCCATAGCTAGATATGCCATATCCAATAATTGAGTCCGCTAGCGCATTATATAACATAATCTTAACCTTAAAAGGTATCCGGTCTTTAATAATGAACAGAGTGGCTAAAAAAGCTTTCAGCTTTTCACATATTCGATTAACTTGAGGTAGCCAGTTGAATTTTCTGTCAATAACCAAACCTAAATATTCGTATTCATCGACAGAGTCGATGGTTGGGCAATTACAGACACTGACGGTATTGTGTAAGCATATGTGCGCGTGAGCCACAAGCTTTCCATCAGTATGAAATTGAGCCCTGTTGTATGGAGAACGGATGTGGAGGAGTTTAGTTTTGGCAGCATTTAGGATCAATCCATTGTCATGGCACCATTTATTTAGGTTGTCAAAGTCTTGCTGCATTTTATTTAGGGCGTTAGAAGCGTCATAATCAGCAATAAGTAGACAGGTGTCATCCGCGTACTGATAGGAAGCACAATGGCTTAGGATATTGTTCATATTGTAGGGACTTTGTAAGTATGAATGAAATGATGTATCAGCGGTATTGTGTGCAAGCGAGAAGTATGTTAGCGTCACCGGCAGTTACTGCGCGCTGTCCGGTCAGTACGAACGTTGTTAGGCTTTGGGACCCTTTCGGACAATAAAAACTAAGTGACAGTGTTATTCGTCGTTTCATTCAGCGCCAGTAATTCCCAATGCATATATGAACACACACGCATCCTAAAGTGATGACCCCGAACTGCATTGGTATAGTTTTAAAGAGACACGCGGTGCGTAAATTGACATTAAGTGTTGTGTAATTGTGTACATGCATATATACGAAATGGAAGGGGCGTCGCAGGAATATTATGAGGCAAAATCACCGTCGTCGCCACGAACGGATACAGCGGAGTTGGCTGCTATCACGATGTCTACGAAGATTCCTGAATTTTGGACCGACATGCCGAGATTGTGGTTTGCGCAGGTGGAAAGCATGCTAGCACCGCAAAAACAAGGTGACGAAACAAAATTTAATGTTGTAGTCGCGAAGATGGGTCGAGACGCTCTGCAGCAAGTGAGTGATATATTGATGAATCCACCCAAGTCAAACAAATATGAGGCTATTAAAGAACGACTGTTGAAAGTCTATGAAGAGAGTGCAGAACGGCAGTTCCAAAAATTAGTAGGTGAGATGGAACTCGGCACGCAAAAACCGTCTCAGTTACTCAGGCGAATGCGAGAATTGGGAATAAATGCGAAAGCTTCGGAGCAAACTTTACACAGCTTATGGATTGCAAGACTGCCCAGTTCTGTAAGAACGGTACTTACGGTCAGCCAGGATCAGACTTTGGATAACTTAGCAAATATCGCGGACAAGGTTATGGAAAACATACGGGGAGGCGAAGTAGCGACGATAGGCACGTGCAAGTGTGCAACACCAGGCTACGCCGAGAGCAGCAGTCAGGTGCCCGTTTCGGAGATATTGACAGCAATGCACAAGCTGAACATAGAAGTAGCTTCGTTACGGGATGAGGTCAACCGGCACCGTCGCAGCCCTTACCGAGGTCGCGGACGGGGTAACGGAAGGGCTAATTCTAGACAAAGATCAAGATCCAGGACTCCGAGCGATCCCGATTGGCTCTGCAAATAACACTATTGGTATAGAAGCAAGGCGAGGACCTGTGAGAAGCCGTGTGCGTGGAAAACTCCGGAAAACAAGGACGGGTACAGTCAGTAGCGGTGGGTGACTTCGTGCCCGGAAAGAACCATCGCCTTAGTGTTTACGACAGAGAACAAAGACTAACGTTTTTAGTGGACACCGGCGCTAATGTATCGGTAGTACCAGTGTCACGTAAACAAAAGTTAGCAGGTGAGTGCTCTGGTTATAGATTGTTCGCGGCAAACAATAGTGAAATAAAAACGTATGGAACTAAAGTGTTACAATTAAATTTAGGGTTACGGCGTCCGTATCGCTGGGAATTTATAATTGCAGATGTAAGCCAAGCAATACTGGGAGCAGATTTTTTAGAATATCATAATTTGTTAGTAGATTTAAGCTCACGCAAACTAATTGATAAGACAACTAATTTATTAACGTTGGGCAAGATTATTAACTGTCATGAAACCTCTTTAAGTTCTATAGGTAATGAGCATCCATTCCATGATTTGTTGTCTGAATTTTCAGTGATTACTAAACCGGCAACTTTCAGAGACCTGGACCGTGCATCTGAGAATGATATATACCATCATATCGAGACAGTAGGCAAGCCAGTACATGCACGAGCGAGGCCGCTACCACCGGACCGTTATCACAAGGTAAAACATGAATTTCAAATAATGCAGGAAATGGGGATATGTCGGCCATCAAAGAGCGAGTGGGCCAGCCCACTTCACATTGTAGCAAAAAAGGACGGACAAATTCGGCCAGTTGGTGACTATAGGCGTCTGAACGCCATCACCAAACCAGACCGCTATCCTGTGCCTAGACTGCATGACTTTACGTACATATTAGCAGGTAAGAAAGTATTCAGTAAATTAGATATTAATAGAGCATATCATTACGTGAAAATTGCGCCAGAAGATGTAGAGAAAACTGCAGTTATCACACCTTTTGGGCTATTCGAATTTACGCGAATGAATTTTAGATTGAAAAATGCGAGTCAGACATTTCAAAGATTCATGAATAATGACGTTCTAAAAGGACTAGATTTCCTATTTAATTTTATTGACGATGTGGTTATTGCCAGTGACAATATCGGGATTCATACATTACATCTACGAATGGTATTTGAACGCCTAAAAAAATATGGCATAACAATTAATTTATCTAAGTCCGTTTTTGGTAAATTTAATATAGAATTTTTGGGATATGAAGTATCTACTGCTGGAATACGACCTCTTGAGGATAAGGTCAAGGCCATTATAGATTATCCTAGACCGGAAACTGTAGAACAATTAAGAAAATTTCTTGGAATGATAAATTTTTATCGAGCTAATATACCAAATGCCACAGCTCACCAAATGTGTTTAAATATTTTTTTAAAAGGTGCTAAGAAAAAAGATAAATCAAAAATAGAATGGACAAACGAATCTATTAAAGCCTTTGAAGATTGTAAAAATAGTTTAAAAAATGCAGTGATGATATCGCATCCAGTACCAAATGTACCCTTATCTTTGATGACAGATGCATCAGATAAATGTGCGGGAGGGGTATTACAGCAGTGGATAAATGATAAATGGCTACCACTAGGATACTTTTCAAAAAAATTCACTACAGCTCAACAGAAATACTCAACTTATGACAGGGAGTTAACTGCAATTTTCATGGCAATAAAACATTTTAGATTTCTGTTTGAAGGCAGAGAATTGATTGTGTATACGGACCACAAACCATTAATTTATGCATTTAGTAAAGTTACAAGTAATTGTGAAACACCTAGACGTACAAGGCAGCTTTTATTCATAAGTGAGTTCACAACGGACATAAGGTATGTTAAGGCCGATAACAACAAAGTAGCAGACGCGTTATCGCGTATCGTGACTATACAATGCCTAACGTTTATAGATTACGCAGAATTAGCAGTAGCACAGGAAACGGACGCAGAGTTAAAACAAATATTAACTGAGCAGAATGACAATATTTCTCTAAAGAAAATTCTCATTCCTCAAAGTGATAAATTGATTTATTGTGAAAATTCTACTAATATATGTAGACCTTATATACCTGAATCCTATAGAAAATTAGCATTCAAAACAGTTCACGAAATAAGTCATCCTAGAATAAGAGCGACCCGCAAATTAATAGCAAACCGATTTTTCTGGCCGGGATTAAACCGTGACGTTGGCAAATGGGCAAAAACATGTATTCAATGCCAAAAATCGAAAATTAATAGACATACTGTGTCAGAGGGTCAACAGTTCTCAGAATCTAAGCGTTTATCTCACGTGCATATAGATATAGTGGGGCCATTGCCACCCACTAAAGACAATCATAGATATCTTATTACAATGATAGATAGGTTTACGCGTTGGCCGGAAGCTATTCCGGTACATGATATTACTGCCGAAGTTGTGACTAAAGTTTTTTATGATAACTGGATATCTCGTTTTGGAGTTCCCGAACGAATAACCAGCGACCAAGGTCGTCAGTTTGAAAGCAATCTGTTTAGCGAGTTGCTAAAATTACTAGGCATAAAAAAAATCAGAACCACTCCCTACAGACCGCAAAGTAACGGTATCATAGAACGATGGCATAGGAGTATGAAACAGGCTATCACAGCACGACTTACAGATAACACATCATGGTACGATGAGCTTCCTACAGTATTATTAGGATTACGTACAGTAGCTAGGAGTGATAATGGTGTAAGTCCTGCCGAGTACATGTATGGTCAAACGCTCCGTTTACCTGGAGATTTTTACAATATCTCGGATAATCGGAAGTTGACAGATTACGTATTTTTAGATCAGTTAAGAATGAATATAAATAGGCTAAAACCGGTATCAAGAGAGTTACGAGACTCACGCACATTGTTTGTTCACAGTGAATTAGATAAGTGTAGTTATGTTTTCATTAGAAATGACGCAGTACGCAGACCTCTAACGCCACCATATGATGGGCCTTATCGTGTACTGAATAGAAAAGGTAAAGTATATACAATACAGTTACCTAATAGAACTGTCAATATATCTGTAGACAGGTTAAAACCAGCGTTTATATTGAACGAACAAGTTAGCGAGCAAACGAAGAGTGATTTTTATGACAAACCGAATGCCAACGTTAATAAATTAATCATAGAACATAAGTCATTGGAATGTAACGATGAGAATTTGTACCCTAAGAAAGTAACGAAATCTGGTCGGGTAATTAAACGCCCAGTAAGATTTAATTGTTAAATGTTAGCTAATAAGGTAAAACAAAGTTAATTTTTGATTGTTTTAATATACCTAGCCTGGCCATAAATACTGTTACAATTAAAAATAAGAAAGATATTACATTTGAATTTGGAATCTGTCATTTTTATACGATTGTTCATTGTATTTTCTAATTTTGGCGCCAATACATTGTACAATATTTTGCTATATTAAAATGGAGTGGGGTGATAAAGAAAACCGAATCGCTGTGATTGCATTACACAAAGTTGGTATGGAGCTGAATGTAATTTTTAAAACTCTCCATACGCTTGGTATTAGTCAAATGTTTGTGTACCGGGCTATTAATAGGTACAATGAGACCTTCTCTGTTTGTGACAGAAAAAGATCTGGCCGTCCACGTAGTGTTCGTACGAAAATGGTGGTCAAAGCAGTAAGGGAAAGAATTCGAAGAAATCCTGTCCGAAAGCAAAAGATTTTATCTCGGGAGATGAAGATAGCACCCAGAACCATGTCACGCATTTTAAAAGATGACTTAGGACTTGCAACCTATAAGAGACGCACTGGTCATTTTTTAACTGATAATTTAAAAAAGAATAGGGTGGTAAAATCGAAGCAACTACTGAAGCGGTACGCAAAGGGAGGTCACAGAAAAATTTTGTTTACGGATGAGAAAATCTTTACAGTTGAGCAACATTTTAACAAACAAAATGACCGTATTTATGCTAAAAGCTCTAAGGAAGCTTCCCAATTAGTCGACAGAGTGCAACGTGGGCATTATCCGACTTCAGTGATGGTTTGGTGGGGTGTTAGCTATGAAGGAGTGACTGAGCCATATTTTTGTGAAAAAGGTATCAAAACATCGGCACAAGTGTATCAAGATACCATTCTTGAGAAGGTAGTTAAACCCCTTAACAACACCATGTTCAATAACCAAGTATGGTCCTTCCAACAAGACTCAGCGCCGGGTCATAAAGCTCGGTCCACGCAGTCTTGGTTGGAAGTGAACGTTTCGGACTTCATCAGAGCTGAAGACTGGCCGTCGTCTAGTCCCGATCTTAATCCGCTGGATTATGATTTATGGTCAGTTTTAGAGAGTATGGCTTGCTCTAAACGCCATGATAATTTGGAGTCCCTAAAACAATCCATACGATTGGCAGTGAAGAATTTTCCCATGGAAAGAGTGCGTGCTTCTATTGATAACTGGCCTCAACGTTTAAAGGACTGTGTTGCAGCCAATGGAGACCACTTCGAATAAGCTTTTTATATTTTGAATTGTTTTTTATTTATGTATTAAACTAACACACTGTAAAAGTAATAAATATTATTTGCAATAAAAAAAAATGTTTTTTCTTCGTAACAATATTTATGGCTAGACTAGGTATATGTAAACAGTTACAATACTTTATTCCTTATATACATCAACGACTTATGTAACCTACATCTCACCTCGGGGCACCTATTTTCGTATGCGGACGACACAGCAGTTGTTTTCGCGGGGAGCTCTTGGAACGAAGTTCGGGGACACGCTGAGACTGGATTGGCAAGAGTGGCTGATTGGCTTAACGTTAATCTGCTAACACTGAACACAGATAAGACCAACTACATTTGTTTCTCTATCTACAATTCATCGCAACCTTCTGCAGACTTCGGAGTCCGAATTCATACGTGTAAACTATTGCAAGGAAACAACTGCAACTGTCCATATATTAATAAAGTCAGCAATATAAAATATCTTGGCGTCATGATTGACCAAAGACTATCTTGGCATCCACATCTTGAGCTCCTGACTAACAGAATTAGAAAATTTGTGTGGGTATTCAAGGCATTACGACATGTGACAGCTCCCGACTTGTTAAACAAAATATATATCTCACTAGTTCAGTCGATAATGATTTACTGCATTCCAGTGTGGGGCGGTGCCACCAAAAGTAAATTTATTGCAATTGAAAGAGCCCAAAGACTAGTCCTTAAGGTGATGTACTTTAAGCCGTATTTGTTTCCCACAAACGAATTATACGCCATTTGTAATCTTTTATCTGTTAGGAAACTATACATACTACATACAGTTCTAAAAGTACACACAACGCTGCAATTTAACCCCACTCAAAATCGAAAAAGAAGTAGTCACAGAGTAGTCCCTATCAGCACGGTTGCCACTACATTCGCATTAAGACAATTTGAGCGACAATCTCGCTATCTGTATAATAAAATAAATAAAACGTTACAAATTTATAATTTGACACTTTACGGGTGTAAAAATAATTTGATTTTGTGGTTAAAGAACCTGAATTATAATAAAACTGAAGAACTTATGCATATAGTAACATAACCTAACTTTTTTTTTTTCTTTTCTTATTATCATAATCTGACATGAGCGCACATTATCACAAACACACACACACACACACACACACACACACACACACACACACACACACACACACACACACACTTCCTTACCTAGAATGAATTATGTTTTCAATAATATATTAATATTAACATACTTTTATATACTTACTTGTTTAGCGGTTTTATATTGTTAAGAGAAGAGAAGAGCCTCCTAACACAAGTATTGTATACTTAAAAGGAGTGCTCTTATTATTATTTGTAATTCAGCATGTAAGTTAAAGCAAATAAACCATTTTTATTTTTTTTATTTTTATTTTATTTAATGTATGCATACCTTTATATCCAAGTAACAGTCTAATAAATGCGTACCTTTATAGGAAGTTGCGAAACAATCGTTTATACTTAGTTAGAATTTACTTATTATTTTATGCGAATGTTATAGAAATATTGTTTTATTATGAAATGTGTTTTTGTCAATTAGGCGAAATAAGCATCAAACTGCGAACAATGCGATAAACACTGCAAGTGGGTCATGTCATAAAGTAGAATTATTTAGTTTTAACTTTATAACGCTAATACATTTCATTCAAGTAACATATCTGAAAGTTAACTTGACTTTATTTTAAAATGGGAAAAACATACAGTAAAGAAGAAGTAATCATTGCTCAAAATGGTGCAGTGCAATCTGAAATAAGCAAGTACAATGTAACCATAGCCGTAATGGCAGGGTTCATGGGAGTTTTTATATTATTGGCCGTAATAATATACTGTCGGTATCGCATTCGACACTGGATGACGAAGATGTTTACGAGAATTGTAGCGGCTCAACCCGCGGGAGCCTCACGGCCGCCACCTCAGCAGTGCAAGCCAGGTAGCCACGTGTAAGCTGTAATGTAATACATATGTACTTCCAGTGGTAATCGCATTGTTATAAAAATAAAAAAAAAAGCTTTTTATTTCAGACCACAGAAATCCATTTTGTTAGTAACAATGTTATTACAGACTAGTGTTAGTAATTAATAAGTAGGTTAATTTAAACTTAATACACACTAATCACTGCTGCGCCATTCCGTAAGAAATTGCGCAACAATGATTAATGTAATCACAGTCCAACCTACTTGCGATCATGCGAAGAATGCTGTTGGCGCTGCCGCGTACTCTGCGCACCATAGATGTGCATCGCTTGCGCATTGTGGCGTAAAAGCAATCCACACAATTGGTGGCAAACATACCTGATGCGCTGCAGAATCGCCGCAGCCCCATCAGCACTCTGAACGCATTATTATATTGGACTCGGAGAGCACTGTAGGATCTTTGGGTGTAGTCAGCCCACAGGCTGCACGTGTAGAATGAGGTACAATAAGATCTAAAAAGAGTAATTTTGACGTCCCGTGTACACCGTGCGAACCTGCGAGCTATCATGTTTGCCCTCACTGCCAGTGCCCTCCGCTCCCTCTCCAGGTCTTCATTGTCTCTGAGGTCAGAGGTTAGTACATGCCCTAGGTACTTAAACTTACAAACCCGACGTAATATAGTACCATTAAGGGTAACATCAGGAAACATATTACCTGTACTGCAGCCTCCTCTGGCCTCAAAGACCATGACTTCACTTTTCAGTGGATTATATTTTAATCCATGTTGCTCAGTATATGCTACACAGATGGTAAGTAGTTTCTTTAGACCACATACTGACGCACTCAATAGCACCATGTCATCTGCGTAGCTAACGTTGTTTACATTGATACCGTCAATGTGACACCCTAGGCGGGTGCTACTGAGTGTCTCAATTAAATCATTCATGTACAGATTAAATAGGGTTGGCGAGGACAATCCCCCCTGCCTCACTCCGCACTCTAGCCTGTACAATTGCGACATGGCTCCCGACCATCGCACGCTGTTGACCTGGTTCCCATACCAATACTTGAAGATGTTGATAAGTTCTTCTGGTAGACTAGTGTTTTCTAACTTTTTCCATAAGATATCATAGGAAACCAGGTCAAAAGCCCTCGACAAATCTAGAAAGCATGCGTGTACTGCAGTTTGACGTTTGACATAGTATTTAACAGCGTGCTTAACACACAAAACTGCACTCTCAGTAGACAGTCCGGCTTTGAAACCGAACTGATTATCATGAATTTTTACATGTAGAGTTAGCTGCGAGTTCAACACGCTGTCAAACACTTTTGATATCACTGTAGCAAGAGATATGGGTCTGTAATTATTTTTATCTGACAGATCGGCAGTTTTATTTTTAACAATAGGTACTACAATTGTTTTAATCATTGCTTCAGGCAGGTATGAGTGACATAAACAGATGTTAAAGAGCATAGACAGCAATCTCGGTAGGTGGGGCCCCGCATGCTGCAAATGTTCTATACTCAAATCATCATAGCCGGGAGATTTACCTCTTGTCATTGATTTAATAATCGACTGCACATCTTTCGATGTACTTCTAAAACCTATGTTTTCACCACTACGAACATTGATTATAGACTGCGAACGCCCCAAGGGCGATTTGACCATAAATTGCTGTCTAAATAAATCGGCTATTTCTCCGGGGTCACTCACGCCGGCGACACACACAGGAACAGCCGGTTTGATATTAAGTTTATTTGTGGCTTTCCAAAATGACCGAAAATCATTTTTTGAATGGTGAGATGCCAATATATCCAATTTCAACTGTTCTTCGTGGTTTTGACACCATTTCAAGCGACCTTTAAAGATTTTCCTAGCCTCCCACATTTCGTCATAAATGACACCCGAATTTGGTTTGCCATACCAACACCATAAAGAAAATTTTTCCTTAGCTTTTCTGTGTGCGTCGCCAACGTGCAAGTTCCACCCTATAACAGGTCTCTTTTTGTTATGTGCACGTTTATTATGTTTACTGTACAACGCCGCATCCCTAATTGCATTTACAATATCGTTGTACAAATTATCAATAAGTGTTCGGTGCTGGACAATATTACAAGTTTTATCTGCACAATTGTTAAATTCGTGTGGGAAATCAATGTTACCTAAGGGCTCATGACATTTACTCATATACTGATTAACTTGATCTGCACTTCTTTCCCCCCATATTACATTATTTACAGTCGGTCTATATGCAGGTACCTTAGGCGGAACTATATTTAGTTTACACTCCAATATTAACGGGAAATGGTCTGACCACAGTACATCATAATTAATGTAAACATTGTGCACTGATGGCAGAGCTGCCTTAGAAACTAAACAATGATCAAGCCATCTCTGTGACCCGTTTACCTCACTCACGAACGTAAAAGAATTAGGATCTAACAATTCTACGTCAATGCAAGTCCACTCCTGTTCCTCACTAAATAACGAAAGCTCGTTATAGAATTGTTCAGTAGGATGAGCATTAAGGTCTCCTAGTATGTAAACACAATCAATGCTACAACTGTCTATAATAGCGCTTACCGAACCGAGGATGTCCGTGAATTCCACTAGATTCACCGTCTTGTCCACAGGCATATACACGTTCACTACTAGTATAGATCGCTCAGGTAACATTATGCGTATAGCACTTAAACGCGGATTATTGCACTGCACTACAATCACATTTGGAAACACTTTTTGCCGCCACAGTATTGCTGTACCGCCGTAAGGTCGTCCTCGTAACATGCCTGATGACATGTCCACCGCCGACGTTCCCGTACTGCTGAACTCATCATCAATGCTACTCAAATATGACAGGTCACTGGGTAGCAGCCACGTTTCCTGAAGAGCCATTACGTCACATGTTTTGCACAGCTCACGTATCCCGTCCACAGAGCGCTTAACACTCTTACAATTAAAAGTAACAAATTTGTAAACTTCACTATCCATTTAATTTGATACTACGCCGTCAGCAGAAACTTTCGATGTTTCTGTCGAGGATTTCTTTTTGAAATGTACGAAGCGTCTAAAAAGTACGCCTTTTGGCCATAAGTTCTCATCTAAAAACATTGGCAGCTTTGATTCAGAAACAAAGAACTTAAAAGCCGCATAGTCACCCTGTTTCTTCATTACAATTTTCTCAAGAGTGACGATTTCGTTTGTTTTACTATAAATATATTTGCTTATATTTGATTCAGACGTCCCTTTGTGTATATTTGTAATAAATATGGGTATTTCTCTATCAGCCGCACGAAAATCGTATTTGTCGTCGACCGTACTGTTTCCAGACTTTCCCTTTAAACGACTATGTGATTTACGTTTTTGCACTAACGTCCATTCTTGCCTATTTACAACTTTTGTGTCATTTGACTGCGACAGTGCACTCGCATAGGTACATTTCTTCAAGTCAAACAGCTGATTGTCATCGTTATCGGCCGCCGGTGATGACTCATACACTTGCTGGATCGGTTGCACACTCGTTTGCACAGTGCTGCACGGCGGTGGTGGCGCGAAAGCTTCGCTCGTTTGCACATTATTTTGCACAGTGCTACACGGCGCCGGCGGTGGCGCTGGCGGCGCGGGCTCTTCGCTCGTTTGCACGATGTTACGCGGCGGTGGCGCGGGTGCTCCGCTCGTTGTGATATTGTGACTACCCTCTATGCAATTATTCCTAATAATACTTCTATAATTCAAATTCGATGATGACGCATTTGTGTCGTTTGAATCACAAGGGGAACAATCATTTAAATGCGATAATCCCATTGGTCCACTGTCTTGCCCGTGATAAGCATACGCACCGCCTCTTTTAACGTTTACGTTGCTAATAGAAGATGCAGGGGCAGAATACATTGCATGTTGTAACTGTCTCTCCACTTCTTCCTCTAATTGAGTGACAGTCACATACGAAGATTTAATATTCTTGATCTCCGATTGCACTACGATTAGGTCTTTTAGTAGTTTCGATACGTCCAGGTGATCGAAAGTAACTGGAGGCAGTTTCTCCAAATCGCGGGCGACAAACACTGGCATGACATCACTGTCTACGACCTTGAACAAGCTAATGATATCAGTCAAATCGCGGTTTTCTTTGCCTTGCCCTTTACGCACTCTTTTACGATATTCGTTAGGCAAAGATTCGAATAGCAACGACTTTGCTTCGTCAATTTGTTCACTATTGAAGGAGGACACACATATTTTAATTATACTATCTTCAGTTATAATCGAAATCTTATTTTGCACATAAGACAAGAGCTCGTTAATTACAATATTACAACTAGCACACTTCACTGTTGTCGACATTATTGAAAATAATCGCAGAGTTCGCGACACCGGAATTACGCTCGCTAGCGATCGCTGCGCGCGCGCGACTGTTTATTTTATGACGCGACATGTTTATTTTTATATTGTTTTATGTGTATAATGTACCGTATTAATTTTACGTTTGATTTGTGTGTTTTATTTTGAATTTTTTTGTAAAAAATTGGGGTGTGTTGTGTAGGGACTTTGTAAGTATGAATGAAATGATGTATCAGCGGTATTGTGTGCAAGCGAGAAGTATGTTAGCGTCACCGGCAGTTACTGCGCGCTGTCCGGTCAGTACGAACGTTGTTAGGCTTTGGGACCCTTTCGGACAATAAAAACTAAGTGACAGTGTTATTCGTCGTTTCATTCAGCGCCAGTAATTCCCAATGCATATATGAACACACACGCATCCTAAAATATCGTTAACATATGCAATGAAGTGAAGCGGGCCAAGTACTGATCCTTGGGCCGTACCTACATTAGCCGTCACGGTCTTGCTAAATGTATTATTAATATTAACACAGTATGTTCTGATCTGAAGATAATTTTCACACAATTTCAACAGAGGGCCTCGAACACCAGAGTTGTCTAGTTTTTTAACAAGTCTGGTATGATTTAACGTATCGAACGCGCGTGACAAGTCCATGAAGAGGGCTAGGACATGTTTTTTACTGTTCAGGAATGAGTTTATGTCGTCAGTAAATTGAGATAGAAGAGACATTGCGTTTTTTTTTGGTTGGAAGCCAAATTGATTTTTACATATTATGCTGTTTTTATGATAAAAAGTATGAATTTGTTCACTAAAAAACTTCTCTACAATTTTATTAACGGTTGACAAAAGCGTTATAGGCCGATAGTTTGATACTTCATCTTGCTTACCCTTTTTATAGACAGGTCGTACGCAACCATGCTTCAATTTGTCTGGGTACTTCCCCGTATCAAGGCAAGCATTGATCAGATTGGCTATGGCAGTGGAAATTTTATCACTAATTTTTTTTATGTCTAGTACTTTGATACCATCTGCGCCTGGAGCTTTAAAAGTATTTAGACTGCTTATGATTTTGTTGATCTTGCATGGGGTTGCTTTTTTAACAAGCATACTCACATCAGTGCGTCTAAAGTATTCATTTTCATTGAGAATTTGTTTATTGCATTTAGGTACTAAATTGTGTACTGAGTTTTGAAACTCATTAACGAATTTGTTAGCAATTTGTTGAGATGGAAGATCATGAAATGCTTTGGAAATTATTTGGTCAATCGAGTATTTAATTCTCCCACAAATTAAATTAACCAATTGCCAGAGTTTTTTAGGGTTGCTATAATTATTTTTGATTGATTTTTTATAATAGTTGTTTCTGTGATATTCGAGAACTTTGTGGGCCTTGTTGCGGGCCTTATTGTACTGTAATCTAAGACATATATTAGTTGGATCCGATTTCCATAGACCAAAACTGATCCCTCTTTTCACATAGACGTAAAATATTTTCGTTGACCCAGGGCAGTTTAAAACGAGGGTAAGTATCATTTTTAGTATATTTGGATTTTTCAATAGCTTTTTTGAAGTTGTCGTCTATGAACTTAAAGATCTGGGTAGGGCAGTCCATACCTTCAGTAAGAAACCAATCAATACTATTCAGTTCTTGGTGGAATGTCCCGCTGTTGTTATAGTGTAATCTCGGCAACTTCCGAGCAGCCTGTATATGCGTTCGTAAGTTGTCAGTAGTGCAAGCGATCAGTGTGACGCGATGATCCGCCAGAACAGTAGATGACGTGTTTGCTGTCGTCAGAGGAAGCCAACATGATGTGGATCAGTATATGGGGGGGTACCTTAACTCCATTCATCCGAAGATGAAATTTACATGCAAAATGAAGACGGATAGATCGTTGTCATTCTTGGATATTAAGATAACAGCGCGAGCTGATGGATCGCTATCACACTGTGTACACCGAAAGCCCACACACACTGACAGATACCTGCATGCTACGTCACATCGCCATCCTCTGTGGTGTAATAAAAGCTTAGATTAGGATTAGAGGACTATAATTACAGAAAAGCGGTAGAAAACTTAAAGAAAATAAACCTAGGAGGTAATTTATGTGCAGCGTAGGTGCGTCGCGATGCCACTTACGTAGGTAGAACTGCAGCGTCGGTGCGTTGAGATGCAATGTCGGTGGGTAAAGATGAGGCGTCTGGTGCGTATGAGATGCATCGACGATAGGTAGGCTGCAGCGTCGGTGCGTATGAGTTGCAACGACGATAGGTAGGCTGCAGCGTCGGTGAGTATGAGATACAACGACGATAGGTAGGCTGCAGTGTCGCTGCGTACGAGATGCAACGGCGATAGGTGGGCGTCGATGCGTGTAAGAGGCAACGGCGTTAGGTTCGTTGTTCAAGAACTTTCGCTTCACTCCTTACTCTCGGAGAACAGTCGCTTCACTCCTTACTCTCGGAGAACTGTCGCTTCACTCCTTACACTCGGAGAACTGTCGCTTCACTCCTTACTCTCGGAGAACTGTCACTTCACTCCTTACTCTCAGATAACTGTCGCTTCACTGCCTTTTCTTCAGACTTATCCTCATAAAGAAATCTCTCTAGAAGCATTCAAAATTTTAAAGCGTATCCTAATTCAAATTTAGTATTTACTTAACCAAATTACACACAGCCAGTTTGGAATGACAGTACAAACTGTATACCATATCATAGAAACCATGAAAATATTTGTCGAAATGATAGTTACGATTTATCAAAAAATTATTGTTTACAATAAATATTACAGAGATATTAGAGAAGAGATATTAATGTCAAAATAGCGAAATACATAACAAATGGAATATATACATAAGAGGTACGAATTAACACTACAAGGATATATACGTAAGAGCTAAGAATTATCACTACAATCCGTAATGAGTCATTGAAAAACAGAGCCTTTGATCTCTGTGACCCTGATCATGTGGAGCAAGAGCTAGTCCATGTTCAGGAGGTACTCAAGAAAAATGGATATCAGGTGTACCGAAGAATGAAGCATATCCCGAAACGTGACAAACCTCAGGAGGTGAGCAGTTAATTTGCTTATTTGCCCTACGTCAGAGGAGTGACAGACAAGATCGGATCAGTAATGAAAAAGTACTCGATTCGTACGATCTACACAACGATGGCTAAAGTGGGTTTGGTGGGCACTACGAAGGATATTATACCTCTGCAGGTGTGTACAAAATTGATTGCAGCTGTTATTACAAAATTGAGTGCAGTTTGTACATTGGCCAAACAAAGCGAACTATAGCGGAAAGGCTAAAAGAACACATCGCAGCAGTGCAAAACCGGCAAACGAACAAATTGGCAATTGCAGAACACATACTGCAATCGAACACCAATCACTGGATTGAGTTTCATCGTCCACAAACCCTCTCCACCGACCGCAATTTTTATTCAAGAATTGTGAGTTAAGCGATTGAAATAAAAAAACATAAAACTTTTAATCGGGAAGAGGGCTTTAAACTATCCGTGACGTGGAATCTAGTGATTCGTAAAACACAACCTCGTATTAGTTCGCAATCGGTTAACATGGACACAACCAGTGTAGTGTGCAGTGCCCCTTACTTTTTAAGAAACAAAAAAGTGAGGGTAGATGAAGATTCATCGGCCTTACGAAGTTTTTACATCGCTGCGACTGTCCGCTTGTGACCACGGCCGGTGCAACCTGGTCGAAACGTCAAGCAATTTTAAGGTTAACAATACGCGTTAATTCCCGTATAATAAATATTCCTATGTATATATTGTGTTACTAAATATGTTTATCAAAATGTCTCGTACGAATTCGAACATATTATGAGACTATTTTGATGATAAAGACAATGTGACAGATAAAAAACAAAGTGTCGTATTTGGGGTGAAGACGAAGATGAGAAAAAGAGACATTTGGATGCGTACACCACTGTGGTTTCTCCGCAGCACGACATTCTAACGCCACAGGTAGCTTCGTTACCATCTACCTCAGTGATGCAGCACAATACTGCTGGTATCATTTCGACAGATGCGGTATCGACAATACCCATGGTTTCACTAACGGTAAGTGCTTCTATATCAACATCTACGATAGGCGTCTTGGCTGTTTCAAAGCAGCAACAAACCATTGAAAGGTTCGAGGCCATAAAAAAAAACTGAATCGAAACGCAAAATTGATAACGACTTGCTGGATTTGTTCATTGACGGATATCAACCGTTTACTTCGGTTGAAGAAAGAGCGTTTAAAAAGTTTGCAAGCTAGATTCCCGGATATCAACTACCGAGCCGAAAAGCTATTTCTAATGTAATGATTCCAGCTCTATACAACCAAACTAAAAAAGCACTAAAACATAAATTGGATCCAATTTTAAGTAATAATATGATGTGTTGTCTCACAACTGATTTGTGGACCTCGAGGGCTAATGAGGCTTACATTGACGTAACCAAAGAATTTGACCTTGAAATGGTATCAGAATGGGGCCTTACTAATAAAATTAATTTTGTCGTGGCTGACAACGCCGTTAATATTCAAAAAGCACTTGATTGAAGCATTATGGGTGTTACGGCCATACCCTAAATTTAATAGTGCAGGATGCCATTAAAAGAGGTTTACAATATTTTAGAGAAAGTAAAAAAAAATGTCTGGCACTTCAAGAGAAGCAGCACGGCTTTAGAAAAATTGTTAAAAGCGTAAACAGACGATCCCGGATTGTGTTCCTAAACGTCTGATTCAGGAAGTTACGACCCGATGGAACTCAACTTTCCACACGATCCATCGCTTTGTGGAATTAGAGCAGGAAGCTTATTCCCAAAAGTTGATCGGGAAAGTGTCGGTCGAAACGAACGCTCACCGAACACCGAACCCAATACCCACCACCAAAGTTGTTCGATGATGATGGACAGATTACGTTAGTTGTCGATACATAGCCAAACGGTCGGATCTAGAGTAGTAGTGTCGCGCAACGGATTATTATCATCGAAAAACCGATAACCAACAGAAAAATTTAAATATACTGGTATTCTTACGAGATCAAAATTTAATTTTAATTATGGATAAGCTTTTCTGCTTTAAATATACCGTTACGTTTAAATAAATAAAATTATTACCACCAAAACACAATATTTTTATTAAGTGTCAAAAATCTTAAATCCATATTATTTTTCATAATAATTTGACAACTTTGAGAAGTGACAATTTGACGTCAATGAGAGTGAGTTCGCGCCGGCAGTTGAAGATTTTCAAACAGTTGTATAAAAATTTTTAAACAGTAAGTAAAGTAATTATTGTATATTATCGTTGTTTTAAAACGTGGACATTATTTACCTGTTTACAAGTTGAAGGCAAATATACATAGGAAAATGTTATTAGACTTTATCAGTGTAAAATATTTTATTGAACAACCAGAATATGTTTTTTCTTATCTAACAAGTGATTTATATTTAATTAAAATTAGACTACCATACACGAAGAGAAAATCACTCAAGGAGTGGCCTACAGTTAAATAAATTATTAGGTACATTCTACTAATATGATTTTTAATGTAAATATCTTACAGATGTCTAATACAGCGACTGCCGTGCAGATGGAGGCGATGCTACATTTTTTAGCTAGCCGCAAGGATCTAGCTCGCGAGATAGTTAATAGTGTGGAGGGGCGGGCGCAATCGAAAAGACTGTGGGACAGCCTAGCTAAACAATTTATCAGCCTTGGGGGTGCTATTAAAACTGTGCAACAGTGGAAGAAGGTAACCTTTATATTATTGGAATGTATTATTTTGTACATTACTAACGGCCCTGGCTTTGCATGGAGTTTTCTTCCTTTCGGCTGACAATGTCTAGTCTCTTATAATGTCCATTATGCTAGAGTCCAGTCCCGTAATTTCTAGTGCCTCATAATGCGTCCAGCGTATAACTATATCAAATGGCTTATAGTGTCCTATCAACTGAAAGGACAATCAATTGTAAGAAGTTGAGACCAGTTATATTCAGAGAGTTTTCTAGCTACTAACTGTGTATTAATGACATACCGTAGGTGCGAGCGAGAGAGCTGCGAGACTATGCATCCTATGTTATTGAGTGCGATATATCGGACCACCATATGGTTGGAGTATCAGTGCCGTTATCTGTGACGCAAGCTAGGAGTGACGTTAAGGACTTGGACCTACGGTATGTCATTAATACACAGTTAGTAGCTAGAAAACTCTCTGAATATAACTGGTCTCAACTTCTTACAATTGATTGTCCTTTAATTATGTACGATAAATTATATTGTATTAAAGATATTTATAATGTTTGCAAATACACACATCAAAAGTGTCTAGGGATCAACATATATTTTTGCAATAACTTTTCTCCTGATTGATTTTATTTCTTTTATTTCTTTAAGGATTCATCAAATAAAGTGTTTTCGTTTGTCACAGTAACGATAAACCAAGTCACCTTTGCATTAATAAAGAAATTTGCCATTTTCCTAATAAAGGGATTTTTGACATTTGAACCACTGACATTAAAGTTCGAAAAAAAGACTGAAATAACAGTTTTCTTTAAAATTTTATTGGGTAACTTAAACAATTAATAATCCGTGTTTCTACCGCGAACACTAACAACACAAGAACATCGGTTTGGCATACTCAAAATGAGTTCATCCAAATCACGCTGTGGAATGGCCGCCCATGTTCGTTGCAACAACAAAAAAAGGTCTTCTTGCGACTGGATACCCTCCATATTCGGCAGAGCTCTTCTCTGTAGCATATCCCATGCATGCTCAATCGGGTTCAAGTCTGGCGACTGAGCAGGCCAGGGCAGGACATTGATGTTAGCTGCGGCGAGAGTCTGTCTTACAACTCTTGCGGTGTGCGGTCGTGCATTATCATGCATTAACTGAAATAAGGGACCGATTTGCACTTGTAGAGGAACGATGACGTCTGATACAATCGTCTCAGCATAAATTTGAGCGTTGAGGTTGCCTCTGATCCAAATCAACTCAGTTCTTCCGCCGATCCAAATACCCGCCCATACCATGATGGTTCCACCACTATAAGGATGGACTTCCTGGCAGGATTTTAATCGCTGTTGGCGTCCAGGGGTTCTCCAGTGTCGTCTACGTCTTGTATCCGGTCTCATACCAAAACGAGACTCATCAGAAAAGCACACGAAACGCCATTGTTCTTCTGCCCAATTTCTGTGTTCAAGAGCCCATTGATATCGAATCCTACGATTGTGCATTGCTATAGGTGGTACCCGTAGCAGTCTTCGGGAATGAAGGTTCACTTCATGCAAGCGGTTTCTGACTGTTTGGTCGCTAATTAAGTTCCCTGAAGAGTGATGAAGCCTCACGGCTAACATCATGGCGGTTATTGTTGGACCTCTTCGAGTTAAGATTTGAATGTATCGGTCTTGTCTCCGTGTGGTGCAGCGATACCGTCCTCCATGGCGCTCAGCCACGGTACCAGTGCTTCGGTAACGTGTCCAAAGTCGACTGATAACACTCTGACTTGTATTCAGAGCTAAAGCCACAGTACGTTGCCGGGAACCAGCTTCTATCATTCCCACGGCTCTGAGCATTTCTTCCCTGCTTAAATGACGTCGCCGCTCCATAATAACGTTGGTTTTAATCAGTAGTAGGGAAACAGTAGCACTAATAATGTCTTCAATGCGTTGTATGTTTTTATAGGGAAAATATTGACAGCTGATTTTCATCTTTTACTCGAATTTGATTCACAGTTCCTGATTCAAATTATGAAATGCACCAAAAAGGATCCATATAAATTTATAAAATCATAAATTTATTACAAAGCCACATCTCAATCTCAAGAAATCCGCATAAAAATGCTTGATCCCTAGACACTTTTGATGTGTGTATGTACTACCACAGTCTACAAAACGTGTCACACAACCATGGATAAGAAAGAGTTTACATTATGTGTTATTACGTAGGGGTAAATTATTTAGAGAATGAAAGAATGTGCTCAGTAACAACACAAAAAGATTAGAATATACGCAATTTAGGAACAAAGTAAATAAGTTAATATATAATACAAAAAATAAGCATAGGCAAGAAGAAATTAGGAAATGTCTAGACATCCGAAAAAAATCTGGGACAAAATTAATAGTTGGTTAGGTAGAAAATAGTAGTATAGATGAAATTATTAAAAAAAATTTTGGTAATAAAGATAGAATGTCTAAAAATTTATTACATTAAGTAATACATTTTCAGATACATTCACTGAAGAGATTAAAAATATAAAGCATGTCTGTAGTTTAAAATTATTGAACAGAAATCAGTATGTTACGGACAGTAATGTAACATTTCGGTTCAAACCAGTCTCGAGCCAATCAGTTTGTAAACTCATTGACCGGATGAGCAGTGATAAGGCGCCGGGTAAAGATTCAATTAGAATTATTGACTTAAAAAATATTGAACCAATAATCTCACCGGTTTTGGCACACTTTGTCAACATGTGTTTATCTAAGGGGGAGTATCCAAGCTTTCTTAAAAAGCTATAATTAGACCCATTTTTAAGCAAGGTATCCACTCAGAGTATTCTAACTACAGGCCGATTGCTGTTTTATCCGTAATCAATAAAATTGTAGAAAAAAAATTGATAGAACCATTTGCTCTCAGACACACAACATGGGTTTAGGCGCGGCCGCAGCACTGCGACAGCCCTATCACATTTTTCTGAAGAAATAAATAGAAGTTTGGACGAGGGCCACCAGGTGTTGGCGCTATTTATAGATTATAAAAAAGCGTTCGATACTCTGGACCATGAGGTACTACTGCAGGCTATGTCGGAGTGTGGTATCAGGGGGTCGACGAATGATTGGCTCAGGAACTACCTTAGTGGCAGGACTCTGCAGACCAGTGTCGCAGGTGTGGTAGGACGAGAAACAGCCATAACCATGGGTGTACCGACCGGCTCGGTTTACGGCCCAATCGGCTACATCATGCACGTAAACAGCGTGAGTAATGTAGTGGCCAAATGTAGGGTCTATATGTACGCCGTCGACATGTGTCTTCTGTACTCCTCTAAGAATGCACAAGAAGCCAGAGCTGTGCTGCAAGCAGACTTTGACAACATCACCGCGTGGGCTCATGATAACGGTATAATATTAAACATGAACAAAACGAAGGTAATGCATGTGCACTCTCCGCATAATCTTGTAGCGAAGAGTATTCATAACTCGGATATAAGTATTGTGGGTCATACGTATGCCTGTCTGCACGCAAGGATGGTTAACTGTACCTGTCAGGAGTTAGAGTATGTCAACA
This sequence comes from Herminia tarsipennalis, assembly GCA_945859575.2. Lineage (NCBI taxonomy): Eukaryota > Metazoa > Arthropoda > Insecta > Lepidoptera > Erebidae > Herminia > Herminia tarsipennalis. Next base: position 9,163,355 of record OX243849.2, on the reverse strand, counting down.
AGTTCAAATATCTCGGTCTGTGGGTAGACAAAAACATGAACTAGAGGACGCATGTTGATAGTATATGTACAAAACTTAGATCGGTATTATGTAAATTTTATGCCTTAAAAACACCTTTAAGTAGAAAGACCCTACGTGTCATATATTTTGCTTTTGCAGTGCTAGTACTGTTGAGCTACGGCTTAAGTACTTATGGGCGTACTTTCAAAACATATTTAAATAGCATAAAATCACTGCAAGTGCGGTTTTTGAAGCTTCTCGTTGATTTCAAAACAAAACGAGAATATAGTGAAGATTATAATCAATTATTTTCTGTCTGTAAAATACTTCCTGTTCCGAAAAGGTCAAGTACTTGTTGGTACTGGAACAATACTATTGTGACCAATTTAAAGAACACGTGCAGAACACCTATAATACCAAAAGTGTTAAAGAAAGAAAACTAGTCCGACATTCAGTCAACAACTATTATTGCGACAGAACCAACAAGTACTTGATTCCAATAATATTTAATAAAATAGCCTGGCTTAGAGATAACTAAGACAAATTGAGTAAATATCGCTTGAGAAATAAATTACGACATTTTTTACGAATAACGAATTTGAGCTGCCGCACATTTATAAATATCAAAGGTACAGTAAAACCGTCGGAGACGAAAACGTTAGCCGTTCGAAATTTTCCCACTCCGAGTACAGTTAAGGGAGTACAAAGTTTTTTGGGATTAACGAGATATTTTAGCAAATTTATCAGTAGGTGCTCTCTTATAGCACGACCATTGACTGACCTACTGAAAAAAGATAGTCAATTTCAGTTTAGGGCAATAGAGATGGAAGCGTTTGAGAAATTAAAGACGATATAATTTTAACACAGTCCCATTAATTAAAATAAATTAATGGGCCTGTGTTAAAATTTTATCGTCTAGGGGCTGAAACGGAATTACACACGGACGCATCGCGTTTAGGTTACGGCATAATGTTAATGCAGAAAGACTCTAATGACGGTAAATTTCACCCAGTCCATTATGCTAGCGGTAAGACGACCGAAGCAGAGGCGAAATATAGTAGTTACGAGTTAGAGGCGCTAGCCATTGTAAAAGCATTAGAGAAATTTAGGGTCTATTTGTTAGGTGTACATTTTAAGATTGTAACTGATTGTCAAGCATTGGCTGCAACGATAAAAAAAGAAAAGTTATGTTTACGAATTGCAAGATGGGTATTGTTATTGGAGGATTTCGACTATGAAGTAGTACATAGGCCGGGTAAGAGTATGATGCACGTAGATGCTTTGAGCAGAAATCCTCTCCCAACGATTTTTTATGTATGTGAAAATGACGCTGGCTTGATCACGCGGTTGTAAAGTGCGCAAGAGAAAGATAATGACCTAAAGAAATTGATAGGCGCTGCAACACGCAATGAAGCCAACGGATTCTTTGAAGAATAATTTACTGTATAAGAATGTAGCCGGTGAGGCGTTAGTAGTAGTACCTAAGAGCTTAGAGTTACAAGTAGTTAAAGCACGACCGAGGACATTTTGGAATAAGCAAAACTATAGCAAGGGCAACTATTGCATCCTATTAGCAAGGGCGATGTGCCTCTTGACACTTACCATATTGATCACGTGGGGCCAATTACTAGTACGTCAAAAGCATATAAATATATTTTGGTAGTCGTTGACGCATTTAGTAAATTTATATTGTTATACCCAACGAAGACAACGAATACTCACGAAGTACTCCAAAGATTACGTATACAATCTAGTGTCTTCGGAAATCCTAGACGAATTATTTCCGATCGCGGGACAGCTTACGTCCAAAGATTTTCATGAATATTGTGCTAGTGAGAAGATTGAACATTCCTTCATTGTAACGGGGATTTCACAGGGAAATGGACAAGTGGAGAGGGTAAATCGCATCCTCATTCCACTTTTATCTAAAATTACTGCTCCAACAGTGGACAATTGGTACAAGCATGTGAGCGCCGTTTAGAAATATTTAAATTCAACTCCAAATCGTAGTACAGGACCCCCTCCCCGGTTTTATCTTGATCCGAAACGATCGGGTTGATAAGCGTGGAGGTGGGGTTGCTATTTATCTTCGTAGCGATTTACCCTTTAAAATTATTGCTTCATCTCCTTCTAACTACGCAGCGTCGGCTGAGTTTCTCTTTCTAGAGGTTTGGGTCAAGAGAGTTAAAACCATTATAGGCGTGGTCTACTGTCCTCCTTCTGTGGACTATTACAATGGCTTAGAGTCCGTTTTAGAATCTTTGGGGTCCGAATATGAGCATTACATCATCATGGGTGATTTCAACACAGACCTCCTTGCACGCACTTCTCCTCGCTCTACTAAATTTCGCAACATTGTGGAATCTGCCAGTCTCCATATACTCCCACTTCAAGCCACTCATCATAACATCAACGGAATTGACACCTGGCTGGATATTATGCTTACTTCTTCTCCTTCTCTTGTTTCTTCTCACGGCCAACTTTCTGCTCCTGGTTTCTCTCTTCATGATCTTATCTTCCTAACTTATATTTTAAAACCTCCCAAACTTAAACCAAAACTTTTACTCATGCGTTGTTTTTCTCGGATGGACGTTAATAAACTACGTGAAGATGCTTCTGCTATCGATTGGGAAGACCTAGTGATATCGAGTTCGGTAGATAATAAGGTTCGCATTTTTAATGAACTCATTACGAATGTATACAACGTCCACGCGCCCATTAAAACAATTAAAGTAAAAAGGCCTCCAGCGCCCTGGATGTCAAAAGGTATTCAGATTGCTATTAGACGCCGGAATCGGTGTAATCAAATACACAAACACTAGAGAATATAACTCCGACTACATCTTCAGAGCTCAGTGAAAATTTGGAAACATCTCGTCGTGACCGCCGCATAATTGTTCCTAATCGCCGGACGGTTCGAGGTAAGAACCAACATTGTTGGTCAACCATAAAGGGACAGAGTCGAGGAAGGACATCTGCTATAAATATTATTCGCACAAGCAGAGGTCCAACGCGTATGTGCCGAAACATATATGACCCACTATTATGTTTCAATTTATTTGTCACCGACGAAATGGTCAATGAGATTGTGCGTTGGACGAATGCCGAAATCTCTCTAAAACGTCGTGTTAGCATGACGAAAGCTACTTTTAGAGACACTACCATTACAGAAGTCCAAGCTTTGTTTGGTATACTTACCCAGAGTGCAGCCATGAAGGATAACCACTTGTCTACCGATGAGATGTTCGACAGTAGTTATTCGGGTACTTGGTACTTGTCAATGATGAGTAGGGATCGCTTCGATTTTTTGATTAGATGTTTACGGCCCCCGTTACGTAATGAAGAAGGAATTATTTATAAATCAATGTACGAGTAAATTAAATTATATACCTGAAGAGCACGTCACCATCGATGAACAGTTATTGGGATTTTGAGGACGGTGCCCATTCCGTATGTATATCCCCAATAAACCAAATAAATATGGTATAAAAATTCCTATGATGTGTAGTAGTGGAACAAAATACATGGTAAATGCAATGCCGTACATAGGGAAAGCCACAAACACGAATGGGTTGCCACAAGGAGAGTACTATGTGAAGGAGTTATCTCGACCTTTGCATGGTACAAATCGCAACATCACCTGCGATAATTGGTTCACTTCGGTACCTCTCACGAAGTCACTTCTTCAAGAACCGTATGAACTGACCCTTGTTGGCACCATACGGTCTAATAAACGTGAGATCCCAGAAGAACTAAAAAACACCCGATCCCGATCGGTAGGCACTTCTATGAATTGCTACAATGGATGTCTGACTTTAGTCTCATACAAGCCGAAGCCTTCTAAGATGGTTTACCTATTATCATCTTGTGACGAAGAAGGTGTTATAAACCAAACGACTGGTAAGCATGAAATTATTATGTTTTATAATCAGACCAAAGGCGGGGTCGAGACATTTGACCAAATGTGTTCCACAATGTCATGCTCAAGGAAAACTAATAGGTGGCCAATGACAGTTTTTTATGGCATACTGAACATGACATTCGTGAACTCATATGTAATATATTGTCATAATGTGCTCTCAAAAATGAAAAGCCTCTGAATAGAAGAGAATATTTGAAAAAGGTAAGCACATTATCCGAACCGTGGATGACGTCTAGACTTGAGGCGCCGACTTTGACGAAGCGTTTGCGACATAATATTACGAGTATCATTTCAAAACCGGCTGTGCTGAACCTCCAAACAAGAATAGCTCTTCTTTGATTAACTTAATATGTATAGATGCGCGTTATACTAATGTAGTTGTGGACCATATTGTTGAGCTTGGGCACCATTCGTATATTTCATGCCACATTTTGATAAAATAGAAAAAGAAAAAAAAAGGGGTTAATAAAATAGAAAAAGAAAAAAAAAAGGTTGTTTATCGTCCTTTTAAAGATATTATTTTAACAAACTTTGATAAGGATCTAAATTTAATTCCATGGAAATATATTTGCGAGCTGCGAGATATTGATTCGATGGTGGCCGCCTTTAATGCACATAATATGTGCATTAAAGGCGGCCACCATCGAAATATGCCACTTTTATATTTACAAACATTTTAGAATTATAATGGTTTGTTACGGTATAACCGACACTAAACGAATAAAGTCATTTTTTCACTTACCCTGTGCAGTTTGGGTGCCGATGACTGGGCGCGAAGTGGCGTAGTGTCTGTTTTTCCCTAATGAATACGCGCATAACCCCGAAGTATGAAGTGACACTAGTGTCACCTAGCGAAATCTATGATAACTATTAAGAAAAGGGTTTTTGCAGATGATGTAGTTTTACCTGTAGATTTCAGATGTCGCCCTAAGTCGATTTCGCTAAATTTTGTTTAGTGTCATTTATGTTCTCAGAGTGCGATATATTAAATCTCTATGACCAATACAAAAACGTTTCCAGCTCATTTGTGTGACCCAGATGCGATAAATGAGGCTATTCTGGACGTACCGGGCAACCCGAACGTCACCTTTTCGCAGCTCACATATTTCGAACACCACATATATGGGCACAATACGTTCCACTTTAAACCCACTAATAAGTAAAGACATGATTCAGTTATCCCTTCCCCAATCGCTCACTTCAATAACAGCTATTGTTAATGAGTCTTTAAAAACTAACACCTTCTCTTGTCTATGGCAGAAAGCGATTGTGCGACCTATTCCCAAAAACCACAATCCAATAAGTTTCAAAGATCTTCCCGGCACAATAAGTATTTTACCGTGTCTGTCGAAGGTCCTGGAGCGCGTGGTGTACATGCAAGTCATGGAATATTTGGAGGTCAATTGTATCCTGCCCGAGTTGCAGTCTGGTTTTAGGTCAGGATGGGGAACTGCCACAGCTTTAGCTGACGTAGTGGGACGTGAATATCCTGGAGGCCCAGAATCGTGGTGAGGGCTCCATACTTACACTATTAGATTTTTCCCGCGCTTTTGATGCGATCAATGTAACCTTGTTAATATCGAAGTTGGCGTACTATGGCTTTGATAACGGCACCATAAATGGTTCAATAGTTATTTGACAAATTGGTCCCAACTCGTAGAAATACGTAAAGAAGATGGGTCCACGGCTGTTTCGAGTCCTCGTTTAATTACAAGAGTAATCCCTCAAGGATCGTTACTGGGTCCAATTTTATATATATTATATAGCGCGGATATTACAAGACACCTGCAAGAATGTAGATATCACATGTATGTAGATATGCGATGCGATTACGCATGCGCAAGGTTTTGTTTTCAAATACCGCGTCGTGGCCACGTCACACCATACCTTAATGACCATGATATATTAAAAATGCAGGCGAGAAGAACTATTCACCTCGTAAATTTACTCTTTGGTGTTATACACAAAAGTCAGCCTAAGTATTTGCTTGAAAAATTAACACGGCGGCAAGAAAATGCTATGCACTCACTGCGTTCGTCTGCGCATCCACTATCAACACCCCGACACAGAACGACAGCTTTTAGGAGTAGTTACACAGTTAACAGTTTATCACCTCCCTGTCGATCTAAAACAAGTAAAACAGTTTTCAAGACGTGTCTAAGAAAATTAATAATGGAAGAACAAAAATCATATATTTTAAACAAAATGTCGGCGCTTACCTATCAGTGTACGATCACATCGCGTTTTAGGTAGTGTCCCAATTGCTCCTTTTCTCCACAAACTGTGTGTGCCGAATATCCTGGCACCGAGCGTGGTCATAAATTGTGCATTTCTCGTAACACATACATAAGGTGTGTATTTCCTACAACAAATAGGTACCACGCGAAGGTCGCGTGAGTGCTAAGTCAGAAGACCCATGTCGTGCAGTCTCAAGATAAAAATTACATCACAGTCGAGTCCAAATCGGTTAAGTCCAGGCGCTCGCGCTGCTGCTAACGGCTCCGCGCTGCTGCTAACGGCTCCGCCCTCCAAATGCCGGCGAAAGAGAGACCTGGCGTGCAGAAATATGCGGGACGCTGTAATTGCTTGTTGTTTTTTACAGACATGGATTTATAACATTAGTAGGTACATAGTTAGCTTTCAAATGAAGTTAATATAAGTATTGGGTAGATACAGGTATTTTCTTTTTATTAAAAAAAAGATAATTAGCAATATGGGATTGTGTTACCATATTACTAGCAATCCTGTTAACCCCTCCAGCTAAGCTCTATGGGTTGTGTTAGGAGTGGGTTCACGTCGTTTGTGAGGACTCGGCGCAGCACACCCTCCAGCATTGTCCAGCTTGGGAGGGGCAGCGTCGAGTTCTCACTGCAGTGGTCGGAAGTGACCTCTCGTTACCGGCCGTGGTTCTGTCCATGGTCTGGGGCGAGGGGTCGTGGAATGCGGGCGCATCCTTCTGCGAGAACGTCATCTGGCAGAAGGAGGTGGCGGAGCGCGTCAGGGAAGAGAGCTCCCTGGCGGAGCGCGTCAGGGAAGAGAGCTCCCTGGCGGATCCGCTCCGTCGCCGGCGAACCGGGCGGCGTCGGCGCGCATATCTGCGCCTGATGCCGCCTTAGGTGAGGCTACGGGCGGGCGTACGGGGTAATCTGCCCTGTCCGCGGCCTTCCGTGGAGGCGCGGCACTTGTGTGTATCCAGGGGCCGCGTAGGTGTGAAATGCCCGGAACGCAACAACATCGCTTGCGGGCATTGCCACTGGGCGAGCCGCCGACGGTATAACAAATTCCGGCGGCCCGTTCGAGTAGGTGGCGAGCGATACACGGCGAGTTTTTTAGTGGGTGCAAACCCCACACTACCTCCGCCGCTACCACCGCTTCAATAATATATATATGATGTATAAGTTAATATATATATGAATGGGTACAAAGTATTATGCATAACACATTATTTATTTATTTAATACGACTGTTTTTATTTATTTGTTTTTATACTTGGTAGTTATGTACTTGACGGTGCAACATATGGCAACACTTGACATTCACTGTCATTCACGTCGGAAAAGAATGAAGGTAGTTGATCATTCTTGCGGAACGTCACATGGACGTGATGGCGGGGCGGCCATCTTGTAGGCAGTTCGCCGATGAGAGCCGTTTGCGCACCACGTGCCCGACGAATCGCTAATTTCCGACCCGATCATTTTATTTTTTCTTAAAGTGATATGTGGAATCAATTATTAGCTATTTAAATTAGACGCGTCTAGTATTATTTCGTTTATTAAATTATCTGTGGTGAAATTAAGATTTAAATTTAAATAATAATGGTAAAATCTAAACCTAGTGATCTCCCGGTGTTCGTGAACGATGGCAAGCTATAACCTGCGGCATCCTGAGCCTACATCAGAAGTGGGATGAAACACCCCAGTAAACCGGACGGAGACGCGTGCTCATATATAATTAAAAAAAAAAAAAAAAAAAAAAAGTTGCTTGTCGCGTGTGATATTTGTGTATTGTGTGGACGTGTTGGACGTTATTCTACGTCCAGTTTGGCCGTTTTGTGTCTACGGATCGGGTATATCCGGTTTCGTCGCGGATCTCTGGTATGTGAGTTGTCCTAAGTTGTTCATAGACACAGGTAAGTATTTTTTTGTTTTATTAACATTTTGAAGCCGAGTACTGTCGCATTCGAGAAAAAGTTGTCACTGAACTATGCAGTAAACGAGTAAATAAGTATCGCTAGTAAGCGTAGCGAAAATGTTCAAATGTTATCCGTATAGTGTTGTGTGTAAAATGCTTCGTTATATATTTTATCTCGCGTGTGTAGTCCCGTTACGTTAAATAATTGTGGGGCGCAAGAAAGTGTTATTTCATTTCGCAATTGAGCCGAGTAGATGCAGTATTCAAACAATTTTGAAACCGTTTAATTCAATTAATTTTCGGTTTTCCTTGCATTTGGTGTATAGCTTCTCATGTGACGTGACGAGTGGCTAGTTGGAAATTCTCTTTCGTTTAAATTTAGTAGTGTTTATGCTGTCCTTATCACTACCATATGCCAATCAACCGTTAATAGTAATGTGAACATTTTAACTTGTGTGAATATTGATAACGTCGAAAATCTTTAACACGCCATAGTGATTGGACGTGAAATTTTATTCATGCTGCATGGCTGTTAAACCGTTGGCGCCGTTACTAATGTCCCAAGCTACTATTAGTACCTCTAATACTGGTTCCACCGAGAGGTTCAGTGCTGGGTTCACAGAGGGGTCTAATGTGGGGCCAATGTGGGATCCATCGAGGGGTCCACCGTACGGGTCAATGGGGTCATCAATAGTGGTTCAGCTGTGGGGTCGACAATGGGTCAACTGTGTGTCAACATTGGGTCAATTGCGAGGTCAATTGCGAGGTCAACTGTGGGTCAACAGTGGGTCAACGGGGTGTCAACTGCGGGGTCTACTATGGGGTCTAATACAGTATCTCTGGTTAAGCAGTAATGGTACCACTGGATAAGTGGACATGTTTCAGTATCGTGGATAAAACAGTACGAATCTGTCGCTAATTATGTGATGGGTTGAGTGGAGCTGGTTGAGTGCTGTTGTAGCATTGTGTTGTGGAGTACTGGTTGAGTACTTCCTGGATTGCTGGTTAAGCAGTTATGTAGAACACGGTAGAACATGGTAAAATACTAAATATCACAGAATAAGAAAGAAGAACACGGTAGAACACAGTTAAGTGCTATAATTGTGACAGTTGCAATGCGTAATATTATTTTATGCAATAGTTCCGATTGGGTAGGTATTAAAGGGTCGGTTACAAACGATACGGTCGTCTTTGTAGGCAGTTTGAATTGATTCAATTAACCTGATATAGTGGGCTCCAGTCAATCACCCAGTGTTTAGCGTGAATAGGGTAGGAGAATGGGAGCAACCGTTTATGAGTTGAGGTGTATGGTAGAAGGTGGTAAGGGGCTGCTCAGTCCTACTAGGATTTGAGCGCTGGTCTAACTTACGTATTATTGACTTGACCTGTGTAAGGATGACTAGCCTGCGTGGCAATGACTTGCCTGTGTGGCAATGACTTGCCTGTGTGGCAATGACTTGCCTGTGTGGCAATGACTAGCCTGTGTGGCAATGACTAGCCTGTGTGGCAATGACTGTTTGTATGATAGTCACTGGGATAACTATGTTTGTGTGATAGTCACAAGGGTGACTATGTGTATGATAGTCACAGGAATGACTATGACTGTAGTTGCAATAGTACCAATGTTTAATGTCGATCAAGATTAGATTATTTTTATCATGTTCTGTAATAGTTCTGATTTGTTCAGGCAGGATAGTTGAGCGGTACCTATATTGCGGTATAACAATAAGCAGTGCGTCGCCATAAGCATGAGACTGTTAGGTGCTGGTTCGGTTTACCCACTGGTAGTACGAAATCTACTATTACTAAGTACTCTCCAACAGAACTGTAGTGAGGTATTCGCGCACAATGATTAGGTATGTTTAAGATCAACCAATCTATCAATCTAGAACTAATTAAATAACTCACTGTGACGATTAGAATAACTCGTTAGATTTAGAGACCATTTGAAATAATGCCTCGGAGAATAACCAAAAAGCTGCTGCAGCAGATGCTCGTCGATTTGATCGCGGTCGCGCTAATCTAACCATTAGCCGAAGGTGATTTTGTTTTTATTAACGGGTGAACAGCATCATACTAAGTTAGATAGGAAGTATAAGGGACCGTTTTTCATAACGTCCGTATTAGAAAAAGACCGCTATGAATTAAAAAGTGTGAGCAGTCCACACCGCGTCTTCAATTATCCACGTGAGTATTTGCGTTTAGTACCTCGGGGGCATACCGTTTTATTAGAAATAGCTGCTAGATTAATGAATGAAGAGGAGGCCAAAACGGCGCTGGAAAATGTTGAAGGGAGTCGATCTGACGGTAATTTCCTCTCATCTCAAAGACATAGTGACCATGACGATAGCTTACTTGTCAGAGATGATACCTTGCATAGACTCGGACACAGCATCAGCCAATTCAGAAACTCTTACTGCCGGACTCAGTGTATGCAGTGATCCCGACACACTCAAAGTGCAACATGGAGTGGAAATTCATAGTGAGCAGTAGTTGTTAAATATAATTGTAATGTTGTAATTATGTGATTTTGAACCTGGTCGAAGGGACCAAGGTCCATGCCGCCTGTAGGGCTGGTCGAAGGGACGCACTCATCCGGTTCAGTTGTGTGTTGGTCTAACTGGTCGAAGGGACAGTGTCGTCCGGTCCACGCCGCTTGTAGGGCTGGTCGAAGGGACGCACTGTTCGAAGGAACAGTGTCGTCCGGTCCATGCCGCTTGTAGGGCTGGTCGAAGGGACGCACTCGTCCGGTCCAGTTGTTTGTTGGTCCAACTAGTCGAGGGGATAATGTCGTCCGGTCCACACCGCTTGTGGGGCTGGTCGAAGGGACGCACTCGTCCGGTCCAGGTTGCTGTCTGAAGTTATTAACTAATAGAAAATTATCGTTCGGTCCACGTTGCACTTTGGAGCTGGTCGAAGAAACACACCTTTTGTGTGAAGTATGATAATTAATGTGATCGGAAAGCTTTCATTGACTGCACATAATCAGGCTGTTCGTCAGGGATGGACGAGCGTTGTTTCAGGACGACCATAATGTATTATCGCCCGAGGACGGTCGAATGTCAGTCTGGCCGTGACGGTGCAACATATGGCAACACTTGACATTCACTGTCATTCACGTCGGAAAAGAATGAGGGTAGTTGATCATTCTTGCGGAACGTCACATGGACGTGATGGCGGGGCGGCCATCTTGTAGGCAGTTCGCCGACGAGAGCCGTTTGCGCACCACGTGCCGACGAATCGCTAATTTCCGACCCGATCATTTTATTTTTTCTTAAAGTGATATGTGGAATCAATTATTAGCTATTTAAATTAGACGCGTCTAGTATTATTTCGTTTATTAAATTATCTGTGGTGAAATTAAGATTTAAATTTAAATAATAATGGTAAAATCTAAACCTAGTGATCTCCCGGTGTTCGTGAACGATGGCAAGCTATAACCTGCGGCATCCTGAGCCTACATACTAATTTATTTATTATATTTTTATTATATTTAATTCCTAGCTTGGCTTGGCATCCATACATATTATACTGGGTGGCGCAAAAGTACTGGCACTAAAGAAAATACTTTTTTTTTTTTTATATGACATTTTCTGTCATTCTGTTGTTGAAAATTGTGTAGTGAACAAATGTAAAATACACTGAAAATAAACATGGACCGTTTTACTCCCCAAGAACGTGGAATAATTGTGTCAATGTTCTTACGGAATAATTCATCAGTGATAAGAACACAACGTGAATTTCGTCGACGATTTCCCCACCGTCCGGCACCGATTGGTCGCACAATTCGACGCTTTGCCACACGCCTTGAAGCAACTGGCTCAACATTGGATAGACCTAAGTCTGGGAGACCAAGAACAGGCCGTTCAGCTGAAAATATCGATGCTGTGCGCGAAGATGTGGAAGAGTGTCCAGAAACATCAACGAGGCGACGTGCCACGCAATTGGGCATTTCCAGACGGACCCTGCAGCGTATTTTGGTGAAAGACTTAAAGATGTTCCCGTATAAAACTCAAATGACTCATCAGCTGCTGCCTGCTGACCACCGAGCTCGTCTAGATTACTGCCAGCGCGTCATAAACCTCAACCTTGAAGAGGATGATTTTCCTTCAAAATTGGTTATGAGTGACGAAGCGCATTTCCATCTCTCAGGGCATGTCAATAAGCAGAATACTCGGTTCTGGGGCACTGATAATCCGCGCATTATTCAAGAAACACCTCTACACCCACTAAAAGTTACTGTATGGTGTGGCATCTGTGTTGACAGAGTGATCGGACCCTATTTTTTCGAAGACGCTGGAGGCAATGCGATAACTGTCACTGGAGAACGCTACAGAACCATGTTACGTGAGTTTTTGATACCCAGTTTGGACGAATTGGGGCTGGAGCACATCTGGTTTCAACAAGACGGCGCTACGGCACACACAGCGCGCGACACTATGGACTTAGTGAGGGACGCTTTTCCAGGCCGAGTTATCTCTCGTTTTGGCGATTTGCCTTGGCCTGCAAGATCACCCGATCTGACCAGTCCAGACTTCTTTCTTTGGGGTTTTTTGAAATCTCGGGTGTATGTGAACAAGCCACAGACTCTCGCAGCTCTAAAAGAAAACATTCGTCAAGAAATAACGAACATATCGCAGGAAGTGTTACGGCAAGTTATGCAAAATGTCATAAATAGGGCTCAAATGTGTATCAACTCTGGAGGTCACCATTTAAAAGACATCATCTTTAAATCCTAATGGTACGAAATTTAATGGCACAAATATACATTTAAAAAAATCTAAATGTAGTTTTCTAATTTAGAAAAAATGTTATAGCTGAACCAAATAGGGTCTTTACTTTTGCGCCACCCAGTACATAGGTAAATGGTGTAATTGAAAATCAGCGTTGCAAGTTTGTCTCGAAAACTCGCAACATATATGCTGAATGGGACCATTTATTGTCATATCTATGACGTGCCAACTGAACTCATTGTAGGTTTATGTTATTAAGTTTTATTTAAGGTTTTTAATTTTGTATTTTTTATTTTTTTATGTAGGTCAGTTGTTGAACCGTGAACCAACCAGATACACTGAGCCACCGCCATATTGGCAAAACTGCGACGTTGCCACTCTTACCGAACTTGCTATTACATGCCTCGTTGGCGCCCTTCCCCTCTCCCGCAGTGAGCCGGCGACTGCGGCTTGAGCGTGACGTGTGATAGCGGTTTGTTTGTTTCTCGCCAAAAAAACGAAGTATTTTTACGTAAGTACCTTGATTTTTGTACATTTTGTTATTAATGATAGGAACAAAAGCTGTATGGTGTCAAAATGGTTGTAGCTTTAGTCGTTTTATGAGCATTTTACTTTGTGACAATTCAGAGTATAAACTATTTTTTTATTTGTTGAATAGTGTGTGTATTGAACAGTGCCATGTTGAAAATCAATCATATATTTGTTTGTTCTAGGATGCCAAGACCAAAAAGTAAGGAACGGAAAATAGGAAAACACACAAAAGAGGACATGATGTCAGCTTTACAAATGGTACAAAATGGTAACTCCATTAGAACGACAGTAAAAGCCTGTAAAATTCCGTACCCTACATTGCGCCGTTACGTGAAAAACAAAAGAGAACATGGTGATAATATATCACTTACACCTAGGTACGATATTAATAAAGTGTTTACTGAAGAACATGAACAAATATTATTAAAATACTTCAAGGACTGTGCACTAATGTTCTACGGTTTAACTGTCAAAGAATGTAGGAAGGTGTCTTATGAAATGGCAATGCGTAATGGCATCAAAATGCCAAGCTCATGGAAAAGAGATCAAATGGCAGGTTTGGAATGGTTTCGTTTCTTCAAAAAAAGACATCCTGATATTTCGGTGAAGAAACCAGAAGCTGTAAGTCTCGCACGAGCTACCTTATTTAATCTTGAAACTGTGGCAATATTTTTTAATCATTTGGAAGAGTTGCTGAAACGAGAGCCTAGAATCGCAGATGGAACTCGCATATTCAACCTTGACGAAACCGGCACGACCACCGTCCCGAAAACCTCAGAAAGTTGTGGCTCCAGCAGGAGCTAAAGTAGGTAAAGTCACAAGTGGAGAAAAGGGCACTCTTGTCACTACATGCTGTATGGTTAGTGCTACAGGCCACGCCCTGCCTCCAACTATAATATTTCCTCGGAAAAACTTTAAAAACTTGATGATGCACGGTGCACCTCCAGGTAGTTTAGGGCTCGCGAATCCATTAGGTTGGATGACTAGTGACTTATTCGTGGAGGTGATGAAACATTTCATTAAGTGTTCAAGCACGACTCCAGAAAATCCATGTCTGCTAATAATGGATAATCACGAGTCACATTTGTCCATTGAGGCTTTAGATTTGGCGAAACAGTCTGGTGTTGTGATTCTTACGTTTCATCCTTACACTACTCACAAACTGCAACCTTTAGATGTGGGTTTGATGGGTCCTTTAAAGACTTATTATTATTCCGCACTTGAATCATGGATGCTACAGAACCCAGGGAAACCAGTTACAATCTACGAGATAGCAAGATTCATTGGTAACATATCGGCAGCTTTCGCAAAATGTGGATTTTTTCCCTTTAATAAGGATATATTCTCCAATTAAGACTGTATGCCAAGTAGCGTAACAGACCGCCCCGTTCCTGTGGTGTCACAAACATTGCCTGAGGCTGAAGCTTCTGCAATTCTCGATATGAATAGAAGCAACAATCAACAGGATTTGACTCCTCTAGAGACACGTCGTTCTAGTTATGATCCTGTTACACCAACCCCTGATTGAGAAAGTCCATCTATACTATCACAAGAACATAGTTATTACCAAAACGTGACACCACCAAAGATACCTGATGAAGCATGCAATAGTGAAAATCATCCACCAAAGTCAGAGCATATCATCACTCCAGTAATGTTCCGTCCACCGCTAAAGGCCGGCCCACGTACCGACAAACGCAAAGGTAGAAAACTAGGCAAAAGCATGATAGCAACGGACACACCAGAAATGGAAAGAATAGCTGAGCGTTCCTCAGCTATTCTTTCCTTTTCTGGTGTGTCCGTTCAACAGCAGCAACAATCAACAGGATTTGACTCCTCTAGAGACACGTCGTTCTAATTATGATCCTGTTACACCAACCCCTGATCGAGAAAGTCCATCTATACTATCACAAGAACATAGTTATTACCAAAACGTGACACCACCAAAGATACCTGATGAAGCATGCAATAGTGAAAATCATCCACCAAAGTCAGAGCATATCATCACTCCAGTAATGTTCCGTCCACCGCTAAAGGCAGGCCCACGTACCGACAAACGCAAAGGTAGAAAACTAGGCAAAAGCATGATAGCAACGGACACACCAGAAAAGGAAAGAATAGCTGAGGAACGTACTGCTGCAATAAAAAGAAAAGGCCTGCATAAAAGGAAAGTTCTACAAGATTGTGGGAATGAAATGCTTCCATCGACAAGTTAGAAAAATACCAAATAAGAGGAACAATAAAAGGAGAGTTGTACAAGATGAAGATAGTGAAACGAGTGAAGATATGATTCTTGAAAGTAAAACAGATCTAGAATCTGATGAGGAAGATGAGCAAATTATAGATGAAGATTTTCCTGATTTACAGCGTAAGCCAATGATTGACGAATATGTCATTGTGTTGTTGCAATCTAAAAACCGGGTTGTTCATTATATTGCAAAGATTATGGAAGATTGTGGTGATGATGAATATGGCGTTTCGTATCTGAAATTAAAAGATCGCCTTAATAAAACGTTTACGTTTCCATTAGAACCTGATATGGCAAATGTGACACTGAATGATTCTCCCTCCTCCTTGTGTGTCTGGTACAAAACGTCTGATTAAATATTCCTTCAACGTGAACTTATCATTACTAAATATGGCATAAATATTTATTTGGATGCATTTCCATGTTTTTTTTTTGTTTAAGTGTTAGGTACGAGTAGGTAAAGGAGATGGTTTATTATAGTAAATCCATCGAAAAGGCTAATTTTTAACTATCCAAAGAGAAAACGTTAATTATATTTAAGTAGATACCTAGGGAACTACTCAGAATCAAACTTAAAAATATCTTAATTTCTAGTTCAAGTTATTATTACTGGTAATTATGTTGTGTTTATTTTTTGTATTCCACGGTTCTTTAAATGAAGGCTGTTCATAATACTATCGAAAAGGCTGATTGTTTTATAATCTAAGAAGATTTATATGATAACCTTAAGTTTTTTTTGTAAAAGAAACATTTTAATATTTGTATTTTATTTCAATAAAAGTTTATTATCAAAAATTGCGTGATTACTTTTCACAAATAAACATTTTTACTGGTAATGAAATCATGGTTCACTGTTGAAATGTAGGTGGTTCAATGTAAACTACCCATAGTACACAGTGAACCAAATTTCATTTTTTTTAAAACCTTCTATAAGGGTCTTAGTTTGTTTCTCTGGCTTTCTGTAACTTAAAACTGAAAAACCTTATGAAATTCCCTAAACGATGTCACCAAAACCAAAATCTTAGCTTTGTTTTCTAGCAAGTTATACGTCTTAGAAAAAAGGGTGGTTCACTGTTCAACAACGCAATATAACAATAATATAACAACGCCTACAATCGGCCCACTTGATGATCGACCACCTGAAAATATTTTGCTATGAACGGTTCACAACGGTTCGGTCACACACACAAACGCAAAAACCACTTCCACATTTTACTTTCAACCAATTAGGACGGGGCTAAGGTGTGGGAACGGGAACATAAAACATTTTTGTTAACTTAGGTGCAATTTGCACTTCCTTCTATGATGACGCGCGCATGTTAACTGTATTTTGCTCACGACTTGTTCTGTTTACGGATTCCGATATCTTGCCACTTTGCTGACCCTTGGTATTTTCTTAGACTACTGATTGAACTCTCGTTGACTTGTGGTGTGAATTAGTGGACCGTTTCTTCTTCATCTGTTTACCTATGGTGGCTGTGTTTTATTGGACTGTTGGGTGCTGTCTTGCTGACCTCTGCTAGTCTATACAATTAACCGAAACTTAAATCGTGAATCAAATTTTGGATCTTCATGGCCAAAGATTCAAACCTTTACGAAATATCGCGGGAGTTAAATGTTACGGTAAGTCAAATTCAAATTATATTTTATTACAATAATTATTAATTATGTTATTGGTTAAAAAGTAATTCGGGGAGACCAAATAATAATATAATCAATATTTCTGAAGAGAATGGTTAATAATGAAATTAACCATCGTCTTCAGAAATATTGATTCACAACGGCTTGTGTTAGCTAAGGTTTGTTTTGTTGTTATAATATAATAATATTCTCAATGATGATGGCAGACATTAGGATTACTTGTTTCATCATTCGCAGTTATTTATTCCTAATATTTTATATAAACTTATTACTTTAATTTTAGGAAATGTATTTACTTCGTATATAATAAAAAAAAACAATAACGATTATATGAAGTAATTTTTATAGGCATTTCTTGCCAATTACATAGTCCAGATAGGTGGTTCGCTTCTGGCCCCGGTTTGCTACGAAAGTCTCGGGTTCGATTTCTGAGTCTGGGTTTAAATTTTTTCTATCTTTCGAAAATGAAATTATTGTATTTGTAAAGTAATTGGCAAGAAATGCCTATAAAAATTACTTCAATATTCGACCTGCGATATCATAATTTGTTAAAATGCTCTCTGTAACGAAGCAATAACAAAAGCCATGATTGTTCTTTAACTACCGACTAGATGGCGCTGCGAGTGCCCAACTCGCGAGCATCAAGGGATAGAAAAATTTGAAATCTAGTAGATCTAATAACATAGTCCAGATAGGTGGTTCGCTTCTGGCCCCGGTTTGGCTACGGAAGTCTCAGGTTCGATACCTGAGTCTGGATTTCAAATTTTTCTATCTTTCAAAAATGCAATTATTGTATTTGTAAAGTAATTGGCAAGAAATGCCTATAAAAAATACTTTAATATTCGGCCTGCGACATCATAATTTGTTAAAATGCTCTCTGTAACGAAGCAATAACAAAAGCCGTGACAGTCCTTTAACTACCGACTAGATGGCGCTGCGAGGGCCCAAATCGCGAGCATCAAGAGATAGACAAATTTGAGATCTAGTAACATAGTTCAGATAGGTGGTTCGCTTCTGGCCCTGGTTTGGCTACGGAAGTCTCGGGTTCGATTCCTGAGTCTGGATTTCAATTTATTCTATCTTTCAAAAATGCAATTATTATATTTGTGTATAATTTATTAAAAGTTTATGTATGTATGATAATATATATATTTAAATTATCATACATAGGTACACTTATGATTATTCAGCAAATAAATAATATTATGAATGATTTAATAAAAAATCATAAACCGTTAATGTCTTTTTCATAAATCAATGTAAAGTAAAAGTTCATTTACATTTTTTGATGTCCAATAATATTTACATTTAGTTTACTTTAAACGTGGTGTTCTGAGTCACTTGGTAATTCGTATATTTTTTAAAGGTGAACTTCTTGGAACTAGACTTTCACTCGTTCAATTAATCTGAAATATAATAACAAAACGTAGTACTAATTGGAACAAAAACTATTTGGTAGAACGAGTGGCAACATATAAAAGCCTGCCTCTACTGATATGTGAAGAGTAGGAATTAAATAAATAAATAAATAAATAAATAAATAAATAAATAAATAAATAAATAAATAAATAAATAAATAAATAAATAAATAAATAAATAAATAAATAAATAAATAAATAAATAAATAAATAAATAAATAAATAAATAAATAAATAAATAAATAAATAAATAAATAAATAAATAAATAAATAAATAAATAAATAAATAAATAAATAAATAAATAAATAAATAAATAAATAAATAAATAAATAAATAAATAAATAAATAAATAAATAAATAAATAAATAAATAAATAAATAAATAAATAAATAAATAAATAAATAAATAAATAAATAAATAAATAAATAAATAAATAAATAAATAAATAAATAAATAAATAAATAAATAAATAAATAAATAAATAAATAAATAAATAAATAAATAAATAAATAAATAAATAAATAAATAAATAAATAAATAAATAAATAAATAAATAAATAAATAAATAAATAAATAAATAAATAAATAAATAAATAAATAAATAAATAAATAAATAAATAAATAAATAAATAAATAAATAAATAAATAAATAAATAAATAAATAAATAAATAAATAAATAAATAAATAAATAAATAAATAAATAAATAAATAAATAAATAAATAAATAAATAAATAAATAAATAAATAAATAAATAAATAAATAAATAAATAAATAAATAAATAAATAAATAAATAAATAAATAAATAAATAAATAAATAAATAAATAAATAAATAAATAAATAAATAAATAAATAAATAAATAAATAAATAAATAAATAAATAAATAAATAAATAAATAAATAAATAAATAAATAAATAAATAAATAAATAAATAAATAAATAAATAAATAAATAAATAAATAAATAAATAAATAAATAAATAAATAAATAAATAAATAAATAAATAAATAAATAAATAAATAAATAAATAAATAAATAAATAAATAAATAAATAAATAAATAAATAAATAAATAAATAAATAAATAAATAAATAAATAAATAAATAAATAAATAAATAAATAAATAAATAAATAAATAAATAAATAAATAAATAAATAAATAAATAAATAAATAAATAAATAAATAAATAAATAAATAAATAAATAAATAAATAAATAAATAAATAAATAAATAAATAAATAAATAAAAACTTGTATAAACCAGCTTTCAAGAGCTACTATAGGCAACTACGCGATAAAAATAAATTAGAACTAGAGGTACCACAAGCAAGAACAGCGTTAAAACGGAAAAGCTTTTTCATTATGGCCCAAAAAATATTTAATAAGCTACCGGATGCTATAAAGGCTCTAGATATGCATTCTTTTAAAAATAAGCTTCATGCCGTGCTTATAGATAAATGTTATTATACTATAAATGATTACCTCAATGACAATTCAATATTTTAAGAGAATTTTTTAGAAGAGATTTTTTTTTTATTTTTTTATATATTAATTTGAATTAAATTATATCATGCATTACTTATTTTAATTATTTTGCTGACATTTATATTTAATTAATTGAATTGACATTGTATAATCTCATTACCAAAATTAATTACTATGTACTATTATATGTCTTCTCGTTACATAGCTTTGAAATTTGTATTACCATTAATTAGATTGTTATAAGAATAATTGTAAGTAACTATAATGATGTAAATATAAGTAACTATATAATGTATTTAAAAATAATATTTGTATGCCTTATGGCAAAATATAGTGATACCTCCCTGTTTGTAACACCTAACACACTAACCTATGTTTACAAATAAACGATTCTGATTCTGATTCGGATTCTGAAGTAATTGGTGTCACTTTCTTGAGATTGGAAGTTGACAATCAATGTTCCTGGAACATGAACCTCACATTGAAAAGGTTTGCAGTAAAATCAACAAATTTGCATATGCACTTTGAAGGCTAACTAAAATATGTAATTTCAGAATTGATATGCAAGCCTATCACGGATATGTTGCATCTCAGTTAAGGTACTGCGTACCGCTTTGGGGAACTCAGTAGACAAACAAAGTCTTTATAGCGCAGAAACAATGCATTAGAGCACTTCGTAATGTAGACTGCACGACGTCATGCAAATGGTTATTCCCAAAATTAAATGTATTAACGCTACCGTCTTTTACATATACGAATTCTGTTTGTTTGCGAAAAAACATAATAGGCTGTGGCATGATTGTAATTTTAATTGCAGATATCCAACTAGGTTGTTGCTACCAAATATAAAGACCCACTATTGTCACAGGAACTGTTACCCTATGATTGTGAGGGTTTATAACAAACTTCCTGAAAATATAAGAAATCTTCCACTAAACCAGTTTAAGCGCAGTCTACATTTACGGTTAACAGATAAATGTTTTTATTCTGTTCGAGACTTTCTATAGACTCGACATATTTAGGTAGCATAAGTATATACGAGTATATGATAAGCGAAACATTAAAATTTAATAAATAATAATTTATTTGGTATTCAATTATGACATTATAATATTATTATAAACTAGCTGACCCGGCGAACTTCGTACCGCCTTAGCGTAAATTTGATGCACTACTTTATTTTGTATAGCTGACATTCGTAACGCGCTTTTTTTAAAATATGCAAAATTAAATGTATATTTTTCAATCTTTCTGAGAGATTTTCTTTTTTTTTTTTCCGTAAGAACCTTGTACAGAGTATTAGAAAACTACAAAAAAAAAAATCAGCCAAATCGGTCAAGCCGTTTTCATGCTATGTCGTGACAACGGAAAACGGGTTTCATTTTTATATATAAAGGGTCTTTCAACAAAGACGGGTCGATGTTAAAATTGAATAAAACTAGATGTGTGTGAGATATTAACGAAATTTATTTTTTATTTGAAAGGCCCGTTTATGCCATTATGCATAATGGCATAAACGGGCCTTTCAAATAAAAAATAAATTTGAACGATGTCATATTTCATGCATGAAATATGACATCGTTCAAATGTCCGCCGCGGCTTCGCATGGTGGCACAAATCCGAGAGGTCCAATTTTTAATGACTCTGCTGCATAGATCCGGCTGAATCTGAGCGATGGCCTGCGTTATGTTGGCTTTCAGGGCAACGGTCGAATGTGGTTTATTGGCATAGACCTGCGACTTCAGAAAACCCCACAAGAAAAAGTCTAGCGGAGTCAAATCACACGATCTTGGTGGCCAATTCACGTCACCTCTGCGAGAGATAACCCTACCCGCAAACCGTTCATGCAGAATGTCGATTGTGTCGTTCGCTGTGTGGCAAGTAGCGCCATCTTGCTGGAACCACATGTCATTCACGTCCATATTGTTCAATTTAAGCCAAAAGAAATTGTTTATCATTGATCTGTAGCGCTCACCGTTGACGGTGCTGGCCTCGTCAACTTCGTTTTCGAAGAAGTACGGACCAATGACGCCGCCAGACCAAAATCCGCACCAAACAGTTACTTTTTGTGGATGCATTGCTATCTGGTGAACCTCATGTGGGTTGTGGTCATCCCATATACGGCAATTTTGCTTATTAACAAAACCATTCATCCAAAAATGTGCCTCGTCGCTAAAGATTATTTTTTGGCCAAAATCGGGGTCCTCTTCCAAGCGTTCCGACGCCCATTCAGCGAACACACGGCGTTGTCTATGGTCATTAACTTTGAGCTCCTGGGTCAGTTGGATCTTGTATGGATGCAGACCCAAGTCCCGACGCAAAATTCTCCAAGTTGAAGTCTGCGAAAGGCCGAGTTCTTGTGCACGGCGAGAAATCGACTGCTTCGGAGTCTCCTGAACACTCTCACGTACAGCGGCGATGTTCTCGGCCGATCTGGCGTTCCTTTGACGTAAAGGTGTTGGTTGGTTGTTTACCGAACCGGTCGTCTCGAATTTAGTCACCAATCGTTGGAGAGTAGACTTTGAAGGGCCACGGCGTCTGCCGTAAAATGGGCGCAATGCGCGCAACGTTTTCACTAACGAACACTCATTTTGATAATAAAGTTTTATCATTTGCACATGCTGCTCAACCGTGTAACTTGCCATGGTGATTTGGCATCAGTGACTGAATAAGAAAAAACAGATTTGGCAGATGCCGCCAAATCAAAATGGCCGCCACAGATTATTAATATCGACCCGCTCTATTTGAAAGACCCTTTATAAGATTATTTTTGCTATGGAAATTGTGATAATAATTATTGAATTCATGTCATTAGTCCAAATATAATATAATTTTGCATACCACTTGTGGTAACTGTACCACCATCTACAACTTACCCGTGTTTTTGCAAATATACAATTTCATTTTATTTCAATAAATCGTTAATAAATATTGCGCAAAAAGGTATGAGGTATTTCACTACTCTCGAATGTAGAGAAATACCTCTTATGAAATAAAAATGTTTGTTTTGAATGGAGATATTCCTTGAAACAATAGACGTTAGATTATTAATAAAGGGATATTTGGACAATTTAGGAATAGTAATAAAAAGATTCAAAAACAACATGCTTGGTCCTGACCACATAGAATTTTACAACTCCATAAAAGTAAAATTACAAGTAGTTTGAGCCAAAATATAAAACGTTCAGTCAGTCTCCCCAGAGGTCATAAACGCATACTTTGATGAATTAGAAGTATCTAAGGAATTTCTTTTTAAGTAATATCATTAACTATAATATAATAATAATAATAATAATAATAATAATAATAATAGCATTTATTTCAGATTTTTTTTTATTCATATTGTTTAGTATTACCTAAGACTTACAAACTATGTTAGTAACATTATTTTATTTTTATAATTTTAATTCATATTTATTCAATCATTTCAATTCATATGATTTCCATTATATTTATTAATTATTTTAATTCATCAATTTTAATGTATTTTTTTAAATTAAATTTTAATTCATATACCTGCCACCACTTTGCCTACCAGGTATACAATTAATGAATCCCAGCTAACTACAAAACAGGCCAACGATTCGAGAAAGGTAACCGTGTGCCGTTGGGTGGTCGAAACCATTAATGGCAGATATAAAACTCAGTTCCGTCAGCTTCGGTCTCAGAATTCTAATGTTGCGGCAAGTCAACGAAACTATTAATCAAAAGTTTATGGAGTCAGGGCATTCAGAGATAGAATGCGATAGTGTTCACTCGGCAATAGAAAATAGAGGTAGCAATGTGGATATTTTCACATCAGAGAGCTGGTACCCAGTCGCACGAACAGCTAAAACTGCAAAACCCTATTACAATGTCAAAGAATTAACATATTCAGATTTTATTGACTTTAAGTCGTACAGTAACACAGTTGTCACAAATAAAAGTAAGACAGACAGTGGAGATAATATGAACTGGCTGCTAATAAAATGGACTCAATATCGAAAAGGAAGCGAAAAAACGATATGATTTAAAAATCAATTATCTCAAGAATACTTTAAATCTTTACCAATACAGCCCAGAGTACTGCGTAAGTCTGCTGTGGCGCTTTGCAGAAGCTCTATAACAAAAAGCTTAAAATTTCAGCAAAAAAACTTAAAGATTTTTTTTTTTCCCGCTAGATGGCGTTGACAAGTTAATATCAATTAAGACGTACTCCGTTGTTTTATTTTTATTAAAAATAGTAATCATTGTTTAAAAAGTTTACTGTTCAGTTAAGTGTGTGGACAACGACCGAATAATTAAGTGACAGTGTAACTAGAAACTTAAACTAATCTTTTGGATAGTAAATAAACAAAATGTTTAAGGTCTGTGATCTCATTTAATAAGTGCTTAAATAATAAGTGATTAAGACAAATATTGTGGAAACTATATAGCATTCATGGATAAACATTGTTCGAATCATTAAATAGAAGACAAAGATATTTTAAGAACAAAATAATAAGCAATTGCCGATCGTTACTCTAAAATATTTCAAAATTTGCAATTTCATGCACACATAAATATTGTATGCAGTGACATCTAGGACGCATTGAATCCAACTTATCATGGCTAAACGGTGATGTCGATAAAACAGGCAACTACCACAGATAAAAACAGTCATTTTATAATCTCAAAATTTATAATAGTGCCATCTAGTAACAAACACGCAAACCAACTAGTCTGAAGTCGTATAAGATCACCAATTTCGCATGAGTTTCACTAAGTACTTTAGCTGAGTCGGTTGTCTAGTCGACTGCTGTTACGAATGCATCGAGTTCAAACCCGGCAATTCAAGGAACTCTTTTTGAGAACTATTCTGGGATATTTATACAGAATACCAAAGTAAAAGAAATATGAGCGACTTCGAAAACGTTAATGCTATACCCCGAACCCGCTCATTTTCGGGTAATTTGGTTGAGGGTTACCAATTAAAAGAGTCTACAATTAATGGGACTACAAACAGCCTACTTTCAATTTCGGACGACGAGAATGATGAACTCCAAGCCTTACAAAATGAAATATTTAAGCTAAACTCTGAGCTATTAACAGCCCACGAAGAAATAAACAATCTCTCACTAGAAAACGTCGAACTAAAAAACACGATCAAATGCCTAAACAACAAAAATGATCTAATGAAAAAAGCCACAAAGAAATTAACCAGTGATATTGGAACACCAAGAAAACAACCAACTCCTAAACGTAAACGAAGTTCAACAAAACCAAACACAACTAGTGCACCAATACAAAAAATTACTAATGCAACCACTCAAATTTCTCACACGAATAATTCATTAATTAAGACCAATTCCAATATAAAAAGGAAGACTAGAGGATCGAGGAATAAATTATGTATATTAAGCAGTCATAAGAATAACAAGATTTTATCCATGGCGGAGTCTACATTTCCAGAACATCAAGTGTGTCACTATCTCTCTCCATACTGTGGAATAAACAGACTCTTTAATAATATTAGTTCGAAACTAGATAATTTTACATTAGATGATTACTGTATCATATTAATAGGTGAAGAAGATTTTCGAAAAACTATGAATTATTATAATTTGATTGTTTATATAAGAGAGTCACTAATGAATTATTGCAAAACCACAAATATTATAATATGTTTGCCTACATTTAAATTCAGTTTCCATTCTTCGGTATACAATTGGAGAATAGAGATGTTTAATAATTTGTTAAACCTTGATATACAAACATACAAATACGCTCAGTTATTTGACTCAAATTTTGACCTCACTTGTGATTTTAATATGTTCTCTTACTACACTGGTGCAATCACAAATAATGGCATTAAAAATATATTTGACAATATTAAACATATATTTTTTACTAATTATTCTGATATTGCTATAAATTATAACAATTCTTGTAATTCTCGTAATGATCACAATTTATACGACTTTGATAACAGAAATGTTGATATTGATAATAATTGTAATTTTTTTCGTATATAATCATGTTAATGTTTTACATCAAAATATTAATGGTCTCCTAAGTAAGTCGGATTTGCTGAGTCTACACCTTCATGAACTTTGTTGTGCTGGTAAATTTGTGGATGTGCTTTGTATTACGGAACATAATATGAAAGAAGATGATTGTATTCATTTACATCTTCGAAATTACACCTTAGCAACAGCCTTTTCTAGAAGTAATCGTAGAGGGGGATCATGCATCTTGGTTAACAATAAACACAAGTTTGAAGTAATTGATTTAAAGGAATATTGCTGCCCTTTTATTTCAGAGTGTTGTGCTATTCAATTATTAGATCATCACATAATTATTATTTGCTTATATAGATCTCCAATAAATAGTATTGATGCATTAATCTCATTCTTTTATAACTTCGAAGAATTATTAAGTAAATTTAGTAATAATAAAAAAAATAATAATATGCGGAGATTTTAACATCGACATTTTAAAGAAAAATAAAACTTCAATGCAATTTGAAAATCTTCTCTATAACTATCACTTGAAATTAGGTATACGTCAATCAACTCGTTTGGATAGCGGTTCATGCATAGATAATATTATACATAATATAAGGGGTAGCACCTGCGAGGTGATTGAGTTAGGCATATCAGATCATACAGCTCAAATAATAAAATGTTCTGTAAAGAAAACTTGCGTTTTGACACATTGGTTTACATCAAAACGCGACTTTTGCTCGGATAATATGAACAAATTTAAAAAAGCTCTATATAGTCTTAGTTTCACTCACGTGTATGAGTGTAAGGATGTTAACGCTGCCTATAATGAATTTATTGACTTGTTTGGACTGTTTTATAATCTTTGCTTTCCAGTCATCAAAGTTAAAAATAAAACAATAAAATCCAACAGATGGATTACTAAAGGCATTAAACTATGCTGTAAACGTAAACGTGAGATACTATGGCGGTCAAGGCGTAACCCTGATTCAACCAGTAAGACAACATACAAAGCTTATTCTAAACGTTTAAAAAACATAATAAAATTAACCCAGAAATCTCAAAATAGTTATTTTATTAATAATGCAAATAATAAAGTTAAGGCAACATGGAAAGTTATCAACTCAAATAAAAATAATTACCCAAAAGAAGGTCCATCTAGAATAAATAGTGGTGGAAGATGTGTAACAAACCCGTGCGAGATAGCTGAATTATTTAATAATTACTTTATAGATCAAGTTCATTCTAATTTAAAATGTAAAGTTGATTATGATATCAAAGACAATTTAATTTCAATTGATTCTAATATTAATTCTATATTTCTACCACCTACGGTACCGCACGACATTAATAAAATAATTCAGAATCTAAAAAATACACTTAGTTCAGGGTATGATGGATTTACAACAAAGGTTATAAAATATGTGTCTTTAGAAATTTCGCCAGTATTAAGTTTTATTGTAAATCTGTGTATAGAAAACGGTATATTTCCTGAAAGCCTAAAACTAGCTATCATTAAACCACTTCATAAAAAGAATGATCCAACCAATCTAGAAAATTATAGACCTATTGCGCTTGTCTCAATATTTTCCAAAATTATTGAAAAAGTTATATATAATAATCTTTATCCGTATTTGGAGAAGAACAATGTACTAACAAAAGAGCAATACGGTTTCAGAATCAATAAAAATATTAACATGGCAATCTATGATTTAGTGAATAATATTGTTGCTAATATGGATAGAAAAATACCCGTTACAGTATTATTCATAGATATGACAAAGGCATTCGATTTTGTCGATCACGAAATACTTCTTGCTAAATTATATAAGTATGGAATCAGAGGCAATATTTTAAACTTGATCAAATCCTACTTAACCAACAGAAAGCATCTCACGAGTGTCACAAAAATAAATACTTACACCAAAACTGAAACAGTTTGTCTATCTAAACAAAGACAAATAAAATACGGCGTGCCCCAAGGAAGTGTACTCGGACCATTACTTTTCCTATGCTATATAAACGATCTTCCTAAAGTTGTTCCACACCCTATGACTTTGTTTGCTGACGACTGTACTACAGTATTTATTGGTAAGGACATGACAATATTTGAAAGTGACATAAATAATAGTTTAAAATTAATAATTCAATGGTTAGAAGCAAATAATTTAAAAATTAACCTTAATAAAACTCACATAATGTCATTTAAACAAAGAACAAATTCTGTTTACCTTAATATTAATTATGAACAAATGTCAATAGCTAAAGTAGATCATACAAAATTTTTAGGTATCTGGTTGGACGAAAATATGACGTGGAAAGTACACATTGAAAACTTAATTAAAAAACTAAACCAATATTATTTTGTTCTTCATAATTTAAACAAGGTTGCAAATCGTGAAACTGTTCTTTCTGCATATCACGCTTATGTCTCTAGTACACTCAGATATGGTATTATTTTCTGGGGCAATTCTTCAGAAAGAGAAATTGCATTCAAAACGCAAAAGAAGTGTCTTAGAGCAGTATGCGGGATTAAAACGACAGATAGTTGCAAACCATATTTTATAAGTTTAAAAATTTTAACTCTTCCATCGCTTTATGTTTATGAAGTGGCTATATTTGTCAAAGTTAACTTTAATCGTTTCGAAACTCTTACAAATAGACGTCATCAGGGTACACTACGTCTGAAACAACATCAAACTGCACTTTTTTCTAAGAGTTTTCTAAGTATGGCACCTAAAATCTACAACAAATTGCCAAATTGTATTAAGTGTCTAGATAACCTTAATCGTTTTAAGACAGCACTCCATAGATTTCTGGTGAATAAAGCGTACTACACAATAATAGATTTTTTAAATGATCAATAATCCCGACATTCGCTTTGTTTTTGGTGTAATAACATGTTAAGTTGATTTACTTATTAATTATATAAATTGTTTATTTTATTTTTTTTTAATTAATTATTGACATGTTTGATTTTAAATTGATCTAATTGAATTATTTATGTTATTTTTTAATTATTTTTCTATATTATTCTATTAACTTTAGTGACTTTACTTTTTTTTAATTTTATATAATTTAATTTTTTTTTTTGTTTAAACATATTTGTACGCCTTACATAGGCGAAACATAGTGAGACGATTGTATTTTAATGTTATAACCATGTACCTATGTTCCACAAATAAATTTATTTGATTTGATTTGATTTGATTTGAAAAAAGATCTGAAGAATCTATGCATAAAAGGGGCTATACCTTCGGTATATCACGATTTTTATAACGGTCTGGAATAA
This sequence comes from Herminia tarsipennalis, assembly GCA_945859575.2. Taxonomy (NCBI): domain Eukaryota; kingdom Metazoa; phylum Arthropoda; class Insecta; order Lepidoptera; family Erebidae; genus Herminia; species Herminia tarsipennalis. The sequence continues at coordinate 9,133,988 of OX243849.2, read as the reverse complement.
GGAATAATTAATGGCAGTTCGGATAGCGAATAATAGTTTTTTTTTTCTATACTTATTTTCCTTTTGAATTGTTTGATATAATTTTAGAGAAAAATAAAAACTCTTTTTTAATTATCCAGTCTACTTAGTCTATTATTATTAACTGACGAATTAAGCATGTCATAAGAATATAACTCCGATAGTCAAGCATATTAAGTGGCTTACACCTTATAAAATACTATTTATCAAATAATAGTCAACAGGCCGAAGCCACATAAATTAAAAACCGTAATATTTTAATATTTATGAATTGTAACATTCAATGTTTCCACATTTTATAATTTAAGGTGAGAATTTGAACTCTATATTATTGAACTCTATATGATGCTGATTTATATTTAAAAAAAACTATTTTAGGCAAAGCATATATTTCTTAAACGTCCATAACTCAAAAATGTTGTTCTGTGGAATAGCTCCATTACCCTGCCATGCGACGATATACATATCTCCAGACGTAATACTCATATTTTTTAAGATTAACCAAGTATCTAAACGAAGTAATTCGCCCCCTTCCTCGTGGTCAAACTTAGTAGTCAAACTGATTTGACCACGAGGAATTTTGACATTCTTCGTGGTCAAACTGTAACTAACCTCTGTGAACAACATACTCTATAGTATAGAGTATACGATAAAGTCTTATTGTACAGGGAAAAATAAAAGTGAAATGACAATTGCATGTCCGCGTCACTTATCTTTCGAGGTGTCTTTTTTCCTGTTTTGTTTAAATATGGACATAAAATACATAAAGCGTAAAAGAGGAACGGTATTATTGTTCGGTGGACGGCAGTACTATAAATTGCGGAAGTACAAAAATGGGTCCACTTTCTGGACTTGCAGTCGTCTTAGAAAAGAAAAATGTCGGGGGTCTATTACTTTGAAGGTAAGGATTGTTTCATGTTCATTCTTTCAAATTATGTGTTTTGTGTCGGACCTCTGACGCACGCTTACCGTGCCGCGGTTACATCATATATTATACAGTCCGGCACCGAACGCCTAAATTGAAAGCGTATTTTTAAAAACACACCTAAGCGTTTCAGGAGGCACGCTGGCTGCGAAATGTACCAACTACACTTCAGAGCTGAATATAGGGAGGAGTATCTGTTCTTACTAGATATATTAGCAGAGTAGTAACTCGTAACTACCAACAGACTCTCGAGAATTTATTTAATGCTGTTTATCTCATTTTAGGATGACAATATCGAGAAATGTACTAATCACTCATGTGCTGCTGATGACTATAAGAATGAAGTTGATATTGCCGTTGATGAATTAAGGCATGAAGTAGAAGACACTGAGTGCACAATCTCAGAGATGTATGTTGAAAAGAAAAGGTCCCTAATAAACCGGGACGCAAATTTTGAAACCAAAGTTCCATCTTTTGGTAGCGTTAAAACTGCTTTATATACGAACAGGAAACAAACATGCTTTACAGATTTTACAGAGGTTACTGTTCCACATAAATTTGAGTCATTTCTTTTGGCTGATTATATTACGGAGAAATGTAGGATTATGGTTTTCTGTTCCGAAAATAATATGGAAAAAATTGAAGAATCAGACGAATTTTTTGCCGATGGTACATTTTTTAGTTGCCCGAGTCCATTTACCCAACTATACTGCATTCATGCCGATTTTTCAAAATCGATATCTACAACAAATACAGCTCCTTTGGTTTATGCCTTAATGACCGATAAAAAAGAAGAATCTTACTTTAAATTATTTTCCATGATAAAATCACGATTGAACAATTGGTCACCAAAGATTTTCCACGTGGATTTTGAAACTGCAGCAAGCAATGCACTACTACAAATATTTACTGAAGTCCAAATTGTACACTGTTATTATCATTTCTCAAACAGCCAATGGCGAAGAGCAAAGAAATTGAAATTAAAAAGTAAAGATGAAAAGAGAGTTGTTGGCTTATGTGCTACACTAGCCCTATTACCTGAAGACAAAATAGAGGAAGGATGGGAGTATATTAAATCTGATACTCCTAACACTGCAAAAATTGAAAAATATTTAAAATATTTCGAGAATACATGGATGAAGAATAAAACATTTAAAAAACAATGGTCCGTATATGGTCAGCGACATCGCACAAACAATATAGTAGAATCATGGAATGGACAACTTAACAAATCGATGAGACGATATCATCCAATCACGGTTGCTCGTTTACTGGCAACTTTATTGAAAAAAGAAAAAACTGATCCAAAACCATCTTCTCGACGCCAAGAACAAATATTCCGAGACGAATTCATAATAAACTGTCAAATGCAATTTATACATGGCGATATATGTGTAGGTTACTTTTTAAATAAATTGCGTTAAGCGAAACTTTTGGATATAACTGTACTTACTAGTCAAACTGATTTGACCACAAATTACATAGGATGTTCGTTTTTAATAAATCAGATAGTTTGACCACGAAGAATGTCAAAATTCCTCGTGGTCAAATCAGTTTGACTACTAAGTTTGACCACGAGGAAGCGAGGGTAATTCGTTTAGATATGTGTTAATCTTAAAATAAAACATGCGTAATTCAAGGCGAACTCGAAGAGGGATCAGAGTTCAGTGACAGTGAATCCGCCATTTTATTGAGTCGGTAGAAAATAGTGGAGACGGCTTCTTGCGAATTTTAATGCTGATATTTTTTTCTTGTTGCGGGTTTTTATTTGGTTTTGGTTTTATAAGGATCTTTTTTACAATGACTTATTTGTTTTGGATTATTGCTTAATGCATGTTATCTTAGTATCTAAAAGATGATCGTTGGCTGAAAGTACTGTCAATTTTATGGAATCAAAAGGCAGGGAAATATGTGTATGACTTTTATTAATGGACAGATGACTGTCTTAAATATCAACATAGTGAACTGATCATCTTAACCAAGTTACTAATTACTGGGGACGCTCGCCGCTTCGCTCTATCTTTTAAGAGAGATCATAATTACTGACCGTAATTTTACTGTTATTAGGTAAAAGGCAAACCATTGACGAAAGAAGAGACGAAGTGTTTGCACGAATTGGTGGAAAAAAGCAAAATTATCACAACAAAAACCACTAACGCCACCAACAATAAATTAAAAAATAAAGAATAGGTACGATTAGCAGAGAGGTTTCTACGCAACAGCAGCTAGCTACCCTAGGACACCGACGCAACTACGTTTGAAATGGGAAAATTTAAAGACGAATGCTCGCAAACGCAGTACCAAAATTAGGATGAATTATTTTAAGGTTACTAGTTAAATATATTTTATAAACCATAATATTAGCACTGTGTATAAATTAACTAAATACAATATTACTTTTCCAGACTGGCGGTGGCCCTGCTGAATATATACTACCTAATGATATATTGGACCGTGTAACGGCCGGTTCACACATGTCTCCGTTTTACTGTAATATCTATCAGCACAATTAATGTACTGCATTATAACAGCAAACAATCGAGCAAATTTGTTTATTTATGGAAATGGTGAACAAGGAAGTGAAATAAGGGAAAAAGAAACACCTTTTTTTTAAAAAAGGTGTTTCTTTTATTATTTTTTTCTGGAAAGGTCATAAGGGCTGCATATAGCAGCCCTTATGACCTTTCCAGAAAAAAATAACTAACCACTGCCAGGTGATCCATTGTTTACCGGAACACCCACACCGAAATAGTTTGTAGTTAGTTAGTCGTTTTAAATTAAATTATAATAGTTTAAAAAAGATCGGTGATCGGTTAAAGAAGATCGGTGCTAATACTTTATTTTATTTTATTCTTTCCCTCCTATGCTTATAAAATGATATCATATTATAACGATATATTGCAAGAAAGAAGAAAGAAAGAGCTCAACAGATTAGATTTTTTATAACTCTGTCAGCACGTACTCATACAACTATTATCTGCATGCTGTGTTTAACGTGTGAGTGATTATGTTTTTATCTAGATACTGAAATAATTATTTATATAATGTGCTTAATCATTAGACGTATTGTTTATTTATTTGATTGGTATATTCTCTGTAACAAATTCCTTTAATTTTTGTTTGAATAAGTAAATATTTTTGCATTCTTTTATTTCCTGTGTAAGATTATAATAATAATAATAATAATGTTTATTTAACTAAAGTAAATACAGCGTGTAGTACATCAGTATGAGAAACAACAGGATTTTACATATCGCACCTACGGTGCAATATGCAATTATTTTCAAAACTTAACTGATTATGAGAAAATACTCCAAATCCACCTCTTTACTTGGTGCGTTATTGTCATTTGTGTAGTACGCAAACTGTCCTCGTGAGGGCATTAGTGTCGTTACGGTTTTGGCGCGAATCTGGACGGCACTGGGAGAAACAACGTTTCATTGTTCAGTTGCGCGCGGCCCCCCGCACGAGTAGTTGTCTTCTGGGCCCTGTTTAATAAAAGTTACAATCCGACAATTTTGTAAAAAACTTACATATTTGTAAAGTTTTATGACAAGTGTTGTTTAATAAACCTTACAATTATGTAAAAAAGTTACACATAAAAATGTTACAAATATTGTAATTATCAATGCTGTTTAATAAACGTTTACAATTGTAGAAAACGCCTGTAGACTTCGTTAACAATATTGTATCTACAAATTTGTAGTTGTAAGTTACAATTTACATAAAATGTAAGTTTTTGTTGGAGATTCATAGATTTAAATTAACGAGGGTAGGTTTAATTAAAAAACTTAGGTAAGTACCTACTATTTTAAAAGTAAAGAGTGATTTAGTTTCATATTAATTTGTACAATCCTTAACAAGTAAATCATGGAGCACCAAAATAAAATGACTGTCCTTTCTTTGATATACGAAAATAAAGATGTTTTATTTGGTCGGTTTAGTGAGCAACTAACTCACGATATGAAAATAACAAAGTGGAAATATATTGCGGATCAATTAAAGTCTTTGGGCATTTATAATAAAGACTGGAAATACTTACGTGACACTACATGGCAAAACTTTAGAAAAAGGACAATCGTAAGTATCTACCTATATTTTAAGTTTATGTTATGTTGTAATAATAATAAAAAGGTGTTAAAACCGGATTAAGTGTTTTGTAAACTTCATTCGTGTACAATAATAATAATACAAACTTTTAAACTAAATTATTATTATTGTTAATTTCAATACCTACTTGTTTCAATACTAAATTCAAATAATTTATTACAATGTTATACCTAACATTTAAAGAGTTTAATCTGTAACTGTTAGTTTGTTACCGAGAAGAAGTGAATTCACACTGCAAAAATACCTACCTTTATCATTATCATCATTACATATTATAAAACAAAGTAGCTTTTTCTGTCCCTATGTGGGCATAAGTACCTATATCTTTAAAACTACGCAACGGATTTTGATGTGGTTTTTTTTAATAGATAGAGTGATTCAAGAGGAAGGTTTATATATGTATAATAACATGTAGATATATTAAATAGTGGAGAAATACTGTTATTTTTAAGGTTTCTAATTGCACCCGTGCGAAGGCGGGGCGGGTCGCTAGTATAATAATTATATAGGTACTGTAGTGATACATAATGATAAATGGGAGTTAAGTTTAATTTGAGCTATAAAGTTACTAATAAGTATTTCAATATCTACAGGAAAAAAGGGACAATCGGCAGCAGACGGGATCGGGAGGAGGGAAGAAATGTAGATATGATGATGTTGATGAGCTAGTACTCAAAATAATCGGGAAAGATTCTCCTGTAATAGAAGGTCTTAGCGTGCCGGAATCATCTGGGTCAAACGTAACACAAGTACATGAACCAGAGTCGCGTGAGGCCACAATAAATACATCACCCGAAAACACTCCTACTCAATTTCCTCAAAGGCCAAGAAAAAAATCACAAAGTATTTCAATCTATGAATCAAATGTTCCGCAAAGGTATTTCGATTTAAAAACACAAAAAATGGAAGTAGAATTGAAATTAGCCAATGAAAAACTTGAAATTGCGAAACGTGAACGATACAAGCTTGATTTGGAAATACTAAAACTAGAAAAGGAATTGAAAATACAGCAACCATCTAATTTTACTTTACCATTTTATGTACAAAATGTTGTCATCGATCCTCCTTCTCCCATCGTTATTCATTCATCCGAGCCAAATCAAAACGGTGAAGATATTTTGGAGTTAGCAATAAAACACATAATATAGTTAATAAAATTATTTTGAACTAAACATGTCTTTAATTAATTCCTATTTAATAAAAAAAATTATTCAAACAATTGTATTAATGACTGTATTACTTCTACACCTTCCTGTTCAAATACTTCCTCCTCGTCATCATTGTTAGGAATTTCGTTATCATGTTCAATAGTTTGTTCTGAGTAGTTAGTATAATGCTGCGATCCTAAACGTTTTTCAATATTATGGAAAATTATTGTAGATAATATAATTTTGCTTGCAATAATTGGCTGTACTCTTAAATGATTCAGACATGGAAATTTTTCTTTTATTATGCCCAGTGCATTTTCAACCATTCTTCGTGTTGATTTAAAAGCACGTAAATATCTTTCTAGTGCTAACGTTCTGGGTATTTGTACCGGAATGTTAGGTGTCATTAGCCAATTTTTTAGGCCATAGCCACTGTCTCCTAATATTATGGCGTTAGGAAATGGCCTCCATCCATTTCCCCATTCACGTGCTAGCGAAGAGCATCTAAGTACTCTTGCATCATGAACAGAGCCTGGCCATCTTGCACTCGCGTAAAATATTTCCAAATTTGGTCCACACACTACCATAATATTCATGGAATGATTTCCATTTCGGTCTACATATGCGGATTCGTTTTGGCGAGGAGCATCCATTGGGATGAGCGAACCATCTACAATGCCTGCTATTCTGGGTATATTATATTTCATGAACAATCTAGGGATATCGAGACAATTAGTTGGCCAGCGGACTTCTTCTCCGAATAATTTACTGACAACGAACCTAGACACATTCTTTATACAGTTATGTATTGTTCCTTTAGTTACACCATGTGCATCCGCTATAACATGGTATTGTGAGCCACAGCCCATCCAGTGCAATGTACACAAAATTTGCTGAACTGGTGTAAGCGCTTTGTTTCTTATAGAATCGTATTTAAGATGTTGTCCAATTTTTGTTACCAAATATTCGACGGTAGTTTTACTAACACGAAATTTTTCGTTAAACGTAAAATCTGTCACATCCAAAGTAAAGTTTATCCTTTTACGAAAAATACGTTGTTGCCGTTCCCTTGTATTGTATTCATTATCACTACTGTCACTACTTTCACTACTTGTTGTTAAAACCATTTTTTTCACTAACCAACAACAACTACCAACATATGCGCAAAATTGTAAAATTTCTATGTAGGTGAATCTACCTGTCGGAATTGTACTACAATTTACAAAATATGTAAACTTGTAACTACAATTATGCGTTCAATAAAACCGTTTTCCCTACAAATATGTAAATTGTCACCTGTAGACAGAAAATCTTTATTAAACAGAAATTTGTAAAATTGTTGCTACAATCTTACAATTTTGTAAATTTTCCACCATGGTAAAATTGTAACTTGTAATCTTTATTAAACAGAAACTTGTAGACTTGTAGCCTGTAAAATACAATTACTATTTACAAATTGTAACTTTTATTAAACAGGGCCCTGGAGCTACAACGTTACTAAGGTAATTGTGACAATTATTTTTTATGTTTCTGGAGCAATAACGACACTTGTGTAGTGAGGCAGTGAAGTAATGACGTTGTTTCCCCAACATTTGTAATTCATGGTGTAAAGTTTAACGTTAGATTAACACTTGTGACAATATTGCTCCATTATAGTAGGATTATTGTTTTTGATTATTTTTTTATGATAATTATTCCAACATGATAGTAGTGTGATTATGACATCTTTTCTCTTTTTTATCCCGAATTTTTAAAAAGTTGTTTATTTGATATAAAGATTTTGAAATTACATTCCTGCGTTAAATTGAAAACTGGTATCGGCGGTCCCGCTAATTTTAAGACTATTTTATTTTATTGTTTTTTTTTATTTTAAAGTGAAAAGTTTGTTTCGTTTGAAATTGTATTATAATTTAGTACCTATTTGTATTATTAATGTGGTGGTTTGGCGCACTAAAAGGACAGCCGTCACTGCTTTTAAGCAATCTAATAAGTAATTATTTCACGGGAATAAAAAATCTTAATTTTGATAAATCAATCAATAATTTATTTCGTTATAATATTTTTTTATTGAGCACCTATTTATTATCATTATTTTGTATTTTCTTTTTTTTTCAGAATGAACCAACGCAGCAAACGCTTAGTGCTACTTGCACTTTCCGATGGCAACAAAAACTCGATTGAAGTTCAACAAATCTCGAATGTCCAGTATCACCATCCAATTTAGAAGACCCAACAACAACTACTCCAGAGCAGGATAATACTACTTTCGAGAACCCCGGTAACTCTCCATCTATTTTACAAGAGGGTATCGACTTTCAAACAGGCGATTTCTGCGGCACTGATTCAGGAGATGAATACAGGCTTGGCCCTCGTTCAAGATGGTCTTCATCCAGTAGCTCCAGTAGCAGTTCTACTAGTAGCTCCAGAAGCAGTAGCTCCAGTAGTAGTTCCAGTGATTCTCCTGCAGAAAACAATAGTTCTAATAATGAGAGTCTAGTTCTTCACGAGTATAACCAACCAGCGGAACTGATAACTAAACCGAGAGGCAAAAAGCGTACGCGTAATCCAACAAACTGGAAAAAGAATGTTGCTAAGCGAATGAAAAACTCTGGACCAACGTATATCTCAATAAAAACCAAAAAACTAAATCAAAGTAAAACAATGGGACCTACATGTACAACAAAATGTCGGTTGTCCTGTGCTGCTAAATTTACTGAACAAAAAAGGACGGAAATCTTTGAGTCTTACTGGAAGTTGGAGAGTTTAGAGAGGCAACGGGGTTTTTTAAACAGCTGTACAAGACCCCTAAAATGTACTTACCGCCGCATAAAGACTGACAAAAGGTACGACAGAAAAGCAAACACTGCATTTTACTTGCTAAATGAGAATAAAGAAATCCGCGTCTGTAAAACTTTTCTCATTAACACTTTGGGTATCACACAACGGATTATACGGACTGTTATCGACGGCAAAGCTCAGAATGATGGTTTCATTCCACCTGATCAGCGAGGAAAACACGGAAAACAATGTACCTTGGGACCTGAAGTTATACAAGCAGTAAAGGATCATATCGAATCAATTCCAAGGATTGAGAGTCACTATCTCAGGGCTAGTACTAGCAGACAATTTATTGATGGGGGTTTAACAGTGGCAGAATTACATAGAAATTATTCAGAAAGTCAGAAACAACAGAACAAGCCTATTGTGAACTACGACGCTTACTCACGAATTTTCAACAAAGATTTTAACATTGGATTTTTCAAACCTAAAAAAGATCGGTGCGATGAGTGTGAAGCATACGAAAATGCCTCTGAAGAAGAAAAAAATAAATTACGTGATAGTTTCAAACTGCATCAAGAAGAAAAAAGTTTAAGTAGACTTGAGAAAGAAAGGGATATGAAAAAATGTCATGAACCTGACAACAACACAATTGTTTTCACCTATGACTTACAAGCGGTGTTACCATGCCCTGTTGGTAAATCAAGCTCGTTTTACTACTAATCAAGACTGAATTGTTATAATTTAACTATATCTAATGCAAACAAGCAAGAAACCACCTGTTATTTTTGGCATGAAGGGTTGGCCAATAGAGGAGCCATCGAAATAGGGTCATGTGTGTATAAATACTTAGAGCAGATTGCACTCGAAAAACCAGGCTGCGATGTCATTATTTACTCTGACAATTGCTGTGGTCAGCAAAAAAATAGATTTGTTTTTGCTATGTACTACTATGCAGTGACTCGCTTAAATATTAACTCCATTCAACACAACTTTTTAATTCGAGGCCACACGCAGAACGAAGGCGATGCAGCTCACTCTGTAATAGAAAAATCTGTGACTAGAGCCAAAAATGCTGGATGTATTTATGTACCCGATCAATACATTTCCCTAATCCGTGGCGCCAAAACTGGCAAACCGTTTGTAGTAAACGAAATGAACTTTAACGATTTCTTCGATTTGAAAGCACTTGAAGAGAACATAAACTTTAATATGGCGAAAAATGTCAATGATCGTGTTATCAAGACCGGTGACATCAAAAGTATTAAATTTAGCAAAAATTCAGAAAATTACCATTATCGAACCACATACAAAACAGATAATTGGGAGGAAGCAAAAGCTATTCTTCAACCCAAAAAATTACGCGGCAATAGAGGCAATCGAAAAATAGACGAAATTACATTGAAGCAAGCTTACAACAACAAAATACCAATTTCAGAACGTAAAAAGCATGATTTATTGCAATTATTGGAAGCTAATCTTGTGCCAAGATACTATGAAAGTTTTTATAATGATTTAATTTAATTTTTGTATTTTACCATAAGGTTTACCAAGCCTGTGATTCTAAGTTAAAAGTAAACAGTTATTTTTTTGTAGGTTTAGGATAAGTGAAGTAATTGGTATGTGATACCTACTGTTGATTCATTAATTAATAAGATTTAAATAAGGGTACAATAACTGTGATTCATAGATTAATCAATAGTTAATTACGAAGATGTTGAACGATTCCCAATTCCAAATTAACCCTTCGGTTAATCTGGAATGGGGACGGTTGTTCAAGTTTAGGCAGTAAGAAAATAATCTGCCATTAAAAAGTCTGATTAGTATAAAAGTTACAATTTAGAATTTAGAAATTTTGTTATTTTTTTTTTTGCTATTTGAATAAATAATTTTAGAAATGCATGATGACGTGTTTTATTTCCGTTGACATAATTGACCGATAAATTATTTTTTAGAACCATAACGTCACTTGTATTGGTTGTAATTTTTAAACGTTTATAACTTCATAATAATAAACAGTGAAATGTTTGCATTTTATGTTAAAGTAAGGTTTAATAGTTTAGTTTCAATATTATCAACTTATTTTTTTAGTCGAGTAATACTATACAATTTAATAGGATGTTCAATTTTCAAACGCTTCTCCTGAAAATATACGTTAGATACATAAGTGACGTTATAGCACCGTAGGTGCGATATATTAAAATTGAGTTTCTGTATTTCCTAACTAGGCTAAGTAATTAGCCTGTGCTTAGGAGTACAGTCCCTTCCCGCATTTAGTCACTTGTTATGGGTGTTCAGTCTCGTTTGTAGGGGTACCACACTTTAATTCAACTTCTTTTTCATGTGTGTGTGTGTGTGTGTGTGTGTGTGTGTGTGTGTGTGTGTGTGTGTGTGTGTGTGCACGGGCCATGTGTGTTTGAATCTTATGTGTACGAGCTACTTATGTATTCTTCAGTGTCGTTATATGACTTTGAGAGTAAAAAACTTTTAACAGCCAGTTTACACGCATATCAACCCATATGATGGCCCACTGCTGGGCACGGGTCTCCCCAGTAGAACCTACTGGTATGTAGATCCTGGGGGTAATTGCCATAATCGCCACGGTTGGCGAGCGGGTTGGCGATCGCAGTAAGGCTTTAAGTACGCAGAGGACGCTGCTGCCCGTCCTCCGGAGTGAAATCCCTTAGTCGCCTTGACGACACCCACGGGAAGAGATGGGGTGGTACTATTCTCAAGCCGGCACCACACGGCCATAGTTTACACGCACTTGTTGGTTATTTATAAAACGGAATATCTTTGTTGATTTTGTTGTAGAGGAAAGGACCCATGTAGTAAAAAAATCTACGAGTAAAAGAAAAGTTGGGCTTTGGTACTGTACAGACCTTATCTTTACGCCTCTTGGTAATTACAACAAATGGTGTGTTATGGTGTTGGAATAAAATAGATTGGTGTATGTATAGCTGTCTGATATTCAACACATTGCACTTATTGTATAACTCAGCGGTCGGACACATTACTGGGCGAAAGCTATTTTCAGGACAGCTCTATGTGCAACTTCTAACGGCTTGAGAGTTGTTTTATGAGTTCCACCCCAGCTCGAAATGCAATACGTTACAATCGATTAGCATAAGGCAAAGTAAACATTGCGGATAATGCCTTGATTTGCGACGTAACGTAAGGACCTAAATATAAAAATTAATTTACGGACTCTATTCGTTAGTTGTACTACTTGTAGTTTGAAATTCAATGTTTTGTCTAGGACTATCCCAAGGTATTTAATAGTTTCAACAGAGTTTATCTGTGGGCATTGACACGTTGCCGATGGATTAGTACATAAGTGTGCTGTAATAGAAATAGGGCTGGTGGGTTGTGTTATAGAATTGATGGAGAAAGTAATACATTTTGTTTTACAGGTATTGAGGGTAAAAGTGTGAGACAAAAGCCAAGAAAATATTGTATTAAAGCCAGTTTGAGCGTAGGTGTAAAGTTCGGAGTATGAGTTGGCAGTAAAAGTGATTGCCGTGTCGTCTGCATAAGATATTATTTTAGAATGAGGAAGGTCGAGGTTGCAGGGATCATTTATGAATATTAAAAATAAAGTTGGTCCAAGAATGCTCCCTTGAGGCACCCCGTAAGATATTGAGAGCTCGTCACTAAGACAATTCTCTATTTTTACTACAGTACTCCCAAATTAATAATGCACATGCAGATCTTCGCTAATTGTCGTATTCCCGGAAACACTCGAATCATGGAATCGTAAGAGCCCTAAACAAGGCATTTGCATTTTGCACCTTGTTTAAAAGAGATAGGAGTCAATATCATGTGTGCACAATCGAAAACAAATCGGGCGTTCGGCAGCTGTCGCCGGTCAGCGAAATGTCTGTCAGTCGTCTTTATATATTGGTAGTGACTGCACGTGTTCTCTATTTGTGGAAATATATAGAGCTGCTATTACACACCCTTCTTGGTAAATATAATTTCAACATTAATTAGCTTATTCAGATTTAAATAGTATATTTTGAAAAAAGGAAAATAAATAACATATTTCACGTTTTTTTAATATTAAAAAAATAAAATACCTACATTAAATACATATTAAGTACTAGAAAAACATTTAAAAAATGAGATTTATTTAAATTAAATAAATAGATAAACATGCATAAAAAATATATACCTAACTCTGCCCATGCCATTTTCTTTCAGACGAATTCTTCCAAAATGGATAAATTTAAACGTGGAAAACCGCTTAATTCACAAGCACGGCAAATGGTATTTAATGTGTACCTTTATTTCTTAAATGAAGCCAATGTTTTCAACAGAGACCATGATGGTTATTTTAAAAAAATTTAAGACCGTGTTACAAAAGCTACAGGAATTTCGCGACGAACTTTGAGTAATATCTTAAACGAAAAAAAACATAATCAATCAAAGAAATTTTCTACACCGAAAAAAGGAAGACCTAAAAGTAGATTTCGGCTGGTACTTGATGATTTCGACTACTGTGTTATTCGTAATATGATATACAATTTTCAATTGACGCTGAAAGAACTCCCAACTGTAAATAATTTAAGAATAAAGTTGATCGAAGCTATTAATTTCAAAGGCTGTGCCGAGACTTTAAGGTTGATCTTGAAAGACATGGGGTTTAGGTTTCTGAAAACTGATAATAACAGACAATTACTTATGGAAAAACATGATATACGCCTAAAAAGGATCAAATATCTCAGAGAAATACAACAGCTGAGGAGTTCTGGTAGAAACATAGTATTTATGGACGAGTCGTATGTGCACACATCACATACTAAGGGTAAAACTTAGCAAGATAGCAACAAAAAAGGTATCAAACAACCCATTTCCAAAGGAGAGCGAATAATTATTGTACACGCAGGCAATGAAAAAGGCTTCGTCCCAGGGGCTCTAATGTTACATAAATGTGTCGACTCAGAAGGTGACTATCATAAAGAAATAAACGCGGAACGTTATCAAACTTGGCTACGCAATCAATTGATTCCCAACTTGCCTCCTAATAGTGTGTTGGTAATAGACAACGCCCCATATCATAATAAGCTGTCTGTGAAACCACCAAACTCAAACACATCTAAACCACAAATGACAGCTTGGTTACAACAACACAACATTCCGCATGACCCAAAGAAACTGAAACCCGATTTGTATAAAATTATACAAAGATACAAAGAAAATTACACAGAATTTGCCATTGACCGTATAATGGAGGAACATGGGCATAAAATTATACGATTGCCACCATATCATCCCGATTTTAACCCTATTGAAAATATTTGGTCCCAAATAAAGCAACACGTGGCCAAGAGAAATATTGCAATGACTGTGACGTCAGTTAAAGATGCTATATTAGAAAAAATCAATAAAATAGGACCAGAAGAATGGAAAAAAGTTTCTGATCATGCGGTTCAATGCGAAGATGAATATAGAAAATTTGAGCCAAGAATCGATAGTTATTCCGATGAACTGATTATTTACACAGGTGATAGCAGTGAGGACAGTGTAAATGAACAAGAGCATAATGAAACTTCTGATGAATCTGCGATGTCGGGAATAGAGGTCTTCCTCGATTCTGATTAATTTTTTTATAATTGTATTATTTTTCTGGAATGATTAGTGCTGTAAACAAATTTGAACTGAGATTTTGATTATATTTTATGTAAACCTCTATTTGAAAACGTTTTTTTCTCCTTCTAATAAAACCTTATGTTATTTAAACCTTTTCCTCCATAATTACACCAACTTCGGTAAGACACTTGAAAACTAATCACTCCAACAATGATTGTAGCGTTTTCGCTATTTACTTACATCGAATTATCGAATCAAATTTCGTTACAGGTAAATCAAATCTGTTTTAGCACAAAACACATAATATATAAAATTAGGCATAGAGAAATTGCTCTTAACCACTCTATATAAATATCGTCTTTCGACGCTCGGGTAATACGACCGTTGCCGAACAATGACGAAGATTTCCGAAGATTTCTATGCGCATTATTACTTTTGGAGTACTGTACTTGTGTTCGACCTGTGAGATAGCTTTTAAAAAAATCGAGCTGAGATCCTCTAATGCCCGTTTGTTCGAGTTTGAGCAGTAGTGTATTAATTGGAACCGTGTCGAAGGCCTTAGTGAGATCAAGGAATATGGTTAGTACCTTTTTCCTATCGTTGAGGTTCTTGACAATGTGAGTGGTTAACTCGTGGACAGCGTCCATCGTTGAACGGTTTTTGCGAAATCCAAATTGTTGAGGTGACAGGATATTGAACTTGTTTAGATATGCAACCAATCTTTTGTTAACAAGGCGTTCCAAAAGCTTAGACAGGGCGGTGAGTACTGCAATTGGACGATAATTCTCTCATCTCCACTTTTATAAATTGGATGAATTATGGCTTTTTTTAACGCAGTTGGAAAAATGGAGGTCTCAAGACATAAATTAAACAAATAGCTTAGGGTTGGTGCAAGAAGACTGGCATATCTTTTTAACACTATCGGAGGTATCTCGTCTCAACCTGTCGCCGCATTTGGTCTAAGTGAGTTTATCATACACACTATTTCATCAGGATCCGTTTTTTCCAGTACGAACGAATTTAGACTGGTAGATACAGGAGCGTAAGGTTGTGAAACTTCATTTTTGTTTTTAATTTTTTCGGCAAGATCTTTACGAATCGATCTTTAAGAAACCGTTAACCTGATTGCAAGAGTGTTTTGGTGAATATGTAGAGGTCAGGAGCTTAGAAGAGGTTTGTTTAGGTTTAGTGGTGTATGTAATGTTTCTGATAGTGTCCCATAAGGCTTTAGAATTGTTACCGGCCTTTTATTTCTTTGGCGTCGAATAATCTTTTTGCTTTTCTCAAAATTTTAGTGCAGTAATTCCGATATCTTTTGTAAGTGAGGCAAAGTGTAGCGTTGTTTGGTGAGAGTTTTGCTTGTTTATGTAGGACATCTCTGTTTCTAATGCACCTGAGCAGACCTGGCGTGATCCAGGGTTTAATGATCCTTTTTTTTGATGATGTATTAATTTTTATGGTGTTATCTCGTACAGCTGTTGACATCAATGATGTAAATAAATCAAAGGCTAAATTCGGATCTTCAATTTGCAGTAGTGTCGTGAGATTAATTTGTTCTATTGCTTTGTCAAGTGTTTCAAAATTAATTTTAGTGAAAGCTTTAGCAGCCAAAGTTTTTATTTTTATAGTATTTATGCAAAGGAGAGTTAAATAACGGTGATAGTGGTTTCCAGAACATGTGTGTTAGCAGGCAGGTTTTTAAAAGGATGTGATCAAGACAAGTTGTGCCTCTTGTTGGTAAGTTATGAGCCGGCAAATATCCATGACTGGCCAAAGTAGTGAGGTAATCGTGTGAACGGCTATCCGACATACATTTGATATCAATGTTAAGGTCCCCAGTTATAATAACGGATTTGAAGTTAGAAAGTCTAGGCAAAATATGGTTTAAACTAGTAAGAAATTCATTGATATTATCATTAGACGGTGATCTATATATACACAAAAGTGCAGTATCGCAGTCAATTTTAATAATTAAGCCAGATGCTGATTTATTAAAGTCCGGTTCTTCTATGGTAGGTGATATGTTTGTTTTAACATACACAACGACGCCGTCACTCTGATTGGTGTGTTTGGTTGTTTTGTAAGTGGAGTAGTTCTGTATACAAGGTATATATCTATTTCTGGAGCAATTTAGCCAGCATTCCGTCAAGACTACTATGTTACAATCAAAAGTTATACGAGCAAGGCATGATTGCAGACTTAAAAAATTACATTTGATAGACCGAATGTTTTGTGTCAAAATTTTAAGATTGTTACTTGACTTATTTATGACCGCGTTACACTCTTCAGGTGTACATGTATATGACTCAGATATTGTCATCTGGTCAACATAATTTAATAGATTATTAATATTATGAGTCATTTTCCTCATTCACCTCTTCCCCTCGGACCGCTGATGCGATCAGACGTGATCCCGCTACTAGTTTGAATTTAAATTGTATTTATTAAATCATTTTTAATCGTAAAAATAAATAAAGTTATTCGAGTGAAGTACCAGGCGCGCATACAGTATTAAGAGCCTGCCGGGTCGTTGTGTGAAGAAGACAGCAACTGCCGAAACGGATATAGTAACTAGATTGCGTTACAAACGTCAACTGTCACTACGGAAAATCCATTCGTTCATGTCATCTGTCGAAGGTACGTCAACTGTCATCCATCAACTCGATGTCAACTGACATTTGACAAAGGCACAACTGTCACTTGCTCTGTGTTGCCAGAACTCACTTTTTGAATTATACTAAATAATATTACTTACTTCACCCAATTGCCTTACTCCAGTCAACTATCAACTCCACTATCCATCGTGACAAAAGCGCCTTGTTATACAACTATACAACTTATCCTGTTTTATTTTTTAATACTACGATGCCTCTGAAACGCACTCCTCCGAAAGGCACACCAAGTAAAGATTTTCTAATGCCGACAAACGAACGAACTCCGGCAAATAGCGATCATCAAACTTCAGAATCAGAACCGGACCAAAGCCAATTAAGTGATACAACGCGAAACGTGACAAGCAGAAATCATAAACGTAAAGCTGTGGGCTCCCCTCCTGAAGACAAACAAAACCAGAGCATGGATACGTTCATGTCCGAGATGCGCACTCTAATCAACAGCCTTGCGCACCAACAAGAAAGGCGCTTCGATGAAATAAAACTGTCGATGGAGGAACAGGCATCTGATATTAAGGAAAGCATTAACTTTCTGTCGACTAAATATGACAATATAATGACAGAGATAGCAGATTTAAAAGAGCAAAAAAAAGAAGATAAAAAACATATTGCAGAATTAGAGGAAAAAAATCGAGTTGCTCGAGAGACGCGTGCGGTCTACTACTTTGGAGATTAGAAATATCCCCGTTCGGGAAGGGGAAACAAAATTAGATCTTGCTAATACGTTTATAAATTTGAGTCAGTCTTTAAAGGTACCCATCCAACAAACCGAAATAAAAGATATCTTTAGGATAAACACTAAAAAGTCGGGTAAAGTCATAATCGCTGAACTTACCACAGTTATGACTAAAGACAAGATTGTTGAGGGCTATAAAACTTATAATAAAGGCCAAAATAAATTAAAAACATCTACTATAAATATGAACGGACCTGAAGCACCCATCTACCTATCAGAAAGCCTAACTTCATACACTAATAAACTTTTCTATCTCGCAAGGAAATTTAAAAACGAATACAATTATAAGTTCTGTTGGGCTTACCATGGACAAATATTTCTTCGAAAAGATGAAGGTACTCCGAAAATTCGCATTACTGATGAAAACCAGCTTATATCCCTTGCCCGAACAGATTGACTAGTTGTACTGCACTACATTTATACTTACTATTATAGTTTCTTGTTGCACTTTTTTAAATCGTTTCATAAAGATGTAATTAGTTACCTGTTACATGTTATGATTTTAATATTGATGTATACCATTGTTACTATTACTAGGCCTATGTATAGATTAAGTGAACACTCACCTATTTACTCACAAAGACTCACACAATCAGTGCGGTGCAGTGGGTTTTGACGGTGTTTCTGGACTTTTCCTGAAAAGATTCAAAGATATACTGGTTCCCCCTATCACTTTCCTTTCCAATTTGGCATTTGAGACTGGAATATTTCCTGATGCATATAAGGTAGCTGTTGTTCATCCAATCTACAAGAGTGGGGACAGTAACCGTGTGAACAACTATAGACCCATTTCTATTTTACCAACACTGTCAAAAATCCTAGAAAAATTACTAAATAATAGACTTGTCAAGTACCTAAATTCACACACAATATTATCACCTAATCAATATGGGTTTCGGTCAGGATTTTCAACAAACGACGCAGTTCTAAATTTGACAAATAAAGTAGTATCTGAGCTGGAAAATAAAAACAAAGTAATTGGTATTTTTTTGGACCTAGCCAAGGCCTTTGATACGATTTCTGTCCCCACTCTTCTACAAAAGCTTGAATACATAAGCATAAGGGGCACCCAGCTATCACTTTTTCAGAGTTACTTGACAGAACGCAGACAATGCGTTAAGATCAATGACTGTGTCAGTGACGAGCTCTTTATTACACATGGAGTTCCTCAGGGCAGTATCCTTGGCCCTACTCTATTTCTTATATTTATAAATGACCTCTGTAATTATTACCTTCAAAACGGGAAAATTTTTACCTACGCTGATGATACTGCCCTCATATTTCATGGGAATACTTGGTCAGATGCCTTCAGTCATGCGCAGTCGGGTTTCAACTTAGTTCTAAAATGGCTGGCTAAACACTCCCTAACATTGAATATAGACAAGACAAAGTATATTACTTTTTCTCTTACTAGCTCTGGCCAGCCACCACCTGATTCCCTCACTATCGAAGCCCACAACTGCAAACCAAATGGGCCTTGCCTTTGCCCGAATCTGAGTAGCACTGACTCCATTAAATACCTTGGCGTACAAATTGACTATAGACTAAAGTTTCACCAACATATCGATTCACTCTCAACCCGATTGCGTAAACTCATCTTCGTCTTCAAAAACTTAAGTCACATTGCAGACAAATCAGTGATAAAGATGGTGTACCAGGCTCTGTGTCAATCAATAACATCGTACTGCATCATCTCTTGGGGTGGTGCTACAAAGACATCACTTCTGAAATTAGAAAGAGCACAACGCTTAATACTTAAGGTTGGATGGCGCCTTCCTTTCCTATTCCCGACGACCGAACTTTATATCGTTTGTGGAGTACTAACGGTACGACAACAGTTCATCCTGAGTGTAACAATCAAATCTCATTCACTCACTCCATATAATCCACACAAGCTGGCTGATAAGCGACGCAAATATAATGTTTGTCCCTACGGTTCCATCACCACACAACTTGCACGCAGCAGCTTCTGCCATCTTGGAGGTCTTGTTTATAACAAAATAAACAAAATCCTAAATATTTATCCTAAACCTAAAACACAATGTAAAACTATCGTTACCAATTGGCTCCTTCAACTAGATTATGAAAACACAGAAAATATAATTAAACCTTAAGGCCCTAATTCATGTACAGCACACACACACCATACACGCACACACACACACGCACACATGCACACACACACACACACACACACACACACACACACACACACACACACACACACACACACACACACACACACATAACACTTGCAATATATTCACTACACATCATACCTACTTTAAGTTTTTATAAATATTATCTTCACCCATATGTACTGCTACGTAGTTAACAATTTTATTGAACATAAGAAGTGTGATATATATACATACTATATGCTAGGCGAGAGCCTGGTGATCTGTACTACAGGTTCCCCCGAAACCTACTTCAGACACCAGCTCTCACAAAGGACTTGTAAATTAAATTCGAGCTATTAGCTTTAAGTAAAATTGTAGCTACCTTTGTGGAGAAATAAATAAATTTATTATTATTATTATTTTTATTAAATAAATGGATCACAGTAGCTTGCTCCGGAGTCACAACCGATAATGATCTGTAGTAGGCGTTTTTAATGTCATAGTTTGTGTAAGTCTGGAATGGTATTAGGTATGACTGCATTGTAGCTGCTGGTGTGCAGATTATTTGTGTGTGATAAATTGATAATGTGTGATTGTTTCTGTATATTTTTGGAGTGTTTATTTGTTTATAAGGAAGCATGTATGAATGAGGTATGTAGAGTGTGAATGATTGATTACATAATAAAACTAATCTATAAATATAGTGGAATAGCATGCAATATACTCGTAAAATTAAGTAATAAGAGAATGAGAACTGAAAACTGCGATGAAAAACTAGTCATTCATTCTTGAGATGTTCTTGGTTTTCGTTCCTTATTATTATGGCTGGTTGTCCCTCCATTTTTCTTACCAAAACCTTGCCGTTTGAAGTCCAGCAGAATTTAATAGCCTTGTTTTTGGAGATTTCTCTTGCCAGGTAGAAGAGCCTCTTGGTGTTGTTGGTAAGATATTCGCGTATGTAGATAGGTGTGGATTCTGTTCTGCCAAGGTGGCTGCTATCAAGTTTTTTGTTTAGATTTAACTTGTTATAGGATTTAACTGAGTTGAGGATTGCCTGTTTAGTCGAAGAGCTTGTAAACTCAATGACAATTGCTTAGATTATTATAGATCTTTATCCCTTTATATTTTTTTTCCATATTTTTCTGTCTGTTTCTGTAATATCAATTTATATTTATTTCGTAGATTATAACGGAAGGTTTTTCTTGTTATCGTAAGATTTGTTTGTATCTTTTTTACTCAAGTACACAAATAATAGGTATATAACTGGTGTAAGCTAAGCAATTTAGTAGTTTTATATAAGTGTGCTGTAGGTGTTAAAAGTGAAGACAATACAGTCGTTTGTTTTGTGTTGTCTGCAGATCTATAATATTGGTCTTAGGTGCAGATCCCCAGATTTCAATAAGGTACTCTAAGTGAGGTTTCACTAATGAACTGTAACTAGTAGACTTAACTTCACGTGGCAAACAATTTCTTATTTTACGAATGGCACCCGATAGTGATACTAATTTGGCTCATACCTGGTCAATATGGGGTTTAAAACAATTTTTGGAACGTTTGTTTGGTAGGTACTAAGTTAATTTTTATTTTTTAATCCCCGACGCAAAACGGGTGAACCGATTTGGATGATTTGGTTTTTTTTTTTTTGAAAGCAGGTTTTTTAACAACGGTTTTTAGACATGTCTTATCAAAATTGGCTTACCCATTTCATGGTCATCAGCTCTTTTGTTAGCTGCGGTAGAGATCTTAGACGCTTATTGGGTATTTACTTTACTTTCAATCTTATGTGTGACCTAAAATTTTAAACAGCCATGTATGCTAAATTACTATGCAAGATTAAGCAATTCTTGGTAGTAGGTATATATTGGGCATTCAAGAACAGTTTAACACGACTCCCCGCTCACTACGTTCGCTGTCGTGTGAAACTGTTCTTGAATGCCCAATACGTAATACAAAAATCTTGTAAAACTGTTCTTGAATGCTCAATACGTAATACAAAAATCTTATATTGGGCATTCAAGAACAGTTTAACACGACTCCCCGCTCACTACGTTCGCTGTCGTGTAAAACTGTTCTTGAATGCCCAATACGTAATACAAAAATCTGGCAATCTGGCATGTTAAAAGACTTTCTTGTCTGTTCGTCATAGAAACATAAACTGTAATAAGTTCATAAGATTCATATGCGGCCCTGAAAAGGGCCGTTTGTTGAATCACGCTTAAGTTATAAGATCTGCATACACAAGTCTTAAGTTCAGGACAGATTGTCTCATGTCTCTCCACGTATACTCATTTTCGTGACCAGATTGGCTCGAGGACACCTGAACTATAAGATACTGTGTACAGACTCATATCTTTGATGCGACTATGATTCGTATGGTGGCCCTAAAAAGAACCTTAAATCACGCTAAGTCATAGGTTACTGTATACATTAAACTAAAATTTAGAACAGATTGTTTCATGTCTCTCCACAAAATATTTTTTTCTGTGACCAGGTTGGTTCGAGGACATCTAAATTTTAATTTAAATCAGTAATTTAAAATTCAGGACAGATTGTCTCATGTCTCTCCACGTACTTAGGCATTACGTTAACACGTATAGCCATTTTCGTGACCAGATTGGCTCGAGGACACCTGAACTATAAGATACTGTGTACAGACTCATATCTTTGATGCGACTATGATTCGTATGGTGGCCCTAAAAAGAACCTTTTTTTAAATCACGCTAAGTCATAAGTTACTGTATACATTAAACTAAAATTTAGAACAGATTGTTTCATGTCTCTCCACAAAATATTTTTTTCTGTGACCAGGTTGGTTCGAGGACATCTAAATTTTAATTTAAATCAGTAATTTAAAATTCAGGACAGATTGTCTCATGTCTCTCCACGTACTTAGGCATTACGTTAACACGTATAGCCATTTTCGTGACCAGATTGGCTCGAGGACACCTGAACTATAGATACTGTGTACAGACTCATAACTTCACGTGTAGTTTTTTAAGTTGTTTTATTTTATGTATTACTTTGATACCTGAAATAAATGGTTTATTATTAATTACTATCTCGATTTTAACTGAAAACCAGAAACTGGGCAATGGTAGTTAGCCATATATTATATCAGCACGAGAGAGTAATGATTGCTAACCAATATGTCTTGCCTTATAAACGAACAGTGAAGTAAAACCATGCAATATTTAAAATGATCGTATTCAATGTAAACCTAAATGATTGATACTACTTTATGTCGGGTACGTATTATACCTCGTACATAACGACATAAAAATGACAACTAAGGGTTTCGCATTTACACGCGCCTGTTTATTGCTAAAATTGCGTATTGTCTCATGTTACTTGACACGTCTATCCACATGGACTGCCTCGGTAGCTGAGTGCATAGTACGCGCCGATGTCTCGGGTTTGATTCCCGGGTCAGACAAAAAGTGATATTGGGTTTTTCTTTAAAAGTATAATAACGATTCAAATGTAGTTGTACTATATAATATTAAAATTTGGTGTGGTTAGTTTAAGATATCTCCATGTATTTTGTTAATTTAATAATCACTTTCTTTGTTTGAATATTTTGTACTTTCATGAGTGTAGAATTTTACTATGAAAGTATGAAATAGTAGAATTATTGTATTAAATGCTTATCGCATGATATTCGCAATATCTGGTGGGGTCCCACTATTTTGTCGTTTAGCTCGCTCCCTATGCAATATGGGGCCTAACATGACAGCCTCGGTGGCGCAGCGCGAGTGTGTACGACTGCTGTGCAAGAGGTCGCGGGTTCGATCCCCGCGCGGGATAGAGCTTTGTGAGATTCATAAATGTTGGTCCTGAGTGTGGTTGTAATTTGTGTCCGTCGAATGTATGTTTGTAAAGTCCCCCTGCGACACAGGGCTTGTACCCTGCTGCGGGACTTGTCTTTTTTAAATAAAGAAAAAGAAACATATCAGGCGAAAAGTGGCTGTAGTAATACACCTTTTGCCTACCCCTTTGAGGAATAAAGGCGTGATGATATGTTTTATGTTATTAATATGGTACATAGGTATGTCGCAATACGTACCTATGTACATAGAACGGATATGAGGTGTTCGATTACATTCTTGCAACATTGCAAAAGTGCATTTATTATAATGTAAATTTTTGATTTGTTAATTATGCAGATTTTTTATTTGTATACAGGACGATGAAATACATACTTACATTTTCAAAGGTTTATTAAGTAGTTTAACTTGATTTTTTACAGTGCATTATCGAATTTACAACTTTTTTATTTTACCCTTGTTTGTAATATCTTCGCGTTAGACGATCTGTGATAAAGTTTTATACCGCATTTGAAAGCATTTTTTATAAAGTGTACAACAAGTGCTATGGTGATATTTTGAGTTAAAAGAGCAAATTGGTACGTAACCCTATGAGTGTATAATAAACACAAAAATGTTTCAAATGACCCGTACTACCACCCACTACAAGATTATGCTCTAATTACCAATCACCCAAGAAAAGTGCATAATTATGTGTAATTCGACACATTACGAAATTTACGAGGTTTTAATACCGTGGTCGTCAACTTTATGGTTGTATATAAAATAATTTATAAAATAGAGTATCTTAGC
Source organism: Herminia tarsipennalis (assembly GCA_945859575.2). Classification (NCBI taxonomy): domain Eukaryota; kingdom Metazoa; phylum Arthropoda; class Insecta; order Lepidoptera; family Erebidae; genus Herminia; species Herminia tarsipennalis. Next base: position 9,109,273 of record OX243849.2, on the reverse strand, counting down.
GCGCTGTCATGAGCGGACGTGTTAGTTATTTTTTCGGATTCTTGTCGGAAATTCTAAGTTAAATATTTGTGATTGGTGGAAACCTACAATTTTGAAATCCTTGTCACTCTAAGGGACTTATTACCTAAGAACTCCGCCCTTTGGGCGGAGTCCGAGAGGGACAAATATATTTAACAAAGTAACTTTGTTAAATCGGACCTGAGATTCGAACCGGCGGCTGCGTGAGTGGGGAGCGAGCGCTGTGCCACCGCGCCACCGAACGGTTGCATCGAGCGAGCGAAATAACCGGCTTAGAGCTACTCGTGACGTCGACGCAGTGGAGATAGTGAAGCAGCAAGCGGTAAAGCACCTTAATGCGTCGGCGTTGTGTGCAAAATAGTGCGCCGTACGTGGTTGTTTATCACTTTGAGTCAAATGTCGGCAACGGACAACGTTACCTTTAGAAATTCGCGACAACAGTCGCGCGTTGATGAGGAAGAGATGGAAGAACAATGGCAATCGCCCGCTGGTAAGCTATTAGGATTTTCGGAAAGTAAAATAAGAGAAATTATAAAGCAGGAAGTCAAAGCGGCTGTTGAATGTTCAATGCAGAATGTAATTCTAGGGGTATTGAACAACATACAAAAGACAGTCAGTGATTTGAAAGAGAAGGTAATTGAGTGTTGCAAAGAAAATCAAATTCTCAAGGGAAAATTATTGCAAACTGAGCGTAATTTAAATAAGCGGCAGGAGGTAGAAAATGCTTCGCAGCACAAAGAAGCAAGCACTTTTAATAAAAAGTCCTTAACAGGATCCGTTACAGGTGCTACCCAAGTTGCGTCTCAGGCTAAGAGCAATATTGGGATGACAGAGAGGAAGAAGAAAGAGGTGACAGAAAATATACCTTCACAATCGGAAAACATACAATCGTCACAAATTGAAGGACCTAAGCAGACAGAATGGCAAACCGTGACATACAGAAAGAAAGAAAGGTTCAACCGGACAGTTGTATTAAAAGGAGGAAACCATCAGATTAGTAATCTTCAGGCTATTGAGAAGAAAAAGTTTTTACATGTATGGTCACTACATCCGGATACATCAACGGATACCATAGTTGAACACGTAAGAACGAGGGTAGCTGATAGTAAAAATATCAGTGTTGAAAAAATTATTCACAAGACACAGCGGGATTACTCATCGTTTAAAATTGGTGTCTCAGAAAGCCAGTTTGAAAATATAGCTAAACCCGAAGTTTGGCCTGTGAATACGCGCCTTAGTGAATGGCTTTGGTTTCGGAACCCAAATAGAGCGACCCATGGAAAAGAAACCTAATCACACGTTGGACCTTTACTACCAAAACGTTAGAGGGCTACGTACAAAACTAAAATGTATTTATAGTAGTATACTAGCATCAACAGCTCAATTATTCGCCTTCACGGAGAGTGGATTAAATGAATCCATCCACGACGGGGAAATAGTACCGGAGGGGTATACGGTCCTCCGATGTGATCGCATGGACGGCCGCAAGCACGGAGGAGTCTTGCTTGTAGCAGCGCCCAGTGATAGACTCGAACTACGCCAAGTATCTTTGCCCGAGAACGCTAACTTAGACACTCACTCGTTTGAGATAGTTTGTGCTACTGTGTACCGCGGTAACAAATTCATGTTTTTATGTTGTGTCGCGTATATCCCGCCTAAAGCGATAGACAGAGAATATATGTATATGTTTCATCTGTTAGAAATATTGTGTGTACGATATGAAAAAATAATTTTAGTGGCAGACTTTAATATGTACTCAACTAGTCAGGACATACAATGTTATTACGAATACTTTGTCACCTTCTGTAACTTTCGCCAATGTAACAATATCAGGAATTGTAATGGTCGCATGCTCGATGTTGTGTTAACTACTTTTTCGAGTGATGAGATTATCGTGTGTGAGGAGCGAGAGCCTTTATCTAGTGTCGACACGCAGCATCCGCCGTTGTGTGTGAGCGTCTGCCCGGCGCGCGCGCACTCGTTGATGGAGTCTGCCGCAGCGGCCGTCCTCCCCACCGCGACCCCACTACACGACGTTCCCGCGCCGCCGCCCGAGCTGTCACCGCTGCCTGAGTACTCACACCCGCCGCGGTGGAACTTCGCAAAGGCAAACTTTTATTCGATGTATTCAGCGTTGGGGGAGGCAGATTGGAGCGAATTGTATGGTACAAGCAGCGTTGACGCAGCGTACGGTATACTTTATAATATATTTTATAGGATAATAGATGATAGCACACAAAGAAAAATGCCTAAAGCTGGCTGTTCGCGGTATAATTACCCAGAATGGTACACAGCAGACATAATAGGCGACATAAAAAGAAAGGCATATTGGCACAAAACTTATAAGATTTGTAAATCAAGGGATGCGTATGATAAGTTTTCTTATTACCGGTCTATTGTTAAAAATAAAATTCATTCTGCTTTTGTGATTTATCAAAATCGTATAGAAACACAATTATTAAAAGAACCTAGTACTTTTTGGAGCTTTATTGGTCGGAAATGTTCGAAGCGTAGTAAAAAGCGCATTACTAAAGACGGTTCGCCCATTTTAGAGAGTGACTGTGCCCAAATATTTGCCAATTATTTCCAGTCCGTGTATGGAGATGTAGTGCCGCGTCTAGACGCCACTGAGGCAGCTCAGGAAGCGCCTGAACGCGGGTCGCGTATTCATGTGGGACAATTGTCACTAAAAGAGGTAATCAGGGCCCTAGCGCGCTTAAAGCCTAAGAGATCGGTGGGCCCAGACGGTATACCTCCTTATATCGTAAAAGACTGTCGAAGGGTATTAGCTCGACCTCTTCTACACCTATTTAATATTTGTCTTAAGGAACGGGCGTTTCCAAGCGGTTGGAAATTGACTCGGGTGATTCCAGTTCCGAAAGGGTCTCCTGGCTCGGATGTAACAGGATACAGGCCGGTTGCGGTATTGTCGACGTTTGCGAAGGTCTTCGAGATGGCACTTTGCTCTATTATAACCTCACAGATCAACGTTCAGCTTAGCGATGCACAGCACGGGTTCCGGGAGGGCTACAGTACAAATTCAAATTTATTGTGTTTCATGAACCAAGCTATCCCGGTGCTCGATTCTGAGGCTGGAGCACAGCTGGACGTTGCCTATTTTGACTTCCGGAAGGCCTTCGATAGTGTCGATAATGATATCTTGTTAAGGAAGTTTGCTATGGCTGGCTTTACACCTGATTTATTATGTTTTTTCGCAAATTATTTAGGAAACCGTCAGCAGTTTGTCGAGTATGCGGGGTACACTTCAAACCCATATCCCACTCTTACAGGAGTGAGTCAAGGCAGTAATTTGGGCCCATTAGAGTTTCTGATCATGATCAATGATCTGCCGGAGGTGATTAAACACGCGAACTGTCTCCTGTTTGCAGATGATTTAAAGTTGTTATTGCGAGTAGATAGCATACGCGACTGCCTACGACTTCAGGAAGATATCACTCGTGTTGTAGATTGGAGCATTAAAAATAAGTTGTTTTTTAATGTTTCAAAATGCAAGATAATGTCCTTTACGCGAGCAGTAGAACCCCTGGGTTATAGTTATAAAATGGAGGGCGACGATATTCCGCGAGTCGTGATGGTGCGAGACCTCGGTGTCTTATTCTCGGCCGAACTTTCATTTAGACAGCATATTGTTAATATTTGTAGGAGGGCCTATCAGAGCTTAGGGTTTATAATGCGCGAGACCAGGGATTTTAATAACATAAATGCTGTAAAGTCATTGTATAACTCATTAGTTCGAAGTAGGTTAGAGACTAGTGCTATCATCTGGAACCCCCATGAAACTAAATATAGTCTTATGGTGGAGAAAATGCAAAATAAATTTACTAGATTTCTTTATCTAAAGCAATACGGAGTGTACCCCTTCTATCCACTCATGTATCCAACCCTCTTTGTTTTAGGGATGGTGGGATACTATAAGTTGGAGGTAAGGCGGAACTTAGCATTAGCGAAATATATATTTCTAGTGTTTAGGGGTAAACTCAGAAACCCTTGGGTTTTAGAATCGTTAAAGTTGCTTGTACCAAATACAAGGCTGCGGCTGGCACCAAGAACAAAGGTGTTTGAGGTACCTACATCCCGCACTAATCTGCGGAAGTTTTCTCCAACGGTCAGGGCTTTAAATATCATAAACGCAGTCTCCCATCGACTAGATATTTATGTTTGTTCATTGGCGGAATTTGAGAGGGTGACATTGGATTATCTTTGTCGTCTTTGATTTGATTATTCTTGTTAGTTTTGATTGTTGTTGTTGCTACATTGCTGTATTAGGTATATAACCTGTAATAACGATGTGTGCTGTAAATGTAATAAATAAATAAATAAATAAATAAATAAATAAATTTTTGGTACATTTAGTAAGAAAAATTTAAAAGTTTTGATGCCTTGGTAGTCCAGTGCCCGCAGTATGCGCATGCTGTGTACGAGGTTGCGGGTTCTATCCCACCCAGAACAAAACTTTGTTTGACCCACAAACAGTTGTTCTGAATCTGGGTGTAATTTGTGTTCGTTAAATTGTATGTTTGTAAAGTGTCCAGCGACACAGAGCTTGTTCTCTAGTGCGGGAGTTGTCTTTTTTAAAAAACATAAAAGAACAATAGTTGTACAAAAAACAAATTGTTTGCAACCTCAGATAAGAAAACTTTAAATACCCCGTTTATTTAATTATCAAATCTTTTCCGCGCCGCTTTCGCCACCGCTTACTAGTACCTAGGTCTGTTACTGCGCCATATCGCCCGTTCGTCAGTGGTTGCTGCACCAAAATTATCGCTCGCTCGTCGAAATCGTCGCCAGCCTGCCCCTGCCCTACTCCACACCTCGAAAATCTACTCATCATACAATAATGTTCGTAAGTTTTTTACTTCATTTTATACATCAATACATTTAAATTAGTTGTTTTTTTATCTCGTGCTGATATAATATATGGTTCACTACCATTGCCCAGTTTACTGGTTTTCAGCTAAAATCGAGAGAATTAAATACACTAAACGCAAGAGTCTGTACACAGTATCTTACAGTAGGGAGCGATTTCGTTTTCTATTTCGTGCTGATATAATAATGGCTCACTACCATTGCCAATTTACTGGTTTTCAGCTAAAATCGAGAGAAATTATATTTTTTCTATTTAGAAATCGTTTGCGAAGTATTAATCTGTTCAGTGCTAATTTTAGACCGGTGCAGTTTGGTTGAAGATATGTACGTATAATAACTGTGTTCAATTCGTATTTAATTACAGGTCGGACTCCGAGTATTCAGAATGCTACAATAAGCGTCCTGCCAAAGCAAGCAGGAAAGCTGATTCTGACTCCGAAGAGATACCCATATCGAAAACAAAGTATGTATTTAATTTGTTTATTCATCTTCAATTAGTAACTACTGTTTATACTAAATGACTTTTCGGAATGTTATATGATTTTTCGAAGTTATGTACGAATAAATCTGTTAATTATCTCTTGCTCCGTGCCTCGGAACGCACGTTAAACCGTCGGTCCCGGCTGTCATGAACATCAATGTTAGTTATTTTCAGCTAAAATCGAGAGAATTAAACACACTAAATGCAAGAGTGTGTTGTGCATGCAATATACCTATGTTTGTTTATACTAAAGTATTATTTCTCTATAATTACAGGTCTAAAAACATAGCCAAGAAGTCTAAGCGGTCGATGCCATTCCAAACTCCTGCGACAAAAAAGTACCGGAAAGGAGCTAAAGCGTGGGAATTCTTGGACAGTGACGAAGAGATAACCACGACTCGTGCTCCGGTTCTGCAGTCGTCGCTGTCGAGACGTGTTGCCAACGGGGTGGTGCATCGCACCGCAAACTTCGAGGGTGACGTGTACGTAGAAATTAAAATATTTAAGACCGCAGACATACTACAGGTAGATCCCAAGGACCGTTGGAAACGTGCAATTGTATCCCTTAAATATCAGGGACAGTCGGACTGTCCGGAGTTGGAGCCGTTGAAAACGGTCCTTAGAGAGTGTCGAGACCGTTTTGGTGGTGAGGGCACTTTCTACGCGGACAAAAAAGATTAGATGTTTTTATTTTTTATTCTCCGTCACTCTCTTATATCTACCTATTAGATTATCTGTCTTCTTATTATGCATCACTATCTGTAATTTTATAAAAATATTAATTATTTAAACACGTAACATCAATCAACGATTATACGACGATTATATAACGAATAATAAGAGAATAGTGTAATTTAGATTTTTTGGTTGACAGTTTGAGTAGTATTCATTATTTTGCAGATAAACTTTGTTTTTTTTCTATTTTACTTACTACATTTCTTTATAGCCATGTCCAAACGAACGGTGTATTGTACAGTTTGTGGTTTATCTATTAAGAGTAGTGTATTTGCATCTCATTTACGAAGTAATATACATAAAAATAATAATTCTATTACATTAATTGGTGGCATTGATAAAATAAGCAGCGCGTTTAAGAATCGTATTGTATCATACAGAGTGCACAATTTAGAAAAGAACGAAGGCAATGAAAGTATTCCGCCAACCAATTTTTTGATGAGTCTATCCCATCGTGTGAAACAGTTGCTCGCGACACTTCAAACTACACATGATTCTATTAAAGTTAACTTTGAACTTTTTGCAGAATTTACATTACCAAAAAATGATACTTGTGAAATGAAATCATTTGCGACGAAAAATATTATTTTTTATAAAAATTACGATTTCAATAAATTATTTTCATACGTAGTTAACAGTATTACGACAAAGATCGATGAATTTGAAGAAAAAGATAGTGGCTGGGCTTTTTTGCAAAATTTATACTTAGAAGTCAATATTAATAAACATAATCCTTTAAGAGCTTCACGATTTATTGAATTACCTAAATGGATCAAATCTAAACACGCATGTATAAATATACAAAATAACGATGCGTTCTGTTTTTTATGGAGTATAGTAGCAGCATTATTTCCCGTTAAAAACAATGCTCATAGAACTTCTTCATATCCGCATTTTGAAAATATACTAAACACTCAGGATATGACATTTCCGGTAGGATTTTCAGACATTAAAATATTTGAAAAAAATAATAAAAATATTAGTGTTAATGTCTATGGTCTTGGTAATAAAACAAGCATTGTTGGACCCTTATATAAAACAGATTATAGAAAAAACCATCATGTTAATTTGTTAATAATAGAAAAAAATAACTATAAACATTATTGTTTAATAAAAAAAATGAGTAGATTGCTTAGAAGTCAGCTTACAAAACACCACGAAAAGATATATTTTTGTGATGACTGTATGATATTTTTTCATAACGAAGATAAACTAAGTGGTCATATTTGTGGTGGTATTAGAACTGTTCTACCGGACCCAGGCGCCGCAATTCAATTTAAGCATTACGAAAGAATGCAAGATATGCCTTTCGTCATCTATGCTGATTTTGAATCTTTATTACAACCCCCATCGAATAGTGCTGAAATTAATTCGAAATATACAACTGTATTACAAAAACATTTACCAGCCGCGTTTGGTTACTACATTGTGTGCTCTTATGATAGTTCTCTCAACAGATATGTAACATATCGTGGTCAAGATTGTGTTGAATTATTTATAAAATATCTGCATGAAGATGTTACCAAAATATATAATATTTTGAAAAAATCCGTTCCGATGTCTAAGTTAACAAGTGAAGAGCAAAATATTGTTGACGCCTTTAAAAACTGTTATATTTGTGATGGGTTACTGTTCGATGACCGTGTAAAAGACCACTGCCACCTAACGGGACGTTTTCGTGGGGTTAGCCATAATTTCTGCAATATTCAATTTCAGTTACCGAAATTTGTTCCTATATTTTTCCACAACCTATCAGGATATGACAGCCACTTATTTATACGACAGTTAGGAGAAACACCAGGCAGAATTAAAGTAATATCAAAAAATAAAGAGAATTATGTAACATTTACAAAATTTTTTGAGGTAGGTAATCAAGAATATATACCAGTTCGTTTTGTTGATTCTTTTAAATTTTTATGCACTAGCTTGGAAAAATTGGCTGAAAATCTAAATAGGGATGATTTTGTTCATTTATCTTACTTTTATCCTAAAGATGATCATATTGATCTATTAAGGCGCAAAGGAGTTTATCCTTATGAATACATGAGAACTTGGAATAGTTACAACGAGGATCGATTACCACCTCGACATAGCTTCTATAATACTTTAACCGATAACATTATCTCTGAATCAGAGTATTTACATGCACAACGCATCTGGAAGGCATTCCACTTAAAAAATTTAGGAGAATATACAGATCTTTATCTTAAAACAGATGTCATTTTATTAACAGATATTTTTGAAAATTTCCGCCGCACATGCAAAATTAATTATAGATTAGATCCTGCATTTTATGTAACTGCTCCTAGCCTAAGCTTTGACGCAATGTTACTTAAAACGAAGGTGCAATTGCAACTTATAGACGACTTGGAAATAATACGTATGATTCAAAGCGGTATTCGGGGTGGGGTATGCCTTTGCTCTAATAGGTACTCTAAAACAAATAACAAGTATCTACCAAATTATAATTCATCAATCCCTGATAATTATTTATTGTATATTGATTGTAATAATTTGTATGGCTTTGCAATGTGTTCATATTTACCATATTCTGATTTCAAATTAATTACTCAAGCTGAAATCGAAAAACTAAATATTTTTAAGGTACCTGATAACTCTGAATATGGTTATATTTTAGAAGTCGACTTAATTTATCCAGAACATTTACATGAATCACACAACGATCTACCTTTTTGTCCAGAAAAATTTACTCCTTGTGGCTCTAAAAATCCAAAATTAATTCCCAATCTGTATGATAAATTTAAATATGTAATTCATTATGTACACTTAAAAACGTGCTTACGACACGGTTTGCAATTAAAAAAAGTACATAGAGTAATTAAATTCAAACAACATCCCTTTTTGAAGGAGTACATAGATTTAAATACAAAATTACGACAGAAAGCTAAGTCTACGTTCGAACAGGATTTCTTCAAATTATTGAATAATAGCATTTTTGGAAAAACATTAGAAAACACTGAAAACAGACTCAATGTTCATTTAGTGAACCAGTGGACTGATACTAGAAATAAAACTAAAAAATATTACACTGCTGAACAATTAATATCACGATTAAATTATCAAAGTTCCACTGTTTTTACGGAAAACTTTGTAGCTATTCAAATGAAATCAGAATTAGTGGTTCTAGACAAACCCATTTACATAGGGTTCACTGTTTTAGAAATAGCTAAAAATCATATGTATGATTTTCATTATTCTATCATGAAGCCGTTTTATGAGTCTAGATTAAAACTATGTTATACTGATACTGATAGTTTGTTATATTCTATAGAAACATTAGATGTCTATAAAGATATTAAGTCCAGTTTTATATCTTACTTCGACACCAGCAACTATAAGGAACACAATGAATATAATATTATTTGTCAAAACAACAAGATACCTGGTCTATTTAAAGATGAGCTAGGAGGGCAAATTATAGTCGAGTTTGTAGGATTGAGATCTAAACTATACTGTGTGAAAACTCGAGACAAAGAACTAAAAAAGGCAAAAGGGGTTCAGAGATCTGTCATAAACAAAATTGATTTCAAAGATTATAACAAAGTATTGATGCATAATATATCTTTACGAAAAAAGAATATTGTATTTCGATCGTTAAAACATGAAGTATTTACTCAAGCTGTCAACAAAATTGCATTATCTTCCAATGATGACAAACGTATTGTTCTTAAAGATAAAATATCTACATTGTCATGGGGACATAAGTCATATTTGTACTAATTTTACTGAAAGTTATAATAATTGTAGTCAGTAAATATATAATAAGAAATGAATGTAATATTGTATTTCAGGGAGTAAAAAATAAATAAATAAATACATTTGTAAATTCTAAATGTTGTATTGTTTAATGTCTAGGTATATATGTTTTAAATTATAAGAAATTATTGTAATATGGTATTTTAAAGAGTGACAAAAATAAATACATTTGTAAAATCTAAATGTTGTATTATTTAATGTTTTTTTTTTAATTATTATTGACCAAATCTGATCGCATGTTGCCTTTACCTTGGACATGATGGATTCTATCCGTAGGTTGATGATCCCATCTACACCATAGGAGGCTAATCACAATGAAATCATGGTTATTTATTTTACAATATAAATATTATTGCTTGAGTTTCATGATGTAGGGTATGGTTGCACCACCCTACTTGTTGGCATAACTGTATACGAAGGAATATTGTTTGGCATTTAAAAAGTGGCCATCAGTTTTTATTGCCAAGTTCTTTTCTCAGTGGCTTAACTTTTTGAGAACTTGGCATTAAATGTAGACTCATACTATTCCAGATTTTGATAGACGTTCATAAGGATTGCATTGTATTTGTAACCTTAGTGAATAAAGTATTTTTGATTTGATTTGATTTCAATATAAAAATTATATATAAATATAAATGTTTTCATACCGTAAACCCATTACCAATCTATCCATCCCGGACATTAATCATGAAATTTGTTAAACAACCACAGTCACTGAATGTTAACGCAATCTGTAATGACCTTAATAAAACGAGTTATCGTCATGGAACGTTATTACCTAACACAGTAAGATGCATAATTTGCGGTCCTTCGAACTGTGGAAAAACAAATTTACTAATTGGTCTTCTGATACACGAAAATGGTTTACGATATAATAATGTTTACGTTTATTCTAAAACTTTAAATCAGCCCAAGTACATATTCTTGGAAAGAGTTATGCAGCGTGTACCTGGTATTTCACTTCAGAAATATCAAGGTAATGAAGAAGTAATAAAAGTTCAAGACGCGAAACCAAACTCTATTATTATATTTGACGACGTTGCTTGTGAAAATCAAAATAACATGCGCGATTATTTTGCAATGGGAAGACATAAATATATCGATTGCTTTTATCTGAACCAAACTTATAGTAAAATCCCTAAGCAGCTAATAAGAGACAACGCAAACTTGATAGTACTATTTAAACAAGATGATATCAATTTGAGACATGTTTATGATGAACATGTGAACACTGATATGACTTGGATCGAATTTCGTAATATGTGTTCGAAAATATGGAATGAGTCTTTCAATTATGTAGTAATTAATAAAGATTGTTCTAAAAATAGCGGATGTTATAGAAATAAATTTGACACATTTGTTGTATTTGATTAAGTTTATGAATATTTAAGACCATGATCATTGCGATGGCGTTATTCGTCAGACAGCGCTTATTCACTCACGACCCGTTTTACCATTATGGAAAAATCATTAAAGAGACAAATTGTTGATGCTGCAGAAGCTGTAAAGAAAAAAGTTAGAAAGATGAAGGATATGGAGATTGATAATAAACAAGCACTTGATTCAGTTTTTAGACCTGTAACTGAACCACTCAACTTGATTGCCAGTAAGCAAACCTCTTTCCCGCAGGAAGGTGAATTAAAAAAATATGAGCAAGAAAATCCTGAGATTAGTATGAGCTCTTTAAATGAATCTGATATCGATAGTTGTTCATCATACGAATCTGTAGTTGAAAACGACCCGAGTGGTGATACATCGTCCTGGTCAGTATCTTCAGAAGCATCAACACCTATTCCATTTGGTGTTAGAGTAGAGCAGGGGAGAATGAAGCTAGGCTCTGCTTGCATAACAATCAATGATGAAAATATCATCGTGGCGGAACGCAAATACAAAAATACTCCTGGTTTGACGGAATTGCTGTTAAAAAAGAAACCAAATTTAAGTTTGGTAACAGAGAGTGATAAACAACAGTATAAGTCAATGTTACTTGATACAAATGCACATCGTCGAGATTATACAGCTAATAAACCTATAAAAAGTAATAAAGGTCTAAAATATTTGCAAGTTATTAAACCTCTTTTTAAGATAACTGACAATCTTTTAGGCAGTCAACCGAAAGGAGAAGGTTTGCCTTTAACAAAAATGTGGCGTAAAGATGTAGATATTAGGTATTGGGACGATCCAAATGAACTGGTAGACAGATTAAAGTTACTTACTGCATCTCGAGAAGCTGGTAACACAGGATTAGACAATGAAATTTTATCTATTATAGAAGAGCTACGAGAAAGTAAAATAATAAATAAATAAATATATGTTTTAAATTGTACTTGAGTCATTTTACTGTCAACCTTTCATTACAATATACGCCTTGAACTTAAAATAATGAACGTAGACAAATTCGGACATCATATTCATAAAAGAATGCGTTTATCAGAATTATTTGAGTGCTATGATAATGTTCTTTTCAAATCGGAAAACGGTGATTTAGATTTAAAAACATCGAGACTGAAAGGAATTAGAACTCCGGTGGAATCAGACGATGCTGTCAACAAGAATTATGTAGATGAGTTGACAACTAAAATTATAAAAGATTTATTTAAAGCAAATGCTAAAATGCGATCTCAAATTGTGAAAGACTTGCAAAATACTTTAAAAACAACGACGTCTGAAATTTTGACTCATTTGGCAGGCAAGTACTATACTAAAGCAGAAGTGGATAAATTATTAGTTAAACCTTTATAATGGCTAAACAGCAAATTGTTAATGAAATACACAAAGCAGCTCGAAGAAATTTCCGCAGACGAGCGGTTATTCTAAAGGGGATTGATGATTTGTGGCAAGCAGATCTTATGGACATGCAAAATCTGAAAAAATACAATAAAGGATATAGTTATATTTTAATAGTGATCGACTGCTTCTCAAAGTTTGCTTGGACAGAACCATTAAAATCAAAAAATAAAGTAGACGTAACTCGAGCATTTGAACGAATTTTGGTTAACAGTAAACGCAATCCTGCTAATTTGCAAACTGACAACGGAACAGAATTTTATAACATCTCATTTCAAACGCTTATTAAGAAATATAATATTAATCATTACTCAACATTTTCCGTTAAAAAAGCTTCTATAGTAGAACGTTTAATTAAAACGATTAAAAATAAATTATATAAATATTTTAGTCTGAATGGAAGCTACAAGTGGCTAGGTATACCAATAGAAGTTACATTGAAAACATATAACAATACAAAACATCGAACTATACAATTTAAACCAGTTGATGTTAATAAATTAAATGAGACATTAATACAAGAAAATATAAATAATACTAACAAGCAAATTAACTGGAAACCTAAATTCCAAGTCGGTGATTGTGTTCGTATCAGCAAATACAAACATATGTTTGAAAAAGGTTATACTCCTAATTGGTCAACTGAACTATTTACTATAAATAAGATTAATAATACTATACCGATAACATATCATATAGAAGACCAGCGCAAGCAACCCGTATTGGGTACCTTTTACGAACAAGAACTTCAAAAATCCTCTTACCCAGGTATTTATTTGGTTGAAAAGATTTTGAAAAAGAAAGGATCAAAACTGTTTGTGAAATGGTTAGGTCTAAGCAATGAAGAAAATAGTTGGATTGAAAAAACAGCAATAATGTCGTAAGAAAATATATAACCTTTATGTTAGCACATTTCTGTCATTACGCTCTTAGCAATGCAAGGTGGTGGGTTAGTTAATAGTTTAATTAACCATCTTCCGTTTGAAATACATTTACCTGGATACAATTATTGCGGGCCTGGCACTAAACTCGAAAAACGTTTACAACGAGGTGATCGAGGTGTTAATAAACTAGACGAAGCCTGTGTGCACCACGATATTGCATATGCAAATCATACCGATTTATCTAATCGCCACAAAGCAGATTTAAAACTTTACAATATGGCTAAACAAAGGCTTAAATCAAAAGACGCTGGCAAAGGAGAAAAACTTAGTTCTTGGTTAGTTACCAAAGTTATGAAAGCCAAGCTTAAGTCAGGATCAGGATTGAAATCATTTAGAAATTTCGTATCGAAAATAAAATCAAAAATTAAAAATTTGAAACTCAAAGATAATAAAAATTTAATAAATGCTGCTTATTTAGCGGCGAAGAAAATATTTCCAAAAATTCGACAAATCAAAGTACCTCGAGTAATACCCTTACCGAAGACAGGGGGCATTCTTCCTTTAATACCAATTTTTGCTGGATTATCCGCTTTAGGAACCTTAGCAGGAGGTGCGGCAGGCATTGCAAAAACAGTAAACGATTACAAAGCAGCACAACAAAATTTAAAGGAAACGGAACGCCATAATAGGTCTATGGAGGCTTTAGTGTTAGGTAAAGGTTTATACATTAAACCGCATAAGAATGGTAAAGGACTGTTTATAAATTCTCCAAAAAACTGATAATGAAGCTACCTAATCGCGCATTAACCAATATAGACATTCAAGAACACTCTAACAACATCCCCTACTTTCGCGGCGTATACATGAGGGACCAATTACCAAGAACGCCGAAACAAATAGAATGTGGTGTAGTGAACTTAGATGAATCTAAGAATGATGGAACGCACTGGGTAGCTTATGTTAAAGTGTATAATTATTGTGAATATTTCGATAGTTTTGGAGATTTGAAACCTCCGAAAGAATTATTAAGATATTTAAAAAACTGTCATGTTTACTACAACTATACCAGATATCAGAATTTTAATACAGTAAATTGTGGACACTTATGTTTAGAGTATCTAAGGACTTTTTGGAATAAAAACATATAAATGTAAACTTTTATTTTATTTTTGATCATTCGCACGATGTCCCTCACTTTGTCGATAACTGGTAACTCCTCAACCTTATCAACATACTATCCTACTACTTTATCACTAGAAGGACAATATGAGTGCGCTTTATTACATTTCTCAACATTCAATTCTATTCCTAACATTGAAGAAACGAATAACAAGTTCTATTATGGTAATAATGAAGTTATTGAATTACCTGTAGGTACATATGAATTACAAGATATCGGTGATTATTTAAAATCTGAAATAAAAGATGCTTCGCTCAAAATACAGTGCAATAACAATACTTTGAAAACTGCAATACACTGTACAAAAGATATTGATTTTAACAAAGAAGGCTCTTTAGAAGTTTATTAGGATTTGAAGAGCAGACCTTGTCAGCTAATAAATGGCATGGGCGATTTCAAAATTTTGACCACCCCTCCAATTTAGCGTGTCCCATAAATATTTTTCTTTTTCACGTAAATATTTCAAATTGTATGACTAAAAACAGTTTTACTGTAAATAAATTGACTTGTAAACTTTTAAATTAAATCATTTTTTACGATTGTATAATTAACACTTATTTAAAAAATAAAATTAAATATTTTGTACCCCCTTAATTTAGCTTGTCCCGTCTTACTCAAGGGTAACAAAAATTAATGAAACTTGGTATTTTGTAACATTATAGGGTACAGTGGCACTTTAATAATTTTAAATATATATTGAAGATTTATTTTGAAAAATCCATCCTATTGTCTTCATAAATTAATATTTTTAATAAAAAAACAAATATTAAACAAAAGTCAATATTTGAGTCACCCTGACATGTCAAGATTTGTTACCCATTTTTCAAGTCCTTAGTAACACATGGGGACTATGAAATTTTAATATTGGCAATACAAGGCAGCCATTTTAAAGCCGCCATTAAACAAAAGTGGACAGTGTCAAAATTCTGTGAAAGCGGGCGGTTGTTTGGTGCTGGGCTCAAGAGATCCAAAATATTTTGTCAAGATAAGTTACCATTATTTAATTATTATTTCTAACTGTTGCATGTTTTTTACAAGAAACCTGAAGTATATTAAAGGTTTAACAAAACAATAGTTTCACAGGTTGCTAAACTGAGCCAGTATTTTATAGTTTCTTTTTCAATAATTGTAACAGTGAAATGTTACGTTAATTCTGTTACTTGAAATGCGGTAACATACAGGCCTGACCAAAAAAGTAACAAAACTGACACCTTAAGCTGAGTTCACATGATGATATGCCAACTAGATGTTTTAAAACTATTGTTATGATTTACAATGGTAAACAAATATTGTGAATATTGTATTATTATTATTTGTGATGCCGATAACGGTACCTACATATTAATTAATCTTCCTATAATTTGTTCCTAAAAAATATGCTGTAATGAAATTAACAATTATTAACATTTAATGACAATGATGTTAAGATAAAATATTTTCTGCGCTGTTGTCTATACTACTATACAAATAAATATTGAAGTGTCTGTTTGTTAAATAAAAAAAAAAAAATTCTAAATGCGATTGAAATATACGATACCTTTAACGAAAATGCTATTAAAATTTTTTGTTTGTCTGTTTGTTGCCACTTATCTCTGTAACAAAGTAACCTCTGCGATGACTGGTCTATTATAGAAAAGCTTTTCTTTTCAGGCAACCCGTATTTAGATTTCAGAGATAATACTTTATTGAGTTAAATAGGTACGTACTACTTCCTCACTTTTTTAATAGACGCAAAAGTACTATGAAATAATGTTTTCTCAAATGCCAAAAAATTACAGCTTCAAAAGTGAGATCTACCGAATTAGCGGGTTATTCAAAATAACATCCCTTGATTTTTTTTTGTAGAATTGGTTTTGGTGGTAGATCCTAATAGTATGCTAATGCTATGGGATTAAAATTATTAAAATGTTGGAACAGGAGTGAGTAGAGTGATACCAGTAGCTAGCAGTTTTCAACAATATAAATCGCGCCATCCTATGTATAAATCAGACCCGTCTGAATCATAAACTGTGATAATTTTTTTAACGTTTTTTATCTATCATAAAAATTACACTCGATATTAATAATTTTAGAAATACAGCGTCTTTTTATACTTTTAGGTTTAAAATGCCGCTTACAGCAGCTGAAAAAATGAAAAGATACCGAGAAAAATTAAAAAAAAGAGCGATCGGAAGAGCTCGAAGCGCAAAGAAAACGAAACTTAGAAAGAATTAAAAAAAAGAAGAAAAAGATTTGTGAACTGAATTCAGAAGAAAAAGTGAAACAGAGAGAAATGTGGAGACAATATCAGAGAAAAAGTCGGAGCTTAAAAAAACCGAATGAAGATGAGCCCAGCGCCGCTCCTCCATTAGAAAATGCTCAAGTTAAGAATTTGAAGTCAAGAATCAAAGCAATAGCTAAAAAAGTAAAGAATTTGTCCATAAATATAAATAAGACCCACAAACAAAAAGAAACAATTAGAAAAAGGTATTACCGTTTAAAATTAAAGTCTGAAATGCAGAAAAATGACATGGAAAAGACTATTAATAAACTACAAGCTCGGTGTGAAATTCTAGAAAGTACCTTGAAAAGAACATACAGCGAAAGTGTAAAATTTGAAGATAAAAAAGTATTGAGAAAACTGATTAAGAATTCCTGTAATAAATCTTATGTATCGAAGTCGTTAGGATTGCGAAACAAAAATAGAATAAGACAGCGGCGGATTAAGTTACCTGTGACAGATGAAATCTACTCGTTTTACATTAGAGATGACGTTAGCCGAATTACTGCGGGTAAAAAGGAGACGCGTTCAAAATATAAAAACAAATGTCAAATTAGATATTTACTGGATAATGTAGTAAACCTTTTCAAAAAATACAAGGCTGAAGGTGGTCGATACGGATTGACTACATTTTTCAAAGGAAGACCTTACTTCGTGCTATCCCCGCACCTAAAGTCAAGAAATACTTGTTTGTGTGCTAGACATTCTAACATAGAATTTCAACATGAAAAACTTAAACAGATTGGAGCGGTAAACATAAATTTGAAGGCAGTATTAATGGAATTGGTATGTGATACGAATAACTACCTTTGTATGTACAATAATTGTCAAAATTGTAAAGACCGCGAAATAGTATATTTGTTTGATGGTGAAAAATTGAATGAAAAGGTAACATGGACTCAATGGGAACGACAGGATCATTGTTATATTAAGACAGAAGGTAACGAAACCAGAGAAATTAAGACAAAAAAAACGGGAAAGGTACAAAAAAATGGAACAATAAAAGACCTGATGAACAGTTTTAGTAAGGATATAATACAATTTAAAAAACACTATTTCAATATGTTCCACCAGTGTCGTCAATATCAACAGGCAGTAACGAATCTTAATGAAAACGAAGCACTCGTAATTTGCGATTTCTCAGAAAATTACGAAACGAAAATGCATAATGAAATTCAGGCTATGCATTTCGGTGCTTCCAAGACTCAAATAAGCTTACAAACCGGTATGTTATACTTCAAAAACTTTTCACAATCTTTCTGTACAATAAGTGGAAATACTAACCATCAACCACCAGCCATATGAGTAGGTATATATTGGGCATTCAAGAACAGTTTAACACGACTCCCTGCTCACTACGTTCGCTGTCGTGTAAAACTGTTCTTGAATGCCCAATACCTAATACAAAAATCTGGCATGGATTTTTAGATACTTGTTTGAACATGTATCCGCCTACATACAAATGCAGTGCATTGCACTCAGAGCTATCAAGGTTATGCAAGCTTGCAACCTTTTAGTTGGCACTTGATTAGATGTTAAATTATAGCGTATAGATATTATTTTATGATTGATTTTCCAAAAGCAGTTCAGATTGAAAAGACGTAATAATAATGTTTATTGTAGAAAATATTTTTACTTAAGTAAATCATTTACAAATCATCACTCGTCTTGAGTAGAAGTTTAATCCCAGAATATTTTGAATCGAATAAAAATAAATACTTCATAATCATGTCGACGGTAAGTTATTGTTTTTTTCGTCATTACTTGACTTAACCTTTACGTTTAGAAAACTACATTTATTTATTTTTATTTCAGGTTTCTTCAGCCTTTTTCAACCAAGACTCTGAGATTGTCTTCAGCCAATACGCTCAAGACCCTGATGAAGAATACTACGAGATGATGCGCAACAAACCCGAGTCCAAAGAAGTCACAACAGAGAAATCGAGAAAACGAAGCAAGACGAAGAAACCATTGCCCACGAAATCCTATGTTATGAGCCGTGTACAGAGACGCGGCATTAAATTAATAAAAATTTCGGTTGTGGATTTATGTGATAATGCTCCTCATAGTCAAGACAAAGACAGTGTTACGGAAAATATAATTTTAGATGCTCAATACATCGTTAAAGATCCTATGGACAGTATAATGGACGAAACAGAGTCTTTAGTGAAAAAAATTTCAAAATCTTTGATAGATAATGATTTTTAGAAATAGTTATTTATTATTTAATATTTGTATTATATCGTATATAAATAATGCTTATTGAATGTTCTGTCATAGTACTCATAGTATAAATATGGCAATAAAAAACATTTTGTACTTAATAAAACCTGTTTTATTTCTATTAAATATAATAGGTAACTAGACATAGGTACATTTAATTACCAATTTAAATATTTTTTAATACACAACACATTTTTAAGCGCACAATGTTTTAAATGTTTATTACAATTTAAAGTAGTTTTTGCATCACAATATTTTTTATGTAACACAGATAAATTAGGACAAAATGTATCATCTAGTTCTGACACTTCACAATTCGCACATAGTTCTTTTATCCATTGCACTTTCTCTAGACCTTTAACCTTAATTTTCTGGTTTTCTAAATAAGGAATAATTATTCGTCGAAATTCTCTATAATCTATATAACCTTCACTCCAAGTTAAACCTCTGTTTCTTTCCAACCATTTAACTTGCCTTTTTTCTTCATTCGTTAAATATTTAAATAAATAGGGAGGTTTAATTAAAAAGGTTTGAGTATAATCACTATTAGCGAAAGCTAATTCTTTAACTATAAATCGATTATATTGGTCTTTAAATCCCTGAACATCCAAAATAATAGTATCTTGATTCATGTTATTTTTCTCACAATATTACTGAGTGGTTTATATTCGATTATACAATCGTTTAATATTAGACAGTAAGCAGAAGTTTGATTGGGTATGTCCGAGTCACTCTCGAGTTCCACTCTTACATCGACAACAGGTCCTGTTTTCAAATTATCTGCTTGCCTAGAACAGTCGACAACAAATAACGGTGCTAAATCTTTGAATTGTTTCTCGTTTAATAAAGGCTCTGAGCGACGTCCGTAGTAAGACTGTTGAAATCGAGTGTATTGCTCGTATAATAAAGCAATTCTGTTATTTGCAAAATTCACATTTAGATTTTCATACGGGAAGTAAGTTGAATTAAGGTACACTCTCACATCGCGAATATGACAGTGGTCGAATCTAGACATGTCGGCACTTGCATTATTTTTCCTGTTTGTTTGTAGTCCAATAATGACATATCTTGGTTTCTCAATTTGCGATGATGTTTTGATAGACCAAGTATGCTTTGTAGTTTTGGGTAAAGCAGGATATTCATATAAATCCCAATTCCTGAATATCATCTGAAGCGGTCGATCTTTTTCTAACAATTTTAACAAAGTTATTTTTTCTCTATCTGATACTTTAACATGTGGTACACGCCATATAATTTTATTTATATGAACATCTTCTACCGTTTCACCTGTGTTGAGTTTTACAGCATTAAGATTGGTATTGCTTCTTAACAATATTAGTTCGTGTCTACTATTTATAACAACTTTCTTGAAATCTTCTGCAAAACCCAAAATATTACAGAGTGGTATAGAGACAGAAAAGTTACCTCCATTCATATTTTTACCATCAATATTCCAACCCCAAGCTTGCGATATCTTCGATTCACTCTCATTCATAGATATTAAGGATTTCATGGTAGTTGTTAATCCGACATTTTTGATTTTATCAATTTCAACCCCATTTAGCTCATACCTGTGGTATTTTAGATTTAAGAGTTTAATTTTTGTATCCATGTCGTGTCGTTTTAAATAGTTAAGATTATTATGCATGCCAGATGTAGGGTTTGTTTTTTGTAATGACGATGCCATAATGTATACCAGATGTAGGCGGAAGAGATTTCTAAGGAATTCTTGGTGCCTATGTCAGACAATGGTGATTTAATGGCATCCGTAAGTGTTATTAGGGTTTTAAGTTGTATAAGTAAGGGTATAGTTAAGTAGGGTGAGAGGCCCAGGTAGTGAGTAATGTTCAGATGGTTTATTGTAAGTTAGTTATAAGACGTCAGTTGACGACGAGCATCAGTCGTAGATGCACACGACGTATAGTTAAGTAGATTTAAGAAGTAACTTTAAATAAGACAATCACTTGTCTACTAAATAAAAGAAGCACACACTTATGATATTTCTTTGCCCTGTGATTCCATTAATTATTAGTATCACCAACCACCACCGATTACGATACTACATTTTGGGGGCTCGTCCGGGATCACAGCTAGCAAGAAAATCATGAGTGTATAAGGACGTGAAGATGATGAAGATGTGAAGAGGTGAAGACGCGAATACGTAAAAACTATGAAGAAGTGAAGATGATAACGACGTAAAGACGATAACGATGTAAAGACGATAACGACGTAAAGACGATAACGACGTAAAGACGATAACGACGTAAACACGATAACGACGTAAAGACGATAACGACGTAAAGACGATAACGACGGTAAAGACGATAACGACGTAAACACGATAACGACGTAAAGACGAAGAAGATGTGATTAAGACGTAACGACGAAAAGACGTGTCAGTGCATTGCCTTCCAAGTTTTAGTAAGTGTGCAAGTTAGTAAGGGCCATGGCAGGTATAGGCGATAAGGTTGCAGGAGACTTAAGCGTAGGGGAGTTGGAAGACGTCCAGCTTGCGCAAATGAGTGTGTTTGAGCTCAAAGAGGAGCTTAGACAACGGCGTCTCCGGGTGACAGGTCGTAAGCCTGAGTTGTTGGCGAGGCTAAAGATGGCACTTATACTGGAACGGGAGCACGTTTCTGACGATGAAGAAGAAGCAGACGACGATGATGAAGACGACGATAACGACGACGACGTCGAGGACGACGAAATCAAAACACCAGTAATTCGAAGATTTAATGAATCACGGCGTGTATTGTGGACCTTTCATGAAGTAAAAGACTCACTGAAGAAGTTCAGTGGTGAGGATCACTCTGACGTACAACAGTGGCTTAACGAGATTGAAGACATGGCGTTACGTTGCGGTTGGTCTGATGGCCATATGGTCATTTGCGCTAAAGCGCTACTAATTGGGGCAGCGAAGCTATTCGTTGAATTCGTTGAATATGGGAGGTGCAGAAAGTCGTGGAGTATGTTGAAGCAAGCGCTGAAAGACGAATTTGGGAAAAATATTGAAAGTAAACCAGTGCAACGAGAACGTAGTCAACAAAAGAAGCAAAATAAAGTATTAATTCAAGAAAAGGGTGATAAATTAGAACGCAACATATGTCAACAGAAGAAGAAGATCGACGCTACGACGACTACGACGAAAACTGTTAAACATTGTATAAAAAATCGTGTGAGTGCAGTGTGCTCTGAGAAAATAGACGATACAAAGTCTTATAAGTTTAGTGAATTTAAAGACACAGTTTTAGAGAGTCCGTCGATGACTAATGATGTGTGTATAGAGTCGCGATTTGAAGAGGAAAAAGTGGAAATTAGAGACTCTAAAGTTTTAGCTTTAGTAGAGACAATTAGTGACTTGCCTTTAATATGTAAGAGTGTGCATGAAAAGTTAGACGACGAAGACGATATTGATGTATGCATAGAGATAAATTTAACACAGTTTAAAGCTGTTTTAAACAATAAGCCACTAGCAATAAGTGAGGTCAACATAAAGACGAAGGTAATTGTAAAGTCAGACAAACCTGTAGTTTCACGACCACGGAAATTAGCTCCTTCAGAGCGAAAAATAGTAAAAGATTTGTTGAATTTAGAAGTTGCGGTTCACGGGTTAATAGTTGGATGGAAACTATGCCAGGTCCTACATGTAAACGTGGGATATTATGGAGACATTATCTTTAAGAGTATGATTAGAAAGATCATAGTCGTAAGCTACTCTCATGTGCCACAGATAGTTAAGATAGTACAACGATGTTTGCCAGTAACAAAAAGACGGGTATTATTGTTATGTAGACAGTTAAGTAGGCGAAAAACGAAACGACGACATTTGAGGGCAAATGTCATTGCAGGATGGCCGAATGTGGTATTTTAGATTTAAGAGTTTAATTTTTGTATCCATGTCGTGTCGTTTTAAATAGTTAAGATTATTATGCATGCCAGATGTAGGGTTTGTTTTTTGTAATGACGATGCCATAATGTATACCAGATGTAGGCGGAAGAGATTTCTAAGGAATTCTTGGTGCCTATGTCAGACAATGGTGATTTAATGGCATCCGTAAGTGTTATTAGGGTTTTAAGTTGTATAAGTAAGGGTATAGTTAAGTAGGGTGAGAGGCCCAGGTAGTGAGTAATGTTCAGATGGTTTATTGTAAGTTAGTTATAAGACGTCAGTTGACGACGAGCATCAGTCGTAGATGCACACGACGTATAGTTAAGTAGATTTAAGAAGTAACTTTAAATAAGACAATCACTTGTCTACTAAATAAAAGAAGCACACACTTATGATATTTCTTTGCCCTGTGATTCCATTAATTATTAGTATCACCAACCACCACCGATTACGATACTACATACCTTATATCTTGGAATAAGTAAAGTAAAGCATTATTCGTCAAATGAACACTAGGAACAATATCTTTTAAATCTTTTTTAACAGTAAAAGTTCCTTCTAAATATAATGTGCTCGCCGACGGTAAAATATACAGATCTTGTTGGTTGATGGGTATACGGATTTCATCGTTTCTATTGAAACTAGTTACATAGGGCTTGTAAGAATGAAATTCTATTCCTTCCACTGTGTTGTCGTATGTAGGAGCTGATAAAACGTCTAAGATATTCATTTTAGTAAACCGATTGATTTGAGAAATGCTTTATTATCTTTAGTTAATTGTGGTTTCTTCTTCGAGCGAGCTCTTCTTAGATTGAGGGCTTGAATGGAACTGATAGTTTTAATTTGTTGAGGCGCATATTTATTGTAATCAATCATTTTTCCTTTTTAAATGTAAATATATCTGCACTTCTTCACCACGTAAATTTACTAAACGATTATTTGTGTCTAGTATTCTGATGTGTATGCAACTTATATTGTCTTGGTTGATAGGAAAATATATTGTATTTTTTGGACTTTCTACAATTCGATAACCGGGAGGCACGTTAAGTGCAAATTCGTGAAGAATATGGCTTGGTTCACCGTTTATGAAGGAACCGCTCACAATATCACATTCGATCCTGATCACAGTCGTAGGTAAAATGTTTACTGGATGCTGTGACACATGCCATTTATTAGCTGACAAGGTCTGCTCTTCAAATCCTAATAAACTTCTAAATGAGCCTTCTTTGTTAAAATCAATATCTTTTGTACAGTGTATTGCAGTTTTCAAAGTATTGTTATTGCACTGTATTTTGAGCGAAGCATCTTTTATTTCAGATTTTAAATAATCACCGATATCTTGTAATTCATATGTACCTACAGGTAATTCAATAACTTCATTATTACCATAATAGAACTTGTTATTCGTTTCTTCAATGTTAGGAATAGAATTGAATGTTGAGAAATGTAATAAAGCGCACTCATATTGTCCTTCTAGTGATAAAGTAGTAGGATAGTATGTTGATAAGGTTGAGGAGTTACCAGTTATCGACAAAGTGAGGGACATCGTGCGAATGATCAAAAATAAAATAAAAGTTTACATTTATATGTTTTTATTCCAAAAAGTCCTTAGATACTCTAAACATAAGTGTCCACAATTTACTGTATTAAAATTCTGATATCTGGTATAGTTGTAGTAAACATGACAGTTTTTTAAATATCTTAATAATTCTTTCGGAGGTTTCAAATCTCCAAAACTATCGAAATATTCACAATAATTATACACTTTAACATAAGCTACCCAGTGCGTTCCATCATTCTTAGATTCATCTAAGTTCACTACACCACATTCTATTTGTTTCGGCGTTCTTGGTAATTGGTCCCTCATGTATACGCCGCGAAAGTAGGGGATGTTGTTAGAGTGTTCTTGAATGTCTATATTGGTTAATGCGCGATTAGGTAGCTTCATTATCAGTTTTTTGGAGAATTTATAAACAGTCCTTTACCATTCTTATGCGGTTTAATGTATAAACCTTTACCTAACACTAAAGCCTCCATAGACCTATTATGGCGTTCCGTTTCCTTTAAATTTTGTTGTGCTGCTTTGTAATCGTTTACTGTTTTTGCAATGCCTGCCGCACCTCCTGCTAAGGTTCCTAAAGCGGATAATCCAGCAAAAATTGGTATTAAAGGAAGAATGCCCCCTGTCTTCGGTAAGGGTATTACTCGAGGTACTTTGATTTGTCGAATTTTTGGAAATATTTTCTTCGCCGCTAAATAAGCAGCATTTATTAAATTTTTATTATCTTTGAGTTTCAAATTTTTAATTTTTGATTTTATTTTCGATACGAAATGTCTAAATGATTTCAATCCTGATCCTGACTTAAGCTTGGCTTTCATAACTTTGGTAACTAACCAAGAACTAAGTTTTTCTCCTTTGCCAGCGTCTTTTGATTTAAGCCTTTGTTTAGCCATATTGTAAAGTTTTAAATCTGCTTTGTGGCGATTAGATAAATCGGTATGATTTGCATAAGCAATATCGTGGTGCATACAGGCTTCGTCTAGTTTATTAACACCTCGATCACCTCGTTGTAAACGTTTTTCGAGTTTAGTACCAGGCCCGCAATAATTGTATCCAGGTAAATGTATTTCAAACGGAAGATGGTTAATTAAACTATTAACTAACCCACCACCTTGCATTGCTAAGAGCGTAATGACAGAAATGTGCTAACATAAAGGTTATATATTTTCTTACGACATTATTGCTGTTTTTTCAATCCAACTATTTTCTTCATTGCTTAGACCTAACCATTTCACAAACAGTTTTGATCCTTTCTTTTTCAAAATCTTTTCAACCAAATAAATACCTGGGTAAGAGGATTTTTGAAGTTCTTGTTCGTAAAAGGTACCCAATACGGGTTGCTTGCGCTGGTCTTCTATATGATATGTTATCGGTATAGTATTATTAATCTTATTTATAGTAAATAGTTCAGTTGACCAATTAGGAGTATAACCTTTTTCAAACATATGTTTGTATTTGCTGATACGAACACAATCACCGACTTGGAATTTAGGTTTCCAGTTAATTTGCTTGTTAGTATTATTTATATTTTCTTGTATTAATGTCTCATTTAATTTATTAACATCAACTGGTTTAAATTGAATAGTTCGATGTTTTGTATTGTTATATGTTTTCAATGTAACTTCTATTGGTATACCTAGCCACTTGTAGCTTCCATTCAGACTAAAATATTTATATAATTTATTTTTAATCGTTTTAATTAAACGTTCTACTATAGAAGCTTTTTTAACGGAATATGTTGAGTAATGATTAATATTATATTTCTTAATAAGCGTTTGAAATGAGATGTTATAAAATTCTGTTCCGTTGTCAGTTTGCAAATTAGCAGGATTGCGTTTACTGTTAACCAAAATTCGTTCAAATGCTCGAGTTACGTCTACTTTATTTTTTGATTTTAATGGTTCTGTCCAAGCAAACTTTGAGAAGCAGTCGATCACTATTAAAATATAACTATATCCTTTATTGTATTTTTTCAGATTTTGCATGTCCATAAGATCTGCTTGCCACAAGTCATCAATCCCCTTTAGAATAACCGCTCGTCTGCGGAAATTTCTTCGAGCTGCTTTGTGTATTTCATTAACAATTTGCTGTTTAGCCATTATAAAGGTTTAACTAATAATTTATCCACTTCTGCTTTAGTATAGTACTTGCCTGCCAAATGAGTCAAAATTTCAGACGTCGTTGTTTTTAAAGTATTTTGCAAGTCTTTCACAATTTGAGATCGCATTTTAGCATTTGCTTTAAATAAATCTTTTATAATTTTAGTTGTCAACTCATCTACATAATTCTTGTTGACAGCATCGTCTGATTCCACCGGAGTTCTAATTCCTTTCAGTCTCGATGTTTTTAAATCTAAATCACCGTTTTCCGATTTGAAAAGAACATTATCATAGCACTCAAATAATTCTGATAAACGCATTCTTTTATGAATATGATGTCCGAATTTGTCTACGTTCATTATTTTAAGTTCAAGGCGTATATTGTAATGAAAGGTTGACAGTAAAATGACTCAAGTACAATTTAAAACATATATTTATTTATTTATTATTTTACTTTCTCGTAGCTCTTCTATAATAGATAAAATTTCATTGTCTAATCCTGTGTTACCAGCTTCTCGAGATGCAGTAAGTAACTTTAATCTGTCTACCAGTTCATTTGGATCGTCCCAATACCTAATATCTACATCTTTACGCCACATTTTTGTTAAAGGCAAACCTTCTCCTTTCGGTTGACTGCCTAAAAGATTGTCAGTTATCTTAAAAAGAGGTTTAATAACTTGCAAATATTTTAGACCTTTATTACTTTTTATAGGTTTATTAGCTGTATAATCTCGACGATGTGCATTTGTATCAAGTAACATTGACTTATACTGTTGTTTATCACTCTCTGTTACCAAACTTAAATTTGGTTTCTTTTTTAACAGCAATTCCGTCAAACCAGGAGTATTTTTGTATTTGCGTTCCGCCACGATGATATTTTCATCATTGATTGTTATGCAAGCAGAGCCTAGCTTCATTCTCCCCTGCTCTACTCTAACACCAAATGGAATAGGTGTTGATGCTTCTGAAGATACTGACCAGGACGATGTATCACCACTCGGGTCGTTTTCAACTACAGATTCGTATGATGAACAACTATCGATATCAGATTCATTTAAAGAGCTCATACTAATCTCAGGATTTTCTTGCTCATATTTTTTTAATTCACCTTCCTGCGGGAAAGAGGTTTGCTTACTGGCAATCAAGTTGAGTGGTTCAGTTACAGGTCTAAAAACTGAATCAAGTGCTTGTTTATTATCAATCTCCATATCCTTCATCTTTCTAACTTTTTTCTTTACAGCTTCTGCAGCATCAACAATTTGTCTCTTTAATGATTTTTCCATAATGGTAAAACGGGTCGTGAGTGAATAAGCGCTGTCTGACGAATAACGCCATCGCAATGATCATGGTCTTAAATATTCATAAACTTAATCAAATACAACAAATGTGTCAAATTTATTTCTATAGCATCCGCTATTTTTAGAACAATCTTTATTAATTACTACATAATTGAAAGACTCATTCCATATTTTCGAACACATATTACGAAATTCGATCCAAGTCATATCAGTGTTCACATGTTCATCATAAACATGTCTCAAATTGATATCATCTTGTTTAAATAGTACTATCAAGTTTGCGTTGTCTCTTATTAGCTGCTTAGGGATTTTACTATAAGTTTGGTTCAGATAAAAGCAATCGATATATTTATGTCTTCCCATTGCAAAATAATCGCGCATGTTATTTTGATTTTCACAAGCAACGTCGTCAAATATAATAATAGAGTTTGGTTTCGCGTCTTGAACTTTTATTACTTCTTCATTACCTTGATATTTCTGAAGTGAAATACCAGGTACACGCTGCATAACTCTTTCCAAGAATATGTACTTGGGCTGATTTAAAGTTTTAGAATAAACGTAAACATTATTATATCGTAAACCATTTTCGTGTATCAGAAGACCAATTAGTAAATTTGTTTTTCCACAGTTCGAAGGACCGCAAATTATGCATCTTACTGTGTTAGGTAATAACGTTCCATGACGATAACTCGTTTTATTAAGGTCATTACAGATTGCGTTAACATTCAGTGACTGTGGTTGTTTAACAAATTTCATGATTAATGTCCGGGATGGATAGATTGGTAATGGGTTTACGGTATGAAAACATTTATATTTATATATAATTTTTATATTGAAATCAAATCAAATCAAAAATACTTTATTCACTAAGGTTACAAAATGCAATCCTTATGAACGTCTATCAAAATCTGGAATAGTATGAGTCTACATTTAATGCCAAGTTCTCAAAAAGTTAAGCCACTGAGAAAAGAACTTGGCAATAAAAACTGATGGCCACTTTTTAAATGCCAAACAATATTCCTTCGTATACAGTTATGCCAACAAGTAGGGTGGTGCAACCATACCCTACATCATGAAACTCAAGCAATAATATTTATATTGTAAAATAAATAACCATGATTTCATTGTGATTAGCCTCCTATGGTGTAGATGGGATCATCAACCTACGGATAGAATCCATCATGTCCAAGGTAAAGGCAACATGCGATCAGATTTGGTCAATAATAATTTAAAAAAAACATTAAATAATACAACATTTAGATTTTACAAATGTATTTATTTTTGTCACTCTTTAAAATACCATATTACAATAATTTCTTATAATTTAAAACATATATACCTAGACATTAAACAATACAACATTTAGAATTTACAAATGTATTTATTTATTTTTTTTACTCCCTGAAATACAATATTACATTCATTTCTTATTATATATTTACTGACTACAATTATTATAACTTTCAGTAAAATTAGTACAAATATGACTTATGTCCCCATGACAATGTAGATATTTTATCTTTAAGAACAATACGTTTGTCATCATTGGAAGATAATGCAATTTTGTTGACAGCTTGAGTAAATACTTCATGTTTTAACGATCGAAATACAATATTCTTTTTTCGTAAAGATATATTATGCATCAATACTTTGTTATAATCTTTGAAATCAATTTTGTTTATGACAGATCTCTTAACCCCTTTTGCCTTTTTTAGTTCTTTGTCTCGAGTTTTCACACAGTATAGTTTAGATCTCAATCCTACAAACTCGACTATAATTTGCCCTCCTAGCTCATCTTTAAATAGACCAGGTATCTTGTTGTTTTGACAAATAATATTATATTCATTGTGTTCCTTATAGTTGCTGGTGTCGAAGTAAGATATAAAACTGGACTTAATATCTTTATAGACATCTAATGTTTCTATAGAATATAACAAACTATCAGTATCAGTATAACATAGTTTTAATCTAGACTCATAAAACGGCTTCATGATAGAATAATGAAAATCATACATATGATTTTTAGCTATTTCTAAAACAGTGAACCCTATGTAAATGGGTTTGTCTAGAACCACTAATTCTGATTTCATTTGAATAGCTACAAAGTTTTCCGTAAAAACAGTGGAACTTTGATAATTTAATCGTGATATTAATTGTTCAGCAGTGTAATATTTTTTAGTTTTATTTCTAGTATCAGTCCACTGGTTCACTAAATGAACATTGAGTCTGTTTTCAGTGTTTTCTAATGTTTTTCCAAAAATGCTATTATTCAATAATTTGAAGAAATCCTGTTCGAACGTAGACTTAGCTTTCTGTCGTAATTTTGTATTTAAATCTATGTACTCCTTCAAAAAGGGATGTTGTTTGAATTTAATTACTCTATGTACTTTTTTTAATTGCAAACCGTGTCGTAAGCACGTTTTTAAGTGTACATAATGAATTACATATTTAAATTTATCATACAGATTGGGAATTAATTTTGGATTTTTAGAGCCACAAGGAGTAAATTTTTCTGGACAAAAAGGTAGATCGTTGTGTGATTCATGTAAATGTTCTGGATAAATTAAGTCGACTTCTAAAATATAACCATATTCAGAGTTATCAGGTACCTTAAAAATATTTAGTTTTTCGATTTCAGCTTGAGTAATTAATTTGAAATCAGAATATGGTAAATATGAACACATTGCAAAGCCATACAAATTATTACAATCAATATACAATAAATAATTATCAGGGATTGATGAATTATAATTTGGTAGATACTTGTTATTTGCTTTAGAGTACCTATTAGAGCAAAGGCATACCCCACCCCGAATACCGCTTTGAATCATACGTATTATTTCCAAGTCGTCTATAAGTTGCAATTGCACCTTCGTTTTAAGTAACATTGCGTCAAAGCTTAGGCTAGGAGCAGTTACATAAAATGCAGGATCTAATCTATAATTAATTTTGCATGTGCGGCGGAAATTTTCAAAAATATCTGTTAATAAAATGACATCTGTTTTAAGATAAAGATCTGTATATTCTCCTAAATTTTTTAAGTGGAATGCCTTCCAGATGCGTTGTGCATGTAAATACTCTGATTCAGAGATAATGTTATCGGTTAAAGTATTATAGAAGCTATGTCGAGGTGGTAATCGATCCTCGTTGTAACTATTCCAAGTTCTCATGTATTCATAAGGATAAACTCCTTTGCGCCTTAATAGATCAATATGATCATCTTTAGGATAAAAGTAAGATAAATGAACAAAATCATCCCTATTTAGATTTTCAGCCAATTTTTCCAAGCTAGTGCATAAAAATTTAAAAGAATCAACAAAACGAACTGGTATATATTCTTGATTACCTACCTCAAAAAATTTTGTAAATGTTACATAATTCTCTTTATTTTTTGATATTACTTTAATTCTGCCTGGTGTTTCTCCTAACTGTCGTATAAATAAGTGGCTGTCATATCCTGATAGGTTGTGGAAAAATATAGGAACAAATTTCGGTAACTGAAATTGAATATTGCAGAAATTATGGCTAACCCCACGAAAACGTCCCGTTAGGTGGCAGTGGTCTTTTACACGGTCATCGAACAGTAACCCATCACAAATATAACAGTTTTTAAAGGCGTCAACAATATTTTGCTCTTCACTTGTTAACTTAGACATCGGAACGGATTTTTTCAAAATATTATATATTTTGGTAACATCTTCATGCAGATATTTTATAAATAATTCAACACAATCTTGACCACGATATGTTACATATCTGTTGAGAGAACTATCATAAGAGCACACAATGTAGTAACCAAACGCGGCTGGTAAATGTTTTTGTAATACAGTTGTATATTTCGAATTAATTTCAGCACTATTCGATGGGGGTTGTAATAAAGATTCAAAATCAGCATAGATGACGAAAGGCATATCTTGCATTCTTTCGTAATGCTTAAATTGAATTGCGGCGCCTGGGTCCGGTAGAACAGTTCTAATACCACCACAAATATGACCACTTAGTTTATCTTCGTTATGAAAAAATATCATACAGTCATCACAAAAATATATCTTTTCGTGGTGTTTTGTAAGCTGACTTCTAAGCAATCTACTCATTTTTTTTATTAAACAATAATGTTTATAGTTATTTTTTTCTATTATTAACAAATTAACATGATGGTTTTTTCTATAATCTGTTTTATATAAGGGTCCAACAATGCTTGTTTTATTACCAAGACCATAGACATTAACACTAATATTTTTATTATTTTTTTCAAATATTTTAATGTCTGAAAATCCTACCGGAAATGTCATATCCTGAGTGTTTAGTATATTTTCAAAATGCGGATATGAAGAAGTTCTATGAGCATTGTTTTTAACGGGAAATAATGCTGCTACTATACTCCATAAAAAACAGAACGCATCGTTATTTTGTATATTTATACATGCGTGTTTAGATTTGATCCATTTAGGTAATTCAATAAATCGTGAAGCTCTTAAAGGATTATGTTTATTAATATTGACTTCTAAGTATAAATTTTGCAAAAAAGCCCAGCCACTATCTTTTTCTTCAAATTCATCGATCTTTGTCGTAATACTGTTAACTACGTATGAAAATAATTTATTGAAATCGTAATTTTTATAAAAAATAATATTTTTCGTCGCAAATGATTTCATTTCACAAGTATCATTTTTTGGTAATGTAAATTCTGCAAAAAGTTCAAAGTTAACTTTAATAGAATCATGTGTAGTTTGAAGTGTCGCGAGCAACTGTTTCACACGATGGGATAGACTCATCAAAAAATTGGTTGGCGGAATACTTTCATTGCCTTCGTTCTTTTCTAAATTGTGCACTCTGTATGATACAATACGATTCTTAAACGCGCTGCTTATTTTATCAATGCCACCAATTAATGTAATAGAATTATTATTTTTATGTATATTACTTCGTAAATGAGATGCAAATACACTACTCTTAATAGATAAACCACAAACTGTACAATACACCGTTCGTTTGGACATGGCTATAAAGAAATGTAGTAAGTAAAATAGAAAAAAAACAAAGTTTATCTGCAAAATAATGAATACTACTCAAACTGTCAACCAAAAAATCTAAATTACACTATTCTCTTATTATTCGTTATATAATCGTCGTATAATCGTTGATTGATGTTACGTGTTTAAATAATTAATATTTTTATAAAATTACAGATAGTGATGCATAATATGAAGACAGATAATCTAATAGGTAGATATTAGAGAGTGACGGAGAATAAAAAATAAAAACATCTAATCTTTTTTGTCCGCGTAGAAAGTGCCCTCACCACCAAAACGGTCCCGACACTCTCTAAGGACCGTTTTCAACGGCTCCAACTCCGGACAGTCCGACTGTCCCTGATATTTAAGGGATACAATTGCACGTTTCCAACGGTCCTTGGGATCTACCTGTAGTATGTCTGCGGTCTTAAATATTTTAATTTCTACGTACACGTCACCCTCGAAGTTTGCGGTGCGATGCACCACCCCGTTGGCAACACGTCTCGACAGCGACGACTGCAGAACCGGAGCACGAGTCGTGGTTATTTCTTCGTCACTGTCCGAGAATTCCCACGCTTTAGCTCCTTTCCGGTACTTTTTTGTCGCAGGAGTTTTGAATGGCATCGACCGCTTAGACTTCTTGGCTATGTTTTTAGACCTGTAATTATAGAGAAATAATACTTTAGTATAAACAAACATAGGTATATTGCATGCACAACACACTCTTGCATTTAGTGTGTTTAATTCTCTCGATTTTAGCTAAAAATAACTAACATTGATGTTCATGACAGCCGGGACCGACGGTTTAACGTGCGTTCCGAGGCACGGAGCAAGAGATAATTAACAGATTTATTCGTACATAACTTCGAAAAATCATATAACATTCCGAAAAGTCATTTAGTATAAACAGTAGTTACTAATTGAAGATGAATAAACAAATTAAATACATACTTTGTTTTCGATATGGGTATCTCTTCGGAGTCAGAATCAGCTTTCCTGCTTGCTTTGGCAGGACGCTTATTGTAGCATTCTGAATACTCGGAGTCCGACCTGTAATTAAATACGAATTGAACACAGTTATTATACGTACATATCTTCAACCAAACTGCACCGGTCTAAAATTAGCACTGAACAGATTAATACTTCGCAAACGATTTCTAAATAGAAAAAATATAATTTCTCTCGATTTTAACTGAAAACCAGTAAACTGGGCAATGGTAGTGAGCCATTATTATATCAGCACGAGATAGAAAACGAAATCGCTCCCTACTGTAAGATACTGTGTACAGACTCTTGCGTTTAGTGTATTTAATTCTCTCGATTTTAGCTGAAAACCAGTAAACTGGGCAATGGTAGTGAACCATATATTATATCAGCACGAGATAAAAAAACAACTAATTTAAATGTATTGATGTATAAAATGAAGTAAAAAACTTACGAACATTATTGTATGATGAGTAGATTTTCGAGGTGTGGAGTAGGGCAGGGGCAGGCTGGCGACGATTTCGACGAGCGAGCGATAATTTTGGTGCAGCAACCACTGACGAACGGGCGATATGGCGCAGTAACAGACCTAGGTACTAGTAAGCGGTGGCGACAGCGGCGCGGAAAAGATTTGATAATTAAATAAACGGGGTATTTAAAGTTTTCTTATCTGAGGTTGCAAACAATTTGTTTTTTGTACAACTATTGTTCTTTTATGTTTTTTAAAAAAGACAACTCCCGCACTAGAGAACAAGCTCTGTGTCGCTGGACACTTTACAAACATACAATTTAACGAACACAAATTACACCCAGACTCAGAACAACTGTTTGTGGGTCAAACAAAGTTTTGTTCTGGGTGGGATAGAACCCGCAACCTCGTACACAGCATGCGCATACTGCGGGCACTGGACTACCAAGGCATCAAAACTTTTAAATTTTTCTTACTAAATGTACCAAAAATTATTTTATATACAACCATAAAGTTGACGACCACTGTATTAAAACCTCGTAAATTTCGTAATGTGTCGAATTACACATAATTATGCACTTTTCATGTTTGTACGAAATCCTACATACAGGGTGATTGGTAATTAGAGCATAATCTTGTAGTGGGTGGTAGTACGGGTCATTTGAAACATTTTTGTGTTTATTATACACTCATAGGGTTACGTACCAATTTGCTCTTTTAACTCAAAATATCACCATAGCACTTGTTGCACACTTTATAAAAAATGCTTTCAAATGCGGTATAAAACTTTATCACAGATCGTCTAACGCGAAGATATTACAAACAAGGGTAAAATAAAAAAGTTGTAAATTCGATAATGCACTGTAAAAAATCAAGTTAAACTACTTAATAAACCTTTGAAAATGTAAGTATGTATTTCATCGTCCTGTATACAAATAAAAAATCTGCATAATTAACAAATCAAAAATTTACATTATAATAAATGCACTTTTGCAATGTTGCAAGAATGTAATCGAACACCTCATATCCGTTCTATGTACATAGGTACGTATTGCGACATACCTATGTACCATATTAATAACATAAAACATATCATCACGCCTTTATTCCTCAAAGGGGTAGGCAAAAGGTGTATTACTACAGCCACTTTTCGCCTGATATGTTTCTTTTTCTTTATTTAAAAAAGACAACTCCCGCAGCAGGGTACAAGCCCTGTGTCGCAGGGGGACTTTACAAACATACATTCGACGGACACAAATTACAACCACACTCAGGACCAACATTTATGAATCTCACAAAGCTCTATCCCGCGCGGGGATCGAACCCGCGACCTCTTGCACAGCAGTCGTACACACTCGCGCTGCGCCACCGAGGCTGTCATGTTAGGCCCCATATTGTATAGGGAGCGAGCTAAACGACAAAATAGTGGGACCCCACCAGATATTGCGAATATCATGCGATAAGCATTTAATACAATAATTCTACTATTTCATACTTTCATAGTAAAATTCTACACTCATAAAAGTACAAAATATTCAACAAAGAAAGTGATTATTAAATTAACAAAATACATGGAGATATCTTAAACTAACCACACCAAATTTTAATATTATATAGTACAACTACATTTGAATCGTTATTATACTTTTAAAGAAAAACCCAATATCACTTTTTGTCTGACCCGGGAATCAAACCCGAGACATCGGCGCGTACTATGCACTCAGCTACCGAGGCAGTCCATGTGGATAGACGTGTCAAGTAACATGAGACAATACGCAATTTTAGCAATAAACAGGCGCGTGTAAATGCGAAACCCTTAGTTGTCATTTTTATGTCGTTATGTACGAGGTATAATACGTACCCGACATAAAGTAGTATCAATCATTTAGGTTTACATTGAATACGATCATTTTAAATATTGCATGGTTTTACTTCACTGTTCGTTTATAAGGCAAGACATATTGGTTAGCAATCATTACTCTCTCGTGCTGATATAATATATGGCTAACTACCATTGCCCAGTTTCTGGTTTTCAGTTAAAATCGAGATAGTAATTAATAATAAACCATTTATTTCAGGTATCAAAGTAATACATAAAATAAAACAACTTAAAAAACTACACGTGAAGTTATGAGTCTGTACACAGTATCTATAGTTCAGGTGTCCTCGAGCCAATCTGGTCACGAAAATAGCTATACGTGTTAACGTAATGCCTAAGTACGTGGAGAGACATGAGACAATCTGTCCTGAATTTTAAATTACTGATTTAAATTAAAATTTAGATGTCCTCGAACCAACCTGGTCACAGAAAAAAATATTTTGTGGAGAGACATGAAACAATCTGTTCTAAATTTTAGTTTAATGTATACAGTAACTTATGACTTAGCGTGATTTAAAAAAAGGTTCTTTTTAGGGCCACCATACGAATCATAGTCGCATCAAAGATATGAGTCTGTACACAGTATCTTATAGTTCAGGTGTCCTCGAGCCAATCTGGTCACGAAAATGGCTATACGTGTTAACGTAATGCCTAAGTACGTGGAGAGACATGAGACAATCTGTCCTGAATTGTAAATTACTGATTTAAATTAAAATTTAGATGTCCTCGAACCAACCTGGTCACAGAAAAAAATATTTTGTGGAGAGACATGAAACAATCTGTTCTAAATTTTAGTTTAATGTATACAGTAACTTATGACTTAGCGTGATTTAAAAAAAGGTTCTTTTTAGGGCCACCATACGAATCATAGTCGCATCAAAGATATGAGTCTGTACACAGTATCTTATAGTTCAGGTGTCCTCGAGCCAATCTGGTCACGAAAATGAGTATACGTGGAGAGACATGAGACAATCTGTCCTGAACTTAAGACTTGTGTATGCAGATCTTATAACTTAAGCGTGATTCAACAAATGGCCCTTTTCAGGGCCGCATATGAATCTTATGAACTTATTACAGTTTATGTTTCTATGACGAACAGACAAGAAAGTCTTTTAACATGCCAGATTGCCAGATTTTTGTATTACGTATTGGGCATTCAAGAACAGTTTTACACGACAGCGAACGTAGTGAGCAGGGAGTCGTGTTAAACTGTTCTTGAATGCCCAATATAAGATTTTTGTATTACGTATTGAGCATTCAAGAACAGTTTTACAAGATTTTTGTATTACGTATTGGGCATTCAAGAACAGTTTCACACGACAGCGAACGTAGTGAGCGGGGAGTCGTGTTAAACTGTTCTTGAATGCCCAATATATACCTACTCATATGGGCCCACTTAACTCCGGTGATGGATTTGATAAAAGCTAAGATTCCAAAGGTGAAGGTGGTTCATTTTTATTCAGATGGCCCTACATCTCAATATCGCCAAAAAACTAACTTTTATTTACATTCACAGTTTTCTGAAACATATAAACTAGACTATTCCACATGGTCGTTTTTCGAAAGTGGCCACGGAAAAAATGTAGCGGATGGCATCGGTGGTTGTGTTAAAAGAATATTAGACCAGAAAGTCAGCCATGGTGCTGACATTACCTGTGCAGATGATGCTTATAACATATTGAAAAATAATACAAAAACTATAAAAGTTTTTCTAATTCAGGAAAGTGATATGAATAAAATTAAATCCACTCTGCCAGACAAATTACTTGTGCTCAATGGGACTTTTAAATTACATCAAATTATAACAAATCCAAAAAAAGAATCAGATGAAGAAAAATTTAATATCACATACAGGGATTTAAGCTGTTTCTGTGGGCCTCAACCTGGACTTTGCCCATGCTTTAAGCCAAAACTTCATATTTTGATCAATAACCATCCAAATAAAGACATGGCTCGCCTTCCAACGTCTGAAAGCATTACGAGTAAAAAATCTTCTATAATACCTTCGACCTGTTTAGGTAACGTACAACCTGCAGGTAAAGATCGGGTCAAAGAGGATGCTTCTTCTGATTCTGCTACAACTGGAGATTTAGCCAATACTAATACAGTGTCTATAATTATCTTACCTGATCAAGAAATAGCTTCCTTTCAACCACATTGTAGTAAATTTGAAACTAAAAGTAATAAGCGCATAAACCAAGACACTTCATCAGTAAATAAGAGGCAGAAAGTTACAATTCATAATTCAGTTCAGGCAACAGAAGAAATTCATGATATTAATACAATGCCAATAGTCATCTTACCTGATAAAGAAATCACTGCCATGGTACCTCAATGTTTTGATATTAATGAACGTAAAAATCGTGTAAAACTTGGCTCCTCGTTGGAAAAATTGATGACAACAGACGATACATCAGGACAAGAAACAGAAGAATCACTTGTGAGCAATACAAAGGCAGTTGCTTTACCTGACCTTCCTGTTTCTTTTGCAACTAACGATTTTACACCCGTTATCAAAACGTCGACTAGAAAATATAATTCAAAATCTCAAAAGACAATCCTGGAATGTTACAAATGCACTTGTTCAATATTGGGGAGGAAGGCACGATGTCTGGCTTGTAAAAATTACTATTGTGAAGATTGTGTTGATGGTCCAATATATTTCGACTACATCTGCGATGAGTGTTTTAAAGGAGGTAGTTTTTAAGCAAATTTATGATTAGTTGTTTAAAATCTTGTATTATATGCTCATGCGCTTTTTTTTTGTTTCAGAATAAGGTTGAAGATAAGTCTCAAGTTGGCGTCATGGTAATTTTTGCCGACATTGACAAAATTTTTAAATTGAAAGATATGGTCCGTATTTATGTTGACCGCCTTAAATGGCCGTGGAATGAAACACATTTTATTCTATCGGAGAAATGTTTCGGCTGCGGGAGTGTTACAAATGATTCATATAGGCCGTTTCATTTTATATTAAACATGAAGAGACGTGATGTGGAAAAATTGCTGATAAGTGATTTGTTTTGGTGTCAGCATTGTAGTTATTCTCTTTATGATCATTATTCGATTGACGAGTGCGATTTATGTCAAGATTAAGCAGCAGTTAGCTGTTCTTTTATTTGTATTAAGTGTTACTTAATTTTATATAATTTTTGTAGAAGATTGATGTTGAAATTTGTTGTGCTCTTTTC
Source organism: Herminia tarsipennalis (assembly GCA_945859575.2). Lineage (NCBI taxonomy): Eukaryota > Metazoa > Arthropoda > Insecta > Lepidoptera > Erebidae > Herminia > Herminia tarsipennalis. The sequence continues at coordinate 9,069,656 of OX243849.2, read as the reverse complement.
TTGTTTATATTTAAAAATTAGGTTTAGTACATTTGTGTTTGAATATTTTTATTATGCAAAAAAATATACAAAATAAAAAAAATTGTGGACACGTCTGACAAACAGAAATCGCTGAATCGAAATTCAGAAATTGCTGAAAAATGAATGTTGGACGTGTCCGACTTTAAAAATTGTTATGTAAAGGAAGATATTTAATATGCGCTGTCACCGGCGCAAGAGATTTTGGAAAATAAATTAAACTTTGTTGTAGGTTGATAATGTTCAAATATTATGTATACGTAACTATAATAACATACTAAACCAAAAACTGAAGTGCCAAGAACTTAATGAAGACTGTTGATTATAAACGAAAAGACTGAAATTAGTGCAGATTACTCGTAGTTCATAGGAGATTAATATTAATAACGGTAATAAGTAGGTACAAAGGACGTACGCTAATTGAAAAAAAACCGTCTTTTTGATCTGTGCGTGTGACATAGAAAGTTTGTATGTATAAGCTTTTATCCGATGTAGGTATAAACAATTATAACTTTTCAATATAGTATAATAGCTTACATTATTATATTGTAAAAGCTATTATACTATATAAAAGAGTTTTGTGAACTCACCCTAATAATTTTCATGAGTCACTTTTGTTACTGTCCCAAGAAACATTGATGTTTATTTGATTATTAATTAATTAAAACCGATTATCTGTTATTATTTAATACCAAAATACATAGAGAATTGATGCTTCTTCAATATTTTGGTTCTTTAGAAGGTCCATGATTACTCAATAATTATAAAACTTAAAAAAGAATGCGTTTTTGGCCCCTTGGTAACAAAACTTAATTATAAATGTGAAAAAGTGGTAGTCTTTTTAAATTTTACATTACTTCATGTGGCCATTCCTTTGATATTTTGTTAATTTTTCACAACAAATAATAAATATTTTGAAATTCACGCTGTTTACCTTATGTATTTACCTTTTTACATAGTAACAAATCTGACGCCAAATCTCGACACCGAAAGAATTATTAAGATATTTAAAAAACTGTCATGTTTACTACAACTATACCAGATATCAGAATTTTAATACAGTAAATTGTGGACACTTATGTTTAGAGTATCTAAGGACTTTTTGGAATAAAAACATATAAATGTAAACTTTTATTTTATTTTTGATCATTCGCACGATGTCCCTCACTTTGTCGATAACTGGTAACTCCTCAACCTTATCAACATACTATCCTACTACTTTATCACTAGAAGGACAATATGAGTGCGCTTTATTACATTTCTCAACATTCAATTCTATTCCTAACATTGAAGAAACGAATAACAAGTTCTATTATGGTAATAATGAAGTTATTGAATTACCTGTAGGTACATATGAATTACAAGATATCGGTGATTATTTAAAATCTGAAATAAAAGATGCTTCGCTCAAAATACAGTGCAATAACAATACTTTGAAAACTGCAATACACTGTACAAAAGATATTGATTTTAACAAAGAAGGCTCATTTAGAAGTTTATTAGGATTTGAAGAGCAGACCTTGTCAGCTAATAAATGGCATGTGTCACAGCATCCAGTAAACATTTTACCTACGACTGTGATCAGGATCGAATGTGATATTGTGAGCGGTTCCTTCATAAACGGTGAACCAAGCCATATTCTTCACGAATTTGCACTTAACGTGCCTCCCGGTTATCGAATTGTAGAAAGTCCAAAAAATACAATATATTTTCCTATCAACCAAGACAATATAAGTTGCATACACATCAGAATACTAGACACAAATAATCGTTTAGTAAATTTACGTGGTGAAGAAGTGCAGATATATTTACATTTAAAAAGGAAAAATGATTGATTACAATAAATATGCGCCTCAACAAATTAAAACTATCAGTTCCATTCAAGCCCTCAATCTAAGAAGAGCTCGCTCGAAGAAGAAACCACAATTAACTAAAGATAATAAAGCATTTCTCAAATCAATCGGTTTACTAAAATGAATATCTTAGACGTTTTATCAGCTCCTACATACGACAACACAGTGGAAGGAATAGAATTTCATTCTTACAAGCCCTATGTAACTAGTTTCAATAGAAACGATGAAATCCGTATACCCATCAACCAACAAGATCTGTATATTTTACCGTCGGCAAGCACATTATATTTAGAAGGAACTTTTACTGTTAAAAAAGATTTAAAAGATATTGTTCCTAGTGTTCATTTGACGAATAATGCTTTACTTTACTTATTCCAAGATATAAGGTATGAGCTAAATGGGGTTGAAATTGATAAAATCAAAAATGTCGGCTTAACAACTACCATGAAATCCTTAATATCTATGAATGAGAGTGAATCGAAGATATCGCAAGCTTGGGGTTGGAATATTGATGGTAAAAATATGAATGGAGGTAACTTTTCTGTCTCTATACCACTCTGTAATATTTTGGGTTTTGCAGAAGATTTCAAGAAAGTTGTTATAAATAGTAGACACGAACTAATATTGTTAAGAAGCAATACCAATCTTAATGCTGTAAAACTCAACACAGGTGAAACGGTAGAAGATGTTCATATAAATAAAATTATATGGCGTGTACCACATGTTAAAGTATCAGATAGAGAAAAAATAACTTTGTTAAAATTGTTAGAAAAAGATCGACCGCTTCAGATGATATTCAGGAATTGGGATTTATATGAATATCCTGCTTTACCCAAAACTACAAAGCATACTTGGTCTATCAAAACATCATCGCAAATTGAGAAACCAAGATATGTCATTATTGGACTACAAACAAACAGGAAAAATAATGCAAGTGCCGACATGTCTAGATTCGACCACTGTCATATTCGCGATGTGAGAGTGTACCTTAATTCAACTTACTTCCCGTATGAAAATCTAAATGTGAATTTTGCAAATAACAGAATTGCTTTATTATACGAGCAATACACTCGATTTCAACAGTCTTACTACGGACGTCGCTCAGAGCCTTTATTAAACGAGAAACAATTCAAAGATTTAGCACCGTTATTTGTTGTCGACTGTTCTAGGCAAGCAGATAATTTGAAAACAGGACCTGTTGTCGATGTAAGAGTGGAACTCGAGAGTGACTCGGACATACCCAATCAAACTTCTGCTTACTGTCTAATATTAAACGATTGTATAATCGAATATAAACCACTCAGTAATATTGTGAGAAAAATAACATGAATCAAGATACTATTATTTTGGATGTTCAGGGATTTAAAGACCAATATAATCGATTTATAGTTAAAGAATTAGCTTTCGCTAATAGTGATTATACTCAAACCTTTTTAATTAAACCTCCCTATTTATTTAAATATTTAACGAATGAAGAAAAAAGGCAAGTTAAATGGTTGGAAAGAAACAGAGGTTTAACTTGGAGTGAAGGTTATATAGATTATAGAGAATTTCGACGAATAATTATTCCTTATTTAGAAAACCAGAAAATTAAGGTTAAAGGTCTAGAGAAAGTGCAATGGATAAAAGAACTATGTGCGAATTGTGAAGTGTCAGAACTAGATGATACATTTTGTCCTAATTTATCTGTGTTACATAAAAAATATTGTGATGCAAAAACTACTTTAAATTGTAATAAACATTTAAAACATTGTGCGCTTAAAAATGTGTTGTGTATTAAAAAATATTTAAATTGGTAATTAAATGTACCTATGTCTAGTTACCTATTATATTTAATAGAAATAAAACAGGTTTTATTAAGTACAAAATGTTTTTTATTGCCATATTTATACTATGAGTACTATGACAGAACATTCAATAAGCATTATTTATATACGATATAATACAAATATTAAATAATAAATAACTATTTCTAAAAATCATTATCTATCAAAGATTTTGAAATTTTTTTCACTAAAGACTCTGTTTCGTCCATTATACTGTCCATAGGATCTTTAACGATGTATTGAGCATCTAAAATTATATTTTCCGTAACACTGTCTTTGTCTTGACTATGAGGAGCATTATCACATAAATCCACAACCGAAATTTTTATTAATTTAATACCGCGTCTCTGTACACGGCTCATAACATAGGATTTCGTGGGCAATGGTTTCTTCGTCTTGCTTCGTTTTCTCGATTTCTCTGTTGTGACTTCTTTGGACTCGGGTTTGTTGCGCATCATCTCATAGTATTCTTCATCAGGGTCTTGAGCGTATTGGCTGAAGACAATCTCAGAGTCTTGGTTGAAAAAGGCTGAAGAAACCTGAAATAAAAATAAATAAATATAGTTTTCTAAACGTAAAGGTTAAGTCAAGTAATGACGAAAAAAACAATAACTTACCGTCGACATGATTATGAAGTATTTATTTTTATTCGATTCAAAATATTCTGGGATTAAACTTCTACTCAAGACGAGTGATGATTTGTAAATGATTTACTTAAGTAAAAATATTTTCTACAATAAACATTATTATTACGTCTTTTCAATCTGAACTGCTTTTGGAAAATCAATCATAAAATAATATCTATAAGCTATAATTTAACATCTAATCAAGTGCCAACTAAAAGGTTGCAAGCTTGCATAACCTTGATAGCTCTGAGTGCAATGCACTGCATTTGTATGTAGGCGGATACATGTTCAAACATGTATCTAAAAATCCATGCCAGATTTTTGTATTAGGTATTGGGCATTCAAGAACAGTTTTACACGACAGCGAACGTAGTGAGCAGGGAGTCGTGTTAAACTGTTCTTGAATGCCCAATATATACCTACTCTTGGTCTTATGCTGCAGCCAGGATATCCAGCACATAACTGTAACTCTTAAACCGATCAACCAATTAAATAAGGTTTTTTTTTCTTTGAAAGCGGATATGGCCGAGATGGTTCTTAGGCATAATTTACGAATATCTCTCGAAGCGCCAGGAATGGCAGCCCCCGACGGATAATTATATATATGCTTCTGTTATTTACCTACCTCCATTTGGGCGGGGGGTTTTAATTTTATTAAATACTTTTTAAGATTTTTTTTGTGTCGGGTTTTTAATTAGTAGTTGATAATTAACTTAGGTTTTATTTAGTTTTACTTCTCTCGCGCTTTTTCGCTTTCTCGCGTATTTTTATGATCTTACGTCTTACGTAAGATCATAAAAATGCGCAAAGTTCTTCAAAGGTTATATAGCTATTAACTATCAGACGCCTCCCTCCGTCTTGTAAGAAAAATCAAGACATTTTTCCCTCCTCTTTAAATCGTCTTACGTAATAAATGAATGGCCCCAAACCTCCATATACAACAGGACTCATATTTCTGAGCGACAGGATAACATGTTATTCCACGTGCACTTCTTGCTGAGATATCGGTCTTTGAATGTTATAAGGAGCAGAGGTAGCAATACGTGGGATTAGCACACATAATCTTCACAGAATGAGTTTGAAAAAACCGGACAAGAGTATGTCGGACTATGCTCAGTGTAGGGTTTCGCAGCCTTTCACAATTGCATTAGCATAAGAGCGTATATTATTGGCCCTTACACCCTTTTGTTGTGAAACGCAGTTTTTCGGCAATAACTCAATGACGGTATATCCGATTAGTTTAAAGTATTTATAAAGCGCTATCTTTGTGATTTTTTGGTCACATGGTTCAAAAGTTAAGGGACACGCATTTTATGCAATTTTAAAAAAGTTTATTAGAAACCTTAAAATATTTTTGAAAGACCTGTCGAATGATGTGCCACACATTATAGAAATGCTGAAAAAAAAATCAGCTTCTGTGATTATTATTATTTAGCTATCAAACTAAGTAGCGGCTACTACAAGACACCTTATCACCAAAATTCATCAAGATTCATAAGTAGTCTCTGAGTAAAGTGCCTGTGACATACGGACGGACAGACACGACAGACGGACATGACGAAACTATCGGGTATCGTTTTTGCCATTTTGGCTACGGAACATTAAAAAAGTTTTTTTTTGTTGAAAAAGTTTTTATCCGATTGTATTTTTTTTTAAATGTAGTTGTTTTTTAATTTTAAAAGATATTTGCGACAAAAATGTAAAAAAAACTAAGTTGGTGGATTTCTTACGGTCCTAAAAAAATCGTAAATAAAATTAAGTTTTATGTGTTTATGTTATGTTTGTTTGTTTTTATTTTGAAATTGGTTGTACAACCATTTTTCTTCAAGATACAGCCTGTTGAAAATCACCCAGAGGATAAAAACATAGTATTCATTTTACAAAAAAAAATATTTAAGAAAACAGATTAAACTTAAAAGGAATAATTTAATTGTGACATGACACAAAAAAGATGCTCCAACAGTTAGAGTTAATGTCATTCTGGGGCATGAATAAATATCTTTTCTCATTTTACAATCACTGGAAAATGTTGGAGTAGTGTAAGTTCATTTTCCCCTGACTTTCAAGGTGGCTCCTCGATTTCACTGACTTTCCCTGACTACCTTGAGCTTCCCTGACTTTTCCCTGACTTTCCCTGACTTTCCAGAATGTGGACACCCTGCTTATGTTTTCCCTGTAACGCAATGTTCGGGATGCTGGCGTTTTGGACATGTTATAAAATACTGTCCTATGAAGAAAAAATATGCCCAAAATGCAGTGCCAACCATGAAAATTGTGACCTTAATAAAGGAGATGGCCAAAAATTGTATGGGACTGTGCCCCAGAACGTACAAACATGAAATCTATGTTATTTAAAAGAACAGATCTTCTATATAAAAAATAATAAAGGCGCATTTAGCTCCGCAGTCGTGGACAAATGTTATGGTGGTTCAAAAAAGTAGATTTCATCGGTCGCCTTTCATCATGATTTTACTATGCATAAAGATATGAGTAATTATATGAATGATACTTATGTAGTTTTTTGTGTAGTGACGGATAAAGTTATGTTACTAGCCCATCCCATCCTGAGGGTGTCGTGAAAGAACGGTTAATAAGTAAATGTGCACAACATCCAACCGTCCGGTTCCTAACAACACAATTACAGCATCCTAATATTTTATCCCTATCCCGATAAAACTCCTGATAGACATGTTCAGTCATATCAGGAGGTAATTATGACATCAAATGCTGCCTGATGTGTTCTCAAATAACGATACCACAATTACACGCTTGTCTTGTAAAAGGTCTGATTTCCATATTTATCTAATTTATTGCGCCGTTTATAATCATGCATCGTTATTGGAGCACTCACGTGGGGCTACAACACTACAAAATAAAGGTATTAAAACACAAAACCATACACAATGATTAACAACATCAAACATGAAGCGAACGTTATTAGAAAGCCGGCGAGTACCGTTAAGTCCATGAAATAAAAATGACAGTTTGATTGTTTTGTCTCTTGCCGGTTTATTGGTGTTGCTAGTACAAAATTCAAATGACCCCATCTGAAAGTGTCCCCGTATTTTATTAATATAATAGTACATTAGTTATAAAAGGTTGGTTGTTAAAAATTACTTCACTTATATGTTCTTATAACTTATTACTATTTAATACATATGTTAGTATAATAAATATTTTATTACGTTTTCATAGCTGTAATGCTTTTAGTTACAGTTTTTCCCTAATCTGATCTTTGGTAACATTATATGGCAACATTAAAGATGTGTCAAAGCGAAATCAAAATTAGGAAATCGCTTGACTTTCTAAAAATCTTGATTTTTTTTCAGCAACTGCTATGAAAGGTGAATAGTAATTCAAAATCCCTTGCTTATTTTTATAAACATATTGCAATTCTTTAGATTTTTGTACAGCTTGGGGCACGTTTTGGCCATCTCGTTTGTATGCCTTAATTGTAAAGGTGACCATTTAGTTATTGATAAGAGTTGCCTCCTCTTTTTAAAAGAGAAAAAGATAAGGAACATTATGAGTAATGAGCAAGTCCCATATAGAAAAGCGCTTCAAATTATTACCGAGAGACGACGACAAGAAATTCTTTATTCATCAAATGACATACACAGCCCTGCAGAATCTATAATTTTAGAAAACAGATCGGAAACGTACAGTAGTATAACTGCAAAATCTAAAAAAAAAACAAGAAACAACGATTATGCCTGTGGAACAGGCACTCCAGGAAAAACAAATGGAGATGCAAAAGGATACTTCGTGGAGTCCTCAACGAATGAAAATTAAGACTACGAATCAGAAAAATACAAAAGGATTGCGTTTCACGAAAAAATCGACGGAAAACCCAGCCGACGTAGGAAAAACTCAAAATGAAAAAACAGACAACAAAAAAGACGAAGAATTACAATATAAGTCTGAAATTAGGAAATTTATGCTTAAAATAAGTAGTTTATGCATGCTGAAGGTACTTTTGAAGCCAAAGGTATGTTGTTAATTAAAATTATTTTTGACGAAATTAAAGCGCTCTGTAGATCTGATATATATATATATAGATATATATATATATATATCTATATATATATATATATATATATATGTCCTTGTAGTGTTATTTCGTGGCATTTCTGATATCTCTGTAAGACTTATTGTAAACATTATGCGCCCATCAAGCATACCACCCACGACCCTTCTCAAAATTCTAAAATAAATACTTGCACAAGTATCCACCGCTTTTAGCGTAATTTGGCTGCAACTTTGGAAGACCACCCCTCCCCTCACCGCTTCTCATCGTAGTCTCTCATCTTAGTCTCATGTTTTATCTATCTATCTATATATGTATCTATTTCCGTAGCTTAATTTTTTTTTTAATATTAAGTCGTGTTAGTCTATTACTTTTATTAAGGTTGGCTATTTTTTTTTCTCTTTCGGTTTCTTTCTCTCCTTCCTTCTCTATCCCTTCCCTCCCTGTATCCCTACCGAACTCGTTTCTGTCCACTTTTTTAAAAAAATTATACACATTTTATACTTATTGTTACTCTTTATTTTCTTATTATTTTATTGTTACCTCGTATCTACCCCTTTTAGTCTATCTTAAAATGTTGGCGATCTGGTATGGCGTCACATTTCTTTTGTCTTTTCTTTCTGTATTTTTCTCTCTATAGCGTTGTAAATAAATTATGTATATAATTCTGTACATAATTTTATTGTTAATTATGCCATTTTCTTCTTCTCTTTCCTTAACTTTTACTCCCTTAAAACGTACTTTATTATCATTTCTTCTTTCATCTTCTTTTATTTCCCTTCCTCATTTTATCTCTACTTTGCTTTTCTTCACGAGCGGGTTATGACTCGTTAAACAAGCCCTCATTCTCTCTATTTTTACTCTTTGACTTTCTGACTTGGCGGACTTTTGGGCTCTAAACCCACTGTCTCAAGCCTTGTTGGTGTCACACCCCTTTGCTCTAAAGCAACTTGTCTTTGTCTTCACGAGCGGGTTATGACTCGTAAAACAAGCCCTCATTACCTCTATTTTTACTTTTTTGACTTGTACACTTGGCGGACTTTTAGGGCTCTAAACCCACTGTCTCTAGCCTTGTTGTCGGGTCTCTTTGCTCTAAAGCAACTTGTCTTTGTCTTCACGAGCGGGTTATGACTCGTAAAACAAGCCCTCATTCCCTCTATTTTTACTTCTTTGACTAGAAGTAAGGCGAAGGAGCGCCGGTAGTTTGCCCTCAGAAGCGGCCGATTCGAGGACTTCGGTGACCTCTGCGTCGCTGGAGAGTTTGCTGTGCTCGGGCCGGTTCGGCTCGGAATCCTCGCTCAGCTCAGCGGTGAGCGATATGGAGCAGTTGGTGGGTGGATCAGGCATCGGTCCAGACGCGCTGTCGGCTGATGAATGCCGCGCTCGACAGCAGAAGCGCGGTACTTCCCCTGGAGACGGTAAGAACCTTCCTGAGGTTGACCTCGGAGTCCCCAGAAAGATTCACTCATCCCAAAGAGGGGGATCTGTGGCCAGATTTGCTCGGCCGCAGACACCCACTGCAAAGACGGCTGCTAAAAAAAAAACGCCGGTCGCAACAACGAGTGGCGTTTTTTCTAGGCGGGAGGCCTATAACCGAGGCCGCACAGATGGAGAATTAGTCGCTGAGGACCAAGTCCAGCAACTTATGGACGGGCTCCACTCGTCGGGAGGGGTAAGTGCCCCGAAAACCGTGACGGAGCTCGTAGAATCGGCGACTGCTTCAATAGCGGTCATTGCGAAGGTGGCAGCCAAGAGTAAAAATCTAAAGGGCACCTTCGCAAAAGGCTTGAAGGAGTCAGCCTCCGTCCTAAAGGAGGTGGTGGACACATTCTCTGATCGTTGCGTGGAGTTGCGGGCCAATAGCTCCCGCTTAGAGGCTGAAGTTAGGGCGCTCCGCGCCGAGCTTACGCAGTTGCGGGCCGAAGTTAAATCGATCAAGGCCGTCGGTTCTGTCCCGGCCAGGGGGGACGCTGTGCCAACAGGTTCTGACCTGAATGTGCCAGCCCAAACCAGAGAGCTGTCGTCTGGCGACTCCTTCACGGAGGCGCAAATGAGACAGCTCACAATACTTTTCGGGAGCCTCATGAACGCGCACCTTGAGGGCATCAAGGCGCGTCTGCCCCCGGAGCCGAGCTGTCGGCCGCCGCTCGCAGTGCCCAAGCCGAAGCCTCCTCAGGGGCCACCAATGGGGCCGCCACCACCCCGTACAGGGGGACGGGCCGGGTCTTTTGCAGCAGCGGCTGCCTCAAGACCGGTTAACCAAGGTGTGCAGCCGCGGAGGGGAGTTTCCAAACCCCCGCCGCAACGTGCGCCGAGAGGAGCCGTAGTGGATGCTTCATGCGCCCCAACGGCTCAGGTCCATCACCCGGCGCCTGCGCCTGCTCCCGCCACTGCCACCTCTTGTGAGGAATGGCAAACGGCGAGGAGCAAGAAATCGCAGCGCCGGAAGAAACAGAGAGCCGCTGCGCCCTCTGTGCAGGAAGTCGCTGCCGCCTCCTCTTCGCAGGAGGCCGCTCCGGCTAAAAGAGGCAGGAAGAGGCCGAAGCTGTCTCCGCCGAAAACGGCCGCCGTCCTTGTGACGGTGTCGCCGGAGGCGGAGAGCAGAGGCGTTACTTACGCCAGCCTCTTCAGTAACGCGAAGGCCGCTCTCTTAGCGGCTGGGGGTGTAGAGGTCAGGTTCCGCCGCTCACAGACCGGGGCCCGGCTTCTTGAAATTCCAGGGGCGGAGGGCGCTAAAAAGGCCGACTTGGTGGCGGAAACGCTCCGGCGTCTCGCTGGAGGCGAGGAAGGCGTGAGAGTCGCCAGACCGATGAAGTGCGCGGAGTTGCGCATCTCTGGCCTGGACGACTCCGTAACGTCCGAGGAGGTCCGGGAGGCTATAGAGCAGAAGGCTCAGTGCTCTCCCGGAACCGTGAAGGTCGGCGCGATCCGCCCCGGCCCCGGCGGAGTTGGTGCGGCGTGGGCGCGTTGCCCCGTCGCCGCGGCCAAAGTTTTGGCAGAGGTGGGGCGGCTCCTCGTAGGTGTCTCTGCCGCGAGGATCACCATCCTCGAAGCGAGGCCCACGAGGTGCTATAGGTGCATGGGCGCAGGGCACTTGCGCCCTCAATGCACCAGCAGCCTAGACTGCAGCGGACTCTGTTTCCGCTGCGGTCAAACGGGGCATACGGCAGCGGCGTGTTCTGCCGCTCCCCACTGCCCCGTGTGCGCGGCGGGCAACCAGCCCGCCGACCACATGATGGGAAGGGCAGGCTGCAAGCCCCCCAAGGCTGTCAAGCCGCCCTCGGGGACGGGCCGAGCTGCGGCCGACCCCAGCACCCAGGCTCCGGTGCGGATGGAGGAGGGTGAAGACGAGGCGCCCTCTCAAGCCTCTCCACCCTCCACCTAACGGACTCCCTTAGACGTGCTCGCTCCTCGCCCCTGTCGTCAGTGATAGGGGTACAGGATGCGTTCCGCGATAGGGGGTCCAGGACGCGGTCGCATCCTCCTGCGGGAACTTCATCTCGTGGGGGGAGGCGGCGGGGATAGTCTGCCCCGTCGCCGGCGAACCGGGCGACGTCGAGGCGCAGTCGCGCGTGACGTCGCTTGGTGGGGCTGTGGGCGTGATGGACGGGGAAGTTTCCCACGCTTGCGGCCTTTCGCGATGGCGGCGTTCTGTGTGTACCCAGGACGCCGCAGGAGCAGGAATGCCCAATGGGCTATGCCGCTGGGTGGGTCGCCGAAGAATAGCAAATTCCGGCGGCCTATCCGTGTGAACGTTGGTACACGGCCGATTTTTTAGTGGGGGCAGGTCCCACACTACCTCCAGCGTCTGCCCCGGGTGCTGGAGGTGTGCGTTCAGGCATTTTTTACGGCCATAAAAAAAAAAAAAAAAAAAAAAAAAAAAAAAAAAGGCATGTCGGTGACGCGTGGGGGGAGGCCAGGCTGAAGTTTTGTGTATGGCTGGATTGTGGTAAGCCGTCTTCAGGTCCAGTGTTTGATGACATGTGTCAATCCAGAAAGATATTTAAATCTCGTTTAAAGTGGTGTCAAACACACCAAGAGCAAATACAAATGGATATCTTAGCTTCACACCATTCTAAAAACAATTTTCGGTCATTTTGGAAGCACACAAACAGGCTGAACAGAAGGCCTGGTTTTCCTGTATCGGTTAGTGGCGTGAGTGATCCTGTAGGCATTGCCAACCTCTTTAAGGAACATTTTAAAATACCATCACAACTGAACCCCAGCTTGTGTATGCCTGATGTTGCCAGTCGTCATGATCTTGAAACTAGATTCACAGCCAAGGATGTCCAAGGTGTCATCAACACCATGGTAAAAGGAAAGTCTCCAGGTCATGACGGTTTGAGTATCGAGCACCTCAAGTATGCGGGTCCTCATTTACCTAGAGTGTTGGCTATGCTTTTTAACTTTTATTTGCCTAGTCAAATGACTAGAACCATTGTAGTGCCTATAGTTAAAAATAAAACAGGCGATAGCGCAGATATAAAAAACTATAGGCCTATTTCCTTGGCTACCGTGATAGCGAAAGTGCTTGACAGCATGCTTAATGAACAGCTTAACAAATACATTCGACTGCACGACAACCAGTTTGGCTTTCGAGCCGGGCTGTCCACTGAAAGTGCTATTCTGTCTCTTAAGTGGGCTGTCAGGTACTTCACAGACCGGAAAACTCCTATTTATGCTTGTTTCCTCGATCTATCCAAAGCCTTTGATCTGGTCTCCTATAGTATTTTATGGAGTAAGCTTGAGAAAGCTGGAGTTCCTTCTGAACTAATAAGCACTCTGAAATGCTGGTACGGAGGTCAGATCAATCAGGTTCGGTGGGCTGGGGCCTTGTCGGAGCCGTATGGGTTGGAGTGTGGGGTGAGGCAGGGGGGGGGCTAACCTCACCTACACTCTTTAATTTATATGTCAATGAACTGATCGAGACGCTCAGTAGAGAGCGAGCTGGTTGTTATGTTGACGGTGTATGTATTAACAACATCAGTTACGCCGACGATATGGCATTAATGAGCGCCTCGGTTTGTGGTCTTCGGAAGCTGGTGGCTATCTGTGAAGACTATGCTAAGCTTCATGGTTTAGTGTACAACGCCAGCAAAAGTAACATCATGGTCTTTGGTGTCGGCGGAGGGAGGTATCCTGAAACCATACCTTCAGTTAGGTTAAATGGAACACCCCTCACTAGAGTATATAAATTTAAGTACCTTGGACATATCTTAGCCGCTGACATGAAGGACAATGAAGACATTGAGAGAGAGCGGAGGGCACTGTCGGTTAGAGCGAATATGATAGCTCGCAGATTTGCACGCTGCTCACTAAATGTAAAAAGAACCTTATTTCGTGCATACTGCACTTCTTTGTACACGTGCAGTCTGTGGGCAGATTATTCTCAAAAATCGTACGGTGTCCTTCGCGTTCAATATAATAACGCATTTAGGATGCTGATGGGGTTGCCCCGATTCTGCAGCGCGTCAAGGATGTTTGCCGAAGCTCGTGTCGATTGCTTTTTCACGACTATGAGAAAAAGATGCGCTTCCCTGGTGCGCCGGGTGCGGGCCAGCTCCAGCAGTGTTCTGAGGTGCATTGCGACCAGACTCGACTGTTTGTATGTGAATCACTGCTGCCAGACATCCACCTAGGTGTAGTGCAAGTGGCAGTGCTTCACATATAAATAATAATTAATTGTTATTAGGTTAAGGGCTTAGAATAGGAACATTAACATAGGAATAAGAAATATTGTTACTAACACATTGAGTCATGTTACTTTTAAATAAAAATTATTATTATTATTATATTATTATTATTATTTATCCTTTGCATTTCTATTGCATCTTTATGACATTTCCCTGGAGTACGCGTCATTGAATGTGAACGCTACCTCGCTTTTGTTTGGTGATGGATACTAGGTTATTTATGTTTGTATGAGTATGTTTGCTGTGGGATTTTTGTCTTTCTAACTTCAAAGACAACGAAATTTTCGTAAGTCGAAAATTTTCCGGGTTTTTGGGGTAATGTAGTGATAATTCTTACCTCGTATATATATATATATATGTATGTCCTTGTAGTGTTATTTCGTGGCATTTCTGATATCTCTGTAAGACTTATTGTAAACATTATTTTTCATAAATCAAATCTGTCATGTCGACAAATATTTTCTATGGTTGCTATGACAACAAGATAATCATAGAGTTCTTTGTAAAGTATGGACTACATTGTGAAACTGGCTGTGCGTAAATCCTAAATTTAAAATAAGATATGCTTTAAAATTTAAAATTGCTTCTAGAGAGTTTTCTTTATGGATAAAAATCCGAAGAAAGGGCAGTGAAGAACCAGCTCTCTTAAAGAGAAGGAGTGAAGAACCAGCTCTCTAAAAGAGAAGGAGTGAAGAAACAACTCTCTAAAAGAGAAGGCAAATTCTCCAAAGGGAAATTAAGAGAAAGAGACCATACCTACCGGCGTCGCCTCTCTACCTACCGGGCTGCCTTTCTACCTACCGGGCCGCCTCTCTACCTACCGGGCCGCCTCTCTTATGTACCGGGCCGCACATCTACGACGCGTCGCACCTCTACTTGCCGGCGTCGCACCTCTACTACCTACCGACGCCGCGCCTCTACTTGCCGACGCCGCGCCTCTACCTGCCGACGCCGAATTACCTCACACAAAATTTTAACACCTCCTACAGCGGCAGTATACAAGAAATGTATAATTATTTATTAATTCAAATAAATAGTGCTGCTGATAAATATATTCCATTCACTAAATGTTGTGATAAAACACTTACTACATTTAAACCTAAAGAATATTGGTCCCCAGAGCTCTCTTATGTAGTAGCCCAACGTCGCCTGTGCTTAGTTAAATTTAGACGTAACCCTACACCAGACAATTTAACTAAATTAGTAGAAAAATCAAGAGAAGCACAGAAATTAATACGAAAAGCGAAGTCTGCAAGCTGGCAAAGATTCTGCGATTCCATTGATGACGTTACCTCAACATCGGAAATGTGGCGCCGTATGCGTTGGTTAAAGGGCTACAAACACTGTAGTTCTTACCCTCCTATTGAGAAACAAAAATAATTATTGTGCTCTTTGACCCCAGACTATGTTCCAAGCTAAGTACCTTTGTATGTCTCTAGAAATAACATTTTAGAGTGCGAATTCAATGTTCAGGAATTTGAGAACTGTTTAAAAAAGAAGGATACAGCACCAGGTGAAGATGGCATATCTTATTCTATGATATGCAATTTACCCGACTTGGTTAAATACCACAAACTAAATATTTACAACAATATTTTTAAATTAATTGTTGTACCTTATCAATGGCGCCATATTGAAATAGTCCCCATTCCTAAACCTAGTAATACTAACGCCGAACCTAAATTAGGACCGATATCCTTAATCTCATGTTTATGTAAGACCTTCCATTCAATGATAAATAAACGCTTAGAAAAAAATAATATAAGATCTCCATGTACCGTAGGTTTAAGACAATCTTTATCATGTTTAGATTTAATAAGCCGTCTGGTTACCTACATACAAATAGGTTTTTCTGAAAATATGCCATATGAACATTAGCATGCTTCCTGGGCATCCAAAATGCCTATAATAATGTTTCAATTGACGTAGCAGTTGATATCCTGGATAAGTTAGAAATTGGAGCTAAATATTGTTCTTACATATGGTCCTTTCGAAATGAAAGATTTTTAAAAATTAAAACAAATTGCAGTGATGCTATAACGACTAGATGGACAAACAAAGGCCTTGCTCAGGGGGATCCGCTGTCGCTATTGCTTTTTAATTTAATTACTTGTAGAATATGCCGACCTCCTCTTAATGTACTTCTATCGCAATATGCTAACGATTTCGTCGTCTATATTAAAGATAAAGATATTAAAAAATGTGAAATATTTGTATAAAATGCTTTAAACTCTATTACTGAATTACAAGATGAGCTTGGTTTGCAATTGTCTTCAAATAAAACTACATTTTGTGTATATAGCAGAGGAAGAAGTAGAATAAGTCCTGTTTTAAAAATTAATGACATGCCCTTGATTTTCTCAGACTGCATAAAATATCTAGGCATGTGGTTGGATAGAAGCCTGCGCTGGGGTAAACATGTAAATTAAATTGTCAGTAAATGTTCAAAATTTCTTAATTTGCTTAAAGTGTTAGCGGGTAGCTCATGGGGTATACATACAAAGCATATTCGTAGATTATATATTTCTTTAATTCGAGGCCGAATGGACTATGGTTATTTCATTATTGATAGTAGTGCAAAAACTAACACTTCAAATTACAAAATCAGGCCTTAAGAATTATAGGTGGATATATCAAAAGTTCCCCTATTCATGTGATGGAGTCTGATTTATGTATACCCCCCTTACATCTGAGAAGAGAATATTTAGCTTATAAATGTATTTTAAAAACAATGTCATGGTCAAATAATATAACCATAAACTTGATTTCAGACCTGGGTGCCCTTAGCAATATGAGATATTGGTAGAATAAAAAAGTCCCCTTGTTAGTTACAACTTATAATTATGTAAAACACACAGAGCTTCTTTCCACAGACTTACTTAAAGCATTTAGTTTGGTGACCGACACTTCTATCGATGTTAAAAGTATTATTATTGTAGATCTTAAATGTTTAAATACTTCAAAGTCAAACTACAATCCCAATGTATTACTTCATGATGTATTAGCAGAAATAAACTCAATGTACTGTGGGTGGCACAAAATTTTCACAGATGGTTCAAAAGGTACTCATGGGCTAGGTGTAGTTGTATATGACTAATGTTTGGGAGATAGTTTAAGTTATAAAGTAAATTGTAATGATATTTCGATAATGTCGCTGGATCTCATTGCAATCATTCAAGCTATTATTTATAGTCTTAATTTGAATTTAAATAAAGTAGTTATTCTTACAGATAATAAGAGTGCACTTCAACACATTGCTCGTTGCGCCTCTGGTTAGCATGTGATGTTCTCAGCAATATTATTTTTTATAGAAACAATGATGTAGAATTTAGATTGCAATGGGTTCCAGCTCACATTGGTTTATGTGGCAACGAAGATGCTGATCGAATTTCTAAGCAAGCGGCAGTGAATGGAGATACTTTGCATTATTTGCCTGATTACTGGGAATGCATCCCTAGATTTAAAAAAACCTGTCACAATTCCTGGAAAGAACACTTTGCTAACCTGTCTCAACAGAAAGGTATCTGGTATAGAACCATACAAGGTGAGCCTCTCCGCGTCCCTTGGTTTGACAAGTGTATACTAAGTAGGTGGTACATACATCAAATTAATTCTAAGACTCCGCTCTGGGCACTACCCATCGGCAAAATTTGCATATTTTATGAAAAAATCTACGTCTCCGAACTGTTTAAAATGCAATCAAATAGAAGATATTCATCATTTGCTGATGGTTTGTGTCTGAAACAGAAGTGAGAGGGAGACACTTTGGAGGGAGTTGAAGATGAATAGACTGAATATAGGCTTCATTCAATCGATTCTGTCTCAGCCAGCTTCAGATACTGCCAAAAAAGTTATGTCATTTAATAAGAGTATTACAATTCTAATTTAGCATTTAATATAACTTGTACTCAAATAGTTTATAAATACATATTACGTTTAAGAAAATCTGTAGAAAAGGTACGATGGGGTTGACATATCTTTCTAGATAAAACCCTTAAATAATAATGAGTCATGTGTGTATGTCATAATAAGTCCTAAACCTGGCGTCCCGGTGAATGTCGACGGTATGAGCGAGCCCAAAGAAATTCGCAAATATGTTCAAAAGCTACTTTCAGGTGAAATCAACACTTAGAACGGAAACGAGTAGAAATGTAGGGGACGGACCGATTAAAAATATGAAGAGAGGCAAATCACTCGGGCACGACGGTCTCAGCATTGAACATTTTCAGTATGCGGGACCACACCTCCCGAGGCTGCTGGGATTGTTATTTACACTCTGATATAGGCACTCGTATCTGCCAGATGATCTAATGAGGTCGGTTATAGTACCTATAATTAAAAATATCTCCGACAAATGCAACTATCGACCGACCTCACTGGCTACAATTGCGGCTAAGGCGCTTGACGGCGTTCTTGAGCGACAGCTTAATACTACTACCTAATAAACATCTTGATCTGCACGACGGCGACGCTCAGTTCGGTTTTAGGACTGGGCTGTCGACTGCATGTGCCTTCTGTCGCTCAAGCACATCGTCAGGTACACAGATAGGAGTACACATGTGTATGCTGCATTCCTTGATCTTTCCAAGGAATTTCACATGGTTAGATAAGATATTAAAAATAATAAAATAAAATAAAATTTATTTACCATAGAATATAACACTTATGAGTACAAAAATATATTGTAACAAAATTCTTTGAGCATTATAATAAATATCGGAACTTTCCACACTAGGCTAAGCCTGTCCTGTAGGGAGCTTAGATGACCAGTATTAATCATAATATTATATTGTACATTGCGGTAATAAACAGAACATACTGTGTACTATTAACAAGAGTTATTAAGATTTATTTGCCAAACTTCTTGGCAGTATATGATTAGGTATAAATGAGACAAAAGATGTAGTATAGTCTGGTTATAATTATCCAAAGGTGCATCTTATATACTAACGACTTCGTGTTGATAACAGATAGTAGAAACATTTAATAGATACTGAACGTGCGATAAGGAACATAAGATTGTGATGTAGATTGTAGATACAGCACAAAGATATTGTACTGTAACAATTTACAATGATTGATTTAATTATATAATAACAAAATAACAACAATATATCAGAAAATTAACAAATTTCAATAAGATTTATTTAAACTAGTGATTGAATTTCTATTTTAGAGCGCTATACCATTCTCTTTAATAGGTTTTCGGTCTAGTCATAAGTCCAGTTCAGTAGTTCCCTATTTAGCTTAGCTTTAGCATCACGGAAAGGTAGAATATACAGTTTCAGAGTTTTATTTATTTTGTTTCTATACATACGACTTTAGATAGGAGCTGAATTGGTATTGACCGGAGGGTGTGGAACATTAAAGACGCGTTTCCCAATCATGTTCTCGTAGTCGCCAGCAGCAAGCCTGTTGTGACATAAGAGCGTGATTTTCCTAAAATACAATCTCCTGATAGTTCTGAGAATCTGGGAGATGCGGAAGAGTTCGACAGTTGGATAACGGAGGTTTTTCTCAGCATTGTCTTTAACACTGCTCGTTGAGCTCGCTCTAACATGAGAAGGTGAGAACAGGCAGTGCAGTATTCAAGAATAGAATGACAAAGCGTTGTGTAAACCATCCTCAGCAAGTCTGTCGCAGCCACGTCGCGAAGTTGTTTCATTGTGTAGATAAGTTTTCTGACTCTTGCAGACGTGGCCGCAACATGCTCCCTGAAGGTAATTTTCTCGTCTAGTATAATCCCAAAATATTTCATGCTAGGTACGCGCTTAATAGTACTACAGTTACAACTATCACACAGATTTGTCTTGGAGCATAAATGTACAGTGAGTTTCAGATCAGATGGAGGCGCTGATGCAATGGTTTTGTGAAAACAAATGTAAGTGGTTTTGGAAGCATTCAGAGTCAAAAGGTTATTCTCAAGCCAGTGCCATACTTCACTTAGTTCAACTGTTGCCTTTTTCATTAAACCTGTCCACGTTTTATCGTAAAATAAGATAACAGTGTCGTCTGCATAGTTGATTATTTGTGCAGTTTGTGTACTGGTTGATGACAACTCGTTAATATATATCAGAAACAACGTTGGACCCAGAATACTTCCTTGTGGTATATCCCCATAATTCACTTCATGCTCATTGCTTAAGTAAGACTCTATACTAGTGCGCTGAGTCCCTGTCCCAACAAGTTCAAGCTTTCTAAGCAGGATCGGAATTGAAACAGTATCAAATGCTTTCGCCAGGTCAAGGAAAACCCCAAGGCACGCTGATCCTTCATCTAGATGCCTAACAACTGTGTTTGTGAAATGTGTGACGGAATGCTCGGTTGACATACCCCGGCGAAAATCGAACTGCTGGTTAAAAGAATAATAATAGCTTCCTGAAAGCTAACTAGTTGTTTGTGAATAATTCTTTCTAATAATTTAGAAATACTGCAGAGTAGAGAGATGGGTCTGAAGTTGTTGGGATCATTGGCAGCACCCGCCTTGTGAAATGGTACGACTATAGCTGTTTTCCATACGTCTGGAAAAATACCCGAGTCTGTACTAAAATTAAAAATGTGGGTAAGGGTGGAGTTCATCGACTTCTAAAACATCTGTTTAACATTTAACCCGACGTTTAAATCAATTTTAGGGTTCACCATGCTTTAATCAGTGGTTACAGCCCTTAAACAGCTGATTATTTTAATCGAGGTTGGCAGCCCCGTTTAACCGACGGTTGTACCACATTTTGACATTTGCTTTGCCAAGTTGTGTCTAACTGTCGACAACGTCAATTTTAAATTAAAGTTTTATTGTGTTGTTTTTGTGAAGTTCTAAATATGCAATCAGTATTTAATGTACTTATTGATAACTATCAGGACCATTATCAAATTCAAATTCTTTATTGTACACAGAAAAAAATATATACAAACAATAAATACAAAATAAAAGTAAATATGTACAAAGGCGAGCTTAACTCAAAATTGAGTTTTCTACCAGCAAACCTTTGAGCTCTAGAGTAGAAAGTTAAACTTATAAAAGTAGTCGGAAGTGTAACAATAAAAGAAAAAAAAAAAGAAAAAATAGAAATTAAACCATAAGTATAAATAAACAGTAAGTACATACTTACATACATAAACATATGTTATTTCAAAATCATATAATATACCTAAATAAATACATATAATATATATATACATACCAGATAATACATACACTTACATATTAATATTACATAAATAAAATATTATAATACATACTTAATTAGATAGAGTGAAAATATTCTTTTGTCCTTTTTTTAAAAACGTTAAGAGAGAGGCTGTCACGTAAAGGGTGAGGAAGAGAATTCCAAAGCCTCACCGCTTTTATGGTGAAAGAGCTATCGTAACAGCTGGAGCTGTGAGCGGGAGTACTCAATAGAAGAGAGGAGGCGGAACGACAGGGTTTACCCCTGGGAACAAGAAAATTGAAGCGTTCACGTAGATAGGAAGGAGAGTTAGGATTGTGAAGAATAGTATAGAGAAGAGAAAGAATGTGTGAGTTACGACGCTGCCGAATCGGTAGCCACTTTAGATTTTTCCGAGATTCGGAGACATGGTCGTATTTACGTAATCCGAAAATAAAGCGGATACACAAATTCTGCAGACGTTCGAGTTTGTCAACGAGTTCCTCCCTAGCATCCAGAAAACAAACATCGGCATAGTCTATGTGAGGAAGTAGAAGAGATTGAGCAAGAGTAACTTTAGTTTGGAACGGTAAGAACTTCTGAAGACGTTTGAGAGATTGAAATGAGGAAAATAATTTCCTACTTATTTCCGTAATGTGGACATCCCATGAAAGATTTGAGTCTATAAAGACACCAAGATTTTTTACACTTTTTGTAAACGGTATATTAACTCCATCAAAAAATACTTGAGGAAGATTCTGGTGATCCAACAAATTTAACATATATCTGCCACCAATAATAATAGCTTGAGACTTATCTGGGTTGACTAGAAGTCCAAATTTTTTAGCCCATAAACTTACTTCTTCAAGGTCATTATTAATTGTAGTAACAGCACCAGTAATTTCATCAGCTTTAAAGTGACGATACAGTTGCAGATCGTCTGCATAGAGATGATACTTTGAAGATAGGACCTTTGTAATAGCATTTATAAAAATGGAGAAGAGAAGAGGAGAGAGAACACCACCTTGGGGTACGCCAGTGGTTAAATCTCGCCATTCAGAGAAAAGATCATCACAGCGAACAGTCTGTGAGCGACCCCGAAGATAGGAATTAAACCAGGACACTGCAGAAGAAGAAATATTCAGAGAAGCTAGGATGCCTAAAAGAAGGTCAAAGTCAACTGAATTGAAGGCACTGCTAAAATCCAAAAGAACCATAATGGTCAGTTGTTTGTTTTCTATGGCCAGTCTTATATCATCAGTTATTTTAATAAGGGCAGTTACAGTGCTGTGACCACGTCGAAAACCAGACTGAAAAGGGCTTAACAGGCCGTTAGAGGAGAGATAGAAAGACAGTTGGCTATAGACAATACTCTCAAGAACCTTAGATATTATGGGAAGAATAGAAATAGGGCGAAACTGAGATGGTATGGATGGATTCGATACTTTAGGCAACGGAATAACGTGAGCCTTCTTCCATGATGTAGGGAAAGTGTTTGAATACAGAGAAAAGTTTATAATGTGAGAAATAATTGGTGTGATATATTCTAAAATGGGAAGAAGCATTTGCAGTTGAATGCCATCCTCGCCTGCTGCTTTAGTTGATATGGATTGGATAGATTTCTGAATTTCTTCTTCTGAGACTGGATGAAAAGAGAAAGAAGTACTAGTCGGCAATGGAAGACTGGAAAGATGTAATAAAGTAGCGCATTTAATATTGTCTGGAATGGTAGTAGGAGAGCTAGAAAAATAAGCAATAAGTGCATTAAGGTCTATATAGCTCCCACTGTTGGGGGAGGTTTGACGAATGCCAAGGGATCTAAGAAATTGCCATACTTGTTTTGTATTGAGATTAATCAAAACTATCTTTAACATACTATAAATATATAAAATAATATATATAAATATATATCTCTATAAATAATAATAAAAAAAAAAAACTTAAATTTAGACTATCCTCTAAGCACTCGCAGGATAAAGTTACACACATTGAATAAAAAGGCCGATATTCAAAGTTACACAATTGCTTTTACACTAATATACTGTTACTAAACGACAAATAAAAATAAACAAAACGTCAAGTGACAATTGTCAAACTAAAATTAATGTAACCTACAAATAAAAATAAACTTACAATTGAAATAATAATAAAAGTAAATCATTTCGCCGGCCTGCGAGGACGCGAGATTGTACTCGATGCCCGATCTTGCGTCGATTCTGTTGCTGGGAATTTGAGCAGAAGTTGTTTAAGCTCACCTGCAGACTCGATCTTTTGTCTGGAGTTGTCCGACACTTGTACCACGATCTTACCATCAGATGTCCAGCAGCGACGTACTCCATAGAGTTTCCGAGCGCTCATGAAAACTTCATGCCTCGGCTTTGTAAGAAACTCCGAAATAGTGATACCAGTGTCTTTTAATTTAGACTTACTGCGCCAGACTTCGGTCCGCAGGGCTCGATTTTCAAACCTCACCAATGTTGGACGCGGTTTTGTGGTGTTACTCCCCAAACGATGACAGGTCGCTATGTCCTTCAGCGAAACCTTGTCCATGTTCATCTTGTCCGCGAAGATCTTAATTACCTTAGGTGTAAGGTCATCGCTGCTCTCCTCTGACAGACCATGAAGCAGAAGAATCTTGCCACGGGATGCCATTTCATGCCGATCCAGTCCTACCACCAGCAACTCCATTTGAGACCTCAGCGCACTCAAAGTCTTCCAAATGAGGCATTTAAAGTCGGTGAACTCCCGGGATAAACTTGCTATACTCTTATGGACAGCCGGTTCACTGCTGGCATTCTTTAAGTCCTCCTCATATTGGGTCATTCTTGTTGTGAATGTTGATGAAAGCTCGTCCATATGCTTGAACAATTTTGTGTAGAGGTCCATGATGACAGATGGTGTAGTGATTGTGATAGAAGAAGGAGAAATGTTAAAAAAAATAGTTGTGCAAAAGAGGATAGATAAAACTTAATGTTCAGGTAACATTTATATATGTTTTAATATATTTAAATAATTAAAAATACTGCAGAGCTCTTTTATTATGTGTAGACACCTCGACTACCCACAAAAAAAAAAAAAAAAATATTTATCATTATCTAGACGTTCTTGAAAATCTGGAAGATTTAGAAAGAAGAACAAAGAAACCGAGAGTTTTCCAAGTACGCCGTAATAATTATGAAGAATACGAGGGTCAAACTGAAAGTTCTTAGAACTGGCCACTTATAAACTATATAATAAAAAAATAATTCTAAAATTTAAAAATATAACTCTTTGCCAATATTACTGAGTACATATTTCATTCATTTGTCATTTGTTTTACGATTTGGCGGCAAATTGAAAATTGTCTGTGTCACGTCAACATGAATTTAACACGAGAAAATTTTCGTGCAATGATTTTTTATGACTTTCGATGTCATTTAAGTCAACAAGAAAGTTATGATAGACTATGATTGGCCTTTCACGATGAAGCCCCATCTCGTGCGACTGTTTACAACTGGTTTAATGAGTTTAAACGTGGTCGCACTAATCTCACTGATGATTTACGTGAGGGACGGCCTTCTACGGCGACGACTGAAGATAACATCTGTGTTGTGCGGCGTATGATAGAGACAGACAAAAGAGTGACCTATCAGCAGATTCGGACAAGCTTAGGCATCGGTATGAGTCAAGTGCACAAAATCCTCCACGAACATTTAGCGGTCAGGAAGCTTTGCGCCCGGTGGATACCTCATAATTTGACTGAGGCTCAAAAACTCCATCGTGTGGACTGGTGCCGTAAAATGATTGAAAGATTTAACGGAGGTGACTCAAATGCTGTGTTCGACATACTAACAGGTGACGAAAGCTGGATTTACTGTTATGATCCTGAAACCAAAAGACAATCTGCTCAGTGGGTGTTTCCTTTCGAGGAGTTGCCAACTAAAGTGAAAAGAGATCGAAGTGCGGGAAAAAAAATGGTGGCCTCGTTCTTTGGAAGGATAGGTCATTTCGCAACAATTGTGTTAGAGGATCAAAAAACAGTTTCTGCAGAATGGTACACTACCAATTGTTTGCCACTTGTCTTGGAAAAAGTTCGAGAGAAACGACCTCGCAGTAGGATCCTCCTTCACCACGACAATGCCTCGTCGCACACCGCCAAGCGAACGATCGACTATTTGGCGACATCAAACGTTGAATTACTGGGTCACCCGCCGTATAGCCCCGACCTCGCGCCTTGTGATTTTTATTTATTTCCAAAAATTAAAGAAAAACTTAAAGGAAAGCGGTTTATGAATGCTGAAGAAGCGGTGTCTACGTATCGCGATGCCATTGAAGAGACCCCTAAGAACGAGTGGGCAAAGTGCTTTTCCCAGTGGTTCCATCGCATGCAGCGGTGTATTGACGTGAATGGACAATATTTTGAAAAGATATAATAAAACTAATAACTGGCTAATGTAATCAGTTTTTGATTTTCTAAGAACTTTCAGTTTGACCCTCGTATGATGAGGAATCTTTCAGAACTAGATTTCGTTTGTCAAAACCTTCCGCATTGAATATACTACAACTGATAGAGGATAAATTGGAATTCCCTAATAATAAGTAAGTATCTACTACTATTTATTTACAATAATATAATTATGATTAAGGTAGGTAAGTACATACTACATGTATGTACCTACTTACCTACAGATTGGTAAGTCTAATAACTATGAAAATAATCAAAGTATCAAACAGAAACATGTACAACCTACAAGTATATAAGTAAAACAAAAGAATACCTATGCTAGTATATAACATATTCTTTCATTTGTTAACAGAAACAACTCTCTGGCACCAATAAATCAATTACTGTTAACCTTACGGTTCTACGCAACAGGATGCCATCAACTGACCATGGGTAATTTTTGTGGAGTGAGTCGACCTACAGCGAATAGAGTTATCCACCGAGTAACTGCTGCAATCGCCTCCCTTAGCCATAGTTATATCAAATTTCCACAAACTGCAGCAGATATCAGAAAGACCCAAGTAGATTTCCACGATATAGCTAGATTTCCAAAAGTTATTGGTGCTTTAGACTGCACTCATATTAAAATTATATCACCAGGAGGAAGCCACGCTGAAACATTTAGAAATAGGAAAAGCTATATGTCTATAAATGTCTAAGCAATTTGTAATGCTCAACTAATGTTTACTGACCTAGTTGTGAGGTGACCAGGAAGCTCCCATGATGAACGCATTTTTAGTGCATCAAGAAGACATGCAATGTTTGAAATGGGTACGTATGGTGACTCAGTACTTGTTGCAGACAGCGGGTACATGAACAGGGACTATATGATGATGCCATTAGACAGTCTCTATACCAGCCGAATTATTGTATAATGAATCGCAAATCAGGACAAGGAACCCAATTGAGAGATTGTTTGGGGTTTGGAAAAGGCGCTTTCCAGTATTAGCGCTGGGTCTCAGAGTGAAATTAGAAAATGCACTACATATTATAGTGGCTACTGGTGTATTGCACAATATTCTCCAAATGAGAGGAGATGAAGTGCCATCAGATGACCCAAATCTGGACTTGCCAGCACCGTGGGAGGAAATACTACATCGGGGAAGAATCAAACAACAGCGTGTTTTAGACAACAATGTGAGAGATATAAATCCTAATAGGAGAATATTAATTTCTAATTATTTCCAAAGTCTTTTATGAGTAGTTTATTAGATATTTAAAATAATAAATAAAAATATATTTTCATTTTATTCTTTATTTTTAATTAATTATTTATAATTAACTTTAATTATATAATTATTACCTAAGTAGGAATCTAAAGGTACCTTAAATATAAACTAGCGGATGCCTCGCGGTTTCACCCGCGTAGCCTATGTCACCCGGAGTTAGCATAGCTTCACAATGATGAAATAATTTTTCAAATCCATCCAGTAGTTTCGGAGCCGAGAGGAAGGCTATAGGCTATATAACATCACGCTACGACCAATAGGAGCGGAGCAGAAATGAGAAATGTTGCAAAAACGGGAAAATTTATACAGACAAAGTTGCTCGGGACAGCTAGTAAATTAATAATTCAAGAATAATGTGTATGTTACATTACAATTTTTATTATTTATTTTTTAATATTGAGTACACCATTATAGAGAATAATGAATACATCATAAATTAAAACTTAAATTATTTAATTAATCGAGTCCGGAAGCTTTAGAGTCTTTAATTTTTCTTGTTTTAGCTGTTCCTTTAAAATTGCTAATCTAATTTGGCACTCTTTTATTGCATTGTACTGCAGAATTTAATAAGTTTCAGTTTTTCTTTGGTTAGTTCATCACCTAAACAATTATTGGTAGGCCTTCTTCTTTTTAGCCAATGCTGTTCTTCATTTTGCTTAGAGACTCTCAATGACTGTTGACAATTGAATGTTTTTAAATTCTTTGGAGTCCATGAAGTCCAAGTGTTGTTCTCATTATTTTCCTTGAGTATTTTTTTTTGAAGAACAAGCTTTTTCTTCTGTATGTAAATCATACACCTCTGGGTCGCTGACTACTGAAAGTAAACTCTCATTATTTTCTTTTGATATGACATCATTTTCAATATTATTTATTACTGTTGAAAAATTAAATTCAACTTCGGCGCTGACGTCGCTATCATATTTATTGGTAACCCCCTCTAGAGCAGATCCTAATATAGTCTCCACTATTATAGTCGACTCCTGGTTTAACCGCGGCGGCGACGGTGGCTTCCCACCACCTGCAGCAGGCAATAAACAATATTTAAAATTACACATACACAATAAAATTACACGCACCTACATGTAAAAATTAATACCACGTGACATCTACGTACCAGTCATAAATAGTTTTTCTTCAATACTGCTCGTTCTTTCTTAGTCTGTCTTTTAATATTTTCCCAACAACATTTTAATGCCACGTGAGTTCGATGGCAATATGTGCTGATCGCGTTAAATTCTTCAGCTAGACGGATTCATCCTTTTAGCTTGGCGGAATTTGTGGTTGCGTCAGTACGCTTATTTTCCACATTTTGGTATTTCAACACCAACTCCAACAGAACGCGCTTCTCATCACTTGAAAAGTTGATAGTTCTCCTATTTTGTGACTCCATTTTAATTACAAATTAAAAACTTCTCTTAGCAACACTTTCACAACGAAATAAAACAAAACAATTGTGATGTGATTGTGACCTAAACAATAATATGGCAAGACAGACATGACAAATGAAGACGTACAATATTCCCAAATTTAGAAATGTATACTAGTACAGCGTTTCCAATGCGCCATAGTACTTATTAACTTAAATACATTTAATTTTATGCTACTAAATACCGATGTCATGCTAAATCGTGTTGACTAAGTCGGGTGACGTGACTTTGCAATTGTATAAGCTTATATCATTCGTTCATTCATTCTGAGCGGTTGGTTAAAGTTCCGATTTACTAATCATGAGAAATAAACATGGTGAACAGGAAATATTTGAATGGCTGTTTAAACGATGGTTAGGAGTTCATCGGCTGTTTACTTAAACGTCGGTTAAATGATAGTCCGTGAACTTGGCCCTAAGTGGTTCTAATATAAAACTTTTTATACGTTTTAAAAGACGGTTAAAAATACCATCTATATCCGGAGCGGCAGTGTCATTAAGTTGGAGGATTATGTTCCCAATTTCCTCTGGGTTAGTAGGGTGGATAAAAAATGAGTTCAGTGGAGAGAAAGGTATCCCGACTCTGGAGGCTAAAGCATCCTGTATGAGATTACGGCGGCGTAGTATTTGACTGGCAAGTTTCTGTCCCATCGTTGCAAAGAACTCATTGCAGTGGTCAAGCGACGTACTTACATTTCCTTTAACCACACGTAGATTGTGCGAAGTGATCTTAGATGGTTTGGAATTTGTAATAGATCTTATGGAGTTCCATAATTCACGAGGATGTTTACTGTATTTACTTTATGTGGACAAAATTAAAAGAAGCGGGGTTACCTGGGGAGGTTATTAATATGTTTAAAATACTTAAAACGTACGAACACCAAACTAATCGTGTCAAATGGCTTGATGAGTTTTCTGAGGAGTATGGGTTGAAGTGCGGAGTCAGACAGGGGGGGTTAACTTCTCCTTCCCTTTTTCTTTTCTTTACGTCAACCAGTTGATTGTTCGGCTGAGCAAGACGGACATCTGTCTTGCTCAGCCGAACAATCAGCAGCTCAATTGAACAGTGTATTAATAGTTTCAGCTATGCAGATGACATGGCCTTTCTTAGTCCGTCTGTTTCGGCGCTCAGAAAGCTGATTGGGGTGTGTGAGGAGTATGAAAACTCACACGGGCATACAATACTAGTAAAAGTGAAATTTTGTTATTTAAATGTAAGGATCGCAGGCTAGAGGAGGTACCACCGGTGCTGCTTGGTGGTAATGCTCTGTAAAGAGTGGAACAGTTCAAGTTCCTGGGCCATGAGGTAACTGAGGACTTGAAAGATGATGGTGATAAAGAGATCTGCGATGTTTGCGCATACGCGTCACTTATGACCTGGGTGCGTGGGAGCCGCAACAGCATCCTGAGGATCATCTCGCTGAAACCAGACTGCCCTATCTTTCGACACTGGGGGCAAATTCATGCACTTGTGCCCGGAGTCCCGGAAAGTGGGAGGTACAGAAAATAAAATTGAATGTTACTAAAATAGTTTATAGGTCATTTCTACTAATCTAAATTAAAATGTTACTACATAGTTCCAAGCCATTGTTACTAACCTTATATGGACCCTGTCTGAAATAAATTTATTTTATTTTATTTATATCTATTTTTAATAAAGCTCAATTGGATGTAATAGCAGCAAGGGTGTAAATAAGTAGTTTTCATTTATTGTCTTAAACCTTTTATAAAATGTTCGAAGTGTGGCAGGGTTGGGCATTACGTCACGATAGTTATCATACTGGAGTTGTTGATAAATTAGTCAAGACTGGTAGTATATAAAAAAAACGAGGCGCATTTCCATGAATATCGAAAAAAAAAGAGTAACAGTGAATATGTAGTGTTCTATTCATATCTTTTGCAGCAATGCTACCATAAATGAGCAATGTTGTCAGTGATCGGGCATTTCGTAAATTTATAAAGGATCGTGATGATGTCATTTGGGCCCTTTAACATGTTCAGTCACTAACGCCACTATATGTAATGATTCTATCTGTTATCTTCTATTATGCCACTATATGTAATGATTCTATCTGTTATCTTCCATTATTGGTAGAAACTCAGCCTTATACGTATAAAAATTAGATATACCAGGTTCTCTACTAATACTTACTTTGTTGTATCATTTTAGGTTCACGAAAGCGATGAGGTTAATTGGACAACGCAAATCACCCCGCCACAGCTAGAAGATTTCGACAATTTTGTTAGTGGGTTGTCGCCTGCTGTCGAATTAGACAGCACCTCTACAGAATTGCAGTTTTTTGAACATTTTTGTAGCAAAGACTTGTTACAGAACATTGCTAATTGCACGAATAACTATCATCAACATTTCTTAAGACATACTGATCTTAGAGTTTATTCAAGACTGCAACAATGGCAAGACGTCACTTTTAACGATATTTATATTTTAATAGCACTTACAATGCTTTTTACGCGAAACAAACGAATATCTATTGAAGAACACTGGTCCACCGACCCTTTATTGCATAGTGCGGTGTTCCATAACACTATGTCGCGAAATAGATATTGCACAATTTTATCAATGTTATCTTTTCATGAAGTGAGTGCAGGAACAACTAATGCAATGAGAATTCACAAAACAAAAATGTTAATTGATCATGCACGTAAAACATTTAAAAGCACATTTATCCCAAATAAAAAACTGTGCATTGATGAAAGCATTGTACCTTTTAAAGGTCGCTTGATTTTTAAACAATACTTACCAAAAAAGCGCAATAGATTCGGCATTAAATTATTCGTTTTATGTGATGTAGAAACCGGCTATATAGTAGATTTCATAGTATACTGTGGATCCGAAACGGAAATAGAAACCGTCCCAAATTTAGGCATAACTGGATCAGTTGTGGTGGAACTTTTAAAAGATTACTTTTTTTGCAACCGGGAATTGTACGTAGACAACTGGTATACTAGTCCTCGGCTTTTTAAATATTTAAAGGAAAAGGGCACTTACGCGTGTGGCACCGTAAAGTCAAATAGAAAACTCATGCCAAAATTTAAAAAACTAAAGCGTGGGGAAGTTGAGGCTTACATGTCTCCTCCTCTATTAGCTCTTAAATGGCAGGACAAAAAACCAGTATTAATGTTGTCTACAAAACATGATGATAAAATATTACCATCAGACAGTGTAGATTACTCAACTGGGCTACCTAAAATGAAACCACATTGTGTTATAGAATACAATAAAAATATGGGGACGGTGGACACTGCTGATATGATGACAAGCACTTTAGGCTGTATAAGAAAATCAAAAAAATGGTACAAAAAGCTGGGATTTCATGTGATTGATATGTTCTTACTGAATGCATTTTATTTATTTAGAATGCTAAATGTTAACAGAAAATGTAGTTTAGCTGATTTCCAGTTGAACGTAATTAGCGCCTTCGAACCTCAATGATACGAGCGTGAGTTGAAACTTTGAAAAAATCGTAATCCGCGCGCAATTCATTTCTACGCACGAAACCGAGATAACACAACAGTGAGCTCCTCGGTCGACCAATAAGAAATCGTTTTGGCGCGTCGGTACATTAGTGGGCATCGTGCACGCCGACAAGATGGCTGCTTTTTTTGACCCCCGCACAGGACAAAGTATGTATTAGTGTTTTTATTGACTTTTTCTGTAATTTCTTGTATATTTTTGTGTTAGTATATCATTAATAGATTTAAGTATGTGGAAAATGTTATATGACGGTTGAAATACTAATAGTTATGCGTATATTGCGTCCTAAAGTTGTGATAACACGACCGTGAGCTCCAGGTCGCAGTTGTACTTACTCACTGTAGTGAGTTCGTTTAATTTTCAAGTTTTGTTACATGTTTTCTTAACATTTTGCTTATTTTAGGGTTACTATTTAATGACGATCTCGTACTAAGCCTGTTAGAAGACGGAAACATCTCCGATTTAGAAATTGACGAAGCTGATGAAGATTTTGTACCGCCACAGTTAGAAAACGATGTCGGTACATTAGATCCAGAACTTGCTCTTCGTGAAACGTCACCGCCATCTACACCAGGTAGAAAAAGGAGTGCTATTAACTTCCAGGTCAACAACGATGCCGGTCCCTCCAGAAAACGCAAAAAAAAACAGGTAAAAATTAAAATTCCTCAACGTAAACGAATTTGAAAAAAAACTGAATTTATCGATAAGTGCCATGAATACCCTGGTCACCCGAAACTTATAGTGGTTAGGTCACCTTTTGAATATTTTTGTGACTATTACAATGATGACTTTTTCGAACAAATGTCACTATGTACAAACATGTACTACATGAGAAAAACTGGTGGTGTGTTAAATAGTACTAAACCAGAAATAAAAAAATTGTACGGTATGCATCTCTTGATGGGAATTTTGAATTATCCCAGGATTTTTATGTATTGGCGACAAAAGACTAGAGTTGAAGCAATTGCATCTGCAATGGCAAGAGACCGATTTATGACACTTCGAAATAATTTACATGTAGTCGAATCCGATACGCCGCCTGCGGGTAGGCTTAATCCTCTTTGGAAAGTGCAACCGGTGATTAATGTTGTAAGAGACGGTTGTAACAAAATTTTAAGATCGCCCGGCAGATATTCTGTTGATGAACAGATGATCCCCTTCACAGGGAAATGTCATCTTAGACAACTAGTAAAAAATAAGCCACGTCCTGTAGGGCTCAAGAATTTCGTTATAACTACAAGTGAAGGGCTAATGATGGATTTCGAAATATATTATGGGAACAATCCTGCTATTTCACATCCTCTAGGACTCGGACCTGGTGTTGTTCTCCGTCTCATTCAAAGTATTCCTGTTGGAAGCTGTGTATTTTTTGATAGATACTTTACCACCATTCCTTTACTTGATGAATTAAAAAGACTTGGATGTCATGGGACGGGGACAATTATGGCCAATCGTATTCCGGAACGTCAACAGCTAAGTTTCAAAGATGATAAAAAGATGAAACGGGGAGACATTGATCAAAGAGTATCCAATGAAATAGTTTTGGTCAAATGGAAAGATAGTAAAGCAGTTCTTACTGCGTCTAACTGTACTGGAGGTACGGAGGTAAACATTGTAAAACGATACAATAAGAATACGAAATGTTACTTGTGATGTAGGTAGTTGCTTATAACTGTGACATGTAGTCATCAGCTGTTGATCTGTGATTGGTAGACATATCCATATAATGTGGGTACTTAGGTTTATAATGTATCGAGGCTCTCTTTCTGATGTATCGTATGTGTACTTAACCAGTGCGGAATAAATGCATGAACTTGACGGACGTTGTTTCTCTCAGCTCCTAACGAACATTCGAGAACATTACATTGGCGACGAGGATAAAAGGGCGTGTTCGGTTTTAAAATTGTGCGTGCGTAATTGCTAATTACGATGTCGATCGGCAAAGTGAAGGAGTTTGACGTGGTCGCGGGAGTGTGGTCGTCGTATATTGAACGGCTGAATATGTACTTTTTGGCAAACGTCGTTAAGGAGGACCTGAAGCTGCCTACCTTGATTGCGGTAATGGGCGACGCGGCTTATGAGTTGTTGGGGAACTTGTCAAGTCCTAAGAAGCCCTCTGAGTTGAGCTACACGGAGGTGGTTACCATCATGGAAAACCACCTTCAACCGGTTCCATCAGCACTGGCGGAGAGGTTTCGGTTTAGACAAAGGCGACAAGCAGCGGGGGAAAGCATTGGTGATTATGTGGCGGAGTTGAAGAAGATGACACGTCATTGTAAATTTGTCGGAAATCTCAACGAAAACCTACGGGACCAATTTGTATGTGGGTTGAAAAGTGAAGTAACTAGACAAAGGCTGTTTGCGGAGGAAGACTCGTTGAGTTTTACGGGTGCGGTGAAACTAGCAACGTCACTGGAAGCAGCGGAGCGGGACGCGGCGGCAGTGGACAGACCGGCGACGGCGGCATCGGCTACGTCGGCTCCTAGTGAGGCAACAGCGGGGTTACACACGGTGGCGGCAACCCGGGGAGAGCAACGGCGCGGGGCAGCCATAGCGCCGCGCGGGCGCGGTCGCGGCAGCAGCGGCTTCGGCGCGGGTGGTGCGCCCGGATATAGGACGGGGCGCCGGGAGGCCGGAATACAGCACAGAAGTACGGTGGCGGATAGAGGCTGTAGAGGGTGCGGGTCAACATCGCATATTTACGAGATGTGCAGATTCCGGAGCTACGTATGCGGTCGGTGCCGTCAAACGGGCCATTTGAGACGCGTGTGCCCGGGAAGCGCCTCTGGAGAGCAGCAGCATAAGGATGCCATGTACTACGGATGGGCACAGGAGGATGCAGTGGAAGCCAACGACGACGGGGAGGGGTTTCATCATCTGTGTTTGAACGATTACAAACCGGTGAGTTTACCTGTGTCAGTTGAAAAAATTATTATCAACATGGAAGTCGATACGGGTACGGCAGTATCGTGTATCAGTAGTCAAACTTATGAGAAATATTTCAGTCATTTAAATTTAGAGCCTTCTAGTGTAGGTTTGAGATTTTATGACGGATCGAAATTAAAACCGTTAGGCATCATAAAACCTATTGTTTGTTATGACAAGATTAAGAAGAATTTAGAACTGTTTGTAATAGATGGCGGTACTACTTCCCTCTTAGGCAGGCAATGGCTTACTGAATTGAATATAAAATTACCAAGATTTAGTAATTGTAATAGTGTAAGTACTGAAATTTCTATGGATAACGGTTTGAAAAGGTTGGTTCATAGATATAAGGAGTTGTTCAGCGGCGGCTTGGGAAGGTACACGGGAGGTCAGGCGACGTTAAGGCTGCGGGAGGGGGCGGCGCCGGTGTTCCACCGCGCGCGGCCGATACCTTACGCGCTGCGGGAGCGCGTCGACGCCGAGCTCGACGCTATGCTGCGCGAGGGGATCATTGAGCCCATCGACAGCTCCGACTGGGCCTCACCGTTAGTACCGGTAAATAAATCTGATGGTTCACTGAGAATTTGTGCTGATTTTAAGGCTACTGTAAATCCGGTTCTGTTAGTGGATCGCTATCCTTTACCGAAAATCGAGGACTTGATGGTACGTTTAGGTAATGCTCGTTATTTTTCTAAAATCGATTTGTCACAGGCTTATAGTCAGATTGAATTAGATAGCAGTAAAGAAATTACAGTGATTAATACTCATCGAGGCCTATATCGGTACAATAGGTTAGTGTACGGCCTGTCATCCAGCCCGGGAATATTTCAACGCATTATGTGTAATTTATTAGGTAGTATCCCTTATGTAGAAGTGTTCCTTGATGATATTATTATCGGGGGTTCCAATAAGGACCAGCACCTTCAAGCGGTTGAAGCAGTGTTTAGTAAGTTGCATAAATACGGATTAAAATTAAAGGCTAGCAAATGTGTATTTTTAGTGGACGAAGTCCAATACTTAGGATACGTGATAAACAAAGACGGCATTAGAACGGATCCTAGTAAAGTGGAAGCTATCACAAAAATTCCTAGGCCAGGAAATGTAACGGAATTACGATCATTTTTGGGTCTCATTAACTTTTATGCTAAGTTTGTGAGGAATATGAGTTCCAAGCTGGTACCGTTATATGATTTGTTAAAAAGAGACACGCTGTGGCGCTGGACAACAGACTGTGAGCGAGCGTTTATACAAATTAAAAGACTATTAACAAGCGCGGATGTGTTATCGCATTATGATCCGACGCGAAAACTAGTAGTAACTTGTGATGCGAGTGCGCGCGGGATCGGCGGCGTCCTCACACAGCTCGGTGCCGACGGGGTGTCCGAACGTCCTGTCGCGTATGTGTCGCGCACTCTGAATGACGCGGAAAAAAATTATTCACAAATTCATAGAGAAGCATTAGCTATTATATTTTCAGTGAATAAGTTTCATCAATATTTATATGGGCGACATTTTATTTTACGTACAGACCACAAGCCCCTAGTGTCTATTTTAGGTCCACATACGGGTATACCAACGATGGTAGCCAGTAGGATGCAGCGGTGGGCAATAATATTATCCGCTTATTCGTTTGTTATTGAGTACGTGCGCACCGATAAGAACGGGGCGGACGGCCTATCGCGTTTACCTGTGACGGCTAGTAGTAAACAGATGAGTCATTCGGCGCCCGAGCAAACATTTTTGCATTTCGTTCAACAAACGTTATTGTTGGACTATTATGAAATTAAGAATAAAACTAGTCGTGACCCGGTATTATCTAAAGTACTTAGTTACTTACGAGATTTTGATTTCTATTAATTTTATTTTAGTTACGATTATCATCAAAATAAATAGGTATTACCTACACATATTTTGAGTTAAGTTTAATAAGTTGATTGTTTATTTGTGTTATTATAATCTTTTGATTGACAGTAAATCTGACATAATTCGATTTCTATTATTTTTATTTTAGTTTATCTGCATGCACCTACCTACCCATATTTTAATGACTGATCATTAATACAGTACCCCTCTATGTTGTACACTGGCTCTTGACCAGTTATTTAATGATGAATGTAATTTAATGCATGTTTGAGGAAGGGGACATTTTGCGAAAGGGACATTCTGAGAAAGGGACATTTCGCGAAAGGGACATTTTGCGAAAGGGACATACTGAGAAAGGGACATTTTGCTACCTGTAGTCATTTTGAGAAGTGGTCATTTTGCGACAGAGCCGATGGTTGGCCGGCAGACTGTGACATAGTGAATTTACGACCGTATTTTAATCGTAAAACGGAATTATATGAGGAATTAGGTTGTGTTATGTGGGGTCATAGGTTGGTAGTCCCGAACGACTGCAAGGAAAGGGTGCTACGGATGATTCATGAGCCCCATATGGGAATCGTGAAGTCTAAGGCGATAGCGCGCAGTTACGTGTGGTGGGCCGGTGTCGATGAGGACATTGAGCGCATGTGCCGCGGGTGTGAGGTGTGCGCGGCGCATGCGGATGCGCCACCGCGCCAGACTCCTCGCATGTGGCCGTGGCCACATCGCCCGTGGACACGGCTACACTTAGATTTTATGGGTCCGATTTTAGGTAAAACGTATTTAGTAGTTGTCGATGCGATGTCTAAATGGGTCGAAGTATTTAGTATGGCAAGTACGACAGCTAGTAGTGTTGTAGATATATTTTCCGAATTGTTCAGTAGATGGGGTCTTCCTAAACAGATAGTATCTGACAACGGGCCACCGTTTTCGAGCACCGAATTTAATAATTTTAATAAGAATCTGGGTATCGATCACATTTTCACGGCGCCATATCATCCGGCATCGAACGGTCTGGCGGAGAACGCGGTTAAGTCATTAAAGCGGGTCATTAAGAAAGCTATTCTCGAAAAACAAAATGTGGACAAAGCACTCTGGACGTACTTATTGCATTATAGGAACACCGAGCACTCAACCACGGGCGAAAGTCCGGCTATATTGTTATTAGGGCGTCGTTTACGTACTAGGTTAGACGTTTTAAAGCCAGATAGAGAAACTAGGGTTAAAAAGGCTCAACAGCGACAGAAAGAATCGGTGATTGGGGCGAATAGAGAACTTCAACCTCAGGACGAAGTATGGTATAGACAGTATTTAAAAGGGGAAAAGTGGGTTCCGGGTCAAATAGTGGACGTCACTGGAGCCAATAATTATAAAGTAATCGGTAGGGAAGGCGAAATCATTCACAGACATATCGATCAGTTGAAAAAGAGATCTTCAAGACTATCATTGGCATGCTCAGGTCAGCCAACGGTGACAGTGACAGAACCTAGCACAAATTCTCAGGTGGAGCCGACAGGAGCACCGAGTTCGCTATCGAGTGAGGGTCCGTCGGAAGAGCGGTCAGTGGAACTTTCTACTTCACCCACTGGTGATGTTATTCCAAGGGGAATTAGGGATGGATCAGACATTGTCGAAGCTCCGTCTTCGCCAGAGTTTTATGACGCGCAGCCTGAGGTGTTACCTTCCCAAAGCCGACCGGTAAGACTGTGTAGACTTAGAAATAAAACTAATTATAAGATGTAATTATATCTAATTTGTATTCTTGTGTTTAGTATTAAGTTTAGGGTTCAATTAATACCTACCTATGGTATTGATTGGTGTGGAAGAGTGTGATGTAGGTAGTTGCTTATAACTGTGACATGTAGTCATCAGCTGTTGATCTGTGATTGGTAGACATATCCATATAATGTGGGTACTTAGGTTTATAATGTATCGAGGCTCTCTTTCTGATGTATCGTATGTGTACTTAACCAGTGCGGAATAAATGCATGAACTTGACGGACGTTGTTTCTCTCAGCTCCTAACGAACATTCGAGAACATTACATTACTTTGATGTTGATGCTCCAAAGATCGTAACGTCCTATAACGCCTTCATGGGCGGAGTTGACGTCCTAGACCAATCCATGGAGTACTACAGGACCTACATGAAAACTCGTAAGTGGACGTTAAAAGTTGTACTCCATTTCATGGATTTGGCCGTAGTAAATGCCTGACGTCTTTACAGATGTGACTCTTTAGCTAAGGGCATTCCAAAAAATCGTATTCAGGATTTACTTGCGTTCAGGTTTGAAATCGCTGAAACTCTTTTGAACACTCCTGTTAGAGATCGTCCCCAATCAGCCCCTCTAGTTGAGGTTGAAGTTAACATTTCTAGCAGATACAAACCGGCAAATAATCCGTCAGTTGGCAGCAGATATGACGGCTATGACCACTTACCAACATTTGACGATATAAAGGCCCCACGTAAATGTCGTTTGGAGAGTTGTTCATCTCGTTCCAAAATAAGATGCCGCAAATGTAATGTATACTTATGCTTTAGTCGTGATAAAGATTGTTTTTACATTTACCATAATAAATAAGTTTAGTTCTTTATAAGCGTTACCTACTATTAAGACTGATTCGTAATAAAAGATTTATTTGAGGTACGACTGAAAAAAACTTGTTTTGTTTAACATGTTTCAGTTAGAAGCTAATGTTGACTGATTTATGTGAAAGTTTATGATTGTTAAGTTCTTTCAGATTAGTTTTAAGATAATTGTAAGATGACTGTGACTTACAAAGTCCAAATTAAAGTCTGATTCCTCTGATTAACTTGAAGTTTTATTTCAATTGCTCACTATTTAGAATGGATTTGTAATTCTCGTAATTTCAGTTTATATAATTTAGCTATTTTATACTTAATTAACCTTAATATAACATGCATATAGCGTTGGTTTAACTATGGTATTTGTGAAGTCACGAACGTGAGCAGGTACAAGTGAAACCCAGAACTCACGATCGTGACATGCACTTTTCAGAACTGTCGGTTAGGGATAGATTTTTTGATCATTTTTCTAGTAATATACGACACTCATTAGCAAATAAGTCATAGAAATTTTATTGATCGCCGAGAACAAAAATCTCAGGTCTGAAAGGGTTAGACAGATAATAAATACGTATAAACATAGTAATTTAGCTCTACCCTCGACTTCGCGCGGAGTCCTTGACCCTCATCGTTTTTTACACAACGATGCCTTACAGCATTTTCCTGTTAGGATACCAACAGGCAAAAGTCAGCGATGTAAAGTGTGCGCAGCTAAAAATAAACGGTCAGACACTCGTTTCATGTGCCAAAAATGCAACGTTTATCTGTGCATAAATCCATGTTCTGTTGAATATCACAGTTCACTAAAACAATAGACATCGACTTTTCACATCACCATTTTACGGTCTTCATAGAACCATAGATCTCATGATATCTATGGTCGACATTCATTTTGTCAAAGTCAACAGTTCAACATCCAACGGCGACGAGGTTTCGACGTCTGTGAGAATTATCAGCAAACATTAATTTTACATTAACATTATTTCACAAAAACTAAATGGGTTCAAAAAGTTTGTAATTTTCGCAAGATAGTATTTGATGTAAGTACCTAATTACAAAAGTTCACGTTTTGTTTGTTTTGTAGGAAAATTTGAAGAAAGTCAATCAATTTTGGCTGGCTTTGACGATAGTCAAGATCAAAATGAGCAGGATTTTATAGACAGTAGCCAAGATGCTGCTGATCTATCTTCAACGCTGACCAACAGCGTGTATATGGTGTTTTTAAAAGAGGGTCACTCGCAAATCAGAAGCTCTGATAGTACGCCTGATTTATATAGGTCGACGGCGACACAGACCTCAATAAAAACAAAAAATTGTAGCACACAATATGAGGACACTGAAATTGATGATCCTGTTAAAGTAACAGCCTATACCCTGGCAAACAAATATTTTGCTAGCGATGAATTAAAAAAAAAAAAAATATCTCATGCTATATAAATGTCGTCTCGTCAATAATACGTCTCGCCGATATTGAGCATAAATAGTGTTAAGACTGATTATACGTACTATTTTTATATTGTCCTATTATACGTACTATTTTTATATTGTACACTTGTACTAACCAGTACTGGTAGCAGTCCTGGTAAGTTACAATTTAGGCTTCGAATGTTTTGTTGGATAAGTTTGAAGCAGTGTCTGGACTCAGGCAAATAAGACGAGCTCTCCTCTGCATCACACAATGTAGCTGAAAGCTCAATGTGTGATGCAGAGGAGAGCTCGTCTTATTTGCCTGAGTCCAGACACTGCTTCAAACTTATCCAACAAAACATTCGAAGCCTAAATTGTAACTTACCAGGACTGCTACCAGTACTGGTTAGTACAAGTGTGGACTGGGATTGCATAGTCCTGACAGAGTGCTGGCTACCTTCAACCCCAAATTTACCCAATATAGACGGATACGATAGCTTTGCCTCTACTAACAACCAGACACAGAATGAAGGTGTAGCCGTGTATGTCAAAAGCAATTTATTTATATCAGTTGAAGAGCCAATCATAGCGGAGGCGAACTGTCTTGTGATCACACTTAACAAAGACACGGTGGTTTTAGCTATCTATAGACCACCTGGGTACAAAGACATCAACATTTTCCTAGAGTCCATTAATCATGTATTAACAACTTATTCATCTAAACGTAATATTATCTTGTTGGGTGACATTAATGTTAATATAGCCGAGCAAAGTTCTGACAGTAACCTTCCCGTGTATCTCGACATGATGGCTTTTCATGGTATGATGCCTGCATATACTCTTCCCACACATAACAAAGCTTGCCTAGATCACACACTACTTAAAACAAAATTAGCAGCTCGTTGTCTTATTCTCCAAACAACAGTAACGGAT
This sequence comes from Herminia tarsipennalis, assembly GCA_945859575.2. Classification (NCBI taxonomy): domain Eukaryota; kingdom Metazoa; phylum Arthropoda; class Insecta; order Lepidoptera; family Erebidae; genus Herminia; species Herminia tarsipennalis. Next base: position 9,028,121 of record OX243849.2, on the reverse strand, counting down.
CACTATAGTGTGACCTTATACCTAGATTCTTTTCCTAAAAACAAACCTATCAAAATAGCTAAACATATTAACTACAACCTTTTACACATTGAACTAACTAATATAGATTTCAGCGCACTATACGCAATAACAGATGCTAATGAAGCTGCTATTTTCTTGCACAATATCCTCTTTAAGGCCATTCAAAATAATACCAAGGAGGTGAAAACATCAAGTAGGAAAACAATCCTTAGGCTCTGGATTTCCCCCGGCATCTTGAGATGCATTAAAAATCGCGACAAACTACACAAAAAACTAAAGAAAAATCCAGAAAATGAAGTCTTGAGAGCTACATACAAACGATATCGCTTATTCTGTTCTAACTTATTAAGAAAAGTAAAAAGAGATTATGAGAAATTTCAATTTCAGAAGGCTGGTAAGGACAGTAAAAAAATATGGAAAATCGTAAAAGAAATAACTAATTCAAAAAAATCTAAGGATAGTCCATTAGAGTTAATAAATACTAGTGACCCAAAAAGAACAATTAACAACATAAACCACTTTTTTGCAAATGTGGGCAGAAAGTTAGCGGAAAACGTAAACAAAAATAAATACTCCGCCGCGGAAAAAACCACCTCAAACTCATGCTGTCATTCTTTCACTCTTCTTCCTACTGACGAGGACGAGGTAAAAATACTAATAAGAGGCCTAAAAAGTGAGTGCTCCGTTGGGCTTGACGGAGTCCCTAGTACCGTTTTAAAGACTAATATAGAAATTTTAACATCACCAATTACCTATATATGTAATCTTTCCCTCTCAACTGGAGTTTTTCCTAGAATTTATAAAAAATCACGTGTTCATCCGATACACAAGAGTGGGGACAGAGACTGTGTCAATAATTATAGACCTATCTCCATACTCCCTGTTATATCCAAAATACTAGAACGCATTATTAATAATAGGCTGGTTAAATATCTGGAAAATAGGAATCTTTTATCAAAAGCACAATTTGGTTTCAGAGCTAAAAAATCAACTGCAGACGCAGTACTGGATCTCACCAACTATATAGTTAATAACTTAGACGCAAAAAAGAAAACTTTAGGTATATTTTTGGATCTAGCAAAAGCATTTGACACAGTCTCTGTCCCTATTCTGGTAAACAAGCTTGAAGGTATCGGTATCAGGAATACCCAACTAAAACTCTTCCATGACTATCTGACAAACAGAACACAATGTGTGAAAGTCGGAAATCTTACGAGTGATGAGTTGCCCGTCACATTTGGCGTACCTCAGGGGAGTATACTGGGACCAACCTTGTTCCTAGTATACATCAATGATCTTTGTCAGATAGACCTCCCTAACACAAAGATCGTCACTTTTGCAGACGATACTGCATTACTCTTCTGTGGCGATTCATGGAACGAAGTCTATTCAAATGCCCAGACGGGAATGAATATAGTTACCAGATGGTTAAATAAAAACATGCTCACGTTAAATGTCTCTAAGACCAATTTTATGACGTTTTCAATTAAATCTAATAATACACCCGATTCCTCGCTTTGTATTAAATCACATGAGTGTCTTAATGACAACGACACAGGATGCCAGTGTCCAAATCTCAAATATACTACATCACTCAAATATCTCGGAGTAATCATTGACATGAACTTGAAATTCAATGAGCACATTAATTCTTTAGCAAGTCGGATGCGTAAATTAATAGCCTTATTTAAAGTTCTGAGACTTTCTGCCCCCAAAACTATCATTACATCGGTATATTATGCCCTCTGTCAGTCACAGCTTACGTATTGTATCACATCATGGGGAGGCGCAAGTAAAACTAGTTTTCTGAAAATAGAAAGAGCTCAAAGAGCTCTTCTGAAAGTTAGCCTGTTTCTACCTTTTTATTACCCGACTGTTGAGCTCTATAAAAAATGGGGTGTTTTGACTGTGCGACAACTCTTTATCTTAAATACTGTCCTCAAAAAACATAGCCAAACCATATATGACCCAGATAAAAACCGACTAAAACGTCGCAAAGATAAGGTTTGCGTTGTTCCCCCGTTCAAAACTAGTTTTGCACAACGTTTTTTCTGCTTTCTGAGTCCAAAACTCTACAACAAACTAAATAGGATTCTTTCCATATATCCACTAACAAAGTTGAAATGTAAATCCATAACTATAGACTGGTTACAAAAGTTGACGTATGATTTAACAGAAAATCTACTACATCTATATTAAATTAAACAATATACTACAGATGCATGCTGAAACACTTACGCACACTAACGCACATATACACAAACTCATAAGTACATACTTACAAACACACACACACACACACACGCACATATACACACACACATACATACATACATGTATACTTACATACATACATATTTACTTACAAACACACACACACACATACACACTAATACTCAAGCAACATAATTAATGACAAACCACCAATTACACTAAAAGTACTTTTTTATTTTTTTTCATTTTTTATTTTTATTTTATTTTTTAAACACTAAACTACGCCTCTGTCATTATTGTAAAACGCTCCGCTTATGAAACTTAGACCGTGGACTAAGCAAAACAGGTTTGAGCGTGCTCCGTGTTGTGCGACAGCCGACGACAGCGTAAAATTCTTTTATCACTCAGTAGCCTGTGTGCTAGTGAATGAGTGGGACGCACGCGCTGCGTGAACGCAGATGGCGTTGTATAAATTGTTGCTAGTCAATAATGTAACTATTGTCCGTGGGGTGGGGACCTGGTGATTTGTACCACAGGCATTATATGCCTATCACAGACACCAGCTCCTTACATATATTGTTATAAAACTTCAGTTTTAAGTGACTAGTTATAAGTATGCGATTGTGAGGAGAAATAAAGATTATTATTATTATTATTGTTAATGAGAAATGAGTCTGATAATTTGACTGATTATTTACATAAATACTTATTGAAACTAGTTAGTAAGTATGTTCTACTGAAATAACAAAACTACGAGTATTGTTCTTATACTGTTAAAAAATATACCTATGATTGTAACTGATTAAGTATAGGTATTGTGATGAGAAATTTATCTGTGATTATTTTAATTATTTTGTTGAAACTTGTTAGTATGTTCTACTGAAATAACAAAACTATTGTTCTTATACTGTTAAAAAATATACCTATGATTGTAACTGATTAAGTATAGGTATTGTGATGAGAAATTTATCTGTGATTATTTTAATTATTTTGTTAAAACTTGTTAGTATGTTCTACTGAAATAATAGAACTATTGTTCTTATACTGTTAAAAAATATACCTATGATTGTAACTGATTAAGTATAGGTATTGTGATAGAAAATAAATCTGAATAATGCAAATACTGTAATAAATCTTCTAAATCTCTATAAACTTTGTTTTATTTCTTTTAAAAACCTGAAAAGTTTGCCGGAAGCCATAAACCGGGATATGATAGCGCTTAAAGACTTGTCAGGCAAATTTGGCTTGAGAGTAAATCCATCAAAATGCCATGCTATTATTGTAGGGTCCTCGCGCATGGTAAACCGGATAGATACCTATGTGTACTCTCCCTGTGAAAGTGATGAATGCGGATGGCCCGAGACCAGGCGAGGTGGAAGCATCTGGGGGATGTCTATGTCTAGCTGTGCATTTTTTGTAGCAGATGTGATACGTTGGTGTATATGCAGGTGTTACTAACCATGATCACATAACATAGTTACGAACTATCGATGTTCAAAAAGTGCATAAAGCACATCCCTATTTTATGTAGGTATTTATTAATAGTTTACTGTGCCTGGCGCTAAGGGCACGAAAACTGATACGTCGCTTGGCGGTTAAAGGGTTAATGAAAAACCCACAAAAATGTCAAACTAGCGGCCAAAAAACTAAACTGTTTATCAGCATTTCAAGATTAGTTTGATATGAATCTATATAGGTCTATTGTAATTTTGATTAAAATTTGTTTGGGTGCACACGAACTCATTTAAGACCTTATTTTTTTTCAGTGACTGCTTCTTATCCCTAAAGTTAAAGCCTGCAGTTAAATAAAGCCATCGGACAACCTACAGATATTGCACAGTTCTTCTCATGCTGCATTAATTTCTACAAGTTGCAGCCACCGTAAATTTAAAAAACGATATAACATGGAAGATCCTGTCTTGTCGAAGCTACACTACTACTACGTTTTTGAACCTGCAACAGCGTTCTCCCACCATTTTAGGAGTCATTCTCCTACATTTATGCCTCTTATGGAAGTGGTCGCTCGTATAATCGTACCAGCTGATCACGCAAAAAAACAAATAACAACAATCAATGGAGGAGTTTGCTAAATACACAAGCTTGTCATCCTAAAAAGTTGACTGAAATGAGTGAGCCAGATAAGTTTTGGACTCAATTACAGAAATTGAAGACGCTTCCGAGTTGGCTCATTTAGCCCTACCTACATTGCACAGTGTTTTAAAAGCCTAAAAAAAATCCGTCTTGGGTTTATTGCATTTACAGGTCAAGAAACGCATTTATAAACCACGAGTAGAACACCCACGTGTCTACTTCTTGTAATTATTTTTATTTAAAAGCTTAAAAATTACGTGACCCTTCCATCAAAAAAAATTAAATATGTTCTAAAAAAGTAGTCGTTGAAGATAATGATTTTAAATTAATATAATTTAATAGAGCTTGTTTGAGAGCATGTTTACCAGTTTTTTTTTTTTTAAATCTCCTTTAATTCCTGAGTAAAAAAATATTTTCTTATATAATATCTAGGTATAATATCTTAATAATATCTTGGGACAACTCACACAACGCCATCTGATCCCAAACTACAAACTAAGCAGAGCTTGTACTATGGAAACCAGACAACTGATAAACATACTTATATATTTCTAAATACATACATATTATAGATAAATAACACCCAGACACAGAATAAACCATCGTGCTCATCACACAAAGTTTTATCCTGGGTGGGGATCGAACCCACGACCTCTTGCGTAGCAGTCGGATACACTCCCACCACAAGTATTGTAGTATTTGCGTTTATAATTTTTTTCTCCCTAAAAACTCAAAAGTGCGACTTGTGACTAGCATTGAAATATTGTTCTTAAAAAGGGCTATTACTAATAAAAAAAAAAAAGTTGCACTATTGCGGTCTTAGTCTGTCCAAAGCCTTTAAAAGGCCGGTCAAAATTGAACCATGTCTGTCTAAAGCTTTTTATTAGCTTATTATTCGGTTTAGGTATGATTTTAAAGTACAAATTTAGCATACAAAAACTGCACCTATCCGTTTCGTACTTTAGCAGAACGTACAGCGTTAGACAAGAATACATAATAATGCTCCAGATACGTCATAATTTCCAATGAGTTTATCGTTATTTATAATCCGTCATCGTCAGTAGCTAGACGTTATTCGCGCGCTCGGCAGCTAAATTTATTGGCTAAGTGAAACGTTGTGTTTGTTACTATGTAAGTGTTTACAGCTAGTGTGTTGCTTTTGAACTTCATTGACGACATGCCGGCCAGTCGGCCTTTAGAGACGCCACTGCACCCCAAGCGTAGGCGGTTGTGGCAAGGCAACCGTGAGTATTTTCGTAATATATACATACATTTTTGTTTTAATAACCGGGGTCCCTCAACGTCACAAGCACCACCAGCCGGCGATGTGGGGACCAGAGTTAATAAAAAAGATCAGATGCTGGCTTTGTACCCCGTAGAAAGGAAAAGGATGAGAATTTGGTATAAAAAAAATATTTAGAAGATTATTAAATGTAAGTACTCTTAATGCATTTGTAGCGTATATTTGTAAAATTTAATTTTTAAGTTAATAATAAAATATGTACTCGCGGACGAAACAATATTTTTTGTTATTAGTTAATTCACTCGCTGCGCGGCGACGCGCGCTGAGCTGGGTGACTTGTTGTCCTGCTCCCGCGCACCGGGAGTGGGCTACGCCCATCTGCATTCCTCAGAGCGCGCCGCCGGCCAGTCGGTATAATACCTGCTACCGCGCTGACGTGCTACTCGCATGCTTTCTCGCTTGACCTATTTTATTGCGTTTATGTATCCTAGACTTTCGCCTATTCTATATTTCATCCTTCCGAACTGTATCCTGTTGCTTTCGTGTAAATGTAAAAACTGTGTAATAAACAAACTATCGTGCAAGTGAAACACTCGTTTTCTTCATCATCCTGATTTGGAGGGACATATCACCCTGTCCCACACATTGGTGACCCCGACGTGATCGCAGGATGTCAGACTACGAGAACGAGGAACCCAAGACCACTCAGCGAGTAGAAACCGAGAACATTCGAGAAACATGCCGCGTGGGCGTACGCATACCGCCATTTTACCCAGAAAAACCGGCGTTGTGGTTCTCGCAATTGGAGGCGCAGTTCGTACTGGCGAATATTTCCACGGATGCCACGAAATATTTCTACGCTATCGGCCATTTAGATCCCCAGTACGCAAGTGAGGTAGAAGACATAATCACATCTCCGCCCGCCACCAACAAATATGAAAAATTGAAAGCAGAACTCGTCAAACGCCTCTCCGCGTCGAGGGAGAGGAAGGTGAAACAACTGCTCATGCACGAGGAGCTTGGAGACCGCAAACCGTCCCAATTTTACCGGCACTTGTCGAATCTAGCCGGCCCAGGCGTCCCGGACGATTTTTTGCGAACCATATGGGCAAGTCGCTTGCCGAGTGGTACGCAGACCATTATTGCTTCGCAACCGAAGGCCAACCTTGAAGAATTGGCAGAGCTAGCCGACCGGATTCACGATGTGGTGACACCTCAAGTAGCGTCTGCAGCGGTGACATGTGCTCCGTACCCGAGCGGACCCGCCGACAGTCTACACATTATCGCCGAATTAACCAAACAGGTGGAATGTTTAGCATCAAAGGTAGAAAGATTATCACGACGTCGTTCAAGACCGGATCGACGTGGCAGCCGCGAACGCGGCCGTTCAAATTCCTCACGGTCGCACTCCAGCTACCGAAAACAACCTGTGTGCTGGTACCATGGCAGATTCGGCGACCAGGCGAAGCGTTGTGTTCGCCCCTGTGACTATCAATCGTCGGGAAAAGGCGTGGGCAGTCAGTAAGCGCGACCGACGACTGCCCAAACATCGGTCGTGTATTCGTCACCGACCAAAAGACAAAACTACGGTTCCTGGTGGACACCGGAAGTGATTTGTGTGTATTTCCACGGTCTGTCTTGCCAAGACCGCAGCAAGTAACGAACTATAAACTCAGTGCAGCTAACGGTACCTTAATAAACACGTACGGGTATATTAATTTAATATTAAATATAGGTTTGCGTCGGGATTTCTGTTGGCAGTTTGTCGTAGCCGATGTAAACAAACCAATCATTGGTATAGATTTTTTGTCTCACTATAATTTAATTGTCGATTGCAGGAACCAGTGCCTACGGGATGGTAATACTACGCTTGTCACCCCGGCTTCACCTGTTCGTTCGACCGACGCCGCACCCTCAGTAAAGGTAATATTTGGTGATTCTACATACCACAACATACTGCGCGAATACCCCGACATCACACGACCACCAGGCATACACCGTACCCCCACACACAATACACTTCATCACATAAATACAACACCAGGCCCACCCGTTTCGTGTACGCCACGTAGGTTAGCCCCTGACAAGCTAAAGATAGCGAAAGCCGAATTTAACACTATGCTGAGAGATGGCATAGCCAGACCGTCGGATTCAGCGTGGTCTTCTCCATTACACCTAGTACCGAAGAAGGATAACGGATGGAGACCATGCGGCGATTACCGTCTACTAAATTCCAGGACAATACCCGATAAATACCCCATACGACATATACACGATTTTTCTCAAAGTCTTGCAGGATCTACAATTTTTTCAAAGATTGATTTAGTTAAGGCGTACCATTTTATACCTGTCAGTTCAGAGGATATCCATAAGACTGCAATAACTACCCCTTTTGGTCTTTATGAATTTCCATATATGACATTTGGTCTCAGAAACGCTGGTCAGACCTTTCAAAGATTTGTAGATGAAATGTTACGAGGCTTAGAGTTTTGCTATGCTTTTCTTGATGATTTTTTAGTCCACTCGAAGGATAGAAAGTCTCACGAACAACACTTACGTCTCCTTTTCAAAAGACTTCAGGATTACGGAGTAGTAATCAATACTTCAAAGTGCATTTTTGGAGCAGATGAAGTTACATTTCTGGGCTACAGTGTCTCAGCCGAGGGCACCAAGCCGCTACCCGAGAAAGTGCAGGCTATTAGGAAATTTCCCGTACCGAGAACTATTAGGGAACTTCGTCGATTTCTTGGTATGATAAATTTCTATAGGCGCTTCATACCAGATGCAGCACAACATCAAGCCCCGTTGAACGAATTGCTGACCGGTGCCGTGAAAGGTTCACATCCAGTTAGCTTTACACCCAATGAACTCGACGCTTTTAACGCTTGCAAAGACAGCCTTTGCAAAGCCACCATGCTTGTACATCCTGACTGCGGAGCAAGGCTAGCGCTGGTAACGGACGCATCGGACACAGCCATAGGCGCGGTGTTGCAGCAGTGCAAGGACAAGCAGCCATGGCAACCTCTCGCATTTTACTCACGGAAGTTAAGCCCAAGTCAGAGTAAATATTCACCTTATGATCGAGAACTTCTAGCCATTTACGAAGCCATCAAACATTTCCGACATATGGTCGAAGCACGAGACTTTGTAGTCTACACAGACCACAAACCTCTTTGTTTCGCATTTCATTCAAGAAAGGAGAATTGCTCACCGAGACAGTTTCGGCACCTAGACTTTATTTCTCAATTCACAACGGACATAAAGCATATCTCAGGCAAGGATAACGTCGTTGCTGACAGTCTTTCTCGTATTGAAGAAGTAAGCCTACCGATAGACTTAAAGAAATTAGCCAAGTCTCAAGAAGGGGATCTAGAGCTTCAACAGCTTTTGAACAGCAACACCTCGTTACGCCTGAAGATATTCAAAGTCCCGGGATCAAACACCGAACTGTACTGCGACGAGAGTAGCAAGAACCTCAGGCCATACGTCACAAAGGAGTATCGTCGTCAAGTTTTCGAAAGCTTACATTCTTTCAGCCACCCAGGTGCTACCGCAACGGTCAAATTGGTAACAGAGAGATACATCTGGCCCGGCATAAAAAAGGATTGTCGAGAATGGAGCCGTTGCTGTATACCTTGTCAGCGAGCAAAAATCACTCGGCATGTGTCTTCACGACCCGGTTCTTTTCAACTACCTAAAGCCAGGTTTATGCATATACACATAGACCTTATAGGACCTTTACCACCATCTCACGGTTTTCGATATTGCCTCACTGCCATTGACAGGTTCACGCGATGGCCTGAGGCGATACCCATACAAGACATCACAGCTGAAACAGTGGCCCGAGCACTAGTAGGCGGTTGGTTCGCACGATTTGGCTGTCCCAAAAGCATCGTAACTGACCGCGGCAGACAATTCGAGTCAACACTTTTCAGACACCTGTCAGAGATAGTTGGATCTCAGCATAGGCGCACTACAGCTTACCATCCTTCGTGTAACGGGCTCATAGAAAGGTTCCACAGGCAGCTGAAAGCGGCTATACTGTGTCACACAAATGAAAGCTGGGTGGAGTCCCTTCCATTAGTACTATTAGGTATAAGAACCGCATACAAGGAAGACCTCAGAGCTACACCTGCCGAGCTTTTATATGGCGAGACGCTCAGGTTACCAGGGGAGATGTTACACCCAGAAGTTGAAGACAATATGGACATCACAAATTACGTAGAACGCCTAAGGATGTATGCCAGGAGACTACAACCTGTACCTACGTCACGCCACGGAAGCAAATCAATATTCGTCTTCAAAGATCTAAGCTCAACAAGTCACGTGTTCCTCAGGGACGAGACGACTGGTTCACTCAAGCCGGCGTACACGGGACCCTTCGAAGTCATACAACGCGGTGACAAGACTTTCATCTTACTCGTCAAAGGTAATAAAGTGTCAGTTTCGATCGATAGACTCAAACCAGCATACATATTTCATGATACACAAACAAGCACAAACACATCACAAACAAACACTCACAAACCCACACCAATCACCAAATTAACCGATACTGGGGACAAAGTTACCGATCGGACGACCAGGTCCGGTCGTAGGGTTAATTTTCCCGATTATTATCGCCCGTAGACACGGTCTCTGGGGGTGGGTGATGTAGCGTATATTTGTAAAATTTAATTTTTAAGTTAATAATAAAATATGTACTCGCGGACGAAACAATATTTTTTGTTATTAGTTAATTCACTCGCTGCGCGGCGACGCGCGCTGAGCTGGGTGACTTGTTGTCCTGCTCCCGCGCACCGGGAGTGGGCTACGCCCATCTGCATTCCTCAGAGCGCGCCGCCGGCCAGTCGGTATAATACCTGCTACCGCGCTGACGTGCTACTCGCATGCTTTCTCGCTTGACCTATTTTATTGCGTTTATGTATCCTAGACTTTCGCCTATTCTATATTTCATCCTTCCGAACTGTATCCTGTTGCTTTCGTGTAAATGTAAAAACTGTGTAATAAACAAACTATCGTGCAAGTGAAACACTCGTTTTCTTCATCATCCTGATTTGGAGGGACATATCACCCTGTCCCACACATTTATTATACATACAAAATCACAATCATCTTTTCCTTCATCTGCCCTTACCCATAGAAATTTTAGGAATTCTTTGGTGACGGCCCTTCTTTTCAAACATAACCATAGACCATCTTCTTTTATTCATCAGCCTGCTTTACCTTCGACCGCAGCCTCACAGAACGTGCGTATTGACGTTACCCACCGCCTATCTCAGTACCCACGCGGCTCAGGCTCGCAACACAGTCGGCGTCAATGCACCGTATGTATGCAAAAAACGGATGCACACGTTCTGTGTCGGTTGCAATAAACCAGTATGTATAGAGCCTTGGTTTCTTGCTCTCCACTCATAATATAAACATTTATTTATATATGTAATTATATTTCATCATTATATTTATTATATTTAATATCATATGTACTCTATAATATATAGGTTTATTCCCTTGTTCATATTATTTATAATATTATAAATGTTTATATATTTGAATCATTATTTTCCTTTTTACCAACTTATACGTAGATTTAATTTATTATTTTAATGTTTCAGTATTGACAGTTTTTTCGTTTGATATTTAATAGTAATAATTAATAATAAAAGCAACCAAGTGCACAAATTTTTGAACATGGCGAGTAACAGAAAATCTTTGTTTATCTAAATAAACTCAATGCCTTAAATGCCGTTATAAAGTTTACACTGTATTTTGCAAATTCTTGGCAATACATGTTTTGTATCTGTGTTATTTTAGTTAATGTGATTTCTAGTTTAGGAGAAATGTTTGGACAAACATACAAACTCACTTTTTTTTCTCCTGAAGATCTATTATCCGCGGACTACTTTTCAGAAAAATTGGTCAACACCTCAAAAATCTTTCATTTAACGAAAAGGACGAAACTGTTAAGCCATTTCTAAGAAAAGATATAAATTATTACAAAGAAGAACACGGCCTTTTTTTGAACAAGCTATTCATCAACGATATACCAGAAGACCTAAAGATATGTACTGAGGTGGATACTACACTCAACTTTCATAAACAGATGACAAAAACGTTCCTAAGTACTAAGAAATAACGAGTTAGCTATCTACTCGACAGATTTGTTAATTCGTCATTTTCGTCGACTGGTCACTTTTGAAATTAGTCAATTTCACTAATATCCTTAATTCGTCACTTTCTTTAATTCGTCAGTTGGCTTATCTGGTCAGTGTATGAATCTTGTCAGTTTTTCAATTTCAACTGATTTCGGTATTTGGTCAGTTGTAGTACAATCACATACTAATGGATAATTTAAAACGGTCGGTATTTTTTTGGACTGTAGGTACCTACCGGTCTATTTATTTGGGGTAGGTCAGATATTATGAGGTTAATGTGGGTGCGGCCCCGTGCTCCTCCCAGCTGCTCCCCCTGGGGGGAGCACGGGACCTCACTATGTCCCGTGCTCCCCCTGATGACGTACTTGTACAGTTAACCAGATAGACAATAAGACTATCCCCGTCTTAATAATGTCAAGCTTAAAGGAAAAATGAATGGATGAAATGTCCATAAAACAAATGAATATCGGCAAAACAAAAGAATATCGAATTAAAAAAAAATATGGATATGATCAAAAAAGCTTTTTATATTTTTTAATAATATTGAATTTAAAAAAAAACAAATGAACGTCGACAAAACAAAAGACGATCGCAAAAACAAAAGAATGTCTAGAATTGGTAATGTAACGATCGCATTTCCAAAAAACGGGTGCACGCGATTTTCGCCCTTATTGACATAATGCTATTTGATTGCTTTTTTGTTAAATTCCCATCCAATAGGCTCTATATAGCCCAAAATAATAGTTATCAGATTAATGTCAATAAGGTCGAAAATCGCATGCACCCGTTTTTACCATGTTTTTATTAACTCGCTTTCGTGTCCTTCTGTCACACTTGCCGAACTCGGATCGCGTTCAAACTTTCTGGATAGCTCAGAACTGGATGACAATGCATTCTAATAACATTTACGACTGGTTTCGAGATGAATTTTGAAACTTTTCTAGATATTTCAATTTTATATGGGAAAAGTTTCCAAAAATCGCCACCATGTTGCGCTGCGATCGACTTGAAATTTTGACCGTTTAAAATGTTGTACTGTACAAAAACCCAAAACAAAAATAACAAAAATAATAATTATATATTTAAAAAAAATAAAAAACCATGTTTTTATGAGTGGACTAAAAAGTATAAAATAATTTTTTTTTCATATAAATATATAGATATATAAATATTTATAAGATTTAAAACACAAAACATGGCGCGCGTTATGATTAATTTACTTTACTTTATTCTACTGCATATGAACATATTGCACGCGCACCATGTTTTGTGTTTTAAATCTTATAAATATTTATATATCTATATATTTATATGAAAGAAAAATTATTTTATACTTTTTAGTCCACTCATAAAAACATGGTTTTTTATTTTTTTTAAATATATAATTATTATTTTTGTTATTTTTGTTTTGGGTTTTTGTACAGTACAACATTTTAAACGGTCAAAATTTCAAGTCGATCGCAGCGCAACATGGTGGCGATCATGCACGGGACATAGTGAGTCCCCGTGCTCCCCCCAGGGGGAGCAGCTGGGAGGAGCACGGGGCCGCACCCGTTAGTGTAGCATTTACATAGAATGCAGTTTGAATGATAACTTTTTGACCTACATTTACATTACTGGCTGGTTATTTATACCCATTACTTTTGTTTAGAAAATATTGAGTCAATGTCATTCTTGACATCGAACATACACCTTAAAACCCATTTGTGAATAGAAATTTAACGTAAGTTGGAGAATTACTGTTAAAGTACCATTTGCTATTAATATTGCGGAGTCCGATCGGTCCTCAGTAGGGAATGGCGTCGACTGTGAAATTTTCTTTTGTGAACTCCGAAAGGAATAAACAAATTTTACTTAAAGACGGATATCGCTACAATTTAGCACACACAAACAAAAATGGTACTACGTGGTGGCGGTGCAAGAATAGAAAATACTGTCGAGGTAGTATTACTCTTAACAATAACAGGACTGATATTATTAGACAGTCAGATCATTTTTGTGAAGCCGATCCAGCTTCGAACGTGGTTTCAGAAGCTATAGACCATTGTAAAAAAACGAGTTGGACAAGAATTTGGCTCTGTGAGAGCTATATATGAAAATTGCGTAGAACATTTGACTGGTCCAAATTCGGAATATGTAGATGATGTTCCTAAATACAATAATATAAAAAATTCTTTGTACAAGGTCAGATACAGTCACTTCGATGTTGTTAAGAGTTTATATAAAAAACCTGAGGATGTCGTATTGCCGGAAGAATTACGGAAAGATTTTATTGTATTTGAAGATGGCACTTCTGAGAAAATTTTAATATTTATGACTCCTTATGCACGGGATATAATTACAAAATGTGAAGAGTTTTTTTGTGATGGCATTTTTAAACAAATCCCAGAACCATTCCGTCAGCTATATACCATCCATGCTGACATCGGTAGCACCCCCATGGAAACAAACGTAGTGCCATTAGTTTTTTGTCTGTTGCCCAATAAAAAAGAAGATACTTACATTAGATCATTTAACTTGCTGAAAAAATATTTACAAAATGCCAAAAAGTTTCACATGGATTATGAGCTGGCTGCAATAAATTCAATAAAAAACACGTACCCTGATGCTCAAATAGTGGGATGTTTTTTTCATTTGCGTCAATGTCTGTTGCGTAAAGCGAAGGAGTTATCTTTGGACGATACCAAAGAAATACGTAAACATATTGCTGTTTGTGCTTCACTGGCTTTCTTGCCAAAAGAATACTTTCAAGAGGCTTGGTTATCAATCATGGAACATTCGCCATCAGGAGCAAAAATTAAATTATTTAATGATTATATGGCAGAGACCTGGTTAATGGTGTATGTAAATTATATAAGTTGCCATAATGAACGACATCGAACAATAAATCCAGTCGAATCATGGCACAACAGATTACGTTTTCGTTTGAATTTGAAACGAAAAGATTTATATTATTTTGTCTCAGTTATAAAAAAAGAAGCACTATTTGCTGATTTTAGAACAAGACAAACAGGCATATATATACCAGCAAAAAATAGAAAACGGCGATCGATTGTATTGGATAAACGCATCACAAATATAGTTTCTACTTTCATGATAGAAGATCTATTTGAAGAAGGAAGGAAAGAAGTTTGGGATTGCTTGACAAAATTAAGTCTTATTAATACTATAAGAAACAATAAACGTGTTAACTAATAAATGTACATTTTTATTTACTTTATCCAAGTTTAATTTTCCATTTTTTCTAAGTTAATAATAATAAAAATCTGATATAGGTATGCCGATGTTTAACGACTGTACATCTAGTCAAAATGCATAAATTGACGAGATTCATACATTGACCTGATAACCCAACTGATGAATTAGGGATAGTGACGAATTAGGGATTTTAATGACATTGACCAAGTGCAGAAAGTGACCAGTTGACGAAAATGACGAATTAACAAATCTGTCGAGTAGATAGCTAACTCGAAATAACAAAATCAAGTACTTTTTTTTCGGTGTATCCCACTATTTCCATGGAAATACAAAATGGAAATAGTGGGACTAACATTTTATAAAAATTATATCCCATTATTTCTATTGCGACAAAAAAAACGCAGAAGAATTTGTATATAGATTAAAACTAATTATAACGAATAGATTAAAATTAAAACATAACTTCCCGGTATTAAAAAAAATGATATTCTAACGATATTATACCTAGTCTGGCCATAAATACTGTTACAATTATAAATAAGAAAGATATTACATTTGAATTTGGAATCTGTCATTTTTATACGATTGTTCATTGTATTTTCTAATTTTGGCGCCAATACATTGTACAATATTTTGCTATATTAAAATGGAGTGGGGTGATAAAGAAAACCGAATCGCTGTGATTGCATTACACAAAGTTGGTATGGAGCCGAATGTAATTTTTAAAACTCTCCATACGCTTGGTATTAGTCAAATGTTTGTGTACCGGGCTATTAATAGGTACAATGAGACCTTCTCTGTTTGTGACAGAAAAAGATCTGGCCGTCCACGTAGTGTTCGTACGAAAATGGTGGTCAAAGCAGTAAGGGAAAGAATTCGAAGAAATCCTGTTCGAAAGCAAAAGATTTTATCTCGGGAGATGAAGATAGCACCCAGAACCATGTCACGCATTTTAAAAGATGACTTAGGACTTGCAGCCTATAAGAGATGCACTGGTCATTTTTTAACTGATAATTTAAAAAAGAATAGGGTGGTAAAATCGAAGCAACTACTGAAGCGGTACGCAAAGGGAGGTCACAGAAAAATTTTGTTTACGGATGAGAAAATCTTTACAGTTGAGCAACATTTTAACAAACAAAATGACCTTATTTATGCTCAAAGCTCTAAGGAAGCTTCCCAATTAGTCGACAGAGTGCAACGTGGGCATTATCCGATTTCAGTGATGGTTTGGTGGGGTGTTAGCTATGAAGGAGTGACTGAGCCATATTTTTGTGAAAAAGGTATCAAAACATCGGCACAAGTGTATCAAGATACCATTCTTGAGAAGGTAGTTAAACCCCTTAACAACACCATGTTCAATAACCAATTATGGTCCTTCCAACAAGACTCAGCGCCGGGTCATAAAGCTCGGTCCACGCAGTCTTGGTTGGAAGTGAACGTTTCGGACTTCATCAGAGCTGAAGACTGGCCGTCGTCTAGTCCCGATCTTAATCCGCTGGATTATGATTTATGGTCAGTTTTAGAGAGTATGGCTTGCTCTAAACGCCATGATAATTTGGAGTCCCTAAAACAATCCATACGATTGGCAGTGAAGAATTTTCCCATGGAAAGAGTGCGTGCTTCTATTGATAACTGGCCTCAACGTTTAAAGGACTGTGTTGCAGCCAATGGAGACCACTTCGAATAAGCTTTTTATATTTTGAATTGTTTTTTATTTATGTATTAAACTAACACACTGTAAAAGTAATAAATATTATTTGCAATAAAAAAAAATGTTTTTTCTTCGTAACAATATTTATGGCTAGACTAGGTATATATCAACTGGTACTCAAACAACTGCAAAATCAACTAAGGTAAAAGCACCTATTACGGTGGTAGTCAAAATTGCTTCCTATTACGGTGGTATTTCTATTTTCGCGTTTTATTCCCGATTTATTCAGTGTAGGTACACCAAAACCGAAACTATTTATTCTTAATCTATTACTTTATGACTTAACTGACGTTTGCAAGTATAGCACATAGACAATACAACAAGACCAATCAGTCTGTGTAACGTCATCGACGTGAGAGGGGTTTCCATACAAACGCGGAACAACAAACGTAAGTACACAAATATTCATAAACTAAGTTTTTCGTATTAAGAAGCCGTTCTAGTTTGTTTATTTGTTATTTATACCATTTTCCTATTATTACACTTACTATTTAAATAGCTTATTTTATATTTGTAAGTCATTTTTTACCAAAAAAATAAGAAATAAAATACCGCCGTAATACGATACGAATTTTGTAGATTGATCCTAATACGGTGGTGTAACTCCGAAATAGGAAAAATACTAGACATGTTTAATTGTTTATAACTTTCAATTTAGTAACTTGTCAAATTAGTTTTAAGTTTAGTTGAAATAATTATTAATCACATAATTTAGAAACCATATTCTGCGGTATGCGTTCTTAATTAGAAATCTAGTTAAATATGAAAACTGTCGAGTACAAAATGTTAGTTTCTTATAAGAGGTCAAAATGGGAAGGTGTATTTTAATTTATCACAAAATATTTATTTTATATAAGTTTTGACTTGAGTTTAACAAATCTGAGCCAAAAACCTGTTGACTTTGATTAGGCATTTATACTCTTTTGTTAATTGAAACATTTATGGGTCAGAATTAGGATTAATAAAAACACGAGTAGTTTTCCTATTACGGTGGTAGGTATTTCCGGCTCTATTCATACTATATTCATCATATACACATAAATTTACAAGATTTTAGGGTTCCGTAAAAGTTTTGCATCTTTTTTGGTGTTTAATATGCATTTTTCTTTGATAAAACCAAAAGCGATAAAAACTTTTAAATTTATGTTATTATTTTATTTAAATTTATGCAATCTATAAATAATTTTTATTTTTGTTTTTATAGACATTATGGACAGAAAGAAACGCAAATGTTATACTAATGCAAGCACTTTCATCAATTCGACAAGGTATGAGTATTTACAAAGCCTCGAGACAGTATAATGTACCAGAGACTACATTACGGAGTAAACGAGATGAACTTTACGAGAACGAACATTGTGGTAAGCAACCAGTACTTAACCTAAACGAAGAGAAACAAATCGTTGATTGGATCCATTACCTTGGTAAATGTGGCTTTCCAGTGACTAAAGATCAATTATTACACACTGTCTCTAAGTTAGTTGAAAACCTGCAGCGCCCTAATCCGTTTAAAGATGGAGTTCCTGGAAAAAAATGGTTTTCAGGGTTTATGCTACGACATCCAGCAGTCTCAAAACGTGTGGCACAAAATCTTCCAACAAGTAGAAACCAAGTCACGGAAGTTGCATTGCGAGCGTGGTTTGATAGAGTAGGATCATATTTTAAAGAAAACGATTTGCTGCAAGTTCTTCAAGATCCAAAACGTATATTCAACTGCGATGAAACTGGGTTTTTTCTTTGTCCAAAAGACAAGCAGGTTTTGGTAAAAAAGGGTAGTAAACGAGTATATAATCGCGTTGCAAATGACGAAAAAGAATGCTTGACCGTATTAGTCAATGTGTCAGCAGATGGTAATGTAGCTCCGCCAATGGTACTTTTCCCTTACAAGAGGCTACCTAACAACATCAAGTCAACGGTTCCTTCGTGGTGGGGACTTGGTAACACAGAATCAGGCTGGATGAACATGAAGTCATTCTATGAATATGTTGCAAATGTGTTTTACCCATGGCTTCAACAACAGGAAATAAAACTGCCCGTTGTTTTATTTTTAGATGGCCATAGTTCACATATATCTCTGCCTTTAACAACTTTTTGCAAGGAAAAAGGGATTGTACTGGTTGCTTTGCTCCCAAATTCAACGCACGTCTTGCAGCCTCTTGATGTCGCCGTTTTTAGACCCGTTAAGGGGACTTGGCGGGAGATTGTGAGGGAATTCAGGGTTAAACATAATTATGCGAAGCTTAAGCGAACAGACTTTTCTAGAGAAGTGCAAAAATGTTTTGATAGAAGCCTCAAGCCTGAAACAATAATGAGCGGATTCAAATGCTGCGGTCTTTACCCATTTGATGAACAAAATATTGATTATGATAAACTTTTGTCAAAAGCAAAGAAACACCAAGACAAACTATCTGAAGCTAATCAAAATACCCTATTAAATACTCAACAGATTGGCAATATAGATAGCAATGAGCAGTTCAAGAAACAATTTGAAAGTCGATTATCACAAAATACGTTACAATCATTTAAACAAGCAGGCAACCAGTGGACAGGTGACCCCACTTATGAAAAACTATTTTTATTCTGGAAAAGTCTTACATCATCGGAAAGCATATTTGAAGATCAAGCAGATTCTGCTCTAGAGATTGGGGAGACAACCTTTACCAATAATGTCGACGTAGAAAATGTTTATGATTCCGTAAACTTTGATTTTAGATCGGATATTATTCCAACCTCACTAAATTATAAGGAAGCTAACGATATAGGAAATGTCATACCAAACTCATCGCAAGTGTCATTGTCATCAATTAATGTAGTCCCAACAATCGAAGAAAATACATTTAAAGCAAATGTTCTTCTACCGACACCATTGGTTGATTCACCTGTATTAATAGAGATTATTGATCAGAAATTATTAGAAGTTACCCCACCACAGAATTTACGATTATTGACAGAAGAAAAAGCTCAACAAATATTACGTTCATCGACTCCTGAATTAAGCAAGTGTTCTAGTCCCGCTCTATCACTGTCTGAAATAGAAAACGCAGACGATGAAGTTAATAATTGCTCTTCTCCCTTAAGTGTACGTCCAAACAGAATGCAAACAAAAACGCTGACAGACAAGTATTCGAAAGAAATAGATACCATTCAAAAATCTTTTATAATGCATAGTACAAGCAAAGCTCCAACGCCAATAGTTATTGAAAATGTCACCTACGCCTTTCAAGAATGCATTTTTTTTTCCGAAAACCGAGAATACTCCCCAAACCAAAAAAGTCACTAAAAAGGTAACTCCCACCGTAGCTACTGCAGCAGAATTTATAGAACACCAAAGAAGGTTAGACAAAGAGAAAGAAGAAAAAGAAAAACTTAAACAACTGAGAAAATGTAAGGCATTAGAACAGAAAAGACAAAAAGAAAACAATGAAAAGATAAAACAAGCTCAGACTGAACAGAAAAAAGAAGAATCGAAAAAAAAAAGTGTAATGAAGAAATTAAAAAATGTAAATATCCGTCACGTCAACACAATAGATAAAACTTCAATCCAAAACGTTTCTGACAGTGACGATGATTTTATTTTTAATATTCCTGCAAGGGCAAAGGCAATTAAACGCCGTTGCTTCCTTGATTCAGATTCAGAAGATTCTGTTTAAATATTTATTCACAAAGTGATTAATAAATAATTATATTATTTTAATTTCCTGTTAAATATCATGTTTAGCGCAATTCAGGCAGCGGTGGCATCGAAAAGCAGCGGTGCGTAACACTTTCAGCTTTGAAAGAGTAAAACTTTATCTTCATTAAAATAATTATTATCATTAATTATTAAATTTATAGACTAGTATCGCTTGTAAAGATAAAACTGTCGGTGACTGATGCCGTTAACGGCTACTGGAAGATGTATCAGTATCAGCGATACTAGTCTTTAAAATAATGTTGATTACGTTTAAAATTCTTTCAAAACTTAAAGTACACTTCGAGCTGCTGCCGGCCGCTGCCAGCGCTGCCTGAATTGAGTATAAAACTTTGTTCCTTTTTGGTGTCTTTTTTTAAGTACATAATGTGTAAACCTTCTGTTACATTTATTTAGTTTTTAAGTATACGGATTGTTACTTTTTGAAAGGTTGAGACTTAAAATGATGTTATAGAACATAATTTTAAATCTCAATCATTCAATACGTCTTTAATTTTATAACCTTTTGTTCCTCAACGAACTGATTTTTTGAAAGATTTTGTTTAGATTTTATTGTTATTACTTGTCATTATTTTTTAAATAATATACTTTATTCTTTTATAAACTTGTATTTTAAATTCTATAAAACCAGTGAACGTACCTACTTATTTATTCTTAAATTCCTTTGGAATCCTTAGGAATTTAGGAATAAAAAGCAAAGTTGAGAAAACAAAAAGTAATATTAAAAAAACGAGTGAAAGATTTTATTTTAACATGAGAGATACAATACAAAAAAATGAGCGAAGCGAATTCCATCTGTACGGAAAGATCTTTCTATAAAGACCGACTTCTTTCGCTCGTTTTTTTAATTTTACTTTTAGTTTTCTCAACGTAGTTTTTAAATTTTATTGAAGTTCCGTACAAATAATATTTATTAAATAATAAATGTGTTTAAAGTAATTCTGTAAAATAATTCATTCATTTACCATTAATTTGATTAAGCAGGGTAATAAAATCAATGGTCAATAAATGAAAAACTTACGAATTACGTTACTAACACATTAATATTATTTAATAAATACGAGGGTGGATTGAAAAGTTCGCGGCCTCAGCAAGAAAACAATATAAAATATAAACAAAAGTAATTTTATTTTTCCACGTAATCTCCACTTAACTCAATGCACTTCTTCCATCTGGTTTCCAACGCCTGTATGCCGGTCATAAAAAAAGTTACTTCAAGGCCTTCAAAAAAGTCACCCACCGCGGTTTCAACCTCCTCATTTAATGAAAATTTTTGACCTCCAAGGTGTTTTTTAAGGTTTGGGAATAAATGAAAGTCCGAAGGTGCCAAATCAGGGGAATAGGCGGGATGGGGCAGTAATTCAAAGCCACAATCACGAATTTGAGCCATTGATTCAACAGACGTGTGAACGCGTGCATTATCCTGATGGAACAACACTTTCTTGCTGAGTAGTCCTGGCCTTTTCTCTTTGATCGTTTCACGCAAATGACGTAAAAGGGTGCAGTAATAAGCAGAGTTTATAGTCTCACCTTTTGCAAGGTAGTCCACCATGATGACACCCTTAGCATCCCAAAAAACTGACGCCATCACCTTGCCAGCTGACAAAATTGTTTTGGCTTTTTTTGGAGTCGGTTCATCAGGTTTTTTCCACTGCTTGGATTGCTGTTTTGACTCTGGGGTGTAGTGGTGTACCCAGGTTTCATCCATTGTAACAAATCTGTCCAAAAAATCTTGTGGATCAGTCTCAAACATTTCCAAACTGTCGCGAGAAATCGTGAGCCGTATTCGTTTTTGTTCAACTGAAAGCAATCTGGGGACCCACCGCGCAGAAACCTTAGAAAATCCAAGTTCATTGACTATGATGTTTTGTGTTCGTTCATATGAGATGCCAATAGTGTCAGCAATCTCCCTGATGGTCAATCTCCGATCTGCCAATATCAGATCACAGATTTTCCCAATGTTTTCTTCAGTCGTAGACGTCGTAGGCCGGCCGGAGCGAGGGTCATCTTCAATACTCTCTCGTCCGCGTTTAAATTCTGCAACCCACTTTTTCACAGTCGTATACGATGGAGCAGATTCCCCCAATGTTGTTGACATATCTTCGTGAATCTCTTTTGGAGTCAGTTTTTTTTAAACAGGTATTTGATGACCGCACGTTGCTCAATTTTCTCCATTCTTTAAAAACGCTGCACTTAGGCTCACAAAATTCAGTCTAATTTAAAAACAGATAATGCTATTGTGACAGAATTTTACAATGTGACAACCAGAGAGTAAACAAATCGAATGAGGTCAGTTATATTAAAATAAGTCAAGTATTTATGTGGTAGGCCGCGAATATTTCGATCCACCCTCGTATTATTTGTACGGAACTTTAATGAATATAATTTCTGACCCTCCGTATTAGGAGCCGTCTACCGCAGTAATAGGATCAGACCAAATTTGTACCTCCGTATCAGGGATAATCGACACGACCATTTAAATATTTTTTTTAAATTAGTAATATCATGAAAAGAAACATGGTCTCAACGGCAATACAAAATGTAAGTTCCACTTTTCACGATAGAATTTTTTTCCACCATTAGAAATACTTACAAATGCTTATTTTTGTTTCTTACTTTCAAATGTTGCGAAATACCTCCGTAATAGGTGCTTTTACCTTAAATCTATTTCTACTCAAACAAATCATCATGAAAGTGAACTCATCATTGATACGGGGAAAATGTTGGCTCGGAAGTATTGTAGCCTAGAAGATCAGGATAAATTTGTAAAAGCATACTTCAGAACCGTAACGTCTTTGATTGATTTAATAACTAAATAAGAACTAAACTATGGAATAAAATAAATAATTATAATTGATACAAAAGTGCCATTTTAGTTAAAAAATGACCTATTGATATTGTGCCATTAATCAAATTTAATTGTTCTTCAAGTATTATCATGTCTTTTTTTATTTGGTAAATTTCACGTTTTTTGGAATAATCTTCATTCAATACGGTGTCTTCATATAAAATATGAAGTACCTGCACTATGTTAGCATTAACAGGAACAAGTCTATTTAATTTCCGGTTCCATGACTCTACCGCATTGTTTGTGCGGTGGCGTTCTCCGAAAACGCACCAAACACTGCTAAAGTTATTTTTTAGCCAATAGTTCTCCATGTACGTCTTAAATTTTTTCTCAGGATCACTATCACCCATCTCTGTAACTATAAAATTCCAACCCTCTTCTATTTTATTTTCTGGCAATAACGGCAGCCTACATGAAATTTGTAATATCATTTTCAAGTTAATAAACTTGTTCATGCCTATCGATTTTGCTTTTTTTGTCAATGATTTTACGAAATGAAAATAACATCCATTAATAATAGCGTCGGGAAACCATTTTATAAATGCTGTTATTAAAGCCCGTTCAAAATCTAAATTTACCTTTCTTGGGTTCCAATCAGGTATAGTTCTCTTTATCATCTTCAATAATATGTTGTATGTTTTACAGCTTTTACTGGATAAAAATGCATATAATTGATGGCCCGTGACGCACCTAGCGCGTCATAAAGAAACCTTCAGGGAGGCCCATGACGCGACGAGCGCGTCATTAGAAAATTGTTGTGATTATACTTTTTATTGAATTTTAACCAAAAATCCTTTTATTTAACATTAAAAATAACACATTAGAGACAATAATATCAGTGGCCACTAGATTATTTTGGAAAGTCAAATTGTCAGCGGTCGTCAACCACATGGTATAATTGTTTATTCATCCATAATTATTCACAAACAACAAGGTGGAGATATGTTGACTGTCGCCATCAATAATATTATAGTAACTATTTACAAAAATATTTACTGCATGCAATAATTTTTAGCGCACCAAAGTCAAGAACTAATAAACAAGTTTCTATAGACAAACCATTTAACTCGCGTATCGCCTGCGGGGTAAGAAGGGAGCTGGGGAAGATGTTAGCGGGTGGGTGAACGGGGTGCGCGGGACAGAGAGCTGACACGCGCACCCCGCTCACCCACCCGCTAACAAAAGACGCGACAAAAATATTTGTGTTCCTGCGCATGGTGATTTATCCTTTTTGAGAACACTCCTGTTGTGCAATCTTCAGACATCAGACGTGCTCTCTTACTACTTTTGACCCTACCGACGACATTCGCTTGCGTGTACCTGGACTCCCGTGATTTTGCATTAGTGATAAATAACATTGTGGCTTGTGATACTGGACTCCGATTTTACGTTTGTGTTAACTGTTTGGCTTGTGTTACTGGAATCCGAATTTGAATCAATCTACTTGCCGTTTATTTAAGGTAAGTTGCTATGAATTTCTTATTTTTAATAACTAGACAGGAGTAGCGGTGGGATGGGTGGGTGGCGCGGATGTCTAAATTTTGGCATCCGTAACAACCCTGATCACCACTCTCACACAAAAGTTTAATACTAATATCGTAATTATCTTGTCAAAATATGTAGTTTTTATTGAGTTTTGTTTATTTTCAAGCTGTTATTAATACAAAAAAGTTATACTTCTTTTCATTTGACCGCCATGTTGTTCTTATTATAGAATATTGCTAGGGATGTAATATGGAATCCTATTCCATATAAGGGACATAGGACTCCATATTACAGTCCCTGGCCAAATTATTAGACGTAAGAGTTTTTATGCAGTAATTTTGTATTTAACCTATACCATTAAGATTTTTATTTAAAAGATTTGTTGTATTTGACCGCCATGTTGTTCTTATTATGGAATATTTCTAGGGATGTAATATGTAATACTATTCCATATAAGGGACATAGGATTCCATATTACATAGGGCTTGACCCTATCAATTGTTAGTTTCAATATGATGACCAGTTACTATTTTTATTTTTTACAGACGTATTTATAATCAATAATGGCCCCGCCAGTAAAGAAAAGGAAGATTTGGGACAAGGTGACAATGAAAAATGCTATCGAAGCTGTAAAATCCGGCAAAATGGGCTACAAAAAAGCTGCACAACTTTATAATGTGCCTTTTTCGTTTTTGTCAAGCTACCGAAGTAAATATAGACTGCCCGCTTGGTCGTAGAACAATTTTGGGGCCTGAGTTAGAAAATTTACTCGTGCAATATGCAAAGGAAATGGAAAAAAGGTATTTCGGTCTTACAAGACATGATGTAAAGAGAATGGCTTATCAAGTTTCTGTGCGCAATAAATTAAAACATCCTTTTAATGCTAGAGCAGCTGGTCGTAAATGGTTAAAGGGATTTTTGATAAGACATAACGAACTTTCTTTACGCCAACCGACTGGAACGGAATTTTCTCACACCAAAGGTTTGAACAGGGAGAATGTCAAGTCTTTTTTTTATTTACTTGAGAAGGAGTTTGAAATAAATGCCTTTTCACCAAACAGGATCTACAATGTAGATGAAACTGGGCTGAGCATTGTCCAATCAAAGATAACCAAAATATTAGCTACCAAAGGCAAAAAACAAATCGGTGTCCTAACTTCCGCAGAACGGGGATCCCTCATAACACTTTGTCTTTCCATGAGTGCAGCTGGAGATTATGTGCCACCGATGATAATTTTTCCTCGTAAGAAAATGAACATTTTACTAATGAAAGGAGCGCCTATTGGTTTTATTGCAAGATGCCATCCATCCGGTTGGATTCAAGCAGACATTTTTCTAGACTGGTTCAAGCATTTTATCGAGCACACAAAACCTACCAAAGAAGATCCAATTTTATTGGTTTTAGATGGTCATTATAGTCATACTCGCAATATAAATTTCATAGACTTGGCACGTCAAAATTTTGTGACTGTTCTTGTGTTACCTCCACATTCAACACATAAGATGCAGCCTTTAGATAAGACCATAATGGGCCCTTTAAAATATTATTATAGCGAGGAAGTACGTCAATGGCTTTTAACTAACCAGAGGCCGCTTAGCCCTTTTGATGTTGTTGAAATATTTGGCAAGGCTTATGTAAAAATTCAGAACGCAGGATTAGCAATAAATGGATTCAAGGCAACAGGCATTTTCCCTCTGAACAGGAATATTTTCTCAGACGCTGACTATATATGTGATGAAGACGAAAATGCAAGTGAGACATCCACACTAGAAGACCATCATAGACATAGAAAATGTGTCACCTTTAATCCAATGTCCAACCACACCAACTAAAACGAAAGATGTTTCCAAGGAAATGCTCATAAGTCCCCAAGTTATTTCACCCTATCCCGTACTAAGAAGGAAACAGATTAAAGAGGCAGAAAAGCTGGAAAAGCATGCAAAATTACAGCATCTCCCTATAAAGCTGAATTAGAACTTAGCTTAGCTTCTGCTAAGTCTTCCAAACAGCTTCAAACCAAGAAACATATCGAGCCTTTTCGGGAAGAACATCGTAAGCGCCGGAAATGTCAAAAATAGGTTTTTATCGTAACGTCTAAATCAAACGATTTTGCACCTTATCGCAAAGACACCCAAGGGCTATTTTAAATTTGAAAAACTTTTATCTTAATAAGAAGTTTCCATCGTAAGTGACGACAAACTAATTTTTGATCGTAACCTCCATCTATCGTAAGGCATGTACTTGTCGCTTACTAGGCTGTTTGGATATTTAATTTAATGTATGCTCCATACTTGTCACTTACGATATTATAACAAACTTTATTACCTAAGCGTAACCTACGTACTCTGTCGCTTGCGATCAAATTGTTTTGAAGTTTGCGTTTAGTTTCTTATTAATTCTAATGCAATAATATTGAAAAATATTTGATTTATCGTCATAAATAATCTATTTTGATAAAATAATTATTAAAACTGTTGTTTATGACGATAAGGACAAAATTCAAGCTATTATTTGTTAATATCATAATGCATTATGAGAATAACAAAAGTAACAAAACGCATTTTCTACAAAGCACGCGGTAAGAGTGACACTCGAACATTAGTTTCAAGTTTTAACGTGTCCTTTGATCGTTTGTGATTCTGAGAGTCCTGATGATAAATCAAAGTTCGTGAACTTATTAATTAATTTTGTTACTTATCGAAGTTCGAGTACTTACATTAAGTATATTGTTTAGATTGATTTCGAGAAGTAGGTATTCAAGGTAAGTCTAAAATTATGCACTTTTTAAATTTGAAACTACACTGACTGGGTGAACAGATTTATGAATGTGAATACCTATACTAAAGCCACTCAAAAACTATCATAATTTCTATAATTTCGCTTACATAATCCTTTTCTTTACACAAGCTTTTTTAATTATCATGCATTATTACTATTACTACCTACGTAACTTCTCCGTGTTGAGTTTTATACAGAGAAAACGCATCGGAAATGTATTGGATTGGTATAGATTCAGAATTATTCTATTAATTATAAAACTCGCTTTTGTAATTGCCCGCGACTTGACTTTTATTTATCTAAAGCTGTCAGCCAGTGGGCACTAAGGCGTATGCGAACGTATAGCGGTTAGCCGAGGCTAGGGCAAGGCGTTGACGGTGCTCAGTCGAAGCGATGATGAGCCATTTGTAAAGGCGATACGTCTGCACCACCCTTTAAAATTTATTTGCTAGGCTTTTTCGAGAAAACTAACTTTTGTTTTGGGTTGTTGCTAGGCTTTTTCGAGAAAACTAACTTTTGTTTTGGGTTGCGGTTTAACACGTTTTTTTGCAATGCAGCTTATTTTGCTTTCAGAATATTTGACAAGATGGCTGTACCTACTCAAGAATTATGTCGCCCTTTAGTAGAATACTCTGATTCTACACATTGCTCCGATACTGATCAGGTTTCGGACAATCACCTTGATTTTAGTGGATGTGACTCTGACGAATCTTGGCATTTTCCTATCAAAATAAGGAAAGCTAAGCCCGTATTCACAAGGGATATGCACTCTCAACAATCTACGTCTACTGCACAAGATCCTCTTGCAGTGATCGCAGATAGTTCAGAATCTGTAAATGCAAATACAGAAAGTTCAAGTGAGGATTATTCTGGTATGGTGGGGAAGGAGGGTTTGCGAAAAAAACGCTCTCTAACAAAAAGATTGAAGCAAAAGTCTGAAAGGTGGTCTGGGAAAGGAAAATGTGTTAAGCCTAATCCTTGCTTGGGCAAGAAATGTGGAAATGATTGCATAAGTAAATTCACGGAAGTTGAACGTAATTGCGTCCACGAATTGTATTGGGGACTAGGGTCCATACAAAGACAACGAGACTGGCTGTTATCTTGTATCAAGGAGAGAGAAATTAACCGAAAGAGGACAGAGAGTAATCGCCGTACAGTCACATACCATTACTTTTTACCTAACGGTGATAACTCTCTTAAAGTGTGCCAACAGTTTCTTCTAAAGACCCTTGATATTTCACAGATGACTCTACGATATACTAAATCAAACAAGCTTGCCCATTTGGTATCCAAATCTGATCACCGCGGCAAAACCACACCGTCAAATAAATACAGTCAAGAGCAAACATGTCATGTTACAAACTTTATAAAAAAGTTGCCTGCTGTTCCGTCTCACTATTGTAGAAATAAAAGTAACAAACTTTATTTACCTACAGAATTTAGAGATGTATCATATTTGTATAGACAATTCTATTTAAAAGACAATAATACAAGAGAATTGGGAGCCGTAAGCTATCAAAAATTTCGAAAGATTTTTAAAACCGAATTCAACTTGGGATTTCATTTACCAAAGAAAGATAAGTGTGAGCAATGTGAGAGAATCAAGAACTTGAATGATGAAGAAAAAGTCAATGTGATGGAATCAGATGCTTATAAAAATCACATGAGAGACAAAGAAATGTCATTGAAATTATTTTTAGATGATCAAAGAAAGAGCAAAGAAAATAAAAACTTTTTGTGTGCCAGCTTCGATCTTGAAAAGGTATTAACCACGCCTCATGGGCAAAGTGTAAACTTCTATTACAGTCGAAAGCTAGCTTATTATAATGAAAGTATTTATGAGTCTGGGTCGAGGTCTGTCTATTGTTATCTTTGGGATGAAACCGAAGCCAAAAGAGGGTGCAACGAAATTTGCACTATTATCTTTAATTATCTTAAAATGGTTGATGAGAAAAGAGTTCGGAATGAAATCGCTTTGTACTGCGACAGCTGTGCAGGACAAAACAAAAATAAAGCCATGTTAGTCATGATGTATCATTTCATGCAGAACCATGCAAGTTTTATAGAAAAGTTATCTATAAACTACCTTGTCCCTGGGCATACTATGATGCCCGTTGACTCAGTGCACGCTACCATAGAGGGCTTTATCCAAAAACGGACTATTTATGCGCCATCTGAATGGCAAACACTGATTGGGAATGCTCGGACGATCCCGAACAAGTACGAGACGATCCTTTTGCAAACTCACCAAGTTAAAGACTGGAAGACGTATGCGGCGGCCTTTTTGCCAAATCGAATAAAAATTCAAGTTACAAAGTTACGTTCCGCACGATTTGAGAAAGGACATAAATTTTATATCAAAAATGATTATGATGGACCAGAACAAGAAATTGACGTTTCCATAATAATAAGATCGCGACAAAATCAACTAGCTGTCAGTGCACCTAAACCGGCATATACAGAAAAACATCCCATTTCGAAAGCCAAATATGACGATCTGAAGAAAATGTGTGAAAAGGGTGTCATACCAGAAGTATATTGGAAACAATACTTAGATTTGCCTTACACCGGAAACACAAGAGACACTCTACCTCAAACTGATGAAGAAGACGAATTATCTTTATAAATACACTTCTTTTTGTATTAATCTATGGTAATTACTCAATTAAACTGTTTTTTTAATGTAATTTGTTTATGAATACCCTTGCAAAGTCTAAAATCTTACTAATATTATGAATGCAAACATTTGTATGTATAGTTGTGTGTTACGCTTTCATGCAAACTACTAAATGGATTGCAATGAAACCTATGTAGATAGCTAGATTAAATCATAGGATACCTTTTACCTCGCTATTCCAACGGGATCGGCATTTAAGCGGGTGAAAACGCGGAGTGCAGTTAGTATTTTTGTATATGTCAAACGACATGCTCAATACCCCTTGATTAATGTTACAGTACAATATCTTTGTGCTGTATCTACAATCTACATCACAATCTTATGTTCCTTATCGCACGTTCAGTATCTATTAAATGTTTCTACTATCTGTTATCAACACGAAGTCGTTAGTATATAAGATGCACCTTTGGATAATTATAACCAGACTATACTACATCTTTTGTCTCATTTATACCTAATCATATACTGCCAAGAAGTTTGGCAAATTGGTGACCCCGACGAACGAATACGCAGCAAGAAACATGGCACAATCACCGTGCAAGGCGAACATAAATCAGCAAGGAACACTTGAAGTAGCTGCTGGCACCTCGGTTTTATTCCGCATTCCGGAATTTTGGAAAGACCAACCAAGATTATGGTTCACGCAACTAGAAGCCATATTAGCACCACAGAAGCAAGGAGACGAATACAAATACTGTACAGTAATAGCAAAATTATCCAAGGAAGAAATACTACAGGTTAGTGACCTAATCACTTCACCACCGACTACAGATAAATACAAAAACATCAAGGAACGTTTAATTGATTGTTACGAAGAAACAGAACAGCGACAGTTTCAAAAATTAATATCAGAGACAGAACTCGGTGATCAAAAACCTTCGCAGTTATTACGTCAAATGCGAGTCCTCGGGAGAGGAAAAATCAGTGACGAAACAATTAAACTACTATGGTTCAGACTTTTACCAACATCAGTTACTACGGTTCTAGCAGTTACGGAAGACATGGAAATTGACAAACTGAGCCAAATTGCAGACAAAATAATAATGAATTCAAAAGTAACCGAAATATCAGCTGTTAGCAACGACACTTCAAACGACAACAATACAGCATGCATTTTAGCCCAGCTAGCAAAATTACAGATAGATATTGACGCAATTCAGCAAGGTCAATATGGCTATCGACCCAACACGCACAATCATTTCAAGAAACGTCAACAATTCCCGATTATGAGGCCGAGAACAAACTATAGAGGAGCAAATCGATTTTGTTACTACCACGAAAGATTCGGAAAATATGCAAAGAACTGCATTAAACTATGCGGTTGGAAACCAATGACTTACGTACGGAACCAGGGAAACGAATAAGAGCACAGACAACGGCGAAACTCTGTGCAATCCACCCATCCAATCGCCTCACCATTACCGACCGAAAAAGTGGTATGAAGTTTTTGATTGACACGGGCGCAAATATTTCAGTCATTAGCAAGCAACAGAGACATTCAATTTTACAAAATGAACAATACACACTATACGCTGCAAATGGGACTAAAATTAGGACTTACGGCGAGAAGACGCTTACCTTGAATTTAGGACTACAACGATGTTATAAATGGAATTTTGTAATCGCCGATGTTACACAATCAATAATTGGAGCAGATTTTCTAGAGCACTATAAACTATTAGTCGACATAGCAGGTCGCAAACTTATCGACAAAGTTACAGAGCTGACAACGCATGTAATTTCGGAAAAAGCGACACAACAAACAATTCGTACTATCGCAGTGGGAACGAATCCACGTATTACGCAACTTTTAAACAAATACGAAGACATCACGAAAGAGTCCTCTCTCCGCAATGCGCCCAAACATAAGATTGAACATCACATTATCACTACAGGACCACCCGTCGCAGCTCGGGCAAGACCATTACCTCCAGAAAAATACGACATAGCCAAAAAGGAATTTCAAAATATGATAGAACTCGGAATTTGCCGACCGTCAGATAGCCCATGGGCAAGCCCATTACATATGGTAAAAAAGAAAAATGGCGAATGGAGGCCGTGCGGAGACTATCGAATGCTCAATAGCACGACAGTACCGGACAAATACCCACTACCAAGATTAACTGACTTTACATACATATTAGAAAATAAGAAGATACTAAGCAAGATAGATATACGTAAAGCATACCATTGTATTCCTGTTAAAGATATAGAAAAAACAGCCATCATCACACCTTTTGGACTTTTTGAGTACTTAAGAATGCCTTTCGGATTACGCAATGCGGCACAAACATTTCAACGATTCATGGATTCCTTATTTAGAGATTTAAACTTCGTATTTATATTTGTAGACGACTGTCTCATCGCATCGGACAACGAAGATTTGCATTATCAGCATTTAGAAACGGTTTTCAAACGTTTACACGAGAATGGAATAACCATTAATCTCGAAAAATGCGAATTTCTCAGAAGGGAAATAGATTTCTTAGGTTATCATATAACGAGCCAAGGAATACACCCTACCGAAGAAAATTACAAAGCAATCATGGAATTTCCCAAACCGAAAACAATTCAAGAATTAAGAAGATTTTTGGGCATGGTCAATTTCTACAGAAGTAATATTCCACGCGCAGCGGAAAATCAAAGAATTTTAAACAAATATCTACATGGTTCAAAAAAGAACGATAATTCACCTGTTCCTTGGACAACGGAAGCAGACAAAGCTTACGAAAAATGCAAGGAAAGCATGAAAAACGCAGTGTTAACAGCGCATCCTTCCCGCAACGCATCACTAGCGCTCATGACCGACGCTAGTGCTACTTGCGTTGGTGGAGTTTTACAACAAAAATCCGGACGCAATTGGGAACCATTAGGATTTTTTTCACAAAAATTGAGCGAAACTCAACAAAAATATTCTACGTTTGACAGAGAGCTGTTAGGAATATACATGGCCGTCAAACATTTTCACAGATTAATCGAGGGAAGAGAATTTACAATATTTACGGATCACCGACCTTTGACATACGCATTCTCCCAAAAACCATCATCAAACGATACACCGCGACGGGTCCGGCAGTTAGATTTCATTTCACAATACAGTACCAACATTCAACACATAAGCGGACGTGACAATATTACCGCCGATGCCTTATCTCGAATAGAGGAAATATACGTGCCATCACCTATCGATTACGCTGAATTGGAAAAATGTCAATCAACAGATAATGAACTAAGTAAATTACATGACAATAAAAGATTAAAATTCAAAAACATTACGCTTCCGGGTTCCACAATAAACATCACCTGCGACACATCTACTGGAAAAAGCCGCCCCTACTTACCAAAGCATTTTCGCAAACAAATTTTCGATACCATTCATGGTATGAGCCATCCAGGAAAAAGAACTACGAGAAAAATGATAACCCAAAGGTATTTATGGCCGTATATGAACAAAGATATCAATAATTGGTGTAGATCATGTATAGCCTGCCAAAAATCAAAAATACAACGACATACGATATCACCTCCTGGTACATTTATGACAGCGCAACGTTTTGAACATTTACATATTGACATCGTCGGACCACTTCCGATTTCACAAGGGAAGAGATATTTAATCACAATCATAGATCGTTGTACGTCATGGCCCGAAATATTTCCGGTAGAAGATATAACTGCAGAAACAGTAGCCAAGACACTTTTCGAAGGATGGATTACTCGTTTTGGATGTCCATTGCGCATTACTACGGATCAAGGCCGACAGTTTGAATCAAGAATATTTGAGTCACTCTCACAATTTTTGGGAATACATAAAATTAGGACAACACCTTATCATCCACAATCCAATGGAATGATAGAGAGATTTCATAGAACTTTAAAGGCGGCGTTAATGACAAGAGAATCCAACGAAAATTGGTTAAAAGAAATTCCAACAGTTTTACTCGGGTTGCGGAGTAGCTTGCGAGAAGACACAGGTTATAGTTCAGCAG
The DNA here is from genome assembly GCA_945859575.2 of Herminia tarsipennalis. NCBI lineage: Eukaryota > Metazoa > Arthropoda > Insecta > Lepidoptera > Erebidae > Herminia > Herminia tarsipennalis. Next base: position 8,994,019 of record OX243849.2, on the reverse strand, counting down.
AGATGACATATGGAACGCCAATACGACTCCCTGGAGGATTTTTTGAGTCATCAGCAGGACAGTTATCAACGTACGAAGAGTTTGTAAAAGAAATTCAAAAGGACATCACACAAATGACATCAATTCCGAAAAGAAAAAAACACAATCAAGCTATATTTGTGCATCCCGAACTCAAAGAATGCTCACACGTATTTGTTCGGTGTGATAGAATTAAGAAAGCCCTGACACCGCCGTATGAAGGACCCTACCCAGTAATTAGTAAAACAGATAAAACATTTTGCATTAGAATTAGGGATAAAGAGACAGTGATATCAATTGATAGATTGAAACCAGCTTTCATGATCAATGACGAATCAAACTACGTGCCAGATTCAAAGGATTGCGACAGGCATTCACACACGTACACTACACGATCGGGACGTAAAGTAAAGCCAGTAGTACGTCTATAAAAAATCGCTGATATAAGCAAGCTATTCGTATATATATTAACATAGATCTTAACATATACCATTAATTCACAACTACTCGTAACAACAAGACATCTAAAATGGGAAATCAAAGTTCTAAGGACCAGATAACATACAATACGGACAATTGCCTCAATCAAAACGAAGCGGACCAACTCCGTAACCTGATCCAGAAGGACTTACGGTGGACAAGAAATGTTGCAATGGGACAGATTATTTTAACAATCGGCGTGATCCTAATTTACGGCATAATGAAAACACTGGACAGAAGAATGAAGAGTTTAACGAAAAAAAATAATAATAAACACTCGTGCAACAGCTAAGTCAAAATTACAGACGTCAGCAGATCACACCACAACAGGCGTCATCAAATTCCACCGCGTACAATAGCATTATTATTTATATACATCAGCAAATAACTAGTAAGGTCTAGGTCAAATTTATATTGTAAACACTATTACCATAAATTTTTTTAAAGGGGGGTGTACTGTTACAGTACAATATCTTTGTGCTGTATCTACAATCTACATCACAATCTTATGTTCCTTATCGCACGTTCAGTATCTATTAAATGTTTCTACTATCTGTTATCAACACGAAGTCGTTAGTATATAAGATGCACCTTTGGATAATTATAACCAGACTATACTACATCTTTTGTCTCATTTATACCTAATCATATACTGCCAAGAAGTTTGGCAAAATTAATATAGACAACGATTTCAACGTAAGCGACATATGTTCGTAAATTTAAAGCAATATTGTAATAAATAATGTTCTAGTAAAACAGTAGTTGCATAAACAGCAAGATATAAAAAATTCAGAAAGATATCCTCATTATTTTTTAATTGAATAAGAAAAAACATTCTCCTGTAAAATTACCGAATTGTCGGTTACGATGTTCTTCCTGAAAAGGCTCGATATTCTTGCCGAGCCACAGCCTTCTACCGGGTTTATGAAAAGACACCCACAATTATCTCTACGTGCAGCTGAGCCCACCTCCGTGGCAAGAGCAATGGGATTCAATATGGTCAGTGTGAATACTTTTTTTGATTTGCTCGAGGGTCTTATAGATCGTTATAAACTTTTGCCTACTAAGATATATAACGTTGATGAAACCGGTCTGATAAAGGTTCCAAAACAACAAAGCAGGATAATTGCTTTAAAAGGAAAAAAGCAGGTCGGTTTAGCCAGTTCAGCGGAAAGAGGTCAACTGACTACGGCTGTTCTTTGTGTCTCAGCTTCAGGAAATTATATACCGCCTTTGCTGATATTTCCACGTGTTCGCATGAAAGCAGAACTTCTAGACCAGGGATCGGCAACAGGCGGACCGCGGTCCGTTTCCGGACCGCGAAAGGTCGAACCCCGGACCGCCAAATATTGTACTGTATTATATAAATTAATATATATCCATAATTTATTTTTTAAGATTATTTTATTAATATCTTTATTAATTAAAACAATATTTTTAGGCCATTGTATCTAACTTGGTACTTATGCTATTTTAAGTTGCCTAGTTATTCTGTTTTACAAGTACCTAAAACTGATATGGTTCGATTAATTTCCTACTTAGTCTGTGTGTTTTTGCGAATCAGTTATAACTGTTGTGACTTAAATATTTTAAGATCATTGTCACGCACATGAAACATGCATAGATTGAACTACGTATTTATCATTTTTAGGGAAATATGTGTGGGAGCATTTGACAGCGCCCCGCGTGCTTACCTTACCGCGATGCGCTCGCGACTGTTTTGATGATGTCTTGTTGAAACAAGTGCGAGCGAGTATCGAAATCGGGGGTGCGGGCATGCGGGCGGGGGATAGCAGACTGTCAGTCGTTCAGTTGCAAAGCGCTGAGCAACCGTTCTTTTGTTTTGTGATTTGACGAGTCTTTCGTTCGTTTAATAAAAACACTTTTTGTACCTACATTAATATGGATCCTAAAAAGCGAAAAATGGACAGTGAAAATAGGAGGTTTCTGGCAGAATGGACTGAACAATATTGTTTTACGCTGCCTGATAGGCCTCAAGCGGTTCCAGTGTGCCTTATTTGCAATAAAACTGTCGCTATTGTTAAAGTGGCAATTTGAAGCGACACTACGAAACAACTCATCAGCAATTCCACAAAAACTTACCTCTTGGCAGTGAGGCTCGTAAAGAAAAACTTCAGGCAAATCTCAGTTCTTACAAGAAAAGCACGACACAAGAAAAATCCACAGAAGCAGCGTTACGTGTGTGCTTAATAAACACCAGAAACCATTTTCAGATTCTGAGATAGTGAAGGAATGTATGTTGGAAATAGTCACGGCACTTTTTGAAGAAAAAAAAAGATGTTGTCGCTGCTAATAATAAAAATAAATATTTTAGGGGGAGGGGCTGACATCAACATGTAGTACATCATTCGGCCTTTCAAAACAAAAACAAAATGTTTCCAAGAAACTTTTTTGATTTAGTGAATGTTTTTGGAGATAATAAATACTTTTGACTAAAATTATATTATTTTTGACGTGATCGGATATATTTAGTTATTGCGGAACAACTGCGCTTCTCAACAAAAGGTCGTAAGTGCCATAAACATGCGCTCTTCTGTTAGTGAAATTTTTCATACCGTATTTTATATATGTACCTAGTACATTTATTTGTAACTAGCTGTCCCGCGCAACTTCAGTTACTCTTCCCAGACTTTACTGAATAAACCGAAATGTAATAAAAACGCATTTCAGTGCGACACATTGACCATGCGTGATTTGCAAGCTTTTCATAAATCATTTTATAAATATAAAGACAAGAAAACCCAAGATTCGTTTTGCTCAAGTGCTGCCATGCAGAACCAACAAAAAGAAAAATACCGTAAAATAAAAAACACAAAGAAAACCAATTCCAAACAAAATTTACTATTTACAGTAAATCAACAAAGACCCGTGTACGGGTATGTCAAAAAGCCTTTCTGCAAATTCTGGTCATAACTAAACATACAATTCAGTATGTTATGAGGAAGTTTTTAGAAACAGGAGAACCAATGAAGGAAAAAAGAGGAGGAGATCACAAATCTCACTTATTTATGCGTAAAAAGGAAGCAGTCATGACTTTTATTAACTTATTTCATGTAGATGAAGCATACTATTGTCGCGGGAAATCTCAAAGACATTACCTGGCAGCTGAACTCATTAACAAAATGTTCAACAAACAGATGAAGGTTTAAAAGTTAAACGTGGCACATACAAGTATTTGCAAAATCTAGGCTGACATAAGTCCCGAAACTTAAATTGCAATAATGATCCTATAAACCGGTTTCAAGTAGAAAGAACACACCAACCAATAATGGCCAGGTGCGTTCCTGATCTCGAACTCGATCGTCTCAATTAGTGCGCATCTGTTCTCGGGATGCTTAAAATCATCAACTTTGAAGTATTTTTTTAATGTTTTCAAGTGTATATAATAATTTGAAAGGGATGGATTCTGATAAAACAGATAAATCAATAACTATAATTTTTATTAACTAATAAAAATAACTCAAAATAATAGTCTGATTTTGATAGTTTTTCTTCTTTGCTAAGGTTTTTGTTTATGTATCGGGCTATGATTTTTATTTTAGATTATTCTACGTACAATTCTCTTTTAAAAAACATTAGAAAAAACAAAATGTTAGTTATAAAATGTAAAAACTGTATTTTTTGTTTCAAAGTTACTTACATAATCTATATTTTTTTTAGGCTCACAAGGTGTGTCAGAAATAAGGATTGTGACTCGACAATATTTATATGACCGTATTAAAAACGAAGATTTACCTAATTTGGACGCAAAATTAGATTTTTTGAGAAACCAACTAATAATAGACAAGCTTTACAATGAAAACCAAATTGATAGCTTGAAACGTAATTTTGCTCGTTTTAAATCAGAAATCAAACAGAGATGGATCAAGGCTCATTATAAAAACGATGTTTTTCTAAAATCCAATAAATCATGACTGGAAGGAACTTTTGAAATCCCTGTTGCTGAGACCGCACAAAGTCGACCTGGTAGACCATCAAAATCCTTTGAAGAGGTTTGTGAAAGGAGTAAAAGGCGGAAGACGGAGGAGCTTCGTTCTGTTTTTGAAAAGGATGTAATTCTACATGCTACGCATGTGGAGTTAGGAGAATCTGGTAGAAGAGATGCTTCTAATGTTCTCAAAGATATTATGAGATCACTAAGACGAGCATCTAAATACAAAAAAGCATTCAAGAACCCTGTTAATGAACAATCTCCCTTAACACCAATGGAAGCGTTACAAATGTTTATCGATGCTGAAATAATTAGAAAAACACCTACAAAATGCCTAAAGGAATGTTATCCGCCGCAAGAGTTGTGCACTATTACAAGTACGAGTGCTGAAATCCAACTACAGCATTTAATGGACATTACTATTAAAAGATTATTTGAGTACCTAGAAGAGGTACTCGTAATTGCAACCTTGAAGGAACAAGAGCGGCAGTCGTTAACTATAATAAGTAAATGGACGTAACTGAAGAAGAAATAAGTTATATTACAAAAGCGATAAGCTCTTTGATACCAACCGTGATACTCGTAGACAAACAAGGAAAACAGTTTGTTATAAAACATAAGTTTGTGATGACAATGGTGGACGGTAAAGTGTGCAATGCACCGGTACTACGTCTACGAGTAGGTGCTATATTTGCGGAGAGTCAATTTCGAGGCTGGTGAATTCGGCATATCAGTTTTGCATGTACGCATTCGTATATTTGAAACAATCCTTCATCTGGCATACAATTACCAGTGAAGAAATATAGGGGAAGGAATACCAAAGAAGAACGAAAACAATACATACAAACCAGATTTCGCGCTGAAACAGGTCTAGTAGTGGACATGCCTAAATCCAATTTTGGAAACACCAATGATGGCAATACCAGCAGAAGATTTTTTGAGAACCTTGGTTTAGCTTCTGATATAACGGGTATTGATTATGAGCTTATGGAGAAGAAGATATCCAATTTGATTCAGATAGTGAACCAATAGGAAGAGAGGCTCCTGACACTGCCGATGCAGCGTGTATGTTTTGTCAGGAACTTTTTTCCGAAAACGCAGCAGGAGAACTGTGGGTCAAATGTTTAATGTGTAAGCTCTGGGCACATAATGACTGTGCTGGGACAGAGTTTGACATCTAGATAAGTGATTTTTGTAAGTAAATTATGTGATTTCTTCCATATACCAAAGTAATTTGATCTCTTATAAGATGAATATTTATAAATGTAAGAATTATATATTATAAATGAATATTTATAAATGAAGATACTAAATTTAATGCTTCAAAATGAACCTGCCGTGGAAAACGAATCGAACATAAATGTCGTTGAAAGCGAGCGGCAACAAGTAAGTACGACTGTATTACTGAACATCGAAGTTTAAAATCGCGAAGCACTGTATCCATAAAGTTTAAAATATCGAAATACGTCAGTCAGAATAGTCGTAATCGCGACATACGGAACGCCGAATGCATTCTATGTCGAAATACTTTATTGAGAATGTTCCGCATCTCGATGTACGGAACGCCGAATGCTTTGTATGTCGAAATACTTTATTGAGAATGTTCCGCATCTCGATGTACGGAACGCCGAATGCTTTCTATGACACAATACTTTATAGATAATGTTCTAAATCGCCACTAATGCATTTAGGATGTTTGATCTCGATACATTTACATTGATCTGCGGTACTATTTATGGTATGTAATAGCCAGGCGATATTATTGCGCCTTATTATTGTATATATTGTAGTTAGCAATTTTGCAATAAAACATAATTATAATATATTATGTGCATTCCGGATATGCACAAATAGTAATTTATTTTTCACGCTTGTTTCCTTGTTAGTCATTGACGTTTGTAGAAATAATGTGTACCAATGTGTTATTTTTTAATAAAAACATTGAACACCTATCTAGTTACAATAATAATTGTTGACGATTAATAAAAAAAATCTTGAGGGTATGTATAGAAATATTATTTGAATACATCGCGAATCGACAGCGCGTGTATTGGGTGGTGTATTCTTAATTCTAATTTGGTGAAAATGCAAGCTCTTTGTGAATTCGTAAAATCGCGCAAGAATAAAGACCAATTGTTAAAAGATGGATTTTTGTATAATTTAAATAAAAAAAACAATGACACATATTATTGGAGTTGTGTTCGAAGAACATCCTCAAGTTGTGGTGCTGCCGCAGTTACAAAAAAGGTCGGTGATAGTCATTACTTTAAAAACTTTAACAATATTTGTCACCTTCACGAACCAGACCAAGATTCCGCGAAGGTGAATGAATTAAGGGCTTCGTTAAAAAGAAGAGCTGGAGATAGTTTTGATCAACCCGGACAAATTATCCAAAAAACTCTTCAAGAAATGCCTAACACATCAGCTCCCTTTATGCCCTCGAAAGACGCGATGCGAGCGATCATTCACCGGGAAAGAACCCGTAATGAACCTAGTCTACCAAGAAGTTTAAAGGATTTCATTGTGCCCGATCAATATACAGAAATTGAAGGCGAGAAATTTTTGTTAGGACACTACATAGACGATGATGACGTCATTCTGCTTTTTAGTACGAAGCAGAACTTGCGTCTTTTAGCCTCATCCATATTTTGGATAATGGATGGCACGTTCAAATGTTGCCCGTCGTTGTTTTATCAGCTTTATTCCATACATGGCCAGGTTGGACAGGACGATACAAAGCAAATTCTTCCGCTGGTTTACGGCTTACTCTCAAATAAAACTCAACGCTTATATGTATTATTTTTAGAAATGGTTGTAAGGTACGCATTGAATAACTGTAACATTCAACTAAGCCCACAGTTCATTATTACAGACTTTGAATTAGCAACTATAAAAGCTTGTGCCAGTGTCTTCCCAGAAGCACAACACAAATGTTGTTTTTTTCACTTGGCACAGAATATTTTCAAGCATGTTCAGAGTGAAGGATTAGCGAAGAAATATACCAGCGATAGTGATTATGCCCATAAATTGCGACATATCGCTACGTTGGCTTATTTACAACCGGGTGAAATTCCTGAAGCTTTTGAGTTTATTCGTGATGAAGTTATTCCAAATGATGCGGGCAAAGTAACTGACTGGTTTTACAAATATTACATTGGAGGCAGTTATAAACGAGTCCCAAATAATACATTTAAATTGAAAAAATTACCTCCGCGATTCCCGCCTCAAATGTGGTCTATTTTAGATTGCGTCAACGCAAATATACCAACAATCCAGAATTCCATTGAGAATTGGCACAATCATTGAAATAGCCTCCTAAATAGGAAAAAAATGAACATATATAAAACAATGGATGAATTAAGAAAAGAACAAAAACATACAATTTTGGAAATAGAAAGAATAACAGCAAATATAAAAAAAAAGAGGAGAAATTGCTCGAAAAATTTACAGAAGATTAAAGACCATTTGGAAAAAAAGACACAATTAATTTAAAGGAATATTTAAGTGGTCTCGCCTATATAATTTATTTAAAAACTTAATATTATTGAAATTTATAATAACTACTTACTTATGTAATTTAAACTATTTTTTTTATTATATCATTATAATAATCCCTTGTGAGCGAACAAGCCGCACGTCGGCAAAACTTTCGTATAAGTAGGTACAATTGTTTATTTGCCAATTACACGTTAATCGGAAAAAGATAAGAAAACTTTCAAACTGATCTTACTTTACTTTAATGTATCTTATTGTGTAATATACTTAATGTACCTATATTCTATTTACATAATGTTTTTTTAATAATATAATCTATATTCCATTTACACAATAAATGTTTTACTTTATATACCTAGGTATACAAATACTATAAAGATGTAAAGTTTGTGAGTTTGTTTGTATGTTCGGGGTAATCACCACACCCGGTTCTCCGGATCCTACTGATAAGTGGCCGAACCACGCTGTCATCTGTTGAAAATTATTTAATTTTTAGAAAGATAAGTACATTAGCCGTAAGACATATCTCGGGTAAATGCGAGCGGAGCTTCGGGCGACAGCAAGTGTTAGGTACATAAATGCATTAGTGGCGATTTAGAACATTATCTATAAAGTATTGTGTCATAGAAAGCATTCGGCGTTCCGTACATCGAGATGCGGAACATTCTCAATAAAGTATTTCGACATACAAAGCATTCGGCGTTCCGTACATCGAGATGCGGAACATTCTCAATAAAGTATTTCGACATAGAAAGCATTCGGCGTTCCGTATGTCGCGGTTACGACTATTCTGACTGACGTATTTCGATATTTTAAACTTTATGGATACAGTGCTTCGCGAATTTAAACTTCGATGTTCAGTAATACAGTCAGTAAAGTAAGTACCTATCTACCGATTTATGTAATATTATCATTCCGTTACCGTTAATTTTTGGACTAAAGTTATAGCTAGGCTGTGCTTAAATACGGGAAATGAACGTGGGTAATTTATTATCGAAATAGCGCAATAGGTATGTCGAAAAGTCAACGGAGTAGAAGACAGAGAACTACGGGGTAGTAGAGGGTTTATGTTTTTATAGCAGGTATGTTTGTATCAGTGACGAAGCGTCCATACAACACGATTCCTACCGGTTTACCTTTTGAGTAATAACGCATGTAATAAGCGTAATAACTTCCTACTACTAATATACTATACCTATCGCTACGTCGCGAAGGTAAATACATTTTTTTTGGTTCGGTTTACTCTTATTGAAATTTAACTCTTCGCCACTGGTATGTACGTATGTTCATCTTTTCCCTCATATCTTCTGAACTGAACTACGTAACATACATTATCAAATGAGGTGTCATTAGAAGCGTTCGTTGGAATGACCTGCTGGGTGTGTGAAGTTACAAGGTACTAGTTTAACACACAATAGTAGTCGAGGGACCTACATTATATTATTATTCAATGGCACTTTAATTTTATTTCAATACCTGTTGCAGGAGAATATACCGCCGAACACAGCATGCCTTGAAAATTATTCGTGTACACTTCTTGAAGAAGCGCCCAGTCAAAGTAAAACTGAACACGTAAGTATTTTTATAAATATACAATAAGTATATATTTTAGGGATCCGTGTTTGAAACGAAAAAATACGATAGCTTTAAAATCTACTATACTACCTCACTCAACTGTCTGTCTGTTCGTCTGTCACAACTAATATGCTTTGAAACTATTGGACCGATTGAATTGAAATTTTATTCACGTTTATATTAGTCGAAGACCCAAAAAATGTATAAAATAGATTTCGACTTTTGTTAGTAAATATAACATTTATTTCAACCATTGTATAAAATAAATTTGTATTTATTATAGGTACCTAATAATATTAATTATTTTTGCTCGTACGAAACTCTCGCTTCACACCCTTTCCATCGAGTTTTGTAACTAGCACTTGTCCGGATTTTATTTATAATAAAACCTATAATTAATTATAAGTAATCTGTATTAAATTACAGGTACTCACCATATCAAATTATAATGAAGATTGTCAAATTATTGAGCTAGATGAGCAAAGCCGTAATCTACTGATGCCATATTTTGAAAACGAACCAGTGAGTAATAAATAACTTATTATTTGCAGAATTATATAATAATATATTTTTATAATTAATAGTTTAGTAGCAAATTATGTTACAAGATATTTTTTTTACAGGCACAAGAAGTTTTAAACATTCCTTTGTCTCCGCAACCTTCAACAAGTACAAAAATTAATTACGACTCTCTTCGAAATGTTACTCCCGTCAATTTATTGGAGCACGACTTGTATTTAACAGATTCAAGTGAAGATTTCATACCTGATTTCAATGAATGTTCTTTGTCGTCCTTTTCCAATGCGTCAGAAAGTATCTTAGCCCCTCAACAAGATACAACCCATGTTCTCTCTGCACCAGTCATAAATACTCGTATTGTAGCCAGGAGTAATAGTTTGGTAACTGACAACGTAACAAATACTTCCGGAATTGAGTCCATTATTCCAGGTGGACAAAACCGCAATCGAAAACGTAAAGGTTTCGCAGATCCAAAAACATGGAAAAAAAACTGCCGGAAAATTAAGCGACAAAAAGGTGAACCTTACTTATCATCTACATGTACGTTAATTCCGGGCAAAATGCTGCTTAAATCAAAATGCATGTGGTCTTTGCAGAGAAAAATGTATTCAGAAGTTTACAGAAGAGGAGCGTTTAACTGTATTTTCTTCATATTGGAATATACAAGCATTAGAACAAAAACGACAATACATAGCTAGTCTCATTAAACGCGAAGAGCCAAAAACTCGAAGAACAATAACCATCAATGAAAGCCAGCGAAAATACACGAACAAGTATTATATAACGAAACCAGGTACTATAGAGCCGGTTAAAGTTTGCCAAAAATTCTTTTTATCAACCTTTAATATTTCAGAGACATTCGTACGATATTGTCTCAAAAAGATATCTGAAACTGGCGTAGTTGATATCCCTCCGGTCGATTACAACCTATTCCCAATATGGCTGAATGCACAATGAACGATTATCAAATTGACTGATTGTAATATGCGCTAGGACCGAATAGACTGAATCTTACAATGTCTTCATCCCACTATGGCTGAAATTTGTTATGCCTTTATGCATAAAATTACTGAAAATATTTTTAGTTGTGACAGTTGTTATTAATGTATAATGTAACCTATGCATTTGTAACCTCCTTGCACATGATAATGAATATGAAGTGTTTATGAAGATAAAATTGTAAACGTCAGTTATCTATCGTCAGTCATCACATATTAAGTACTTGAATTAAAATATAAATATAATTATAGCATTTTGGTTTATTGATTAATGTAATAATGGAAACTGATTTGTTTTTCGTGAAAAACCAACGAGGACACCCAGCCATTCTATACGATGGCCATAAATATAACTTCGGTAATAATAACGGAAGTAGAAGTTCAATGTGGCGCTGTAAAAATAGGACATGCTGCAATAGATCCATAACGTTGAACTTGGATAAAAATGCTATACTAGAACTACTAAAAAGGTCAGAAAATTTGAGTAAAGACTCCATAATTCGTGAGAGTGTACATATATGTAAACCACATTATAATGAGAACATTCAAGATATGGTTGTTTATAATTCTAAGAAGGATGCATGCGAGTCAATGACACCTATTAAAAAAATCTTCGAGAAAAATGTAGTCGCAATAAAGAAGTGTGACCCTAACTTTACTATGTGCGCTTATGAAGAGAAAAAGAGCTCGCTGTATAGATCAAGACATGCTTTTTTGAAACAAACGACTACTGAGTTTACGTACTTAAAAGATGTCAAAGTACCTAACGTATTAGCTGAAAACTTTTTAGTCTCAGATAGTGGTGAGGACGAAAAAGTTTTGATTTTTTGCACATTAACGGCTAAGCAACATTTACGTGTCGGAGTTGGACAACAGGCACAGTACTTTGGCGATGGTACTTTTAAAAGAGTACCAAAACCATTTTACCAGTGCTTTACTTTACATGTCGATGTAGGTACAAGTACTAAATCTACTAACGTTGTGCCAATTCTCTTTGCACTCCTTCCGAACAAGACCGAAAATACTTATCGCAGATTGTTTCAGTTTATACGGGATGATTTGCGTGTACATATCTATAGGTATAAATGTGATTTTGAGATAGCTCAAATCAATGCTTGCAAGGAGATTTTTCCAAATTGTTCATTGACTGGATGTTTATACCACTACAGCCGAGCTATTTGGAAGAAAGCAAAAAAAATTAAAGCTGACACCACTACTGAAGGTCGTAATATTGTTCGCATGTCTGCAAATTTACCATTACTACCACAGTTGAAAATTAATAGTGGCTGGCAAGATATATGTAAATTAGCTCCAAAAACAGAAACAATGCGGGTATTTGCAAAATATATGGAAAAGCAATGGCTTAAATTTGGACCTTCGGTAATAAGCTGTGCAGGTGATCGGCACCGCAGTAATAACGCTGTAGAAGGTTGGCACAGACGGCTCAACGTACGCATGCCGCATAAGCCAACGTTAGTTCGCTTCATTTATAAATTAAAGAAAGAAGCATCCTATCAGGATACTCGAATTAAGAATTCTTTATTCACTGAAGCTCCTAGACGGAAAGTTGAATGTTTTTTTGATGACAAGTACCACAAGCAACTAGATCAGCTCAGCAAAGAACAAATTAGTGAAATAACTTTTTTAAAAAACATGTTATTAATAAGGAAGCGAATGAAATAATATAATTAATAATATACATATTATTAACTCAAATTATTATTTATTTATAAGAATATTATATTATGTTATCTCGTGGTTATAAGGCCCAATAAATTTTGCTTTGTCTTTATTTAAGTTTACGTTTAATTTTAATCCCCGTGCAACTCAAATATATTTTCGTATGAATGTGTACTTTTCACATGTTCAAAAAGCAACGTGTATTTAATTTTCCAGCTAAACAGTTTCAGGATCGGGAAGAAATACTCAAATATATTGGGACTGTTTAAATATTTAATTAAATTCAGTCCATTCGGTTATTTAAGGATTCAGTCCTATTGGGATTAAGTTTATTCGAAAATCAGGTAATTTGGTTACATGACGAATTGAACTTCAGGTATTTTGTTTTTAAGACTAATTGAGATTCAGACGTACAGATGTATCAGGCATGTTGGGAATAGGTTGTAATCGACCGGAGCCGTTGATATCGATCATAGAGGTAAACATGAACCTCATAACAAAATACAGGACAAAACGAGGCAATTCATAAAAGAACACATAAATTCTTTTCCACGTATGCCCTCTCATTATGTAAGAAAAGACACAAAAAAGGAATATCTCGATCAAGATTTAAGTTTAAGCAAGATGTACGAATTATATCAAGAAAAATGTCGAGATTTGGGCCGAGAACCCGTAAAAATTCACTACTATCGATTAGAAAGATTTTAATATTGCATTTTACGGGTCTTTAGTCGTTTCACACCACAACTGGTTCGGACCGCGGTATGAATCGCCCAAGAGCTCTTTGTGAATGGGTCCTTTCACACCGCGGTTCGAACCGCCCAAGAACTTTTGGTAATGGGTCGATTCGGACCACAATATAGGAAACATTACTTTTTTTAGATAGGTGAAGTCAAACAGAAAAGGTGTAAGTAGTTTTTATTGTACCTACATTCCTTACAATACAACCAAGCACAAAATGCAGTGCATCATGTTTGTAATAATAAAAAATACATGTGATTCTTGTTAACACTTTTAATAATGATATGAATGTACTTACACCGTTTAAGAAGAGACAATAAGTGTTTCCTTCAGTTTTATCTTTTTTGCTTGCTTAAAATACTTGTAACATAATTATTATACTATATATTATTAATTCACTTATAAGTCAACAATTTCAAAATCACGTAGACTTCAGGTAAAAACAGGTACCCGAAAGACAAAAGGATGGGAGGATCCGCTCGCTTGAACCCTTTTGTTTCAAGATCAAGTGACCAACCAATTTGAACCAATCATAACACTGCACGTGCAGGGTAAGAAATTGTAACATGTATTGCTTATCTCATTTCATTATTAGTTTGTGTCATGACGTTATAAGTGCAAGGAATAGATTGTGGTTTAGACTCGTGAATTATCTGGCTTTAATCCAAGGTAAGTTTTAATATAATTTCTCCTAATATTATGTATCTGGGCACATAAATTTGTATTAAGTAGCAAGTAAAATGTGATGGTTTAGATTAAGTGATTAAGATATAAAAAAACACTTCCTAGTATATTTTATCTTCGTAACCCCACGGTAGAATATTACTTCGTAACCCCACGGTAGAATATTATTCTATTTTATATTTGTTATGTATGTATACGTAAGTAGATCTCTATGGTGCCTGCGTTCGTGCCATCTTAGTAGATAGATCTATGGTGCCTATGTCACGTCATGAAAAGGACATGTCTATGGTGTGTGTGTTCGCCATCTTTTGCTGAAATAAATGGTGTACTAACAGCTCTTGTCCGGTTTCACTTCTCTCTCGTATAGATATCTAACAATATTAATACTATAATTTTTTTTAGGTCGCTGTTATTCAGTTCTGCAAAAATGTCTTGTTACCCTTCAACTTTACATGGTGAACCCACTGTAGTCTTTCGAAAAACGAAGAGAGGGGGGCAAATGCTCTGTCGCGCTGGATATAACTATGTGTTGAAGAGAACGAATAAAGATGTAAGTGCAATGCAACACTCAAAGTAAAACCAAATCCATTTATAATACTACATGAGACCTCCCATAACCATCCAACTAGAGGAGAAGCAGAGATGGAAATCGATGAAGAGATGCATTTATGTACTGAAATACTACAAAACAACATTAATAAGCCAGTAACGCAAATTTTTAGGGATGCTGTACAAAACCTTACCAATAAAGGAATAGATTTATTGAATCCTTTACCTCAGTTTGATAATATCAAGAAAAAACCAGGTATAGGTCAGGTATACACTATACATGCAGATATCGGCACCAATCAAGAATTTGTCAATGTGGTTCCAGTGCTATATGCGTTGCTACCTGACAAAACAAAGGCTACATATGAAGTTTTATTTGGAATGATAAAAAGCCAAGTCAAAGAATGGAAGCCTACAGAAATTTCCATGGACTTTGAAGTGGCTGCTATTTTGGCAATAAAAGATTTATTTCCAGACGTGAAAATAGTTGGATGCTATTTCCATTCCGCAGTTTATGGCGTAAAGCTAAGCA
Source organism: Herminia tarsipennalis (assembly GCA_945859575.2). NCBI lineage: Eukaryota > Metazoa > Arthropoda > Insecta > Lepidoptera > Erebidae > Herminia > Herminia tarsipennalis. The sequence goes on along the minus strand of OX243849.2, from coordinate 8,978,796 downwards.
ATTGGGAGTAGTTAAAGTAAAACTATGCACACAATTGGCACATTCACCTCCAGACTCTTTGGATGAAGGGTGGCTGTACGTGATGAGCGAAAGTCCTACTATCAGCTCGGCGAACCTTGATCCCTATGACAGTTCATACTAGTGACGGGTCGTGTCGATATATCGCAACTTTTTATAGGCAAAGGCGTGACTTGCATTCAGCCACATCGATAAACATGTTTTTAAAATATAATCTACATTACTATAATTATAATGCTTGTTATATTTACAAGTATCCGTGTATTTGTATATGGGGTTGCCAATATTCCGATGCAGAGGTAACATGGTCGGACTGTATAATTTTAATGTGAATTAAAATTTTAGTTATAGCAACACTATCTGATCTGTCACTACGCTAGTACTGTCAGTTCGCTACGCCAGTACGAGTCTTGTATGCGCCACGTGTTTTGTTGTGTCATCGGAATCCTTTGTTTGTTACTATTGTTGTTTTCTGTTTTTGTTATTGTTGCTGTTTTGTTTTTGTTGGTGTTTCAAAATGCCGAAAAGACTGAGAAAAACTGTACTCAACAGTGAAACGCGGGAGTTTGTTGTACGCTTGCGTGACTATTTTGCTCGCGAACTACAAAATGGCGGACCTTTGTTGCCACTTGACAACGTACGCGACCGTGTTGCTGATGCTTTGGGAATTGGCAAAGCTACCGTTTCCCGAATTACAAAGGAGAAGTTCGGCGAATCGTCGATGGAGGAGAACAAACTATCAACTCCAAAGAAGAAAAAACATAATAGGGCACGACCCGTAACTAACCCCGATGATTTCGACATGGCAGCGATACGAAACCATATTTACGGCTATTATTTTCGAGGTGAACTGCCGACTTGCACAAAATTATTAGCGTCGCTGAAATCGGTTGATTTATTTAAAGGTGGATTCACTTCTCTCAGACAGGTTATAAAAAAATGTGGATTTCGTTATGGGAAGTGTGACAAAAGAAAAGTGATAATGGAGCGGAAGGACATTGGATTGATGAGGTGTGATTTTCTACGACAAATAAAAAACATCGAGAACTGGGACAAGGTGGTTTATCTGGACGAAACGTGGCTCAACGCCAATCACTCAGTCTCCAAAACATGGACAGACGACACAGAGAAATCCTGTACCAAAGCACCAGAAGGCAAGGGCCAGCGTTTGATTATCTGCCACGCTGGCACAGCCAAAGGTTTTGTACCTAACTGCTTGTGGGCCTTCAAATCCGTGAAAACAAGTGATTATCACGAAGAGATGAATTTTGAGAATTTCAAGAAATGGTTCACAAAACTATTAGACAATTTAAACGAGCCCCACTACATTTTAATGGACAACGCCCCATACCACTCTGTGCAAATTAATAAAGCGCCTACCGCGAACAACAATAAAGGCGAAATAATAGAGTGGCTGCAAAACAATGGTGTGGCAGCTAAGAAAGCAAAGAAGAAAGAAGCTAGATTGTTGAACCTTCATAAACAGCAAACAAAGAAGAAATATTTCTTGGATGAGATGGCAAAATCAAAAGGGCACACCGTGATTCGGCTACCGCCCGGTAGCTGCCAATATAATGCAATCGAAATGATATGGGCGCAGATCAAAGGTGGGTTGATTTGTATTTATTTTAACATGTTTTTATTTAGGTCACTGGTGACTGTCTAGTCGGCTAGTACTATTTAAAGTAAATGTACTTACCCCGATCTCGCTCTTTGACTTTGCATCATTTTCAATCTAAACCATTATTGTTTCAGGTTGTGCAGCCAGGCTTAACACCACTCCGCCATTCACAGCTAATAAAATGCTTACGTTGCTACAAGAGGCATGTAGTCAAGTGACTCCGGACAATTGGAGGAAAGTGGTTGAAAAGACGAAAAAACTATGCTTAGATGATTGGAATCGAGACGTGCGATACGACAATATAGTAGACCAGCCGTTTTTAATAAACATAGGAGAAAGCAGCTGCAGTTCGGATTCCGAGTCTGAGACGCAATCGGTGACATCATTGTCAGATTCAGATTAATGTATATTAAAAAATCATAAATAAACCGCTTTTGTTTTATTTGAGTAGATATATACAATAAATTTGTTAAATCGCCTTTATTTTATTATCGCAAACAACTTAAATGATTATAAATCTGACACTAAGAGCGTAGGTACTCTATTGATGTATTTTGTACACTCGTTTCCATTTTCGATATTTGTTTATCGATACTTTTCCGCACTAGTCGATATCTTCCAAACGGAGTAACTTTTGCAGGACGTCAACGTAAAGTCTGATTGAGATAATTTCTTGTAAGTGTTAATAATTATTATAATTCTAACGGGATATTATTGTAATTGCATATATCTGCCTAAAATTAATAAATATCATTTTTAGACACCGCCAATTCGATTATAATATAACGGTGACGCTACTACAAGGTTGTGTCGTGGGAATAACTGTCAGTGTCATAGGGATCAAGGTTCGCCGATTGTATTATAACAATACGGAAGTCACTAAGTTCAATGATTATTTTGTTAAAACATGGCTTGAACATGATGTACTCTCAAAGACATGGAATATATTTAATCAATGTGATAGAACCAATAATATGGTGGAGTCATGGAATGCAAAAATAAAGAAAATCATCCCAGAAAACCCCAATATTGCACAATTTCTTAATGGAATAGAAAAAGACGCTAACTTTTACTTTAATAAATTAAAGAGATCAAGTGACGTACAAATTTCAAAAAGAAAAGGAGACACCATTGAATGAACCGAAGAATTTTTATCATCATACAACAGTTATTATCTGGTAGTATAACTGTAGGTCATTGCTTAGAAAAATTAAGATTTTAGTTTAAGTCATACAATTTTTTGAACTTTTTGTTGATTTTACAAATTTTACCTTTGTTGATTTTTGGTAAGTAAATTATAATGGACATCATAATCTGTGATTATTATTAGTAAGAGTTACTTTTATATTACTGTATAACTTTGATGAAACTGTGATTTTAAACCATATCATAACCAAACTGTATTATTACAAAAATATAACTATACATACATTTTCTGCAGTGGTCACTTCAATAGGCCGTCCTGCTCTGGGGTCGTCTTCTAGTGAGTCTCTGCCTTGTTTGAAGAGGTTGTGCCACTTGTAAACCATGGTTTTACCAGGACAAGAGTCCCCATACACGGAAGACATCTCTTCTAAAATGGTTTGAGGAGGTTTTCCTTGCTTGATAAGGAATTTGATGACAGCACGAAACTCGATTTTCTCCATTCTTGCAGTAGTCTTCCGGATTTACTTGTTTGATCGATGATAGCTCAATGAATAATGACCCGATTTTTATGAAACTTGGTATTTATACTCCTAAGTAGTCCCGCAATTCGTGCAGGTTAAAAAAATTACCCCCACCCCCCGCCAACACCCCGATTCCGCGAACTTTTTGACCGACCCTCGTATGTTTCTCTTGGTGTAGATGGATGGCCAGATTGAAGTATTTCTTTCTTCACTTTGTCTACAGTTCTCGTACTAACTCCACAAAGAAGCGCCGTAATATCTCGTGGTTTATTTAAATTTAAAGAATATATTTTTTCCGGGTCACTTTTCAATTCGTTAAACACTGTCAACACATTATGAATAACCGTACGAGTTTGCGCGTTAATATCGCCCTTTAATTTCAACAAAGTCAAGTTGGAGAATAATGCGTCCATGGTTCGCTTGCGATAGTTTAATGACAACTAACGCAATTTTTACACACACCTACATTTTTACTAATGAAAACTACCTAATTGCATTAGTCATCAACGACCGCGGCATCCTGGCTACCTGCGTCCGAGCGGCATCCCTTTATCGATAACAAGTGACGCGGCATTGTCACATTCCTTTGACGTAATGATTTATGACTCAGTTCGCACGTTTGTAATGGCTCTAGTATTTTTTATAAGTAGTAGTATTTTTTATAATAAAAATAACTCAAAATAATAGTCTGATTTTGATAGTTTTTCTTCTTTGCTAAGGTTTTTGTTTATGTATCAGGCTATGATTTTTATTTTAGATTATTCTACGTACAATTCTCTTTTAAAAACATTAGAAACATATGCGGAAGCTTCCGGATAAATTTTTATTTTAACAAACAAAATGTTAGTTATAAAATTATAACTTTTGTAATACAAACTCTGTTATATTTCCTATAAAATAAAAAAATATAATGGTAAACAAAAGTTATAACGATTTATGTTTTCAAAAACTTTAAGCTGTCATATCTCAAAACAAACTTTTTCGACTTAATGATTTTTCGCTCTACGGGGACGACATATGACTGTTACAATGTCATTGTCATGTTTAGGCTACCCCTACATACGGCAATATTGGGAATCGAAATGGCGCATCCCATTGGTCGCAGACACCATGAGTCGCAATCGATTTTCCTAGCTTAAAACATCGCTGAAATTTGTATTTGGTCCTGACATTTCCGCAAAAGAAAAATTTCGTGATAAACTTTGGAAAGTGAGGCCTATTACTGAACGCGTATTATATATAGGCCTATACAAGCAAGTACAAGACCAACACGTTGCAGTTGATGATGATGATGATGATGATACCTTTTTCAGGCAGTTGTGGAATGAAACAGTACTTCCTATGGCAGTCGCCATAGTATATTCCTATACCAAATAATGAAACACCAGTACGTGTTTAGATTGCACTTCCTAATTGTCTATTTTATTATTTATAAATTACGCAATCTACACGTACTGCTAAGAGGCGCTGAATAAACAAATCGCCCTCCTATTATAATATTACTTCCTATATTTTTACGTGTATAAATACTTAGGTTTAAGATTTATTAAGCTAGTCAATTAAGTCAAGTCAACATAATCTACAACCCTTCATCTCGCTTCTCATTGACTCACAATAAATATAGCAATACGCTATAATTGGTGACCCCGACGTGATATGAACACGCAATCTTTCGACAACTCCCAGCAGAAATTACGTCAATCATAGCAGTATCCGAAGAGTTAGGATTAGATAAATTAGGGTGTTATTAGACCAATCGATCAATCGTCGATCGACGGCATCGATCGATGGCAGAAAGGATTAGTAGGTAGACGCCGCCGTCACGTCACCCACTGCCCGCCCGCGCCCCGCGCGCTTACTACCTGGCCTGCCCTGCTTGTGTGTGTTTAGTTGTGTGAATCTCGCGTTCGTGAATGCTCGTTTTTGTCTGTGACACGCAAAATGGCGGCGAACGCGTGGACGAATGAACGAACTTTAGAATTTATCGAGCAATACAAAAATAAACCTTTACTATGGGACATTGTTCACAATGATTACCGAAATAAAATAAAACGTCATGATGCACTTCTCGAATTAGCCAACTCATTTGAAGTTACTAAGGAGGAGGCAGAAAAAAAGATAAAAAATTTACAAACAACATTTTCCAAAGAAAATAAAAAAGTGAAAGATAGTAAAAGAAGTGGTGCCGGTCGAGACGAAATATATTGTTCTAAATGGTATGCATTTGAAGCTATGATGTTCTTACAAGAAAGGAATCGCCCACGATGTACCGTTTCTACAGAGGATCGGGCTTATTCGAGCATGTCAACTGATGTAAGTACCTACGTACATTTTTATTTATTTATTTTGGGTCAATATGTCAATATGGTGGTAATGATGTCATAAAAATAATAATACAATTACATACTCAAAACCTTTATTAATACAGCTTACACAGTAGATGTAGTTAGTGTGCAGGGTTTTATTCCAATACAAAACTCGACATGACTGGCTAAATACCTACTCTCCCGATATTTTGAAAGTCAATTATTTAACAATACTTGTATTGCCATCTAACCATACCTTCTTTAGAACAAAAATATTCAGCGAACTCTTCTCTCACTAGTTCAGCTGGACTTGGTAAACTGTGGAATTGTATAGATGACTGAATTTGCGCCGGTTGTATTATTTCGGAATCCACACTCCCATTTATGTTATTTGAATAGCGTAGTTCTAAAGACTTATAACTTTCGCAATTCCTTCTTAAATAGTTGTGAAGATAAGTCGTAGCTAACACTATATTTTCCACATTTTTCGGTTGAAGATGAAACGGCCTTCGAAGACAGCGAAATACGGCACTTAAAATGCCGAACGTACTTTCTACCATTCGGCGAGCCCTGCTCAACCTATAGTTAAAAATTCGCACCTTTGATCCTTTTCTCCCCAATTCGAGAAATGGCTTCATTAAATTTTCTGACATAGGAAAGGCATTGTCACCTATAAAAACATATGGTGTGAGACAACTTCTTCCAGGTAACGCATTTTTTCTTGGGATTCCTCGTACATTCATGGAATTCAAAATAGAATTTCCAAACACACCACCGTCAGAAATACGACCTTGGCAGCCAACATCGCAGTACATAAAATTGTAATTCGCATCCACTACAGCCATCAGGACAATACTGTGTACTCCCTTGTAGTTAAAATATGTGCTCCCACTGTTATTTGGAGCTCTAATATTTATATGTTTCCCATCAATTGCACCCAGACAGTGGGGAAAATTCCACATCAGTTCAAAATCTTTTACAATGTTCAGCCATACTTCTTCCGTGTTTGGCATCTGAAAAATAAAAATATGTAATTGTAACTTAAGTTATCCAGTCAGTCATATAATATTCTTTTCACTATATTATCAGTCACTTTTATAATTTTAAAGATTATTATAAAAAAAACGTTTATTTAGAGGTGAAAATGTATTTAATACTTGTAAAAATTTTGTTACAGATGAATTCACAAACATCTGAGTCGGGGATGGACAGTTCCGTTGAAAGTGAAGGTAGTCGTAAAAGGCGCATCAATCCAAATGATGCCGCAATAGAAAGAACGTTGGAGATGGTTGATTCATTGATTCGCAATAGACAAGGCGTTGATGAGTATACATTGTTTGGAGAACAAATTGCAATTAAATTGAGATCACTGAAAACTGACTACGCGCGGATTACAGTACAGCATCATATAAATAACCTAATTTACGAAGCTCAAACGGGTAAATACGACTATCCAGAAACACAAAATCAAGGCTACTTCACCACGCTGTATTCTACAAATCAATCTTTACAATCACAATCTTGTAAAGAATCGAACCTTCCATCTACTTCTCAATACGCCATTTCGCCTGAGAATACAACACTCCAGTCATTGGATAATTATGATCTCCCATCGAACTTGAAATAAGTATAAATCAGAATATAAAGAATAAGTTTAAACAATGTTTTTGTATGGTAACTGATTCTCCGTTTTTTTTAATAAACCTTAAATACTATGTACATTTTTTATTTCATCTAGCATAATAATATGTCAACGATACATGACTGAAGTTTGTAACAATGTGTTTCAGTTTCGACTATCGATAATTTAGGGGGTTAAATTGAAATAAGTATATATATCTAATTTTATCGATATAAACATCCCAAGGTACATCTCCACATCTATCAAAAAAAAAATTTGAGTTCCGTACCTCAAAAGGATAAAATGGAACCCTTATAAGATCACTTTGTTGTCCGTCTGTCCGTTATGAATAGGTGTTAGGAAAAAATCTCACACTAGAAAGGCACAGAAACTTAAAAAGACTTTATTTTGTTAGTTCTACCTACATACACAATAGAAGCAAAGCAAACTATATATCTAACTTAAATCTCTAACTTAACTTACGATTACAAGTCCAAGAGTACTTACTTTTATGTGATCCTTGAGAGAATATATAAGTGCATTGCATACTTCTGGAATTATACATGAAATACTTGGTTGCGAAACTTTAAACGTTAGCACTAGACTCTGATATGAATCACCGCTGGCTAGAAATCGGAGTGTTATAAGTAACCGATTTTTAGGTGAAATTGATTGTCTTTAATTGGTATCCAATTTCGCGATTGAAGGAGCCACCATATTTAATAGATTTTCAAGATCACTATTGCTCATTCGAAAAGCATCCAAAAAACCGCTATTTAAAATGTCATTTGGATAACCTAAGCGATCTTTGGCTTTAAAAAACGGTCGCATCCAGAGTCTTCTGCGTTTGCGCCTCCGTAATAATAGTACGAGCAACATCGTGCTGGCCAACAACAACGCGTCCTCTTGTGAATCCATTTGGAAAAACACTGACGGAACATAGCTTAAAACGATCAACGTCGACTGATGCCATCGACCCGTAATCGATCGATTGGTTAGTCGAACGGTATCCGTCGATCAATTAAAGCTATTAGACCAGTCGATCGACATCGATCGACGTTGATCGATGCCGTCGATCGACGATTGATCGATTGGTCTAATAACACCCTTAGGCGACCTCGCCGATAAAATCCACGAAAACATGCGATATAATAGAAGTACGTCACGATCGGCGACCGCAGAAATTAATTTAATAACAAGCCTGACGTCACAGATTGCAGCTATGCGAATTGAAATTGATGAATTGCAAAACGGTCGCTCACGCCGACCTTTGCAACGCGGCAGATTCCATTCACGTAACAATTCGCATACACGGTCAAGGTCTAAAAATAGAATGGCGAGTAATGGACTTTGTTTTTATCACAGACGTTTCAAACAAAAAGCGTATAAATGTACGCAACCATGTTCATGGAACAACAAAAACAACCAGCATTCGGAAAACTAGAACTAGCACAGAATGCGACGGGTCTCTGTGCAATTCACCCATCAAACCGTCTAACTATAACTGACTCTAACAGTGGTTATAGATTCTTAGTCGATACAAGTGCTAACATATCTGTTATAAACCGCACAGACAAGAATAGCGGAGCCTGCGAATACAAATTGTTCGCTGTCAATGGGAGCTGATATGGTGAAAGCACCTTAATGCTGAACCTAGGACTACGTCGAAGTTTTAAATGGACATTTACCATTGCCGACGTTAACATGCCAATTTTGGGAGCTGATTTTCTTGAACATTATCAATTATTAGTCGATATACACGGACAAAAATTAATTGATAAAAACACAGGCCTTAAGACGCCCGCAAGATTATTGAAAGCAAATATTGCAACAATCCGATCGATAAACTCTTCTCTACCAGAACCGATAAAGTGCTTGTTAGAGAAATATGAAGGTATCACTAAGCCTAGATCGATGAACCAACCTCCCAAACATCAGGTGCAGCATCAAATCATTACAAAGGGTTTTCCAGTAGCTACTCGAGCTCGTCCGCTACCTCCTGACAAATACAGGATTGCTAAACTGGAATTCCAAAACATGATGGATATGGGAATTTTCAGACCGTCAAGCAGCCAATGGGCATCGCCACTTCATCTGGTCAAGAAAAAGAATGGCGAATGGAGAGCGTGCGGAGATTACCGAGCACTGAACAAAATAACAGTACCGGATAGGTACCCTTTACCCAGACTACTCGACTTTACATACATAGCAAGCGGAAAAGCGATATTCAGTAAAATTGATATAAAAAAAGCATTTCACGCGCTGAACGTAGCTGAACCCGAAAAAACGGCAATTATAATCCCGTTCGGACTCTTTGAGTTCACAAGAATGCCATTCGGACTACGAAACGCTGCACAGTCCTTCCAGAAATTTATGGACTCCATATTTCGCGACTTAGATTACGTATATATTTACGTGGACGATATTTTTGTGGCAGATTGTAAAAATAATATTAAATTACATTACGAACACTTAGAAGAAGTATTCAAGCGCTTACACGAAAACGGCATAACAATAAACACAGATAAATGCGAATTTGCCAAAGCAGAGATTGATTTCCTTGGTTATCATGTAACGAGCCAAGGATTGACGCCTACTACGGACAAAATTCAAGCAATAAACGATTACCCTAAACCACAAACGGTGATGGAATTATGACGTTTTTTGGGTATGATTAACTTCTACCGAAGTAGTATGCCTCTCGCAGCGAAACATCAGGCGCCATTTAATAAATACTTGCATAATTCCAAGAAAAAAGACAAGACTGTTATACAATGGAATACTGAAGCTAACCACGCGTTTGAATGCTGCAAACAGGACATTCGTCAAATAACTACATTGGCATATCCTGATAGCAACGCCCAAATCGCTGTAATGACTGATGCTAGTCTGAAATGCGTAGGCGCTGTACTACAGCAGCGAAGAAACGCAAAATGGGAACCAATAGCGTTCTTTTCAAAATCACTAAGTGAAGCCCAAACGAAATACTCTACATACGATAGAGAGTTACTCGGTATCTACATGGCTATAAAACATTTCAGAAGATTAATTGAGGGACGAGAATTTACTGTCTACACGGATCATAAGCCATTGATTCATGCTTTCGTTAAGAAGCCATCATTGGATGACACCCCTAGACGAATAAGATATTTGGATTATATATCACAGTTTTGTACAGATATTCAACACATAAGCGGCCACATGAATGTTGTAGCTGACGCTTTATCCCGAGTTATCGAAACGATATCCCTACCTTCTGCAATTGATTGGCACGAGGTAGGACAATGGCAACGCAAGGATAACGAGCTGGAACGTTTGCAAGCCAATAAATCGTTAAATATCAAATTGTTTCATTTCCGAGATAAGAATATCAAGATTTTCTGTGATACATCAACAGGAAAGCAACGCCCATTTATACCCCTCAAATTTAGGAAAACTATTTTCGAGAGTTTTCACAACTTAAGCCATCCTGGAAAGAACACTACAAGAAAACTAATTTCAGCAAACTACATATGGGAAAATATGAACAAAGATATCAATGAGATGACAGAGAAATGTTTACAATGTCAACGAGCGAAGATACATCTTCATACAATATCACCTCTAGGTAAATTCATGCCGACAGGAAGATTTGCTCATCTCCATATCGATTTAGTAGGACCTTTACCTACGTCGCAAAATAAGCGTTATCTATTAACAATGATAGATCGCTGTACTTCATGGCCAGAGGCTTTTCCCATAGCCGATATAACTGCAGAAACTATATCTAGGATGGTATATGAAGGATGGATAGCCCGATTTGGATGCCCTGAATACATTACCACAGACCAGGGACGCCAGTTTGAATCTGAAATATTCAAAAGTTTGGCTAAACTCATGGGTATCACGAAAATTCGAACCACACCATACCATCCACAGTCAAACTCAAAGGTAGAACGACTGCACAGGACTTTGAAAACAGCATTAATAGCAAGAGGAAATACAACGAATTGGACAAAAGAACTTGCAACTGTTTTACTCGGTATCCGTACCAGTTTACGGCAAGATACCGGATACTCTGCAGCTGAACTAGTCCTCGGTACAACAATAAGACTACCTGGAGCATTTTTCGGAACAAGCGATCACTCGACATACGCCGATTTTGTGAAAGAAATTAAAGAAAACATAAAAAAAGCAACCTCCGTTTCACATAGGCAGAGTACGAACGATAAGATATTTGTGCATCCACACTTATCAGTATGCACACATGTTTTCTTACGTTGCGATCGTTTACGGCCAAGTCTTACACCTCCGTATGATGGACCTTATCTCGTTATTAGTCGTAATGATAAGGTTTTCACGATCTGGATAAACGGACGACAGAGCTCCGTGTCAATCGATCGTCTCAAACCAGTTTTTATGATAAACGACAACGAGATAAGAGATCAAAATTGCACGATTAGAAATAACATAGAAGATAAAAAATAAGAAGATAAGAACTGCCCGAATAAAACACGTTCCGGACGAATCTCCCGACCAACGGTGAGATTCCAATCGTAGTATATAAAGACATGCAAAACCACAGTCATTCATTCGAGTTACAAGACTTCCAACTACAATGGGTTCTACAAGCAGTCACGAGAAAGAGCAGGTGAATATGGTGCAGAACAACGCCGCGATCCAAGAGGAGATTACAAAACTCCATTCAAAGCTATCTGGGGACCTACAAGACCTCCGCACGTGGATCATGGTGGCCATATTCACCGCAGTTGTAATAATACTAATACTCAGTATATACTTTATCTACCGAGCAATCGGAGCAAAAATAGAGAAGAACCTGTTGCGAATCGTCAGGGACTCGAATGCTGCTTAAGACTGTCGGAAATAGATATAATTAATAAGATATTTCAATTTTTTTTGTACAATTTTCAACTTATAATTTTTACAATTTTTAAATGTATAATTTTTACAAATGTATAATTTTTTTACAAAAGGGGGAATATCTATGGCAGTCGCCATAGTATATTCCTATACCAAATAATGAAACACCAGTACGTGTTTAGATTGCACTTCCTAATTGTCTATTTTATTATTTATAAATTACGCAATCTACACGTACTGCTAAGAGGCGCTGAATAAACAAATCGCCCTCCTATTATAATATTACTTCCTATATTTTTACGTGTATAAATACTTAGGTTTAAGATTTATTAAGCTAGTCAATTAAGTCAAGTCAATATAATCTACAACCCTTCATCTCGCTTCTCATTGACTCACAATAAATATAGCAATACGCTATACTTCCCAAATAAACCAAGGCCTTTAAGCTTTTGTTCTTGCAAATCCCGATGGTAGTTTGTGATTTTAACGTAGGTATACCAGGGCACAGAATAATTAATAGTACTACGTACAGAAAGTTCACTCCCTAACAAAAGTCAAGTTTAGGTATAAAAATATACCTAAACTCAAAAAATATACCTGCAAGCTAAATTGAAACTTATAACGCGCGCGAACCGTGAATTTTCTTTGCGCGCCACAATTTTATGACCGAGCTGCAAGTCCGCATGGGGTTGACACTTGATAAGTTTTTGTACCTAGCAATGTGGGATTTACGTCCCACATTACTAGCAATCCTGTTAACCCTTCCAGCTAAGCTCAATGGCTTGTGTTAGGAGTGGGTTCACGTCGGTAATATAATGGGTAGGATTCGAACCCGCGACCTCACTATTGCGAGACCGATGCCTTAGCCATTAGGCTACCGCTAGTTAATTTATTAGTTTTAGATTAAGCATTACAAACGTACATTTAGCATTATAAACATAAAAAATCCAATTGTCGTGTGTTCGATTTTCTGTTCCTAATATTATTTCTGAGCAACTAATTAAGTATTTTTATTTTAACTAAATATTACCTACTCAGTACTTAAGGACCTAAGGATTTAAAAAAGGTACTTCAATGACGCAGTGGAATTGTAAAAAATGGTAGTTCTTGTTCACTACTAATTTTATTTAGATATCCGTAAACACACCAATTTATACGGATTAAATTGACGTTTAGGCTTATGCGACATTGCGGGTTTCGAAAAATAAAAAAATATATCTTCAAGTACGCGCGAGCGCGACGTGACCTCAACTGTCGTACGAGCCGAGAGACAGCCCACTGCCATTAGCCCCTTCAAGTGGCGCGCTGCCCGAATATACCTAAACTGCGGAGTGACACCCCCTGACCAGGGTGGGACAACCTTCCCCGAGGAAGAAAACGCAGTCCTTAACCTCGGCGAATGTGCCGTTTTAAACTTGAGTCGCACTTTAGTTCTGGGCCATATTTTATATTTCGACAGATACTTTACATCCGTAAAACTGGCCCAAGAGCTGATTAATCGGGGTCATTAACCTCCTAAGACCCCGCGTACAAAAAAAAAGACAAAATAAATTACCTATATCAGACCCAGCTTTGCAATAAAGTTTATAGTAGTGACCGCCCACGGTACAAATTTTTGAACATATTCTTTAAGCTCTTCTAGTTTTTTTCAAATCTTCCCGCTGCTAGTTTCACATGTCAAAATTATTTCATTAGTCTATAGTGTCTATGTTATCAATGCTGCCAACTAAAAAAATAGTGAACTGTCAAAACCAGCTGCGACGAACAACGGAACATGCCGCGGCCTCGTGCGAAAGGTAAGTTTAATTTGAAAATACCTATTTAATCACTAGTTTTTCCATGTTACTGTTGATGTTATTATAAACTTAAAGATATAAATAGTACACACTAATAATAATTTTCGTGACTGTATTAAATATAGCTGATTTACAAAGTCGTTAATTATTTTGTTCAAAATTTTGTACATTGGTTTGCAGTATCGTACGTTGCGTCTGTGTTTATAATTGAATGTTTTTCATTTTACTTTTAGATCTTACTGAAAATGAGATTCTTCAGAGTCTTGATGACTCAGAATACGAGTCAAACTCGGAAGAGGACCCTTTTGAGGACAATGAGACCGACGATGAGTAATTTTCTAAGTTTGCACCTGCACCTCCACAACTTTCTGCCCCGTCATATTTGCCTATAGATACTACCGATTATGATTCTTTACAGTATTTAAGTCAGTACATCGACGACGACCTCATTGCTTTAATCAGTAATAAAACGAACCAAAACCATATATTACGAACCGGAAGAGCCCTACATTTGTATGAAAAGGAATGTAAAACATTTATTGGAATCACTATGATGATGTCGTGCATAAATTACCCGTACATTAGAATGTACTGGGAAAATAAATGGCGAATTCCTGTAGTAGCAGACAGTATGCCACGTAATAGATATTTTCTTTTGAGAACCGCGTTGAAGATTGTATTTGATCCTGATGTAACTCAAGAGCAAAGAAACCAAGACAAACTGTGGAAGGTTAGACCCTTGATCGAGAGAGTACTGCAAGGATGTCACAAGCAAATACGAGATCACCACATTTCCATAGATGAAATGATAATTCCGTTTTCTGGTAGCTGCGGTATTAAACAGTATTGCCCAAATAAGCCAAATCCGGTGGGCTTAAAAGCTTTTGTGCTTGCTAACCCAAATGGCATGGTATGTGATTTTACTGTCTATCAAGGTTCGACAACTTTTCCAGAAAAATCTGCAGCTGGGTTTGGTCTTGGTGAAAGTGCGGTATTAGATATGACGCGCACTTTAGTTCCTGGACATATCCTATATTTCGACCGTTACTTTACTTCTCTAAAATTAGTTCAAGAACTAAGCACAAGAGGCTTTAGATGCTCAGGTACTATAATGAAAAACCGGATTCCTGCGGGTCTGAGAGAGGTTTTGCCGGATGACAAAGAAATGAAACGTTGTGGAAGGGGATCTACGTCTGTTTTTGTAAACAGTGATCACACAGTGGCTGTGACGAAATGGTGCGACAACAAACCAGTTACTCTGATGTCGACAATATATGGCAGCGATCCGAAAGATCAGTGTCGTCGTTGGTGTAAAAGTCAAAAAGAATATATAAACGTGGAAAGGCCACTGGTCGTCAAAATGTACTGGGTGGCGCAAAAGTACTGGCACTAAAGAAAATACTTTTTTTTTTTATATGACATTTTCTGTCATTCTGTTGTTGAAAATTGTGTAGTGAACAAATGTAAAATACACTGAAAATAAACATGGACCGTTTTACTCCCTAAGAACGTGGAATAATTGTGTCAATGTTCTTACGGAATAATTCATCAGTGATAAGAACACAACGTGAATTTCGTCGACGATTTCCCCACCGTCCGGCACCGATTGGTCGCACAATTCGACGCTTTGCCACACGCCTTGAAGCAACTGGCTCAACATTGGATAGACCTAAGTCTGGGAGACCAAGAACAGGCCGTTCAAAATTGGTTATGAGTGACGAAGCGCATTTCCATCTCTCAGGGCATGTCAATAAGCAGAATACTCGGTTCTGGGGCACTGATAATCCGCGCATTATTCAAGAAACACCTCTACACCCACTAAAAGTTACTGTATGGTGTGGCATCTGTGTTGACAGAGTGATCGGACCCTATTTTTTCGAAGACGCTGGAGGCAATGCGATAACTGTCACTGGAGAACGCTACAGAACCATGTTACGTGAGTTTTTGATACCCAGTTTGGACGAATTGGGGCTGGAGCACATCTGGTTTCAACAAGACGGCGCTACGGCACACACAGCGCGCGACACTATGGACTTAGTGAGGGACGCTTTTCCAGGCCGAGTTATCTCTCGTTTTGGCGATTTGCCTTGGCCTGCAAGATCACCCGATCTGACCAGTCCAGACTTCTTTCTTTGGGGTTTTTTGAAATCTCGGGTGTATGTTAACAAGCCACAGACTCTCGCAGCTCTAAAAGAAAACATTCGTCAAGAAATAACGAACATATCGCAGGAAGTGTTACGGCAAGTTATGCAAAATGTCATAAATAGGGCTCAAATGTGTATCAACTCTGGAGGTTTAAAAGGGTCATTTAAAAGACATCATCTTTAAATCCTAATGGTACGAAATTTAATGGCACAAATATACATTTAAAAAAATCTAAATCTACATAGTTTTCTAATTTAGAAAAAATGTTATAGCTGAACCAAATAGGGTCTTTACTTTTGCGCCACCCAGTATATAGTTTTTTTTGTGAAACAGTATTGTTAATAAATAGTTTCTTTTAAAAAAAGAAAGCCGGTTAGGATTCGGCTTACCTAAATGGCCCCACGCCGCTACTAGAAAGTGATTAAAATTTACTGCCTCTGTGGCGCGGTGGGAGTGTATCCGACTGCTACGCAAGAG
This sequence comes from Herminia tarsipennalis, assembly GCA_945859575.2. Lineage (NCBI taxonomy): Eukaryota > Metazoa > Arthropoda > Insecta > Lepidoptera > Erebidae > Herminia > Herminia tarsipennalis. The sequence goes on along the minus strand of OX243849.2, from coordinate 8,962,285 downwards.
GTCGTGGGTTCGATCCCCACCCAGGATAAAACTTTGTGTGATGAACACGATGGTTTATTCTGTGCCTGGGTGTTATTTATCTATAATATGTATGTATTTAGAAATATATAAGTATGTTTATCAGTTGTCTGGTTTCCATAGTACAAGCTCTGCTTAGTTTGGGATCAGATAGCGTTGTGTGAGTTGTCCCAAGATATTATTATTATTATTATATATTACTTATGACAATGTTGACAAATTATGATGTTGGATTGCTCGTTGCCATACATTTACTAAACTGTACAATTTGTAAACGCATTAAGTCAATTATTTTACCACATTACGTCGAAGCCAAAAGGAAGGGCATTGATTCTGACAGACTATGTTTAAGCAGTCGGGTTTTTGTTTCTATTAAGATTAGTATTTGAGCCGTTACTAAAGCGCAAACTGAGTTATACATCATTTTTATCATACTCTTGCTCACACCCCTTAATCGCATAATACCAGAATCGCTAAATATCAGATTCGCAATATACCAGACTCTCAAAACACCAGATTCGCAAAATACCAGTTATGCAAAATACCAGATACGCAAAATAGCAGAAGTACAGTCGTAATTAGTTGAATTCAGACTATACTGTAATAATATTATAAAGTACCTATGAGTAAAAAGCTAAATTTCGGAAAAAGGACTGAAGAACGGCGTGTCGTCACACTTTGCACAATTTTAGCTTTATTGCCCAAACATTTGATACCAGAGTCATATTTACATATATGCGAAATAGCACCAAAAACTGACATATTTTATAAATTCAAAGAATATTTTGAAAGTCAGTGGTTAAAATATTACAGCTTGTAATATGCATGTAATAAAATTATTACAGCTTGCGTCACTATTGAAATCGCGGTAGAAGTGTGCCTACAAAGATTGGAATTACTAATTAGGAATGATTATTATTAATAGCCTATTTGTCTTTAGTCTTAAGGTAATGTCAATTGTTTCAATTAAATTTCGTTTTGACTGTACAAAATCTGCTATTTTGCGTATCTGGTATTTTGCATAACTGGTATTTTGCGAATCTGGTGTTTTGAGAGTCTGGTATATTGCGAATCTGATATTTAGCGATTCTGGTATTATGCGATTAAGCGGCTCACACTTATAGGGATTATCGGAACTCTCGGTGACTTTTATAGTATTGTGTGTAACAATTAAAAAGAGATTTGACAATAGTAATTATTTATCATAAAAAATAATTTATTTGATTTTTATTGAACAAAGTTTAAATTGTAATATATAATCAACAAAGCTAACGTTATTTTTTAAGTCTTTTTCCAAAATAACAAACTTACCAGAATATAAAAGCTCAACCAGATATAGTAGGTATAATGACTAGTGATCTAGAACCAAATATAGAAGATGCTATCGGTATTATATAATAATAAATATAAAAAATAAAAAAAATAGGAACCTAAAATTGAAGCTATGTAAGTTACACCTTGCATTTAATTTTTTCAGAATAATGGATCAACCGTCGAATTCTAGAATAGAACATGAAATAGAAGAGATTTTGGGGACAATGGAGTCTCCAAGAGATATACTTCCATATGAGGAGAATCTATTTACGGACCAGGACTTATATGGCATGTTGATGGGAGAAACTTTAGAAGATGATTGGTTAGATTTGGCTGAGGAAGAGGTAGCTACTACAGAAAATGAGGAACCAGTACGAGACGCGGAACTACTTCAAGAAGCTACCTGGACCATGGGTAATCCGGCCCTTGAAAATATAATACCGTTTACTGGCAACCCTGGCCTTAAAAAAGATATGCCTGGAACCGATCCAATCGATTTTTTAAATTTGTTATTCAACAATCATTTCTATGAACTGATAATAACGCGTACAAATGCGAATGGGGAACACCTAAAAGCCACGAGTACAAGGCAATCAAGATTTAAAAGGTGGAAACCAATAGCTTTGCCAGAATTCCAAACATTTATTGGCATTATTTTCCTAATGGGAATAATAAAATTAAATCGACTGACCGATTATTGGAAAAAACATTATTTATTTGATTTTAAATTAAAAGACTACATGTCTAGAAACAGATTTTTCATGATTTTAAGAGCGTTGAATGTTCAAAATGTTCCAGGCAATGAAAGCATTAAAAAGGTATGCTCATTAATTGAAGTATTTAATAAAACAATGGAGGAAATATATTATCCAAGTAAAGAGTTGACAGTGGATGAATCTCTGATATTATGGACAGGTCGATTACGATTTCGTCAATATATTAAAAACAAAGTTCACAAATATGGCATAAAATTATATATGTTAGCCGAAAATAACGGTATCTGCATGAAAATACATTTGTATGCTGGGGCTCAGGATGTTGTAGTGGGTGGTCGTGATCACGTAAAAAAGTATTACGTTTACTAACGCAAAAGTATTTAAATGTTGGCCATTCTATATATGAGGGGTATAGAATCAAAGGCAGCTATATCCACAACAAGTCATTTTTTAAACTGTGAATGCCATCTTATTCTTCATACTAATCCACATAAGTTTACAAAATTGTTTGGTACCTAAAACAGCTAAATCCCAGCCAAATTCCCGTTTAAAGAATCGGTTTAGAATCAAAGTCAGCTAAATCCACAGGGTTTGGAAACGAACACAGCTAGAATTGAGCTCGGCCAATCACAGGCATCCATTTTCGTAATGACAAGATGACGGATTTCATACTAAACCGTGTTTGCGTGGGTGTGATTTTTATCGAAATTAAATAGGATTTTGCATAGTTTTCTTACTAAAAACGTGTTATACGACTAGTTAAACGTGTAATGGAAGTGCCTGTAGTAGAAGCATTGCCAGGGAAAGGCAGAAAGCGCAAAAGACAGCCGGAGAAATGGAAGGCGAACAAAGAAAAAATTGACAGGTAAGCCTAGTCTAGTGATGTACTTAATCCGATGGAGTTCGATAGAATTTTTAACAAAAGATACAATTTTTTAAAGAATAGATGGAAGAGGTATATATTCTAGGTTTAACATTATCTATAAGTTTAATGTTGTTCAGTTCGATTTCTATCAATGGATGGGTCCATTCCATTAAGGGTCCCGGGGGTTTTAGTGTATTGGAATTTAGGCGATAAGCTGAAAACCTATAACTAAAGTACGTTCAGCCTGAAGCGATCGCTCTATGTACCTGCTGCCTAGGCGCGTGCCGGCGCTTGTCAAAGGAAGCCGTCGCCGCGACACGTTCTGAACGAATATACTTTAGCAATAAAATGTCCTTCAAAACTTTGTCAGACGTCGCATAAACTATCTATTATGAGATCGGTGACGCTCTGTCCACACCGTAAGAGATATAGGCGTCGCTATTTGTTTTGCAAGTATTTCATCTTAATGAAAATTGAATAGGCTAAAACAGTAATGGTTACGTTTGTTTTGTTTCACAGGTACTCGTCGCCATCTTTGCCTGAAAACATAACCTGCAATCATAACACCAAATCATTTGCGTGTAAACAAAATTGAAAATACTAGATCTAGTGCATTTTCACAGATCGTTTTACTCAAAACCCAACAAACAACATCAAGATGCGTTAATATTGAAGTGCTGTTCGGTAAAGAAAACAGCCAGAAAACGGCCTGTAAAAAACGTAAGAAAAAGCAGAGCTTTTTCGATAAAATATGCAATTTACGCAAAATCACTTAAGAAAGCCATTCCAGTTTGCCAGAAAGTATTTCTAAATACACTTGGGATAACGAAGTATCGTGTTCAGTTCGTCATGCAAAACTTCTTTGAATCTGGTCAGGTTCCTACAGAGAAAAGAGGCGGTGACCGTAAGAAACAAAAGTTTGCAGCACAAAGACAATCAGTTCACAGTTTTTTAAAGTCTTTGAATTGCGTTGAAGCACATTATTGCAGAGGATCATCGCAGCAACGTAAATACCTACCTAGTGAGCTCAATATTAAAAAAATATATAAACTTTTTAAACAAGCACATCCAAACAGCCCAGTCAAATCATCTTACTTTAGATCTATCTTTAATCAGGATTTTAATCTTGGTTTTGGGAGTCCAAGGACGGATGTGTGCTCGAAATGCCTTGAACTTCAAGAAAAATTGAAAAACGAAAATGATACATCGAAGAAAAACCTACTGATGGTGGAGAAAAGGATACACAATTTAAGAGCACAAGCATTTTTTAAACTACTAAGGGAAAAAGAAGGGCAAATGATTACATTCTCATTCGATTGCCAAAAGAATTTAGCACTTCCGAAAGTGCCCGACCAGAGCTGTTATTACAGCAGGCAGCTGTATTTGTATAATTTTTCAATAGTCCAAGGATCATCGAAAGATCCTTTAAATAAAAACACTACATATGCATACATCTGGACAGAAAATGAATATGCTAAAGGTTCAAACCAAATTGCTTCCGCTGTATATGATAGGCTCAACAAAACTGACCTAACTGGTGTAACCCACGTCCGTTTAGTGGCAGACGGATGTGCTGGCCAAAATAAAAATTATATAATGATTTCCATGTGCATGCGATGGCTTTTAGAAAACCGTCATGTACAAAAAATGGAACTAGTGTTTCCCATCACAGGCCATTCTTTCATGCCTCCTGATAGAGTTTTCGGGAATATTGAAAAACAAATCCGAAAACTTGAGGTAATCACATCGCCAGAAGAGTACATCGCTGTAATCAGTGAACACTCTACAGTCACGAGACTACGAGATATACCCGTGCTTGACTGGAAAAGTTCAATAAATAGTATTGTTAAAACACCGGCTCAAATTCACTTCAAGATTTCTCAGTGCAAAAGATTTATTCTTCGAAGATCCAAAAAACAAGGAAGTGTGTTGGTACGTGGTGAATTATATTACAATTCTGACACGGGAAACCCCAAAAGTTTGTGTAAACCAGGCAAAAAAGCTGAGGATATACGACCAACAATAATTCCTAGCGGCATACAAGTGAATTCATTAAAGTTGCGAGATGTCAGAAACTTGCTTCAAAAACACTACGGTGACTCTTGGAAAAATCTGGCACATTTAAGATATTTTCACGCCGTATTGAATAATTTAGACGAAGATGAGCTGCGGCTATTAGAAGAAAGGGGAGTTGAAGAGAACGATACTGTAGAAGATCTATGTGAAGTTCAAGAAGAAGGAGATAATTTAAGAATATAAAATTTAATTCATAATAAAAATGTTCTTTTATTTACTCAACAAGCTGACCCGGCAGACGTCGTCTTGTCCAGTAATCAATCCAACACCTACGCTACACCTACCCTATACCTGCCCTACACCTACCTTACCCCCTATGTGTTATTCTGGGTCTTCAGCTACCTACATAGGTACCAAATTTCATCGTAATCTGTTCAGTAGTTTTTGCGTGAAAGAGTAACAAACATCCATCCATCCACACACACAAACTTTTCCTTTATAATATTAATAGGATTATTAAAATTCGGTATCAATTTTTAAGCAATCGACGTGATAATGACGAATGCATATTTTCATTTCATTTTGTATAGAAAATCCTTAGATAAAGTTTAAATGCACATCACTATTCCTGTGACGTCATCACCAAAGAGTTGGTATCAAAAACAGCTATATGTAAACAATTTTTATGCAAGCGTTGATATGGCCAACGAATTATTAAATAATAACACATATTTAACCGGCACTTTAAGGCAAAATAAAAATCCCAAAGATTTAATTAATACTAAATTACAAAAAAATGAAGCATGTGTTATGCATAACGATAAAAACGTAACGGTGAAAAAAATAAGAGGGAGGTCTGTTTCGTGAGTTCTGAACACAATAGTGACTACATAATTTCAAAAAATAAATACGGAAACGATTCATTAAAACCTAAAGTGCAGGTTAAATACAATAAATTTATGAGATCAGTTGACAAGCATGACCAAATGTTAAATTATTATTGTGCAGAACATAAAACGTTAAGGTGGTATAAAAAAGTAATTATCCACATCATGCAGATGCAGTTATTAAATTCTTTTTTCCTTTATAATTTAAATAGAGAAAGGAAGACAAGTTTGTATGATTTTAAATTACGAGTAATTGAATACCTGTTACCCAATAAATCAGAGATCATTCGACCGTCAGTTCCGGGTAGAATTCATTTGCCGGCACATTTACCCAAAAGAAATGGCATAACGATGAGAAAACGATGCAGGTTCTGCTTTAATGTCCACAAAAAAAGAGTCGAAGTTTTGTTTGGCTGTCCGGACTGTCCAGGTTTTCCTGGATTATGCCTGGAATGTTTTAGAGCATTTCACAAATACTGATCGTTATTGATTTGAGGTAGAATAATTGCTGATATATGATAAGATCTATTCAACTATATACAATTAATGATCACTATGATTAATCGGTTCTAACATGTAAAACAACAGCTCAATAATTAAAGTAAGTAATTATGTTGTTCCTATGAAACCAAATCCTTAATTACCTATAATAATCAGTCAAATAAGCAGTCTTTAATTACGAAAATCAACAATAGACATACATATTAAAACATATTAAAATATTGTATATTTTAATATGTAATAAATCTTTAAAAACTTAAATACTTCTTTCATTTACCCCTGATTATAACCTTTTCTTACACACATACCCATAATGTATTAATTAAATTATTTTTTAAGTATTTCGATAATATTTTGCATAATAACATATCTTTGAGTAATGTTAAATCGACGTAATTCATTGGACACAAATTGCCCAAAATATTTGCAGCCGTGCATATCCGCAACTGTTATAGTCTGTTCCGTCTGCTTTTCTGTGCACGTTGCACTATCCTTTGTTGCATTCTTCCTAGTATCCCTTACATAATTTGTTCCACTGTCAACTTCCCAGGACTGCGAGTTCTCCTCAAATAACTGGTCATCCTCGCACTGTGTCTCTTGTTCCGTTTCCGGAATATATTTCCGTTTTCTAATTTCTGAAAAAAAAAACATACCGGGAGGCCCATTCAGAACGGTCAATATGGAAAAGTCTAAAACTGTAAGATACCTATACTAAGATCTGTTCTTAGAAACAATGACATTGATTTTCTATGTATAATATGTATTTATTTACAAAAAAAAAATAGTATATGTATGTATATCCGTTGTCTAGTAGGTACCCATAATACAAGCCTGTAAAAGAGCTTACTTTGGGACTAAATGGCGCTGTAGTGTGATGTGTCTGTACCAGTGTACCTAGCGATTGACCATGCCCTGCGTGGTAACGAATTCATTAAAAAAATTGATCTATATTAGTTCTATCGAGATATGTATAACACGCAATTTGTTCCGTTTTAGTTTTTACAAAAAATTACTTCTTCTATAACAGTTACTCAGCGATGTACTTTTCATTACGCACTTTAAAAAAACAAAATCTAGACAGGCGATAAGGTCTACATTAACTCTAACTACTTATAAAATTATTTACATTAAGTTAAAAAAGACAATTGAAAGAAGTAATTTTTTGTAAACACTAAAACGGAACAAATTGCCTGTTATACATAATATCTCGAGAATATAGATCAAATTATTTAATGAATTTGTTACCATGCAGGCCCTGGTCAATCGCTAGGTACAGACACATTATAGTGTGAATGTCGCTTTCTGGGAATCAAACCTAACACTCTAAGCCGGAAATGTATAAAAATAATCACTTGTATTTTTATGTCACCAATTTGATATAAAAAACGAATATTCTTTGATTATCGACCCAAATGTTTACAACTCCTGGTAAAAATCTGTAACTTACCTTCCATTTCCTATTAGACACGTAGATAGTCACTTTAAAACACACTAAACCAATTAATGGAACAAAACACACGGTAACAGGTCTCACGTTGTTTATTTATACTTGAAACTACTTAAAATAGTATCAAAAACATTACCGGGGTCCAACGACGCGCTAGGTGCGTCACCATTCAGGAGGGCCAATGACGCGACTAGCGCGTCATTAAATTTTATATGGGGCCGAGGCGAATAGGTTCGAAAAATGAAGGTGGCAACGAATCGGTTACGGGCACCACTTTAGTTTGATTCATGTCACTTCCCAAATCTACATGAATTGTTAGTAATTGTTTGAATGGAGCAGGGCATGCGTAAAATGTACCATCCACAAAATAATTACCACTTTTCAATAGACCTCTATTTTCTTCTCTACAAAAAATTAAAATCCTTTCGCCGTCATTGTAGTCCGCAAGCAAAAAATTCCGGAACGGTAAAGGTACTTCAACATCTTGAACTCTCTTCGAACAGACTCGCGGCACGTTTAAAACTTTGTTTCGGTGTCTGTACAGTGAAGACTTCTTTTCACTATACTCTGGTAATGGTTTACCAAGTAAATGTACGCCTTGGTCCTTCAAAGAGATTATCGCGCTATTGAATGTTTTAGGAACACTTACTTTGCCTTGTGCAGCTTCTTCAAAGCATTTATTTATACTAACATTAATCGTAGATTGAATTTCATCCGGGACACAGCCAGTACTGTGACGAACTGATTTTTTAACTTCCTTAACCTTTAATAACATTAGGAACATTAATATAACGACCATTAGATAAACGTAGCTAAAATTATTACTAAAATTCTAAAGCAACTACGTAAAGTACTGGCAACTTACTGGCGATACTGTTAGCGACCCTTGGCATTTAGTTTTATGGCGTTTGTTACATTTCCACAATGTATTATTATTTTTATAGACTATGTGTTTAGTATATTCATATCCCATATGCAATAATACAATACCCTTCCCACTTTTTATAAACTCAATGAATAAAATTATTCTATTAAATTATTATTACTACAAAATTATTCAGTCAACGAATCAATAACGCAATGATAATAATAATGACAGTTGTCACTCAATATGTTCAAAAGAGGTTTTATCTAAAGAGGAAATATGTAAATATAGTTTTCATGTGCAGGCCGTCATAAGAAGCCAATGCAGCGTTTTTTAATCGCTGAGCCGCGCTGTCCTCAATGGAAATAGTGGGAGACTCTGTCCCAGTATTTCCATTAATGGAAATACATAATGGAAATAGTGGGATACACCGTTTTTTTTCTCCTATGATTTTCTATGAATTTATGAAATTAATCGTGACATCCTTGTACACAATTGTGGATGTAGATATTCTATTTTCATTTCTTGCAATAAAAAAATTGACAAGAGTGTCTATGAGTAAATTATTTAATTAAATAATATTAATTAAAGTAGACATTCTATTCCAAATTATGCCAGACATTCATTAAAGTTGTGTTTTGTAACATAAGTCATGACTTTATTTCAGGTAATCATTTGAGTGATCATAGCTACTGTTTAGCAAACATTGATGTTGACATTGAGATGGCCATCTGCTTCTGTTGTAGAAGGTTAGTTGATTAGCAAAATTTTTAAAATATTTTTCACAATTTCTCTCCAGTGATAGAATAAGGGGATTGGCACTATGCTGTGACAGAACCACACGCGTGATTGCGGGAACACAAATCTATCTCTCTCTGTATTAGAATAACAATAAAATGTGAGAGGGCACATGTTCCCCGCATCTGTGTGAACACCGCATGTTAGACTATGTGTGTTTTCTATATCCTTGACACATATTTTTGATGAGTTTGTCTCTCTAACCTATCAGAATTAAAAATTATGAGATTAAATTCAAGTGCTTATGTAATTATTTCACTTCGATGAACTTGTTAACAATGCTAAATTTTCCACTCTAATCCAATTTTATAAAAATGTCCTACAGGAGATCATATGTATGCTGCATCAACATCTTCTGCCCCTATACATCATGAACAACCAATGGAAATTGACGTAACAGGTAAATTGTACTATTGCTATTCATAAATTTTATTGTTTTTAAATTGTAATTCTTGTTCAGTAACAGAATAGAATAGTTTTCAAAGGCTATGGAAGTAATATATATATATATATATATATATATATATATATATATATATATTTATATAAATAGTAATATATATAGTATATTTTTTATTATAGAAACAACTGTGGACTTCAAAAATGTGGATGCGAGGCATGTGGTAAAGAAAATAAAACCCTCAATAAAATTACCTATGATTCTCTAATTAAGCAGTCAAAATCAAATATGTGTAACATTAAAACAACATTTACACATTCTAAATACCCACTAGGTACATAACACTTTTCCCCTTCAAATTATGACAATAGGTAAATGACAAACTTAATTCTATTACATCATATAAACATATTACACCATACATATTACATCATACAAAAGATTACCACTAAGATAGTTGGACTAGTTTTACTAATTACATTTTTTTCAGTAACTCCTGACAGCGTATAGCAGCCTTCCTGCGTACGCGAGGAGTATTATCCGCGGATGGCGTGGACCGCGGGCTTAACGGCTGAAACTGCGGCTTAATACCCGTATCTTCTCCCACACTATCAAAGAACTCGTCCTTGTCAGGTGACAAGGACGAATCTGTCCTAATAACTTGAGATTCTGTCAACTCCGCGTCCTTCGCCTTCTCCCTACATAGGTCTGATGGAGTCGTAGTGACATTAAGTGCCCTACTTAAGGAGTGACGTGATTTGCGTATTTGGTCGATATGTCGTTTGTGCATATGTCCATCCAAAGTTTTAACTGTGTATGACACGGGACCTGTACGCTCCGAGACCACGCCCTCAGTCCATTTGCGACTGGATTTTGAGTAGTCCCGTAACATAATGGGCTCATTGCGCTCAAGCACTCGCAGCGGGCGCGAGCTGCTCTGCTCGCGCCGCAACTGATCCGTGCGAATGCGCTCTGCGGTGTCCGGCCTCAGCAAATCAAGTCGTCCGCGTAGCCGTCGACCGAGTAGTGCGACAGCCGGCTCGCGCCCTGTCGTACTTTGCTCTGTGTTACGATATGTAAACAAAAATCTATTTAACGCGGAATGAACATCTACTTTTTCTAGTAATGCTTTTTTAAGTACCCGTTTGACCGACCGTACCGCATTTTCTGCAGCTCCGTTGCTAGCAGGGTGGTACGGTGGTATTAAAGTATGTTTAATACCGTTGCGTTCTAAATATCGGGCAAACTCAGACGATGTAAAAGGTGGCCCATTGTCACTTACTAATCGTTTTGGTAAGCCGAATTGAGCAAATAACCGTCGCAAACAGTTTATGACAATTGTTGCTGACGTAGTATTAACTTTATCCACCTCAATCCATTTAGAGTGAGCGTCAATAGTTACAAGGAAATAATTATTATTAAACGGTCCCAGAAAATCTAGATGCAGGCGCGACCACGGCTCGGCCGGCCAGGGCCATGAGTGCAGCGGCGAGGCGGGGGGCGCGGGCCGCAGCTCCCTGCACGCCGCGCACTCGCGCGCCACGCGCTCGGTATCTATATCTATGTTTTCCCACCATACATAATTACGCGCGATTTGTTTCATTTTAACGATTCCCGGATGGCCGTCATGAATTTCATTCAACACTAATTCTCTTAATGATTTAGGTACGACAATTCGATAGCCCCATATTATACAACCCTGATCACTATGCAAGTTATCCCTTTTATCGTAATACATGTTTTCAATTTTATTTGTATGTTGGCCATCCGAACATAATAAATCCATAAATTTTACTCAATAATGCATCCTTCCTAGTTTCTGTTTTTATTTCTTTAAAACTGATCGGAAAGTTTAGTTGCGCGTAATTTAAATAGCTACAGTCTTTGCCTTTATCTCTTAATTGACCTTTATTCAACTCTAGAGGAAGGCGAGAGAGAGCGTCAGCAAAACAATTTTTTGACGATGTAACAAATTCGATATCGAAATTATAAGCTGCTAACTTAACTGCATACCGCTGTAAGCGACTAGCAGCGGTCACAGGAATCCCTTTATTTCTACCGAAAATATAACTTAATGGGCGGTGATCACTACGCAATGTGAAATGCCTACCATAAACGTATTGGTGATGTTTAGTGACTCCGAATATAATGGCTAACGCTTCTTTATCTAGCTGCGAATAGTTAACTTCAGCCGAGTTAAGCGTTCGTGAAGCACAACAGACTGGCCGCTCATAGCCATCCGCAGACCGCTGCGCCCACGCCATAAGCACTGCTATCTACTGATAGTATTAACGGAAGACTTGAATCGTAATGAGCTAAAACAGGAGCACTGCTTAACACTTTTTTAATCTTTATAAAGGCCCTACTGCATACATCTGACCATTCCCACTTTACATTTTTCTTCAACAAGTCATACAAAGGTTTTAGAATATCACTCATATTAACACAAAACTTAGAATAAAAGTTTACAAGTCCCATAAAGCTTTTTAGCTGTGTAATATTGGTAGGTTCGGGTGCTGCAACAATGGCATTTATCTTTTTATCATCCGTATGCAGTCCGAATTTATCAATTTTATAACCCAGATAGGTAACACTATTTTTGAAAAACTGACATTTGGAGAAATTTATTCTTAACCCGTTTTCTTTGAGTCTTTGCAATACAGCTTTCAAATTGGTTAAGTGAGTAGATCTATCTTTCCCAGTAACACAAATGTCGTCAGCAAAAACAACCGTTGACGGCAATCCACTTAACGTTTCCTCCATAATCTTTTGAAAGTTTTCTGGTATGCATTTAATACCGAATGGTACTCTCTTATATACAAAAGTACCTACGTGAGTTGTGATCGCTGTCATCGGTTGGGAGTCTTTATGTAAAATACACTGTTGGAAAGCATTTGAAAGGTCCAACTTGGTGTACTGTTCACCCCCTCCTAATATTACGAATAGGTCCTCGATCCGTGGCAACGGGTAATGGTAATCTTTTAAGAGAGGATTGATTGTTACTTTGTAATCACCGCATAATCTAATACTACCATTAGCTTTAACTACCGGTACTATAGGAGTACCATAGTCGGATCGTTCTACCTTATATATTACTCCTTCCCGCTGCAACCGATCGAGCTCCTCCTCCACAGGCTGGCGCAAGGCCAAAGGTAATGAACGCGCTTTCACAAATATAGGCGTATCATCTTTTAAAAAAAATCTAAACTTTGTTCTAAACGTGCCCAAACCCTCGGCAAATACTTCTGGAAACTGATCACGTAATGATGACGCCATCGAGTCGTCACCGTTGTCTGTTAAACTATAACATTCCACTATCGCCAATTTTAATTGTTTTATCCATGTACGACCCATTAGTGGAGGTCCCCCATTTTCAATAATAAACAAGCTAAGTTTAGCGTAATGTTTACCGCAGACAACGTTCACAACAATGTACCCGAGCGTCTCGATCACGTCACCCGTGTATGACTTTAAAGATAACATTTTGTTTTCTATAGGAATATTTGAAAAGTTATTGTCATAATATTTTTTTGAAATCACGGAAATTTTACTTCCAGTGTCAATCTCAAATCTACATTTAATATTTTCAACAACTAAGTTAGCATAATAAGGCCCGTCGCCGTCATTTTTCACCACAAGGTTATAAAAATTACAGTTATCATCGTCCGTGTCAGACTCATTTAAAAAAAACTGACCTTTGAATCCTTTTGCACTCCTATTTTTTTTACACACTGCCTTTAAATGGCCTTTTTCACCACACGAATCACAGCTATATTGTTTAAACCGACACTTGCCATCCGTATGGCCCGATTTACCGCATCGCGAGCATGGGCGCTGTCCGCGGCCGTAACCTGCGCCGCTGCCACCGGCGCCGCTCCCGCCACCGCGCGAGCCGCCTGCGCCCGCGCCGATCCGATGCAAGCCGTCATCATCCTGCTGTGGCGCGCTGCTGGTGCGCACGCTGGCCGAAGCGCTCGAAGCACACGCCGTAGCCGCATGCCGCTCCGCCGCCTCCAGCGCCAACGCCAGTTCCACAGAACGCTTGTAGTCGATACTACGTTCTGCGAAGATCCTAGATCTCATGTCTTCATCGACTAGCCCAGAAACAAATTGATCTCGCAAACACACTTCTAAACAAGCGCCGAAATTGCAAGTTTTTGCTAAATGTTTTAATGCTTGAAGGTACTCACGAACATTTTCGCCTTGCCGTTGTGTTCTTTGTCGAAAAATATGCCTCTCGGCTATTTCCGACCTGTCCGGTTCCAAGTGTTCCTTCACTAATGCGACTAATTGATCATACGTTTTGGACTCGGGAGTTTCTGGAGAGCACAAGTCGCACATCAATTCGTAACACTCCGCGCCGACTACCGTCACTAAGGTGGCTACTTTTAACGCGTCCGCGATACCGTTCAATGTAATAAATTGATTTACACGCCTCACATAAGCATCCCAATTGCTATTTCCTAAATTATAGGGTTCTATACGTCCGATAGGCATTTTTAAGTATTATTTGCACACGCGTGGGTAACGTTAAATCCTCGTCGCCAGTGATATGTATTAGGGCACGTCAATGAAACACGGCGGTTCAATGCACACTGATTTATTCTAAATACCCACTAGGTACATAACAATTATTTTAGCCCAGAGCCGTGAAAGAAACAAAACGATCTGCCATATAAAAAAAATGAAGAAACTTACTAACAGTGAATACAAGAAAGGGAAGACTTTTGATGAGAGATTTAACAGTGCTAATGATTTATGCCAAGATGGAACATTTCGCAGAAATATAAGCAAGCTTAATAAACCTGCACAAAACTTTTTAAATATGCAGCTAAAATTAGCAGGCAAGAAAAAGAAAGCTGTGCGGTTCACCGCTGATGAGAAATTGTTGTCATTATCATTAATGAAGGAAAGGTCTAAAGGATACCGACTGTTTCAGAATTTTTTTACATTGTCTAGTAAAAGGACATTAAATCGTCTTGCTGAGAAGATCACTTTTAACCCTGGCTTAAATGAAAATGTTTTCCTACTATTAGAAAAGAAAGCCCTTAAGTGGGATAATAAAAAGTAGAGATGGGTTGGACTAGGTAAATCACGGACTACCGCAGTGGTGGGTCGTGACCTCTCGCTGCCAACCGTTGTGTCATCTATGGTCCGCAGCGAGACGTCTTGGAACGCGGTCGCATCCTTTTGCGAGGACGTCATCTCGCAGAAGGAGGCGGCGGAACGACGCAGGGAGGATGACTCCCTTGCTGATCTGCTTCGTCGCCGGCGAAATGGGCGGCGTCGGCGCGACCATCTGCGCCTGATGCCGCCCTAATAGTGGGGCCGCGGGTGGGGGTTGACGGGGCCTTTCCCCCCCACTCGTAGCCTTCCGCGACGTCGGCGTCCTGCAGTGTACCCCAGGACGCCGCAGGAGTAGGAGTGCCCGGCATCTCGCCGCGCCGGGCGCTGCCACTGATTTGGATCCGACTTCCGTAGCATAAGGACAAACCTGGTTTATTTGTGCTATGATTATTTGTAAATTGTATGTTTTAATGATTCGATAATAAATAAAAAAAAAAACGGAAACATGTACTTTTAGCAGCGTTTGAAAAGATCCAAAAAGCCAAATACATCCGCACAATTACTACACTAAAAGTACCCGGTAAAACGAGAGAGTGGAGACGTAATAACCTTGAAGTCATATCTGGCAAACAGGGAGGCCTTAGAGCTTTTAGCCATTGACCATGATTTGAATATAGAAAAAAGTTTGAAAGATATAATATTGAATGAGTCTATTTGGATTTTAATACAGGACATTTTAAAGATACTAGAACCTATCAGCGAAAAACTATCATTATCCGAATCAGATAACTGTCTTCTGTCAGACGTTCCTAAAATATTTAAAAAACTATTAGAGACGTTGTCTCAAGAAGTTGAATCGAATTTGGTAGTAGATGTAACAGAAAGAGAATTCATAATATCAGCGATAGAAAAACGAAGAGACTTCTGTATCCAGCCCATACATTTAGCAGCAAACGCTTTAGATCCGCGATATAGGGGTTAAAGTCTACAACCCGGTGATATCCCTTTAACAATGACTTTCATTTCTCAGGCAGCTGTTTTTTAGAATAGGCGAAGTTATGGCCAATGTGGCTAATTTTCAAACAATAACTGGTTACTATGGAGAATCAGACGCCATATGGGCCCCTGTTAAACTGATAGAGCCTAGAGTTTGGTGGCAGACATTTGCTCCAAAGCAAGTTATTCAACCGATCGCTATCCGAATCTTAAGCGTTCCACCTTCGTCGGCTGCAAGTGAGCGCAATTGGAGTTTATTCAGTATCACACATTCTTTGCGACGCAATCGCTTGCAGAAGCAAAGGGTAGAGAAACTTGTTTTCGTCAGGTCAAATCTCCGTCTGTTTGCTGAAAGTAAACGTGCTCCTGCAATGTATAATTTAAGCTCAGACTTTGAAGAAGAATGTGAAAACGTTGAATTTATAGACGCCACGGAGCCCGCCCGAGACACCTTTGATTATGATGATGGCAGTATGGAAAATGATCCCTTAATACTATAATTAGAATTTGAAAACAACTTTACTACATTGTAAAATGATTAGAAATGTTAAATGATTAACACTATACTTAATTAGATTTTTTTTAAAAAAACCTACTTTGTAAAACGTTAAATATTTTAATAAATCATTACAAACTATTTTTTGTTTCAATTAGAAGATGTAGACTAGACTTTCATCAATCCCAAAAACTAAGAAAAACCTTTAAAAAGTACTAAAATATTACTAAAATCAAAATGACTGAAAATTACCATATCTGTCAGTCAATGACCCATTTTTGTCTGCTTTTGACCAATTTGACCGTAAATGACAGTCAGTCAAATTCAGTCACGTTAGTCATTTTCAACACTACCCACGACAGTCGTTGAGATTGCGCGCACCTTCTCTTAATTTGAACAAATCTACGGTTCATCGCATTATTTCGAAAGGCTTACATTTCCACCCCTATAAAATTGTTATTGTTCAAGAAACGAAGACTGATGATCCTGAAAAACTAGTCGAATTCTGCAGAAAAAAACTGTTTTAGGAGTTTCAATAACATCTGGTTCTTTGACGAATCGAATTTTCACATCACTGGTCACGTGAGTAAACAAAATTGCAGATACTGGGGTCACGTAAATAAACAAAATTGGAAAAAAGCTTTCTAATAAAAAATATTGATGTATTAAATAAAAAAGTAGTCTAGCTTGTGAAATTACTATTAATTTAAAGATTTTTTGTATTATTATTGCTTCAATATTGTTATAATAGGTTAAAATTCTCTTGTTTAAATTTATATTATCAAAATATTCGTGGTTTACGTACAAAAACCCACGATTTCTATAATCAATTATGTTCTGTTGACTACGATGCTATTATTCTTACCGAGACATGGCTCAATAGTAATGTTTTGAGTACAGAGATTTTTGACAATAGATACACCGTCTATAGAAGAGATAGGGAGGACTCTGGTTTTCATAACACTAAGGATGGTGGAGGTGTACTAATAGCAATTTCCAAGAAATTTAAATCAGAACGCATGTTAGAGTGGGAAAGCAAATGTGAAGATGTGTGGGTCACTCTTATTATACCTACAGCTACTGGTCTGCAACAATTTGCTTTATGTGCAGTCTATATGCCACCCCCTATACAGCGATCTCTGCTGGAACACTTTTTAGATCATTGTAATATAGTTTTTGACAAATCAGATAAGCATATTTGTATAATTGGCGACTTTAACCAGAGCACCGTTGATTGGAGCCGACTAAGCGACTCTACTTACTGTCAGTCGATACCTGCAGTAAGTCAGATTATTTTTTTGAGGATGTCCGAGGTCAGACTAATTCTTATGATCCGGACTTTTTTGGCTACAGAAATGCAAAACCAGTATAGCTACAACCGCCATTTTTACAATTATTATTTATGCGCTTTTATCGTGTAAATCACGGAAAGCGTAATGCATTTTATTAGATCTTATTAAAAAAAGGTTACCTGAATGGAGAGCAGTTGATTTTGAAAGGGCTTTGATTTTTGCATTAAAAGCAAGATTTCCTGCAGCTAAAATAAGCGGTTGCTATTTTAATTTTGTGAAATCATTGACTAAAAAAGCTAAATCTCTTGGCATGAATAAATCCATCCGCATGTCATTGATAATACAACTTACTTGCAAACTGCCGCTTTTGCTCGTAAATAAAATACAAGATGGTTGGAATTACATTATAGCAGAGAAGGGTGACAGTGAACCCGAAAATAAATTTAAGAATAACATAGAGAACTACTGGATGAAATTTTCAAGGGTGTGTGTTTGGAGAACGTCACTGCACATATAATGCGGTGGAATCTTGGAATAGAAAATTAAATAGAGTGGTACCAAAAGATGAAAACATTGTTCAATTTTTGCACATAGTAAAAGATGGTGATAAATTAAATGAATACTCAATAACAAATCATTCCCGAAAACGAGTAATAGCCCAAGTGCAAAAGGATGAGATGATCTTTGATGAACAAATAAAACTACTCCAAGGCGATGATACACCGGGACAATTCTTATTAAAGATGGCTCTTATATTAAGTTAAGCGTTCGCAGTTCGAAGGTCGACGTGTCATCTGGTTTTAAATAAAATCTTCATGCTGAAATTTTGTTACTGCTTGGTGGAAAACAAAAAAAAGAACGCTTCTAGTTCTTCTTCGGTGTCAAATATTATATGAAATTCTGGAAAAAAAATTACATAAATATGTATCCGCGAAGAAAGTTAATAGTTTATATAATATTACAAGGAATTTGTATGGCGAAAGTATTGAAAAATTATTTTACAACTTTCATGGAGCAAGACGCAAGACTTTCAATCTCGGAACAAGTATGTTATCGCTCCGTATGCCATATTTACGATTTATCTAGTTTGCAATGTAACAAAGTCTGTTTTATGTTTTTATTACAGTTGGGTTATTACAATGACTTCATTAATGGTTTCAATTTAATCAGTAAACAGGAACAAATTTTTTTTTAAACTCTCTTCCGTATTTTGTATGCGAACCAAGTGCGGAGAGGATTCGTATTTTAAGAAATTGTATGAAGTGCGGCAGGCTCAGCAATTACTATACAGATTTGTATACCTATATAAGTTTAAGCGACTTGTATTGTCACTACCATGACGTAAAACGTACAGTACTCCAAAAGTAATAATGCGCATAGAAATCTTCGGAAATCTTCGTCATTGTTCGGCAACGGTCGTATTACCCGAGCGTCGAAAGACGATATTTATATAGAGTGGTTAAGAGCAATTTCTCTATGCCTAATTTTATATATTATGTGTTTTGTGCTAAAACAGATTTGATTTACCTGTAACGAAATTTGATTCGATAATTCCATGTAAGTAAATAGCGAAAACGCTACAATCATTGTTGGAGTGATTAGTTTTCAAGTGTCTTACCGAAGTTGGTGTAATTATGGAGGAAAAGGTTTAAATAACATAAGGTTTTATTAGAAGGAGAAAAAAACGTTTTCAAATAGAGGTTTACATAAAATATAATCAAAATCTCAGTTCAAATTTGTTTACAGCACTAATCATTCCAGAAAAATAATACAATTATAAAAAAATTAATCAGAATCGAGGAAGACCTCTATTCCCGACATCGCAGATTCATCAGAAGTTTCATTATGCTCTTGTTCATTTACACTTTCCTCACTGCTATCACCTGTGTAAATAATCAGTTTATCGGAATAACTATCGATTCTTGGCTCAAATTTTCTATATTCATCTTCGCATTGAACCGCATGATCAGAAACTTTTTTCCATTCTTCTGGTCCTATTTTATTGATTTTTTCTAATATAGCATCTTTAACTGACGTCACAGTCATTGCAATATTTCTCTTGGCCACGTGTTGCTTTATTTGGGACCAAATATTTTCAATAGGGTTAAAATCGGGATGATATGGTGGCAATCGTATAATTTTATGCCCATGTTCCTCCATTATACGGTCAATGGCAAATTCTGTGTAATTTTCTTTGTATCTTTGTATAATTTTATACAAATCGGGTTTCAGTTTCTTTGGGTCATGCGGAATGTTGTGTTGTTGTAACCAAGCTGTCATTTGTGGTTTAGATGTGTTTGAGTTTGGTGGTTTCACAGACAGCTTATTATGATATGGGGCGTTGTCTATTACCAACACACTATTAGGAGGCAAGTTGGGAATCAATTGATTGCGTAGCCAAGTTTGATAACGTTCCGCGTTTATTTCTTTATGATAGTCACCTTCTGAGTCGACACATTTATGTAACATTAGAGCCCCTGGGACGAAGCCTTTTTCATTGCCTGCGTGTACAATAATTATTCGCTCTCCTTTGGAAATGGGTTGTTTGATACCTTTTTTGTTGCTATCTTGCCAAGTTTTACCCTTAGTATGTGATGTGTGCACATACGACTCGTCCATAAATACTATGTTTCTACCAGAACTCCTCAGCTGTTGTATTTCTCTGAGATATTTGATCCTTTTTAGGCGTATATCATGTTTTTCCATAAGTAATTGTCTGTTATTATCAGTTTTCAGAAACCTAAACCCCATGTCTTTCAAGATCAACCTTAAAGTCTCGGCACAGCCTTTGAAATTAATAGCTTCGATCAACTTTATTCTTAAATTATTTACAGTTGGGAGTTCTTTCAGCGTCAATTGAAAATTGTATATCATATTACGAATAACACAGTAGTCGAAATCATCAAGTACCAGCCGAAATCTACTTTTAGGTCTTCCTTTTTTCGGTGTAGAAAATTTCTTTGATTGATTATGTTTTTTTTCGTTTAAGATATTACTCAAAGTTCGTCGCGAAATTCCTGTAGCTTTTGTAACACGGTCTTGAATTTTTTTAAAATAACCATCATGGTCTCTGTTGAAAACATTGGCTTCATTTAAGAAATAAAGGTACACATTAAATACCATTTGCCGTGCTTGTGAATTAAGCGGTTTTCCACGTTTAAATTTATCCATTTTGGAAGAATTCGTCTGAAAGAAAATGGCATGGGCAGAGTTAGGTATATATTTTTTATGCATGTTTATCTATTTATTTAATTTAAATAAATCTCATTTTTTAAATGTTTTTCTAGTACTTAATATGTATTTAATGTAGGTATTTTATTTTTTTAATATTAAAAAAACGTGAAATATGTTATTTATTTTCCTTTTTTCAAAATATACTATTTAAATCTGAATAAGCTAATTAATGTTGAAATTATATTTACCAAGAAGGGTGTGTAATAGCAGCTCTATATATTTCCACAAATAGAGAACACGTGCAGTCACTACCAATATATAAAGACGACTGACAGACATTTCGCTGACCGGCGACAGCTGCCGAACGCCCGATTTGTTTTCGATTGTGCACACATGATATTGACTCCTATCTCTTTTAAACAAGGTGCAAAATGCAAATGCCTTGTTTAGGGCTCTTACGATTCCATGATTCGAGTGTTTCCGGGAATACGACAATTAGCGAAGATCTGCATGTGCATTATTAATTTGGGAGTACTGTACGTTGTAGTAAAATTATTTGTACCCAATGAATAATGAGTGATGAAATAATTATGTTTTTTTTTTTGTTATTTGGGGACATTCAATTTCGTTTGTTTTTTTACAACAATACAATTTGTTTTTTTTTAATACCGAGTAGTCGTGTTTTAATTTAAATCTATTCATTAAAAGTGGTAAACTGTTTAAATACCTAACTTAACTGCGTTTTTTTGTCGCAATAGAAGTTTTTTTTTTTTTTTTTGTGTCTAAATCTGCACCATGGCAATCTGTTGCACACAACAATAAGCCACTGTTTTGGCTGATATTTTTTTATCTGATTAGGGCTTTTAGCTTGGAGAGACACTTCTCAGATGAGTGTCTCATTCCATCCTGATGAATCTATCCTGAAGAGTTGGTACGCTATGTCTCTTTAGTCTTCGATATTGGAGACCTTGGTCTCCACTAAGTCGGACGGCCAGCTCATTTATGTGTTTTGATAGTCTATTCTGGTAGGCGTCACTATATTTTGCTATCTCCTGTTTGACAGTTGGTAGTTTTATATCAAGGTATATGATCTTGTTACCGATGTATTGGGGGATGTTAAAGATAGACCTCAGCGTTTTTGTTTGAAATCTTTCCAATATCTCTATGTTACTGTTGCTGGCAGTGCCCCAGAGTTGTATGCCATAAGTCCATATTGGTTTCAAGATGGCTTTGTAAACTAACAACTTGCTATGTCTGCTCATTTGTGAGTGGCGTCCAATTAGCCAGTACATATTACGCAGTTTTATATCTAGTTGCTTTCTCTTTGTCCAAATGTGTTTTTGCCATGTTAGCCTTCTGTCTAAGTGCATGCCTAAGTATTTTGCATTATCGTCTAACGGAATTTCCTCATTATTAAGTGTAACTGGTGGACATGTGTCTCTCCTGAGAGTGAAAGTAACGTGTGTTGACTTACTTTGATTTGCGTGAATTCTCCAAGTTTTAAGCCAGTCCTCTATTTTGTAAATGTGATGTTGTAGGTGTTCTGATGCAACTATTGGATTTGTGTGTGTGGATAGCACAGCTGTATCGTCTGCATATGTTGCGACCGTTGTCCTGTCTGTTGTTGGTAGGTCAGCAGTAAATATTATGTAGAGAATTGGGCCCAGTAAACTTCCCTGTGGTACTCCTGATTTAATCTCATACAAGTTTGAGAGTTCATCGTGCTGCTTAACTTCGAAACATCGTTTGCTGAGGTACGACTTTATTATGCGAAAAAATGAGTGATGGAGCATTTTTTTAAGTTTGTATAATAGGCCCTCATGCCATACTTTGTCAAAGGCCTGGCTAATATCCAAAAATACTGCTGAACAGTATTTCTTTTCCTCCAGTGCTCTACTTATAACGTCGACGATTCGGTGGACTTGCTCAATTGTTCCATGATTCTCCCGGAACCCAAATTGGTGATTGGGGATAATATCACTCAGGTGTACCTTCATCCTATTAATTAAGATTTTCTCGAGAAGTTTACCGAGTAAAGGTAGTAGACTTATAGGTCGATATGAAGCCACTTCATTAGGTGGTTTATTCGGTTTAAGTATCATTATGACTTGCGCTATTTTCCATTGTCCTGGAAAGTGGTTAAGTCTTAGGCAGGCATTGAAAATGTTAACGATTGCTACTATACCCTTTTTAGGCAGATGTTTCAACAGAACGCTGTCTATACTGTCGTATCCTGGCGATTTTCCATCCTTGAGGTGTTTAATTTCACGTGCTACTTCAGTAGCACTCGTGTGTTTCAATGGAAGACACATTTGCTCTGCACTTTCCAGATAGTTTTTTATTTCAGCGTTGTGCTCAGGCCTTAATTCAGGAAATGGTTGAAATACGCGAGTTAGGTGTTCAGCAAATATAGTAGCCTTCTCCAAGTTTGATCTTGCCCAGTTCCCATTCGTTTTTTTGATGGGGGGTATTTGACTACTGGGACGTTTTAATTTTTGAGTTGCCTTCCACAGTGAATAGTTAGTGTCTGAGCTTGATGTTAAGTTAGACAGGAAAGCTTGGAGGTTATTGTTGGTAAAACTTTTGATAAGGTCTTTTAGTTCGTTGGAAGATTTGTTGAACGCTGTTTTGTCTACCGGGTATCTAGTTCTGTGCCATATTTTTCTTAAATTACGACGTTCCAGTATTTTATCTCTGATGGTTTTTGGATATTCATTATGTGTTTGAGATATCTTTTTTCGCACTTTAGTGGAGATAGTTGCTGCTTCATGAATGACTTTATTTAGGTTTTCAATAGTCTTTTCTATGTCTTCAACAGTGTTTAATGTGCTTAAGAGCTTGATCCTCATTGTGATTTCGTCCTGATACATCTTCCAGTTAGTCTTTTTGTTGTGTAGTCTTCCTACCGGTTGCTCTAAGACCACTGTTGTGCTTAAGTTCAATATAACTGGGGTGTGGTCAGATGACAGATCCGTGCAGGTTTCAATTGTCATGTAGTTTCGACTTATATTTTTAGTAATATAGAAGTCGAGCAGATCAGGAATTTTATTTCGATCAGTTGGCCAGTATGTTGGTTCACGTGAGGTCATGCACTCGAGTCTTAAATTCTGTATTGTGCCATGTAGTTGCCTTCCACGGTATGTGATAAGACGAGAGCCCCAAAAAGTGTGTTTTGCGTTCCAGTCCCCACCGCAAATAAATCTGGTCCCAAGGGAAGAGAAGTACTTATTGTAGTCATCTTTAGTCAACCTGTGTCTGGGTGGACAGTACACAGAAGAAAAGGTTGTCTCGACTTTCTCGTTGACGACTACGTTTATTGACGTGGCTTGTATTTTATCCGATTGGTATTTTTCTTTTTCGTAATGTTTGATGTTATTTTTTATAATTACTGCAGTTCCACCATGACTATTTCCAGATGGGTGGTTTGTTGTGTATACTGAGTAATTTTGTAAATTGAAATGAGATTTTTCAGTGAATCTTGTTTCAGAAATTAATGCTATGTCAATTTTTTCTGTTTGGAGAAATGTTAGAAACTCTTGACGACGTTCC
This sequence comes from Herminia tarsipennalis, assembly GCA_945859575.2. Taxonomy (NCBI): domain Eukaryota; kingdom Metazoa; phylum Arthropoda; class Insecta; order Lepidoptera; family Erebidae; genus Herminia; species Herminia tarsipennalis. The sequence continues at coordinate 8,937,884 of OX243849.2, read as the reverse complement.
GTCAAGCCGTTGGCGTTCCAAATGACAATTCGGAGGGAATTAATCATTTGGTTACTAGGCTTGTGACAAGCTGGATCATACGGTCCATCATTTTGTCCATCATGCTCATCATGATTTGTTGAAATTTAGCGAACATTAGTTCAAGTCTGTCTGGAAGGTTTTCCGGTTCGGGTAAATTTTGAATAGGTGGTCGATCTTTTGTTGCATTTGCATAGCTTCTTTTTTCTTTGAGGTTAATCTGCATTGGATTTGATTTAATTGTTTCTTTTGCTGTTTGGATGTCTTTTACATACTGATTTTTTTGTGTAACGTTCGATTTGGTTTTTAATATTCTTTCCTTGTATTCTTTGTATTTTGTACATCCCTTATAGCTAGCTGGATGTCTTTCTTGACAGTTTGCACATGTCGCTTCTGTTTCTGGTGTTTTGGTACACGAAGAGGTCGGATGATCATTTCCACATTTTACACACCTAAATGGCCTAAAACATTGATTTTTGGTATGTCCAAACCTCTGACATCTTTTGCATTGCATTATTTCTTTTTTTTTATAAGGAGCTTCAAATGTCACTCTCATTTGGCTTAAATATCTTATATTGAATATTTCTTTATTGTTCTTATTTGGTTCTAAGTCCACAAAGAAGACTGGTAATGGTTCTTTGGTCGATTTATGTAAAACGTTTACTATTTGTCTAACATCATGTCCTTGTTCTTTTAGTTCTTGCTTTATTAGAGTAGTATCTTCGGTAGAGTGTAGCCCCCGTAATACAGCTCTGTATGCTCTATCACATTTTAATTTGTAGGTATAATGTGATATATTGTTTGCCATAAACTGCTCTCTGATAGTTTTGTAAGTATGAATATCATTTGGCATTAGCTTGATAATATGGCCAGATCTTAAAGTTGTCATTTTATATAATTCGCTGTCAACAATTTTATTTAGTGTAGCTTTTAATGCTATGACATCCATGACTCCTGTCACAAAAATTGGTTCAGGCTTTGGTATGTACTCATTAGTTTTAACAGGTTCTTCTGTTTCTTCACTGTTTAAGATATCATATTTGTTGTGTGTTGGTACAGTGTAGTTTGGTGCATTCTTTGATTTTTTTGTATTGTCACTTTGAATCGGACTTGTTTCCTTTCTCTTCTGTCGTTTAGCAGGTACTTTGTCGTTTTGCCACGGAGATAAATAGTTCTCCGCATTGTTTTCAGGGTCGGTTTCATTGCTTTCAGTTTGTTTGTCGCTAGATTTACTGACTGCGACAGATGGTAGGCTGTTACTGCGGTGTCTGATGAACAAAGTTTTGTTCAATTGTTGTTGGATCATATGTTTAGGATTATTTAAAGTTTTATTGATTTCATTCATTCTGTTCCCACGAGTAAGGACGATATCAATTGTCCCTTGAGGGGTGACGCCTATTCCCTCAAGAAGGCTCAATACAGCAACGTTAGCCGGGTCCGTTGAGGTTGGCGCTAGTAACTTGCTACCTGCAAGCCATTCATCCTCTGGCGCGTTTCCCACCTTAGGATTAGGGTGAATTTTTAGAGAGGCTTTCTACCTCACGGCACGGGCGGTCAAGCCAGTGCCCCCGATTCCAAAATTTGACCATAGAGTTGCGGGTTGAAGGGGTAATTTCCTACCCCTAAAAGACTTGCTTGTTAGGCAAGCTGAGTCGGGTTAGTAACCGCCGCCCGAGACTCGGCGTTGTTGCTCGTTTAGCACCACCCGGGGGAGACGTGTAGGGTGAATCTAGGAAAAGATGGTAAGTCCTACGGACGCGAGCAACTTCCCTCCCCCGCAATAGAAGTAATGGGATAAAAATTGAAAATATCGCTTGTCCCACTATTTTTATTTTGTATTTATAATAATTATAATTTTTTTTTTTTTTAATAGACGACTCCCGCATTAGGTTTTTATTATTAGGGTACAAGCCCTGTGTCGCGGGGGACTTTACAAACATACAAGTCACGGACACAATACACCCAGACTCGGAACAACAATTTGTGGATCACACAAAATGGTGTCCCGTGTAGGAATCGAACCCACTACCTCTTGCGTAGCAGTCAAACACACTCCCACCGCGCCACAGAGGCAGTCAATATTATTTCTATGGAAATAGTGGGATACACCCGATTTAACGCCTGCTATTTTTTTTTCCTATGGGGCTACCTTAAAAGTAAAGTTTGCAATCTATTGCCACCCAACCTGAATGTTTTGAAGCAAAGAATCACTGAAGAAATCAACTCTATTCCAAGAGCGATGCTCTAGCGAGTGGTTGAAAATTTTAGCTCCAGGTTTAAGGAGTGTGAACAAGTGTATGGTGCGCATTTGCAAACGGTTGTTTTTCAAAAATAAACTTTAATTTAACAAGAAATAAAATTATTTTTAACCCTACACTTGGCACCGTATCTAATAATTCTAAATAAAAAAATAATGTACAAATGTTTTAGTAGATTCCAATAAAAACGCATTAGATCTAGTTTATGAAATCCTTCTATTTAGTAGGAAAAATATTATTTATTACGTCTGGCAACGTTTAAAGTCAGTAGATCGTAAAATGGCGGAGCGTGCGCGTGCGACTACGAGTTATAAGGTAAGAATCGATTAAAATCCCATCTTAATGTCGATGTTACAATAAATATATGTGATAATTATTTGATGGATTATATATTGTTTTGTTTACGTAAAAGATTTCAATCGAATAATAATGTTTTTCTATCACAAATATTACTGCCAATATTCGTGTATCTGCAAATGCACATTGCCAAGATGTTATACTATGACCTAACTTTTGGAGTGTGCATTATAAGACACATTGCCAAACTTACAACATCAGAGTGTACGTTCTGCTGTGCGTATTTTCAGATACATTGCCAAGTACGTAACGTAATTGAAACCGTATTTAGATATCTGTATATAAGTGGTTTATTTACGTTTAAGGCCGGTACGAGAGCTCAAAGCATATTGGCGTTAGTCCCAAAACCAGGAACAAGATCGGATATTGAGAACAGCGATTCTTCGGATGGTGAAATAATTGAACCTGCTTCGGACCAAGACGATAGCTCGATTGCACCTTCGTTGCCGTCATCATTCGAAAATCTAAACATATTGTCGGAAAGTGAAGACAACTACAGAGAGGTTTAGTTAGTTCCAGCCGAAAATACAACGAAAATTACAAGGCATGTGAGTTCGTTGAGTAATTTGTCTACGTCTAGTGTTGCAGAATTTCCAACCAATGCAATAGTCCCGGCGACACCTTCCCCAATCTCTTCAATAGTCAATAGTTCTACACATATATAAAAGTCTAGCGGAAGTCATCACGCTGCTGAAGGAGACCGATCCTGACGACGTGCCTACGTTTATAGCGAAGGACCTGAGCAAGCTCCCTCCCGTCACCTTCGATCACGTCGACGTCACCAGCCTGCTGAAAGACATAGTCTATCTGAAGGCGAGCCTCGCGGATGTGCAGTGGAAGTATGATGCTTCCGAAGCCAACGAAGGAGATCTGCGCCAACAAGTCATCGAGTTGCGCAACGTTATTGGGTCATAAACAGAACACTAAAAAAAAACTGTGCTCGTTATAAAACTAAATCATAAAAACACTAAATATATTATTAATTTTGTAAAAAAAATGTAATTTAATGAATAAAGAACTAATTTACTATTTATTTTAGTTAATTCTCAAAAATAAAAAAAATAAAAAATGTATCCATTATATCCCTTTCCGTGGACTGTTTCCAGTCTACTATCATAAGTTTATGTACAAATTAAAAATATTCTCTGCGAAAAGTTTTAATGTTTTTATCATTACTTTTATTACCCCTATTATAAAGTTACATAAAAATAACATGATAAAAAATAAACTAAGTAATTATGCAAGTTATTACTTATAAACATCATGTTATCAGTTCTTGCGACCCCTTCCGTGGACTAACTAAAATAAAATTTTGATGCTGAATAAACGAAACGTAACACGACTTAATTTATTTTTGTTGGCAGTACTGTTTATCTGTCAGTTGACACTTGCAATTTAAAGTGGCGGTTTCGTTCTGTGTGAAAATCAAGTAAACTTTTGTATAAATAAGTGTTTCATTGTGATTTAGAGCAAAAATCGTTGCAACTTTTCTGTTAGTGTTATTTAAGTAAGTATTATCATGAAAAATGCTTCTTGCTATATTCTTAATGTGATATCGGCGGCCATTTATAAAAATCGCATGATTTCCTTACTAACCTCAAAATTTTGTATTTTGCATTGTATTTTATGATAAGTTTACCCTTCCGTGGACAAACTTTTCCGTGGACACTATGTCCACCGAAGGGTAAAGGTCCACGGAAGTGATTTTTATTTTGTGTAGTAAAATTATATGAAAATAAAAATATTTTGGATGTGTCTCAGCACATGTTTTTTTGCGTTTTTAGTAGGTATCTAACAAAATATTTGAATGTTTTATTCGTTTTTTTTTCCACACTGTTTGTCTGTTTAATATTATTTTTCGCCTCTAAAGTGCTAAATGGCAGGGTAGTGGGTAATTTACTGCTGTTGTGTAAGATTAAATGCAAATTGAATGCTGCTGCGCCCCGTTTAATTTATATGCAAGAAGCGGTGTTTATATGTAGGATTTTACTTTATTTCAGATAAAAATGCCGCGAACATCTGGAGCCAAGCTCCAATTAAGCGATGAACAGAAAAAGATTAGACGACGTGAGCAAAAAAAGACGAGTATGCGCCGAGCACGCCAAAAACTAAATGAGACGGAAAAGGAAGAAATACGTAAGCAGGATAGAGAGGAACCACAGGAAAAAGGAAAAGGGTGACATTAAATCTATTGATTCGTATACTCCACGAAGACAGCGCCAAATAAGAAAAATGTGGCGTGAAAAATCCAAGAAACGCCGGGATATGTTAAAAATGCAAAAAGCTACTGCTATACTTATGGAAAATAATACTCCGCCGTCGAGTCCTTCTTCATCATTTTCACGCATTGAAGTTGGGAGGGCAATTGCTGCTCGTAACAAAAAAAAAGTTAAAGGATGAAAATGAGGGTTTGAAGTTAAAAGTTTTAGAATTGCGAAAGAAAATGAAAAAGTACAGAATGCGTTTATGAAGACTGAAATAATACAAACGTAAAGTAGGTAATAATGATAAAGCTAGCAAAAATATATTAAAAAGAGACGTAAGGAAGGCAGTGCATGATTTTTTAATACAAGATGAGTATAGCAGGCTGACTGCTGGCAAAAACGAAACCATAACAAGAAAAGCAAACGCCAGATACGTTTACTGAATGACACTCTTTTAAACTTACACACTGTTTTTCAAAATCAAACAGGGATGAAAATTTCTTATCAAACATTTCGCAGATACGACAGTGACAATATGGTACGATCACTACAAAAGGCACAAATTATATCCTATGGGTCAGCTTCTGATGCTTCTAAGGCCATTTCCTGCAATAACACACTAAACCGTAACTGTTTAGAGCGGACATGCAAGCACTGCCAAAATAAAAAAATACATTTAATGATTTTAATGAAAACGATCTTATTACATACGAAAGATGGGTTATGAAAAATGTTAGCGCAATAATTAAAGGAAAAGAGAAACAATGTAAGAAATGTATTAAAGAGACAGTAAAGACTACAAAGATTTCTCTTGTACGTTTGTTTAACTCAAACTTACCGGTGTATATGCAGCATATGGCTAATGTAATTCATCAAGTTAGGTCAATCCAAAATATTAAACAACAATTATCTACCGCAGAAGGTTTATTACATATTGATTTTTCAGAGAATTATAACTGTAAATACAGTACAGAAGTACAATCTGCTCACTTTGGTGGATCGAAAAATCAGTTGTCTACACACATGTGTATACTACAACAATAACTTGCATTCTTCAGAGGCTGGTATTAAAACAACGTCAATGTGCACTATCTCTGAAAATTTACGACATGATCCAGTAATGATATGTGCACATCTTGGCCTATTTTGCATAGAATTAAGGAAATAAGTCCCAACTTGACAGATTTGCATATATTAAGTGACGGACCAACCACACAATATAGAAATAAATCTATGTTTTTTGGGCAAATAATTAGATAATGTAAACAATATTATATGGCACTACAGCGAAAAAGGGCATGGCAAGGGAGCCCCAGATGGTGTAGGTGGCTGTGTAAAAAGATTGTGGGATAATTCAGTGGCAATGGGTAAAGATGTGTCCAATTACGATGATCTTATGACTTGTTTAAAGGAAAATTGTAGAGGTATAGAGATTTATGGAATTGGTGATCCTAATATTCAAGAAATACAAGATATTATGGATCAGAGCTCAGTCAAAGCTTTTAGGGCCCCCGCGCACTAGGCAGCCTGGCTGCGGCAGCCAGGCTGCGGCAGCCAGTCAAACATATGACGTTGTACGGGAGCCCACGCACTAGGCAGCCACGAAATCTCGGCTGCGGCAGCCAATGAAACGCGCCTATATGCACGGCAGCCAGCTGGCTGCGCGCAGCCAGAACGTGTGTAGGCGAATGTATGTGGCTGCGGTCAGTCTCCGCGCACTAGTTGTAGCAGCCAGACGTATTTTGCGTTCCGAACTTTGATAAGATGACTTTCGATACCGAGAAATTTATTCGGGAAATTGAAAGCCGTAAAGCAATTTGGGATATAACATCGGAAGAATACAGTGATCGGGATTTAAAGAAAAGAAGATGGGAAGAAATCACGAACCAAATGTGCTCGGAAAGTTTATCAGAAAATGACAAAAAAGAATTTGGTAAGCATGTATTTTTATTATCTGGATTATACAGTATAATACAGGGTGATTCTGCAACACCAATCAATATTTTTGTAAAGTATCGCAGAATAACTATGTATTCGTTTCTTTTTTGGAGTACCAAAAAAGAACAATAACGTAAAACATTGAAGTGAAAATACCTAGTTAAGTATAACTAGGTATTTTCACTTCAATGTTTTATTTAGATAAATAGGTAGGCACTATTCTAATGCATATCGGTTTTGCCATTCTAACGGATTTGCATTAATAAAATAATCCGCAAATAAATCCCTATAGGATGCTGATGATCGGCTTCCTCTATTTGCGGGTCCACCGGTTATTTCCAGTTCTGGTGGAACGTACAGTGTGTCTTGAAACCTATACCCGTCCCTTTCGCGCACGTAGTTATGTAAGACACAGCAAGCTTGTACTATGGCTATTGCAAGTTCCTGTCGGACATCTAGTGGGCGGTGAAAAATTCTCCATTTGTTGGCTAATATCCCAAACGTGCATTCTATGTACCGCCTTGCCCGAGACAGTCTATAGTTGAAGATTCTTTTCTCCGCTGTTAAACTCCTACCTCCATAAGGTCTCAATAAATTTTCACATAAGCCAAATGCCTCATCCCCCACTATGACGTATGGCATCGGTACTCCATTATTTGATATGGGGCGCTTCTCCGGAATTTGTAAATCTTTGTTGACAAGTTTTTGATACAAAATGGATTTTTTATATATCGATGAGTCACTACATTTTCCATAAGCCCCAACATCTATATATGTGAATTTGATATCTGCATCGCATACAGCAAGTAAAACGATGGAAAAATAATTTTTATAATTATAGTACAGTGACCCTGAATCGCTGGGTTTTATCACTCTTATATGCTTGCCATCGATAGCACCAACGCAATTGGGATAATTTGCATTTTCATTGAAACCTTTTGCTATTTCAAGCCACCTCTCTTCATTTAATTCTGAAAACGATGACTGTCTCATATTCTCCCAAATCGCCATACAAACTTCATGTATGATATCTCGGACAGTTGTATGTCCAATCCGATAATTATGACTCAATTCCATTAAAGAACATCCTGTAGCAAGATATCTGTAACAAAGAACAAATATAATTTTCAGGTAAATCTCTACAGAGCAAGTGGAAGAACATCAGGACTAGTTACAGCAGGGAGGTAAAACGCAGAGCTGGTATTAAAAGTGGATCAGCAGCTTCGCGTAAGAGTCCATACGTATATTTCGAACAACTTCATTTTCTTCGGCCTACCGTGGTAATTAATGAAACTCAAAATAGCATGGATGAAACACGCACTGCCGAAACCAACGCTAGCAGCGGTAGTACTCAAGGTGAACGACCTGTTTCCAAAAAGAAGAAGACAAGTGACGACGATAATTTGGTGCAGGTATTAAGGGAAAGTATTGTAATGAGAGAAGAGCGTGAAAGACAGCAAGAGTCTGATTCAGATAGACTGTTTATACTTTCACTTCTAGATGATTTTAAAAACATCCCGAGACATCGTAAGCTTTCTACAAAAATGGAGTTAATTGAAGTTATAAAAAGAGCTCAAATGCAAACTCACGATTCCGAATTTAGTCCGTTTCGCCAACGTAATGTTGATTATGAACCAGGGGCATCGGCCGCCAGATCATATAGACCACAAACATCGTTCAGTGGACAATATCGCCAAGGTCAAGGATACTCGACTGAATATGGACCGGAAACCACAAGCAGTGGGCAGTATCGCTATGGATACTCGACACACTCGAATTATAGACCAGAAGCCTCGACCACTGAAGGCCGCCGTGGGTATTCTACGGCTGTTCCAGACAGGCAAGATAATACTGTTTATACTGATGCGTTATCACCAACTGACACAAATGCAACAGATGTGTCTCAGGGTTCTGAATTACTAGAATTATTTACTACACAGGACAACTTGAACTAGGTAATTCATTACCATACATGTAAGAAATAAATACCTAATAAATGTTAAGGACTGATTAACAATATCTTTCATTTTCGTACTCACCTCAAAGTTATCACCAGTTTTTCTTCAGGTTTTATACAAGCTCGCATAGGAGTATCAATGCCATTGATTGAATTTCGTATTTTTTCCAAAAGGTTATCAAACGATTGCACTGACATCCTCGTGTAGTTAAAAAACCGGTCTGGGAATGCGCGAATATCTTTGAAATAGGTTTGGAATAAGCCTTTTGAGTGTCTTTCTAGAAAAAGAGGATGAATCCAGTATCTTTTCTTTATTTTGCGTTTTTTACGAGATAGGTAAGCAATAATTATAAGTTCTTCCACGTCCATATTGCTCGACGGAAGGATCTAGACTGTTATAACTGGCTGCGCAAATATTCTGGCTGCCGCAGCCTGGCTGCGCAGCCAGGCTGCCTAGTGCGCGGGGGCCCTTAAGGGGACATTAAAAATACATCAGCTCTCTTGGAGCCGAAATGAGCCACATATTTTACATGCTAGACGACTGAGTTGCTTATCCTGTAAAGCAGAAATGATATGTCTTTCTATAATGTCTTCCGTGGACAATATGTTTTTATTTTTTTAAACTGAGATTATTGTATGACTTGGTTTGTTTTTAATGTTAAGCAATAATGTACACTCTAAATATTATCATGTGTAAGTTTACAGAGTTTTGATATGTTTTTTATTGCGTTAAGACCTCATTTTATCTTTTCTGTTGACTTTTACGTATTTTCAGTGGACACTGAAACATGAAAATGTGATCTATTTTCTTAAAATTAACGTTTTGATCTCAAAACCTAATCATAATATGATCCTTTTGTTAAATTTTATAATAAAAATTGATTTTTAGTACAAAAAGATTTTTTTTTTAATTTCCAAGTTTTGAAAACCGCATTTGTTTATGACCCTATTATCTGGGATCTGGGTCACTGTCGCACATTAACACGCGCCGCGGTTCATGCCTAGATTTAAGTTACGCGTCAGCTGTGACGACATCGCCACCGGCGTCGAATGCTGACCGAGCGGAATGCGCTGCAAGTGCGCATAGTGACCCCGCCCGCACGCCCTGCAAACCTGCGCCCGTGCCTGCGGTTGCTACCTGCAGCGCTGCCAAGGTCAGCCACCCCGTTGTACAACAGAAACGGGGGATGAAGACGAGCGTACCCACAGTCCCTGCCAAAGGGCAAATGGATGTAGAGGGCTTTATAAAGGTTGAAAGGAAGCAGAAGAGGCCTTCCAGACGAAACCAATGTGGTACCGGCGTGACGGGACCTAACATGCTGCTGCGTCCGGCAATAGACGCAGCTATATGTGTCTCGTCTGCATCACACCACAAAGACAGAGGAACTTACGGAATACCTCCGGATCAAGACGAAGTGGATCTTGAGGGTGGAGAAGTTGGAGTCGCGCCAAGACGTCAACTTCAAATCATTAATGGTGCGAGTTCCCAGTGAACATCTGTCCATCTTTATGAAGGAGGACTTCTGGCCGAAGGGTACCGACGTTTTCGTGGAAGGTTACGTGACACCACACAGCGTGACACCACGCAGCGAAACACGACGCCGCTGTCTCAATCCCAGTGTCGTGTAAACATTATAGAAAGGGAACTTTTCTTTTAATAAATGCTATATGTAAAAATAGTGCGTGAAATTTTGACTCTAATAGTGTAAATACTTTATGCGAATTCGCAGTGGAATAATCAAAAAATCTATGTTAAGTTCTAGGAACAAATGTATTGACGTACAGTCACGAACAAAATGAATTATTAGTGAAATTATAAACAGAGATGTAGCGTTATTTTCTAATTTAAGTTATAGTATGACCATTAGTGCTGTGCACTCCCTGAGGTATGCGCGCGGTGAGACGGGGGGGTTAGAATCGGCTGCTGCGCTGTCAGTGCGCCGTCAACGCTTGTGACGGCAGGTAGTGTTATTTGTATCGGACTGTCTATGTCAGACGCACACGAGATAAATATTCAAAGATGGGTCGTGCGTTATCTCGTGATATGAAGACTGTCATTTTTAAGGTGGCTGAATATTTTAAGAAAAGAAAAGCAGACAAAGAAAGCTTTGAATTTAAAAATGACGTGAATATTGCTAAAATCTTTGCGGAGGCTACGGGATACAGCAAAAGAACCGTACATAATGTGATTTCTGCGGGCTATTTATCAATTGAAAATTCAAGCCAATTAAAATTTCAATCGCCAAAAAAACCAAAAGTTCTAAAGAAAAAACACGTTGTGGATGATTTTGACCTTGGAGTTATCAGAAGAAAAATTCATCAGTTTTACGAAGTTGAAAAAAAAATACCAAGTGTCCGTAAGTTACTATCAAGTTTGAGACAGGATGGCATATTGAATTGTGGACGGGAATATTTAAGACAGCTTTTACACAAAATGGGCTACCGTTACAAAAAATGCAAATCAAAGAGACATCTCCTTATAGAGCAGCCTAATATTACAGTGTGGCGGAAAAAATATCTTACACAAATCAGAAATTACAGAACGGAAAACCGAAACATATATTTTCTTGATGAAACATACATCAACGCCAGTCACCATGCCAGCAAATGTTGGCAATCATCGTCAGAACCCGGTATTCATGCTGATATTGGGAAAGGACGGCGACTAGTAATACTCCACGCTGGGTGTCGAAATGGCTTAGTGGATGATACATTGACTATATTCAAATCCGATGCTAGAACCGGTGACTATCATGGAGATATGAGCGGACCTACTTTTTATAAGTGGGTAGATGAAAAGTTAAAAGATAAGTTGCTGCCGAATTCTGTGGTTGTAATGGACAACGCGTCTTACCACAGCGTTCAGATTGAGAAGAAACCAACTATATCAAGCCTCAAAAGTGAAATGCAGAACTGGTTGCTACGCCATAATGTAGAATTTTCAGGAACCATGTCAAAGGCTCAACTGCTACTTCTTATCAAAAATACACAAAAAGAACCCGTGTATAGAATTGACGAACTCCTGAAAGCCAGTGGACACACTGTTCTGCGTTTACCTCCGTACCATCCAGATTTAAATCCAATCGAGTTGGTCTGGGCTGATATTAAAAACAACATAGCCCAAAACTATATTAATTCTTCTCTAGACGAAAAGATAATCTTATTGGATAAATTGTTTTCGGAATTCACGGCGGAAAAATGGCAGAAATGCGACGATCATGTCCAGAAAAATGAAAATGATTACTGGAGTCGCGATAGTAGGTTCGATAATGTTATCGATTCATTCATAATAAATTTGCAAGACTCTGATTCAAGTTCCGGTGGCGAAGAGGAAGATGAAGATGATGACGAAATGGAAGATGAAGTTGAAACAGAATCTATGTCAGAATAACTTTCGTTAGAATATAGGGTGACTAACCTAAATGCTAGCACTGCACCAAATAATCAGCACTCCGAATAAATAGAAGGTTTTCACTAACTAATGTGGGCTACCACTTTAAAAAATAAATAAATAGATATATTTGGAATCTTACTACTGGCAACACCATACTTTACGATGTCAAAATTTCGAAAATTTTGTGAACAAACGTTCGTGTCCTGCCGCTTATCCTGTTTGTGCCTGTTTCTTGTGATCGAAGGTAAGTTCACGTGTTTAGATTTTATACTATATTAGGTCTTTTAGATATTTTGTACTGAAGCTTTTGATTTCTCTGATTTATTAGATAGTTTATGACGATAATTTGAAGGAAGAATTTGAGGTTATGGTGATATATTGGTAAAGAATGTGGTGCTGAGATATGGATCTAATATTTTAGAAATTCCAAATTATCAGCACTGGTGCTGATAAATGGAAAATAGTATGTAAATACTTATTCCATATTTTTTATTTTAAACCGTGTTTATTTTATGTATAGAATTCATTTTTTATATCTAAAAGTAGAATATACCTTCGGAATCCAAATCTTAGCATGGTGCTGAAACTGCATTTGCCATTTGTCAGCACAGTGCTGCTAATTGGATCAGAAGCATGCTGATAATTTGGTTCTCCTAGCATTTCATCATCTTTCCTTTTTCAGACCCACCTAGGTAGGTAGTACCTACTATGAAACCAAAGGAAGTAAATATACCAAATAAAAGAAAAAAATACACAAATGAAAACTTACTAAAAGCCTTGGATGCAGTCAAAACGGGCATGTCCAAAAAACTGGCATCAAAAACATTCAATGTCCCTAGAGGAACTATCCAGTCGCGGTTAAGAAAGCCGTGCAAGGATCTACCAGGCCCTGATCCAGTATTGTCGAACGAAGAAGAGAGAGTTTTAGTTAAGTGGGTTGTAGATTGCTGTCGGAAGGGATTTCCAAAAAGAAAGAGTGATTTACAATTGAGTGTAGCAAATTTCATAAAGAAGATAGGACGAGATAACCCCTTTAAAGACAACATACCTGGTAAAAAATGGTATGACCTTTTTATGCGCCGTCATCCAGAACTCAGCGAACGCACTGCCGAAGCTGTAACATCAGCCAGTGCTAATGTATCAGAAAAAGACATCAAAGGATGGTTCCACAAAATTGAGTCTTATCTTAAGGAAAACAACTACTTTGACACCTTACAGGACCCATCTCGTGTTTTTAATGGGGACGAATCTAACTTTCAGCTATGTCCCAAAAGTGGCAAAGTTATTTCATTACGGGGAGAAAGAGACGTGTATGAAGTTGATCACGCTGCAGCTAAAACATCCCTTACTGTCCTGTTTACGTTTTGCGCCAACGGAGATATTACACCTCCACTAGTTGTGTTTCCCAACAAGAGGCTTCCCAAGGATATAACATCATCTGTTCCAAATGAGTGGGGCATTGGTTTGAGTGATACCGGCTGGATGAAAAGTGAACTTTTCTATGATTATATCAAAAATGTATTTCATCCATACCTTACCAAAAAAAAAGTAACATTTCCCGTCATACTATTTGTAGATGGACACAAAACCCATCTTAGTCTCGAAGTAAGTGAATTGTGCAGCAACTTGAAGATTGTTTTGATTGCTTTATACCCCAACGCCACACGGATACTACAGCCAGCTGATGTGTCAGCCTTTAGACCTCTCAAAAATGCATGGAAGGAAAGTGTCCTGAAATGGAGGAGAGATCACCCTTTGGAGAATCTCACAAAGAATAATTTTGTACCTGTCCTTAAGGAGGCTTTAGAGGTTGGTGTCAAAGATTCAACGGTGATAAATGGATTCAGGACTACTGGCTTATGTCCCTGGAACTCTGAAGCCATCAACTTCAAAAAATGTCTGGGTAAAGGAACTAAATATAATGAAGAACCAATAGAAGACAAATCAAAATTACAAGAAAATCCTAATATAAATAGAGTTATGACACATGAAACTTTAGAAAGGATTGTGGGGCAAGAAAAAATTGCATTTTTGCAAAGAACGCCACTTGGAAGTCTAACAGAAACAGAAAAGATTTTGAAGAAGATTTGTTGTTATTTTGAAAATCATCAAACTGATGCTTCTACATCCCAAGAAGCTGTTTTCGAAATTGAAAATTACGAAACAGTTGAACTTCTCCGTATAGATCAATTGCCAGTAATATTAGCAGAAGATTTTGTAGATGAAATGCAAGCGACTAGCACGAATGAACCATCTAATAACAATACTGAAGATTGTCTTGGAAGTGCGCCATTGGTATGTCTTGATAGTCAACAATATTTATTAACTCCAGTCAAATTACAGGACGTATTGATTATGGAAAAAACGCCTGAACGAAAAGGCGTTAAGAATGTAGAGAGATCATCATTCGTTCTTACTTCCTCTGAATGGCAAAAGACTGAAAACGACAAATTGATTGCTAAACAACGTAAAGAAGAAGAACAGGCGACTCGTAAGAAGAACAGATTGCTAAAACAAGAAGAAAAAAATAACGTGAAAGTAGAAACCACTAGAAATAAGATAAACAAAAAAGCGAAAGAGACTGTAGCTACTAAAAAACAAGGGATTAAAGCTAATAAAATACATGAGGCAAAAGAAAACAAAATACAAGAGACAATGGAAAACCAACTACAAGAGACAAATGAAAACATAATAAAAGAGACAAAAGCTAACAAAACAGAAGAGACATTTATTAATCACCACCACACAGTTATTAATCACCAAGTTATGATTCATGATAATAATATGCCATCCTCTCCTGAAAATGAACCGCAGTCTAATATTCAGAAAAGAAAAGCTGAAGAGCAGCCTATGTTTCCTCCAAATAAAAAAATCTAAATTCTTTCCAACATCAAACTGAATTTACCAAACGTACTCAGAACTTCGCAAGTTGGCCAAACAACAAACAACCAAATTAGTGACCCACTGGATAAATTAATCAAAAATAGAAGAAAGAGAACTTACTCTTTAATAGAACTAGAGAAGATTCTTTCTGAGGATTAGGAGTGATTGAAGAAATAGAGCTACTCCGTTTTATTTAATTTTCTTACTTATATTATGTCTTTAGTCTTATTTAAATTTTCTTACTGCTATACTTTATCAAGTGCTATTTTATGTTCCTTAATGGTTGTACCTACCATGTATTAGTAATACCTACCTACCATATTATTAAGTAACAAACTTTATAGTGAGATTTAACTAAGTCTAAACAAATTATTAACTTTAAAGATGTTAAACATTGATAAGTTTTAAGATACTATTAGCCTATAAGTAAAATATTTTTAACTATAAAGATGTTAAACATTGATAGGTTTATCAATAAGTAAAATATTTTTTTAATTCTTATTTACAGGGTACCTACTTATATTAAAATAAACAATAAAATTGATTATAAATACTAACAAACATTTATTTATTTAATATTTTTACAATACAAATAGCACAGTGCTGTTAATTGGCTCAGTCTATGCTATTAATTGGTGATGATGGTGCTAGTAAATGGTGAGATGGTTATTTTTTACTCTTGCCTATATAAAACAAAATTGGATAAACATAAACTTATTTTTTTAAAATATCACCTTACTGATTGAATATTGAAACTAGAAAACTCGTCATAATGGGTGAAAAAGTATTTTTCAATGTGATAAACGGGCTTAAGTTAGGACTAACTCTTAAAGTGCTGATAATTGGGTCCTTCACCCTATAATTGTTTGTAAATATAAAAAATGTTTAATAAAACAAGTCCTGTTGTGAATTATAACTTTCAATTCTTATTTATCACCTGCATATTTTTAATAAAATATGAGTATATTTGGGTTACATTTTAATCAACAAAGTAAGTATATATTACAGATAGATAGCCTCCGACCAACGCAACGTCCCGCCACAAGTCTTGCCTTAGAAATGCAAACTGATATCGTAAGATCTGTCCGACATGTATCGACCTCATGTGAACTCATGCACTTTTTTCTTCGCCCCCCACCTCGCCGTGCATACCTCAGGGAGTGCACAGCACTAATGGCCACACTATAGCATGATGTGTTTTGACATAAATAAAATTAAAATGATTACTGTAACGCCGCATTGCAGTGTTCGAAAACAGTGGCCCCTCAAAGACACGACAAGGGCAGGCGCGCGCGCCGGAATTCCCTTCCGCTACTACCCCTCCAAGGACACTCGGCCGCCCGCTACAACGAGAGCGACACGTTCGCGATAATAATATTGTCATCCCCGTAGAATTATAATACGAAAACAGTGTTGTGTATATGTACCAAATAGTTGTGTAATAAGTAATATTATATCAGTGGGAAGACTCTCTAATTACATTACCTATTTATGTGCTTGACTGTAAAAGTTGGTTTGCGTGGAATTGAACATTTTCAAATGCTAATGTGAAATAGGCAATACTTTCTCCCTCGCGCTTGCACGTCTTATTGGCATGGCAGCTCTCATGGTCGGGGGGTTGGGGGTTTTCTTTACTAAGACAAAACAATATCATTGCCGTTCATGGACTAGTCGGACCGTGATGTGTTTAGAATTATAGCAGTCAATTTATTAGGTTAGTTTACAAATTATTATTTTATGAATTATGTCGCGGTTCATTTTTATTCAAAAAGATTTATAAAATCTTACTTGTCATTTTGATATCCTGACTTTGGTGATGTTAACTTAACATTTTACTTTGTATGGGTTAGGTTTTGGATTACCTACCCGTATTGCTTTGATTTAGATGGATTAGATAAGGCCTACGCAGACCTGGACGGCATGGCAAGGGATTTTAATTTTTGCTAATGGACATTCAACCGTACTATTACAGAAATACGACATAAATTGCTATGCTTTAAAATGATGCCGTGGCATTAAAAGGGATTTTATCGCACGGCATTAAAAGACGCGCCACAGGCTTCCGTGGCGGGATGCCGTGGCATACTGCGGTAGGCAACGGCTTGCCACGGACTCCGGCGCTCGTAGTGATATACTGCGGGGTACGGTGGCGGGGGTAGATTTGCGCCATTTGCGCCCGCGTCTTTGACGACTGTGTACCTACGGTTGGTGGGTACTACGTGATTTTTTCGGAGACTAGTTTACGTTTTTTATTCAAACATGGAGGAAAAATTAATAAATTTAGTTCAAGCCTATGATTATTTATATAATATGTCATCAAAACATTATATGAACACTCAAATGAAGAACAATGCGTGGAAAACGATTGGAATAGAAATGAATAAAACAGGTAAATATTTTTGCAATATAATTATATTTTAAGATTTAACACGGTATTAATGTCTATTAACAATATCGTTTTGCCATGAAATCGAGCCCTCATCAGACATAAAGTAATCTTTAAACATCTCCCGTACTGTCATACCATCTAATACATTGTTCATATTATTATCGTTTTCTAAATTAATATTTACACTTGCTATATTTTGGCTTTCTGTGCTTGTACCACCTATGATGAAATTGTGTAAGCAAGTACATGCTAAAATGATATTATCAATATATTTTGGTTGAACCTGAATTCCTTTTTGACATAATTCGAAACGTTCTTGAAGTATACCAAATGCATTTTCGACTATACGCCTGGCTCTACTCAAACGATAATTGAATATTTTCATTGCTTCATCTGTCAATCGATCGCCACTAAATGGTCTCATAATGTTTGCGGTTAACGGAAAAGCCTCGTCTGCTACAAAAACATAGGGCAACTCAAGATCTGTCCTCGGTAAACGTTTTTTTAGGGGAATACCGAGGGCATTAGAAGTCAATTTTTTTCCAAATATTGAGTTTTGCATTATACCTCCATCACTGTTTCGTCCATATGATCCTACATCTGCAATCACAAATTTATAATTTGCATCCACAACCGCTAGTAGTACGACACTAAAAAACTTTTTATAGTTTATGTAGAGACTTCCACTATTGCGAGGTGCCTTTATCCTGAAATGTTTACCATCTATTGCTCCGATGCAGTTCGGGAAATTCCATCGCGATTCGCGTCCATTTTTCCCTTGCTGGTTTTGGCATAACACTAGGGCTTAGGACATTCCAAATGACTCGACAAGTTTCATGTACTATAGAGCGCACTGTACTAAACCCCATACGATACGAGTAGCTGTAACCTAGAGACTTGAAGCTACTTCCCGTGATCAAAAATCTGGAAGATAATATAAGTAGGGGTAAGTGAGGCAAAGTGAAAGACAGGGCACAGTAAAACAAAGTCAATCAAATAATACGATATAATATTTATTTATATATAATTATGAATTCCTCACGATATTTTCCTTCACTTCAGTGGTAATTTTTACTTAGAAAATGATTAGCTCAATGTAATCCCATAAACATAGCTGGTGCTAACCTAGTCACTATCTAAGGCCTTTTCCCATTACCTACTTATTCTGGTTCTATACCATTTTACCTGCTTATGTTTTGTTTTAGGTGAAGAATGCCAGAAAATATGGGGTAATTTACGTAATAATTTTAGAAAAGCTCTGAATAACAGAAAAACAAAGAGTGGTGACCCGTACACAAAGCGACGCCCTATCAAGTTTGAAAAAGAGCTGGAGTTTTTGAAAAAAATCATTCAGCCCAGAAAACAAACCTCGAATTTGGACTCCTCTTCAGAGGATACGCAGACTTCTTTCGCAGAATCCGCTGTCGATGATAATGATGAACGTTCAGTTTCGAGAATTACCAATGATTCAGACCATTCCTTAATAAGACCAGAACCTACAACAACTGCTGAAATACTAAATAAATACATTGAATCGAAAAAGGAGGTGGACCCCATTGATTCATTCTTTCAAACAATGGCTGCCACTGTAAAAAAACTACCAGAAAGAGTGCAGGTCCAAATAAAAAGACAAATATTTAATATAGTAACTGATGCCGAATTAAACTACATAGAGGGTACTCCAGCTCCAACATATGAAGATGTCTCTTGCAATTTGCAACATCAACGACCATGCCGTACCGTTTCTACTTCAAGATCTGGCTGTGGAACCGCGGCAGGCTTGGACTATGAAGCTATATCAGGGTCTGGCTATGAAACCACCTCAAGATTTGGCTATGAAGCAGCTTCTGGGGCTGGCTTTGGAACCACCTCAGGCTCTGGTTATGAAGCTGCTTCACGGACTGGTTATAGTACCGCCTCTGGCCCTGGCTATGAAGCTACTTCAGGGTCTGGCTACAAAACTGCAGTTTCTGAATACGAAACTAATCTAAACTAGTAGGTAAGTACTCTAAATTAAGTAAAAACAAATAAAGATCCAGGGATTATCAATGAGAAGATTTATCAGTGCAAAAATTTGAAAATCGTTATATGTGTCTGCAATACATGATTGTACTTGGCATTTTTTTTAAATTTAATAAAAGAAGAAAAAATTAAAATTATACTATCATTTAACTACCCACCTCAAACACAAGGATAACCTGTGATCGGCTTCAATGGGGTTGCGAAAATTGGTCCTCTGTTTTTCGATATATGGTCGACATATATTCAACAGTGCTTGAAATTTCTCATAATCCATTCTATGATAGTCATAAAATTTTTTCACCCTTTGATTCCCTTTCTTTCCATAAGTTATCAACCCAAAATCTTCTTCTATCCCTGTTATTAGCCTGTGCACCTTCTTCTTCATCTGCAATAATCGATATCAACACCAAATCCCAATCCACCATTTTAAAACCGAGGCACACCAACACGCTATCAAACGCAACTGAAGACTAAAAGTGTATCAGGCAGCAGGAGTCGCTGAGGCGTGCTTTGTCGTGCCGCGGCACGCCGTGGCATGCCGCGGCATCTAAGCGGCCAGTGTGCGCTGACTCACGGCAAAATCCCTTGCCATGCCGTCCCGGTCTGCGCAGGCCCATATACGGCATACTTAATGTGTAGTATTACTTAATATGTCTTCTTATCTTCACCTAATGTGTAAGTACATAATTCTTAAATCAACTTATAATTTTATTACTATTGCCTTAAAAATATTTGAACGTGTACAATAAATTGATACAATATTAATTTGTACAAAATATATAAAGTATTGTATCTGTACCACATACTACTTAGTTTTAGACAGATTTTAATAGATGTAATTATAAAATAGTTTAGTAAATCGCGACACCATTTATAAAAGTTTTCGGACATTATGCACAAATTCTATTATTGAATTAAGATAGGTAATTATTATGGTCTCTTAGTTTTCACATTTTAGTCGGCAATATTGGTAAGTTTAATATTTATAGACTTTTAAATCTCTTTGACTCATATAGGTAACTCAATTTTTGAATCATGTAGAATGCACTACTGAAAGCTAATATGCTGCTCAAGAGAGAAAAACAAGTTGGTATATTTATTTGTTATCAGTAAACCGGTTCCTCTGAGCAAAGGGCGGACCAATTCGCGCGCTTGTCTTTCATGTGTGCAAGAGTGAGACAGAAAACTATACTATATTATTGTTAGGCAGATTACCGATGTGTGCCATATTTTAGCAAAAATCTCAACTAGTACTTAATACGTTATAACTCAATGTCTGTCGTTCAATTATTACTAACATTACATTTTACGAGTTGTGTTTACCGAGTAGGTACCTATAACTATTTTGCAAATAAAGCATATTATAAATAGTTTGTTATCTTGCAATTAGAACATTAATTGTTAACTTGAGATTGTTCAAATTAAAATGAAATAATTTCATACATTTCCTTTTTTTGTAGCAGGTTTTATAAATTATTAGCCACGTAGGTACCGGCTTCGCGCGGGCACATTTTATACATGTTCATCCCCAGATGGGTATCTATGTATATCTATATTAAATGTATAGATTCTTCGTAAACCACATAAGTCCACCGTCCCTGATCCAGAAGTTGCATAAAATCTACTAATGCTATTTAAAAATAATAAATCTAAAATACAATTTTATTTTACTCATTTCAGGTCCAAGACAACAACTGCAGCGATAACCCACGACCATGACATTATCGTAAAGACAGTACCTTGGGTCATGATGAAACTTGTCAAAGCAGTTTTGAGCATATCTGTACCTGTACTGTGAATAGAAACGAACAGGGTCTTTTTAATCATTCCACTGCGAATTTCGCATAAAGTATTTACACTATTAGAGTCAGAATTTCACGCACTATTTTTACATATAGCATTTATTAAAAGAAAAGTTTCCTTTCTATAAGAACTATTATGTGTACGTTGCCATAACGCCAGCTCCGAATGTCATTGAAGTCTTGTTCAATATCTCTGTTCCTACAAGAGCAATCGTTATGAAATTTAGTATAGGGGGGGCAGTATTAGAGCAGAGTTTTTGTATGTAAACTCTGTTGCTTAACAATTAGCCGTTTTCGAGTACGGCCATGGGTACGCTAGCTTGATCGTGACGCCAGCGTACCCAGTGAAAATGGTGTTTATTTCCTAAACTAAAGAGGCAGAGTTTTTTTTTTATTTTTACACTTATTAGGCAGTATTTACGCAGAGTTTAATGGCATAGTAACCAACTCGATATAGCTCTGGTGTACGCTAGCATAACGGACACCATAACAAATTAAATAAATTGGTTGGCAGAAAACAACCAAATTTAATGAAGCTGTTGCAATGTCTGTATGAAGATGCCGAATACTCTACCATACGAATAAATGGTGGACTACCTGATACCAGAAATAAAGATCAAATTGAAAGAGATGTGTATATAATGAACTGCCAAATGATGTTGAATGATCATCAAATAACTGTGGGACATTTCCTTGAAAAATTAAGAAGTTGAGGAGATCTGTATCTTTTATGTAGGTATTGTAGAGATTGTAGGTATTGTATAGATTGATCTAACAATGTGGTCTGACCATGATCTAACAATGCAATCTGACCACGGATACTCTAGGATTTCAAATTTAAATCAGTCTGACCAAGGACACAAAAGAGTGGACGTGGTTAGATTGATCTAACAATGCGGTCTGACCACGGATACAGAAGGGCCGCGCCCAATCGTCCAATGCATGATGCTTTTAACCAAGAGTTGAATCGAGAAAAACTGTATGATCTCAACACTTAGAAATCAACTTACAAACTTACAACTCACAACTTACAACTCACTTAGAAACAAATCTTCCACTGTTGAATGAACAACAGAAGTATGTATTTGATACTCTTATGAAAGTAACAAATGATGAAACTGGAGGGATTTATTGCTTAGATGCACCTGGTGGTACAGGAAAAACTTTTTTGATTTCATTACTATTAGCAACGATTCGCTCACAAAATAAAATTGCACTTGCAGTTCGCACTCGCATCGTCGGGAATCGCAGCAACTTTGCTTGAAGGTGGTCGAACAGCCCATTCAGCATTAAAATTGGCATTAAATATGTAAAGCAATGAAACTCCGACCTGCAACATTTCGAAGAACTCTGCAATGGCAAAGGTCTTGCAGCAATGTAAATTAATTATTTGAAATGAATGCACGATGGCACATAAAAAATCTTTGGAGGCTTTAGACATAGCTTTGTGTGAGTTGTCCCAAGATATTATTATTATTAATCTCAAAAGATCTACGGAGCAATCATTACCAATTTGGTGGTGCAATGATTTTATTAGCAGGAGATTTTTGTCAAACATTGCCAGTGATTCCACGATCAACACCAGCTGATTGAACTCAATGCATGTCTAAAGTCCTCCAATTTGTGGAAACATGTCAAAGTACTTCATTTAAGCAAGAATATGCGTGTAGAGTTGCAAAATGACGAATGGTATCAGCCGTATGTTCGTATATCGAACTATCAACGGATACAACCACACTTCCTTTGTCAAAGACCATAAAATATTATTATTAATTACGATTGTAATACTTCTGTACCGTTAGCTGAACAAGCACCTCAGACAATGCAATTAGAAGAGCAAATTATCATTGATTCTGATTATACGACAGACTCATCAGGTGATGATGAAGAGGAGTCGGCAAAAAGTGAATAGCCGCGCCCAGACCGACCGAGCGTGGCTCGCGAGTCCCGCTCGCGAGCCAGTAGCTCGGCCGGTGTGGACGGCGCTCGGGCTTCCTCGGGCACATGTCGGCTCGGCCGAGCGCCGCTCGACCCCGAGCCATGCGTTGTCGGTTTTTGCCGATGGGCGGCTCAGTCTGAGCTGCTCGCCCAGTGTGGACGGACGTTACGACACTCGCGAGCCAATTGAATTAAAATGGATAAAGAAGACAGTATTCGTTTAATACAACTTTACGGAGGTTTTAAAATGTTATGGGATTCGAAAGATCCAAATCATTTAAATAAAAGCAAGCGAGAAGATTGCTGGAGGAAGATCGCAAATGAAATGAAGCTACCTGTACCCGAGTTGAAAAAGAAACTTGACTCGTTGACTGGTTCATACCGACGCGAAAAGTCAAAGCAGAGAAAAAGTTATATCACTGGTTCAGGTAAGAATTTTTTTATTTAATTAAAGTGAACTAGCTTTTGCCCGCGACTTCGTTCGCGTTTAATAATAACTTTGAGCAGAATTTATATTTTATAGCAGAGTAGGGATAGTGTGTTAAAGAAAACGCAGTATTAGTATTTCGAGTTTATATTAGCTGACAGTTCTTTGTTTTCATTTTTATCAAATGGCGCTAATCTAGTAGTCATCAAATGTCACATTCTCTTAGCATGTATTAAATATTTATGTCTCTTATATTCTTATATATTTATGTTTCCTATGGTAAGAAATGACCCCGGTCTTTTGTATTTTGCAGGCGCTGACGAAATTTATATATCCAAGTGGTTTGGTTTTAAATATTTTGACTTTATGTCAAATAAAGATGACACAGGAACAACAAAAGAGGGCGGAATAGATAACGTAAGCCCTTTAATTATATTATTTTCAAAATTAGTTAAACATTAATATTGATGCTGCCATGGAATTATCCCATTTGTTACAAAATGTGTTGCTAAATGTAGACGAATATCTTTAGCACTAACAGAACCTCTGCGCGGAATGGGCGTTAGAGGTAAAAGTGTTGTAGATGGAATATTGTTTCTCCATTGACCAGGAGTTAATAAACCAGCCACTTCTCTATCATAATATTCTGGTGGAATAGAATAGTTATTTCTTCGTAAGTAATTATATAAATACACTGTTGCTAAGACAACTTTTGTAGCTTTTTCTGGCTCTAGCAGAATAGGTTTCCTAAGGACTCTATAGACTGAACTTAAAATACCAAAGGCATTTTCAACGACTCTGCGAGCTCTGCTAAGCCTGTAATTAAACACTCTTTCTTTGGAACCCGCCTCTGGATTACCTTCAAATGGTTTCATAGTATATTTTGTAAGCATAAATGCTTTGTCGCCCAATATGAAATATGGTATTTTCATTATGTACGGTATTTGTAGTCAGGAATGTTCAGTTGACAGTTTTCTAATTTTCGATATAAAATCGTATTTTTAAAAACTCCGCCGTCGGAAATACGCCCTTTACTTCCGACATTAACAAACAAGAATTTGTAATTAGCATCTACGAGAGCGAAGAGCACTATAATAGGAAAATTCTTGTAGTTGTCATAATCAGTACTTAGATTGACGGGTCTTTGAAGAGTTACGTGTTTCCCGTCCATAGCCCCTATAACATGCGGGAAGTTCCATTTTATTTCAAATTCATTTGATACTGTTAGCCATTCTTCTTCAGTGGATGGTGTCTGCAAATAACATAATAAACATTATTTTACAGAGCCATTCCTTCTCAACAACCAGGACCATCACAACCTACGCCATCACCACAACAACCCGAGCCATCACCACAACAACCCGAGCCATCCCCACAAGAACCCGCGCCATCCCCACAAGAACCCGCGCCATCCCCACAAGAACCCGCGCCATCGCTACGAGAACCAAAGCGAAAGAAAAGACGGCTGAATACAAATACAGAAAATGATTCTCTAGATAGTATTATGAAGGACACTTTTGCCATAATTGAGAAAAGCTCAATTTCTTTAAATGATCCATGTGTAGCATTCGGTAATAATATTGCTCATGAACTTAGGAAATACGATCCTTACACTCAATCCTACGTTAAAAATGCCATCAACAATATAATCCACGAAGCGGACATGGGAAAATATCAAATGTATAGACCAGGATATTACACACAGCCACCTACTACTACCACGTCCACCATAACTTCCGAAAATCTGCAGAATACTCAATTTACTCCTGGTACTACTACAGAATCAACAGATTTTAATTTTAATGACAGCTCTCTTATTTAAATACCTATGAGGCAGATAAATAAATAATTTGATTGATTAATTACCATGATTTTTATTTACCTTAACGTAATCACTGAGGGCCTCTATAATTGCATCACACGTTTCTGGAACTATAGTTGATATAGATTGTTTCGATACTCTAAAAAGATATTGAAGGCTGCTATAGGAGTCTCCTGTAGCCAAATATCTCAATGTTAGCAGCACTCTTTCGGATACTGTTATTGCTTCTCTGTAGTTAGTGTCACATTTTTGTATTTTCACAGCCACTAAGGAGCACAAATACTCTATGTCTTCCGCAGACATGCGTGTAAAATTTGAGACTGAATGGTCGATTGTTAGTTCTTTTAACAAACTGTTACCGTATTGGTTTCGATTTTGGTACAATTTTTTAATCCAGAGTTTTCGTTTCTCTTTTCTTTTTTTTACTATATATCCGGACAACATAAGCGCCGTAGCAGCTAATAACACGTGGTTTTCCATCGTTATACGGAGAGAAACTGAAATGCTCAAATCGGCTCACCTTGGCTCGCGAGCCCGGCTCAGAACTTTTTACAAATGGCTCGGGTGCCACGGCTCGCGATCAGACCGACCGAGCGCCGCTCGCGATCCGCGCTCGGTCGTCCTGGACGCGGCTAATGGCCAATACAACCAGATCTTACAAATTTCAATTCCAGATCGCTACGAGTTGCAGGGTTATTTCCTTCCCGTAGTAGTCCTCTTTGCTACGAGGGTGGATTGAAAAGTTCGCGGCCTCAGCAAGAAAACAATATAAAAT
The DNA here is from genome assembly GCA_945859575.2 of Herminia tarsipennalis. Classification (NCBI taxonomy): domain Eukaryota; kingdom Metazoa; phylum Arthropoda; class Insecta; order Lepidoptera; family Erebidae; genus Herminia; species Herminia tarsipennalis. Next base: position 8,911,700 of record OX243849.2, on the reverse strand, counting down.
ATAAACAAAAGTAATTTTATTTTTCCACGTAATCTCCACTTAACTCAATGCACTTCTTCCATCTGGTTTCCAACGCCTGTATGCCGGTCATAAAAAAAGTTTCTTCAAGGCCTTCAAAAAAGTCACCCACCGCGGTTTCAACCACCTCATTTGATGAAAATTTTTGACCTCCAAGGTGTTTTTTAAGGTTTGGGAATAAATGAAAGTCCGAAGGTGCCAAATCAGGGGAATAGGCGGGATGGGGCAGTAATTCAAAGCCACAATCACGAATTTGAGCCATTGATTCAACAGACGTGTGAACGCGTGCATTATCCTGATGGAACAACACTTTCTTGCTGAGTAGTCCTGGCCTTTTCTCTTTGATCGTTTCACGCAAATGACGTAAAAGGGTGCAGTAATAAGCAGAGTTTATAGTCTCACCTTTTGCAAGGTAGTCCACCATGATGAGACACCCTTAGCATCCCAAAAAACTGACGCCATCACCTTGCCAGCTGACAAAATTGTTTTGGCTTTTTTTGGAGTCGGTTCATCAGGTTTTTTCCACTGCTTGGATTGCTGTTTTGACTCTGGGGTGTAGTGGTGTACCCAGGTTTCATCCATTGTAACAAATCTATCCAAAAAATCTTGTGGATCAGTCTCAAACATTTCCAAACTGTCGCGAGAAATCGTGAGCCGTATTCGTTTTTGTTCAACTGAAAGCAATCTGGGGACCCACCGCGCAGAAACCTTAGAAAATCCAAGTTCATTGACTATGATGTTTTGTGTTCGTTCATATGAGATGCCAATAGTGTCAGCAATCTCCCTGATGGTCAATCTCCGATCTGCCAATATCAGATCACAGATTTTCCCAATGTTTTCTTCAGTCGTAGACGTCGTAGGCCGGCCAGAGCGAGGGTCATCTTCAATACTCTCTCGTCCGCGTTTAAATTCTGCAACCCACTTTTTCACAGTCGTATACGATGGAGCAGATTCCCCCAATGTTGTTGACATATCTTCGTGAATCTCTTTTGGAGTCAGTTTTTTTTTAAACAGGTATTTGATGACCGCACGTTGCTCAATTTTCTCCATTCTTTAAAAACGCTGCACTTAGGCTCACAAAATTCAGTCTAATTTAAAAACAGATAATGCTATTGTGACAGAATTTTACAATGTGACAACCAGAGAGTAAACAAATCGAATGAGGTCAGTTACATTAAAATAAGTCAAGTATTTATGTGGTAGGCCGCGAATATTTCGATCCACCCTCGTATTTTTCAAAGGTTTTTACAGAAGAGGTATTTACACTTATAGTTGAACAAACTAATTTGTATGCAGACCAAAATAATTTGAATGCCATGCCTACAGACAAAAATAAAATCTCAGCTTTCTTAGGTATTATCATTATGATGTCGATACATATTCTGCCGACTATAGATCATTATTGGTCCACTGATCCTTTTTATAGGGTCACTGAGATTGCCGAAACTATGCCATGCAAACGTTTCAAAAAGCTTTTAGAAGCTTTACATCTGAATGACAACACTAATTAATATGCCGGAACGAAATTCACTTCACTTTGATAAACTGTATAAAATCCAGCCTTTGCTTGATCTGGTCAATAAAGATTGGCAAGAAACTGCTAAGCCTACTGCATCACAAAGTATCGATGAAAGTATGATCAAATTCAAAGGCAGATCTTCGATGAAGCAATATTTACCCATGAAACCAATAAAACGAGGATACAAAATGTGGGTAAGAGCATGTAGGGACTTTGTAAGTATAAATGAAATGATGTATCAGCGGTATTGTGTGCAAGCGAGAAGTATGTTAGCGTCACCGGCAGTTACTGCGCGCTGTCCGGTCAGTACGAACGTTGTTAGGCTTTGGGACCCTTTCGGACAATAAACACTAAGTGACAGTGTTATTCGTCGTTTCATTCAGCGCCAGTAATTCCCAATGCATATATGAACACACACGCATCCTAAAGTGATGACCCCGAACTGCATTGGTATAGTTTTAAAGAGACACGCGGTGCGTAAATTGACATTAAGTGTTGTGTAATTGTGTACGGGCATATATACGAAATGGAAGGGGCGTCGCAGGAATATTATGAGGCAAAATCACCGTCGTCGCCACGAACGGATGCAGCGGAGTTGGCTGCTATCACGATGTCTACGAAGATTCCTGAATTTTGGACCGACATGCCGAGATTGTGGTTTGCGCAGGTGGAAAGCATGCTAGCACCGCAAAAACAAGGTGACGAAACAAAATTTAATGTTGTAGTCGCGAAGATGGGTCGAGACGCTCTGCAGCAAGTGAGTGATATATTGATGAATCCACCCAAGTCAAACAAATATGAGGCTATTAAAGAACGACTGTTGAAAGTCTATGAAGAGAGTGCAGAACGGCAGTTCCAAAAATTAGTAGGTGAGATGGAACTCGGCACGCAAAAACCGTCTCAGTTACTCAGGCGAATGCGAGAATTGGGAAGAAATGCGAAAGCTTCGGAGCAAACTTTACACAGCTTATGGATTGCAAGACTGCCCACTTCTGTAAGAACGGTACTTACGGTCAGCCAGGATCAGACTTTGGATAACTTAGCAAATATCGCGGACAAGGTTATGGAAAACATACGGGGAGGCGAAGTAGCGACGATAGGCATGTGCAAGTGTGCAACACCAGGCTACGCCGAGAGCAGCAGTCAGGTGCCCGTTTCGGAGATATTGACAGCAATGCACAAGCTGAACATAGAAGTAGCTTCGTTACGGGATGAGGTCAACCGGCACCGTCGCAGCCCTTACCGAGGTCGCGGACGGGGTAACGGAAGGGCAAATTCTAGACAAAGATCAAGATCCAGGACTCCGAGCGATCCCGATTGGCTCTGCAAATACCACTATTGGTATAGAAGCAAGGCGAGGACCTGTGAGAAGCCGTGTGCGTGGAAAACTCCGGAAAACAAGGACGGGTACAGTCAGTAGCGGTGGGTGACTTCGTGCCCGGAAAGAACCATCGCCTTAGTGTTTACGACAGAGAACAAAGACTAACGTTTTTAGTGGACACCGGCGCTAACGTATCGGTAGTACCAGTGTCACGTAAACAAAAGTTAGCAGGTGAGTGCTCTGGTTATAGATTGTTCGCGCAAACAATAGTGAAATAAAAACGTATGGAACTAAAGTGTTACAATTAAATTTAGGGTTACGGCGTCCGTATCGCTGGGAATTTATAATTGCAGATGTAAGCCAAGCAATACTGGGAGCAGATTTTTTAGAATATCATAATTTGTTAGTAACTAAAACTAATTGATAAGACAACTAATTTATTAACGTTGGGCAAGATTATTAACTGTCATGAAACCTCTTTAAGTTCTATAGGTAATGAGCATCCATTCCATGATTTGTTGTCTGAATTTTCAGTGATTACTAAACCGGCAACTTTCAGAGACCTGGACCGTCCATCTGAGAATGATATATACCATCATATCGAGACAGTAGGCAAGCCAGTACATGCACGAGCGAGGCCGCTACCACCGGACCGTTATCACAAGGTAAAACATGAATTTCAAATAATGCAGGAAATGGGGATATGTCGGCCATCAAAGAGCGAGTGGGCCAGCCCACCTCACATTGTAGCAAAAAAGGACGGACAAATTCGGCCAGTTGGTGACTATAGGCGTCTGAACGCCATCACCAAACCAGACCGCTATCCTGTGCCTAGACTGCATGACTTTACGTACATATTAGTAGGTAAGAAAGTATTCAGTAAATTAGATATTAATAGAGCATATCATTACGTGAAAATTGCGCCAGAAGATGTAGAGAAAACTGCAGTTATCACACCTTTTGGGCTATTCGAATTTACGCGAATGAATTTTGGATTGAAAAATGCGAGTCAGACATTTCAAAGATTCATGAATAATGACGTTCTAAAAGGACTAGATTTCCTATTTAATTTTATTGACGATGTGGTTATTGCCAGTGACAATATCGGGATTCATACATTACATCTACGAATGGTATTTATATCAGTATACCAATTTGCCGACGACACATGCTTAATTACTGCACATAAAAACGTGGAAGAGGCTCAGATAGCAATGCAGAGAAACTTCGACAAATCCATGTAGTTGTCAGTCGCTGCAGATGGTACACACACACAACACACATATTTGGGTTTGACCATTGACAATAAATTTCATTGGGGACCCCATGTCGATCGCGTATGTGTCAAACTACGATCTATTTTGTCAAAACTATACGTGCTTAAATGCAAACTACCCTATAATACACTTAGGACTATATATTTTGCACTGGCAGACTCGATGATTAATTATGGCATTAGTAGTTATGGACGTACATACAACACCTATATTGCAAATATTTATAAGCTACAGCTGAGCATACTGAAAACAATCGTACCCGCCAATAACACATTCACGGACAGTACGTCGAGAGACGTAATTTATGAATCTCATAATGTGGCACAACGGCTGTAGCCGGTGATTTAAAAAACGTCAAAAGTGGAATTACGTCCACAGCCGACGATTTCCCATTACATTTATAGGAAAGATAGGACTCTGTGCCGTTTTAGGCAGTAATACAGACCGCTTGTGCCACATCAAACACTCCTGCGTGTGCACACAAGTTACCTCTGTCACGCACACATTGAAGGACACCGTATTGTGATACTCCGTCGGTGGCCGGACGATCTGCCTACAAATTCTACCGACCAGTCGCCCCGCGCCACAGCAGGAGGAAGTACGTGCGTCGTGCTCTAACAAGGTGCGCTACGGCAATTTTTGGTAAACGGTACGTATTATTTTATTCATAATTCACGATCACAAATACGAAATACTTATTTGCCGACTATTGAAATGTATAGTGAGTGGTATGTATTTGAATTTGGTGCTAATAAAAACACGGGAACACACGTCAAGAAATATTGCCTACTTTATATAAGAAGGTAATTATTTCTGTTGAAATGACTTTAAATTTTCGAAATTGAAGTATGGCATATCAAGCTGTTGCTATTCAATCAATAAATCAGCCTACCGTAGTCCACTGCTGGACATAAACGTCTCCCAACAACGGTGGCACGGTACACTGATGCTATTATTACTACCTACTAGTTTTAAAATTGTAATCGCATAAACTTTTTGTAGATGGCGTCGGGCAAAAGAAATACATCTACCTTCAACTTTCGGCGTAGTTTGTTTGATTCCGACTCTGATTCGAGCAATAAAGATCAGGATCCGTATAGCGACGTAGATGGTGAATATGGTTCTGATGCAAATTATGAACCTGTAAATGAAAATAACTTGAGTACTGACTCGGATGATTGTGAAATATTTAGCCAACCAAGACAATTATCAAGACAGGTTACCGTTTCGGAATCTGAAAGCTCGAAGGCAGAGAGTGACAAGGAATCATGCGAGGAGGACGATAACCTATCTGAAGGTAATATTAACACTCAAAATATAGAGCGTCTGGATGAACCTGAAAATCCACTGGATGCTGAAACGGAAACAGCTTCTTTAATCCAAGAGGACAGTGCTAGTTCCCAGGAACAACATAGCTCATTACCGGCCCAAGTAGATGAGGTGCAGGTAAGTAATAGTACACGCTCCTATACACCACCATGTCCCGTAAGTGAGGAATGGGAAGATATCGTGGCTGACATCCCTGAATTTCATTTTGATTCAACTACTTCTGGCCCTCGTATCCATATTGATCAAAATACGACTGTAGAAGAGGTATTTGATTTGATGCTCCCACCCAATATGATTGAGTATTTGGTTACATGCACGAATGCTTATGGAAAATCTCTCACTAATCAAAGCAGACCCCATACACGTAATAGTCGACACAAAGTATTTCACGAGACAAACACCGACGAAATTAAAAAGTTTCTCGGTCTCACACTATTACAAGGCCAGATTAAAGTTCCAGATCGGAGGAAGCTTTTCACGCATACAGATGTTTTATACTATCACCCGATTTTCAGTCACGTTATGTCAAATCGAAGATATGAACAAATACTGCGTTGCCTTTGCTGTTCAGAACTTAACTCTCAAGGATCCGACAAGGTGACTACATTTATCAATATGTTGACACAGAATTTTCGAAACGTTTATCACCCCAAAAAGGAATTATCGCTAGACGAATCTCTGATGCTTTATAGAGGACGCCTACTCTTTCGTACATATATGAAAAATAAAAAAACTAAATACGGCATTAAATTTTACGTATTGGCTACTGATGATGGCTATATTCTAAATATTTTGATGTATTCTGGAAAGCAAGCATTGAATGATGATGATGCAAGTCCTAAAATAGAAAAACTAGTTTTACATTTGATGAGACCGTACCTACTTAAAGGGCACGAATTATATATGGATAATTTCTATAATTCGGTGACCCTTTCTGAAAAACTTCTTGATCTCAAAACACACAGTAATGGAACTTTACGTGTAAACCGCAGGGGTAACCCTAGTGTGTTAACTAAAGCGAAATTGAAAAAAGGTGAACACAGATGGCTCAGAAATAATAAAGTATACGTGAGTCACTGGAAAGACAAGAGGCAAGTTCTGATGATTACAACACTTGATCACCCTGAAATGGTTGAAGTGACGAATAAAAGAGGACAGAAACTCATAAAGCCAAAAGAAGTAGTCCGATATAATGCTCATATGTCTGGGATCGATCGTGCTGACCAAATGGTGAGTTACTACTCTTGTCCGCGAAAAACTATTCGCTGGTACAAAAAAGTTCTCTTTCACATGATCGACCTTGCTACTTGGAATGCATATTATTTGTACAGTCATTTTGTACAAAAGGATAAAAAATCCGAATATATTGCGTACAGAGACAAGTTGATTCAACATCTTCTAAAGATTGATGAAAACATGATCGGCAAAGACTTGGTTATCGAACAAAAAACCTACTGGAATAGGAAAAAGGCTCAACCACAGTCTCAACCGGGAACTTCTTCGGCACCCGGTTTTGGTCACTGGCCAATAAGGATAGAGGGCAAAGATCCTTCAAAAAAGAAGTTTGCTTTTAAAAATTGCAGGGTGTGCCAGAAAAAAAAAATACGCCGTGAGACTAGTTACCGGTGCAAGGGATGCCTTGACTCTCCGCCATTATGCCCTACTTGTTTTGAAGAATGGCATCTATCTCAAGATGCAGAAGATGAAGCTGAAAATGCATGAAGAAGATTACTTTATTCACTAATTTAATACAGATTTTGATTCTTTTACGTTTTTTATAACACTTATTGTGATCTTATTAATAATAATCATAAAAACGCTCAATGGAAGACTGATTAGTGTTAAATGAAAAGGTAATTCCCTTGTGTACTGATTTGTTTAAGCTAGATTATTGATAAGGGACAATTTATTACTAATATAAAAATTACCCCATATGGAAAATGTGCCATAATAGCTATAAAAAATATTACTTTTTCATTAGAGAAGATGGTTATGTTTTATTTCTGGAGAAATAAAGATTATGTTGATTATTACACGTATTTTCAATTATATCCTGACTCGCCTGTGGCCGTTGTTAGTACAACACGTCTGTCGTAGTACGCTTGATGGGGCAGTCCGTCTGTAGACGGTCACGCCTTTAGCCGCAATGCCACAACACCCGCCTAGGAACTTACTTGATATGACAATACGGCTATAGACGATTTCGTCTGTGGCCGTAGTGCCGTAACACAAGGTTTAGAATTCACTTGGTATGAATGTCCGTCTACAGGCGGTTACGTCTCTGACCGTTACTGCCACAACACATACTTTTAAAATCGAATAATGTGGCAATCCGTCCCCAGACGTGATACCATTTTATATGGTAAATTTGTGTGTCATATCACAAATTATTAAGAATGGTCTCTGTCCGTGAACGTGTTAAAAATAAATTCAAAGACGACGAGAAGGGTTTGTTTAAATTCTGTCGAATAATAAGTGTTTTTGATAAGGTGCGGTTGTCTTTAGTGTGCGAGGAAGTCAACAACTTAGTGAATATGGAAAAACACGTAAGACCCAAATCGTTGCGTTGCTTGTCATACTTACCTACTTATAAGACACCAAAAAATACTAACGTTTACGGGACGCGAACGTGGGAATACATGCTGCCTCAGATCATGAATGACATACCCATCGAAATCTGCAATAGTCTAAATGCAAAGAACTGTAAGTCTGTCTTAACCAAACATGTTCTAAATCATTATTAAACTAGTTATGTGCATTTATACTTAGTAAGTACCTATTTGTATATATTGTACCGAAGCGTTGTCTGACGTACCACTGTTAAACCCTCGATGGTTTGTGTGGTACGTATGAATCTACCCATTGTACTGTTTGTAACATGGATAATAAATTAAAAAAAAAAAAAAAATTTGAACGCCTAAAAAAATATGGCATAACAATTAATTTATCTAAGTCCGTTTTTGGTAAATCTAATATAGAATTTTTGGGATATGAAGTATCTACTGCTGGAATACGACCTCTTGAGGATAAGGTCATGGCCATTATAGATCATCCTAGACCGGAAACTGTAGAACAATTAAGAAAATTTCTTGGAATGATAAATTTTTATCGAGCTAATATACCAAATGCCACGGCTCACCAAATGTGTTTGAATATTTTTTCAAAAGGTGCTAAGAAAAAAGATAAATCAAAAATAGAATGGACAAACGAATCTATTAAAGCCTTTGAAGATTGTAAAAATAGTTTAAAAAATGCAGTGATGATATCGCATCCAGTACCAAATGTACCCTTATCTTTGATGACAGATGCATCAGATAAATGTGCGGGAGGGGTATTACAGCAGTGGATAAATGATAAATGGCTACCACTAGGATACTTTTCAAAAAAATTCACTACAGCTCAACAGAAATACTCAACTTATGACAGGGAGTTAACAGCAATTTTCATGGCAATAAAACATTTTAGATTTCTGTTTGAAGGCAGAGAATTGATTGTGTATACGGACCACAAACCATTAATTTATGCATTTAGTAAAGTTACAAGTAATTGTGAAACACCTAGACGTACAAGGCAGCTTTTATTCATAAGTGAGTTCAAAACGGACATAAGGTATGTTAAGGCCGATAACAACAAAGTAGCAGACGCGTTATCGCGTATCGAGACTATACAATGCCCAACGTCTATAGATTACGCAGAATTAGCAGTAGCACAGGAAACGGACGCAGAGTTAAAACAAATATTAACTGAGCAGAATGACAATATTTCTCTAAAGAAAATTCTCATTCCTCAAAGTGATTTCCAAAATTGCAGCCAAATTACACCAAAAGCGGTGGATACTTGTGCAAGTATTTATTTTAGAATTTTGAGAAGGCTATCCCTCACCTCACCGCTTCTCATCGTAGTCTTTCATCGTAGTCTCATGTTCTATCTATATATTATTATTATTATTATATATGTATTTTTTCCTTAGCTTATTTTTTTCCCTATTTTTTCAGCTTCTTTGTCTTTCAGCTCTTTCTCTTAATTTCCCACTCCTTCCCTTTTAGAGAGCTCGTTCTTCCTCCTTCTCTTTTAGAGAGCTGGTTCTTCACTGCTTCTCTTTTAGAGAGCTGGTTATCCACTGACTCTTCTTCGGTTTTGTATCCATAAAGAAAACTCTCTAGAAGCAATTTAAAATTTTAAAGCTTAACTTATTTTTAATTTAGAATTTACGCACAGCCAGTTTCACAATGTAGACCATACTTTACAAAGAACTCTATGCCTATCTTGTTGTCATAGCAACCATAGAAAATATTTGTCGACATGACAGATTTGATGTATCAAAAATAATGTTTATATAATAATAAGAGATAAGTTATAAATGGCGAAATACAACAATGGGAAATATACGGAAATGCTACGAAATAACCCTATAAGGACATATATATATATATATATATATATATATATATAAGAGGTAAGAATTATCACTACAACTGTGTCAGAGGGTCAACAGTTCTCAGAATCTAAGCGTTTATCTCACGTGCATATAGATATAGTGGGGCCATTGCCACCCACTAAAGACAATCATAGATATCTTATTACAATGATAGATAGGTTTACGCGTTGGCCGGAAGCTATTCCGGTACATGATATTACTGCCGAAGTTGTGACTAAAGTTTTTTATGATAACTGGAGATCTCGTTTTGGAGTTCCCGAACGAATAACCAGCGACCAAGGTCGTCAGTTTGAAAGCAATCTGTTTAGCGAGTTGCTAAAATTACTAGGCATAAAAAAATCAGAACTACTCCCTACAGACCGCAAAGTAACGGTATCATAGAACGATGGCATAGGAGTATGAAACAGGCTATCACAGCACGACTTACAGATAACACATCATGGTACGATGAGCTTCCTACAGTATTATTAGGATTACGTACAGTAGCTAGGAGTGATAATGGTGTAAGTCCTGCCGAGTACATGTATGGTCAAACGCTCCGTTTACCTGGAGATTTTTACAATATCTCGGATAATCGGAAGTTGACAGATTACGTATTTTTAGATCAGTTAAGAATGAATATAAGTAGGCTAAAACCGGTATCAAGAGAGTTACGAGACTCACGCACATTGTTTGTTCACAGTGAATTAGATAAGTGTAGTTATGTTTTCATTAGAAATGACGCAGTACGCAAACCTCTAACGCCACCATATGATGGGCCTTATCGTGTACTGAATAGAAAAGGTAAAGTATATACAATACAGTTACCTAATAGAACTGTCAATATATCTGTAGACAGGTTAAAACCAGCGTTTATATTGAACGAACAAGTTAGCGAGCAAACGAAAAGTGATTTTTATGACAAACCGAATGCCAACGTTAATAAATTAATCATAGAACATAAGTCATTGGAATGTAACGATGAGAATTTGTACCCTAAAAAAGTAACGAAATCTGGTCGGGTAATTAAACGCCCAGTAAGATTTAATTGTTAAATGTTAGCTAATAAGGTAAAACAAAGTTAATTTTTGATTGTTTTAATATATATGTAAACAGTTACAGTACAATGTATGCATACCTTTATATCCAAGTAACAGTCTAATAAATGCGTACCTTTATAGGAAGTTGCGAAACAATCGTTTATACTTAGTTAGAATTTACTTATTATTTTATGCGAATGTTATAGAAATATTGTTTTATTATGAAATGTGTTTTTGTCAATTAGGCGAAATAAGCATCAAACTGCGAACAATGCGATAAACACTGCAAGTGGGTCATGTCATAAAGTAGAATTATTTAGTTTTAACTTTATAACGCTAATACATTTCATTCAAGTAACATATCTGAAAGTTAACTTGACTTTATTTTAAAATGGGAAAAACATACAGTAAAGAAGAAGTAATCATTGCTCAAAATGGTGCAGTGCAATCTGAAATAAGCAAGTACAATGTAACCATAGCCGTAATGGCAGGGTTCATGGGAGTTTTTATATTATTGGCCGTAATAATATACTGTCGGTATCGCATTCGACACTGGATGACGAAGATGTTTACGAGAATTGTAGCGGCTCAACCCGCGGGAGCCTCACGGCCGCCACCTCAGCAGTGCAAGCCAGGTAGCCACGTGTAAGCTGTAATGTAATACATATGTACTTCCAGTGGTAATCGCATTGTTATGACGCGACATGTTTATTTTTATATTGTTTTATGTGTATAATGTACCGTATTAATTTTACGTTTGATTTGTGTGTTTTATTTTGAATTTTTTTGTAAAAAATTGGGGGGTGTTGTGTAGGGACTTTGTAAGTATGAATGAAATGATGTATCAGCGGTATTGTGTGCAAGCGAGAAGTATGTTAGCGTCACCGGCAGTTACTGCGCGCTGTCCGGTCAGTACGAACGTTGTTAGGCTTTGGGACCCTTTCGGACAATAAAAACTAAGTGACAGTGTTATTCGTCGTTTCATTCAGCGCCAGTAATTCCCAATGCATATATGAACACACACGCATCCTAAAAGCACATCAGGAAAAACGGACAAGATGGAAACTGGTATTAGTGCTAAAGTTGTCAAAACACTGAGTCAGCCACTCATTGACAGAAATTTTTCTTGTCACTTTGTCTTCGATAACTTTTCTGCAGTAACGAGTTGATGCGTGACTTATGTAATCATAAAATATATTCCACTGCAACAGTGAGAAGTGATAGAGTTGATTTACAAAAATTGATAAAAAAAGATAGCAGGATCAAGAAAAAAGGAACATTGCAGAGGGGAGAGTTCAAATGGAGGGTGAAAGCAAGAGTAGCTTACATTGCATGGCAGGATAAAAAAATTGTCACATTTTTGATTATCCCCGGCTTCGAAGTTTTTGCGAAAGAAAACAAATCGATGAGCAGGAAAAAACCTTTCCATGTCCATTAGCATTAAAAGAGTACACAAAGCTAATGGGCGGTGTTTTTGTCACACTTGGCGTCGTAGCCGTAAATGGTGGATACGTATTTTTTATTTTGCCATGGATGTGGCACTTGTGAACTCATTCATTCTGTATTCAACTAATACCAGAGTACATAATCCAAAAACATTGTTGGATTTTCGTAAAGAATTAGCCAGGCAGTTGGTCAACAATTTTACCTTTAGAAAGAGACCAGTATCTACTTTGCCAAATGACAGTGCCAATCGTCCAAAAGTATCAGACAACCGGCAAAAAATAACTTAATGGGTGTTCTTGATGACATAAGATATTCTGATGTTGGTGACCACATGCCTTCTAAACTGGAGTCATATCGGCGGTGCAGGCTTTGTAGCACAAAAACAAATAATGTACGATCGACGATACAATGCAAAAATGCCTTGTTTCGAAATCTTCCATAACCAGCTTGTGATAAAAATAAATATGAAAATCAATATTATTTTATTATTAAAATGTAGGTAAATAAGACAGTGGCGAATATATTGCCACCACATTTCCACGATTTTCACGAATATTTTCCGATGGCGAAAATCATTCAAAAAATACGTTAAATCTAAACTAAGTAGATGCGTTACGTAAGGCCTCGAGTGCTCACTCTTTCCCATACCCACTACCTTTCTCTTTTGCAGAGACACTATCACGTGTCTTGTTTAGTATAATATATAGTAAGTATATAGTACCTCGTAGTGCCAGGGTGTGTGAAGAACACATTAATTCAAATGAATGGGAATTGATATTAGAGAACACAAGTTTAACTAATACTCAAATTGTAAGCTTGTTAGACAGTAAAAGTTATGAAATAGTTATTGATTTTGAAAACATGGAGTCAATGCCTAATCATGTATGTCACAAATGGACGGGGCGCACAACCCAAGAATACATAGAACTGCATAAAAGCATACCGTATCGCTAAGTAATCGTAAGCTTTTAGTCTGTTGTTCCTAAAAACTGCTTTAGCAACACTTTTGGTCAAATATAGAACAGGTGATAGTGATGCTAAGATATCCAGTCTTCTTATGATTCCTAAATCAACTCTACAGTACAAAATCAATCTTGTGAGAAACTATTTAATTAACAACTTTGTTCCACAACATCTTGGGATGTCTCACATATCTAGTGTTGCCCAAATGCAAGAACAAGATGAGACTTAGCCAGTCTTGGTCTTGGTCTTGCGCCAATACACCTGGTCTTGGTCTTGCGCTCCCAGTCTTGGTCTTGGTCTTGGTCTTGCAGCAAGAGTCTTGCAAGTCTTGCAATTACCTATTAGTCTATTACTATTTATTAAAGTTTACTTTAAATCTTAGAAAAACGTATTAGAATTGGAACATTGTGAGCTTGAATTAACATAGCCATAGTAAAGATCAAGCAGATTAATAAGTAACTGAAGATTTGATAAGAAATTCGAAAAATCAACTGACCTATATGTCGTTTTCCATGGAAGTAACTGTTTCTTAATAAACATTTATGATTTATAAGCTTACATTTGCTAAAACATGTAAAAAAACAAATTAATTACAATAACTTGACTGTATTTTAAAGAACAATACTTATCTGTCTAGAAAGAGATTGAACCCTCAACTTATAAGAAATTTAATAAAAGAGTTTACGATTTATCATTTATTTGAATAAAAAATAAAATACAACACAAATCAACAGCTTTATCATTAGGTTATGATACTTTATATAATTTTTTTTGACCAAGAATTAATACAAAGTAACCATCTGGCTGACTCATCACTTAACCTATTTCTATGTTTTCTAATTACTAATGATGCTTTAGAAAATAACCTCTCAGCAGGTACTGAAGTTGCAGGTATTGAGAGAAAATCACGGGCCATTTTCGATAAAATCGGATACTCTGTCTCATGCGTCCTCCACCAATCTAAAATGTCTTCCGAGCTGGCAGTTCTTGGTTTTCTCAGGTACTCCTCCAACTCGTCTATCACTAAGCCTTGAAGACAAGATCCAGATGACGTCGAGGGACATTCATAGAGTTTATCAAAGTCTATTACGTCTTCATCTTCATCACATACTTTATTTTCTTTTTCTGGTAATTCCAGAGATTTGTTCAGTGAGTGTAGACTTTTATATTCTTCATAAAGTTCATTGAACTTGCGCAGACTTTCTGTTTTAAGTTGCTTCCCCCACATTGTCAGGTCAAAAGTCTGAGCCTTATGCCTTGGGTCTAAAATTAAAGAAGTACAATAAATCCAGTTGCTCTTCTTGTAATGTTTAAGCATTTTGTCTCGAGCTGCTTGGAAAGCTAGAATGAGCCTTTCATCCACTTCAGATCGATTAGGTTTCTCATCTAACTGTTTTACCATGGATTCAATTTTATCTAGCAAGAGATTGAATGATACAATGACTAGCGGTAATGTAACATATTTGTCTCCACCAAGTTTTGTACTTAAAAGTTTAAAGTTTATTAGAAATTTATGTAATTTTTCGAGTACCTGCCATTCATTAGCTGTGATTTGAAAATCATTTAATTCGGTGACAGAACTGCACAATATGTCAATGCCCGCTCTCACTTTTAAACCAAATCCAATCATATCATGTGTGGAATTCCATCTCGTTGGACAGTCAAGAATGGCATTTAGATTTGATGGCACGCCAGCTGCTTCACAAGCAGACTGAAACTTCTTCTTCACTATCTCACTTCTTTTTATTTTACTGGAAATACTGCGTAACTTTGTTACAGATGTACGCGAGTCAGCAATATTTGGTGCAGATTCTTCATCTTCCTCATCCTCAGTTTCGTCTGCATAGTCTTCGTACTGCTGATCTTGCGCGTTAGTGTCAGACTCACAGTGTAATGCTAAGGTCTTTAATAAATCTTGTACACCAAGGTTTAAAATGTGAGCAAAGCACCGG
This sequence comes from Herminia tarsipennalis, assembly GCA_945859575.2. Taxonomy (NCBI): domain Eukaryota; kingdom Metazoa; phylum Arthropoda; class Insecta; order Lepidoptera; family Erebidae; genus Herminia; species Herminia tarsipennalis. The sequence continues at coordinate 8,896,418 of OX243849.2, read as the reverse complement.
AAATGTTGATTGTCTGAATCAAAGTGTGGCGGCAGCTGTTTGCCCAGTTCATACATGAATTTGGTATTTGCAGTTGCGTTGTCGACCGTGATACCTTGTATTTTATCAATTATGCCATATTCCAATAAACATTCATGGAAAATCGTTGCAATATCTTCCCCAGTATGTCGACCGCGTGATGGTATAAAATCAAGAACTACAGATTGATACTTCCATGCGTTGTCTATATAATGAATAGTAACCCCGTAGTAACTCCTACCAGCAATTGACGTCCACCCATCAATGGTAAAAGACATTTTAGATGATAATTGTTGAAGTCGTTCCTTGAGATTCAATTGGAGCTCTTCAAATCGCTCTTTGACTTTCCTTCTAAGTGTAGACCTTTTAGGAAACACCATATTAGGGCAAATACGTCGAAAATATACTTGTGTAGCTTCGTCATCGAAAAATGAGAAGGGAAGATATTTTTTCACCACCCAATCAACTGTAGCTGTCGTGATGTTGTCACTGCTGTTTTCCGACTGAAACAAAACAATAAATCTTGTGTTATTAGGTTTGAGCGTATAAGAGGAGGAGGTTTGTTGTTGTTAAATCGAGAAAATCGTTAAATTGATATTTGTTATATTAAGGTTGCACTGTACTGTAATTTACCAAAATAAAGTACTTAGTTGTTACTGGCCGATTAACTGAAAATATGGGTGTTTATAAAAAATATTTAAGACGATAATTACATACTTAATATGTCGCACCCCTAGATGAAAACTGTGAAAACACCACTAACTCAAAAATACTTACGTAAGTTAATGGCGTTTTTGAAAGTATCGCATGAATAGCTACGCGGAGTTAAAATTCTTTTAACTGTTAAAAAAATATTCTTACCTGTCCACTTCCAGCGGTTACTAAAAAGCTTGTGATATCTCCACTTAATTTTGGTTTAACAGGAAGAAATATTTCTGATTCCTTTTTGTGGAAAGATATTAGATGTTTCCTTAAGCCTGAAGTGTTTCTGTTTTTCATTTTTATTTCAATCTTTTTATGTTGGCACAATTTACAGAAGGCAGTTTGGGATGCATGAATTATTTCGAAAAACTCCTCAAATTTGCTTTTGGGTCTTTTAGATCTGTGACTCAAACTCTCGTTACTCGGACTAGAATAATTTGAATCTTCGTCACTCATATTAAATTGTACACGTGATACGTTTTTAGAAAACAACGAGAATTAGTAAAAACAATTATCAAGTTAGACTCGAAGCACAGCTCAATTGGAAATGACTGGAATTAAAATAATTCCTTTATTTATAGTACGTTTCCTTGCTTTACCGCGCCGCCTCGCCACGTGCCGGCTCTATGAAAAGGATGCCGCCGCAAATCAAACAATGCCGCGTGCGGCGTACAAACACACACTAAATATTACCTACTTGTACAGACGCGACGCGTGAATAAAATAGAATTAGTGCCAATCACTATTCTTTACATATAAGTGAATGTTTTGGCGTACATCTATACTAATATTATAAAGCTGAAGAGTTCGTTTGTATGTTTGATGACAGAAGTTTTAAAATAAATAAATAAGTCCTGAACGTCACTATACCTCCAAAGTTACTATTCCTCGTGGACGAAGTCGCGGGCACAGCTAGTAAATACTTACTCTCATCATCTCTCTCAGAGATATTCGGGCTGGTAAGTAATACAAAACTCTTATCGCAGGCTTTTTATTTTATTAGTAGGTAAGTACCTACGCTTTTTATATTATTTTATTAGTTTTGTAGAATTTTTTTACACGTTTCAAGTATATTTAAAAGTGGCTACAATATTTATTAAACGGGTGATATTTGAACACTTTTTTGCTATTTTTTCTTGTAAAAACTTAAGAAATATAATGACTAAATGTACAATAATAGTACCTAAGTAATTAGTTTAAAACCATATAAGTAATCAATATTATAATATATACTTACTAGAATGAATTAATATGACATCTACTACCTATCCTTACCATTTTATCCTAATCATAATACTACTTGCGTGATCAGTATAATGTATTCATTTTCATTCTAAGCACTCTGAAACTTATTTATTCTTTGGAACACCTGTAGGTACTCTACTAGGAAATTATTTTGCATGAGTATACCTTCGCCCTATGGCGGCAATCAAATAGTGTCAAATGTTATGATTTCGGCGTGGCGGCAACGATTGTTTTAGATTTCAAAAGAAGCCGCCGGCGCGTGTATCATAACCATGTACTTCCGAAAAGCGGCAAATTTCTTTGAGAAGTAAGTACAAAACCTTTGATGCCGCATTATCAAAGTGCCGATGGTTAAAACATAACTATGCATGCACTCAGTTTGATTTTAATAGATATTTTTTTATTCGCTATGTTTATGGTATTAGTCGTAATGCGCATAGGTCCAGTTTTTCATATTCTTTGATACAGTTTTTTGCGTCTCATAGAATTCCTAAGCGTACCTACCTATACACCGAACTGTTACACCTAACTACTCAGTGAAATAGCGCTAAGTCCTAGCTGCAAGACGCAAGAGTCTTGCAGGCTATGTCTTGTTCTTGCTCAAGTCTTGCACGGTCAGTCTTGGTCTTGGTCTTGCTAAAAATACGCGGTCTTGTTCTTGGTCTTGGTCTTGCAAAAACGCAAGAACAAGACCAAGACTGCAAGACCAAGACTGAATTTGGGCAACACTACACATATCCCACCAACAAGTGTAAAAAAAATATGGAAAGCCATTTTGTTTTTGTTTTATAAAAAAAAAATATAGGAAATTATTTTTTTATATTCTTATTTATAATCAGTCATACAGTTGCGCTAAAATTATTGAGCATCTTGTCTTACATTTATAAATTTTAAACATAAAATTTTCACGAAAACAAAATCAACATAAAGGTACCTAAATATGGAATAGGTACCCAAATATGGACTACTTTAAAACTATAAATATTTGGTTACTTTCCTCTATTATATAAAGAAAACCAGTATTATAAACAAAAAATATATAAAAAATTATCTCAAATTAGGTTTTGTCGGAATCGGCGAAAAAGCCCTTTCGGAACGCTCCAATACAAATGTGCGGTTCACAAGATTCAATTTTTCTCGCAAACTTATCGTAGTATTTGAACGGGCCCGGCATCGCACGATTGTGCGGGAACGTAAGTTTGACCTTGTACACAAATTTGGTGCATCAATCATTCGCCGGTCAGGTGTCGACCTGTCGCGTGTGGTGTCGTTTCACGTTCCCGCCATTTGAGACTGTAAGTACTAAAAAGGTTGATTTTTTGTTGATTTAAGCTGTTTTCTGTTATGTTTCCATAATGTTATTAGTTTTTCTTTGTGTTTTGATATATTATTCAATAGAAACTAACTTCTAAGTTGATTTAATTTGTCAACGAATGTTTTCAACACAATTGTATCAACTCGGGCCCAAAGGTTAAAATATCGATTGTATGGGTGTGAGTAATAACGTATTGTTTCTCTTTTTTACAGGATTAGTTTTACAAGATGTCACATTTATTAGATCGAGATATAGATGAGCTCCTTAATGGCTCGGGTAATGAAGGTAGCGACGATGAAGATTACGTGGGAGGACCTTTGGGAGACGACTGTACTAGTTCTTCATCATCTGATGAGTCCGAAGATGATGTGCCACTTGCGAATTTACGATGGAAGAAAAGAAAATTCAACAGTAAGTGTGTGCCTGATGAATCACCACCAACTTTGAAGCCAGTGAGAAGTCCTGCGCAGTATTTTGAACAATATTTCACGCCAGATATCTTCGAAAAATTCGCTTTGGCTACAAACCAATACTATATGACCAACAATGGAGGTAAGCAATTAAAGCCTATTTGTACCCATGGTGAAGTCAAGACCTTTTTCGGCATGCATGGCATGATAGGGTGTTTCCATTTCCCAAGATTGAAATTGATATGGAACCAACGATATAAGTTTGACCTTATAGCTAGTGCGATGCCTAGAGATAGATTCTTTCTACTAAGAGTAAACCTGCACATCACAGATGTTCATGGAGTAAATAAGAGAGAAGAACAGGCGAAAAATAGATTATGGCGTATACAGCCTTTGATTGATGCCGTTCGAGCTCGTTGCTTAGAATTGCCGCGCAATGCGAGTAATTATTCTATAGATGAGCAAATGATTCCCTTTGGAGGACGTTGTGCTGGACTGAATGTTGTTGTAAAGAACAAACCTCGCCCTGAAGGTCTTAAGAACTATGTCGTCACCACCTCAAAGGGAATGGTATTAGACTTCGAAATTTACCAGGGGCAAACAACGAATCTACCTGATGTTGAGAAATTTGGAACGGGACCTTCAGTGATTTTGCGATTAGCTACAACCTTGCCAGAAGGCTGTTTTATTTACTTTGATAGGTATTTTACTTCTTTACCTTTAATGCAAGAACTCCTTAAAAGGAAAAAAGAAGGAACTGGCACATTGATGGCCAATCGTTTTAATACGAAAGCAAACAGCAAATATGATTTTAAAAAGGATACAGCTATGAAACGTGGTGAACATGAGGAGATTGTGAACAGTGATGGAAATATCTGTGTGCTAAAGTGGAAAGACAACAAGGGAGTGCTGATGAGCTCAACTGCGTTTGGTTCTGAACCTATTACATTAGTACCTAGATGGGATAAGAAGAAGACAGAATACATACAAGTTTCCTGTCCTGCCGTTGTAAAGAATTATAATAGTCACATGGGATGCCTACAGACTATAATGCTTGTAAGCTAAATGAGAACAAAATATGTAATACCTTCCTCATCTAAATGTTTCAAAAAATAAAATTAATATTAATGAAAATCTGAGTACAGACGATAAGAATAAATTACACGACCCAGTGGAGGAGTACAACCCACAGTTCTCATTTGGTAAGGTTAGGCCATTTGGTAAGGTTAGGCCAATTAAATAAAAACTTCGAACGAGGTTCCAGTGAGTTTTCAGTCCTTCCTGTAGTGATTGTTCCTCTTCAGTAGTTTTAGAACAGGATTCGAGTTGCTGTCGTAATTCGGTGTCCTCAAGATTCAGAAACTCTGCCCGGGTATTATCGTAATGAAATTTCTTTGCCATTCCTTACATTTATGTGCCGCCAAACGCTTGTAAAGAGTTGCCTCATGATGCAGAAAAATTGACTCGATTGATTTACAATTATTTTAAAAATAGCAGCAAACGTCAAGCAGCGTTTAAACAATTTCAAGAGTTTACGGACACCGACATACACAAAATTTTACGTCCAGCTCAAACGCGTTGGTTGTCGCTGTCCAATATTGTAAACCGAATTATGGAGCAATGGGATGCCTTGCAATTATATTTCAATGATAAATGGTTAGAAGATAAGGAATGACAAGCATTTTAAAAACACCTCTCTAGACGAAATTGACCCAACTAATAGCCAACATTACATAAATTTAGAAGATACGAGGGTGGATTGAAAAGTTCGCGGCCTCAGCAAGAAAACAATATAAAATATAAACAAAAGTAATTTTATTTTTCCACGTAATCTCCACTTAACTCAATGCACTTCTTCCATCTGGTTTCCAACGCCTGTATGCCGGTCATAAAAAAAGTTTCTTCAAGGCCTTCAAAAAAGTCACCCACCGCGGTTTCAACCTCCTCATTTGATGAAAATTTTTGACCTCCAAGGTGTTTTTTAAGGTTTGGGAATAAATGAAAGTCCGAAGGTGCCAAATCAGGGGAATAGGCGGGATGGGGCAGTAATTCAAAGCCACAATCACGAATTTGAGCCATTGATTCAACAGACGTGTGAACGCGTGCATTATCCTGATGGAACAACACTTTCTTGCTGAGTAGTCCTGGCCTTTTCTCTTTGATCGTTTCACGCAAATGACGTAAAAGGGTGCAGTAATAAGCAGAGTTTATAGTCTCACCTTTTGCAAGGTAGTCCACCATGATGACACCCTTAGCATCCCAAAAAACTGACGCCATCACCTTGCCAGCTGACAAAATTGTTTTGGCTTTTTTTGGAGTCGGTTCATCAGGTTTTTTCCACTGCTTGGATTGCTGTTTTGACTCTGGGGTGTAGTGGTGTACCCAGGTTTCATCCATTGTAACAAATCTGTCCAAAAAATCTTGTGGATCAGTCTCAAACATTTCCAAACTGTCGCGAGAAATCGTGAGCCGTATTCGTTTTTGTTCAACTGAAAGCAATCTGGGGACCCACCGCGCAGAAACCTTAGAAAATCCAAGTTCATTGACTATGATGTTTTGTGTTCGTTCATATGAGATGCCAATAGTGTCAGCAATCTCCCTGATGGTCAATCTCCGATCTGCCAATATCAGATCACAGATTTTCCCAATGTTTTCTTCAGTCGTAGACGTCGTAGGCCGGCCGGAGCGAGGGTCATCTTCAATACACTCTCGTCCGCGTTTAAATTCTGCAACCCACTTTTTCACAGTCGTATACGATGGAGCAGACTCTTTCACACGATGACTATATAAAAAGAGCGTCATTTTCCTCCACGATGTTAGAGCGATTTTCTAACTTCGGGAACATCCTTTTCTCGGACGAAGCCCATTTTCATTTAAGCGGATTCGTCAACAAACAAAATTTTCGATATTGGAGCGCTAAACAGCCTTCGCTCAAGCATCAAAAGCCTCTTCACTGCCAGAAAGTGACAGTTTGGGCAGCCATTTCAGCCAAAGGGCTCATTGGGCCTTATTTCTTTAAAAGTTCTAGAGGCCCAGCGTTAACTGTAAATACGGAGAGATATGTGAAAATGCTTGAAGAGTTTTTAAGACCAACTCTTGCTGGGCTGCAAGAGTATAACTCTCTGACTTGGTTTCAGCAGGATGGTGCCACTTGCCACACGTCTAATGCCAGCATGGGGGTCATAAAGGAGATGTTCCCCGGTAAAGTCATCTCTAAGAGAGGTGACATTGAGTGGCCACCACGAAGCCCAGATTTGTCTCCACCGGATTTCTTTTTGTGGGGATACCTCAAAAATAAGGTTTATTCAAATAAACCGCAAACAATTACTGCCTTAAAAGAAAATATTCAATCAGAAATGGCGGCTATTTCGACAGCGACGTGCCGGCGCGTTTTCGAAAATTTTAAACATCGCTTAGAAGAATGCTTGCGGCGAGAAGGAGAACATCTCGATGATGTCATTTTCAAAAAATAAATTATAATAGTTTTTCTCCTTTCGGAACATGCCATCCGTTTCCCAATACACCCGTTCCCAAAACATCCGTTCCCATAATGACATTTTCCTAAATTACCCGTTTCTTAAAATATGCGTTTCCTAAATTACCCGTTTCTCAAAATATACGTTTCCAAAATTACCCGTTTCTCAAAATATACGTTTCCAAAATTACCCGTTTCTCAAAATATACGTTTCCCAAAAGATCCGTTTTTCAGATCAGTCTCCCAAAAACACGGTTCCCACGTGGTGTTGTGCTAGTCTGTCTAAATAGAGCTTAGAAACCAATCATCATCATCATTTCAGCCGTTAGACGTCCACTGCTGGACATAGGCCTCCCCCAAGCGTCTCCACCTAGACCCCACTTAGCTACCATCATCCATCGGTTTCCAATAATTAGATTAATTATTTAACTATTACCTGTGACATGTATACGTGCATAAATCCTCTATGTCCTATCATTATCACTTCTAAAAATAACACATACTGGCCACTTATGAATATCTGTTATAATATTATTATTCCTATGTCAAATATCCTGTTATGTCGTTGTTCGTTGGAAATAAAATTCAATATGGATATTAAATTTACTAAAACGCAAAAGGGTAAAGATTCCTTACTTATTGGTATATACCGCTATAATCATCACACCACAAATAAAAGTGGTTCATCATGTTGGCGTTGTATAAAAGAAGATTGTGCCGCATCTGTCACTTTGGATAAGAGCAAAACCAAAATCTTAAGAGCACCAAAACTACACGTGTGTAGCCCGGATGCTAACGAAAATAAGGTTAGTGTAATAATAGACAAATGTAAGATAGACGTGTGCGATAATTTAAAGCCAATTGAACAAATTTTCGACAAAAATTTTGAGGACATGCAAGGGTCCGTACCTTTATTTGATTCGCACAGAAGCTCTCTTTATAGAGCTAGAAAGATATTTTTGGAATGTGATAAATTACAATATAATACTCTAGAAGAGGTTCATGTACCAAAAGTGTTGGATGATAACTTTGTGCTGTGCGAAGATGGCGAATCTGAAAAAAATATAATTTTTGCAACTAAATATGCAAAAAAGCTTATTAGAAATAAAACCAAGAATTATATGGGTGATGGTACTTTTAGGTCTGTACCTAAACCCTTCTACCAATTGTATACGCTGCATCTCGATATCAATTCAAATGAAAAAACAACAAATGTAAAGCCAGTGGTCTATGGGCTTCTGCCCAATAAAAGCGAGGAAACATACATAAGATTCTTCTCCATATTAAAAGAACAACTAAACATAAATATCGATAACTTTAATGCAACAACCAAAGGATGTTACCACCATTACACCGAAGCTGTGTGGAAATACGCGAGAAAACTTAAACTTGACGAAACTTCAACCGGTAGAAAAGTTACAAGGCTCTGTGCTGGGTTACCTTTACTTCCTGAAAGTAACATATCAGAAGCATGGCAATTAATCACGGAATTTTTTCCAGAAAGCGAGATAATGAATACATTTAAAACTTATATGGAGTGTCAATGGTTTCCGAAATTATCTGCTAATACGTTGAGCGTCGCATTTGAGAGACATCGAACCACAAATTGTGTCGAGGGATGGCATAGACGCCTGAACAGCAGGATCCCTCGTAAACCAAATTTTCTCTTGTTTGTCAACAGACTCCGAAAAGAGGCCAAATGTATGGATACAAAATTAAAAAATAGCCTCTTCATGGCTTTAAAAAAAAACAGGAGGAAGAGTGACATCGTATTCGATTTAGAGTACAACAAACTGTTACTTCAGTTACAAAGTGGCGATGTTGATTCGTTGTCGTTTCTATCTAAAGTAACACGTCTCAGAAAGCATTATACACTAATCAGGAATGATAATGTATAAAATAGGTTAATTTTCCACTTTTTTTGTTTCTTTTTGTCTTGAGAAGTTTTTTAAGCGTTTAAGTATAGACGTAGTAAGGTACAGCAGTGAGGTACAAAATATAATGGTTGTTTGTAAAATGTTTATTATTTTTTTCTTATAAAAAATGGGTGCAAGCAATTTTCGACCTTATGGACAAAACTTTTTTCGGATAATATGGATGACTGATCACGAATATGTGAAAAAATCAGGAAACTGTGCAAAGTCGATTAGGTCGAAAATTGCTTGCAATTATCATATCACTTTCTTTCGTTTTTTCAACATTCATTTGTTTTATCGACGTTCATTTGTTTCGCGATGTTCATTTGTTTTTTAACGTTGCTAACTGGATATATCTCGAAGTGAATTCGGATGTTCTGGGAAACGTTTTTCTGGGCATAAGGGTATTTTAAGAAACGGTTATTTTAGCATACGTATGTTCTGGGAAACGTTTTTCTTGGTATAAGGATACTATGAGAAACGTCTCTAATAGAACGGATGTTTTGGGAACGGGTGTATTGGGAAACGGATGGCATGTTCCGAAAGGGTTTTTCTTTATGTTACATTTGAAATAAAATCTTTAAGTACTTTCGGTCTATTTTTATTAAGGTTTCAAAAGTGAATTTTACTCTGGCCCACCCTGTAGAATTAGCTAGTCTTACGACTAAAGAAATAATATTAAGCTCTGTTAAAACTTTTAACAAAGTGAACCCTGCATCGAAACATAACCTGTCTCATATTCGTGAATATTTGACGAACACTACGAAAAGACTATTCTTTCTGACACGAGAAGTGTCAAGACAAAAGGAATATCAATTCTGCTGGACGTCGAACGGTAGAGTTTTAATTAGGAAAAAAGGTCTACCAGCAAAGGTTATTAAAAATGAAGTACAACTTGAAGAACTGAAACAGGAATGACTAGGAAACCTGTACCAATTGTTATTTATTCTAAAATGTTTTTGTAATTTTTCCATGTTAAACAATAAGTTTTCGCCATCACTTATAAGTTATACAAACACTTATCTCACTAACTATACACACACAGAATCAAGAAATCAACTAATTGTTACACACAACTTTCACACGAATACAATCATTCAAACTATTCCGTCAACTAATTCAATTGTGTTAATATTGGACTAAAAAAACTTATAGCTATTAAACAACAAAACTTAATAATAATAATGCCAACAAACGAATAACATAGCATAGTGCAGTGTCAATAAAATAGAAAAAAAATAAAGGCAAAAAAGGCAATAATCGTATTATAATAGTATTATTAATAATAGTATTGCTAATTAGACGTTTAGAGTTGTTAGACGTTTTGCTACTTAGACCTATTGATCGTAAGGCATCGAATAGAGTGCATAATGTCAATAAAATATTGAAGTCATACAATAAAATAAAAACAGCAAAATATCAATTACAATACATATCAACCCATATGATGGCCCACTGCTGGGCACGGGTCTCCCCAGTAGAACCTACTAGTATGTAGATCCTGGGGGTAATTGCCATAATCGCCACGCTTGGCGAGCGGGTTGGCGATCGCAGTAAGGCTTTAAGTACGCAGAGGACGCTGCTGCCCGTCCTCCGGGGTGAAATCCCTTAGTCGCCTTGACGACACCCACGGGTAGAGATGGGGTGGTACTATTCTTAAGCCGGCACCACACGGCACTCAATTACAATAAAATAATAAAATAAAAATAGTAGGTAATGTCAACGAAAAATAATTATAATAAAAATAATATATCATCAAGTTAGTAATTCGTCAAATGAGTAAAATGATTGCTCGATAAGCCACGTCTTTAACCTGTGCTTGAAATTACATGCACTGGTCGCACTCGTGATGAATGCTGGGAGGCGGTTATAAACATCCGGACCCATCACATGAGTTGGCTTGGAAGACTTAGTAAGCGTCCTCGAGACAGTAACTAGCAATCCTCTGCTTCTAGTATAGTACGAGTGACCATCGCCGATCTTAGGGTATTTATTCTCGTTCATTCTTACGTACACCGCAAGTTGCAGATGTCATGAATCTCGGAATCTCGGAATATCGTAATATCGAAATCTCGGAACGCAAGTTCCGATATTACAATTCCGATACTGAGTGATCCAATATCAAAATCGGACGATTTTTTATAAATTTCGAGTTTTAAACTAAACCTATATTTTAGATCCTTGTGTAGCGCACTACCATATTCCTGTTGCCAGCTCGCTAAGCACGCGATACAAGAACAATAATAGTATTTTCGGTCTCGCTCACTCTTTACCTGCGCGGTACGTCTTGCTCTATTCGCACAAACGAACAAAATATCCTGTCAATCAGTAGCGCTCAGTAACTGTGTAAGTTAAGACGTTTTTGTGTTTTATGTGGCTACATGCAACGTCGCTTTAAAAGATGTAAGTACAAATTATTATCTAATTGTTGTTTTTCAATTCAGTGTAAACTACTGTGTTTAAATGGTTTAATAATAATTGTGCTAGCTCAAAATAAAACAAAAAACGCCGAAATTATTCTTTCGTTTGTAGACTTTTAAGATGCTAGTTTGTATTAGATCGTAAAAAGACGGTTTTCTCATTTTGATTTCGCAAAATAAAAGCAGAAGTTAATAAATTTATTCAATAAAGCAGAAATCTAATATTAAGTTATGTAGATATAGAGAGAGAGAGTCATAAAACCTACGTAATATATAAGGTAATATTTAATAAAGAGTTTTTCAATAGGGACGCTCGATCTTTGACAGCGCATTGCGGCCATCTTGGCAAAGCGACAGCAGCAGCAAATTTGTTTACGTACAATTTACATATTTACATTGCAAAAAAGAATGATTATCTTTGCAGGGCCTCATCAAAAAAGAAAGACACATACTCAGAATTTCTCAAGAAACGATCATCAAATGTATGGGATCTTTTTCATCGATCGGATGACGGCCAAACAGCTAAGCTAAGATATGTTTAAAAAAACTAAAAACTACTGGTGGGTCTACTACAGGCTTGCACACACATTTACGAACTGTGCACTCAAACATCACTGCAGTTGGAACTCCTTCATCAGAGAGTACTCCAAGTACGTCAAAAACCACATCACAAGAGCAGACGACCAAGCTCAAGAAACGGAAACTAATGACTGAATACTTCAGGTCTTCAGAATCAATGGAAGCTATTGTTTCTCGAATGACCGCTTTAAATGGTGCAAGTTTCAGATTCTTTTCTGAAAGTCGAGATATCCGGCAACTCTTCAAAAAAAGTGGATACGACTTACCAAAAACGCCAAATACTATTGCGAAAATGGTTCTTGAACATGCCGAACAAGTCAAATATGAAACAGTGAAAACCATAACCCTCATGAAGGAGAAAGGAGAAAGATTTACAATTACTCTCGACGAGTGGACCTCTCTTCGAAACAGGCGATATATGAACATAACCTTCACTGCAGAGCTTGTGGAGGTTTTGAATTCAAGAATCTTGGCCTCGTCAAAATAACGGGGTCCATGCCAGCTATATCAGCTCTGTCAATAATGCGCGAGCACCTTGCCAAATTCAATATCGTACTTGAGGAAGATATTATTAGTCATACGACTGATGGTGACAGTGTCATGAAAAAAATGGGTTCATACATACCCCCCGCCCATCATCAACTCTGCCTCGCCCATGGTGTTCAGCTCGCTGTCATAGATACCTTATATAAGACAACGACTACTGCCGAAGCCCAATTCGAATCATCCCTCCAGTATGAAATGGAATCCACAAACCGGTCAGACTCAGAAAGCGACGATGATAATGATTCGTCAACAGAGTGTGATGGCTTCGAAGTAGAAAGCTCAAGAGTTCGCACAGCTGATCCAAGACTTTACAAAGAGGTGATTGGCAAAGTACGAAATCTGGTGAGATCAATAAGAAAGTCACCTCTTAAAGTCGATGCTCTGAGTGCTTACGTCACTAAAGAGTTTGGTGCAAAGTCAAACATCCAGTTCCAGTTAGACTGTCGAACAAGATGATCTAGCATGAATGATATGCTAGGATCGTTCCTAAAAATGAAGCACTGCATTTTCAAACTTCTTATTGACATTAAATCAGATGTATCCTTCACAGATGTGGAAATTCAAACATTAACCGATATCCATCGTAGTTTGGAAGTGGTAAAAATGACTGTACTATATGCCGACGTAATGCCACACTATATACAGCAGACACAGCATTGAAATTTATGCTGAATAAACTTGACAAGCAAAACACATATCCGAGTTCAGTGAGTTCAAGTCTCGCTGTGAACTTACGAAGACGAATAAAAGAAAGACGACTATTAATAGCAGGGGTATTACACTACCTACATGATTCCGAAAGCTTCTACAGTGCTTCAGATGACGATACATTTCCGAAACCCACAAGTGAAGAAATATGTGATATTATTGTAAGCTTGTTAAAACGCCTCAAATATAAAAAAAACCCTACTAGCAGTCTCAGGGTCACAGAAAGAGAGACTGAGGCAACGACAGCTGTTTTATTATGATGAGGTTGTTATCTTCTGATGAGGTTGGTGAACCACTAGCTACAGCTAGTCTCGCTACAACGAGTGAGCTGACCCTGCAACAAGAATTTGAGAAGGAAATGGAAAAATGTAAAGAAAAGAAGAAGGCAGTGCTTCCGTCCGACGAATTTGAACTTTTGGGATTTGTAATGACTGAAAAAGCTATATACGACAATAGAGGCGAAAGAGGAGTTTATTTGACACAGGCATACACTTTTCTCACATCAATTTTGCCTACCAGTGTTGAAAGTGAGCGTGATTTTTCGTCGGCCGGATATTTTTGCAATAAAATACGAAGCTCATTATCCGACAAAATGCTTGATGCTTTGTCGTTCTTGAGAACATATTATCAAGAAAAACAAGATTTTAAAATGTAGACATACCTAGTCGTTTATTTCTGTTTATTTAAATTAGTACAAGTTACTCATATTGTAATTTAAACTACCGAACTCAGAATCAACAAACTTCTTAAAGTTTTGTTTATACTGATACCGAGTACGGTAGTTTAATTAGTAATAAGTAGGTATAGATAATGAGAAATATGATAAACAAATATTTCCAATAATTGTTGTTCCTAATTGTTGATTTTGCTTGCATATTTTAAATTATAACAGTTTTGTTGATTCTGAGTTCGGTAGTTTAATTAGTAATAACTATGTATAGATAATATTGAGAAATATTGTATACAAATATTTTTATTTTTATTTTATTTGGATCGGTCTTATTGTTCCTAATTGTTGATTTTGCTTGCATATTTTAAATTATAAGAAGTTTTGTTGATTTTGAGTCAGGTAGTTTAATAATAATAATAATAATAATAATAAATTCTTTATTTGCGCAAAAGTTGGTACATCTGTGGTCTTATAAATTATTAAGTTCTTACAACTTTAGTCAATAGTGACATGCAAATATTATTTCATTTAAATAAGATTTCTGCTGAATTTGTTTCTTATTACCTTATGCATAATACAAAAAAAAAATACATTATTTTTTTAAAAATTAATTACACAATATGAATAGTTGTTCTATAAAATTACAAATTGGTAGGTCCATTTATCACATTTATGTCAAGAAATAAAAATTATAATAATACTAAAAATTAATAAAAAAACATGTCAAACATTCAAAATTTTGTTACATTACTTATCATTCAGAAAATCATTTATTGAATAGAAGGATTTCATTAGTAGCCATTGCTTAAGTTTCCTGATGAATATTTTAATTGGCAGGTCTTTTATCTCATTAGGGATTTTATTGTAAATCCGTCCGCACATGGCATAACAATTTTTTTGTAACAATGTGGTTTTGGGCACCCTAGTCAAAACAATTTTTGCTGGATCGCGAGTATTTCTAGGATATTTATCTCTAGCCAAAGTGAATATACTCATGTGTTTTTTTACAAATTTAGAAGCTTCTAATATATACATGCTAGGCAATGTTAACAATTTTAACTCAAGAAATACAGGCCTACACGATTCCCATGGCGGAATACCAACAATCGCTCTTACATTTTTCTTCTGCGCGACAAATGCTCTATGGGTATCTGCAGAGTTGCCCCAAAGTATTAATCCATATCTCAAAGTTGCCGCTACGTAACCATGATATGCTTTTAAAATAGTGTTTTGATTTGCTATTTTGTGCAGTCGATATAGTACATAAACAAATTTATTTAATTTACTACAAACCTGATCAACATGTGATTTCCAGTTGCAATGTCTGTCCAGCATAATACCAAGAAACTTTGTTTTATTAACTTCATCCAGCTTTTGGCCTTTATAGTTAACATTTAGAGTATTATGTTTTTGATGATACGTACAAAATTGTATATATTTTGTTTTTGTCATATTTACTTGTAAATTATTCATATCGAGCCAGCTGATTATTGATTGAATAGTATTGTTAATGTCAATAGTGTAATTAGGAATATCATATTTAGAAGAAATTATTACTGATAGGTCATCTGCAAATAACGTACAAGAGTTTTGAGTAACATCAGGTAGGTCGTTTATGTACAAAATAAATAATAGCGGTCCTAGGACGCTTCCCTGAGGTACACCACAAGAATTTTGCCTATATCCAGATCTATTACACACTAACTCCTTACTTTTATTTATGTTCATAATTTCAACACATTGTTTTCGGTCACTTAGGTATGTTTTGATCCAATTAAGTGCCGGGCCTCTAATCCCATAGTTTTCAATTTTATCTAGGAGAAGTTGATGCGAAACAAAATCAAAAGCTTTGGACATGTCAAAGAAGATGGCTGTTACTAATTTTCTACTGTCAATGTCGTCAATAATTTTTTTTACTAAATTGAAACAAGCTAAAGATGTAGACTTACCCTTTTGAAAACCGCATTGTTCATCTTTAAGTATTTTATGTTTGTCGATGAAGGCAGTAAGTCGTTTATGCATTGCTATTTCAAAAACTTTTGAGATAACTGATGTTAAAGCAATAGGTCTATAATTTTCTATTTCTACAGGATCATTTTTCTTGTGCAATGGTTTTATAATAACATTCTTTAATGATTTCGGGAAAGATCCCTCTATGAATGACATGTTAATTAAGTGTGTTAACACAGGGGTCAGATGAGATGAAGTTGTTTTTAGTATCTTTGTGGACAAATTATCAGCACCTACGGCATTTGTATTTTTAAGAGATAAAATTATTTTGTTTACTTCATTATTGCTGTATGGCCTCAAGAAAATACTATGACATGCTATTTTTTTGTAAGTATTATTTAAATTCACATTTTGTTTATTTGTAAGCTCTATCCAATACTTATTGAACTCTTCAGCAATATCTTGCGGATTACAAGTGAAGTCACCATTTTGTTGACGAATGTTAGTTATTAAATGTAATTTACTGTTAGGTACACACTCATCATTTATGAGATCCCATGATGATTTACAAATATTTTTAGAAGTTTTCATGATTTTATTTGTGTTGTTCTTAATAGATTGAGTAATACACTGTTTCAGTAGTCTATTGTAGGTTTTAAATTTATTTTTATTTGCATTAGTTTTACTTTTATAAAATGTATACCGTAATAACCTTTTTTGTTTACAACTGGTACGCAAGCCTTTCGTCAACCATTTTAATCGGCGTGCCTTTGTTGAAATTTTTATTTTTATCATTGGAAAACATAGATCATAAAACAAAGTAACTAAATCTTGAAAGTTATTATATGCCAAATCTATATTTCTTTCACAGTATACTTCTGAGAACGAGAGACATTGTAAACAATTTTTAAACTTATATATATTCTCGGCACAGTAGTCTCGTCGGTATATAAAATATTCCATAGGATTCTCTTTTTGTTTAACAGGAATGTATAACATTTGCGCTGTATTGTGATCAGATAGATCTAAATGCAGTAGTTTGCCTTTTGCTGTTCGGATATTACTTATCAGGTGATCGATACAAGTATTTTGACGCGTTGCTTCATTAATGTGGAAAGTCAAATTAAAGTTTTTAATAATATCTTGAAATTCTGATGTCGTTCTGTTTGTTTGCAAGATGTTTACGTTTAGGTCACCTGTTATAACAAGTTTCCAGTTATATTTTAATCGGAAAATATACAATAATTTACACAGGTTTGTAGCAAATCTATCAAAATTTGAGCTAGGTGTTCTGTAAATAACAATTACAAAAATATTATGAGCCAACACTTCTACCCCGCACAATTCAAAGTCATTATCCTTAGTATAATCTTTTAAAAAAGATATTTCCCTGACAGATAATTCATTTTTCACCAGTATACAGGTGCCTCCACGTTTCTGTTGTTTTTTCCTACAATATGATGCTGCTAGTTTATAGCCAGAAAGTTTAATTAAATATTCACAACCCTTTTCCACGAAAGTTTCTGACAAGCATATAATATCAGGTTCTTCGCTTTTTGTATATAATTCAGATAAATGTATTTCAATTAAATCTCGTTTACTAAATAAGCCAGCTATGTTTTGATGAAGTATCCTTAAATATTTATTCCCGAAAAAATGATTCAGGCGATAGATTTGTATCATTTTCTGTTTGAGTTTCAGCATGAACCCTATTTTGTGTGTCACACACACTTATTTTTCGAAATTCTTGTGAAAACTTATAAGAGTTGTTGATGTGCTCAGTCTTTTTATATATAGTTTTATACGTCAAATACTTTAAATCATAATCTAGTTGGTCTAATGCATAGTTAATTTGTTTACACATGTTGTACATATTATAATAGTAATTATAACTAGAAATAAAATCAACAAATACACATTTCAAATACTGCATACTTATCATGGTTAACATATCATTTACTTTAAATTCATTTAAATATCTATTTGTGGTCGTTTTTAAAATGAAAACTGGACATTTGACAGTTTTTAGGAACATGGATAGTTCAGTTTTTTTTAATTAGTAATAAGTAGATATAGGAAAATAATGAGAAATATGTGATTTAATAAATACTTAAAAACAACCAAAGTTTGAACCAAATTAAAGAATACGATTTAAAAATGTTTTTTATTGCACTCAATCCAACCTCATACCGAATTATACTCATACCAATTTATAAATACAATGTGCAATTTAAAAAAAAAACAATTATCCGATATTTATATCGGAATTCCGATATTGAGATCTAATATCGGAAATCAGTATCGGAATTGTAAACCTTCCGATATTACATGCCCTTGCGGTCCGCAACCTGATATACCACTATCGAAGGTAACGTAAGAATGCCTAGGTCTTAGAAATACGGCCTAACAGATATTTCTCGTGAAACTCGAACGATGGCTCGTAGAGCACGTTTTTGCATTCGAAAGGCGCGAGGCGCGTTGCCCGTCAGCAGCCCGACCCCACAACTCTGCTTCGTACTGTAGCACGGAGTGCACCGTAGCGAAGTAACAGGACCGTACTTCCCTTGTAGTCAGTACACGAGAAATTCTACCAAGCGCAAAATACGCACTGCCTATTCTACCGCAAATTTTATCCTTCCGGACCGCAATGTTGAATTTGCAAAATGTTGATTCCGAAAAATTTGATTCCCAGAATGTTGAATCCCAAAATGTTGAAGTTACAAAATGTGGAATCCCAAAATGTTGAAATTGCAAAGTGTTGAATCCCAAAATGTTGAAGTTGCAAAGTGTTGAATCTCAATGTCGAATTTAAAAATGTTAAATGGGTAAAATGTTAGCCTCCATTAATATTTTTTTTTATTGTAGTTGTTAGAATATGTGTGTGGATTCAATATATTACCTTTAAATGTTGAAAATCTGCTGTAAAGAGAAACACTCCAACTTCCGTAAACAATCACAATTTTATTCTTTACACAAACATATTTCGTTATCGCGACAACATTTTGATACAAATTAAATAGAATACAAACTGAATTAACCTAGTAAACTTTAAAAACACATATTGAAAATAATTCTAAATAGCCAAACAGTAAAAATCAAACCAGTGACAAACAGTCATATTTCATCCTCCAACAGTAGTAAGTGAAACCTCTATGCATCAATTCCATTACTAATACTGGCCACTTTTAATAAAATGATAATCGATTTGTCATTTTCCTTTTATATTGTCAGATCACGTTTCTATTATAATTTCCTTGTTTGTAAAATAAATAACTACGATTATACTACCATGTCTCATATTGTGTTTTCAAAAAACAATAAAAATAGAGATATTTTAATATTAGAAGGGAAGTGGAGACTGACTAGAGATGGTAAGGTGAACAATAATGGTTCGACACGCTGGAAGTGTACACAACGAGATATATGTACAGCTACATTAACTTTAAGCGCGGATAAAATTAAAATTTTACGTCAAAGTGACCATAAGTGCTTGACCGATCCAAATAAAATTAAAATTATGCAGTTAATAAATGCAATCAAGGAAGAAGTGTGCATAAATTTAAAACCAATACAGCAAATATTTGAAGATATGCTAACTAAGTTTGTTGACCGAAACCCTAATATACCTGCACACCAGCTACCAACATTTACTTCGGCGAAGACTTGTCTATATAGGACACGGAAAAAATTTTTAGGAACTGATAAACTGATATTTAAAAAAATTGAAGATGTCAAAATTCCAAACGGTATGTCAAAAACTTTTAAGGTGATTGAAAATGGAGACAAGGACAAAATTATTGTATTATGTTCTAGGAAGATGCTGAAATTACTAAAATCAGAGAAAAGTGTTTCTTATTACGGAGATGGTACTTTTAGATCATGCCCCCAGCCGTTCTACCAGTTATACATTATACACCTTGATGTTTACTCTGATGAGAAAACCATAAATATTTTTCCCGCAATTTATGCATTTTTACCGAATAAAACAGAGCAAACATATACACGGTTATTTACATTAATTAAGGATCAGCTTGAAGTTCATATTGCAAAATTTAAATGCGACTATGAAACAGCCCAAATAAATGCGATAAGGAAGGTATATTCTGAAGTGAAACTGACAGGATGCTTTCAGCATTTCAACAAGGCTGTTTGGAAAAAGGCAAAGCAATGCAATTTGGTCAAAAAGAAAAACACTAATAATAGTCTTGCCTATAAACATGATAGAAATATTGTACGAATGTGCTCTTATTTCGTATTACTTCCTTCGACGCATATGACAGAAGCCTGGCGGGATATTCTGGCTGCTGCTTCCAGTGACTCAGAAAATTTGCATAGTTTTCTTCAATATTTTGAAGAACAGTGGTTCAGTATGAATCACAAATTGATTAGCTGTGCAAATGATATCCACAGAACAACTAATTCCTGTGAGGGATATCACAGAAGAGTTAATTCAAGACTGCCAAAAACTCCAAATATATTTTTGGTTTTTAAAACATTACTAAATGAAGCGTCTAATTATGACCGTAAGCTTTCTAGATCTTTATTTTTCCCTTTCAAGAAAAATAGAAGGCAAGACGATATATTATTTGATAAAAGATTTTCGAGGTTATTGGAAAAAGTTAAAAGGAACAAATTAAAGCCATTGCAATTTTTAAAAAAAATTATATATTTAAGACTTAAATTAGGATTTTAATTAGTTTCTACAACGTACCGGCAGAAGCAGACGCGTTGTTCTAGTAGGTCTATATTTTTTTAGAGGCAGTAGTTATAAGTTTTGTTAAGAGTTTCACAAATAAACATCTTTAATTTTATTTTTGTTTATAATCAGAACTGCAATAGCATTCCTTATTTTCCTTGAAACATTTTGGGAATTCAACATTTAGCTAATTCAACATTTTGGGAATTCAACATTTTGCAAATTCAACATTTTGCAAATTCAACATTTTGGGAATTCAACATTTAGCAAATTCAACATTTTGGGAATTCAACATTTTGCAAATTCAACATTTTGCAAATTCAACATTTTGGGAATTCAACATTTAGCAAATTCAACATTGCGGTCCGGAAGGAATTTTATCTATGTGGCTTTCCCACTTTAGGCACGCATCCAACTCAAATCCAAGAAAAGTAGTGGTGTTTACTTGAGATAGGCTATTCGAAGTCACATTCATCTGTCTTGTTCCACCTTCCTGATAGGATGAAATGGATGAAGTGTGTGTGTCTTCTTTAAGTTTAGTGCTAGACCGTTTGAGTGGAACTACAGCGTTAGCTGATTCGCGGTCTGATTTAATTTCAGCTCTAGTTGATCTACTGACCCTGCCGTCACCACAGCTGCAACATCATCGGCGTACATTAGGACTTGTGCTTCAGTCACGGCTTCAGGCAAGTCATTCAACAACAGGGAAAACAGTATATTTGAGATCGACAAACCTTGAGCAACTCCCATCTCAGTTTTTACGAGATCTGACCTCTCCGTACCTTTGTTTCCTACCACTATTTGCATTCTATCGCGCAACATATCTGTCAATAATTTTGCTACTAGTGTCATAGGTGACCTGGAAGGTACATGTGAAGCTGACTGTATCATGATTGATGACTCGTCACACTGCTTGCGTTATTTTAACTACGAGACAAATTCATTGTGCTGACGTTTTTCAGTACGAAAATGAAGCTGTTAAATCTTACAATCATATTTTTGGGCGGTGTACCTGATAAGGAAATATCGTTCAGAGCGCCAGCTGGTCTACATCGTGCTCGATGGATGGCAAAAGCCATTTATAGTCTCAAGATTTTTTTGTTTAGAGATCAGATTAAATTATCAAAAAAAATCAGGTGCTGGTTTCAAGCTCCTGTAGCAACATCAGCACCAAGGAATGATTTGTGCTTGCTAAAAGATCTCAAGAGTTTTGAAAAAATAAACAAACGATATCCAAAAAAACTATCACAAAGTTTCTAGGGCATTTATGGTACCTCTCTGAAGAACTTTTGCATTTTATTTTTTTGATGATGTAAGTCACATCGAAGAAAACGTTTTGACGCACAATGACCAATACGCACAATGACCAACAGGTAATACGAATATTGACACACAAGCATAACGACCAACACGTATAATGACGCATAAGCAAAACGACCAATACGCATAATGACCAATACCAAATAAACTCGCATCATGACCAACTCGCAATTTGACACACTCGCATATTGACCTATTAGCATTTTGACTAACATGCAACAAGTTTACATTTTTAAGCTTCTCTGTAAAAAAAAAATTTAATCAACAAGGTTTTGATACAAAGTAGGTACTGGCCAATAGGTATTGTTAGAAAAAAACTATTATGACATAAGTATCATTTCATTACATTACGCGTAAAAGGAAATAAAATAGCATTTGTCATTAATATTTTCCTTATAATTGATTATTATTGTACTGAAGAGAATAACGACGTTTACTATACTAATTCAATATGAAATTCGTGAATAACCAAAAAGGATTCCCATCTCTATTGCATAATGGCTATCGCTACAACAAGAACACAAGAAAAAATTTCAATGATACGACTATCTGGAGATGTGTAAAACGCCAGATATGTTCTGCTACAGTAACATTAGACAATATGAATAATATAGTGAGATCGAGTGATCATTTGTGCCAGTCTGACCCTAAATTCAATAAAATATTTCAACTTCGTGCGGATTGTAAAAGGAAAGTGTGTGAAGACTTATCATCAACTGTGCAGACTATTGTCGAAAACACATTTGACCTATAAAAGAGGCTGAAGATGCACTTGAATATATACATTACATTCCTTCAGTAAAAGAAATACAAGATTCTTTATATAGAGCCCGAAAAAAATATCTTGACTGCAATAGCTTAAAATTCATAAAATTAGAACATGTCACGGTTCCTGAGGTACTAGGAAAAAACCTATTGGTTTGTGAGGATGGTGATTCAAGGAAAATCTTTATATTTTGTTCCAATATTGCTATAAATTTTATTAAAAATTCAAAATTAGATTATTTTGGCGACGGCACGTTTAAATGTGTTCCGTCTCCATTTTATCAGCTATATACAATTCACGTTGATTTGGGATCCACACAAAAATCAACTAACGTAGTTCCAGTAATTTATGGTCTCTTACCTGATAAGAGTGAGGATACATACACACGTTTCTTTAAATTGTTAAATGAGAAGTTGAAAGTCCATTTTAAGTCGTTCAAGTGTGATTACGAGATAGCAGCTATAAATGCTGTCAGACGCGTCTTTTCAGACTGCCAAATATCTGGATGTCACTATCATTTTTCGAGAGCAATTTGGAAAAAAGCTAAACAAATTAAATTGACTAAAATAAGTGAAGGTCGAAAAATACTGAGGTTAATAAGCCAAATGCCACTTTTGCCTGCTAACCGTATCAAAGAAGCTTGGGAGTTGATTTTAACCGAATCGCCTGAATGCGAAGAAATGCATTTGTTTATACACTACTTTGAGCGACAGTGGCTTAAAACATTTTCACCTGATGTATTTAGCTCTGCCACATTACTACACCGCACTACCAACTGTTTAGAAGGGTGGCACCACCGTTTGAACGTGAGAATGTCGATACATCCAAGCCTTTACCGTTTTATTTTTAAACTTAAAAAGGAAACAAAATTTTATGATCATGAAATTTCAAGATCGTTATTTCGCGAGCCAAAAGTAAATCGAAGAAAATGTGATATCGATTTTGATATGAAGCTGTCTATTTTGTTGCGTGAATTGCATGCAAAAAAAATTAACACCATGCAATATCTTAGGAAGATAGTGTTTTCGCGGCTGAAACGTATTGCATGATTATTATTTTATTGTAAAAATATTACCAGGATCACTTTTAAGTTTTTATTTACACCAGAGTTACTTTTAAGTTAGCTTTTGTAGTTGAATATACTCAAAATGCACAAAACAAAGTAATAGAAACATCATCTTACCCAAAACTAACTAGTGAACTATATAGTGGAACTAAATAAACATTGATCAACTTAAAATTTAGTTGGTAAAGTGTAACCATGGGTATACCTGTCACTAGAAACAGATTTAAACTTAGATTATAAGTAGGTACCAAGAACTGAATATTATGTTTATAGGAGCTCAGCTAGTTAATACTTTGCTACAATGTTCCTTTAAACATAGACAGAGAGTACAGATTGGTTACAGGTTATTGAAATTGTGATGTAATAACTATTATGCACTACTACACATTAACTGCTGCCCTATCCATGAGATAATACGCCAGTGCTGACGGCAACACGCGGTGCGTGTTTTACGCACTCGTGTTGAGCGACGCAACGCGAGTGCGAATAAACACGCAGAGCGTGTGCGATGTAGGTGCGACGCCAGTGCTAGCACCCGCGCCTCGCGTGTTGCAAATAATACGCAACGCCTGTGCTGACTACGCACCAGGTGTGTTTTACAATAAATTTCTTTAAATCGTCATTTCTTAATGATAAATACGTATTTTCGCAATACGATAATCAGAAAACAAAAACAGAGTTGCAATAAAATTGTTAACCACATAATTATTTTTCGTGCAAAAATATTCCAATTGGATATCTGACATAAGTAAGCTTTGGCCGAAATGCAAAACCCCAATACATAGGTATAACAGAATAGTACAATAAAGATATTAGAAGAAGCATTCAAAACAATAGAACAAAATCGAATTTAAGTGCTTTTGTTCTATGAGTTAGGTACTCACACCTACAATAGATTTTAATTTGATCCTTTTGTTATTCATAACAATGACAAATAGGATGTAAAAAACTTACCTAATAGCTACCTAATCTACCTTACGCAAATTGGGTAAGTAGGTAAACAATAACGTAATAAACAGATCGCACTTTAAATAAAACAAAGGTATATGCTATTGTTTTTTATTTTTTGTTTTTTTTCCCACGCCCTTGCCTTTTGGCGTGGGCCACGGGGCGGCTTGTGGCGCCTCCTGCCTGATGCAGCGCCTCTTCGCCGGGACCTCTATGAGACTGGCGCAGATGGCAATGCGCAGCAAGGCCGACAGGCTAGAACCGCCGTCGGTAGCGCCGGCGCTGCTGCCGGCGCCGGCGCACTCTGCGCCCGGCGCAGCGGCCGCAGGCACGATGTCTGTTGGCGTAGCCACCCAGTCACTGGGGAATGTGTCCTCGTCCTCTTCCCTAAAAGATACACAGAAGCTATTAGTATTTTAAAATGATTAACTACTGTAATTATAGTGAAATGAAAGGTTATCAAGATGTTAACAAGACAATTATTAGTAGGTATACCTATCTCAGAGTGAACAATCAAAACTTATACACAGACTGTATCTAGTAGTTACATAAAAACAATACTTACATTATGTTGTATTCATGCCAAAACAAACTTGAAACAGTTGTTTGTTGGCGGGCGGAAAACTTGTAAAATGACAAATATCCATTGACAAGTTATTTTTTTCTCTATGGTATGGACTATGTCTAAAGTAACCGGCCGTACCGCCTAGTTTGTGTACTAATAGTTGTATAAAACTAGAAAATATGTTTTATTCTACGTTACAACTTACATTGCGTAAATTGTTATTTAGGTAGGTAGGTACCGACATCTAAACGTAAGAAACTTTTAAAAAACTTTTTTGTAATTTATTAAGTATTCGCTAAAATAATTACAATTTTAAATTCTTTCGTTTATTTTTTTGTCTGTGGTCAAATTTTTACTAAGTTCTTGTTTTTGCACATCACTAGTTGATGTTTTTTATACTTCATCTATTGCGCCGGCGTCGATACGTTAAATATATTTCAAATCCAAACGCTGAACTAAAAATGGCAAAGTAAGTAAAACCATACAATTTCTTTGTTGTTTATTGTTTGTAACGAATGTTCAGAACATAACTAGCTGTCTGAATATTATAGATCACAAGAAAGTCGCTGCTCTAGCTCCAGCAGAAGTTTCTGGTGGCGATGTCTGGTGTGCTGTGTCGGAGGTCGTGGAGATTGTGGAGACGATGGGTCAGCCGCATCGTCTCCACCATACCATCGGTATAGCATATTTTAATAGGTTTTCTTATAAAATACAATACAAAACCATTATAATGTGATTTTATACCGTGATTATTATTTTCGGTCAGTTATGAGGATCCAGAGGCAGCCCAGTGGATGGTGGTGGAGCAAAGTCAGCTGGATGAACTCCTGGAGGTAGTTTCTATGAATTGAGTTAATCTTTGAATTTAATATAACCTGTATTAAAGATTTGGTACATACAACTTGTTTTTTCTTTTACAGAATTCCAGGAGAACCATCCAGGAGGTGGAGCATCTCTCCAGCACTATGCGTGCTTATACAAACTATAGGAGGTAAATTTGATTAAGTATAATTACATTAGTCTTTTATCTGAAGTTATCTACTTATTTACTCTTAAGTAAATATTTTTAAGTGACATTTAATTACATTATTCAATAAATACTTGACATGGCTATTTTGTAATTTATTAATACATGTATAACTCAAGTATTTACCTGTTAGATTTAATTTTAGAAGTAACAAAGTTATAAGCATATATACATTTATTATAGTTTGATTATAACATCAAAATTACTTGTTCAAAATACCAAGTACAACAATATTTGAGTAGTCATGACATTTCCACATTTACTAGAAATCTGTTATACTTATAGAAATACAAATGCACTAAGACAATAATATTGACAGCTTATAGGCAGATTAGGATATAGGTATATATTGTTAAAATGTTAAACATTTGTTTTTTCTTTTCAGACCTGCTCCAATGCCTGCCCTGCCACTAACTCTAGGGCTGCAAAACATGATAAATAGGTAGGTAACATGAATAAATTAATTTAGGTTCATCTATACATTTATTATAGTCCAATTATTTAATATACCTATTTTTTTTTCAGGTCAATCTCTGTACCTCCGACACAACCACCAGAAGCAAAACAAAACAGAATGGGTGCTAGAGCAGCCACCTTATAGGGGCCCTGGTGACTAGCCTAGGTTGTACCTAGCTTAGTTACCAGGGCTCAAGTTGATTAAAATGAACTTATAAAATTATTATTTTTTTTTATTTACCTTGTTATTTTGGAATTTCTTAAGAGATTTTAATAAATATAGAATCTAACTGGCTGGCCTATTGGTCTAGTTACCCTTAACTGCTAAGCCAAAGGTTTTGATAGGTAGGGTTTGATCCCCACCCAGGATAAAACTTGTGATGAGCATGATGGTTCATTCTGTGTCTGGGTGTAATTTATCTAACTAATATTATAAAGAGGAAGAGTTTGTTTGTTTGTTTAAACGCAATCTCAGGAACTACTGGTCCGATTTGAAAAAATCTTTTTTTATTGGATAGCCCATTTATCGAGGAAGGCTATAGGCTATATAACATCGCGCTACGACCAATAGGAGCGGAGTAGCGACGAGAAGTGTTTCAAAAACGGGGAAAATTTACCCATACGAAGTTGCGTGGGACAGCTAGTCTGTAATATGCACGTATTTAGAAATATTTAAGTATGTTTATCAGTTGTCTGTTTGTCATAGTACCTACAAGTTCTTTTCATTTATGTTCAGGACACCAGGTGTGTTTTACAATAAATTTCTTCAAATCATCATTTCTTAAATACGTATTTTTGCAATATGTTATTCAGAAAACAAAAACATTAACCACATAATTATTTTTCGTGAAAAATTATTCCAAATGGATATCTGAACTTAGTAAGCTTTGGCCGAAATGCAAAATCCCAATTCATAGGTATTATAACTATAGTAAAATAAAGATATTAGAAGAAGCATTCAAAACAATAGAACAAAATCGCATTTTCTTATATGAGATACCCGCAGCCAAATGTTTGAAATTTTTAAGAAAATTAAGTTCAAGATTACTGTTACAATATTGTACAAGGTTATTTTGGGTATAGTACTTTTTGTTACCCATTATAATGAGAAAATTTTGTCATAGAAAAGTTTCATCCATTTTTTTGTATATCTTAAATTAATATTTTTAGTCTATAGCAAAAGTTTCATGTTTCTACTTGTCAATGTCAATTGTCCAAAACTCGGTGCGTGAAAGTTCAAGTGTCATCATCATCATTACGAAGTTTCTGTTTGTTATCACGAGTTGATAACTTCACTTTGCGGAAATGATTGGGTAAGTTTAATCACATTTACCTATTTATGGTGTTGGGTTAAATAATTAATACTAATATTCTAAATGAAAAAGTTGTGTGTTAAATAGATTACAGTCTTTATTAAATAGCACATCGGCTACTTTTTATCCCGGAAAATTGTACGGTTCCGGGCACGTTCCTGTGGATAGATTTGATTTCCAAATTTCCTATAGTTGGTCGTCCGTAAACAACTAATAATGGAAAACCTAAAAATTTTAATGTTTTTAGATATCGCCGAATTCGTAACAGTCGCCCTAACCGCCGGCCGTGGTGGACACGGTTGGTGTGCTGCAGTGGTGGGACCCAGGACACAGGAGATGAAGGAAACCCCACAGTCTCTGTGGTGCCTGCTGCTGCAGACAACAGTGCAGCCTCTGTGGAGTCTGTATCCACAGTCTCTGTCAGTATCCACAGATGGGAAGGGGACAGAAGGTATACAATTATATACCCTAGTACCTAAATGAATAGATTTTATAAACAATACAAATCACTGAGCAATGCCATTTATGTCATGATTATTCTTTTTGTTTAGGTATGCAGAGATTAGGCCATCCCAGGAGGGTCAGATGGAGATGCAGCTCCAGCTTCTCAGTGAGCTCCTCGAAGTAAGATCTTTTGTCTGTAATTATTATTTGGATTGGATATAACCTATGTTAAAAATATACCTATACCACTCACATTTTATTTTTACAGAACACAAAAACAATAATAAAGGAGATGGACCGCCTCTCCAGCACGGAGGGCTACCTGGTGATGAGGTAAATTTGTTAAAGTTACAAGTTATTTTTATAAGGATCAGTAAATTAATATTATTCCCCCCCCCCACGACTATTATTACAGGTGTGGTTCCCAATTTGATATTGTATGCAACTTCTAATTTACTAATATATATGTATATTAAGTACTTCAACCCTTTTTTTGTAAGTAGGGGAAGCCGGGGCAATACGGGCTCTCGAGGTAAGACGGGCACCCCCGCTCCCGCTCAGGATAATAAGCCGAGCCACTCGGAACTTGTCGGATCGTGTTTCAGTCGCCCTCGCGCTAGCGAGACAGGTGGTAGTGTCCGTGTTACTGGACAGCGTTCGTCGATAGATCGAAAATACGTAAGTGGATACATTTGATGTTATTTTTTTTACTTTTGTATACGCTATAGAGAATTTGTAAGTGTATAAAATTCTTATTCATCTTAGAAATTATTATGTTCAATTATGTGACTGAGTAACTATAAAGAATTGTGAACTAATATCCACGTATTTTTTCAAATGTATTGACTTTTGTTTTATATTACCTCGGGGGCATTATGAGCGGGGTAAAATGGGCAGGGTGCCCGTTTTACCTCAGGTAATTGGGTTAACTCAATTGTTTTTTTAAATTATTGCAGATATGTAAATTATGGTACGCCACTACCAAAGAAAGACGGAACGTGCAAAATGGGACATGGAGGCGATGGAAACAGCTGTAAGAGAAGTTGCCAACGGTAGATTAAGCTGTAAACGGGCTGCTCAAGAGTATAATGTGCCACGGTCAACGCTGCAGCGGAAACTTGAACAGTACAAAGAGAAAAAATGCATCTTACCAACAAAATTAGGTAGCTTTAGACCCATATTCTCTGAGGCTCAAGAAGAAGAGCTAACTGCATATGTCAAGGATATGGAAGGTAGGTTGTTTGGTTTATCTCCGAAAGAGGTCCGTGGATTAGCTTATCAATTGGCCACAAAAAATAACATTCCTCATAATTTTGATCCCAATACTCAAACTGCTGGTGAGGATTGGTTGGCAAATTTCTTAAAACGCAACACTTCTTTATCACTGCGGAAGCCTGAAGCAACGTCTGCCGCTCGAGCCATGGGTTTCAACCGACAAGCTGTGGGGGCTTTCTTTAAAATTTTAGCAGAGACAATTGACAAAAACAATATAACAGCGGATAGAATGTACAACGTTGACGAAACCGGAATGACTACCGTAGCCAAGAGTCTCGGGAAAGTGGTGGCAACCAAAGGAAGAAAACAAGTTGGATCTTTGTCATCAGCGGAGCGTGGGCAACTGTTTACAGTCGAAATATGTATGAGTGCTACTGGAGTTTTCATGCCACCCATGTTCATATTTCCCCGACAAAGACTAAAGGCTGAATTAATGGACGGAGCGCCTCCTAATTCTTGGGCAGAATGTAACGAAAAAGGTTGGATAACAAAGGAAATTTTCCTAAAATGGTTCAATAACTTTGTGTCCTGGTCTAGAGCTACAAAGGAAGAACCAGTTTTGTTACTTCTAGATGGACACGCTAGCCATGTCAAAAGTTTGGAATTGCTCGATATTGCCAGATCAAACGGTGTCCATATTATTTGTTTTCCCCCACATTGCACGCACCGGCTTCAACCCCTAGATGTTACTTTCATGAAACCTCTGAGCGTGTATTACGGAGATGAAGTTAAAAAATGGCTGCGATCCAATCCAGGACGTGTAGTAACACATTACCAAGTAGCTAGTCTATTCTGCAATGCGTATTTAAAATCTGCCACAATGCTTGTAGCTATGAATGGTTTTCGCAAAACCGGCATATGGCCAATTAACCCTGATGTTTTTAGTGACGACGATTTCTTGGCTGCTGATACTACAGATCTACCTATGGATGATACCATTGTACCACCGTCACCATTGAATCAAGAACCCCAATCACAGCCGTTGCCTATTTACAACCCCGTACAGGGTACAACTGATTGTCTAACAGTACAAAATATCGCACAGCCTCCTGTATCACCCTCTCCAGAGCCATCATTGCCACAGCCATGTACAACTCCACCACCGGGAACATCCTTTCAAATTTTATCACCCATAGATATCATGCCAAAACCTAAAGCACGAATTCACAAACGAGTCACTAGGAAACGCGGCAAAACGGCATTAATAACCAGTTCACCTTATAAGAAAAGTCTGGAACAGGATCAGATAAAGAAAAAGAAACCAGTGGCTTGTGAAAAGAAAGGAAAGAAGAAAAGTACGAAGAAAGGTAAAAAAAATAAGGAAAATGAATCGGAGGAAGAAGACGTAGAGTGCTTATATTGTGGCGATTGGTACTCGGAGTCCACAGAGGGCTGGGTCACTTGCCGTGCATGTCGCAGATGGGCTCACTGTTCCTGTGCTGGCGAAGAGGACAATGATGACGAGTCTCTTCACATTTGCTCCTTTTGTGCTCGATTCTAGACATATATTAAAATAATTAAATGTAAATGCCTATTTTGCCCCATATATGACCATATTACCCCGGCAATGGGGCAAAGCGGGCAACTTGTACTTTTTTTTTAAAGTTTGATTCCTATCAAAGACTGATAGTCTAAGATAATTATTTTAGTTAAGTTTATATAAGAATAATGACACTAATAAATGGCAGTTGATTTTTTTTATTATCTTTTATTATCTTTTATTTCTAAGGATTTATTCACGATTTCCCTTAAGGGGCCCGCATTGCCCCGGCTTCCCCTAGGTGTTATTGTTATGATGCATTTGTATATTTGCTCATTTAACATCCAAAACTTTAGTTATGTAACCTTATTGATTTTTTGAGTAGGTATTCACAAATATTATAATTTATTACATCTGTCAAATTTAATATATTAATCTAAAGTCAATACAATATTTTAATTTATTATAGTTCTACAAATTTGAACTTGCTAGACAAATTATGATAAATCAGATAGTCCATAAGTACTTGTATGATTATTTCAGTTTATATTTAATGTTACTCTCTTTTCAGACCAAGTCCACCACCTTGGGTCCCCACCCTGCCGCCGAGGCCACAAACTGTGTATACGGAGTGGCTCTTAGAGCGGCTGCTTTATGCAGACTTCTGGTTGTAGCCTGTGTAGTCTGTTGTTCATTTATAATCAACTGAAAGCCCTGGCGAATCAAAGATTCGCCAGGGCTTTCAGTTGATTATAAATGAACTTTTAAATTATAGGGTATTTTTATTTCGAAACCTTTTTTCTACCTTTCTCAAAACCTAATTGGGTGAATCTACTGATTTCGTTCTAATCATCGAGTTATTTATCTAAAAGGTGCTAGTCAATTAAGTTTTAAGTAAAGAGGTGTGGGGTAGGTTGGTGTAAGTTGGCGCGGGCGATAAGTTGGCGCATTTGCGATTGGCTGACTCTGGTGTGACGTAACCAGCTAACTTCAGTCGTGTTTTGTTGACTACTTGTGCCGGTACGTGCTTGCGAAAAAATAAACAGTTTGTTCACAAAACGATTGTTGTAGGTAAGTCTGAAGATTTTGAATACGTTTGATCTAATTTTACTGTAATTTGGAAGCAGTGTTATTAAAAATCAATGTATATATTAGCTGTTTTCAATGACGTTTCGACTGAACATTTACTTCATCTTAACCTAAGAAACGGAATAATTCAGATATTTCATAAGAGATGGCGTTTGTAAATTGATTTTTGATGTATGGGGCAGTTTGTAAGATGGCGCACTGAGCGGGTGTACAAGTTGGCGCGCGCCATCTTACAATATGCTACTTCATTGTTTGGAGTTTGGATCGCTTTTTTTTTAATTTTCTTATCTAAACTTATATTATAAAGGTAAAAAATTTGAATTTTTGTATGGTTGTTTGTAACTGGTGAACTCAACAACTGCTGGAGTAAAAATAAAAATATTTTCAGGTTGAAATTACCTATTCTTTTAGAAATAAACAGTACATTTTTTTAATTATTGCTTTTTCCATTAGGTACAGGATGTCTAGGCGCGAAAGGAAAAGTGACAGACAATCATGGGCGCCTTCTATTATTGAAGAAGCACGCAAGCTTGTGCATGAAGGTAAAAGTAAAAGATTTGTTGCAATATCACTTGGAATTCCAGAATCTACCTTGAGAAGGTTACTGAAAAAAACTGTATGTCCAACAAAACTTGGCAGATATGACAAAACCTTTTCAACTGAGATTGAAAAAGCCTTCTGCGATTATTTGATGACTTTAGATGCAATGTTTTTCGGCATGACCACGAAAGATTTAAGGGGACTTGCTTATGAATTTGCCGAAAAAAATAATATAGCACACCGATTTAATTCAGAAACAAAGATTGCGGGCAAGGAGTGGCTTCGTGGTTTTTTAAAAAGACACCCGGATTTATCAATTAGACAACCAACATCAACAAGTATTGCGCGTGCTGTCGGTTTTAACAGACCACAATGTGAACGCTTTTATATTAATTTGAGTGCTTTGTTGGACAAATACAACTTTGCTTGCCACCGTATCTACAACATGGATGAAACGGGCATATCCACGGTACCAAACAGGCCACCCAAAGTTCTTACAGCTAAAGGAAAACGAGCAGTCAATAAAATCGCAAGTGCTGAGAGAGGCACAAATGTGACCGTTGTAAATGCTATGTCTGCAAGTGGCCACTTTGTTCCACCTGCATTTATTTTCGGCAGAAAGCGAATGAAAGCTGAATTATTAGACGGATCACCAGCTGGATCCATAGGAATGATTTCAGATTCCAGTTTCATTAACACGGATCGGTTTATTGATTGGTTAAGTCATTTCAGAGATCATACTAAACCCACAGAAAATGACCCTATTCTCCTCGTGTTAGACAATCACTCTTCACACTGCTCGATTAAGGCTGTGGATTTTTTTCGGGAAAATAATATTGTTGCACTCACTTTGCCACCACATAGCAGCCACAAAATGCAACCCCTTGATAGAGGTTTTCACGGGATACTGAAAAAATACTACGCTGGGGAATGCGAAAAATGGTTGAGGAGTCATCCAGGAAGGGCAATAACAGTATTCCAGTTGACATCTATTTTTGCATCTGCCTATAACAGAGCTGCAAATATTCAGTGTGCTGTAGATAGTTTCAGAGTTACGGGAATTTGGCCTTGGAATCCAGACGTTTTTAGCGATGCCGATTTTATGGCCAGTTCTGTAACAGAGCAAGAAAATCCTGATAATATTTTAGGAAGCTCGAGACACCCAAGTGGCCAGGCTGGCACATCACAAGATTTCGATTCAAACAAGCAAGTCACTGAGCAGACAACCACTATTGATGCCCAATCTCCTCAATCGAGTCTATGCAAACCTTCTACCTCGACTAACGTAGATTTCACAGAAACTAACACAACCACTATTGATGCCCAATCTCCTCAATCGAGTCTATGCAAACCTTCTACCTCGACTAACGTAGATCTCACAGAAACTTACACAACCACTATTGATGCCCAATCTCCTCAATCGAGTCTATGCAAACCTTCTACCTCGACTAACGTAGATCTCACAGAAATTAATGTGACATGTTCAAATGACACGTCACTATCTGATAAAATTCTTAATATAAAGCCTTTCCCAAAATCTCAGACAAAAAGATCCACTAAAAGAAAACGTATGAAATCTGAAATAATAAGCAGTTCACCTTATAAATACCAGTTGGAGGCAGCAAGTAAGCAGAAGACTGAACCAAAGCCCAAAAAACCTAAAAAATCTTTAAAAGCGTCGAATAAATGTTATCCAGAAAAGATTTGGACCTGTCCTGGGTGTCAAGAATTGTATAAGGAACCTGCCAAAGAAGACTGGATCGAATGCTCAGTTTGTAAGGAATGGTGGCATGACAAGTGCACGGGATACCTCGGATTTGGCGTGTTTAAATGCGACCTTTGTCTGCCATAAATCGTACAAAAATTGCTTCGGATCACGTGCGCCATCTTATCAACGGTGCTGCGCCAACTTACACGACCGGTCGTATAAGAGGGCGCATTTCTTAATTTTTAATTTTTTTTCTTTATTATCCTAAAGATTCAATATGTGATTTAGATATAATTTTTTTATTGTTACCAATGAGTCAAAGAAGTAAAATACATAAATTTGATTTCGAAATGTTTGTTTTTATTTTTTTATGACCGATTGTTTCCAAAGTGCGTCATCTTACACCAACCTACCCTGGATAGCTTACAAGCGCTCGGCAAGTGATCCTTAAAATTATGTCTGTTTCGCACCGCCGGCGTTAACAGATAAAAGCAGTGGATCACATTTTTATCTTTTTCACTCGTGTTAAATAAACCATACTTTTACGACTTTTTTTTGCAATAGTGACATTGCAATTTATGTGTGCTTTAGTTTGCCGTTTTTAAAGATCGAATAATTACCTTTTACTTTAAAACATCATTGGTGCTAGTACCCAATGATAAATAGAAAGTCATTAAATATTATAGTTTTATTCAAAATATAACCTAGCTAAGTCACAAAGTGCCTGCGTGCGTAGGTAGTTTGCATTGAACACTGATCTTACACCTTTAGACAAGCAATTCTTGTATATAAATGATCTAAATCTCGACAACGGCTATAACGATTGTATAGAGGTGGTTTCGGCGGCGATAAAATGATCTAGCTATGTTTCATTTTTAGAACAGTCGTTTAAAAAAAATATCTAGCGAAGCTTGTTCATCCAGGTGTAGGTACCTACTAATTATAAACGACCGTTATAAGGATAAAATGTGTGATTTTACGACGGAATCATCGGTGCGTTAAAATTAAGACGCTATTTTGTTCCATGATTATTTATGGAAGGGTGCGAATGTTTTTGTTTACATTTCATTACTGCGATAATGTTCTGTTTACACTCGGTAAAAATAAATTGACAGGTGTGTTAAGGTCCTCCTACATCGGAGTTTACAACGGTTGGAAACACTATCGATATCGTAGTAAACGCTATAACTAAGTACATAGATGTAAATAACTTTAACTCTATAATGATCTAAAATCTAAATTTTACTATATAAACATACACATACTTATGGAATATTGACGTTCGAAATTCGCTCCCTCTCTGTTTAACTTTGGGTTCTCCCGTATGTGAGAAAGAGATGAACTGAATGTCGCAACGATATCCGATGCGTGTATGCTCTTTGGGTGACAGCCACAGATGTGTGAGTAACGAACCGGGCGTTTGGTTTACAACTTAGTGTCGTTTATTAGTTATCGTCGGCAGAATCAAAAGAAATTCAAAAATATTAACTCTTCACTTGTTAGATTTGTTTTTTTTAGTCACTTAGTGGTCGCTACCAAAGACATAATAAAAATCTTTTGTTTGCCAACAAATAATACTCAGACAACTAATATTTTCCCTACCTATTGTTTCAAAAATTCTTTCAACACGTGCAAAAGATTAAAAATACGTCGAAACCATAAACACCTGCTAAAGGCTTATTGTTGTTTCTGTTTTCTGTACTTAAAAAGTAGTTGTTAATAAAGAGATAATAAAATGCATTGTTTTTTTCGATGGTGTCTATGATTGATTGTGTTGGGTAGGGTCGTAAACTCTGCCGACAAAAAATACTCGGGCATTGTCAGTGTTCAAGTACCTAATCAAATATTTTGAAAATATGTGCAAGATGGTTACATCTGTAATAAAGATAACATTGTTATTTTTGCTTTGTTTTCTGTTCCGAAGTAGTAGTTGCCTACTGAAACCATAATAACGTTTTTATATAAACAACAACAACATCATACCTTGTTAAATAAAGTATTTTTTAATAAATAACTACATTGGTCAATTTATATTTATAGTTTTGATTTAGTTAAGTAAGGTACTTCGTTTTAAAAGTAAAACACACGGGTTGCGTAAAGTCCGCACAGGCGTTGCAATAAAAAAAACACATACGTTGTGTTTACCCGCCCTCGCGTAGCGCCAAGAAATACACGCCAGGCGCGTAAAGGCGCATGCTTGTATAGATTTAAGCTCCACACAGCATATGTGTGCTCGCCGCCCACGCGTTGCACACGTAAAAACACAACCGTGTGTGTTTTCAGCAGTCAACGTGTTAACAGTTTAGATAATGATATTTAAGATTCTCATGAAAATGAACTAACACTGTTTATATAATAAACAAAAAATGCATACAATTTAAAATTTATTGTAAAATAAATAACTATACTAATATCATAAAGCTGAAGAGTTTGTTTGAACGCGGTAATCTCATGAACGACTAATTCTTTTGAACTTTTTACTGTTGGATAGCCCATTTGTCAAGGAAGTCTATATAATATCACTCTACAACCAATAGGAACGGAGCAGCAATGAGAAATGTTGCAAAAACAGGGAAAATGTATGCAGACTAAGATGTGCAGGAAAGCTAGTTATGTATAAAGAAATAGGGATATAAACTCAATATTCCTTTTCAAACATAGTTTGAACAGGGAGTACAGATTGGTTACAGATTATTGAAATGGTTAACATCCATTTTGTTGTCAAATGGAATAACTAATAAGTGCTACCTAACAGTTTAGATAATAATATTTATGATTCTCATGAAAATGTACTCTGTTCTTAGGAAGAATAAATGGTATCTAATAAATGATGATTCTATGTAGTTATTTGAGAATTTCATTTCATAGCAAGCTCACTGATATTAAATAATAAATATATTCATAAAATTTGTTTCAATTGTTTGTTGTGCTTCAGCCGAAGCTTCAGTACCTATGTTGAATCTAGGCATACTTTCCCCCAATACATTCAGAACAACGAGTGCAACAAAGAAAACATTAAGTATATTAAAAATGCATTATCTTATTGAGTAAGTATCCTTAAACTATTGAACGAATTTTCATCCAACCATGCTAAGAACTGTTCCAATGAAACTAGCTTTGTAATAAAAACTCGCATCCAAGTTCCTATAAGTGTTTGGGCGCTATAATTACTCAGATTAAACTTATAACATCCATAATAATGTCGTGAGTTAATAAAATTTAGGTTATCATCATTTGTTTACATTTTTAGTACTACTGACAGCTATATATGTAACGTTCCGATCCTGACAGAATCTATTTTATTATTCGTAAATTGCAGGCCGAGGACTTTTATGTCAGGTTTATATTTTGAAAATTACGTAGTCCTGGCGAATAATTTAGCTAATAGAACGTCTAAATATTTTTTTCTCAATGAAAACTATACTTTCAAATTATATTGGCTTAAAACGGAACGTTATTTTTGAATGATAAGAAAAATGAATGAACTAAATTGATTATAATCTGTGGCTGATTGCAAGATCCTTTGGTATCAGCTGGTCCACGGATTATCTAAGCTTTATAATAAGACCAATAGTACAGTACTATGGGCCTGTCCACATCACCACGGCACGACATCGTCACCGTAGAACGGTGCGGTGTCGGAGCGCGACGCGTTGCCGCGCCGTGCACTAGCACGGTACGGCAACGCCGCCGTCGAACGGTGCATAGGACGGCGTCGTCGTAAGCCGGTGACGTGATACGATGCGCCCGATCAGTTGATGTGTTATTGTCTTAGCGAGTTGTACGTGTGAATAAACGATGTCGGAAAACATAGATTGTGATTTATTGATTTCACTTGTTGAAGAACGTCCAGTATTATGGGATAAGACAATAGATGATTTCAAGAACAAAAACTTAAAAACAGAAGGCTGGAAGGATGTTTGTCGAAACATTTTTCATGACTTTGACGACAAAAACGATAAAGAAAAAACAAGACTAGGTAAGCTCATATTTATTAGTTACATTAAGTTATAAGTATATTATAATAAGTATTAGTTTATTTATTTATTAATTAAATTAAGGCTTACCAACTAAATACATAGGTACATAACATTGATTTGCAGTAAATTATATTTACTAATAATATAATATATTTTTTTCTATATGATGTATTTTCGACCTTTTCTCATGTTTTAGATTCTTTTGTGGATAGTTTTAATAGGTGAGTACTATAAAAAATACTACTAAAGTACGATTAATAAATCGAGTCAATAAAAATGCACTGTTTCCAGTTTTCAGGCGTCCTTTAGGCCTTCTTCATATTATTATAACTTTTTTACATATTTTATTTTAAAAGATTTTATGTTCCTGTCGACGTACCCCTTTGCTTGAGCAAAGCAAAGGGGTTGAAATTGGGTTGAGCTCACAGTAAATATTAAATATTAATTTTAATATTTTTATTTATATAAAGGGAATTTGATATTGAATAAAAAAAATGTAATCTCGACTAACCTTTTGATTGTAAAAAGTAGATTCTACTACATTACTATTTATTTGCGACTAAAATCCTGTACCACTGGAAATGTCAATTTACTGACTCGAATTAATAATCGTACTATAGTCGATTATTATATTTTAGTTGATTGCCAACTAAGTGCTCCAATATCGCTATTAAAATATTTACAGAATTCATTCCTTATGTTGACTGGGTTTGTGTTGTTTGGAAATTCGTCATCCTCTGACTGTTGCAAGTTTACAAAATTTTCTTCTATCATTAGTTCCTCAGTTGTGGTAATTCCATCTCTATTAATAACAAAGTTATGCAAGACACAACATGCTTTGATAATATCTGTAGCAAAATCATATTGAACATTCAGTGGTCGGTGAAATACACGCCATTTATTTGCCAGAATACCAAAAGTACATTCAACGTATCTTCTCGCACGACTCAAGCGATAGTTAAATACTCTTTGTTGTACAGTCAAATATTTCCCTGGGTATGGGCGCAATACATTATTTGTGAGTGGTAAGCCTTCATCTGCTACAAAAACATGGGGAACTGGTGTCTGTAGACCTGGTAAACATTTTGGCTCTGGTAAAGGCAGATGGCCTTGTAGTAATAATTCGTACAGTTTCGTATTGTGAAAAACAGTCGAGTCGCATTCCTTACCAAATGCTCCTATATCAACATACACAAATCTATATTTGGAATCAACAATTGCGAGCAAAATTATAGAATTATAACTCTTATAGTTAAAAAAAAGAGACCCACTATGGGCAGGACTCCAGATCCGAATGTGTTTCCCGTCCAACGCCCCTATACAATTAGGAAAATTGGCTTTCTTGTCAAAATCTTCAGCTGTTTGTTTTAATAACTCCTCTGTTATTTTCGGAATACATTCACTTAACATGATTTTCCATAAAGCTTGACATACTTCTCTTACTATTTTTGCGATTGTACTCTTTCCACGATAATCCGTTAATTCTAAATCTCTAAAACTACTTCCTGTTGCCAAAAATCTGAAACAAAAATCCGGGTATAACATCAAAAACATTCAAACATCCATACTCATAAACTTTTACGTTTATAGATAATATTAGTAGGAAGTAGAATGACAAAATTAACTGATTTTTTTCCCATAACAAAGGGGTATCAACCTAGTAAATACTCATTTAGCGTACCTAAGTAATTTTTAAAAATAGGAATTATAATTAATTTGTGGTATAAAAGCCGCTGGTATACCTACATGAGTACTATCTCTGTATTTCAGTTTGATACTCAGCCCCTTTCCGTCATACACTTTAAATTTTATTATAAATGCGAAAGTTTGTGAGGATGTATTGCTGTATTTATAATACGTATGTTTGTCTTTCACTTAAAAACTACTGATCCAATTTTTGCTAATAATACACGTTTTAAATATTTTGCAGGTAATGCTGTGGTAAAGAAATGGACTCATATAAAAGATAATTTTACAAAATACCTGAAAAAACTTGAAACTTTAAATAAATCGGGATCTGGTGCAAGCAAAATTAAGGAGTATCATTTGTATAAGCAACTTCTGTTTCTAAAAAAAACCGCTGCAAATTTAACTGACTCAAGCATAATGGAAGAAGATGAAGAAGACGATATACCATATGAAATAAATGATTATAAAAGATCACGTTACCAACCAAATCCACGAAAAAAAAAAAACAATGGTGAAATCGATTATGAGATTCTCCAAACCCTAAAGGAAACAGAAAATAGACATCTGTCATTTTTTAAGGCCATATTACCATCATTGAACACATTGAATGAACATCAAACTCTAATGTTTCAAAGTCGTGTTTTACAAATCCTAACTGATTTACATCAGATCTCATATCAGTATGAAACATCAACTGGTTATCATACAGCTTCTCAGGATAGGTACCAAAGATCACAATCATCATATACTACTAATTATCAACCAACACAAACATTTACATACCAATCAACAATGTCATCAAACGTTTCTAAAACACCAGCACCAAGTACACGCACTATATATCAACCATCGACTTCATCAAATTCCAAACCACCAAACTCAACTTTCGAAGAACTATCGAATGATTGTGAAGATGAAGCAAGTGCATTGGAAGCAACTGGAAGTGCATTGGAATCAACATATGATTTTTCTTGAAAATTAAGATTAAAAGAAATATTATATTTTTTATCATAATGATAACTACGTAGTAAATTTGTTGAATTATTTATCTTATAATTGAAACGTTGGTAGATCAGCCACTCAAAATCTGTGATTTTATCTAGGTTATTAAAGACTGTTATTGTTTTTCTTAGTTATAACTGTAATCTTACGGGCATACAAGCCAGTAACCTCGCAAAATCTGTGATTATAATTAGTTGTTAGGTTAAACAGGCAAATCAGCCGATTGAAAACTGTGATTTATAAGTAGATATTAAGTTATTATTATGTGTTTATATAGATGTAGGCATTTTTGCAGCCAATATCTGCTGTTCTTAATATTTTAAATTAAAATATTAATAATTGTACTCGTACATACTCGTATGTACCTACATCATTATGAATATAAAAGAGGTTTAATTGTGATTTACCTAATTGTTTTTCTAATGTTTATTGTTACTGAAAAGCAAATCGTTCATTCGAAAACTGTGATTTTTATACTCTAGATTTAGTAAATATTAAACTTGCTATTATTATCAAAAATAAAGCACATCAAAAAATATTACATACATATAAATTGTTTTCATTACTTACCTTATAGTTAATCCTAACTTCTCCAAAGGCCCAACAGGTTTTCTAAATACAAATTGTTTTTGTATACGCGGTGCAACTCTTGTTAGTAATTCTTCAAAACTTGATACAGACATTCTAAAATAACTGTAAAATTTATGGTCACAGGTTTTCAACGCTTCATATTTTCTAGTGAAATGATTCCCATCACTATTCATAATTGAAATATATGGATGCACCCAGTACCGTCTTTTTAATTTTTTTTTCTCCATCTTATCTCTTCGTCTTTTTAATAACAACAGAAGCAGAATACGTTTTGTGCGGTCCATATCTACAACGAGACTGTTATTTATTTGGTGAAGAATGTAGCGAAAGTTTACACGGCACGGCAACGTGTAACTTTGCATTTTTATGGTACGGCAACGTAAATTCCCACGTTATGGCAACGTGCCGCGCCACGGCACCGCACCGTTCCACGGCGACGACGTCGTGCCGTGGTGATGTGGACAGGCCCTAAGTCTTGGCCTAAACCTTGATTGGCCGTGTGGTGCCGGCTTAAGAATAGTACCACCCCATCTCTACCCGTGGGTGTCGTCAAGGCGACTAAGGGATTTCACACCGGAGGACGGGCAGCAGCGTCCTCTGCGTACTTAAAGCCTTACTGCGATCGCCAACCCGCTCGCCAAGCGTGGCGATTATGGCAATTACCCCCAGGATCTACATACTAGTAGGTTCTACTGGGGAGACCCGTGCCCAGCAGTGGGCCATCTTATGGGTTGATATGTAAACCTTGATTTAGTCTTCTCTTTGTAATAAGGCGGAAAGACTATTGAACAGTACTATATTCAAATTTGGGAAGCATAATCTCCTATGTCCAGAATAAGTTATTAATAGCGTAATTAGCACGCGGGGGAACCGCAGACATAAACTAGGTATTATAAATAATAGTTAATATACACTTAATTTTGCAAACTTTTTGAAACACATTCTCAGAAAAATAAGTTTCTTTGATTGTGAGTATAAATTGTCATCCAGAATAGATGTCTCCATTGTGGATGATTATTTATTCTCACAATAATAGGCAAGAATATTTCCAAATCAAATAATTTATTTGCTAACATAAATTATAAAAAAAACAGATATTCATAAAAATCTCTGAATCAATCACACATTGCTACTTATCTCTTAAAAACTTTTTGGATATATGGATGGAGTATTAGTATTTTTTAGTTACCCTTATTATACATCTGTCATCGACTGTCCCGCGCAACATACTTTACTTGCAATAAATTTCCCTGTTTTTGCAACATTTCTCATTGCTGCTCCGCTCCTATTGGTGGTAGCATGATGTTATATAGCCTTCCTCGATAAATGGGCTACCCAACAGTGAAAGATTTTTTCAATTCAGATCAGTATTTCTTGAGATTACGGCATTCAAATAAACAAACAAACAAACCCTTCAGCTTTATAATATTAGTATAGATTTAACATATACTACTTTCCACTTCAATATATCTTAATGATTTTAAAAGAGTAGCACAAGAGTTTCTTGGCAGTTTCTTCTCATGAGCTACAGCTGATTTTTAGAGGGTTTAAATATTGAGATGGAAGAAATATACAGGGTTTCCCACATACATTGCATGGAAAGTCGATTTCTGGCTGACAAAACAACCATATTGAACAAGAGTTCCATAGAACATAGTCCAGTGGAAACGGTTGGAGGAGGTCTATGCTGAAAGGTACACCAAATTTAAGGGACATACTCTTTTATAGACATATAAAACCATTTTAACAATCCATTTTGAAAATACAAGGCTAAATTATCATTATACGAGGGTGGATCGAAATATTCGCGGCCTACCACATAAATACTTGACTTATTTTAATGTAACTGACCTCATTCGATTTGTTTACTCTCTGGTTGTCACATTGTAAAATTCTGTCACAATAGCATTATCTGTTTTTAAATTAGACTGAATTTTGTGAGCCTAAGTGCAGCGTTTTTAAAGAATGGAGAAAATTGAGCAACGTGCGGTCATCAAATACCTGTTTAAAAAGAAACTGACTCCAAAAGAGATTCACGAAGATATGTCAACAACATTGGGGGAATCTGCTCCATCGTATACGACTGTGAAAAAGTGGGTTGCAGAA
Source organism: Herminia tarsipennalis (assembly GCA_945859575.2). Lineage (NCBI taxonomy): Eukaryota > Metazoa > Arthropoda > Insecta > Lepidoptera > Erebidae > Herminia > Herminia tarsipennalis. The sequence continues at coordinate 8,852,403 of OX243849.2, read as the reverse complement.
TTTAAACACGGACGAGAGAGTATTGAAGATGACCCTCGCTCCGGCCGGCCTACGACGTCTACGACTGAAGAAAACATTGGGAAAATCTGTGATCTGATATTGGCAGATCGGAGATTGACCATCAGGGAGATTGCTGACACTATTGGCATCTCATATGAACGAACACAAAACATCATAGTCAATGAACTTGGATTTTCTAAGGTTTCTGCGCGGTGGGTCCCCAGATTGCTTTCAGTTGAACAAAAACGAATACGGCTCACGATTTCTCGCGACAGTTTGGAAATGTTTGAGACTGATCCACAAGATTTTTTGGACAGATTTGTTACAATGGATGAAACCTGGGTACACCACTACACCCCAGAGTCAAAACAGCAATCCAAGCAGTGGAAAAAACCTGATGAACCGACTCCAAAAAAAGCCAAAACAATTTTGTCAGCTGGCAAGGTGATGGCGTCAGTTTTTTGGGATGCTAAGGGTGTCATCATGGTGGACTACCTTGCAAAAGGTGAGACTATAAACTCTGCTTATTACTGCACCCTTTTACGTCATTTGCGTGAAACGATCAAAGAGAAAAGGCCAGGACTACTCAGCAAGAAAGTGTTGTTCCATCAGGATAATGCACGCGTTCACACGTCTGTTGAATCAATGGCTCAAATTCGTGATTGTGGCTTTGAATTACTGCCCCATCCCGCCTATTCCCTTGATTTGGCACCTTCGGACTTTCATTTATTCCCAAACCTTAAAAAACACCTTGGAGGTCAAAAATTTTCATCAAATGAGGAGGTTGAAACCGCGGTGGGTGACTTTTTTGAAGGCCTTGAAGAAACTTTTTTTATGACCGGCATTGAGTTAAGTGGAGATTACGTGGAAAAATAAAATTACTTTTGTTTATATTTTATATTGTTTTCTTGCTGAGGCCGCGAACTTTTCAATCCACCCTCGTATTAGGTACATAAAGTGAATTACCAATGTTGTCTACAAAAAAAAGAAACATAAGTTTATTATTAAAGCAATTAATTAGTGGAATTATTATAATAAACTAGTTTTAAATGGTGAGAATAATAATTTTATGGTCAATTTAAGTGGGTTTGTTGGTTTTATTTTATGACATGAGAAATTAATTGTACATACAATATATGTATACATGCAACGCTAAATGTACCTATAAGTTTTGGTTTTCCCGAACCCATCTATTTTTAATACATTTTATCACATTAAAAAAATCTATTTCTGTTTACATAGTCATCTGGTAAATTTATCAGGTGCTTATTTCTATACTTCAACCCTAAGAACAGCAAACAATTTATCAGAATACATGAGTCGTATAGAATCAAAGGTGGCAATCTGTCATTTTTGTCATATTTGAGCTATTGATGTAGCCATAATAAAAAAGTAAAACTGTACACATTAATTATAGGACATATAACAATCAAATGCGGCTATTTGTGTTATAAATTCAGTTAGAAAATGTGATTTGGTTTCAAATGTGGCATTCTTAGATTGAATGAGAACCAAACGCGGCAAAATTTTACGCTCGTCCAATCACAGGCGTTCATTTGGCGGTTTTGCAAGATGGCGTCAAACTGCTTTTTCTAACGTTTTTACTCAAACGTTTTTGCGGATTATTTAAGTTTTAAGTTATAAATTAAAGAAATTTCATTAAAATTACGAAGATGGACATTAATCCCGTTATTGTAAATAATGGCTTCACTAGAAAACGTCAAAGAGATCCCGAAAAATGGAAAGTAAACATTGCGAAGAGAAAGAGGTAAGTTACTGCATAGGGTTGTAACAATCCTAATTTTATATTGTTTAAATTCTAAAAATAATCCTATAAACTAATATTAAAAATGCAAAATTACGTTTATTTCTTGTTTTCTTGGTTATACTTACTACTAAACCGATGAATATGAAAGGAGTGTTTGTTATATTTCTACCCAACTGCTAAACAAAAATGTAATGCTTTAGGCTAAGGTTCATGTAATGTGAGTTCCTTTATTATATCTTCTTCAATCTTGTAACATGTTGGGATATACAGAATGGTTCCTTTTTTTTAGTTTGAGTTATGGCAGGGCCGCATGTTTTAATTTTTGTAATGTGCGAATGCACATGGGTGTGGTTTTTGGGTGTGTGGCTGTATTTATGCTTTGCATCCATAAACATTGCATGTTTTTCTACAGGTACGCATCAAAGTCACTTCCAAGCCGGATTTGTGAGCATGATACAAAATCATTTCAGTGTTCTAAATTAACAATGTCAGATTTGCTATTCTTACATCAAACATTTTATGCTCATAAAACGAAAAGGGGTCAAGATACACTTTTATTGAAATATTGTTCCATCAAACCTGTCCAACAAAGAAAAAACACAAAGGGAAAGAAACAGACTACCATAAAATATGGGGTATATATAAAAAAACAGAGAGTGCCTATTTGTCAAAAGTTCTTTTTGCATATTTTTAATATAACAAAGCATAGAATAGCATGTAATGAAAAGATTTCATTATACAGGTGATATTTTATTTGAAAATCGTGGTGGAGATAGAAAATCCCGTAAATTTTTCCATCTGAAACAGTCCATCCATCAGTTTATTGGTACCTTGAAATGCACTGAATCACATTATTGTCGCAAATCAAAACATGCAGAACGCAAATATTTGCCAGCCGAATTAAACATTAAAAAACTGTTTGATATGTACAAATCTAGCGAATTTTCTCACATGGAAGTCAAGCAGTCCTACTTTAGATACGTTTTTAATCATTATTACAATATTGGATTCGGTTCTCCGAGGACCGATGTTTGTTCTAGATGTTTAGAATTAACAGAAAAGCTTAAGGTTTGTACTGATCCACGTGAAAAAAGTTCACTTATTGTGGAAAAAACTGTTCACAAACGGAGAGCGAATGCGTTTTTTGAGAAATTACGCGAGGTTACGCCAGGTCTGAAAGTAATATCATTTGACTGTCAAAAAAATTTGCCCCTGCCGAAACTCCCTGATCAGATATGTTATTACAGCCGTCAACTTTATTTCTACAACCTAACTATGGTTGAGGGTAGTTCAAATCAACCGATGTGTAAAGACCGAGTTTTTGCTTACTGCTGTACTGAGGATGAATTTCATAAAGACTCAAACTTAATTCCATCTGCTGTTTTCCATCGCCTCACCCAAACTGACAAGACTGATATAACCAAAATGCGTTTGGTTGCCGATGGTTGCGGAGGACAGAATAAAAATAGCATTGTTATTGGAACCTGTTGCAAGTGGTTGTTAGATAATATAAGTATAAAAAGCATCGAAATAGTTTTTCCAGTGACTGGGCATTCATATATGCCTCCTGATCGACAATTTGGCATAATTGAAAAGAAACTGAAAAAGATGGAAGTAATATTGCACCCAGACGAAATAATAGATATCATATCACAAACGTCGACTCTGGTGAATTTCGGTACTGATTGTATTGTTAGTGATTGGCGAGCAGCAACAAGAAACATTATGGCGCAAACTACGTCTTGGAAAGTAAAATTCAAGGAATGCAAAAGATTTATTTTAGTACGTTCAAAAAAAGCTGGAAACGTTCTAGTTAGGGGCGAGATGTTTAATAAAAGTGACATAGGTAAAGGGTTCAATGTTTGGGATTCGGATAATATACGTCCAATTGTCAAAAACCCAAAAACTCGTAATCGTCCACTTGTCAAAAACCCAAAAGTATGATTATGTCCAACTGTTACATTGACTCTTTGCTATAATGATCCATTGTTAAAATGTGAAAGTGTTAAAATGTCCAAATCTTAGTATGTACAAAAGTCAAATACACATGATGTTATAACGTAAATTTGTCAATTTAATTAATGCTGAAAAAGTCTACATAGAGGTTGACACTGGCCGCTTACAAATAGTAATTATTCATTTCGTAATGACGTTGTCATTGGTTTTCCTGTTTAATAGGCATCTTTCAAAAAGGAAAAAGACCAAGTTAACCTTAATATTGTTTAATAATGGAAAATAGCAGTTTAATATTTAGTTTAAATCAAAAAGGCAAGGATACAGTATTATTAGGAAAATACAGGTATAATTTAAATGTAAAAAACAAATGTGGCTCATCACTATGGAGATGTGTGGATAGAGATAGTTGTACCGCATCTGTATCGCTGCACCACACGGAGACAAGACCGATACATTCAAATCTTAACTCGAAGAGGTCCAACAATAACCGCCATGATGTTAGCCGTGAGGCTTCATCACTCTTCAGGGAACTTAATTAGCGACCAAACAGTCAGAAACCGCTTGCATGAAGTGAACCTTCATTCCCGAAGACCGCTACGGGTACCACCTATAGCAATGCACAATCGTAGGATTCGATATCAATGGGCTCTTGAACACAGAAATTGGGCAGAAGAACAATGGCGTTTCGTGTGCTCTTCTGATGAGTCTCGTTTTGGTATGAGACCGGATACAAGACGTATACGACACTGGAGAACCCCTGGACGCCAACAGCGATTAAAATCCTGCCAGGAAGTCCATCCTTATAGTGGTGGAACCTTCATGGTATGGGCGGGTATTTGGATCGGCGGAAGAACTGAGTTGATTTGGATCAGAGGCAACCTCAACGCTCAAATTTATGCTGAGACGATTGTATCAGACGTCATCGTTCCTCTACAAGTGCAAATCGGTCCCTTATTTCAGTTAATGCATGATAATGCACGACCGCACACCGCAAGAGTTGTAAGACAGACTCTCGCCGCAGCTAACATCAATGTCCTGCCCTGGCCTGCTCAGTCGCCAGACTTGAACCCGATTGAGCATGCATGGGATATGCTACAGAGAAGAGCTCTGCCGAATATGGAGGGTATCCAGTCGCAAGAAGACCTTTTTTTGTTGTTGCAACGAACATGGGCGGCCATTCCACAGCGTGATTTGGATGAACTCATTTTGAGTATGCCAAACCGATGTTCTTGTGTTGTTAGTGTTCGCGGTAGAAACACGGATTATTAATTGTTTAAGTTACCCAATAAAATTTTAAAGAAAACTGTTATTTCAGTCTTTTTTTCGAACTTTAACAACTTCCCTGTCCCCATACAACTCATTTTGAAAAGGCCCCACGTCCACTAACTTTTTTAATTTTTTAGCTAAATAACATAATTATTTACTTAAAAAAATACTTTTTAAATAAAAAAAATAATAAATTAATCTCATTTTCGTTATTTTATTTTGTGAGTCACATGTGCCTCACGAACGTAGGACGATAAATTTTCTTTACCACGTCCAGTGAGTCACATGTGAACACATTGGCCATAGTGTTTTTCCCTTTATTCTTGGTTTATCGTGCGACTGTCAGTGTCAAGTGTCAAGTCATAGGTCATACTAATGTCATATTCATTTGAGTGACAATAACGATTAATCATCCATCACATGTCAATCAGTTGGAATAATCGATCTATTTAGAAAGTTATTTGTTTATTTGAGGTTATAATAATAATTGATATAATCCGAGAAAATGTCTCATAGAAATTATACGACTGAACAATTGATGCGATATTTGGAAGATTCAGATGAAGATCTAGATCCATTTAGTGATGGCAGTGACGAAGAATATCAGCCCAATTATGACGAAGGCGAAGAAAGCGAGGACACTGAGGTGATTGCAAATTTTATAGCAAGTAGTGTAGATAGACATAGTGAGGGTCCTTCAGCAATACCAGCATCTTCATCGGTTTCGAATGTATCTGATGCCCAGTGGAAACGAGACGTTTTGCCTTTGGGTAGGGAAACATTTATAGGTAATCACGGCGTACAAAACCTTGCCGCTATTACCGAAGATGGGGTAGTTAATTTGATAAAAATCTATGATTATTTTGTACCCAATGATTTAATTGATGAAATGGTCATTCATACAAATAATTACGCTCGGTTGTTGAAGGAGATACGTACTGCTCAATTCAGTCGAATGACAAGATGGAAAGACGTCACTAGAGAGGAATTAAAAACATTTTTTGGTGTCATAATCTACATGGGTCTCAATCCAAAGCCGTCAATTGAGCACTACTGGAAATTAGACGTGCTATATTATAATCCTCTTATGCACAGAATAAATATGTCGTATAACAGGTTCAGCTCCATTCTAAGATGCTGGCATTTTACAGAAGTGCAAATAGGTGTTGTCGGCGAACAAAGAACTCATAAAATAGACCCACTTGTACACAAAGTTATCAACAATTTCCGTAGTCTTTATATACCTTCCGATGTTATTGTGGTAGATGAGTCCATGGTAAAATTTCATGAAAAGATAATAAGGACCTATAACCCAGCGAAAGCAGATCGCTATGGTATGAAGATATATAAGGCGTGCACATTAAATAGTTACACATGGTCATACCAAATATACTCAGGAAGCTCGCAGCAGTTAGAGGGGCTAGATAAGCCTGGTTCAACAGTAATCCAGCTCACAGAGCCGCTTTTAGATGCAGGCCGTATTATAGTTGCTGACAACTATTATACCAGTTTGCCATTGGCTGAGTATCTAAAAGCTCGCAATACCGATTTGTGTGGCACTTTACGTAAAAATAAAAGAAATTTGCCAAAAGAAGTAGTGAAAGCGAAGCTAAGAAGGGGAGAACAAATAGCTAGACAGAAGGACAATCTCTATACAGTACTAAAATGGCATGACAAACGAGATGTACTGATGATCTCAACCTGTCACGGAGACAGTTTGTCTAACGTGACAACAAAACGAGGCGATGTCTTGAAACCAGATGCTATTATAGACTATAATGATGCCAAAAAAGGCATTGATATTTCCGATCAACTAGCTTCATTTCATTCTCCGTTACGTAAAAGTTTAACGTGGTACAAAAAGATAGCAGTAGATATACTGTTCCAGGTCGCCATTATCAATGCCAGATGCATCTACAACGAGGCGGCAAACGGCCCTAAATTGACAGTTTTACAAGTCCAAGAACAATTAGTCCGACATTTACTTGGACCTGCAGCATCAACCACAGAAAGTAATCACCCCCCAAGATCTTCAATCTCCTGTATCTCTTCAAGATCTTCAATTGCTTCATCAAGCTATTCTGGACACAGTCTGCAAGAAATTCCAAGAAATGCAAACAATAAACTTGTACGTAAAAGATGCACTGGGTGCTATATCAAAATGAAAAATGAAGGGTTGTTGGCTAGAAAAGCCAAGCAAGTACACACTGAGTGTAAAAGGTGTGAAAAGGCATTCTGTTTAGATTGTTATGAGTTAATGAGAAACATACTTGATTTTTTATATTTTCGTCTTATGAATAAAAACCTTACCTCTAGTATTTGCGTTTAATTTATTGCTAATTTCTTATAGTGATTAAATGAAAACCATAAAAAAATCACGAATTTTTTTTTTATTATCATTAACATTAAGTATTTTGCTATACGTCCACATATGATTTAAAAAAATATCACATCACGTTCATATCGAAAAATATGCCTAAAGTTGTATAGAGAAATGAGTCACATGTGACTCATGAACTTATTTCAATACGTTCTTATGAGTCATATATGACTCATTGGACAGGGAAGTTGTTAATGTTAGTGGTTCAAATGTCAAAAATCCCTTTATTAGGAAAATGGCAAATTTCTTTATTAATGCAAAGGTCACTTGGTTTATCGTTACTGTGACAAACGAAAACACTTTATTTGATGAATCCTTAAAGAAATAAAAGAAATAAAATCAATCAGGAGAAAAGTTATTGCAAAAATATATGTTGATCCCTAGACACTTTTGATGTGTGTATTTTAAATAGGAATGAAGAGTTTTTTTTTATTTTCTTGTAACATTTTTTTAAAGAATAAATACTATATTTTTAATTTCAATTTTATTGTAATTTACAAGTATTATATATTATATTAACAAACACGTAGCCAACTTCTCTGGTAGGTATTGTTCCAGGCACAAACATTGAGTACCATTGCCTGTGCTCAATTTGTCAGAAGTTTTTTTTTTTATTTCGATTCTATTATAGCCCACGTGAAGTTGAAAACACAATGGCAGTCCTTCTGTTGGTATATTAACAGTAGTACGTTCTGACCAGAAGGAATTATTACAATTGGACATTGTGTCACTTGGACCATATTTTAATCAAGGCGTTTAGACACATTCACGTTTTTTATATTTGAACATTTTGTGTCTTCATCAATTTGTCACTAAAGTTTGAAGTTTGGACATAATGACAAGTAGACGTATTGTCAATTGGACGTATATTATCCGAATCCAATGTTTGTCAACGGCAGAAAACTATTTCTATGATTGACGCTAAACCACTGCCCAAAATTGTAGCGGTTAATAAAAAAAAATTGATTGACGTTAAGAAGCTATTAAACAATCATTTCGGAGACGAATGGGCAAATTTACCAACATGGAAAATATATAAGGACTTGTTTAATGCCCAAGAAACGCTTCAGTTTAACCCTAATTTTGAAGCAGATTATTGTCAAGAGCCACTGGATGACGTCAATGACCTTCGCGTATAGGCAAAAAATAATGAACAAATTTTGAATTGTTACTTTATAATTTTGTTTTCTTTGTTTGTTTGGTACTTACTTTGTTTTGTGATTTACCGTATTCACCGACAAATTAAACTTTTTTATTTTGAAAGATAAGTGTAATTAAACTATAGGTACTAACTTTAAGTTCTTATTAAGTACTTTTTAAATAAACTTTTTAAAACAATGCTGATTATTTTTATTTTTTCCTAAATTGACAACCCTATTCTCATGAATGATTATTTAGAAACAAAGATGGCAATTTTTATCTCACTTAGAATCAAAAACGGAAATTTGACTATGGCTTGGGTTCAAAGTCGGCCATTTTAGTTTTTCATAATCAAAGTCGGCCAAAATAATTATTTAAATGTAAAAAAATACAACAGTTCACCACTTATCATCGTGTAATCATTTGTAAACACATCTATTATGTATTTTAATAAAAATACAGTAAAATAAGTAACTAAGCCTTCCTATTAGCAATAAAAACAGTTTTTTTAGTTTACCACTAGTTGACAAAATGTCAGAATGCCACCTTTGATTCTATACGACTCACATAACATACGCAAACTTATAATGTTTCAAATGCAAAACCTAGATACTACTATTGTATCCTCACAATCATTATTTAAGTAAATCTATTATTATTAAGCTGAAGAGTTTGTTTGTTTGTATGTTTGAACGCAATAATCTCAGGAACTACTGGGTCAAATTGAAAAATTCTTTTACTGTTGGATAGCCCATGTATCAAGAAGGACAAACAGAATAACATCACGCCATGTCCAATAGGAGTGGAGCAGCAATGAAAAATGTTGCAAAAATGGGGAAATTGATGCAGATGATATAGAATTTATGATAGTTTTAATTGCATTAACCAACATCCAGGCAACATGAGTAGGAGCCGCATGTAAAAGCTAGTAATTGGGGAATGAAAATGTTTATCTTTAAGTCCAATTTTGCTTGAACTGATTCAAGAAACGGTAATGGCATTACTAATCCTTGATTTGGTTCAAGCTATTGACAAGAAATTTAATATTATTTTATTTTATTTAAAACCATATTTTGACATTCTTTTCTCCATGTGGCAGAGACTTCTGATTTAAAATTTTAAAAACTAAGGTGATGTAGCCATGTGGTGCCTGCTTAAGAATAGTACCACCCCTTCTCTTCCTGTGGATGTTGTCAAGGCGACTAAGGGATTTCACACCAGAGGACAGGCAGCAGCGTCCTCGGTGTACCTGCTTAAAGTCTTACTGCAATTGCCAACCCGCTCGCCAAACGTGGCGATTATGGCAATTACCCCCAGGGTCTACATACTAGTAGGTTCTACTGGGGAGACCCGTTCCCAGCAGTGGGCCATCATATGGGTTGATATGTAAGGTGATGTAATCATCATAAAAGAAGTTGCTGAGATTTAATTGCATGCTATGGCCAGTAATATTAATTTAGTATTATCTTCAGTTGAAAACATAATTGACTTCAAACTATAGTGGTCAAAATATTACAAAAGTAACATGTTATTTGTTGATTCAATGGTTTTGAAAGTTGCTAAGACAAAAAGATTTAATTCAAAATTGGTTAGTTTACATTTTTCCACTTTAATCACCAGATTGCACCGGCCGTGGTAACAATATCACTGCGACAATCCACTTGTGACCACGGCCGGTGCAACCTGGTCAAAATGTCAAGCAATTTTAAGGTAATTATTGAGAGTTCATTGCTTGATTTTAGACACGCTAAAGTTTTCATAATCATGCACGCGAAAATCAAATGCTATTGTTGGAATTGCCTCGTTTTCACATAATTAAGATGATCTAGTAACCTCTGTAGTATTACACTGTAAATAAGTACCTTTCTTACCTATTCTTCTATGTTGTTTATTTTTCTATACTTCCATTTTTATATAAATAAAATATCATTGACCTTTTATTAAAATCTTTTGTAGTGTAGTACTTAAACACAATCAAGTCACAATTCTACCAATTTTTACAATGAGAGAATTGACAGGTCATGGTCAAAGTCTTCTTCTTCTTCTTTGAGTTTATGGCAATCTAGCAGTTTATCGGCTAATTTCTGTCAGTGTCAAGTATTTATGCGCATAATACATACACAAAGTCTCGTTCATAATCAATTATCACATATTCAAATCATTTTTAATGGCCGGTTAGTTTGCCGCCATTTTTACAACTCCTCTGACAGGTCAAAGCATAGAAATTGGTAGGTCAAAGTCAGTGCAGTTCAAAACTTTAAACCACAGAATATTTTCTAGTTTTATGTTGTTTCTAAAAATGATAATTTGAGTTGCGTAATTTTATTATGACGGTAATATTTAAATGAAGTGATAAATGTGTAGTTTACATCCCAACCCGATATAAATAACAGGTAATGGGCCCAGCCTAATCGTAAACGGTGATGGGATTTTGTAAAGGGTTTGGGACAAGTCTGGAAATGGAAAAACGACGTAATGCCTAGTTTACACGTATTATGTGGTTAAGTCGTCAACTAAATTTTAAGTGAATTACTGTTATGTAACTATTTACACGTGTTAAGCTTAACCGTACTCTTTAGTTCATAAAATCATAATGAACGATCAAGAGGGTGTTGAAGTTCTAAATTCAGTAATCAACAATAATATGATGATGAAAAATTTGTATTCTTCTATGTATCAAATAAACTTAAAAACTACTGGACTGATTTTAAAATTATTTCACCATTAGAAAGCTACATTATCGGGAAGCTATACATTATTGTCCTCCCTACGAAAACGACAATAATTTATCTCAAGGTGTTAAAAAAACTACGATTTGACAGGGAGGAAGCAGGGGCAGGCAGCTAGTTAGATATTTGACTGCCTCTGTGGCGAGGTGGGAGTGTATCCGACTGCTACGCAAGAGGTCATGGGTTCGATCCCCACCCAGGATAAAACTTTGTGTGATGATCATGATGGTTTATTTTGTCTTTATTTAAGTCTTTATTTATCTTTAATGTGTGTATTTAGACATATATAAGTATGTTTATCAGTTGTCTGGTTTCCATAGTACAAGCTCTGCTAGTTTGGGATCAGATAGCGTTGTGTAAGTTGTCCCAAGATATTAAGATATTATTATTATTTACATAATGAAATTATTGATGAAGTAAAATATAAAATTGCCATTAATACCTAGATGACCTAGGTTTTTTTAAGACGTTTTCTAAAAATGAAACCTAGCCGTTTGCCGAGATTCAGATTATATATATATATATATATATACAAGAATTGCTCGTTTATAGGTATAAGATTTGTCACCTTGCCATTATATCTATTTTGTTTTTCAAAATGTTTCGTAAACAATCAAATTAATCAAACTTATGCAAAAGCTTCGAACTATTTTTTTTCCTGTCCAAACAAAAACTAAATGTCAATATTTCCCGCCCATCACACCCGCTCGCGGTGCGGGAGGGTGGGTTACTTAACAAAAAATAGAATCAATTCTATTCCACTTGCTCACATAACCACTAAATCGTAACTTAACACTTATGACTTAAGAGGTATTAAGTGGCTGTTTACACGCTGCAATTTAGTTAAAATTTAGTTAATTACTTAACCACTTAATACGTGTAAACTAGGCAAAGTGAAATTTTGTTATTACAGCAGTGAACGGAAAAGGAAAAAAATGAACGACGATTTTTTGAATATAAAATTGCCAAAATTAAAAATGAACTGGAGATGTTAATGTTAGCAGCAAAATACCTAAGCTCTCTCTTGGATCTGAAGGAAACTAAGAAATATTGCGAAAAAAAGATGCAAAAGCCAAATATTTGTTATTTAAGCTCTGTATGTGACAAATATAATATATCTAGGGACAACTCACACAAAGCTATCTGATCCCAAACTAAGTAGAGCTTGTACTATGGAAACCAGATAACCGATAAACATATTTAAATATTTCTAAATAAATACATATTACAGATAAATAAAATAACACCCAGACGCAGAATAAACCATCGTGGGGATCGAACCCACGACCTCTTGCGTAGCAGTCGGATACATTCGCCCTGCGCCACAGAGGCAGTCAAAAAGAAATACAAAACAAAAATATTTCAGTCATATTATCAATATTTGTAGAACAGCTAAAAAGATCATAACAAAATTGAATAGGTTTATGGGACAGTGAAGCACAAATTTGTCGATTATTCGAAGAATTTTACAACTATAAATTTATGAAAAGCGACATAATATTAGCAATTTGGAAAATATTGTGACAAAAATTAGGGCGTTAGGATTAGGATTTGATATGACTGAAATGCAGGTATTATCAAAAATATTAAGCAAGCTACAAAATAAATGTCAAATTTAAGAACGGCATAGGAATCAGACAGAAATGAAGGCAAAAATGTAACAAAATTAATGTCAAGAATTTTACCAGAAACAAAAATGTGGAAGACGAATGAAACAAAAACAAATGAAGGTACGGAATCATGGATCAATACGGCACTTTTATGGCTATGAAGTCTTGCTACAACTGTAGAAGAAAAGGCCACATTGCAAATTTTTTCGGATCTAGCAAACAAAATTATATCAGCAGAACAAAATGGTACAATGCTTCAAATGTTTGAAAACAGGTCACAAGAATACAGAATGTAGGGAAAAATATAACTATATTCATTAATATTATACATTATTTTGTCTAAATAAAGGGGACAATTCAGTAAGTAATTATATTATAAATAATGGGGAAGAAGTCGAATTCATTTTAGATTCAGGAGCAATATGTCACATTATTAATTCATTATATTTTTTGAAATATATAAAAAAAGTTCACATAGAATTATGACTGCAGATGGAAACATACTTCTCATAAATAAATTAGGAAAAATATTTTGTAGTAAAAATAATATAACCTTGAATGATGTTCTATTTGTACCACGACTCATGAAAAAAAAATTGTCGGTTTGTAGAGTAACAAAATAACTGTAAAATTGTATTTTTCAGAAACATGTGTGTGATCAGAGACTGTGTAACTGTGTAAAGTGATGGATGGTTTTACATCAAACTGATGGTTACCATGAATTTTTACAAACAATCGACAAGAATTACAGGAGCTAAGGTCAGACAGATTATATAAAATAAATTTTATAGACGAAGACGTCACGTTTTGGCATCGTGCATTACTAGAATCGTGGAATACACCAATTTCTAAAACGAAAAATTTTGTAAACGAGATTGTCATTAAACTTAATAAAGACATTTGACACCTGCGAAGTCTGCATTAAATCGTAGCTAGGCAGGAAAGCTTTTACAACTGAAAGATATAGAGCTGGTCCATATATATCACTATGTATTATTTCTTGTGGTGTTTTACCACAAGAAATAATACATAGTGATATATATGGACCAATAAGTACTACAACATGGGATGGGTACAAATATTTTATCACATTTTTAGATGACTACATACTTACATTTTATAAAAATGTATTTATTAAAAACAAAAGACGAAGCGTTTACATAAAAAAAAAAAAAAAGTTAATTTCTGAAAAAGATATACCAACGAGGTTTAAGGGGCGTCTAAACGGACCATTTTTTACGGCAATTTGAGGCGGCACTATTGGAAACTAATTGCTCGGCCAATAATGGCAATATGCTTACTTTTGTATGGGGCAAGATCCAGTCTCCTAAACGGGCTACACGACCCGGCAACAATAAAATAGAGGGCGACTGAAACAACAACAAAATTGGCCGGGCAACATTGGGGAAAATAGATCGCTCAGCGATCATCCGGCAGCCATCAATATTGGAGAGCACTTCCATGTTGCCGGCCACAGCATTGCCGTAAAAATGGCCCGTTTAGACGCCTCTTAAAGATTATGATTTAGAAAGTTCCTTTTATCATTTATGGAGTTATGCAAAGTGAAGAAAAAAAATCTTCATTATATAAAGTAGAACTAATCTCTACCTATAAGAATTTATTTCGAAATATAGATTTAATAATTTTTAGTAAAGTGGGTTTTGTTATATAATTTGAAAGTAGGTGGGAATTATATTATGAGATACGAAGTTTCAGACGGGATGTTGAAGGGATAATAGAATTATATAGATACATTTTTTTTTTATGGGCTGGTCATGTTTTTCTAGTATATTTTATTGTTTCTAAAAATGTTATTTTGAGTTGCGTAATTAAGACAACAATATATATGAAGTGATAAATGTGTAGTTTAAATCCCAACCCGATATAAATAACACCCTGTTCCCTCTGTTATTAATCGGTAGGGATTACGTAGTATATATTAGTAATCTGTGGTAGAGATTATGGCGCTACAAATAATTTGTTCTACGAGGCTCCCATTGACGTAGAAATCAGGACTGCGCTATAACCTCACAAAATTGACCACCCTCTAGAAAGAGGCAACGCTACTTTGTGGACAATACCTGTGAAAGGCCGCACGAGTTTTTTCTCTCTTTTAAGCTTATCAGGCAATATTTACTTTTTTATTGATAAATATTATTTACTTTTTGAATTGATGGCGCGCTCCTGGTCTATACACCAATGGCTAAGAACAAAGAACCCATTCGATAGCCAAACGTACATTATTTAATTGGGTCAGTCTTGAGGGCCAGTTAGACACAATTAGACCAGACTCGATAATTCAAAAAACATAGTAGGGTGAAACCCATTTGAAAAGGAAGAGGATATAACAAAACTGAAAGAATTTATCCCAGAATGTCAGAGTTTCAAAATGCCTGTTTTTCATATCGTCATAGTTTCAAAAGGTCTTTAATTTAAAATGTCAGTTACAATTTTAGTAAACACGTGGTCTACTCATTTTTATGAATTTATCATTTTTGTACAAACTAATTGAAGCATTGCATACCTTCCTGTTCGCGCTCTGCCAATTTCCTTTTACCAGACTTGTGCTTATCGCTTAGATTGTAACGATATCCATTTGAGTTGTTGTAAAAATAATATCTATAATCGTAACAAAGGCAATTATAATTATTCTATTCTGATGCCGATGGCGACAATTCCGCCAATGTGCAATGGAATATTACTTTACTTTAATAGAAAATATCGATGACACTACATTTATCATCTAATTGACATTACATTTTCTTATATAAATGACGTAAAGAGAATAGTAAATATGAGGTTGTATACATGGATCAGTTAAGATGATATTTTTTAATAGTAATCAGTCGTTTTAACATTTAAATGCATTATTGTACATGGCATTTTGAAACTCTGACGTTTTAGAACTCTAACCATTTTTTTTTTTATTCTTGGTTATAAAGAACATAGTTCTTTACAATTCATTACGATCTACTCGTGATCTCAACATAGATACAGTCCACCAAATTATCCATAAAAGTGCTGAAGTACATGAACATAGACTTCGTCACCACGTGAATGTCGAGGCATTCCTGTTGACCGACCACACGGATTTAGTGCGAAGACTAAAAATAACTAAACTTGAGTTAGTGTAGTTATAGTGAACAAATAAAAGTGACAGTGCTTTAAATTTACACAAGAACAAAGAGTTTTCATGTTATCAGACTCTAAGAAAGTGCAACAGACATTATTCTTAGTTATAAAATTAGTGTAAACGTATAAAATTAAGTTAGAGTAAAATTGCTCATTAGCCTTATGTCCCTTAGCACTTTATTCTGAAACCGCTGGATAATAGCTATGGTAGTGGGTTTTGTATAGCCCCAGAGTTGGATTCCGTACGTCCATATTGGCATGAGAATCTGCTTTTATATTAAAATTTTATTATGTATAGACACACTTGACTTCCTTCCAAGTAGCCAGTACATAGTTTTATAATGCATGTCTAGTTCTTGTCTTTTCTTTTTTACGTGAGCTTTCCATCGAAGCTTAGCGTCAAGTGTCATACCTAGGTATTTCGCTGTATTTGTATATGGAACTTGTAAGCCATTTACATATATTGGATGATAATCCCCCTTTTTGTTGGTGAAGTCAATGTGTATGGATTTTGACTCGTTTAATTTTATTTTCCATTTTTGAGCCCACTCATGAAAGTGATTTAAACCTATTTGAACTTTATCTACTGCTTCCTTATAATTAGACCCTGTGGCCATAATAGCGGTGACGTCCGCAAAGGTTGCAATAGTGTTATTTTTCAGTTCAGGAATGTCATAGGTGTATAACAGGTACAAAATCGGGCCCAACACACTACCTTGTGGCACCCCGGCTTTTATCATTTTAAGCTCTGAGTAAGCATCATCTTGTCTTACTCTACATGCTCTGTTTGTAATGTAAGATTCTAAGATGTCTGCGAAATCTTCAGGCAAAGTTCGCTTCAATTTATAAATTTAGCCATCATGCCAGACTTTGTCGAAAGCTTGCGCTACATCTTAGAATACGGTAGTACATACCTCTTTACTTTCAAGGGCTTTTTCTATAATATTAGTTATCCTATGTACCTGGTCTATCGTTGAGTGTTTTTCTCTAAATCCAAACTAGTGATTTGGTATAAGGTTCCTCTCGTCGATTATTGGTTTTAATCGTTTTAAAAACAATTTCTCAAATAATTTTGATTGCACCGGTAACAAGGAAATTGGTCTATAAGATGTTGCTTCATGCTGAGGTTTCCCAGGTTTAGCAATCATAATAACTTCTGCAATCTTCCATGGCTCAGGCACATGTTTTAGCATGAAGGCAGAATTAATGATCTTTGTTAGTTTTACAATGGCTTGACATGGGAGGTACTTTAGAATTTCTCCTGTAATGAGGTCATAGCCTGGAGATTTTTTTGAGCTTATGTTTTTTTGTATTTCTCTGTAAACTTCCTTTGGAGTCACGAGCTTTATTCTCTGACTATGTAACATTTGCATATTCAAAAGAATATCTGTTTTATCGACGTGTGGTTGGAAAGTTTCCTCTAAATATTGTGCAAATCTTGAAGCTTTTTGGTCATTACTTATAGCCCATTTTCCATTACCGTCTTTAATTGGTGGAATTTGGGTAATAGGTCTTTTTAATCTCTTGGTCACTTTCCATAGAGAATAATCCGTTGAACGATCACTAGTTAGAAGCTGTAGGTTAAAATTTAACGATTCCTCTTGAAAGTATTGAATTTTTCTGTTAAGTTTTTTAGTTAAGTTATTAAGTACAGTTTTATCGTGTGGTGCTCTGGTTTGTTGCCATATTTTTCTTTGTTTTCTTTTCTCAGATAGTAATTCTATGATTTCTTTGGGATAGATGTGTCCCTTGAATTTTCTTCGTAATTGTGGCGTGTTGTTCCACGCACATTGTTGAATTTTTGCCACAAAGTTGTAAACTTCTGTGTCAAGTTGAGTTTGGTCTTTTATTGCAGTTTTTAGATCTATAGAATTATTCAGATCCAGGCAAAAGCTTTTCCAATCTGTCCGACTATTGACTAGAGTCAATGGGCTCTCTCTAAGTAAGATTTTATTACTAAATTTTAATATTATCGATGAGTGATCTGAATTCATGTGATAGCCTTCTTCTATGCATAAGTAATTTGTAGATATATTTTTACATACGAAGAAGTCAATAAGATCGGGTAGTTTGTTATTGTCAGTGGGCCAGTATGTTGGTTTACCTGTGCTCATGACTTCACACCCCATGTCTTTAACTGTACTTTATAACTGTCTGCCTTTTGTCGTAGTCAATCTCGATCCCCAATGAGTGTGCTTCGCATTAAAGTAGTCTCCTAATATAAACTTTGGCCCAAGGAGTTGAAAAATATGCGTATATTGCTCTTTTCTTATCATATACCTAGGAGGGCTATAAATAGCCGCAATAGTGGTGTGACAAGATTTTGTTTTAATAGATACCGCTATAACTTACATGTCCTATTCTTCGTATCTACTATATTCGTAGTGGCATATATTTTCTTTAATTATAATAGCACTACTACCTCTGGCAGTATTGTTAGGATGGAGCGAGTTGTTCACTTTGTATCCTCTAAATTTAATAAACGATTGCACAGTAAAATGTTTCTCAGAAATTAGACATACATCTATGTTTTCAGTATCTAGGACTGCTTGCAACTCTTGTTGGTGTTGAAGCAGACCATTGGCATTCCATGTCATTATTTTGAGACTATTTTGATTCATATTTGCGATCGTGAGACAGATATTTTAGTTACTTCTTCGAGCTTTTCTAGTCTTTTATCGAAGGTGGAAATATAGTTCAATATTTTGTTTATTTTATCTTCAAGGTTTGGTGGTAAACTCTAACCATATGAAAAACAGACGTTTTGAAACTCTGACCTTTTGATACTCTGACATTCTGGGATAAATCCAAATGAAAGGAAAAATAATTACGGTCGATCTGAGCTCGGGTAGTGGAAGAGAGTAGGTAATAAAAAAATCTACAACTTTTGTATTTAAACTTTTTTTACATACCTAACCTCAAAATTTATGTAAAAATTAAAATAAACCCAGTTTATGGTTTTTATTTTTATCTTTTACAAAAACATTTCTTTTTGCACGAAATTTGGTGAAAACTTACCCTTTTATGTTCCAAACACACTGTAATTTTTTTTAATTTAAATTATTTATTTTTCACCTTATTTTCGACTTAATATCGAAAAAACACCCTAATTTTCAATCGAAAATTCTCGCGTCAAAATGTCTGCTTTTTGAAATCGGCTAAAGTCAAATCAGCCTCTTTTTAGGAAACGTCAAAAACGAGCCGCTCCTAACAAATTTGTATGGAATGCTAGCATATGACGTCACGTTTTCTATGGTCAAATTATTTACTTTCAGTGTTTGTCTTTATGATTAAAAATTAAGTAACACATTACAGTACTCCCAAATTAATAATGCACATGCAGATCTTCGCTAATTGTCGTATTCCCGGAAACACTCGAATCATGGAATCGTAAGAGCCCTAAACAAGGCATTTGCATTTTGCACCTTGTTTAAAAGAGATAGGAGTCAATATCATGTGTGCACAATCGAAAACAAATCGGGCGTTCGGCAGCTGTCGCCGGTCAGCGAAATGTCTGTCAGTCGTCTTTATATATTGGTAGTGACTGCACGTGTTCTCTATTTGTGGAAATATATAGAGCTGCTATTACACACCCTTCTTGGTAAATATAATTTCAACATTAATTAGCTTATTCAGATTTAAATAGTATATTTTGAAAAAAGGAAAATAAATAACATATTTCACGTTTTTTTAATATTAAAAAAATAAAATACCTACATTAAATACATATTAAGTACTAGAAAAACATTTAAAAAATGAGATTTATTTAAATTAAATAAATAGATAAACATGCATAAAAAATATATACCTAACTCTGCCCATGCCATTTTCTTTCAGACGAATTCTTCCAAAATGGATAAATTTAAACGTGGAAAACCGCTTAATTCACAAGCACGGCAAATGGTATTTAATGTGTACCTTTATTTCTTAAATGAAGCCAATGTTTTCAACAGAGACCATGATGGTTATTTTAAAAAAATTCAAGACCGTGTTACAAAAGCTACAGGAATTTCGCGACGAACTTTGAGTAATATCTTAAACGAAAAAAAACATAATCAATCAAAGAAATTTTCTACACCGAAAAAAGGAAGACCTAAAAGTAGATTTCGGCTGGTACTTGATGATTTCGACTACTGTGTTATTCGTAATATGATATACAATTTTCAATTGACGCTGAAAGAACTCCCAACTGTAAATAATTTAAGAATAAAGTTGATCGAAGCTATTAATTTCAAAGGCTGTGCCGAGACTTTAAGGTTGATCTTGAAAGACATGGGGTTTAGGTTTCTGAAAACTGATAATAACAGACAATTACTTATGGAAAAACATGATATACGCCTAAAAAGGATCAAATATCTCAGAGAAATACAACAGCTGAGGAGTTCTGGTAGAAACATAGTATTTATGGACGAGTCGTATGTGCACACATCACATACTAAGGGTAAAACTTGGCAAGATAGCAACAAAAAAGGTATCAAACAACCCATTTCCAAAGGAGAGCGAATAATTATTGTACACGCAGGCAATGAAAAAGGCTTCGTCCCAGGGGCTCTAATGTTACATAAATGTGTCGACTCAGAAGGTGACTATCATAAAGAAATAAACGCGGAACGTTATCAAACTTGGCTACGCAATCAATTGATTCCCAACTTGCCTCCTAATAGTGTGTTGGTAATAGACAACGCCCCATATCATAATAAGCTGTCTGTGAAACCACCAAACTCAAACACATCTAAACCACAAATGACAGCTTGGTTACAACAACACAACATTCCGCATGACCCAAAGAAACTGAAACCCGATTTGTATAAAATTATACAAAGATACAAAGAAAATTACACAGAATTTGCCATTGACCGTATAATGGAGGAACATGGGCATAAAATTATACGATTGCCACCATATCATCCCGATTTTAACCCTATTGAAAATATTTGGTCCCAAATAAAGCAACACGTGGCCAAGAGAAATATTGCAATGACTGTGACGTCAGTTAAAGATGCTATATTAGAAAAAATCAATAAAATAGGACCAGAAGAATGGAAAAAAGTTTCTGATCATGCGGTTCAATGCGAAGATGAATATAGAAAATTTGAGCCAAGAATCGATAGTTATTCCGATAAACTGATTATTTACACAGGTGATAGCAGTGAGGAAAGTGTAAATGAACAAGAGCATAATGAAACTTCTGATGAATCTGCGATGTCGGGAATAGAGGTCTTCCTCGATTCTGATTAATTTTTTTATAATTGTATTATTTTTCTGGAATGATTAGTGCTGTAAACAAATTTGAACTGAGATTTTGATTATATTTTATGTAAACCTCTATTTGAAAACGTTTTTTTCTCCTTCTAATAAAACCTTATGTTATTTAAACCTTTTCCTCCATAATTACACCAACTTCGGTAAGACACTTGAAAACTAATCACTCCAACAATGATTGTAGCGTTTTCGCTATTTACTTACATGGAATTATCGAATCAAATTTCGTTACAGGTAAATCAAATCTGTTTTAGCACAAAACACATAATATATAAAATTAGGCATAGAGAAATTGCTCTTAACCACTCTATATAAATATCGTCTTTCGACGCTCGGGTAATACGACCGTTGCCGAACAATGACGAAGATTTCCGAAGATTTCTATGCGCATTATTACTTTTGGAGTACTGTAAATTAATAAATGAACATATTTTTTAAAACAAAATATTTTAAAATAACCAGGTAAAAATATGTCATACAGTGACATATTTTTACCTGGTTATTTTAAAATATTTTATTTTGATAGTAGTCAAATACCCAATTAGTCGGTAGGCAACTAGTGCTACTATTACTTTTTTACTTTCATTACTACTTTTTTATAAAGTTGGCTGTGGTTGTAAGCGACATTTTTTCATTCTATTATTATCTTTGGATGCAATACCAAAAAGAACCTACAATAAAATCGAAATACTTCATAGACCCGAGGCACATTATTACACACGTAAATAAACCGTTTTATAAAATATAGTTTATATTGGTCTGATGGCATGAGAATCAATTGGTTCCAACAGGTCTTACGGTATGGATCACATCACTGACCTCTGTAGTATACTACTTAGGTAATCACTGACCTTTATGCTACAAATAATAGAGGTCAGTGTAGTTAACCGACCTCTATACTTGTAGTATACTTGTAGTATAGAGGTCAGTGGTGTAGGTACTTCAATGAATACTATAGAGGTCAATGGTATAGATGGACTACTTACTGAAACCAATTGCTTCCGGCGGGACGCCAATTTTAGTTCTTCAGAATGTCTGAGCTCGTGTCAAAAAAATTTAATCAACTTCAGACACTAACTCAAAATAATCACACTTAATATTATAAAGGCGAAAGTTTGTGAGTATGTGAGTGTGTATGTTTGTTACTTCTTCACGTCTAAACGGCTGGAGCGATTTTAATAAAATTTGGTATGGAGTTAGCTGACACCCTGGATTAACACATAGGCTAATAAACCGCGGGTAACACCGCGGGGCACAGCTAGTACTTTTATATAAAGTGAGTAGGTACCAGGAAATTATTTTTAAGTCAGTGCCGACATTTATGAAAAGTATCTTACTTATACTTACATATCAACCCATATGATGTCCCACTGCTGGGCACGGGTCTCCCCAATACCCTGGGGGTAATTGCCATAATCGCCACGCTTGGCGAGCGGGTTGGCGATCGCAGTAAGGCTTTAAAATACACAGAGGACGCTGCTGTCCGCCCTCCGGTGGTAAATCCCTTAGTCGCCTTGACGACACCCACGGGAAGTGATGGGGTGGTACTATTCTTAAGCCGGTACCACACGGCCAAACCGCGCAAACAGATATATGTAGATAACTTAGCAAACAGATACTTATACTTAACAAATGGGTTTATATAAAAAAATCAGCAATATTAATAAAAGCAAAGAGTTGTATCTACCTACACATCCTATTATGCTGCCAACTTGCTGCTTATTTATCTTTTCTGGGGCAGCCGTGCAAAAAATTACAAATATAAAAAAGTTCAAAGCTCGATACTTGATAACATCTCAGCATTCGAATAGGTACTTACGATAAATCGATTACGCTTTAATCTTCGATTCGATTACTCAGGTCTGTAACTGCCATTTTAAAATGTGACCACCACAAATTTCCGGCTTGGTTCAAGTTTGGTGCCGGTTCCTCTGCCCACCAAGTTGAAGGTGCCTGGAATATCAGCGGTGAGTACCTCTCTCTGGGTAAAGGTATATGTACTTAGCAGTAGCTACACGTATATGATACAGGGGAGTACTTAGTAGTTAAACATACATGGCTAAACCGACTTTTAATAGTTTCAGGCCAAATACACCCATCCTACACCCAGCCTTAGCAAACAGATAGTTTATTTGGATAATGGATGTCTTTTTCGTGTTGACGTTGCAATTCACGTTTAGACTTAGTAAAACCGCAAGACTTGTTGCTAATAATTTTACCTTCTTTTCGTAAAGTGCTTTTCTTCTTTCAGGTAAAACAGAAAGTAAATGGGATCGAATCACTCACATGTTTCCTACCTTTGCTAGAGATAAAAGCAACGGCGACCTTGCCAGTGACTCATACCATCTATGGAGAAGAGATATCGAAATGGTCTCCGAGTTGGGGCTGAACTTCTACAGGTAATACTTACATTCTTTTTTACCTATCTTATATTTTTACTAGCTTTTCGTAGTTATTCTAGACGGCACCATGTCTAAAAGGCACATACATAAGGCTTTTTATGAAAACGTTAGGTAGGTACCTACTTACTGCTTCGACAATAGCGAGCTCATGCTCGCTGAAGGAAAAGGTGCCATTAATATTACTTTCGATTAATGACTCAACAAAAAATAAACATCATCTCATAGGTTCTCAATATCATGGCCTCGTCTCCTCCCGTCTGGTTTCCCGAACATCATCAACGAGGACGGCAAGAGATATTACAATGACCTGATCGACGGTCTACTGGAGAAAGGCATCGAACCTGTCGTCACTATGTATCACTGGGATCTGCCACAATCTCTTCAGTATTTAGGTTAGTCTTCTGATGAGTGATTGGAATGATGATTATGCTTTCAGATCACCACATGAGCGTGCCACAAGGACCAATTTTTGGTCCTTTTTTATTATTCTCAGTAGTTCTAACTAGCTGGCCCCCCTGAGTTATAGCAACGAAACCGATGTAGACTATTAGCTCCGTCAATAATATATAGCTATTAATGTACAAAAATATCAAATGTAACCTTCGCTATTAGGAGAGAAACGGCATTTAATTTCGTTTTCCATTTAGCGGGACCCTTTTTTATTTTAGTAGTTTAAGTAATGAAAGGCATATTGGGAGATACTCCTTTCAATGTACCTTTCAAATTATGCATTATATTTTCGAAAATCTATATTCAAATAGCATAAATTAAATTCATATTTTGTCTATTCAGCGGGACCCTTTTTATCCTTTGTATTTAGGTACAAGTGTAAATAGTACACCAAATTAAAGCATTTTTAATGTACCTAGCTAGCGTTTTATGTGAAAAACAACATAGTTAACGGTGAAAAGGGATAAATAGATTGATACACAAAGTAAGGTTAGTATCACAACGTTCCATAAAAGGTAGGTAAATAATAATGCACACAGAATATTTAAGACCTTTTTATAAAAAAAAACTCAATATCTATAAAGTTAATTAGAAATGTGTGAAAATATTTTTTAAATATCACTGTATAATATAAAATTATTTTATTTTGAATAGCCAAATGCTTAAAAAAAACATTTCATTGCACATTATTGCCCTAAACCGAATTTAAATAAAGAACATCTTGCAAATCCTATTATATTTTTTCTTTTAAATTAAATTAAATTTCGAGCCCTGTTTTTACTATTGTACGACATGATTCAAATCCGTCTGAATGTTAATAAAAATTTAGTTTTTGCTTCATAACAAGTATAGTAACAACATTTTTAGTAGCGAATGTTTTGTCATTGTTTTTAAAATTTTATAGAAGAAGATAAAACATTCTCTAATTAAACTACTGTTACTAAAGTATTATAATAATAAAAATATTTTTTATTATTATTATGATTATGAGGACTAGGTATACCTTTCGTAGTATGTAAAATATAAATGCTAAGATTTTTTTTTTTTGAAGTAGTGGTAGCGCACATACCGAAATTATCACAATAGTGGTGATCTAATCATACACTAGATGGTCACCGCTGCCCTACAAACAGCACCGTTGTTATAATCGTAACGTTCTGTTACTGACCCTACATCCAATTTGCTTGAAGAGATTCAAGTTATTACATATACATATGTTATCGCAGAACAACAAAAAGGCTGTAAGAAAAACAGTCAAGTTTGCAAAGAGCAACTCCCCATAGATGCAATAACCATTAATGAAGCGTTTCGCAAAAAGTTAGATATCCACAGTATGTTCATAGATTATCGTAAGGCTTTTGATTCCATTCCACACAGTTGGCTATTGTATATTCTTAACTTATACAATATCAGTCCTACCATCATAGCATTTTTAGAAATATCGATGAAAAATTGGGAAACAGTATTAACACTAAAACAAAATACCACGACGATAACTAATGAGCCGATCCGCATTCAACGAGGTATTTACCAAGGAGATTTACTCAGTCCGCTTTGGTTCTGTTTAGCACTCAACCCACTATCTAATCTTCTTAATAATAGTAATGCTGGATATAATTTAGTAACTAATGACAGTCAAATTTTACTTACACACTTGTTTTACATGGATGATATAAAACTGTATGCTAGCAATAAAAATAACCTCTTCCTTTTAGCAGATATTACTCAGAAGTTTTCAAAAGATATATGTATGGAGTTTGGGATAGATAAATGCAACACATTATCAATTAACAAAGGCAAAATTGAAAACAATAGATATATTATTTTAGAATCAGGGGAAGGTATGGAGCCGATGGATGATCACAGTACTTACAAATATTTAGGTTTTAGGCAATCTAGGAAAATATTACAGAAAGAAACTAAAGTAGAACTAATAAATAAATTTAAATACAGATTTAACTTTATTTTAAAAATACACCTAAATTCAAAAAATATTATAAAATCCATTAACACTTTTGCTATACCTATTCTAACTTATTCTTTTGGTATTATTAGTTGGTCGCAAACAGATTTAAAAAACCTACAGCGAATTATTAATACACACATGACGAAGCACCGTAAGCATCACCCAAAATCTTCAATAGAGAGAGGGATTAATAGACATACAAAACCTACACAACAAACTAATATCTACATTAAGACAATACTTTCACACTAAATCGCACGATACATTGCTCCAAAACATATCACAGCAATGGACAACAAACTAACACCACTTAATCTACACGACAGACAATCACAATCAAATGAAAGGCTTACTACAACTGAGCAGAAAATCGCTAGATGGGCCGAGAAGTCATTACATGGAAGGCACCGAACCGACCTGAGCCAAACTTACGTCGATAAAGAGAAGTCGAACGAATGGCTTACGAAAGGGGAACTGTTTCCAGAGACTGAAGGGTTTATGCTAGCAATTCTAGACCAGGTCATTACCACTAGAAATTATAAGAAATTTATATTAAAAGATCCTACTCAAACTTCTGACTTATGTAGACACTGTAACTCCGCTTCTGAAACCATACAACATATAACCGGCGCCTGCAAATCACTCGTACAGTCCGACTACAAACACCGCCATGACCAAGTAGCTACAATAGTATACCAACATCTTGCACACCGGTACAAATTCATTGCTAAAAAAGTTCCATATTATAAATATAAACCAGACACCATTCTTGAGAACAGAACGTGCAAAATTTATTGGGACCGACTATTATAACCGATAAAACAGTACATTACAATAGACCTGACATAACCATACATGATAAAACTACTAATACCGTATATATTATAGACATAGCTATCCCCAACACTCATATCATTCAATCTACAATATCAGAAAAGCTATCAAAATATTAAGACCTTGCAATAGAACTCAAAACCCAATGGAAAGCGCACACAGTACACATAGTCCCAATTGTTTTGTCGTCACCTGGTGTGGTACCGAAAACGCTTAACCAGAGCATTGACATAATACACATGCCCACTCATACAATACATCTATTACAAAAAGCTATTATTCTTAATACTTGCCGCATCATTATTATTATTATATTACAACGCTATTTTACGCGAAAATTGTAGTCCATCAAAACATATTTTTAGTTTTTTTGCATTTTCTGAGAAAATTTACTATAGCAATGTATGTTTATTTTACACCATCAGAAATGAGAAATTTCAACGAACAAAACGTCCACAGACTTTTTAAAAAAAACATATATTTCGACGTGAGCGATTGAAAATAAGGGTGTTTTATTTCGACATTTAGTCAAAATAAGTTGAAAAACTACTGTGTATTTGGGACATAAAAAGGTGGGTTTCACCATATTACGCGCAAAAACAAACGTATTTGTAAAAGATAAATAATAAAAAACTAAAAACTTGGTTATTTGAATTTTAATAAAAATTTTGAGGTTATGTGAAAAAGTGTAAATACAAAAGTTGTAGATATTTTTATTACAACTTTGCCATTTAATTTTTTTCCATAGGACTTGTAGTTTTGCCGAAAATCGAGATAACCCGTTTTTTACCCCTTTCCACTTCCCGACCTCAGATCGACCGTAAATTATTTTTCCTTTCATTTTTGTTATATTCTCTTCCTTTTCCAATGGGTTTCATCCTACTTTGATTTTTTTTTCACTTTTTGCAATTTTCAAAGGCCCTTCAGCCCTTGTCTAATATGTTAGTATGTCAATTTATCACATATAATTTAAACAAGCAGTTCTTATACTGCAGGAGGCTGGGCCAACCCTCTCGTTTCAGACTGGTATGCCGATTACGCGCGAATTCTATTCTCTCTATATGGAGACAGAGTCAAAACCTGGATCACAATCAACGAACCCCAACTGGAATGCGGCTGGTATTACGGGTCGCCAATACCCCCGGCTTCTGGTTTGGACCATAGCGTTTCTGAGTACATGTGCAATAAGTATATACTGATCGCTCATGCTAAGGCTTGGAGAATATATGATCAGGAGTTCAGACCTACATATAATGGTAAGTAAAATAGCTAAGTTAATATTGTTCCTTGCGATCATGTACCTTTTGTTTATTAGTTAGATACAACTATTGTTCTTTTTTTAATGACTTCATGTAATAAACATCGAGACGCCCACTTTCATAATATGTAATCGATTTATAGTAACAAATGTTTCGTATTTTCAGGCAAAATATCAATATCAAATCACTTGCTTTGGCTAAATCCATATTCGTTAAGAGATGGAGCATTGACTGAACTCGCAAGAGAATTTATAGTAAGATGCATTTACCTAATTTCTATTCCTTCGCTTACGACTTTTGTTATTATCTTTCCTCAAACAAGATTGTACTTTTTTTGTCGCATACAGATAGGCAGATATTCTCACCCCATTTTCTCCAAAAGTGGTGGATGGCCACCATCAGTCGAAGACACAGTTGAAAAGGTTAGCAAACAACTTGGATATATTAGGACAAGGCTCCCAGTCTTCACAGATGAAGAAATTGAACTGGTCAAAGGTAAAAAAAGATCAAATAAAATATTAAAGAGCCTCATTCTTTAAAACCTTTCAACGTGCAATAAATGCCTGATGTGGCTACTTTGGCATGTATGTAAATTTTATTTTTCATCAGGGACCTACGACTACTACGGCATCAATTACTACACTACGCGGCTGATTCGACCATTCCAACCCTGGGATAATATCAACGGATTCCAGTTTTTGACCAACGTGCCTGAAATCAACGCAGTTTTTACCAGCAACTCAAAATGGACTACTGGTTACAATAAGTTTTTACCGGTAAATACTATTGGTTTTCTCTAGTCAAATACGAACGTTTTTTATTTACATATGCTGTTCATGCATGTGCGTACTCAGCGGAGGGATTTTGTGGTTGACCGCCCCCTCCGAACTTGCAAAAAAACTAGGTGCATAGTACACTTTTGGCCAGTGTTTTGTCAACTGTACCACCTAAAACCCCTGAAATTACGGTAGGGCCATGCGATAGAGAATTGCATTTTAAATGTCAAAGCTTATCGGGAGTTGACTGACAGCAGAGGTATGTAGTCTGGTACCGCCAGTTCTCCTACGTATTAAGGCTTATAAAATTGTAGTAATGCCGTAATGGTACAGCGCCAACAGTCCTTGGAATAGCTCATCATCAGGTGGACTGCAAAAAAGTCCAGCTGTCTCTCTTCCAGCCAAATTGCGTCACAAATTAATAAACCGCCTTATTTTCACGGTGGTACTTTCCACAGATGAGCTGATTTAAGTGTAGAAACAAAGTATTTTGTGGTAGGAACTAGCTATTAAAGGAAGTATTAAATTCTCTTTCTCGTACATTTTCATCAATAGTGTCTCTTAAGGATGTTGGATTCAACAAATTCGTGGAATCCGATAGCTTAGATGACTCAAAGCGGTAATTAGATACTGTGTCGTGAGTTGTTTTTTCTTCAACAGGTTTACCCCAAAGGTTTACGAGAGCAAATGCAATGGCTCCGAAAGAAGTATGGTAATATCGAGATATTGATCACAGAAAACGGGTACTCCACAACAGGTTCAAATCTGAATGATCTCGACAGAATTTCATTTATCAAAGACAATTTGAGACAAGTTCTAATAGCTATAAATGACGGCATCAACATCACGGGATACTCCTACTGGTCGTTGATGGATGACTTTGAATGGAATGATGGTTACAAGTTAGTATTCTTCATCACCACGTTTGTCACTATTATCAACACGTACATCACCGCTATGTTCGTCGTCACTATCATCTCTGTAGAGATCAGGATACTCAATAGTATCATCATCGATTTTAGGGTTCCGTAGTCAAGAAGAACCTTATAGTTTCGCCATGTCCATCCGTTTGTTGTCCATAACGGATGTAGGTATATTAGTGACCTAGGGTCTATTATATTAGACGATGTATAATCGTCTTACCAGTCGACTTGTGACCACGGTCAGTTTTACCCCGGTCAAAATATAATAACAAAGATTTATCTTGGGTGGGGATAGAACCCATGACCTCTGAATAAGCAGTTAGGGTCCCTAACCACTATCTACGATATATCATCTACTACACTAAAAATTGTGTATTTCATGCAACGCGTAAGTTTAAAAGCCATAACAATTCATTTTTATTGTTTTGTTTTGCAGGTCACACTTCGGTTTATACGAAGTGAACTTCACGGATCCTATGCGTAAGCGCACCCCACGTAAATCTGCGACTTACTATTCTAATATTATTCGTAGTCGATCTTTGAATGTCCTGCCACCACGCTTAGGTAATGACTTCTGAATTCTTCATCTTCTCCTTCAGTACTGTTTCGCACGCCGTGGGACATATGCATTTACAATGGATTATGTGAATTAATATTAGAAAACTATTTTTATAATAAAGGTTAGTAAAGCCTTATATAATGGAATCTTTGGTATTGCTATTCCCACAGAACAAATATTAGTTATATTTCGGGACTTAATCGCGTGAATTATTTAAAGGTACGAACCTTTTATTTACCCGACGTTTCGATCGAATTGCACCGATCGTGGTCACGGGTCGACTTTAAATAATTCACGCGATTAAGTCCCGAAATATAACTAATATGTATAAAAATCGCGAAAGTTTAAAAACAATAATAAGAACAAATATTCTCTACAAGAAGAATATCAACTACCATAGAAAAATGTTTTCGCTACGATTAGCTCCATCTATTGTGTCCCCAAGTACCATATGGCAGTGCCTGAGGAGGGGGGGTGTAAGAGTCACCGCCCCAAAGGCCAACTTTAACACCACTTTGTTTTTAGAGTTCCGTAGCCAAATTGGCAAAAACGGAACCCTTATAGTTTCGTCATGTTCGCCTGTCTGTCTATCTGTCCGTATGTCACAGGCATTTTACTGAAATACTACTTAATTAATCTTGATGAAATTTGGTGAAAAGGTGTCTTTTTTGTTTTTAAACTTTCGCGATTTTTATACATCTTAGATATATTTCGGGACTTCATCGCGTGAATTATTTAAAGGTACCTTACTTACCTACGAACCTTTTATTTACCCGACGTTTCGATCGAATTGCACCGATCGTGGTCAAGGGTAGCTACTACTTAGTTTGATACCTAAATAATAAAAATGTTGAGAACATGTAAAATCATAACATGTAACATCATAACATGTAACATGTAACTCCATACATGTAACAAAAGCTGTTTTTTTTTCAGTAAACATCAATTTGCAGTACATCATTCGACAGGTCTTCCAAAAACATTTTGAGGTTTCTAATACATTTTATTGATTGAGTTAATGTTTTTGGAAATAATCGCTCCGAAAGTTGCATAAATCGTGTCGCCACCGTAACTTTTGAACCGTGTGACCAAAAAATATGGAAAAAAATCACAAAGATAGCGCTTAATGAGTGCTTTAAACTAAAGTTATTTCGGATAAGATCGGATATACCGTTATTGAGTTATTGCTGAAAAACTGCGTTTCTCAACAAAAGACACATACGATTTTCTGCATGAGAATAATTATAATAATCGAAAAGGATTTACTCTATTAATATAATAATTGCATTTGCTCAATAATGCCAGAACTGCTGATAGGAACTGAATGAAATCTTGTATTTAGCCTCGTAGTTCAGATTAGCCGGGTTTGAAAAAGGTGGTTCATTGTTTTTGACCCATAAACTCGAGAAAGCTAGTAGTCCGTTATTCTACTGCATATTTACTGGGAAGGTTTTATTTAGTGTATGTTGTACTAGCTTATAAAACACTAGATATATAGACCTAAACATAGGAGTGAGTCAGCGAAATTTGCTTGATAATCTGTTTTAATAAAAAAAGTGATTTTCTTTTAAATGCTATCATGGTTTTAATAGAGATAGATTTGGTTTTCAAAATAACCACGCGACATTGCGGGCATCAGCTAATAGTTATGTACCCATTACTCTGTTAAGAAAGTAGTTAATTATTCATCCATTACATTATTCTATGAAACCGCATAACGCTTCATTAACATTTGTTTCTTTATGTTTTGCTAGTTTGAAAATTATTGTAGTTTGTATTCACTAGTCTATATTATATTCATTAAAATTATCTATATCTGACATTAATTTTGTAAGCGCAGCAATATTAAAATAAATATGACTAACCTTGTAAGTGACGTACTTAATACTTGCATTTGCTCAATAATGCCAGAACTGCTGATAGGAACTGAATGAAATCTTGTATTTAGCCTCGTAGTTCAGATTAGCCGGGTTTGAAAAAGGTGGTTCATTGTTTTTGACCCATAAACTCGAGAAAGCTAGTAGTCCGTTATTCTACTGCATATTTACTGGGAAGGTTTTATTTAGTGTATGTTGTACTAGCTTATAAAACACTAGATATATAGACCTAAACATAGGAGTGAGTCAGCGAAATTTGCTTGATAATCTGTTTTAATAAAAAAAGTGATTTTCTTTTAAATGCTATCATGGTTTTAATAGAGATAGATTTGGTTTTCAAAATAACCACGCGACATTGCGGGCATCAGCTAATAGTTATGTACCCATTACTCTGTTAAGAAAGTAGTTAATTATTCATCCATTACATTATTCTATGAAACCGCATAACGCTTCATTAACATTTGTTTCTTTATGTTTTGCTAGTTTGAAAATTATTGTAGTTTGTATTCACTAGTCTATATTATATTCATTAAAATTATCTATATCTGACATTAATTTTGTAAGCGCAGCAATATTAAAATAAATATGACTAACCTTGTAAGTGACGTACTTATTCGTAACGTAAATTTTTGCCTATTCAAACGATGTGAGATATTTCTTATGTTATTTTATAAACGCTACATTATGCAATAAATTGTACATATTATTATTATCACATATTAAGAGCAACTATATTGAGCATACACAGACAATAAACTGCTAATTTTAAAATTATATTGTACTTTTTTGTAATTTATTAGATTATGTATACATAGTATAGTACGTATACGTATAAATATGACATTTTATTTTGTTCATTTTCTTTTCTGTTTGTGAAAATAGATGTTTAAATATTTAAAAAAAAATGTATTATGTGTTATAATAGAAACACAGGTTTATATTTAATCTAGTCAGGATATGGCTAACTTGTAATTGATTAGGCTCACCTACTATTTGTAACTTAAAATATAGCTCAATATAATTTCTAATTTTCTTTTATGGCTTAATACTTTTATTATATCATCAGGTTGTGGGTTCGATTCCCACTCAGGACAAACCTTTGTGTGAGCAGCATAATAGTTTATTTTGTGTCTGGGTGTAATTTATTTATTTATAATAAATATATATTTATAAATTTGTAATATACATATTAAGTATGTTTATCAGTTGTCTGATTGCCATAGTACAGGCTCTGCCTAGTTTGGGATCAGATGACCGAGTGTGGGTTGTCCTATGATGTTATTAATTAGATGTTATTATATATTTACTGCCATTGTATGTTTTTTTTGTGTGTTAAAGTTTTTTCTTAATAAATATTATTATTATTATTTATCGTCTTCAAAGTCTGGTCCGTCAGGAACGGTACCGTTACTTACGCCAATGAATAATCCAAATTAAATTCAGTTCTCGCCGCAAATTCTCCTTTACCTATGTCTTCTACCGAATGAAAACAGGTGCCACGAAGCGGTTATTTGAGTTTAGGAAAAAGATAGAAGTTGGCTAGAGTCATATCTGGTAAATAAGATGGTTGCTCGATGGTATTTGTTGAGTTTTTGTTCAAAAATTCGTTCACAATGATGGCCTTCGGCGTATTTTTTTCGGTTTCGGCTCGATTGGAAGGCTAGTCTGCATGTCAAACTCGTCACCAGTAACAATGCGTTTCATGAATGTTGTTTATGAATCGCATTGTTTCTAGCCTGTCCTCAGCGACTCTTATGCGATTAAGTTTTTGGAAAAAATTGAGTTCTTTTGGGACTAGCCGAGCGGAAACCAATTGATTATTTAAAATAGTTGTGTATCCAATTGATTATTTAAAATAGTACTGAGTGAGACACCGAAAGTTCAGAGGTTATCTCTTTCAAACTTGAATGAGGATTTTCAGACACTATTTCCTTCACTTCGGCGATGTTAACTTCAGTTAAAGACGTTATAGGCCTATCAGGAACGTGTTTTTGATAAAGTCGATTCATCGTAAGCCTTCCATAACATTTTCAGGGACTCCGAACACGAAATTCCGTCGACTGCTTCGGTGGCGCGGCGGGAGTGGGTCCGACTGCTACGCAAGACATCGTGGGTTCGATACCCATATGGGACACCACCTCCTTGTTTTTTCAATTCAATTCAATTATCTTTATTGCAATAAACGGGGTACATAATAGTGTTACATAATACAATTCATGAAAATTCGATCTATCCTATCTAGCCATCACAGATAGCATGCAATTACTTAAGTAATAATATGAAGAATGAATTTATCTTTACATTATTTTATCTTAGCTTTATCACAGCATTCAACAACAACAACAACATTATCATGACGCTATATAACATGACGCTACGACCAATAGGAGCGGAGCAGTAATGAAAAATGGGTAGGTGTAGGAAAAGTAGACACATTAGTGCTATTTAAATATTTAATTTAAATTAAACTAGTACATTTTTTTCTTGCTTTTACATAATTTTCATACCTAGTTTTACACAATATCCTAGTACTTACGTTGGCAGAGCCTTTCATGCAGTTTCACTAGACTCGCCCTATACCACCTACCAGCACACCACTTATTTCAACATGTCACAACTGAATGAAATCAGGACAACACAAAAAACACTTGAAGAGACCTTCAATCGGCGGATGACGGAACTTGAAGCGCAGCTGAACAGTGGAGCATCTTCCCGGGATACCGTCGCTAAAGTTGCTGAGGAGTTCCGCACTTTCCGAGAACTAATGTTCGATATGCTTGCTTTGCTTCGCACTCAAGTAAACGAATGTCTCAGAATAGTTGATGACATGGAGACCAGATCGCGACGCAAAGCACTGCTGTTCATCGGAGTTGCTGAGCCAGAAAAAGAAGATTGTGCCGCTACTATCCTGGACCTTATTCAGCACAAAATGAGTGTGAAGGATATTACGCAGTGTGATTTAAAGGTTTGTCATCGTATTGGTGCACAGAGTCGAGATCGGCCACGGCCTATACTCGTGCGATTTGCCAGTACTTCTCTGAGGTCCGCTGTTTGGAGAGCTAAGTCTGCGTTGAAGGGCTCGTCAATTTCGGTTCGGGAATTCTTAACTAAAGCCCGACAGGCTGTCTTTAGTCGCGCTCGCCAACACTTTGGGATGAGGGCTATTTGGACACTGGACGCCACTATCACCATCAAAGCGCCCGACAACAGCCGTCACAAGTTGTCATCGATGGATGAGCTGAATCTTCTGATGGAGAAGCATCCTCTGGCTGCAGCGAAGCCTGCAACGCGGGCTGGCGCCGGCGATGCGGGGTTGAAGCATACTTCATCTCGTAAATAACTTGTTTGTGTGAACTGTGCCGTGTTAATGTTTTGTTTACCTTCTTTCTTCGCATAGTGACGAGTTCGAATGCATACGGTTGGTACCTTCTAATGACCTGGTGACTACCTTGTTTTCTTTGTTTTTATACTTGCATTTATTACGTAGATTTATTTTTAACTTATTTAATTGCAACACCCACATTTTGGTTTTTATTTTGTAAATGAATGTTTGACAGTAGATCAATTTGACACTTGTATTCTGATGTCAGTCCAACCGGCTGCGTTCCGAAATTTGCATTTTTTTAGTTTGATAAGTTTAGTTTATTTGTTGTTTAAGTTATTTTCATGTTTTTTTTAATTGTGTAAGTTTAAGTGTAAGTGTCAGCTGGCGGGTGGTGCAGAAACGCCTTGTCACAAGTACGTGCATTTTCTTTATTATTATTTATTTATCATTATTTTTATTTAGTTTATATTATAGTATATATAAATCATAATTATGTCCGATAATGAATCGTTTCTATCAGCTAACGATTCCGTCAATTATTCATCGAGTGATTGTAGCTTCAGCTCCATCACATGTACACTTGGTGACCATTTGCGGGAAACGTTTAATGAACAACAGAAATGTTTATTCAATATCTGTCACATTAACGCGCAAAGTATCCCTAGCCATTACAGTGACTTAGTTGAGGCGTTCGCTGATTCTAGCATACATGCCATTTTGATTTCGGAGACATGGCTCAAACCTCACCTTCTTTCTACCTCCTACGCTCTCCCTGGCTTTATTCTCATCAGGAATGATCGAATAGATAGGAGAGGGGGTGGAGTAGCTATTTACCTGCGTAGCAATTTTTCCTATAAAATATTGTCTTTTCCTAATTCCAGCAATTTCACTTTGGCGGAATTTCTTTTCCTTGAGGTTTGTTTCAAAGGGGCTAAAGTCATTCTAGGGGTGGTTTACTGTCCCCCCGCTTTAGATTACTTCTCCAGTCTTGAATCAATTCTGGAATCTATAGGGTCCGAGTATACTCACCATATCATCATGGGCGATTTTAATACTGATCTTCTGTCACATAACTCGTTTCGTTCCCGCAAGTTACTCCAGATCATCGAGTCTACCAGCTTTCATGTCTTGCCACTGCAAGCCACTCATCACAACTTGGATGGTATGGATACCTGGTTAGATTTAATTATTACCTCGGCTCCTTCTCTAGTCCGTCGTCATGGACAAAGTTTAGCTCCTGGTTTCTCTCACCATGATTTAATTTTTCTTTCTTACTCGCTTAAACCACCTAAACTTTGTCCTAAGATTTTAAACGTTCGTTGCTTTGGCCGGATAAATAAGGATAAACTTCAGGAGGATGCCTCAAATTTGGATTGGGATCCTGTATTCGACGCTCCTACGATTGATATGAAGGTCAATATTTTTAGCAGAATTGTAGTGGGGCTGTACGACATTCACGCTCCATTCAGGAAAATTAAAATAAAACGTCCCCCAGCTCCTTGGATGACTAATGGCATAAGAATGGCTATGCGGCGCAGAGATCGGGCATTTCGTAAATTTAGAAAGGATCGTGATGATGTCAATTGGGCCCTTTATAAAACTGCAAGGAATCGGTGTAACCAGATGATTCGCAACGCTAAACGCCGACATGTTCTTAACAATTTGGATTCTTCTTCCCCCAAAAATATCTGGCGGTTCTTAGGGACTTTAGGAATCGGAAAACAGGGGCGTACTGATCCTCAGATGACCGTTGGTATAGATGAGATCAATGCTTATTTCACCTCCACTGCACCTATTGATCATCTAACCAAGCGTCGTACTTGCGAGTACCTAGCCGATCTTCCACGCCCAAACATCGATTTGTTTAATTTCTCTCCAATCACACCGGGCGAGATCAAAAAGATAATTTCTTCCATAAAATCCAATGCTGTTGGGCATGATGGTATTAGCCGTCGCATGTTAATTCCTATCCTTGACTTTCTTCTCCCTGCTCTATCTCATATCATTAACTTCTCTCTTGATTCTGGGACTTACCCTTCTTCTTGGCGCCTTGCCTTTGTTATTCCTCTACCTAAAATTTCGAATCCGACTCTTCCTAACCACTTCTGACCTATCTCTATTCTTCCTTTTCTATCTAAAGTATTAGAGTCCAGTATTTATAGGCAAATTACACAATTTGTGTATCATAACAACTTGTTGAGCCATTTTCAATCCGGCTTCAGACCTGGACACAGCACCAGTTCTGCTCTTCTTAAAGTGACTGGAGATATCAGGGCAGGCATGGAACAGACCAAAGTTACAGTTTTGGCTTTGGTGGATTTCTCGAATGCCTTCAATGCTGTTTGCCACGATATCCTACTCTCTATTCTTTCTCATTTCATGTTCTCGTCTAATGCTTTAGCCTGGTTCTCGTCCTATCTTCGGGGGCGCCAGCAGTCTGTGCGCCTGAATGATTCTACGTCAAGGTGGCTTGATCTCGAGGCTGGTGTTCCTCAAGGCGGGATCCTTTCTCCATTATTATTTTCTATTTTTATTGATCTTATCACTAAGGTTCTTCAGTGTGCGTTCCATCTTTACGCCGATGACTTGCAGTTGTATGCCCAAGCCAGTGTGAACAATTTATCCGAGGCCATCACAAAGATAAATGCTGATCTTGATGCTATCAAGACTTGGTCTGACAGATTTGGCCTGACAGTAAACCCATCTAAGTGTCAGGCTATTGTGGTAGGCAGTCAACGAATATTAAGCCGATTTAACCTCGACACATTGCAACCAATTATTTTTAACGGGTCTACTATTCCTTTTAATTCTTCGGTCAGGGACCTCGGTATTTTAATTGACACCAACCTCAACTGGCAAGCTCAGGTTACTAGCGTGAGTCAAAGAGTGGTTGGTACCCTGCGGAGTCTATACCGCCTGAAGAATTTTCTACCTTTCAAAATCAAATTATGGCTCATCCAGTCGCTGATTTTTCCACTGATTGATTATGGTGATGTATGCTATCATGACCTGAATGCAGACCTCCTCAATAAATACGATCGACTTCTAAATAATTGCATTCGATTTATTTTCAATCTCCGTAAGTTTGACCATGTGTCTTCTTATCGTTCTGAACTGAAATGGCTTCCTATTCGTCAGCGCCGTAGTTTGCGCGTTCTCACTACTCTCTATTCTATTCTTAATTCTCCAACTAGCCCCTCTTACTTATCTTCTAATTTTCAATACTTGTGCTCCAGCCATGGTAGGGAGCTTCGTTCTTCCAACAATATGCTTCTGTTATGTCCTACTCATTCTTCTGGATTCGTCGGATCCTCCTTCCTTGTACAGTCTGTTTTACTCTGGAATGCATTGCCCCCTGAAATCAGAATGGCTTCTAATCGCTTCAATTTCAAGCTGAAAGTTCGTACACTGTTACTCGATGGATTAGCTGAATCTCAACGTTAGCCACATAAATGACTGTAACGTATGTCTGTATGTTATGAATTTAAGTTTATGTTTATTTGTATATAATGTATTTAAGTTAGTATATGTTTTTTGTATGTATGTAATGTATTTGAGTATGGTTGTATATGTATATATATCTGTATGTATGTTATGTTTTTAAGTATACGTATGTTTATATATATATATATAAATATATATATATTTATAATCAATTGTATATATCTTAAATAACTAGCATTGGCTGTCTACAATCTGCACCTATATAATTTTATGTTACATCACCCAAAGGTTGGCTGGTAGAGAATGCTTTTAGCATTAAGTCCGCCTTTGTACAATATTTTGTGCATGAAGTCAATAAATAAATAAATAAATAAATAATGAAAAATGTTGCGAAAACGGGGAAAATGTACGCATATGATGTTGCGCGGATTTAGATTATTATGTTTGAAATTAATAAAATTTGTCTTTAGTAAATTTATTTGTTTTTATAATAGACACGTCGTCTGCAAAAAGGATAGTTTTATGGTGGGTGACCTTAGGTAAGTCATTAATGTAAACGAGAAACATTAGTGAACCCAATACGCTATCTCGGGGCGCGCCAGATTAATTAAATTTATATTTAGATCTATGTACGAGGGGTGATCCAAAAGTAATGAGTATGGGTACATTAAAATAACTTTATACTTAAAAATAAAATTTATTTTTCTACATAGTCTCCTAATAGGTCAATATATTTAGTCCATCTCTTTTCTAAACCAACGATACCCTTAAAAAAAAATCTTTATCTTGACTCTCCCAAAATGCCTCTACAGCGGCCATCACTTCGCCATTATCCTCAAATTTCTTGCCCCAGAGGTGTTCCTTGAGCTGAGGAAACAAATAAAAGTCGCTGGGGGCTAGATCTGGAGAATAGGGTGGGTGTTCAAGCAGCTGGAAGCCAGCTTCTTGAATGGCAGCCATCGCAACTTCAGCTTTGTGTGCAGGTGCATTGTCTTGATGGAACAGAACTTTTGCGCGCAGTTTACCCCGTCTTTTTTCCTTGATTACTTCTCGCAATCTTTTGATTTGGTCAGCATAGTAGGAGTCTGTTATGGTAGCTCCCTTATCAAGGTATTCAACCATAATTATTCCCTCAGCATCCCAGAAAACAGACGCCATAACCTTGCCGGCAGAGCTTGAAACTTTGAATTTCTTGGGAGTTGGTGAAGATGGCCTTTTCCATGTCAATGACTGTTGTTTGGTTTCGGGACCAAAAAAAATGAAAATGATGAATCCACGTTTCATCCATAGTCACAAATCGAGCCAAAAAAATATCTTGGTCCTTGAAATGTCGAATCGTTTCTTCTTTTGTTCGTCGGTTAACATTCTCGGGACCCAACGTGCAGAGACCTTTCTCATGTTCATCTCGGTAGTTAAGATCCTTTGAATGCTACCAAATGAAATGCCTGTGTTCTCAGCTAAATGACGAATGGTCACTCTTCGGTCTGCCAAAACCAGATCTTGAACTTTTTTGACGTTTTCTTCAGTGAGGGAGGAGAATGGACGGCCTTCGCGGTGTTCGTCTTCCGTGAATGTTCTTCCCAACTTAAACTCCTTGCACCAGCGTGCAGTTGTAGCATATAGAAAGCAGAGTCCCCCAATGTTTCCACCAAGTCAGTATGAATGTCTTTGGTGGACATTTTTTTCAAGCACAGGTATTTGCACTTCATGTTTCTCCATTTTGATGTTATCACTCCGACTAGACTAGTATTCAAATGAATGTATATTTTAAAAATGACGTCCTATTTATACCATTTTTTGTCAGGGAAGTTGTGAAGGATTAGGGAGTTGATAAAATATTTTTTCAGAATTTTGTTATTACTAGAAATATCCGTTTATCATTACTTTTTGATCACCCCTAGTACTTCGATGGGGTCTTCCAAGTTTAGTTGGGCTACATTCACACATTGCTGTCTATCATATAGATATATGATAGACAGCAATGTGTGAATGTATATATATACATCACTGCTGGTCCTCTAATGCCATAATTGTCCAATTTGTTCAGAAGTTGACTATGTGAGACAAAGTCAAATGCCCTGGTCATATCTGGGAATAGAGCTGTTGTAAAATGTTTGTCATTAGTACTCTGCAATACATTATCGACAAAGTA
The DNA here is from genome assembly GCA_945859575.2 of Herminia tarsipennalis. Taxonomy (NCBI): domain Eukaryota; kingdom Metazoa; phylum Arthropoda; class Insecta; order Lepidoptera; family Erebidae; genus Herminia; species Herminia tarsipennalis. The sequence goes on along the minus strand of OX243849.2, from coordinate 8,811,193 downwards.
AAAAACTGCATCTCTCTGTGATTTCTTTTTTTGAAAACCAAATTGAGTTTCAATTATGACATTACGCTCATTAAAAAAAGATGTCAGTTTATCATGCATTATCTGTTCAAAAACTTTTGATAGAACTGGTAGTATCGTGGCGGTCCAATAGTTAAGAACGTCCGTCTTATCTCCGCGTTTGTATAGAGGCTTAACTACAGAAGATTTAAGTTTATTTGGAAAAGTACCTGCTTCAAATGAATGATTAATTAGGCAAGTTAATATGGGCGTAAGCTGGTCTTTGGATGATTTTAGTACCTTGTGCAAATGGAGTCATATCCTTCTGATGTAGTGTTTGCAAGAGACATATTTATTCTATTAACATGATTTTCATCTACAGGAGTTAAGAAGATAGAATTTAGTACTTTGTTTGTATTTGTGTTACATAATATGTGGTTAATTCTATTTGATGTAGTAATAAAATGGTCGTTATATGTCGTAGCTATTTCTAATGGGTCTGGCGTGTAAATATTATTTATTGCAATATTTTTAATGTGGTTTGTGCCGTTTGTACCATCAGTTCTTCTTTTTATTGTCTGACTGTCCATGTTGCTTTACAAACATTGTTACTATTTGTAATATATTTTCTGTTATTATATCTCTTAGCAGCATTTATACACTTTTTAAACAATTTGTTATATTTTTATTGTAGATACCTATTTTTATTATTCAGTCCTGGTAGCATAATATATAAAACGAAGTTCTCTTTTTCTCTTACAACTTCGCTTGAGACCGCCCGTTAACCACTTATTATTTTTTTAAATACTAGTTTTTATTTTATTCACTGAGAAGAATAGTTGATAAAGAAGACAAAAATAATCATAGAACTCGTCACATGCGGAGTTAAGGTCAGTCTGGCTTTGCCAGTTTAGGTATAAAAGGCTAGGTACTCGTAGATATTTTTTAAATGTATCAATATTTTCATTTGAGTATGACCTTTTGAATTTATATATTTGCTTAACTATTTTAGTTCGACGTTTTACGGACCAAGTGAGTATTTGAGCTGTATCATGGTCTGATAAGCACAATGGTAATACTAGGCTAGACGCATTTGTGATGCTGCTAGTAATGGATCAATACATGTGTGATCCACGAATTGTTGTTCCGAGTCCGAGTGTACATTGTGACTTGTAAGTTTGTAAAGTCCCCGCGACAAAGTGCTTATCGACTCCCGCATTAGGGTAATGCGGGAGTTGTCAAATTTAAAAAAAAACCGTTGGCAATGCCTAATTTAGACAAATTCTTTATTCTTCTCTAGTTAAGATGTAACTAAAAACAACACTGTATTACTACTCCGTACTCTGTACTCCGCGATTATTAGATGGCACAGAGATACATAAGTAAATTGATCAATTAAAGTTAAAGGCTAAGGCAAATCTGTCACAACACTAAACAAGAGAGAATAAAAAAAAATCACAGATCCCGTTTAGGATAAGCACAAAAACAATGTCGCAAAACTTTAACCGGCGACAGTGTGGTAATGCATTAATTTTTCCTACGTTACGGAAATACCCATCGAAGTGGGCCTAGGTGCTGGTGCGACAGCCTCGGTATGTAATACAAAAACTGCGCTTGGAACCGGAGTTGGGCGTACCTCATCCACCCCAACTTTTCGGCGATCGTTCCAACGAAGTCGCCACGATTGCCCGTGTGACACGTCCCGTTAGAAATAGGAAACATCCACAAAGATATGGGCAACCATAAGTGTGTTAAATGAAAAATGTACGCTTTAGATGTAATGTACATCTGTGTGTATGTCTGTTATTGCCTTGCAAAAATTGTTAAGTTAAGTTTAATATTATTAAATAGTCATAAGTACCAATTGTATGTAATTACGTAGGTAACAGGATTTTATAATGAGTTAAATTTAACTACAATGGTGGAGGTGTAATGAAGGTAAAATGTAGTTAACGCCACTGTCGGCTAGCCGTTAATAAATGTATACTGTGTGAATTGTGTGTTTTAATATTACTAATTTATGTAAGTTTAACTGACTCGCACTCGCCGTGGCTCGTGTCAGCTGTAAGATTTTATGCCGGTGTCAGTAAAAACATTAACGTCTGCGGACAGAAAAAATATTGTATGGATTTGACATATCATATAAATTGTAGTAACACTCCATCTCTTTCTGTAGGTCGGTAGTCTTCTGTAGGTAGGGCAGCGTCCTCTGCGTATTTTAAATCCTACTGCGATTGTCAACCCGCTCGCTAAGCATGGCGGTTATTTACCCTCAGGATATATAAATAAGTAGGTTTCACTGGGAAGACCCGTGCCCAGAAGAGGGAGGGACATCACAAGGCTTAATAAAAAAATCAACAAATTGATAAACAACAAAACATATCAGTATCTTATTTTATTAGTTGTTAGGGTTGCTAAAAATAGAAGTGTTGTAGGTATGTATGTTCGTCATTGTTTAAGCTGAGCTAAATTTATCATATTAGATATATTTCGGGGCTTTTTAATCGCGTGAATTATTTGAAGGTACGAACCGTGACCACGATCGGAGCAATTCGATCGAAACGTCGGGTAAATAAAAGGTAATAGGGCGTACCTTTAAATAATTCACGCGATTAAGTCCCGACATATATTTAATATGTATAAAGATAGCGAAAGTTTAAAAACAATAAATTTATCATATTAGACTAAAATAAAAATAGATAAATTTATCATATTATCACACTTTTATCTTATCTGGTACATTAGGTATGGTCCTGCTCATAAAGTTAATTAGGATAATAATAAATGTATTAGACAAAACATTCAGTGAGTTGCAAATTTACACGTGTTATCTTTTAGGATCGGTACAGACTTAGCGATGCAGAATGCGACTCATTCTCCCAATATCCAAACTAATAATATAAATATGAAAAAACTTTGGATGTTACGTTTCCACACTTAAACCTATGAACCGATTTTGATGAAATTTGGTATGAAGATAATTTGAGTAAACTGGCATAACTATCCTTTCCTGGGGAGAAGATAGCTTTTATCGTGAAAGCTAGTAGGCTACATCAATCAATTGTCATTCAAGCATTGTCTTTGCCCTGCCTATTATAACTGCTGCTCTATCTTAAATTCAAATCTACCTGGCTCTGGACCGATTGTTTAACATGCCCTCCGAGTCATCAAAGGGTGTTATATTTTTCGTCACGATTCTGAACTAGCAACGGCAACGTTGCTTAACCTCTCGATCTGTCAGTTGCCACCACAGGTCGCCACTAAGTCATAGACTCCGCGTAGGAGTGATAACGGCATGAGGAACATGAAACATCCACGAATTATTTGCAAACAGAAGTAAGCTCCGTCAGGTGTAAATAAATGCCTAAAACCACATTACGTGTGTGTGTGTGTATGTTGTGCGTGTGCGTTTAGTATTCTACCTACAGGTTATTCGTCGTGTGCGTGTAGAGTAATTTATATCATTTAATTAGCTTAAGCTACAAATTCTGGTTGGTTGTGTGTTCTTCGTTTATAATAATAATAAGCAACCGACGTGCCTTGTGTGTTTTTCGGTTTAAAGACTATACTCTGTTGTGCCTCTCATAATCCACATCATATCTATTTATAGACAGTTGACTTTTAATTCTTCGATGTGCTGTAGGTATAATATTAATATAAACACGGTACAGAGAGATAACCACAATGTTTTATTCAAGGTTTTTCATATTTAGGTAAGTGTTCATTATTTACTTTTGTCTTTATCTTAAAGATAATGATAGTTGCTTATTTAAAATACGTTGTTTAATGTCCTATATCAGAATTATTAGAATTTGTTGGGGAGCCTGGTGCCCAAAGGCCCAAACCGTGTGTGTCGTAGACACGGGGAAGTGGGGAGGTGTTATAATTTACCCACGTTCGTGGCTCCTATAGTCTGGGGGCCCCGTATTGTTGACACGGCGGCGGTAGCTAGCTCCTTGATTAATTCAATTGAAATATCAACAATGTTTTGATGCTGTTCTTATTGAATATTTCAAAACAGAACATTTCTACTCCTGCACTAGGGAATAATTCCGGTCTCGGGGACAAGAATAAGATTAAAATATTTTTTATTTACTGTCTGAGTTCGCCAATATGTAATAAATTCTGGCAAAGTTATTTGATAGTAAGTTATAAAGTCACTTGTACATAGTAGTATATTTTTATATAAGTAAATAATCAGGAACTAGTTATACCTAACTACTAGTATAGTATTATATTATCTGTGACCTAACTAAGGTGTGAAACAAGCGCTAATCCCGCAAACAAACTGTTACACAGTTTGTCGGGTTAAATATTTATGTATTTTTTATATTCCAATTAATGTTTTTATTATTATGATTAAGATTTTATTTTTTATCCTGCATGGAATATGAAAATTATGTATTTTATACCGGATACTGAAGGATGCAACAAGTTTTGTTTTCAACCGACTTAAAAAATGGAGGAGGTTCTCAATTCGACTGTATTTTTTTAAACGGTTGTTACTCGAAGATAGCTGGACTGATTTGAAAAGTGGTTTTCATGTTTGATACTTCTCGATTGGTCCCATTGTATATCTAGTTAGGATATGTTAACAGTCCGCTTGTGACCACGGCCGGTGCAACCAATGCGCGTTAATTCCCGTATAATAAATAGTTATTATAAGTCTTCAAATAATTACGTTGTATTTATTAAAGTTTATTTTTTACGCGAAAACGAACGTACCTACTAGATATACGTGATTATTTAACAAGGGGTTCTCAGCCGCGAGCATATGTAATACTTATTTCTATATAACTGAACCACAGTAAAGGAGGCGTTCATTACATATTCATTAAATGGGGGCTCAATTTTTCATTACCTACATATTAATTTAAGGCCAAATCTTACCAGGAAGTGGAGAGTTTTTCTATTCTGGGAGAAGGCCTTCTCAAAATAGAAGAAAAAAACACGATGCGTTAATCGTACCTGACTACGGTTTTCTTTAACAGTACTTTCCTAAGCGTTTCCTGGTGCGTAGAAGACTGGACGTTCCCTCCAGGATTTAAGTTTGGATCAGCCAGTGCTTCCTACCAAGTGGAAGGAGCTTGGAATGTCAGTGGTGAGTGGCGAGACAATTGTCTTCTCTCTCTCTCTTTTACCATATATCCAATCAAAATCGTAAAACTTGGCTATTTTTTTGTCGTTGTAGCTCCTTTGTTTAAATTTTGAATGACGATATTGCGTGGGGGGAGAATTGATCAATCTATCTGTCCCTTTTTGTGTTGAAATTGTCGTAAAAACTTGTAAGTATCCAGACGCGTCTTTTTAGAAGATTCCGCCGCATTGTGCCTCAAAAGTACCTGCCAACCTACCAAGTAATGCTAAATTGTATTGGCAGATAAAGGAGAAAATATTTGGGACAGATTAACTCACACCAGACCAGACTTTACCTCGGATAGAACCAATGGTGACGTCGCTTGCGACTCCTATAATCTTTGGCAGCGAGATATAGAGATCGCTAAAGAACTTGGCCTACATTTTTATAGGCAAGTATTAGCTACTTCTTCGTTTCTTTAATGCCTATGGTAACTATTAATTTGCCTTTTTTTTTTAAACTGCAACTTTCTGCCTCTCAAAGGTTCTCGATATCATGGCCCCGTGTTCTTCCTACGGGTTTTGACAACTACATCAGTGAAGACGGCAAAGAGTACTACAACAAACTGATTGATGGACTGCTGGCTGAAGGCATAGAACCTCTCGTCACTATATATCATTGGGACTTGCCACAATCTCTTCAGGATCTCGGTAAATATTGGAACTTATAAGTCCAACTTGCTGCTTGACACTTTTTCAATTTTATTTACACGATGATAAAGTTCCTTGCTGTAAAAAAAAAAATTTAAAAATGAACCCAAGACACAGCCTTGAGATCTCCATTTATCATAGTTTGGGTATACATTTTGTTTAGATCTGAAACACTGTTCAGTTCTTACATGATGTCCCACTGCTGGACATGGGTCTCCCTAGTAGAACCTATTCATTAGACCCTGGGGGTGATTGTCATAATCACCATGCTTGGCGATCGCAGTAATGTACGATTTCCACATTTCCACCAAGCAGACGATAGGAGCGCAGCGTAGCGCATCGTAGCGGAGCCGGCAGCCGACTGCGTCCGCACGACAGTCACAGTCTGCTGGAACCCGGGCGCATACGCGCATCTGTTATCCGTTAGCCGCTCTCATCGACAAAGATACAAGTCAGTCGACCGGATGTTCAGCCAAGCGCCGCCGTCCTGAGCCGTCCGACTGCCGCAGCGTCCGCGCGCATCCGATCAGCTGCGGCATGCACGCAGAATTAACAGACTTCCAAGCAGTGCAAATATATAACTTATGGCTAAGTTGAGAAGTTTGAATTTCTTCAGGCACAGTGTGAAATGCGTTGCGCTGCGCTACTGCGTCGTCCGAATGGTGGAAATCGTACATAAGGCTTTAAAGAACGCAGATGCTGTTGCCCGTCCTCAGGTGTGAAATCCCTTAGTCACCTTGACGACACCCACGAGAAGAGATGGGGTGGCACTATTCTTAAGCCGGTCTCACATGTTATACTGTTTTATTATCACTTAATTTTTAGTTTATATACCATAGTCATCATGCTAAAATGCTTTACTCCAGAAAAAAAGCCAAACATTGCTCCACTATACCTGTTAGTGTTATTCTAGTAATTTGATAAACACTGTGTTTTCTTTTATGCAGACTAACTGAAAGCCCACTTAAAGATAATCTAGTAAGCTCATCCCTTTCCACTACTGTTATTTGTTTGGTCTTGAGTTTCGAACTATTTTCTGCTTTGAAGTCTAACAAACGAAGTATATTAAACTAGCTGTCCCGGCAATGTTAGTACTACCCCTTACTACTTTTCTGTATTTTTTTTTTCAAAGTTATTCTGCTATTCGGGATAAAGACAAATCCAACAAATCAAAGATGAAAAATCGGCTTAACTGTTGTTGAGATACTTATAGGTGATGTAACTAAACCGATGTTGTTTAATAGGTATATACATATAATATAAAACAGCCTATGTTACTCCCCGATAACGCAGATTTCTTTAAGCGAAAGAATTTTTAAAATCGGTCCAGTAGTTTTTGACGAAAATACAATTATTAATATTAGTATATAAGTATAGATATAAGACATAGCTTAATAAAATAGATTGCAAATTCAAGATCTTCGGAATAAGTACAATTAAAATTAATCGTTTTATGTTACGCTTTCAGGTGGGTGGACCAATCCCTTGATTGCCGACTGGTTCGGCAACTACGCGAGAGTCCTCTACTCTCTTTACGCGGATCGTGTGAAGTTATGGCTAACGATTAACGAACCCATCGCGATCTGCGACGTTGCTTATAATATTGGAATACTAGCACCAGCTATCAGGAGCAATCATGGAAGTTTTTTGTGTAACAAGAACGTACTGCTGGCTCATGCAAAAGCTTACAGAATTTATGATGAAGAGTTCAGAGCTAAGTATCATGGTACGTTGACCGTAAGAGCCATCATCCGTACACAATATTTCTTTACCTAGAATACGCACATCACACATAATATGTTGTATCTTTGTATTGTCTAATAGCAGACCCTTGCAACTTCGTCTGCGTAAATTTTCCCCGTTTTTGTAACATTTATCATTGCTGCTCCGCTCCTATTGGTCGCAGCGTGATGTTATATAGCCTATAGTCTTCCTCGATAAATGGGCTATCTAACAGTGAAAGAATTTTTCAATTCGGATCAGTAGTTCCTGAGATTACCACGTTCAAACAAACAAACTCTTCAGCTTTATAGTATTAGTTTAGATTAATACAGGAGGTTTTAGGGCGATAAATCGATTTTGCTAGATTTCATTTTTAGAAACTGTCGTTTAAAAAGAAACGAGCGAAGCTTGGTCATACAGGTAGCTACTATACAAATATAGGTATGGTGGACACATGGTTGTATGTTTGACGATCATATTCTTTGTTTGGCTCTGCGGCAGAGTATGGTTTACTTTACTTTATTTAACCTTTAATTAACTTTTGTGTAATAAGATTATCTACTAGCGATTTGAGTAGGTATCCCCTCCAAACTTAAATTGCGGATATTTATTTAACTCGTGGTAGACCAACAGCCGATAACAATTTTGATAATAATGTCTTGTATGCAACATAACGTTTAAAATAAATGTGAGAACAATGATGAACTTAAGAATTAAACCGAACATACATAATTAATTGTAAATAAATATAAACAACTGATAAGGAGTTAGGTACCTAATCTAAATATCCTTAGAGAATAATAAAATTGTGAACTGAGTGCCCGCCTTACCGATATCGGTGTTGTGTTAAATATATCAAAATTATACTGCTTGCAATACTTGTTCAGAAGGTTAATAGATCGCCAAAGAAATGAGTTTTGGCAATAATTAGTGGAAACTAAGGGCAGATGGATTATAGTATAGTGTAGCATTGATTTCATTGGTACATTAAACCTAAGTGAGGAGAGAAGAGTGGGACAGTCTACAGCACCATTAATATATTTAAGATGTAGGTTATATCTGACGACGATCGGTTATATATGACTAACGTTATATCTGGCGCGTCACTACAGGCAGGATATGAAATTATGCACATGTTATTAAAAAATATATATATTACGGGTCTTAATCGCGTGAATAATTTAAGGTAAAATACCTTGTTTATTGCCCGACGTTTCGACCGTATTGCAACGGCCGTGGTCACGGGAAGACTAGTTGAGCTCAGCGTCGCCTCCGTGAAGCGCGGGTAGCGCGGATGTTGACAAACGGTATCCGTCTTCTCGGTTGAAATTGACATGTTTTTTGATTTCAACCGCTTCCCTCGCCATCCTGGAGTAATAGTGACGGTCAGTGGAGAGGACCTGTGGTTTGTGTAGTTCAATCCAGTGGTTGGTTCCCGCATCCAGCAAGTGTTCCGCTATTGCTCATATTTGCTGGATGCGGGAACCAACCACTGGATTGAACTACACAAACCACAGGTCCTCTCCACTGACCGTCACTATTACTCCAGGATGGCGAGGGAAGCGGTTGAAATCAAAAAACATGTCAATTTCAACCGAGAAGACGGATACCGTTTGTCAACATCGTGGAATCCCGTGATCGGCAAGTGTATACACCGCCGAACAAACATTACACGCCAGTGTGCAGATGTCCTTAGTGTTGTGTGTCGAAGTACCGACGGTTCCGTAATAGTGAGTGATAAAAATCAAGCGAGGGTAGTTTCCGAAACCCGCGCTTCACGGAGGCGACGCTGAGCTCAACTAGTCTTCCCGTGACCACGGCCGTTGCAATACGGTCGAAACGTCGGGCAATAAACAAGGTATTTTACCTTAAATTATTCACGCGATTAAGACCCGTAATATATATATTTTTTAATAATGTGTACAAATCGCGAAAGTTTATCAACATTTATTATGCACATGGTTTCAGATAGTCTTCTATACTTATTAATCAGGAATACCTAACGTCTCCGACTCGTTCGTGGTTTCGTCCCCCGATTCCTTCGGCCCATGGGACGAATCATAGAGTTGAATTTTTTTTTTTTTGATTCTGCTATTCGTCCCATTGCTATATTCTATGATTCCAGGTGAAGTGTCGTTAGCCAATCAGTTACTTTGGTTCGAGCCGTGGACCGAAGAAGATGTGGAAGTAGCTGAATTAGCAATAGAGAATTGTGTAATTAACATTAATAATATTATTATATTCGATGACGGTTTGTTTGTTTGACGGACATTCCTAATTTTATTCATAGTAGTGGAAACAAACTTGCCCTATAGGGCAATTATAATGTATAGATACATTATAATTCGACCCGACCGACACCCTTTTTTTTTTTTGGTCTAGCAGACCCGACCAAAATCCTGGCCGAGCCTTTCCTAAATGGATTACTGTCTACCAGCCCCACCCGGGATAAATATTTGAGTTAGAGCACGAATGTTTATTTTGTGTCTAGGTGTAATTTATGTATGTATTTAATTAGAAATACATATAAGTGTTAATAAATTTACTAGTTGTCTGGTTGCCACAGTATAAGTGGTCTGATATAGTATAGTATATTATTTATTTAACGTCTTGGTGGAAACTGTCCTACTTTGAATCCTTAAGAGGGGTTTCCCAAAACCAGTACTGGCCAGATAATATGAAGTGCATTTAAAATTTCAGGCAGGCAGATACTCACATCCCATATTTTCTAAAGAAGGAGGGTGGCCACCAGCCATTGAAAAAATAATTGCGGAGAATAGTAAGAAAAAGGGATATTCCGAGTCCATCTTGCCGGCTTTCACCCAAGAAGAGATTGACTTCATCAGGGGTACTCATTTATTTTTATTTTTAGAATGATAAGATATTAGAAGATAAATTAATCTCTGGTGTCATGGGAGACATTGCCAACACTCATATCACAGAAAACTGAAGAAAGAGTGGTTTTCTATGTTCATTTGTGAATGCAAAATATCACCAATCCATACTAATATTATAAATGTGAAAGAAACTCTGTCTGTCTGTCTAGCTAGTACTTAATATTTGTAGAATACAGAGATTTTTATTCCTTGTCGAATTGTGCTTTCTTTCGTCTAATACTTTAATCGGTTATAAGATGACTTTATAACTGATTTTAGGTATTATAACCATAAGATCATGGCTTCATAATTTATACCTACGTCTGTTGCTCAGGAACTTATGACTTCTACGCCATGAACCACTACACAAGTCGTGTCATCCGCCACGCAAAGCCGGGCGAGGACATGAAGCCCTGGCCGATTGGAGCTGCCGATATCAACGGCGTCATTGGCGTCCTCCCGGAGTGGAAGACTGCCACTTCTCCTTGGTTCTACGTAAGTTCCTGGTAGAGTGACCTTAAAGAGGCTGTTGGTTTAGGGTTAGTGATCCTGACTGCTAAGCCAGAGGAGAACCCTGGATTAACATTGCGTTATAAGACATGAGACCTATATAATGAAAAAAAAAACTGTTTTAAATCGGCTCAGCCGTTTCCGAAAAAAATAGTAACAGGCACTCACACAATCGGACACACAAACACCTCTTATACTAAACCTCCGTGGTCGTCGCCTATCTTTATTTATTTCAAGTTACCATGTTTCGGTTCCAAAACGACTACAAATTCACGGTGTATATGTATATATTAATATAAAAGCTTGTAAATGGCAGCTAGCAAGCTAGACGAGTTATGAAATAGTAATATTGTCCGCTTTAATTGTATTTTCCAGGAGTTTCCCGAAGGTATACGTCGTCAACTTGTCTGGTTGAAGCAACGTTATGGCGACATGAAGTTTATGATCACAGAGAATGGCTACTCCTCGTTAGGTGGCTTGAATGATATCGAGAGAATCGATTATTATGAAGCTTACTTAAAACAGGTAAAAGGAGACAAAAAGCTGATAATCTTATATACTTACTTATATCAACCCATATGATGTGCCACTGCTGGGCACGGATCTCCCCAATAGAATCTACTTATTATAGATCCTGGGGGTACCTAATTGCCATAATCGCCACGCTTGGCGAGCGGGTTGGCGATCACAGTAGGCTTTAAAGTACGCAGACGACGCTGCTGCCCGTTCTCCGGTGTGACATCCCTAGTCGCCTTGACGACACCCACGGGAAGAGATGGAGTGGTACTATTCTTAACCCAGTACAACACGGCTAAGCTGTTAATCGCTAAATATTAATGATGTAGTCCTTAGCCGATTTAACGGCTGAAAATTCAATTTAAAAGTTGGAAACACAGAAATGGTTGTACAACACTTGAGCATAGGCGTAGATTCAGAGGGGTAATTGGAAGTTGAACTCCCCCCCCCCCCCTACCTTCCAAAATTGTAAAATTACGAGTACACATTGGGCCCCTATTAACCGACTCCCTAAAATGATCCTAGGTACGCTCATGCGACTCTTGAGCACGGAATAGTTAACTTTTAACTCCTCTGTGCTGTGTAAGTACCTACTGCTGGTATTAATTAGTTATGTACATACTGTTTCAGTAAGTAGGTATTCGAGGTAAACACGATCCTACTAATATTATAAAACTGAAAGTTTGTGAGGATAAATGAATATTTGTTTTTGCTCTTTTACGCAAAAAACTACTGAATGGATTTTAATAATACTTTAATATAGTTTTTACCTATATCAGAATACCACCACTATAAGTATAAATAAAAATCAATGTTTATATGTTTGATCGATGCGTACCGAAACCATTTATCAGATTGTGATGAAGTTTAGGTAAGGTGTTCTGGGGACACCCGTGAGGGTTCCTGGCAGAAAAAGCCACAACGAAGCGTGCTTGGACTCAGTTAGTAAACTATAAAAAAGTATAACATAACGCGGACGAAACCGCGGTGAGGGGTAATGACGTTTTAAACGTCATTGTTGGGGGAGGGGGGCATTGGGGACCTCTATAGTATTTAGTATGCTGGACTGAAATCAAATGGAAGTTTCATTGACCTAGATACCAGGACTGCGCCATAACTTCACAAAATTAACCACTCTCTAGAAAGAAACGACGCTACTTTGTGGACAATACCTGTCAAAGGCCGCAGTAGTGGTTTTCTCTCTTTCACGCTTTGTAGTTATTTACTTTTTAATTGAAAGGGATGGCGCAGTCCTGGTCTATACGTAAATGGGAAGTCTATACTTGTGTAACAAGTATAACAGCAACGGCAATTTGTCATAAGTGTCAAATAACTTCGCAGGACGTATATAAAATTGCTATCACTTCCTACAGGGTAGCCAGTCCAGCTCACGACTTACTATAGAGGTCACTCAAGTACCTTCAACTCAAGTCTAGCTACAGCTCTGTGACTAGGCTTTGGTCCGATGCTTTACAATAGGCTTGTTTCCTTGGTGAACAAAAAAACACTAATTGATAAATTAACCTCACATTTAAAGTGCTAACAATTAAGTCCCGATATTTTTTATTTTTTTTATCATTGATCATATCTTAAATGGCAGTGCTTTGACGTGAAAAAAATAGTGACGTCATACACCGCTAATTGTATGAGATCTCCATAAATAATCTGCGTTTTGACATTTCTTAATGAGTTATTTTGACTAGTTGGACACTGTGTATTGTATTATATATGTATAAGCACTGTGTTCTCGTTGCTTCAGATATTGTTAGCAATAAAGGAAGATGGCGTTAATCTAACACACTACACAGCTTGGACAATGATTGACAACTTTGAATGGATGCATGGATACAGGTAGACACTTAAAAATGTGTAATTTACTAACTGTTATGCAAACTAATGTTATAAATGTAAAAGTAACTCTGTCTTTCTGTCTGTTACGTTTTCACGCAGAACGATTTAAATGAAATTTGGTACAGAGATTGAGTTCCGGGGAAGAATATCGAGAGCCACTACACCAAAGCTGGTTTATAATAATTTTTCGCTTGTTTTACAACTATTTACGAATAAAGGTTTTCATTTTGCCTGCCTTTGCTCTGTGGCGCAAAAAGGAGTGCGGACGACTGGCTAGTCGTCCGCACTCCTTTGACTATGGGTTCCATTCTCACATGGAGCCAGGCTTTGGGTGATACATAAATATTTAACCGACCGACGACGGATCAACGTGCCGAGGCACAGAAGAGTGTGATAATTTTCAAAAACTATTTTTAGTAATGCCTTTATATTGTAGACAATAATGCAATCTTTATTTTCAGTGTCAAATTCGGTCTGTATGAAGTGGACTTCACGGACCCGTTGCGCTCACGCACGCCTCGTGCATCGGCGCACTATTACGCAGATATCATAAAGAATCATTCACTAGATGTGAAGAAGCCTAATTTAATTGATGAAGTACAACACTCCGATAGCAAGACTGAGCTATAGGAATTGTTACTTATTGGTTTTTATTATATTGAGATTATACCAAGTGCCTAACATAAACGTGTATTTTACTTAACTGTGACTTTGAGACCTAAGGTGACCCACTAACCGGTAGACAGTCAATCTAGATTAAGATCCCTGAATATTATGAATAAACATAAATCTGACTTGATTCAAAATTAATTATGATAACAGTCCAGATTTACTTGGTAACGCAGCCCGAAGTAAGTAGTTTTTAGGGCTCCGTAGCCAAAATTGCAAAAACGGAACCCTTATAGTATCGTCATGTCCGTCTGTCTGTCTGTCCGTCCGTATGTCAAAGGCATGTTACTCAAAAACTACGTAATGTATTTGGATGAAATTTGGCGTATAAGTGTCTTGTATGAGCCACTACGTGTACAGCTTCTGTACGTGTGCCACATTATTCGACAGGACTTTTATAAAGATTTCTACGAAACTTTTTTTGATTTAGTAAATATTTTTGGAAATAATCGCTTCGAAAGTTGCATAAATCATGTCACTCCTCTTATTTTTTAAGTCGAATGGCCATAAATATGCAATAATTGCAAACTATTTAGTATACGGGAATTAACGCGCATTACCTTAAAATTGCTTGACGTTTCGACCAGGTTGCACCGGCCGTGGTCACAAGCGGACTGTTGCAGCGATGTTAAGACTCCGTAAGGCCAATGAATCTTCATCTACCCTCACTTTTTTGTTTCTCGAAAAGTTAGGGTCACTGCACACTACACTGATTGTGTCCATGTTAACCGACTGCAAACTAATACGACGTTGTGTTTTACGAATCACTGAATTCCACGTCACGGATAGTTTGAAGCCCTCTTCTCGATTGAAAGTTTTATGTTTTTTAATTTCAAACGCTTCACGGACAATTTTTTTAATAAAAATGACGGTCTGTGGAGAGGGTTTGTGGACGATCAAACTCAATCCAGTGATTGGTGTTCGATTGCTGTATGTGTTCTGCAATTGCCGATTTGTTCATTTGCCGGTTTTTCACTGGTGCGATGTGTTCTTTTAGCCTTTACGCTATAGTTCGCTTTGTTTGGCCAATGTACGAACTAGTGCAGCTGCAATCAATTTTGTAGACACCTGGCGTCTGCAGAGGTATAATATCTTTCGGAGTGCCCACCAAGTTGCCACTTTACCCACCGTTGTGTAGATCGTACGAATCGAGTACTTTTTCATAACTGATCCCATCTTGTCTGTCACTCCTCTGACGTAGGGCAAATAAGCAGGTTGTCTGCTCAGTTTCATCTTCGGATGAATGGAGTTAAGGTACCCCATATACTGATCCACATCATGTTGGCTTCCTCTGACGACAGCAATCACGTCATCTACGTACCTCTTCCACAGTTTGATGATTGGTGGACCCAGAGTTAGTGTCTTCTCGTCAAAATGCTCCATCCAGAGATTAGCTAGTGCCGGGGCTATTGGGCTCTCCATTGCGACACCTACCTATATCTGGAGGTAATATTGACCATGAAAGAGGAAGTAGTTTCCTTCCAAACAGTGATTCAGTTATTACTCAGTCTATCTTTCACCACATCCAAAAATTCCTTAATCGCAACGTTGGTGAACAGTCAAAACTCACCATTATGTCTCCCGGTTCCAATTTGAGATTTTCTATAATCTGGACGAAATGGCGCGAATCTTTTTAAGTTAGATCTGTAAAATTTCGTATTTAGCTTTTTGGTTGTAAATAAAGAAAGTCTACTACTTCTGATATTTATTTGTCCCCTGATAGACCGTTATTATTATCTCCGCTGACAGAGGGTAGACAGGAAAAAAGATCGTGCAGAATTCGCACAACTTACGCTGCAGCGGCGAACAGTGTGAGCGTTGATAACACGGTGACGCATCGAAAACCAGTAACCGTTGAGACGGGACACACGGACGCTTTGAGTGCCGCACGTGTTGGGATGCATCATGCAAATCTACTGAATGTTAATACTAATACTGAGGTTCCACCAAAATATAGTAATGGATGGACAGTAGTGCAGAGAAATAAAAGGTTTAAAGGCAACAAAGGGAAGGCAACTGTAAATCCGGAAGGAAAATTTAAGGCGGCAGACATTAAGATACCAATATATATATATAATGTCGATAAAGGGGTTTCCAAAGATGACATAATGTTGTATATCAAAGAAAAGTCTAAACTACAGGTAACCGTTGAAAAGATGAACATGAAAACAGCCAAAGAATATGATAGTTATAAAATATTCGTTCCCAGAGCTAGTGAAGATCTATTTCTGAGCGAGGAGTTCTGGCCAGACGGAATATCGTACCGACGGTTTATATACTTTAAAAAGAACAAAGAGACCTCTGAGCAGTCACAGAAAAATCACAGTAAAAATGGATAGATCTGTAAAAATAATTAGCTTTAATTGTAAGAATGTGAAAACGTCAGTTGGATGTATTAGACGTCTGTGTGTATCAGCTGACATTCTAGCTATACAAGAACATTGGTTAACACACGACGACCTACCTATACTGGATAGCATACACGATGACTTTGCATACACTGGAACCTCTTCTATGGACACTTCGACTGGTCTTTTGATAGGAAGAACATATGGAGGTGTGGCGCTGCTCTGGAGAAAGAGTATGTTCTCATCGGTGGAGGTAGTGCAGTGTAACAGTGTACGCCTAGCGGCAATTAAAGTGAAGTTGTTTGAACGCGAAATACTCGTGTTCTCCGTGTACATGCCCACTAATTGTAACGAACACTTAGTTGAATTCACAGATACTTTAAGTGAAATTAACGCGATAGTGGATAATAGTGATATTCAATCAGTTTTTGTGTTAGGTGACTTTAATGCTCACAAAAACGAGCTTTTTTATAACGAGCTATACAATTTTTGTGAGGAACAATCCTGGGTCTGTGCGGATGTGGAACTATTACCACTTAATACGTATACGTTTGTTAGTGATGTGTATGGCTGTAAGCGCTGGCTCGATCACTGCGTTGCGACCGAGGCGGCGCGGCGTACGATTGTTGATGCACAGGTACTGTACGATAGTTATTGTTCTGATCATTTGCCGCTTCTGATAATATGTAACTTAAAACTAATTAAACCTAACATCGTTGTGCATAAGGTTCAACAAAATAATGTTATATGGGGTGAACGAGACTCCAAACAAATTGAGTTGTATGGGAAACTTTGTCACTCATATCTACGTGAAATTGAATTTCCATTGGAATTTATTACCTGTGCGGATAAGATATGTAAAGATGTGAGTCATCATGTAGTATTAATAAATTTGTATAATAAAATTATTCAAAGCCTGTCGAGGGCTGCGGAACTTAGTGCAACTTGTAAACAGAAAATAAAATATCAACCCCTGGTGGGTTGGAATAAACATGTCAAAATTGTTCACTGCGAGGCTCGGATTGCGTTTCAAATGTGGCATCTTTATAATAACCCAACTGTGGGCTATATATATGATAAAATGTGTGACACGCGTAAATTGTTTAAATCTAAGTTAAAGTGGTGTCGTAATAACCAAACTCAAATAAGATTAAACATTTTAGCAGATAATCACAAGTCGAAACATTTTAGAAGTTTTTGGAAAAATACGAGTAAAATGAACCCCAAGCCTAGCCTCCCAGCGAGTGTGGCGGGTGAGTGCGATCCCTCTGCGATAGCTAACATGTTTGTGAGTCATTTTAAAGTTGATTCGCTTTTGGTACATACTGCGCCAGCGTCGTCGCCGGTGTTGGTCGCTAAATCCATGACCGTGTCCTCGGAACCTATAGTTAGATTCTCTGCCAAGGAGGTGGATAAAGTTATTAAAAGCATGGTAAGAGGTAAGTCTCCGGGACATGATCACCTTAGCGTTGAGCACTTGCGTTACGCTGGCGTACATTTGCCGAGGATACTAGGTATGTTTTACTCACTCTGTATAAGTCATTCCTTCTTACCGGATGATCTCATGAAAACGATTGTTGTTCCAATAATTAAGAATAGGACAGGAGATAGTGCCGATCCTTCCAACTATAGACCAATTTCCTTAGCCACAGTTACAGCTAAAGTGCTGGACTGTCTGCTTGATGCACATATGGCAAGTCGTATCAGCCTACACGATGCTCAATTTGGCTTCCGGCCGGGGCTATCTACAGAGACTGCTATACTGTGCTTAAAGCAGACCGTACAGTACTATGTCGATAGAGAGACGCCGGTTAATGCGTGCTTTCTCGATTTATCGAAAGCATTTGACTTTGTGTCTTATGAAATACTGTGGAAAAAACTACGTCAGGAAAGTAATGTGGACAATGCGGTGATTTCTGTACTTAGTTATTGGTACAACAATCAAATGAATTATGTCAGGTGGGCTGGGGAAGTATCCGACATGTATAGGTTGAGCTGCGGA
Source organism: Herminia tarsipennalis (assembly GCA_945859575.2). Classification (NCBI taxonomy): domain Eukaryota; kingdom Metazoa; phylum Arthropoda; class Insecta; order Lepidoptera; family Erebidae; genus Herminia; species Herminia tarsipennalis. Next base: position 8,792,915 of record OX243849.2, on the reverse strand, counting down.
GTGAGGCAGGGGGGGATCACTTCGCCTCGACTTTTCAACCTCTACATCAATCGGCTGATCGTCGAGCTCAGCAACACCAGGGTTGGTTGTCATATAGATGGTATTTGTATAAACAATATAAGCTATGCCGACGACATGGCGTTGCTGAGCCCGTCGATCAGGGCTCTCAAGCAGCTTCTGCAAATATGTGAAGGTTATGCCGAGGCTCATGGACTGAGGTATAATACCAAGAAAAGCGAGCTATTAGTTTTCAAGGCGGGCACCAAAAGTCACCGTAAAGTGCCACAAGTTAGGCTAGCTAATACGCCACTAAAGCGAGTGACAGAGGTTAAATATCTGGGTCACTGGGTCACGGATGACCTCAATGATAACATGGACATCGAAAGGGAGCGCAGGGCCCTGGCTGTTCGAAGCAATATGTTGATCCGTAGATTTGCCAAATGCACTAAGGAGGTGAAAACATCTCTTTTTAGAGCCTATTGCCAATGTTTTTATACATGCAGTCTATGGGTCAAATATACGCAGAAGACATACAGTGCCCTGCGGGTCCTATATAACAATTCGTTTAGAATGCTTATGGGGCTGCCACGCTTTTGTAGTGCTTCCGGCATGTTCGCCGCGGCAGAGGTTGATGGCTTTCATGCCATTATACGAAAACGCAGCGCCTCCATCATACGCAGACTGCGTGCTAGCTCCCACAGCATTCTAAGCACATTGTGTGACCGGTGGGAATTCCCTATGGTGAAGCATTGGATACGTTTGCACAAAGAGATACTTGTGCAAAGGTATCCCATGTTTCGTAGGTAGATTTTATATTAGGTTAACACTAACACTAGGTTAAGATTGTAAGACTAACACTAAAATATGGAAATTTTTATTCCGAAATAAATGTTTATTATTATTATTATTATTATTAAGGATTGGTTTTCCTAAAACACATTTCAGTGTTTTAGGAAAACCAATCCTTAAGGGAGTAAAATCATCCATGCAGGCGATGCCGGGCTAATGCTCGTACCTATTAGATTTGAATGTGGGTTTTGAAAAAGAACAATCCCACCAAAAACATTTTCATGTAAATTCACGCCAAGACGAGTGCCACTCTACCACTCTAAAAAAAGTTATAAGACCTTATGGAAAGCCAAGCTCCTAACTCTACACGCCATATACACGTAATATGTGTATATAGTCATAAGTTCTCTACAAACTCTACAACGTATCCGAAATTTGTTGTTTGGCTGTTTCGTTACTCAAGGACCTATTGGCACAAAATTAACGTCTACTTAGTGTCTACGTCACTCTTACGAAACGGCCAGTCCAAACATTTTGACTACGGTGTAGGGTTTCGGGTTGCGTTTCGTTACTAAAAATTTTAAACTAAATAGAAGATATTGCGACTTATAATAATACAGTAAACACTTAATTCTAATAATCACGATGATTTATAAATATATATTACTTATAAATGTGTAAGAATTTAAAACTTATTCAGTAAAAATATATCGTTAATTATTAAATTAAAATTATATTCTCATTGATTTAATTGTTTTTGACTTGCAGAGTATTAAACTATCTCATAAACTAATAACTGTGCCTTTGGGAATAATTCGAGTTAGTCTGTAAGGTAGGTACCTATATATTTCTATGGGCCATTGATGCCTGAAATAAATAGTATTATTATTATAACACTAAATAACTTTGTAATATCAGTTTTGGAAAATATTTAATAAATTAACCCTTAAACACCTACCACTTGTTTTTGGAGTTATGACCTTAACCACCTACAGACTATTTTACTGGAGTAAAATCATTGTTTATTGCGAGGTTTAGGCCCTCAAACATATTTGAAATTTAAAGCAGCAAAAAGATCGTGAATAACACAGATTACTTTGTGCTATGTAGCAAGATAGGTGAATAGGGACCTTGGTAGCCGCGGGGTGGAGTTTTATCTCATTATCTCATGTAAGTATGAAGATATGTAAACTCTAAAAGGTATGTTTGTCACTCAGGACTGGAACTATCGTTTACTCTCGACTTTATCTATAAATAGCGGATGCCTCGCGGTTTCACCCACGTTGTTCCCGTTCCCGTGGGAATACAGTAATAAAAAATAGCCTATGTCACCCGGAGTTAGTGTAGCTTCACAACTTTCAAAGAATTTTTCAAATCCGTTCAGTAGTTTCGGAGCCTATTCAATACAAACAAACAATCAAATCTTTCCTCTTTATAATATTGGTATAGATATGATACATAGATTAAACGTTATACTTAAGTACCTACTTGTCACTCAATCTTGTTTCCTTGTTATCTGATAAGGTCAGCTTAGATGCAACGTATATACTACAGCCAAAGAAAAGAAAAAAATGAAGCGCCGAAAACTCAAACTCGCTCAGTTTTGAGACCCCCGCCGCTGCGAACTCGTACTTACTTAGTAAGTACCAGATTTATAGGAGTGGGAGAGCGTGGAGAGCAATCATGTTTTGAAGGCGCAACGCTTCTTAACCAGCGGTGTACAGTTAATAGATATGCAATCCCCCCCCCCCTCCCTACTTCCATAGTTTTTATTTTACCTATTTAACATCACTCTCGGTATCCAATTTACCATACGTCACTGCACTAGGTCCCTACCTAATTATAATTATTATCTTCATGTCTTAGTCTAAGCTATAAAACACCGTTTCCTTCAGTGGAAGGTTGCTAATGTAGCTACTTGCTAAAACAATTTATTGATAGCCAAATTCGTTTTTAAAATTGCTTACGTTATTTTAAAACACAATTTCATTAATAGAAAAACTGGCTTTCTATTAAGGCGGCGTTCACACTTATCAAAAAAAAACCGGAGCATATCGGACCATGCTCAGGATAGGGGGACCTGAGCAGCCTTGAATAATTGCTTTAGCAGAAGAGTGTATGTTCATGGCACTTACGCCCTTTGGTTGAGTTTAAAATATTTATTAGGTGCTACCTTTGAGATTTTTTTCATTTTTGTTAGTCACACGGTTCGCAAGTAAACCCCCATTACTTTTGAACCGTGTGACCAAAAAAATTATGGACACAATTTATGCAACTTTTGGAGCGATTATTTCCAAAAATTATACATAATCAAAAAAGTTTATTAGAAACCTTAAAATGTTTTTGAAAGACCTGTCGAAAGATGTGCCACACGTTGATGCATGCTGAAAAAAAAATGCTTCTGTTACATATATGGAGTGTGTAGTGATAATTCTTACGTGATAATTCTTACCTCTTATGTATATATCCTTGTAGTGTTATTCCATTAGTTATATATTTCGCCATTTTAACATTATTATCTCTTCTTTAATATCTCTTTAATAATTAGGTATTGTAAACAATTATTTTTGATAAATCAAATCTGTCATGTGGACAAATATTTTTATGGTTTCTATGACAACAGATAAGCATAGAGTTCTTTGTATAGTATGTACCATAATTCGAAACTGGCTGTGTGTAATTTGGTTAGGTAAATCCTAAATTTGAATTAGGATACGCTTTAAAATTTTGAATGCTTCTAGAGAGATTTCTTTATGAGGAAAAATTTGAAGAAAGGGGAGAGAATAAACAGCTCTCCAAGAGGAAAGTCAGAGAAAGGACAACTCTCCAAAAGTGAACATTGGGCAACAGTTCTCCGAAATTGAACAGAGAAGCGCATCGAACGGCGAACCTGTCGCCGTCATATCTCTCTACCGATCCTCATCTCTACCTACCGGCGCCGCACCTCTACCTACCGGCGCCGCATCTCTGCCTGCCGACGCCGCATCTATACCTACCGACTCCGCATCTGACTCCTAGGTTTATTTTTAGTTTTAAGTACTTTTAAGTTCTTGTAAATATAGTCATCTAATCAACCTACGCTTTCATTTCACTACAAGATATAAATAAAAATAAAAATAATTATTTTTATCATTTAACTATCACACTAAGTAGCAGCTACTACAACCTTTCCCATAAATTTCATAAATATTTATTGAGTTGTCTTTGAGTAAAATGCCTGTGACATACGGACGGACAGACAAACGGACTTGGTATTATAAGGTTTCCGTTTTTGCCATTTTGGCTACGGAACCCTTAAAAGCAAAAGATAATAAGAACAACAAAAAACAAATTAACATTTTGAAGTTGGTGGCAAATAAAACATAAAAACTTTTATTTTACGGCACTAACATCAAAATGTCAATTCATTTTTGTTGTTGTATATTAGTTTAACAAATTTTAAGCGCACTGTCAACTTGGTGAAAATTCAAAATAGTCAAGTCGAGTCCATAGCTTCTATCTTCAATGGCTTTTATTCGCTTTCGTTAATTTGGTCTGAATACTGCTTTACGTGACGCTTATCAAGCAACACAAGATTCTTTTAAGCAGTCACTTCGTTAACATTATGATAAAATGTAACACCTTATCTATCTATTCCTTAGCAGGTGCAATCTGAATTATATTAGTTACAAAGATGTTTTATTATCGCTTAGTCGTACTCAGGTGAGTTCCTCAATTCTTATCAATGATAACTATCACATTAATTGTCATACTGATTAGTTTTAATTCTACACACTACTCAACATAGCAGATCTACTCACATAAATGTAAAATACACTCGATTTTTTTCCTTTACGACCGTCTGCTCCCCTGAGCTGCTCCCCCAGGGGAGACGATGGGATTTTTTTGTAATTGTGGATTTCTGTTGGGAAATTTTGTAAGGAAACCGGCATATTATGATGGTCAGTAACCTCGCGTAGTGGATTATGTCCTCAAGAAGAACGTACCTAAAAAGAAATTGAAAACGGGGACCCAGATCAAAAAAATGTGTTTGCTCCCCCCCCACCACCACCACCACCAAAAGTTGGATATAATTTATTTTCAAAAATCACACTAATATTATAAAGGCGAAAGTTTGTGAGTATGTGAGTGTGTATGTTTGTTACTTCTTCACGTTTAAACGGCTGGAGCGATTTTAATAAAATTTAGTATGGAGTTAGCTGACACCCTGGATTAACACATAGGCTTAAAAAACGGCGGGTAACATCGCGGGGCACAGCTAGTAATAAATATGTTTCGATATTATGACTTTACCAATATGTATTATTAATATATTATTATCAATCAAGCCGTTTAGGGTCTAGACCCAAAACGGCTAGATGGATTTTAGTTTGAGAGGTGCCATTAGATTCGTCTTAGTTGTAAGAGGATTTGCATCACACCATATCCCCGCCGTCGCGCGTTGTACTTGCGGTATCGGATGTAATGATTACCATAATTTTATTTACCGGCGCGTACTTTGGTAGAAGCCTATGTCTAGCAGTGGACCAAAAAAGGCTGATGATTAATTAATTACAAATACAATAATTGCATTTTGAAAGATAGAAAAATTTGAATCCAGACTCAGGAATCGAACCCGAGACTTCCGTAGCCAAACCGGGGCCAGAAGCGAACCACCTATCTGGACTGTGTTACTAGATATCAAATTCTTCCATCTCTTAATGCTTACGGGTTAGTCTGGATTCAAATTTTTCTATCTTTCAAAATGCAATTATTGTATTTGTAAAGTCTTTGGCAAGAAATGCCTATAAAAATTACGATTAATTAATTGTTGTGTACCTACCCATTAAAGATTATTTCGTTTCAGTGCATTACTAAGCGCGGCATGGTGCGTAGAAGACTGGACTTTCCCTCCAGGGTTTAAGTTTGGAGCAGCTAGCGCTTCCTATCAGGTGGAAGGTGCTTGGAATGTCTCTGGTAATTTTACATTTTGGTACTCACTGCCTTTTGTAATACTTAAGATCGCATCTGAAATGAAGTCCACGCACCCGATGTATAATTTCCTTAATTACCTTGAAGTCAAAATATTTGACATGGATTTACTAAGTAGGTTACCACAGTAAAAATATGTATCTTTACTGTGGTATCAGGTATATCCTGGGTCTTAGCTAAGAGGGGCATTGTCGGGCAATGCCCTAGTTTAAATCTATACTAATATTATAAAACTGAAGAGAGTTTGTTGGTTTGAACTCGATAAAATCTTTTACTGTGATCGAGTAAATAATATTACGCTATATAATATTACGCTACAATAATATTACGCTACAACCAATAGGATGCGGGTCAACTAGTTACTTATAAAATCACATATAACGCGAGTTAATTTGCAAAGAAAGCTAGTATTGTACCTATAAGCGATTATTATAACTATTGCGACTATGCATAATGCCTAAATGATAATGTATTTGGTTCTACTGAATGTTGTTTAAATTCCTTAACGATTAAATGTATTATGACTGATCAATTAAGGCATCTAGTGATCATTATAATATATTGTTAAAAAACTTTCCATTCTACAGTGTACAATGTTCAGAGACTTGCAAAACAGCATGCTAAGTAAAATTACATGTCATTAAGAAAATGTATAATAATCTATTATATAAAATTCTCGTGTCACAGTTTTCGTTGCCATACTCCTCCGAAACGGCTTAACCGATTTTGATGAATTTTTTTGTGCTTATCCGGTATCTATGAGAATCGGCCAACATCTATTTTTCATACCCCTAAGAATTTGTTTGTTTGAATGCGATAATCTCAGGAACTACTGGGCTGCACTGAAAAAATATTTTATTGTTGGATAGCCCATTTATCGAGGAAGGCTATAGGTTATAATATAATGCTACGACCAATAGAAGCGGAGCAGCAATGAAAAATGTTGTAAAAAAAGAAAAAAAAAAAAGAAAAAAGGGAAAATTTACGCAGACGAAGTTGCGCGGGTCAGCTTATCCGGTATCTATGAGAATCGGCCAACATCTATTTTTCATACCCCTAAGAGTTTGTTTGTTTGTTTGAATGCGATAATCTCAGGAACTACTGGGCTGCACTGAAAAAATATTTTATTGTTGGATAGCCCATTTATCGAGGAAGGCTATAGGTTATAATATAATGCTACGACCAATAGGAGCGGAGCAGCAATGAAAAATGTTGTAAAAAAGAAAAAAGAAAAAAAAAAAAAAAAAAAAAGGGAAAATTTACGCATATGAAGTAACGCGGGTCAGCTAGTAATAATATATGTTTATTTTTCTCTTCACAAAGGGTTACAAAATATTAATACAGAGACTATGTTAAGACGATCCTTTGTGAGAGACTGGAGTATGGTGGCGAAGTAGGCCGGGTCGTATTCTTCCGAAGACACACAACTTGTCGTGTATCGGATCCGAATCGAATTCTGAGCCTCTGTTCATACTTGTCGTGTGTCGGCGCCTCAGTTCACTCACTTTTGTCGTGTGTAAGAGCCGATTTAAGCTAGAGCCAATGAATGACACGATTATTAAAGATCATTACACGGATTTAAACGTTTCTTTGCAGACGGACAAAAATGATTATGATTAGGCGCAAGACCGACTCGTCGATCCTGTGCCTATTCCCTCTTTTTTTCCGTCGTTACGCTTCGTCATAGTCCGTGAAGACGGAAACCCATTAGAATTTACACGTCCGTAGAGAGATTAGGCGAAAGATCGTCGAATTGGTCCTGCACCAAGTCACAGTACTGCGAGCACGAAACATTTGTCACTTTCCTATCGTTTCCGTATTCGAATAGAAACGGTAAGATTTTGTATGGAAACTTGATCAGCGCCGCGGTGTGCGTCAAGGGAACTAAAATTCGGCAGCATGAACCCCGTAGTTTCGTCATCGAGTAGTAATAGTATCGTAATAGAACAGTTACCATACAAATGTATATAAAACGGCAGCATGAACATTTTTTGACATAAGGTATCGTGAACTTACGACACGTTGCCATGGAAACGCACGTTAGCGTCTCTCTGTAATTTTTAAGGTGAGAGTACAATTGTGAGGTGTATTATTTACTAAAAATGAATTAAAAATGTCCTCAGGACCCCATAAAATGTTTTCTGTGGTTTTCAAGGAAGCGAAAGACGAAAATCAAGGTTCGTAAAGTTTACGTTACAAACTTCTAGTGCCAGAAGGAGGTTTACGTTTTTTTTTAATTTAGACTTTACATCCTTAAACCATTCTCACAGGAGTTTTATATCCCAATTGACATTTAAATTAGGATGCAGACTAACCAATGAATGTCTTAGAACTTCGCTTTAAAGTTAACTCAAAAATGAGTAAAATTATTAGTTTAGAGCACATTAATGCCGAATATCCGCGGCGCGCGCGGACGTCGTTTGCCAGCGGCGCGGATTTCGTGGACCGCAAACATTCGCGACCGCCGCGGAAATAAAACGCGTCGTGAAGTAACTTAACAACATTTTCACGGATTACGTGATCGTATGAGCGCACCGTGAGTTCTTAGCCTAACTCACGTAATCGTATCGAGTCAACTATACGAATACGGATACGAGAGTTGGTCGGCAGCACGAACACTTGAAACATACGAGACTACACGATAACGCAAGTTTTTTATTTTTTAATTATATAATGCCTAGTTTATAATATAAATTGAACGAATGTAAATGAATGACACGTTCAAAAATCGCTATCGTCCCATTTATTAAATCATTTATCTTGCTAGAAATATACACTATAATACACTATATATAATGTACATTAAAATATTACACTGAAATTACAATTTTGGAATTATATAATATAAACAAAATAAAAAAATCCAACTGTTATGATTTCTGAACATGGACCTTTTGTTGTTGACAATCCGCGTCAGAGTGACATAACGCGCAACGCTTTAATTTACTAATTTTATAATTTTATTTTAGGTGTTAGTTGCTCAAACCAAAATGAAATTCTAAAATATTTATGCTAGTAGGAAGAAAATGCGATGCGTGTAATATCGTCATCTTAACATCGTCGACATAACTGACGTGATTCTTCATTTACATTAAGACAAGTTCATTATATTTAATAATACAGTTGGAGAAAAGATAAAGGCAACAAATACAAACATACTACAAAACTGCACTTTATTGATTGAATAGGTTCTAGGTACAGACAAGACTACAAGCAAGATTCTCAGTGCGTAGTATTTAATCGGCTAAAGGTAGCCTTCCCGAGAAGCGAGGTGTAGTTGGTGTATCGTCTTCCCTCAGCAGCCAATGCTGCTGGATAGGTTGTCATTAACCAGGATCTTTGTGGATAACGTCAAACTATCTGCAATCATATTAAATCACATTATTTTTACAATACTCATTGTTTTATCAAAATAAAGAACTTATTTTTGTAAATATGTTTTTTTTCTTATCATTCTTTTGTGTAAAATTATTTTCACTTATATATAAATAGCATGTAGGTAGCTTTGTTTAGAAAGGGGCATTAATAAATGTGCTATGTATGTAATGTGCTCATTGTCGGTTTGTTAAATGTCTCAGCAACTTCTTCCTCCACATTTTTACGGACTTTTGTTTGGTCTGAATGTTTATCCATGCCAACCACGCTTTGTTAAGAAGTGGTAGCGTTATATTATGCCGAAAGCACAAAGAATCTGTAATTTAAACGCAGTTTTAAAACTCATATGTAGACAAAAATGTCCTGTATAATAATCAAGAATGTATCTATACTCTATATTTAGTGTCTTCTAAGCTAATTCTTTTACTCGTTTTTGAGTTCATTTTAAAGCGAAGTGTACAGACTTTCATTGGTTGGTCTATATCTTATTTTGAATATCAAATGATAATTCCAAAAAAACTTTGTTGTTCCAAGCGCTTAATAAAACTCTAGTGAGTATGATTTACTTATTGATGATTCTCGTCTTCCTCTTCTTTGCATCCTAAATAAAAAAAATATATTTTATAGGGTCTTATGGACGTTTTTACTTAACATTAAGTAAATTACACCTTACAATAATACTCTCACCAAAGAGAATAAAAACTTTCCGTAGTATGTTTTTAAACTCTTTGATATAAACTCACCATAAATGATAGTGAGAACCAAAGAGAATATAAAACTGAGAACGCTTACGTACGTCACCATGGCAACGTGTCGTAAGTTCACGATGTTCACCATAGAGACTATCTCCTCCATGATGTTCTCGTTTTTGTTAATCTGGGTTAATATCTCTATGGTGTGTGCTGTCTACTAAGTAGCGGCTACTACAGGGCACCTTTTTACCAAACTTCATCAATATTCATCGAGTAGTCTTTGAGTAAAATGCCTGTAACATACGGATGGACAAATAGACAGATAGACGGACATGACGAACCTTATGGGTTCCGTTTATGCCACTTTGAACGTCCGTTTATGCTACGGAACCCTAAAACAAGTATGCGATCGCCATCCAATTTCTAATCCAAGTCCAATGTCTTCTTCTAGTTGTTTCCTCTAGCAATAGTAACAAGTAATCGACCAGTTAAATAACAATTTTCGAACTGCTTTTTGACCCGGTTATGTGTTTAACGTATAACCTTCCAATGTTCCTATGTCCCCTCATAGTCTCATAACGGCTCAACCGATTTTTTGATACGTCATTAGATTCACCTCGATGACGCGAGTATCACTGGGTACATAAAATTCTTTAAAAAATCTTTGTGGCGTATTTTATGAGCTTTAATGTGCGGTCTGAGAAAAAATATATTTAGAGACCCTCGAGTGGAGTATCATATTAAAGGCGAGTTCGAAAATATGATCCATTAGTTTGAAAAAAGTTTGAGTGACAATTTATTGAAACAAAGTTGTAATGAAACAAATTTAATAAAACTTATTAAATAGCTCTTTAATTATCTTACAATGACTAAAAAGTACTAAATTAAAAAAAAATATACTAAAAAAAACGGGTTGCACTCCGGGAGTGCCGGCAGAAGTAAAAACTTGAACATTAACGTGGTGCATTTTTGAATATTTTGGAATTTTTGGGAATGTTTTCATTATTTTGAAACCAAAAAGCCAAATATGAAATTTCACATGTCTAACTTTAAAACTGATGCAGTTTTATACAAACTTACAACCACCATTTTACCCCCTTATAGGATGAATTTCCAAAAAAACCCTTTTTATCGTATATCTACATTATATAAGAAACTAGCTTCCACCTGCAGTTTCACCCGCATTAAATTTGGATTGCCATTTCACCCCTTTAAAGATTTGCTTGAGGCTCAGTAGTGGATGGTGTTGTATCCATGAACCACTTGAGAACAATTTAACAAAATTTGATAAAAATTGGTATCAGAGAAAACAGTGTTTGTATGTATGTAATGGGTAATACTTTTTTTTTATTATTAACGTTAAAAGTATAACGTAGGCATATACCACGCTATGATTGGTACGTGTGAAACAGGAATAATAAAAGAACGCTCGGTGGCTACGATACGATACTGTGGCTAAAAAATAAAACATAGGCATATAATAATATATGTAGGTATTTGTGTGGCGGCATATTCAGACATATTCCTCCCCCGCCCTCCCCTCGGTGGTTAATGTGCCCGAGTTGAATATAATGCCCCCCGCCCCCTCTAGTCATGCGAGCAACTCACACTTGGCCCGTTGAGTCAATAGTTGTCCCCCCTGAATAAAGTTCTGGATCCGCGCCTGATTTTGTTGCGTAATATTTTAAAACTATGATATCTGCTAAGATATTGATTGAAATTAAATGAAGTAAGAGCAATTTTGTTCAAAATTAAATATTTGTGATGAATAACGTATTTATTTGGATAAGTGTTAACACCATGTTTATTAAAATACTTTCGCTAATAAATGCATTATTTAGAACAGATTTGATTATCATAAAAAAGGTAATAGTGGGTTAACAACGACCAAAGATAGACATTTGCTTTTGCGTGTCTTTTTTTTAGATTTTTTTAAGAGGAACCATTCCTTCATACATTGTTGTTGTGTAACTTTGACCGTTTACGTCTTAATTGATCATAGTGTAATGTTATATAGCCTATAACCTTTCTCGATAAATGGGCTATCCAACACAAAACATTTTCAATTCGAACCAGTAGTTCTTGAGATCACGTTAAAACAAAAAGACAAACAAATTCTTCAGCCTTATAATATAAGTATAGATACGTCTTCTAAATTTCACGTTTCAACTAGTCAATCAGTCAGTCAGTCAGAACTTTGAATTTTTTAATAGACTATCATTCCATCTCTAACATTCACTTCTTTTCATTCAAAAATTTTTCCAACACTTTTAACGCCGTTTTCATAATCTCCATCCACTGAGCTTGCAGCTGCAATTCGGTATCCCGCTGACGAAGCTCAATATCTCTCTGCCGGATCCTCTCTCTTTCTAATTCCAGATACATTCTTTCTCTATCCCTTGCATCCTCTCTTGCATTCGTCTCACATTCAAGAAAATAATCGGAAATGTTCGCCTTGCGCTTTCTGTTTTCATTTTTTTTTTGTGGTGGCAATGGTGGAGGTTGTGGAGATGGTAAAAATGTTTGAGATGGTAGGGATGGATGCGATAGTATGATTGATGGAGATGGCGGAGTTGCTTGAATTGTAGGGAATATAAGTGAAGTGACGGATCCCGAAGATGCGGTGGGTGCTGGTAAAACTCGGGGTATAGGTGATGGCACATGTCCTTCGTCCCTACTGTGGCTAGGCATATTCCAGCCTTCATCACCTGTAGGCATACGATAAAAAAGTCACGTTTACTCTTATTACAAGTAATACTATTTATTTTATTTTATTCATAGGTACAGACACAGACTACAAGTATATTTACCTACACAATAATAATATATTAACTGCAAACTATGTGTTGTAGTAATTTAATATTGTAATATTAAATTACTACAACGCATAAGTTTATTTTAAACTGCCTCTCTTTATAACCATAGTTTGTAGCGAGTAATCTAGATAGTTACCTTTTGGGTTTGTCGGTTTTGCTGGATTTTTGGTTTCACTCTGTAATATATTTTTATTATATTATGTGACATCCACCTACCACATTACTAAAATTGGTAATAAGATTGTCTTATTACCAATTTTAGTAACATATTATTAAAAACAACACATTAGATTATTATATATTAGATATAAGTTTACAAACCACGTCAACGCCAACTTCAGGTATGGCCATACCTACAGCTGCCTGGACCCCGATAATCGCTAAAACGCGTTGTTCGAGGTCCGTCAGGTATATATTTTGGGCTGGTCCACCACCTGTACCCTGGACTCCTCGGTTGTTTTTGGCCCATTTTCTTTTTGAGTTGTTTTTTAAATCGCTCCAAACCTTAAGCAAAGAAAATAAAATAATTGCGGTTACAACGCTTAAAAATGGTGAATAAAGAAGTATGGAAAGCTTATAAATTACGAGTAGGTATGTACCAACTGAAACTTACTTTCCGCCACTTTTCTTCGGTGCGAGTCTCGCCTATCCCTTGACTGTTTAACAACTCCGCCAGCTCTTGCCATTTCTTATTTGTCCACTGCCGTCCGTTGGGCATATATTGGGGCTTTGATAAATCTCCATGTCTTAAAATAATAATGATTATGTTTATAGGCTCGGCATTTTGTACCTTTATAAAACGAAATAACGGAAACGAAAAATACTTACTTCTCCATAAACTCTACCAAAATCGTGAATTGTGTGATAGTGGTTGGTGACATTTTTAGTTTTATTTTATTAATTTGTAACAAATTATAGAATAATAATGTGTATTTAAAGCCTGCGCGTTAAGTTGTACTGACATGGGTTGTCAAGGTCAAAGACAAAAACGACCACGTTTAGAAATTATAAATCTTGGTACATTTTTTCTGTTTACAATATATAATTACAAAATATCCATTTCAAGTTAATTATCAATGTACTTTACATATGATACAATTTGTTTAATGTATTTTTATTTTTCAAGACTTTTAAGCAAGATAAATTACTAATTAAATAGAACTATAGCAATTTTTGAACGTGTCATTCATTTACATTCGTTCAATTCATATAATGTATACTGGGCTTTACTCACGTTATCGTATAGTCTCCACGAGAGTAACTTAAAGCGTTCGTGCTGCCGACCAAAGTATAGTATCCGTATTCGTATAGTTAGCTCGATACGAATACGTGACGTAGGTATCGAATGTTCATGCTCGCAGTACTATTCTATAGGATGAAAATTAGTATTGAGTAAAAACTCCTAGTCGCGACAAGAGCTTATTTACCTTATTCCTTTATATAATTATGTAACAATCTAGTTGTAGTAATAGAGCGTAATCGTTTACTTAATGCCAAGGTTAGTAGGTACTGATAATTGTGAGCTCCTAATGCAAGAGTTTTTTTTTTTAACAAAAGGAAAGTGTATTCCTCAATTATATGTAATATGTTGTGTGGCCTTTACTCGATTTGCTCTAATTTTGAGGATTTGTATATATATATTTTATCAACAGATAAGGGGGTAAACATCTGGGACAAATTTTCGCATGAAAACCCACAGTTTATATATGGTGGCGTCAATGGTGATGTCGCCTGCGACTCCTATAACCAGTGGGAGCGGGACATCGAGATCGCTAAGGAGCTAGGATTACATTTTTACAGGTTTGTCTCAAATAACAAGATAAATTATAAAGAGGAATCCCGACTGCTTAAATTTAATTACAAGAAAAATTATATAGCCACATAGGTTATATAATTTTCGCTCCCACATTTAAACGGATCCAATAACACATGATGAAATCCTTCAAGCTATGTCAATTGTAGAGTGTGCCAAAGAAATGGACTTACATGAACAAACGCTCGAAAAACATTACCTTTCGAGACGTTCTTTATTTCGAAATAGCTTACATAAAGCTAGGTCGTGCCCTGGCGGCCCGTCGCTGGTTCTTGAGAATGAAGTCCACCAATCGCTATTCAAAATTTCAAAAACTGTGAAAAACTCGCACCGTAATAAGGGCACATCTATATATACAAGCTCCCTGTGTGAGGGCCTTCAGGCTAAAGAACGCTTATAAAGTGCTAAAATCCTCGTGCAAAGCCCGCTTATGACGTCATTCACGGCAAAACTTAATTAACTGCTGAATCTATGGCAGATTTTCACTCTCCTGGTCACGGCTACTTCCCTCGGGTTTCTCAAACTACGTCAGCGAGGATGGCAAGGAGTACTACAACAAACTGATCAACGGTCTGCTTGCAGAAGGCATCGAACCCCTCGTCACTATATATCATTGGGACTTGCCACAACCTCTACAAGATCTGGGTAAGTAGGTAAATGGTGGCTATTAAGGAGGCTTTTCCACCAGAGATGTGCTATGCTCTCGTAGTGGCTATGAATGCGTTTGACATTCACCAATCATATTCATTCATCCATATAACTTAGCACTGGTGGAAACGGGTTCAACTAAACTATGTTTTTTTATATGGATGGATGCGTGCTACAGTAGGCGTGCATAGCTACCTTGCAGCGGCGCATTTTCATAGCACATCTTACTCGCCCCTCAACATAGCTTAGCATCAGTGGAAACGGTCACATAGTAACGTAACTTTGCTTTCACATTCTCACAGCATGGTAGAAAAGGACCCTAATGTTATAAGCACGATGCTGGCATATTTTTGACTGGCCCTATCATACTGGTGTATATCTATATTTTTGGCGGTACCCACGTAAATACAGATTGCGAATTTAGAAACTGATGTTCTCACATGTGTTAAACATTCAACAAGGTCCTAACATAAACTGTTGAGCAGCGGCCGGCCAGGCACGATCACCACGCCTTGTCTGAGTATCTTTCCTTTGTGTTGAAGGGACGTAACACCTTATCCTCCACATATGCCTCATACTCATATACACTTATAAGTATATACTTGATTATTATAAAACGCTTCATTTTCATTTTAAGCCAATCCAAAAAAAAGCCAACGAATGTCTTCAATTTCAGGTGGATGGGTCAATCCTTTGATTGTCGACTGGTTTGGCGACTACGCCAGAGTAGCTTACTCCCTTTACGCAGATCGCGTGAAGATATGGCTAACTATTAACGAGCCTATTGTAATCTGCGATGCGGCTTACAACGCAGGAGGCTTAGCACCAGGCGTGGCGAGCCCTGACTATGGAACCTACATCTGCAACAAGAATGTGCTCCTCGCTCATGCTAGGGGTTACAGAATTTATGATGAAGAATTCAGAGCTAAGTATCATGGTAAGTAGAAGTTTAACTTGTACAATACCATGGCAATGACTTTTCTTTACCACCTCCGCCCACTCCTGTATTTTATTAAAAGTCAGAGAAGAGTGTCAGTCTTCTGTGAATTTGGATATCCATTGAAGAAATCAGTGCTTTTAGTAGTCGAACTAAAACCAAGTATCTATTCATCAGGGAGTTGTAATTGAGTACATACAGTGACGAGAGTATCTGGTGGGTAGGTACGCGTGAAACAGCCGTATAGTAACAAAATGAGTATGTGTACCTACTTATACTGTTACTAGGTACACTCGCGGAGACGGGGGGAAGACTAAGGGACTTATCCTGGGTCTTGGTCATGAACTATCTGCAAAGTGTCCAAGTTCTTCCATGGAAATATTATGATAAAACCAACCCTCTTTGAAAACAAACCCCATTGCATCCAACCAAAGTTCCTCAGCGGGATCAAAAAAATAAACTGTAACTGAGTAGGTTGATATCGGTGTTTCGCTATCATCGGCTCGTTTCACTCTTAGCAACAAACTTGCAACGGTCACAGTTACAGCTCGCTAATGGGTACCTAACTTAAACTGATCTGACCCTTTTGATATGTTATAATATATTTTCCAGGTGAAGTATCATTAGCGAACCAACTGGTATGGTACGAACCCTTCACGGAAAATGACGTGGCATTGGCTGAACTGGCTATAGAGAACTGCGTAAGACATTTCTTTTTGTATAAAAATTAATACTCTTTAAAATATTACAGTCTAACATTGAATCTAATAAGTAATTATAAGTTGACATTAACTGCTATGATACTTACCTAATATATGAGACTATCCATTGATTGTTCTTAGTGTCCGATATAGTGTTCTTGTGTTTTAAGTGTAAAGTTTACTTAATATTTAAATTGTGATGAAGTCTTTTGTCATGAGCTCCTGCGAATTTTAGAATCATTTGGTGTACGAATTCCACTTGTAGGTCCCAGTGGACATCGTCATGGCGGATATACATACCAAGGTGCACTAACAATGTCTCTTAGCACTTTGTTTTGGAAGTGTTGAATTATATTTCTGTTGTTCTGTTTGATGCAGACCCAATGCTGCACTCTTTCACTCTCACATCCATATGAGGCATTATAAGGATTATAGGAGGACATTATAAGGACTTGTTTATATACTAAAAGTTTGTTAGGTATTGACAAATTAGATCTAATAGGTATATTACAATAAATAAGGTCTTTCAAATTAGCCTTCTTCCACAGACACAGAGACTAGACTGAGCGTTTCTGCTCAATCTAGTCTCTGTGTCTATGATGGTGAAACCTTGAACCTTTCAGGCAGGCCGATACTCGCATCCAGTTTATTCCAAAGAAGGAGGTTGGCCTCCAGGCATTGAGGAAGTTATAGCAGCAAATAGCAAGAGAAAAGGATACCCGAAGTCTACCTTTCCTGCTTTTACTCAAGAGGAAATTGATTATATTCGAGGTACCTACAGCTGAATTTCCTTTTAAATCTAAACATTAATTATAGCGGAGGGTTCTAAACTTTTAGGATAACAGAACACCCTCCAAATACTTTTATTTTGTGGAACCCCATACGGCCATACCAAATTTGCAAGAAAAGGAATGCATTTCACTTGACGACATCCATGTGGTGCATCAAAGACACTGTAATTTAATTCTTGCTAACTACTTACATAACAGTAATGAGTTCTTCGTATGTCAGTTTCGCTCATAGACGCAAGCGGGATATCGCAGAGATGATTGATCTGAGTCAGGTGCTCTCTTGATTTGACGTGTTTCAATTCTGTCAAACCAGGCGCAGATTCAAGGGGGGGCAATAGGGGGCAATTGCCCCCTCCCAAAAGTCATGAAGTTTCAAGTCTTGGCCATATATTCGATATTCGGTCCGCGTTGATACTTTGATAGGTATCAAACTACAAACACTAACAAAGACTCATGAATATTGATTCGGGCTTCAGGGTCGATCAAATACACCCCCTCCTCCCATCGCGCGTGCGACTCACACTAGACGAGTGTTACATCATACGTCAAATGCATGCTCCTGTGCACCTCCACCCCCGAAACCCCCCGAACACAGATAACCTTCATAAATACCTCGTTCAAACAAAACACACAGAGCACAGAGCCATCACTCATGGAAACGGGATCTCGGAACAAAATACTCATGACCGTGTACCTACGATGTCTATACAATGTGCGTTGCTCGAGCGGACGTTGTATCAATATACTTTCAGTATTTTATTCTAGCTAGCTAGGACCTTGTTTACGCCTGACCAATTTGAGTGCAGAAACTAAAAAATACGTTTTTATTTTCAGGAACATATGACTTCTACGCAATGAACCATTACACGACTCGCGTCATCCGCCCGGCGAGAGAAGGAGAAGAAATGAGACCTTGGCCTCTTGGTGACGCTCCCGATCTGGATGCCATTGCAATTCCTCGCCCCGAGTGGCCAGCCACAGCTTCATCTTGGTTCGCTGTAAGTTTGTACAAAAAATCGACTTCTAAATCCAAACCAATGTTGTAAATGTGAATGTCCTCATACGCACGTGCGATTTTTTTACGCGCGTTTATAATCCTTCGACCCGGCCTCTGATCTATTCTGATCTACACCCGACGTTGAAAATACAAGTCTTTCAAATTTTCAACAATTGTTTAGTGGCGGATCCAGAGGGGGCAGGGTTGTCATGTCAAGGAAAAGAAGGCTCTTTTTTTAAAGTTCCTAAGTCATATTGGTTCAGAAATACAGTTGGCGGCAGCTGTTTCCATAAGGTGGTTCTACGTGGCTGAAAATAGTGCTTGAAACGCATTGTAGTGGATTGCCAAGTGTCGAGATGGTGAGGGTGATATTTGGATGTTTGTCGCGTTGTATGGTGCCGAATCTCAGCTGGTGGAATTAGTCCGAACAATTACTCAGAACACACCCATAGAAGCCTATCGAAGAGTGATTGGTCGCCGTCAATATGACATGCTTTACATTGAATGCGGTCAAGAGGAAGTAATTGGTATTGAGGTACATCCGATCATAGCTGAGAACATTTTTATAAATGCGACCTAACTTGTGCATTAAATAGTTGTAGGCGGTGGGCTGAAGTGAAATACTCCTTCGCTCTACTGAACACCTAGCTTTCACGTCTCAGTTAGTGTACCTAAATATATTTTGACGTATGGCAATTTTTTTTTTATTTGAATTATTACTGTACCCATGGGCGAACCTAGGGGTGTTGGTCCCGGCCCCCCTCCCCGAACAGTAATCCTGGGTACCTACGCTTATAAAATCAAAATCGAGCCTGGCCGGACTAGGTCATGACTGTGTGACCCTGACATGAAAGCTGGGTCCACCCCTGAAGTTGTTTAAGTCCCGGGAAAGAACATAGGATAGTGGGCAAAGCCGCGGGTAAATGCTTGTAAATATGTTTTTTCAGGAATATCCGCCGGGCATTCGTCGTCAACTCGTCTGGTTGAAGAACCGCTATGGTAACCTAAGGTTCATGATAACGGAGAATGGCTACTCCTCGTATGGTGGCTTAAACGATCAAAACAGAGTCAATTATTACGATAATTATTTGAAACAGGTACCTATCTATTACTTATCACTTTGGCTGCTATTGTATTACCACAAAATATCGGTAGTAGAGAAAGTAACCTTCATGCACCGCGTGTATTGCAATAGCAACGCATAGACGTGACACGGATTCTGAGTGTACTTTGTGTCCGTGATACGTATAGCGTATGTTTGTAAAGCCCCCTTCGGGCCACGACACATGGCTCGTGTGCGTTTGAAGCGGCGGTAGCCTAATGGCTAAGGCATCGGTCTCGCAATCGTGAGGTCGTGGGTTCGAATCCTGGCCATTATACTACCGACGTGAACCCATTCCTAACACAAGCCATAGAGCTTAGCTGGAGGGGTTAACAGGATTGCTAGTAGTGTGGGACCACAAATCCCACATTGCTAGATATCTTTTAAAAAACTAAAAACAAAAAAAATTGTCTTTTATTAAATAAAAGACAATTTTTTTTTGTTTTTAGTTAAGGATACCGATTTTTATGAAATTTGGAATGGAGACAGTTTTTTGTAATATCTTTTATATCAACGATAACCGTCACACGGGCCAAAGCTTATTTTCATACAAAGTTTAGTAGAGAAAACTAATACATTTTGGATGATACTCGGTGTATTACTACTGTGACATTTTTAGGTTTTGCTGGCAATAAAAGAAGATGGCGTCAACTTAACGCACTATACAGCCTGGACATTGCTTGACAATTTTGAATGGATGGATGGATACAGGTAAATAGGTTCAATCATTAATATTTAATTAATTTAAAAACAGGGAAGACTTAAAATGTTGATAAACTTTCGCGATTTGTACACATTATTAAAATATATATATTACGGGGCTCCAGCTTTTCTACCGTATGTGAAAGGAGTGACGGACAAAGTTGGAACAGTACTGCAGAAATACTCCATTAAGACTGTATATAGTCCGCACTCCAAGGTAGCTAAGCACCTACGTACTCCTAAGGATGTAATTCCTCTACAGACACCTGGCGTCTACAAAGTGGATTGCAGCTGTGGCAGTTCCTACATCGGACAAACCAAGCGAACCATAGCGGAAAGGGTTAAGGAACATATCGCGGCTGTGAAAAACCGACAGACAAACAAGTCAGCAATAGCGGAACACTTGCTGGATGCGGGAACCAATCACTGGATTGAACTACACAAACCACAGGTCCTCTCCACCGACCGTCACTATTACTCCAGGATGGCGAGGGAAGCGGTTGAAATCAAAAAACATGTCAATTTCAACCGAGAAGACGGATACCGTTTGTCAACATCGTGGAATCCCGTAATCGGCAAGTGTATACACCGCCGAACAAACATTACACGCCAGTGTGCAGATGTCCTTAGTGTTGTGTGTCGAAGTACCGACGGTTCCGTAATAGTGAGTGATAAAAATCAAGCGAGGGTAGTTTCCGAAACCCGCGCTTCACGGAGGCAACGCTGAGCTCAACTAGTCTTCCCGTGACCACGGCCGTTGCAATACGGTCGAAACGTCGGGCAATAAACAGGGAAGACTTGTCATTTAGACTTAGATAAAAAAGTCATAATAAATCAAATCTAAATGACGAAACGTCTAAATGAGAAGTAATAATTAATCAAGTCTAAATGACGGAACGTCTAAATGAGAAGTCATAAAGAAGTCATAATGAATCAAGTCTAATCAATCTACGAGTATATTCTAATAGCCAATTGAGTGTCGGATCTACAATTATTTTGTGGGCAAAAACTTAATGAAGGTGAAGGGTAGCCCCCTTCACATTCAGTGTTTTGGAATTTGGTGCCCCATCAACACATGTTACAGAATATGTACAGTTTAATAACTCTTCAGATTCTAACACTTTAATTAATGAGAATATCCAATGTTACTTTAATAGCTGTGTCTATACGTGTATCCCTCGAGATATACGCCCGACCCAGCCCTTCCTAATTAATCCCCCTTTCGCTGGTTTTATTGTTGGAATCACGCGCCCTCCTCTACTTTTACACCTGGACTGAAAACTCCCTCGGGCCCCTTCTCATTCCCAGCCCAAATCAGCTCAATGGTATTTTAAATATTAGGCGTGAATTATTTCCAGGTCGAAGTTCGGACTTTACGAAGTGGATTTCACGGATCCAAAGCGCACACGCACGCCCCGAGCTTCAGCTTATTACTACGCCGAAATTATAAAGAACCACTCGCTGAATGCACCCAAACCCATTGTTGATGAAGCTACGCAACGCGTGCAAAAAGAGTTGTAATTGTACAAATTCCGTTAAATAAGAAAAATGTTAATTTATTATCGAAATAAACTGTTGAATAAAATAATAACAGAATTTTATTGGCGTCATGGTACCGCTTGTATATTCTTCTGGATACCATTGTTTGGTGGTAACTTTAGGTCTGCCCATGGGCGTGTGGAACTCCCTGGCGGCATCAGTGTTTCCAATTAATTATAACCCGGATACTTTTAAGACTAGAGTGCATAGGCATCTTCTGGGTGCAAAACCCCCCCCCCCCCCCCCGCACTATCCTCCTGTCGAGCTGTGGCTGGTGTAATTTAATTTAAAGTAGTTCTATTTCTATATTAAAGGTACGTATTAATAGGATTTCGATTAGGTATATTATTAGGAGACTGGCTAGTTTTCTTGTTTCTCTTCCTAGCCAGTAGGTCCTCTTGGAACCAACATTAGTATACCTACTTATTACGAAATCCTTGATACAACTAGACCAAACAAGGTTGAAAATATGATACTTGCCATTTATTCCTTTGTATTATTTACCTCCCTGATTTATTCTATTGCCTACTACCTGTCGATACTATATTGGTTAGATTGCAACTGATTGAGTGTTAGTCGTAGTACTACTACGATGAGTCGTAGGACTTCTACGAGAAGGAGTCGTAGGACTTCTACGTAGTTCTACAATAAAAGCTTTAGTATTTTGTTACAACTCGCTACGACCCCTATGTATGTGAAATCTAACACAAGCAAATATTTGATTTGATAAACGAATGCTTCAAAATGCTTGTGGAACTAGTTATTGTAACAGGTTTTTATAAGTACTCATACTATTGCTATAATAATAATAATAATAATAATAATATATTTATTTGCAATAAAACATGGTATACATAGATGTTACGCTTAATTAAGGTACATACATGTTCTACTAAAGGTTCATAGTATGCAAATGTTTAAACACATAAAAATTAAAATTTTTAAACACATCAAAATATTTCACTTATCTAGAAATTCTTTTATGCTGTAGAAATTATTTGAGTTCAGCCATTCATGCAATCTAGCTCTAAAGGATCTCGTATTTAATGATTTCAAATCCTTAGGAATCTTATTATATATTTTTAAGCACATAGCTATACAATTTTTATTAAATTTGGTTGTTTTTGGTATACATTCAGATATGAGTCTGTATGGGTCTCGCCGATTTCTAGGCCTAACCTCGTCGGCTGTTTTAAACAGTGCTTTGTGCTTCCAGACAAACATACATATTTCAAAAATATACAACGATGGTAGAGGTAACAAACCAAGTCCTTTAAACACTGGTTGACACGATTCATCCGGTCGCAGGCCATATATCGCTCGTATACATTTTTTTTGTGCAATAAATGCCGTGTTATAGTCAGTGCTGTTGCCCCACATTATTAGACCGTAACGCAACAAAGACTCTACATATGCGTGGTACGAGATAATAGCCGTTTTCATATTGGTAACGTTTCTAACCTGTCTGAGCGCATATACGAATTTGTTTATTTTATTGGAAACATTTTCTATTTGTGTTTTCCAGCTTAAATGTTCATCTATAACAACACCAAGGAATTTAGTCTCTTTTACTTCTTTAATTTTAGGGATATTTAGATTAAAATTGTATTTATTATTGTATGATTTATTAAATTGAATGTAAACTGATTTGTCAAGATTTATATTTAAATTATTTTTGTCAAGCCAATTAATTAGTCGGTCTATTGTTTTGTTTATGTCAATTTCATGGTCATTAATAGTATTATATTTTTTATCTGATGTCACAATAATAGAAATGTCATCTGCGAAAAGAATACATTTATGGTTAGTCACATCTACAATGTCATTAATATATAACAGAAACAAAATTGGGCCCAAAATACTCCCTTGCGGCACACCAAATTGATTATATTTGTAATTAGATGAATATGGTACCAAATTCTTATTATTATCTATTTTGGTGATGGTGACACATTGTTTTCTATTTCTTATATAAGAAGATATCCATTGGAGTGTTGGCCCTCTAATTCCAAGTGCTTGTAGTTTTTGAAGCAAGATGTCGTGACAAACTAGATCGAATGCCTTCGATAAGTCAAAGAATAGCCCTGTTGTTAAATGATTATTGTTAATATTTGTCAATATTCCTTGCATGAGCGAAAACATAGCTAAAGTTGTAGATTTGTGTCTCTGGAACCCATATTGTTCCTTATTTATAATATTAAATTTGTCACAATAACTTGTAAGTCTTTTATGCATACATTTTTCATATATTTTTGATATAATGGGTATTAGTGTTATTGGTCGATAGTTAGTTATGTCACATTTATTTCCCTTTTTATATAGTGGTTTAACGATGGATAATTTTAATGCATCAGGAAAAATACCATGTGAGAAGGATAAGTTGATTAGATGTGTCAAGATGCTAGTTACTTCAGTTGCACATGCCTTGATGATTTTTGTGCTTATTTCATCATAACCTTCGGATTTAGTATTATTAAGTGATAATATTACTTGCCTAACTTCCGTTTCTAACGTAGGTTCCAGGAACATCGACTTGATGTTTGTGTGATTATTACTAAAATATCCAGTGTTGTAATTTATTTGTGATGTCATTTGTGTTAAATTTATAAAGTAATTATTAAATGCAGTGGCTATTTCTAACGGGTTAGTAGTAATACCGTTCTCGACTTTAATGTATTCAATATTATTTTTTGAATGCGAATTGCACATTTCATCCTTTATAACGGTCCAAGTGGCTTTACATTTATTTTCATTTTTCTCAATATATTCAATTTTTGTATTCCTTTTAGAGTTATAGATGCATTTTTTTAGTAGTTTAGAGTATGTCTCATATTTATTTTTATTAGTTATATTTTTATTTTTGTAGTATTGGAATCTTAAAAGTCTCTTAGTTTTGCAACTTTTTTTAAGGCCTTTACTTATCCATGTTTGTTTTTTTGCGGCATTTGGATTAACTCTGACCTTCACTTTTGGAAAGCAAAGATTATAAAATAAGCATATCAATTCATGGAAGGAGCTAAATGCTATATTTGCGTCATCTTCCCTGTATATGTCAGCCCATGTAATGTTTTGTAGGCATTCTCTAAACTTACGTATATTTTCTTGGTTGTAGTCCCTTTTGTAGATATAATAGATTGATGGTTTTTGTAATTTATGTTGTAAAGGAAAGCTTAGCATTTGTGCTGTATCGTGATCGGAGAGGTAAAGTGGTAATACTGTAGCAGTTGCATATGTGATATTACTTAATATATGGTCAATACAGGACAACTTACGAGTAGGGATATTAATATGTATCTTCATGTTATGATTATGCGTAATGTTTTGGAAATTGGTTGTAATTATGCCTTTTTTTAAGGTGTTAATATTGAAGTCACCTGCTAGAACTAAGCTTATTTTCGACCTGTATTTTTTGTGTATGTCATGTAAGAGACAGTCTAATTTATTTAAGAACTGATTGGGATCCGATTGAGGTGTTCTATATAAGCACAAAATTATTAATTTAATGGAGGTTAGCTCTATACCACATATTTCGAACGTATTTTGCGCTACGTACTTATTAATCAATGATAATTCCTGGAATATTATACCTTTTTCCAGAAGTATGCTTAATGTGGAAACTTGTTATTAGCAACATTTTAATTACCTACAAAGTAGCATAGTATGTTAATAGTGTGTAAGCTTTCCTAAAAGTAAATAAATAAAATAAAAATAAATAAATAAAATAAAAATAAATAAATAAACTAGTAAGACTCAGCTCAAGTTGTTGTTCCGAGTCTGGGTGTACTTTGTGTCTGTGACTTGTATGTTTGTAAAGTCTCCCGCGACACAGGGCACGGACTCAACTGCGGGAGTCGTCTTTAAAAAAAAAGGTACGTGTTTAAGTAAGGACGCATCCGACGCACTTAGTATTGGAAATAGAGCACATATACTTATCGAGAAAAAATACGTTCACTCGTATGAGGCTTAAAATGAATTGCAATCTGAAAGTTTATAGTCGTTTCGGAACGAAAACACATACGTTGAAGTGAAGCAGAAGAATGTCAATCGAAACGTCAAACTCACATTGTGTTGTTTTGAGGTTATAACTACTTTGAGCAAAGTAATAGTTATCACAAGTGTACTCGTAATTTATTATTTATTGAAATGAGTAAAAAGTTACATGATATGAAATGGGAGTCGGTGGCCTTAGAAGGGTTTCCAGTCACTATGTCAGACAAATTTCAAAGTTTCGTTGGGTTAGAAGAGTGCACCGATTATAGTCTTGATAAGGAAGGCAAACGGTCGAAAAAGGTATGTTTACTATATTTATATGCTGTATAATTCATTGTTTTGTTAGTACAAAGCGTGGTGTTATTGATATACCTTGGATTATTTGGTATTTCGGCTTGATCATACTGGCTGGCTACACAAACCGATAACCCTCATGAAGTTGTTGTATCCCCAAAATCACTAGTATATAGTAGTGACTTCAAAGATAATAAGAAATAAAATCATGATTATTCAATTTTTTATTTTCTATATACACTTTATTTCGGTTAAATAAATATTTTCTTTTTTGTACTTAACACTTTGTTTTTTTTATTTCTTACAACAGAACAAACTTAAAGAATTTAAAGAAAAAATAAAAGCAAGGAAGGAAAAGAAGAAAAAAAGGAAAGCAGAGGGAGAACCAAAAATAGTACCAAATAAAAAAGTCAAATTAAGCAATGGTTTTGTTGTGGAGTCATGTAACATTATTACACCATCACTTACAAATACAGTAGAGAAAAATAAGACGAAAAGTGAAAATATAAAACTACACAATAATCAGGAGAAATCTAAAAAAAGTAAAAACAAAAGTAAAGGGAAAAAACTACAAGAATCTTCTGACAATACAAAAATAGACAATGAAATAAAAAAGAAACCCAAACTTGGTGATCTACCCCAGTCAACATCTAATTTGACTCCTGAAGACATGCTGACATGGGCAGAGTTTAAGTTACAAGAACCTATATTGAAGGCATTGACAGAATTAGGCTATAAACAACCAACTAAGATACAACAATTGACATTACCTGCGGCTATACATGGTATGTATGTATATCTAACTGCCCTGAACAATTTCGTTGGCATCAGTTTCCCTGTTTTTGCAGCATTTTTATAGCCTTCCTCGATAAATAGAATTATTTTTTATTATTAAAGCTTTATGTATCCATACAATTATTATGGTTACATTCTGAATTATTTATATGTGTAGTAACAATTATATTATAGGGTTAAAAGCCTCCTCCATCTTTTTCCGTCTTTGCCTGTTTTGGGCAGTGTTTATCCAGTTTTTCCCAACTGTTTGTACAATATCATTGACCCTTAAGGAAATTACAGTCTTAAGCTCAAGAAGATCATAATGGACTCATGTGTATTGCCCTCCCTAACATACGCAAGTCAGATAAATGGAATGTCCACAACTAAAAAAATTTTCTATTCAATCCAGTACTTCCTGAGATTAATGTGTTTAATCAAACAAAGAAACAAACTCTTCAATTTTATAATACTTTTTAGATCAAGAGTTCCCAAACTTATTTATATTACAATGCCCTTGGGAGGTTTACATTTTTGTGCAAATCTCACCGCAGCATTCCCACAGATCTGAGTTGGAGATATTCTCGGGCCAGTAAAACACAGAGGATACGGCGAAGGCAATGGTTGATAACGACCTGAAATTGACGTAAGATGTTCTTTGAGACCTTCCATGTCTTACGTTGGACCGGAATATCTTGCGCTTAACTCTTCTGGGCAGTTTTCGTGATTGCCATACAGGGCTATGTCCTGTGCAAAGGTTGCTCTTGCCTTCGTGATTTTCGAAGCGATGTTTGTCTTTGTCTTATCTGTCGCGGCCATTTGTAATGGCGGTAAGTAATTTCTAGTAGCATTATACAAAACGGCGACAGTTTTCATTTGGTGCAGGTAATGCTTTTTGTAAAAGGTATAAAATGCCAACGCCGTTTGTATAACGCCCAGTTATGCTATTTGCCTTCAACACATACAGGTAAACTACGATCGCTTCGCGACGCCCCTAAGATACTTTCGCTCCCCAGGGCATTGCAACGCACAGTTTGGGAACCCCTGGTGGAAATAGAATAGCATCACAAATACTTCACTCAAGCAACGCACATGCTCAATCCTCATGGACATTAATCAAAGTCACTCATTGATGCACTATGTTCGGAAGGCGTGGCCCTATTCCGCCTCCGTAGTCCTCTGTGCTAGCATTCTGCGGAGGACTTTACAAACAAACAGTCACACAAAGTGCACCTAAGCTCCGCATAAATTGTGGATTGCACAAAAAATTTTGTCCCATGGGGGAATCAAACCGTTTGGCAGTGACTGTTACTAATCACTAGACACACAGCCCTTGCCTTTCTGTTTGAATGTTAAGTTATTGTAGGCTCATCCCATAATAACTTAACATTCAAACAAAAAGGCAAGGGCTGTGTGTATAATTTGCTCAACACCTTTTTGAATCATAATATCTATTTTCCAGGTCGTAGAGATATTTTAGGAGCAGCTGAAACAGGCAGCGGCAAAACCTTAGCATTTGGTCTACCAATACTCTCTGGAATACTAAAATTGAAAGAAAAGGCCGAACTAAAAGGTCTAGATGTCTATGAAATACCTTACAAAAAAGGTTCAGCTAAAAAGAAAAATACAGAAGTGCAAGAAGACAAAAAGAACAAAAATAAAAGACAACAGAGAGTAAATAATAAGAATAAGAAGGTACAAGAATCTAAAGAGTCTTCAGAAGAAGATGGATACAGCAGTGGAGAAGAAAGTAATAAAGAAAATGAGAAAAAAGCACAAGTAGAAAATAATGAAAATAGTGATGAGGAATATTTAGAAGAAATAGAAGTTACTATTAAGAAAAGAGAAAACTCAGTAGATGAAGGCAATGATAGTGATGATGATGATAATTACATACATCTTTCTGATATGCTTGATTCTGATGATTTAACAGAAAGTAGTGATAATGATTCAGGTGATGGAAGTGAAGAGAGTAATGTTGATGGAGAACTTGACCAAGATGAAATTGGAAGTGATAGTGATGTTGATGAAGAGGATAGTGAGGATAATGACGAAAACGAAGATAATGAGTTAGATGTTGAAGAGGATGTTGCAAGTGTTGATGAAGGGAATGAAAATGAACAAGGTATGACTTTTAAAGTAAAATAAGCTTCTTTAAAAAAATGATTTTTGTATCTATTCTAGTTACGAAAAGTCCGAAAGAACTAAAAAAATCCGAAAAAACTAGTTTAAATTAAGTAAAACAAGTTTCTATACCGAAATACGAGTATTTCTAAATCCTGTACAATATAATGTTTCGTTACTTAACGGCTGACTAAGATTTTAGACCAGGAATCAGGTTTTTAAGAATAATAGTCCCAGCTGCTGCCAGGGGTTCAATTTTTACCCCAGTCCCCACCACTAGCTTTTACATTGTCAGTTGTATTTACTTAGTTGATACTCAAATAATGTTAAACGAACGCCCCCAAAATACTTTCACTGTCACCTTATCATAACAAAACTCATTGTTCTAACTTTGTTTTCAGGTATTGGTTGTGTAAAGGTAGTAGATGACGTTACAATACCAGGTCCCATGTCTGTGAAAACCGGCAAACCTCTGTATGCACTCATCATGACGCCAACGAGAGAACTTGCTATTCAGATCAGCAGACATCTAATAGCAGCTGCTAAGTATACTGGTATGTAACTATGTATCATTGTAACCCTCTCCATAAAAAAACCGGGCAAGTGCATGTCGGGCACCGGGCACCGCAGAATGTAAGGTTTCGTAGCCCATCCGAATATTGCGGCTTAAGTGGGTTTGCTGTTGATTTTATTGCATACTTACAAAGTTATACCTACTTATTAATAATTTTCAATGCAATTATTACGAAAATTTTGTTACTCGGGGGGGGACACTTGACTTTAACAAAAATTTGCACTTTAAAGCTTAATATTTCACAAACGGATCCCTAAATCTAAAAATGGTCTTCACAACCCCGAAACTACGTAGGCCAGATCTAAGGTTAGGTGCGATACCAAACAGCCTTCTAGCACTAACAGTCTGATGGACGGACATGGCGAAACTATAAGGGTTCCATTTTGCCATTTTGGCTACGGAACCCTAAAAACGACTAGTCTACTGGTCGATCCCCACCTAGGATAAAACTGTGTGAGGAGCATGATGATTTATTCTGTGTCTGGGTGTAATTTATCTATAATATGTAGGTACTTATAAGTAGTTAGAAATGTCCCTGCGTATATACTTCGTACCGCCATTTTTTTCGGGAATCGGGGTCAATTGTGTTTTCAAATCTTTAAGGGACCCACTCAAATATACAAACAAAATTTAATTCAAATCAGTCCAACCGTGTAGGAGGAGTTAGATGACAAACACACCAAACAAGTTTGCAGGTGGGGAGGTCATTGGTTAGCTTATTTTAGGTGGTAATTACTTTAGCAATATTTGTATAAAATGTTGTAGATCGGGTGTGATCAGTTAAATTAAATGCACACACACCCCCTCATAATAATTGGGTAGTTGACTACAATAAAAGTAAATTATTTTATACTAAACAGGTAATAGTAGATCTTAAAATGCTCTGAAAATAAGTGTTCTTTTACAATTTAACATCTTTTTGAATTGAAAAGCATGAAAACGAATACTAAAAGTAATTATATGATGATAAGAACTTATGACGTCACAGATTGTTATTCCATACATATATCTTTGAATTGAAATGTCTTTGTTTCATGGTCAGGTATAAAAATAGCGACTATAGTCGGTGGCATGGCCGCAGTAAAACAAGAGAGGGTGCTCCGCTCCGGGCCCGAGGTAGTGGTGGCTACTCCGGGACGACTGTGGGAGCTCATCGGCCAGGGCCAGCCGCATCTACAGCAACTAGACACTGTCAAGTGAGTATGGCTTTTAAGGACTTTAGTTTAAGGTTCAACTTTTAACGCGCGCACTGAACTACCTCAACTTTATAATCAAATTGATTTTGTTTCACACTGAATGCATTCATAAATGTAACGAGGTCTATATCCTGTTATAAACCAAGTAAGAAGTACATAATGAAGGAAAAATGAGGGGAAAGGTGAATTTGTGCATAAACCTTCTTGTAAATCTAAACAAAATCCTTAAAGTCCCCATCGATCCAAATGCCGCTGAAAAGTTATCAAGGGTCAAAGTTTATAAAAACAGCTTTTCGTGAATATTTTGGTAACAGTCACTGTTATCGAAAAATTCGGATTGGAGCTTAAAAAGTTGCTCACTAGGTATCAAAAAGTTGTATCTCTTGTGGGATTCTTCATGCACGTAGCACCTATTAATCAAACAAAACTTCTTCTTCATAAAGATTCCTAGCCATAGACGAAACAGACCGTATGGTAGAACGAGGCCACTTCGACGAGCTATACCCCTTACTGGAGAGGTTGAATGTAGACGATGTGAAGAGGGCAGCCAGGCAGAACTTTGTGTTCTCTGCCACTCTGACCATGGTGCATGATCTGCCTAGCCATATGAAGGGGAAGAAGGTACGGTTCTGTTTATTTTGATCGACATTGACCTGGGTTTCGGATCAGTTGGAAGCCGCTACTTCGAAGCTTGTTAACTAGCTTGCATGCCAGACTCGTAAACCCATGTCTCGGGACCCAATCCCACATTACTAGTTATCTTTTTTCTAAAAATATATATATACATATAAAAGGCAACCGTTACTGACTGACTGATCTATCAATACACAGCTTAAATAAATGTACGATTTTTCAAAATTCTTCCCCTACGGAGATAAGACCGAGGTCCAAAGTTTGTTATTAAACAGCCAAATAATAATTACAGGTAACTAAACGCGGCAAGATAATAAATCGTAAGATAGAGAAGATGACGGTTCAGCAGAAAGTGAACAAACTCATCAACATGATAGGAATGACTGAACCCAAAGTCGTCGATATCACCACACAAAACTTAGGTAAGAACTTCTAAGATATTGTAACTTTACAAACGTACATTATTCATACAATTATATGTCTCGATGGAAGCTGGTGTTCCTCCCGAAGCCGGAACGGCCTCCCGACTCAATTTCAGCCTACAGGCCTATCGTGTTGCTGAAAGAGGCGAGGAAGTTGCTGGAGAGGATTCTTATCCGGCATTTGAACGAGGTCGGCCCCGACCTGTCGGACGCTCAGTACGACTTTCGTGCTGGGCGCTCAACTGTTGGGGCCATTCTGCGCCTGAGGGCCGCATCGGAGGAGGCCGTCGCCTGTGAAGGAGTGATGTTGGCGATATCGCTCGATATCGCCAACGCCTTTGGGTCTCTGCCATTCAGCTGCATCAGAGAGACGTTCCGGTATCATGGTACTTGAGGCAGCTAGTGGCAGACTACCTCGAAGGCAAAAGAATCCTGTACGAGGACCGAGAGGGTGAGGTAATCCACAGGGACGTCTCGTGCGGTGTTCTACAGGACTCTGTCTTGTGGAACATTGGCTACGACTGGGCCCTGCGGTGTGGTTTCGCCCCCGGGATAGGGGTCATCTGATATGCGGATGACACCCTAATCACGGCCCGGGGTGGGAATTTTGAGGAGGCGGCGCGCCTGGCCAACCTAGAGTTTTCCCGAATGATCGGGCGCTTCGAGGCGCTAGGACTTAGGGTGGCCCTTTCCAAGACGGAGGCCCTATTATTCCATGGGCCCCGTCGCAGTCCACCTGTTGGCGCCTCGATTGCCGTAGGCTCGGTCCTCGTACAGGTCCGGACCTAGATGAAGTATCTGGGCCTAGTGGTAGACGGGCTGTGTGGCTCTTCGACAAGCACTTCCGCATTTTCACACCTAAGCTCGAGGCTACTGCGTCCGCACTGGGGAGGCTGTTGCCAAACCTGGGCGGGCCCAGTGCCTCGAGTAGACGGTTGTACACGGGGGTGTTGCGGTCTATGGCTCTGTAGGTACGGCGCACCCGTGTGGGCGACGTAACTGACCGTCAAGAATAGGGTCAGCTTAGGGAGACCCGTGTGCGCATTGACCGGCACACCCCCGTGGGATTTGGAGGCGGAAGTGCTCGCCGAAGTGTATCGGCGGGCGGTGGCTGTTCGGTACCCCTGCCCGAGGAGCTACGCGCTTGGCGCAGTGAGGCCTACCGGGCAATCATGGCCCGGTGGCAGGGCCGACTGGAGGCTCCACGGGCAGGTGTTCGAACCGTGGAGACGCTCCAGCCGGTCCTGGAGGAGTAGGCGGGGCGGCATGAGACCCTTTCCTTCCGTCTGGTGCAGGTCCTTTCCGGGTACGTGTGCTTCGGGATGTACTTGCACACGGTCGCTAGTAGGGAACCGAGTCCCGGCTGCCACCACAACGACTGCGATGAGGACTCGGCGCAGCACACCCTCCAGCATTGTCCAGCTTGGGAGGGACAGCGTCGAGTTCTCACCGCAGTGGTCGGAAGTGACCTCTCGTTGCCCGCCGTGGTTCTGTCCATGGTCCGGGGCGAGGGGTCGTAGAATGCAGTCGCATCCTTCTGCGAGGACATCATCTCGCAGAAGGAGGCGGCGGAGCGCGTCAGGGAAGAGAGCTCCCTGGCGTATCCGCTCCGTCGCCGGCGAACCGGGCGGCGTCGGCGCGCATATCTGCGCCTGATGCCGCCGCAAGCTAAGTACGGGGTAATCTGCCCCGCCCGCGGCCTTCCGTGGAGGCGCGGCGCGGCACCCTGCGTGTATCCAGGTGCCGCGTAGGTGTGAAATGCCCGGAATGCAATAACATCGTTTCCGGGCATTGCCACTGGGCGGGCCGCCGACGGTATAACAAATTCCGGCGGCCCGTTCGTGAAGGTAGCGGGCGATACACGCGCGTTTTTTACTGGGTGCAAACCCCACACTACCTCCACCGACTTCCCCGGACGGTGGATTTCACCGGCGGGTTCGTAAGGAAATTTTCCCGCCACATAAAAAAAAGGAGTGGGATCACGTCGTCGGTAGTACGTATAATAGGTAGGATTATAACCTGCGACCTCAGGATTGCGACTCCGATGCCTTAGCAATTAGACTTCCGCCTCTTTACTATATATATATCTTTCAAATCCGTATTCTTTTTCATTTTTACATCCTTCATCAAACTGTTAGCGTTTTTATTTTGCACAGTAATGCATTTAGTTCGGTTTTGTTTCGGTTCGGTAACCGCCGCCCAAAGCGCTAGTCATAATCGTGGTCCCACTTTCGCTAGTGCATTTTAGCATTTCGTCTTTACGCTGGTTACGGATATTATCGCCGACCGCCTCGCCTTATCGATTCCGCCGTGTGTGGTCGCACTCTCGCTCTTGTAAATTACGGTTCTAAGTGACAGAAGAAGCATAGGAAAGTGCAATTCGGTTCGGCCAGATGTAATTAAACCCTTACCGCCTTATTCCAAAAGCTGGACTAAACCTGGTTTGACGAAAATCCTAGTTTAAACCATGGATCTACGAAAATCTTTATTACAAAACGAGGTTCATCGCTTAATCGATGATCATCTTTGGTCCATAGCTTAGTCTTTCAATCACCCTAGTTTAACTATGGTAATAACCTTAAAATGTCAAAAACTTAACAATTTAAAAGTTAGACCATTTACAATTTTGCGTATTTTAGTTTCAATTAATAATGACGAATGTTGAATTTAAATAATTAACTAACTAAATATAGTGTGGCAACAAAATAAACGCAAAAATCGAGTGAAATGCAATGTGTGACAAAAGATTTAAAAATACATGCATAATATTGTTTTTCAAAACATTTATCACAACTTGGAATTGAGAGAGAAGATTTAACATACAGAACTCAGAGATGTCCTGAAATTAAAGTGGTCTGTGCAATGTTTGGGTCAACCAGACTCGGCGTGAAGTGTACCTATGCAGTGTGGAAAGTTGAAGGCCCACACAGATTATTTTTGTTCCACAATAGTATCATTAACTGGTGCTCTATGTAAAACAAACTGATGCATTCCACTTATATGTCACATTATTAGATTGAAGTTGGAAAATCACATTTGGAATGTCTGATAGGTGGTCTGGAGTAGTGCGGCAAAAACCAATGTTGAATATACTCAAAATGCACAAAACAAAGTAATAGAAACATCATCTTACCCAAAACTTACTAGTGAACTATATAGTGGAACTAAATAAACATTGATCAATTTAAAATTTAGTTGGTAAAGTGTAACCATGGGTACTAGTATAGTATTATATTATCTGTGCCATGGGTATACCTGTCACTAGAAACAGATTTAAACTTAGATTATAAGTAGGTACCAAGAACTGAATATTATGTTTATAGGAGCTCAGCTAGTTAATACTTTGCTACAATGTTCCTTTAAACATAGACAGAGAGTACAGATTGGTTACAGGTTATTGAAATTGTGATGTAATAACTATTATGCACTACTTAACAGTTTAGATAATTATATTTAAGATTCTCATGAAAATGAACTAACACTGTTTATATAATAAACAAAAAATGCATACAATTTAAAATTTATTGTAAAATAAATAACTATATTAATATCATAAAGCTGAAGAGTTTGTTTGAACGCGGTAATCTCATGAACGACTAATTCTTTTGAACTTTTTACTGTTGGATAGCCCATTTGGCGAGGAAGTCT
The DNA here is from genome assembly GCA_945859575.2 of Herminia tarsipennalis. Classification (NCBI taxonomy): domain Eukaryota; kingdom Metazoa; phylum Arthropoda; class Insecta; order Lepidoptera; family Erebidae; genus Herminia; species Herminia tarsipennalis. The sequence continues at coordinate 8,757,387 of OX243849.2, read as the reverse complement.
ATATAATATCACTCTACAACCAATAGGAACGGAGCAGCAATGAGAAATGTTGCAAAAACAGGGAAAATTTATGCAGACTAAGATGTGCGGGAAAGCTAGTTATGTATAAAGAAATAGGGATATAAACTCAATATTCCTTTTCAAACATAGTTTGAACAGGGAGTACAGATTGGTTACAGATTATTGAAATTGTTAACATCCATTTTGTTGTCAAATGGAATAACTAATAAGTGCTACCTAACAGTTTAGATAATAATATTTATGATTCTCATGAAAATGTACTCTGTTCTTAGGAAGAATAAATGGTATCTAATAAATAATGATTCTATGTAGTTATTTGAGAATTTCATTTCATAGCAAGCTCACTGATATTAAATAATAAATATATTCATAAAATTTGGTTCAATTGTTTGTTGTGCTTCAGCCGAAGCTTCAGTACCTATGTTGAATCTAGGCATACTTTCCCCCAATACATTCAGAACAACGAGTGCAACAAAGAAAACAGTAAGTATATTAAAAATGCATTATCTTATTGAGTAAGTATCCTTAAACTATTGAACGAATTTTCATCCAACCATGCTAAGAACTGTTCCAATGAAACTAGCTTTGTAATAAAAACTCGCATCCAAGTTCCTATAAGTGTTTGGGCGCTATAATTACTCAGATTAAACTTATAACATCCATAATAATGTCGTGAGTTAATAAAATTTAGGTTATCATCATTTGTTTACATTTTTAGTACTACTGACAGCTATATATGTAACGTTCCGATCCTGACAGAATCTATTTTATTATTCGTAAATTGCAGGCCGAGGACTTTTATGTCAGGTTTATATTTTGAAAATTACGTAGTCCTGGCGAATAATTTAGCTAATAGAACGTCTAAATATTTTTTTCTCAATGAAAACTATACTTTCAAATTATATTGGCTTAAAACGGAACGTTATTTTTGAATGATAAGAAAAATGAATGAACTAAATTGATTATAATCTGTGGCTGATTGCAAGATCCTTTGGTATCAGCTGGTCCACGGATTATCTAAGCTTTGTAATAAGACCAATAGTACAGTACTAAATCCTGGACTTGAAAGTCTTGGCCTAAACCTTGATTTAGTCTTCTCTTTGTAATAAGGCGGTTAAGCTCTTAATTTAATGAATAAAGCTTAATATAGTAATTGTATTTATACCAACAGGTACAGCAGAAACACTAACTGAGTCCCGCATCGCATGTGCTTTAGAACACAAGGATGCGTATCTATACTACATATTGAAAAGACATCCAGGCAGAACTATTGTCTTCTGTAACTCTATTGGCAGTGTTAGAAGGTAATAAATTGTTTTTTTTTAATGCCAAAATGGCAAAACGGAACCCTTACCTATAGTTTCGCCATGTCCGTCCGTCCACAGCTTAGCTCAGAGACTGTTCGTGCTAGATAGAAGGGTACATATTACACGACGTAAGATATATGTGTATCCATGAAAAAATACAACCTAACCTTTTATCTCTCACAAAGTGTAAGGATAAAGACTTGAAAATTTTTTTTTTTGGGTACCTCCTCTGTAAAGTGGGGATGTGATTTTTTTTTTTACCTACCCCATCGTGTGGGGTATCATTAGATAGGTCTTTCAAAAACGTTTAGGGGTTGGAAAGATCATTTTTAGATGTAGGGATCCGTTTGTGAAATATTAAGGGCGTCCTATGCGATGATTTTACCATAGAAACGCGCATAAGTGATTACTCCTCTGTTTAAGGTCATAAGTCAAAGCTTTAAATTAATATCAATTCCTTTTATCATAAACTAGAGGCAGCCACAATAGGGTAGATGACTGTCGAGTCAAATCAGTATCTTTTTAAGAAACGTCAAAACGATGTGCCCCGTACTAAATTATGAAATACAAAACAGTGACTACATTGTTTTGTATGGTCAAATCATGTAGTTTCAATGTTTGTTTTGATGTTTATAAATTCACGACAACGTAAAATTGTAGAGAAACATTGTTTTTCAGAATAATTTTGTAAATGCCATTTCCTGTATAGTGTATAATAATTTATTGTTATTGTAGTCATCTACCCAATTGAAAATAAATGAATATTTTAAAAAGTTATAAGTTTTTATAGTGCACGAGTAACAGCTGATCAAATGAGAAGTAACAAAATTTTCGTACAAATTCCATGGAAAATTATTATTAAGTAGGTATAACGTTGTAAGATGAAACTAAAAAACACAAAACCTATTCTTAAGCCACATTATTCGGATAGGAGGGGGAAGGGGGGACTACGGAACCCTACATTGTGCGTGGTCCGTGAACTGCACTGACGGAACTGAACTAAAGCATAACGCACCCTTAGTAAAGTAAGAACGGAACATCTCAAAACTTCGGGCTTTTTAGTTTTTGCACTAAACGAGCATATTGGCAAAATAGAAAAGAGCATAAATTAGAGAGATATATACTCTCACTACTCTCTCCCGCGCCTGCGTCTTCCCGAATTCCCAATCTTTAAATGTGTTTTTTTTTTAAATATGCCCTTTTATTCCTAAGGGTGCTTATAATGATCCCTTAAACGATGTCGGTTACGGCGACCAATCTCATAAGAGACTAGCTAACTACGGAGGATATATTATAGTGCACAAGTGCACTCTCTATTCCCTCACTCTCATAGTAGGATGGGACGGAAATCTGACACGACCGAAAAGAGATTTTGCGCAGGACCGATGGCTTAACATGCTCCCCAAGTCACTGAGGGGTGTGACAACTTTTGAAAACGGTCACCCATCTGTGGACCGACAGTGTTAACGTTACTTAACCTCGCAGATAATTATATCGATATGCTCGGTCGCCATCTTTACAAATATATATTATCACAAACACAATAAACTTAAAGCAATAACCGTGTTTAGTGACCGTGACTGTTAAGCCAGAGGTCGTAGATTCGATTCCTACACGTGACACCACTTTGTGTGATCCTTATATTATTGTTCCGAGTCTGGATGTACTGTGTCCATGATTTGTATGTATGTAAAGTCCTCCGTGACTACTGCAACTAATTACTGCCGTGGTTAAAAAAAAATGTATATCACTCAAATTAGTGTCCCGTGTGGGAATCGAACTTACAACCTTTTGCGCAGCAGTCGTACGCTGTCTCACTGTGCCACCGGATCAATCATCGAGTGAAAAAAGTGACTGTACCTTAATTGGAGCCTGAATTTCATTTTTATTTTTAACTGATTGTAGATTAGCGCAATTACTGACTCTTCTCAAGTGCCGCCCATTGCCGTTGCACGCAAATATGCCACAGAGACAACGATTGAAGAATTTGGAAAGGTAAGAAAATTATAATACCTATTTTTTTTTTTTTTTATTCTTATTAAGTTTTTTATTTCAATTTACATTACAACATCACCGCTGTGATACAGCACATTTCTTGCAATTATGATTACGTCTAATATACTGTTCGTTAAAATAAATAAAATGACAAGTTTCGACTGGCCTGTTAGTCTAGCGTTTAGTGACACTGACTGCTAAACCAGAGTTTATGGGTTTGATTCCCACCCTGAGTAAATCTTTGTAAATATATAATAAATGTAACACACGGTCATCTGGTCCTAAACTAGACAAAGCCTGTACTATGACAACCGGACAACTAAAAAACATACGTATATATGTATTACTAAATACATACGTTCCTAATTCAGTGGCGGAGGGTCCTAGGAACACCATTATTTCCGGTTTCCCTTTGGATGTTAGTGATATAATATTAAAGGTACAAAGAACCGTGTCCAGGTAGGCATACCTACTGTGATATCGGTTTACCTTAGAAAAATGTTAACCCTTCGCCTCAGGTACCTATTATAGAAAAATAATACCCAGACACAGAATAAATAATCTTATTCATCACAAAAAGATTCACCATTATAGAAAAATAATACCCAGACACAATAAATAATCTTATTCATCGCAAAAAGATTCATCCTGGATGGGGATCGAAACCCCTTAGCATTCCGGGTCACTAACCAGCAGACCAAAAAAACAATTCTATTATCTTAAATCTCTAGGTTCCGCGATGACCCCCACGGGGTCTTAATCGCCACAGACGTAGCGGCTCGGGGTCTAGACATACCCCACGTAGAACACGTGATACATTACCAAGTGCCTCGCACGGGAGAGAACTATGTACACCGCAGTGGACGCACCGCACGAGCCACTAGAGAAGGACTCACTATACTCATGATGGAGCCCACTGAGGCTTACTTATATGCTAAATTGTGTCGGACGCTTAATAAGAGTAAGTAACTAAATTAAATTAAATTTTATTCGCAGGAAATCTGGTTTACAAGGTTGTTATAGGTATTGGTAGTTATAGCACGTTTCGTCCTTCAAGACATAATAATTTTAATAATTGAAACTACAAAATAATAAATTGTCAAGGAATGAGACAAAGTCAATCTTATATCACTGCTTCGTTTTTTCTATTTGTGGTTTATAGCGCAGATGTAATCTTAATACCTATATAAAATACAAGAAATGTTTCTATGAACCCATTCAACCGATGTGCCCCAAACCGAATACATTTGAAAACATGGTTTTTGACCACTAAACAATAAAAAAAAAGCTTAATAATAGCTTATAATACAAAACAAGGGATCCGCTAGTATATAATAAAGCCTACAATTTTATCATAAGTGTTATACACACATAAGATTAAAATTCTTCAAAAAAAAAAAAATATTCTTAACTAATTAACTTTTCCACAGCCGCTGAGCTGCCGACCTTCCCAGTGGACCCTACAGTCCTCTCCCCGCTCAAGGAGTTGGTGGCCATAGCGCGGGAACTGGACGGGCTGGAACTGAAGAAGCGACGGGCGGCGCAAGCTATTGGCTGGAGGGAAAAGGCAGCCAAAGAAATGGATATTATTATTGATGATGATGATGTGTATCCTTTTTAATTAAATCATTTTATTTGCTGGAATGTATAGGTAGCTTTCGCCTGCGGCTCCGCCCGTGTGGATGTCGGTTATCACCGTAAAAACTATCACATAGGACATAGGATAGTTTCCCCGGAACTCAAACTATCTCCATCCCAAATATAATTGAAATCAGTTCAGCAATTTAAGCGTGAAATTACAGACAGTCTTACTTTCACATTTATAATTAGTCTCCGAATTTTTTTCTCGTTTTTGCAACATTTCTCATTGCTGCTCCGCTCCTATTGGTTGTAGCATGATGTTATATAGCCTATAGCTTTCCTCGATAAATGGGCTATCCAACAGTGAAAGAATATTTCAAATCGGATCAGTAGTTTCTGAGATTACCGTGTTCAAACAAACTCTTCAGCTTTATAATATTACTAGCTGTACCCCGCGGTGTTACTCGCGGTTTATTAGCCTATGTGTTAATCCAGGGTGTCAGCTAACTCCATACCAAATTTTATTAAAATCGCTCCAGCCATTTAAACGTGAAGAAGTAACAAACATACACACTCACACACTCACAAACTTTCGCCTTTATAATATTAGTGTGATTATAGATAAGCTACGGTAACTGCTTATGCTTAACCTTATGTGTAACCTTGATGAAAGTTTGTCTATTGCAGATATAGATAATATTGTTTGGCACAATATTTGAAGATAAAATTCTGTTATCAGTGCACTCTAGTGAGTCAATATAATCTTGTTTTGATATTCAGATAAAAAACGTATGTTATTGTTTATGATGCAATTATGTGTGATATGTGTACATTAGTCAACTAACAGAAATGATATAAACGTACTGTTCTGTTTAATAAACAATACTGAAATATTTGTAATAATTATTGGATTAGGCGGCTAGGAAAACGACGTTTTCAACAACCTTTACCGACGTTGTACAAGTTTTACCAAAATTGGTCCTGTGAATGTAATTCCTTTCTAATAATATTCATTCTTTAGAAGAACGGCGAAAAATAAAAATGCCGTTTTCAGTACTTTTCGCCATTGCCTGTAACTTTATCGCATGTTGAACGCCCCGCTCTTCCACTGATCACACCGCCATCTGCACACCTGTCTCAATCTGACATCAAAGAGCTGTTAAAGACTATTGTGGTATATATATATGGCTATTTTTTTTGGTATTTTTAAACAATATTTCCTTTTAACTCTTACCCAGTCCAATGACGCAAGTAGACACATCTATAGACAAAGCTGTGAAAGCGAAGAGACGCCAGTTAGAGTTGATGCTGAACCGCCCCGTGTATCCTAAAGGGTTCTCGTTCAAGTATCCCACGCTCAACGACCCTAATGCCCTCGTTAATACGGAGGAAAATGCTTTGCAGGTAATTTTATAGTATGAACTATAGTTTATTTAGTGTTTTGGTTTTTTAGGCAGCACATCCTGATATGCCATCGGGGCCCAGTGGTCCTAAGGACAATTTTGTTGGGGAGAGTCTTGCTCTTTCGTGCCAAACTAAACGGATTTTGATAGAACTTTATAGCACCTTAAAGGTTCATTTCCGTGCATCGCGGCCGATCACGAAGCGCCCGCGGCTTACGACGAGCGGCTGTCGCGCGCGGCCGATGCGAAAATAATCAGAGTCCGCGCGCAGCCTACGTCAGTCGTCGGCCGCGCGTGTCTGACGCAGACCTCGGAAACGGCGCCATACATTCTCATACTCTGACTATTGTCGCATCGGCCGCGCGCGTCAGACGCTTGTCGTAAGCCGCGCGCGGCTCGCGATCGGCCACGATGCACGGTAAAGAACCTTAATGTATATCATACATTAGAATAGCACATACGACGAAGCCGCGGGGAAAATTCTAAAATGCAGAATTTTATTCAATGTCGTCGTAAATCTTGACTGCCTCTGTGGCGCGGTGGGAGGTTCAAGAGGTAGTGGGTTCGATCCCCACCCAGGATAAAACTTTGTGTGACGAGCACGATGGTTTATTCTGTGTCTGGGTGTTATTTATCTATAATATGTATGTTATGTTTATCGGTTGTCTGGTTTCCATAGTACAAGCTCTGCTTAATTTGGGGTCAGATAGCGTTGTGTGAGTTGTCCCAAGATATAAGATAAGATATAATCAAATAAAAATAAAAAACTAATATTCTATAATCATATGTTATAATTTCAGGTAATGAAAAGAGCGATAGAATCTGGTCAACTGAAGAAAGAAAAGAGAAAAAGTAAAAACGCGCCTCTATTACAACTTCAAAAGAAATTTAAGAAAAAATAATTGTAACTATTTAATTAAATTCCATATTTGAAATCAGTATTTTTTATGTTAGTATTGTCGTGTCCTTCCCCAAACTTCAAGGTACCTCCATACCAAATTTCAACTAATATCAGTCCAGTAACAAGCGTCGTAACTAAAATACTAGTGTAGGTAATCGGGATCATGCAATATTTTTGCTTTAGAAATTGCTTTTTGCAATAAACAAGGTATTTTAACTTAATTATTCACGCGATTAAGACCCGTAATATTTAATTCGTTATTGGTTAGACCTATCAGACGGCATTGTTAAATTTTTGACCGACATATGTTTAAATTATGTCCCGCATGCAAACACGCACACTGTGAGATACAATGATGTTTTACGTAAAAAGGTGTATAGATACATTACTTAAACAACATTCGATCTTTTAAAACGGCAAACTAATGCACACGTAGATAAACTATTAACTTATTGCAATGTCACACTAATATAAAAAAAGCCGTAAAAGTAGGAAAGCCTGATTTAATTATCACGAGTGAAAAAGAGAAAAATAAAATCCGCTGCTTTCAGATGTTGACGCCGACGATGCGATACTGACATATTAAAACTAAGTCAATTGTATAAATTTTAAGGTGCCGCTTTCTGAGCGCTTCTAACATAATATATCTACACTATTCAAATCAGTTTGGGTGCGATTTTAACCATAGTCATACATCGAGGAGGAGAGGATGAAATACAAAGGGTACAGAAGGCTTGATGGAGATACCTTTGAAGTAACCTTCATAGGTATCTCCATCAAGCGATGCACCGATAGTCGTCGCTCACGAACACGAAATCACAAACAACTTTCTCGGATGGTACCTATTGCAAGATGCATTGTCCGCGAGCGATGTCTGTGTGCCTTGCATATGCGTGCATTGTGTGCAAGTTACTTACCTGTACCAGAAGTATTGAGTGCAATGGCGTAAGGGACCAGGCGCCCAAGGGCCCAAACGACTAAGGTGAATATCTAGTGCGATTCTGCAATTGACTCAGTGCGGCGAAATTGCTGACGCATATTCAGATGCAGGCAGATATGGCGGTAGCCTATGCCCCTGATTCTATGAACCACGTTTTTTTTTTTTTATTTATTAGCGCATCATCTGCGCGTTATCGAGCGTACAGAAGCGCATAAAAACGGCTCGACATACACACTTCTAACTAATAACATGGTCTGTTTGATTCCGGGGTTGAAAATAGGAAAGTAGATGGATTGGATGTTGCGGGAAAATCAAACCAAAATATAGATTAGAATTACTTGATATAATTACCGAAAATTGCCGTCCAAACTTTTGTTTTCATATTTAATTATTATTTGTCGTCATAATAAAATTAGGAGTACATTTCATTTGATTGTTTACTACACAAAACTATGGTGGACGTGCAGTGATGAAAATAATAATTTTACTTAGGGCTCGAGGCCATGGCCTGGAAAATATGGGGCCTTTTGAGGCCATGACCTAGAAGGCCAATCGGAACGACTAGGTTCTTGCCTGTTTCCCGCGTGAATCTAACTTACACTTTAATTATTGCTAAAGTTCCTTCTACCACTTGTTGAAATACCTATCTAAATGCTTAAACGTCATTCTGAATATCATATCACAAGCCACATTTACAGACAATTATCATAAATTTATAAATCTATCTAGCACAATGAAAGCCAATATCCAATTCTAAAGATAACACATACCAATTCACAGATTTCCAGGCCATGACCTGGCTATAGATTACAAAGGCCAAGAAGGCGTTAACATTGCTTTTAAATACGCCTTAAAATTAATTTGTTTTATTACAAAATTCACGTAATTCTGCACCCACTTTGATAAACTACGTAAGCGCACCATAGAAAATCAAATTGTTTCAATAATACTAAAAACTTCTGAGGCCTTAATTGCAATTTAGTTATATGCACCGTTGGTCTGTAAAATCTTTGTAAGTATAGTTGTTCGAAATAAGATACAGGGAAAAAATATGCTGGAAACCAAGTATCATCACATAAATCTACGCTATCATTATGACCATCCCAAAATCAATAAGCAATGAAATCTGAAAACTTTCTCGTCTTTGGTCAACCACGAGATTTGAGAGAAATTAAATGTCTATTTCTAAAAGATTTCAACACTCGTAAAAACATAGAAAAAAAATACTGGTAAACGTCCATTCTTAATGGTCTCTTTTCCAAAATGAAAGAAAAAGCTGCGAGTAAATCCTCGTCGCAACATTTTTTAATCCGAACAAATTATACTCGCAAGTTTTCACAAGACTTAAATATTCAAACAGCTTACATTTATAATTTTTCTACTGGTGCGCTTTCGTAGCAGACATAGGAACGATATCCAAAAACATAATTTGCTATCTCAAAAAAAAAAAATTGTTCTATACTTGTCTTGTCATACATGCTACCATTACAAAATCAGATTTCTGGTATAAAATTAAAATAGTTATATTTAAAAACTGGTCAATTTTAAGATAATTGCTTGAAAATCGACTTTTTAGTCTACAATTCAGATATTGGTAAAAGTTTTTGGCAAATTTATTTATATATTTTAGTACTGCTCGCTTTGTTCTCGCTCTAAACGTAAAAATTCCATCAATATCTTATAATCTTTATCTTATCTTAAAAATTGCCCAGTCTTTAAAAACAGCCGATTCAGCAGTGTTTCAACTCTTATAATTATGACAATTGAGAAATTTGGCTTCAAATTAAGATAAACATATTACTGTCATTAACAGATTACTGTAGAAAAAAAACACTTGAATTACAAAATTAAATTTATTTAACAGTTGGTGCCAAAGATTTAGCCATTCAGAGTTGAAACAACGCTTACATTGAACACTGCGTACACAAAAATTGACAATTTTTACTTCACACCGTCAAAAACTGCTTCCAAGAAGATACGTTTATGAAAACAGCAGTGACTTATATACGCACGATTAAACACAACCGTGATGCGAATCCAAATCGAAAACAAAATCAAACGAAAATGTTACAAATTGTTCCTATTTACATAATCTGTATTGCTAGAAATGAAAATTCAATTTTTATCCCATAAAGAATTTCAGAACAGCTGGGTACCTAGTACTTATTACATTTTTTCAAATTTAAATAAAGAGACTACAGTTAAAACCATTGCCGCTTCGCCAAAATCTACACGTATGTCTACCTACACTATGTATTGGCCGTGCAGCAATTCACTCTTGTGCGTTGGATATGATGTCGGTACGAATCACGAAGAAAACCATAAGAAAGTCCTAGTGTGCTGCTGATCTTCTTTTTAAATTATCAACCAAAATTGTGCGCGACGCCTCCTGGGTCTACCGTCTAAGCTGCCCACAGCCCTTATGAAATTCTGTAGTAGAAATCGCAGGAGTGAATAATTAGTCCTTGAACACTGTACATGGTCCTTAATGAAGTCCCAGACGCAAACTACTAACAAACATACCCCCATTTATAATTAACACCATTTTTACCAGACTGCAAGAAAGGATTATGTTTTTCGCGTGTATCTTTTATTTAGGTATGTTTGAAAAAACATACCTAAATAAAAGCGGCTGTGAGATGTCAAATAAAGAGGTGTGAGAAAAAAGTTGTTTCGAATACTACAATGGGTATCAAATGAAAGGGCACAATGTAAGCGTTTAAAAAAAGGTATAACTTAAGTATGCTTGTCATACTAAAAAAGTTTGTTAGCAACCACTATTATTTCCCATTTCAATAGATAGGCAATAGCTGTGTCAAATTTAGTTGTTACATTTTACAACCGCTAAAAACTATTACATAAAAAAAAAAATATAAAACCCGCCTGCACAAAAAAGAAGGAATCAACTTGTATAATAAATTATACTACCGATGAAATTATAAAGTGCCTTTTTTACATGACGTGGCCAGCTTATTGCCGTTTTAAAAGGTAGGCCCTCCTATGTTATTTGGTAAGGCTTATGGCTCGCACATTCTGTGCATCCGCCAGTTTCAAGTTTATTTTCCTTCCAGTATTCTTCTTTGAATCACAAGGTCTCGTTTGGCATTTTTCTAGTTTTCTTTTTGAATCACAACGTTTCTTTCTCCCGTTATTCTATGCATCCGCCAGTTTAAATTTATTTTCTATCTAGTTTTCTTCTTTGAATCACAAAGTCTTGTTCTTGACCAATTAACACGTATTTCAAGTACATAAGGTACTTGAAATGCGTTATTTTTAGTATGTTTAACACGTTAAACTAGGATCTGTCAAAATATCGACATGTCAGTTTGCCGCCATTTTCACAACTCCCGTAGGGAATCTTGTTTCCTTTTTTTTGCAGGCGGGTGTTTTGTTTTTTTTTTTTTTGTAATTGTCTTATCATCGACGACAAATATTGCAAAAATCGTCTGGTAGGTTAGTTATGAATTAAATGTTGCCCAATTCCGCCCAATCAAGTCTTTAGTCGTAAAAGTTAGCTTTACTATAGTTCTCAGTAATGAGTCTAATATTGACCTTTGGAAGGTCAATATTGGACTGCAAAAGGTTTAAAAATTAATATCACGGCACTTAAATGGCAGTGAATAACGACCTTACCAAAGAATATCCCTTACACCTCAAGGCCTTACACGGCATAATGGACACTGTCAATAAGGTATATTGCCCCTTATTACTTAATAGCCTGTCGGCCGTAAAGGTCAATATCGTTTGCTAGAATATTTTTTGGAATATCTCACAATTATTCTTACATTATGGAAAGATGTATTAGACCTAGTCATTTGGCGTAAGGCCAAAAGAACACATATCCAAGTCCACCTTAGATTCAATTTTCAGACTGTTTGCATATTAAGTTATGAACCACCTAAATCTAGCACATATGTATTACAGCTACACCTTTAATTTACACAAGTATTATGTCTAAGTGATTAAATACCTTACGCAGACGTTTTAAAGACCAAAATAGCTCGTCATTGAAGCAACATTTATTTATATTATTAATAATTCCAATTAAATTTTCATTTCTAGCGTGTATCTAACATCGGTGTTACTCTAATTAGTGACCTAACACCTAATTAGCCAAGGGAATATAGACACTATGATATTCAACACAAATGTGTATTTCATTAAAATGGCAAGTGTTACTGGCATGAAACATTAATGACGTGGGACGGGGTGATATGCGATTATTTTATTACCTTTCATTTGAATGGGAGTGTACGCATAATATTCCGATACATTAAAGCAAAGACAATATAAAATACCTAAGCATTGTGTTTGGCCTCAAGAATTTCCCATTGAATCACTATCCGGTGGTAGTTACAAGCCAGTAATCTCAATACAGTTGACATTTGACAAGCTATAACACTATCCAAACACTGATTTTTTTTTCATGTTTCTTAATGGCCGTCTATTCTTGTAGTCCTTGCAATATCGATTGTTACAAATAAAGTCGTAAGTCATAAAAATTAGTTAGTTTCCTCGTCAGCACCATCTCCACCCCGTCCACAATGAATGCTTACATCAATGTTGCCAGGATATCTATTAAAAAGTAATTTATCAACATTGTGATTGAAAATGGAATGAATAGTGTTTTGAAAACATGTTCACAACCCGCTAATTAACTCGACTACCAATTCCGCGACAATATTGACATTTGCACTTATTTCAAATCGACAACAAGTGTGTAAAATTAATATTAGAGTTTCTTGAACTTATAACTGTATATCTTTGGTTTTGGATACCATCCAACTTATCAGCAAAGATTAAAAAATGTTATAAATATCTTTCAGCAAATTGTCTAACGTGAGATTGACACACATGTATACAAAACGTATTTTCATTCCACTTACAATCAAAGTTATGGCAACATAATATGCTTTTCATGATACAAAATTGTCATGTAATTATTTTCTAACCAGCTAAGGATCTTGCGAGCAATTCCAAGGCTTAACTTCCCTACTAAGAAGCAAAATTTATATTTTAAAATGGACACCTATGAATATTGAATTTTACAATTTTACGTGTTAAGGTTGATTTTGCTCACAATAAAGCCTAGCATAATTAGGGTGTATCACAGAATCGATCGCTTACAATGTATCGCACACGACGTAAAAAACGTTGGGGGTATTTGGTAAAAAAAACTTTTTTTTGGAAGACCTCTGTGACACCTTAACAGAGGGCTTCCAAAAAAAAGTAATCAACAAACACTATTGCCGACCATAGTTCAGAACAAAATATTGTACCATGGAAATTCAGCAGTATTGGTGAACTACCTAGGGCAAGGATGAGGCGGAGACGAACGACGGACAAACGCGACATTTAAAATAAAGAAGAGACAACAACTGTCTGTGTGCCGCAACTGTCTGTACACCCTGCGATTTTAGTTGCACATGCGACACTTGGAATACACCACGAGTTAGTGTGCTGCTCTACGCCAGCCCTGTCTTCGCCTCTGTTATCGCCTTATTCAAAATACGATACGAGATCAGCATTTTACGTAGCAAATGTTTTGTCTTTTTATAGAATAGAAGAAAACAATACCTACAGTCGCTAGTTAAAATACTGTAAATAGAATTTTATGAAGAAGGGGGGTTTAGTTTTGGGCAATGACAACGGACGCGCCACAGCTGTGCCCCGTTCTCTCTTTATGTTTGGAATTTCGTGTTTGTTTGAAACCGAAATCTTTCACGATATTCTCAGTCGAAAATATAACAATCAATCGATTCGTGTGCTAAACCCTCAGAGATACAATAGTCTGCCAAATCATGAGGTAGCATTGTTGTCTCAACTATTTTTTGTGCATTAGTTCAAGCACCAATGTTGCTAGGAAAATTTAAAATCGTAATGACTGGCTGGCATAACATAGTATCGGATTTTAATTTTATAAATCTTATACCTTAATGTAGGTGGGTATGTAGTCTTTAATTTATGTTTTATTAATGGCAAATGTAACAGCTCAATAAATAAAGGCCAGTTGACACAACCAATAATAGTGGTAACTATAATTCTGCATCCCTGCCCTGTATTTGGGAATTTCCTTTTTTCTTCAAGTTAAAATCTTCAAGGAAAAAGGATGTTCCCTCTTTTACATTTTGTTATATTCTATAGTTATTGCCTGCTTGCTGTAAAAACCTTTGCATGTCTATCTCTATTCCTATAACAATTGTTTTATTTTGAATTATTTAAAAAAACTAGTATCATATAGACATGCAATAATTTGTGAAAAATAGAATAATATGTAGGTAGGTTGATAGTGGTATATTTGCAATTTCAAAGTCTAAATGAAAAATTAAAGTATTTATTAATTATTAAGGTACAAAAAGATTTATCACTTTACAATCCTATAGTATGTCATGCATAAAGTGCCAGACTTTAGAGTTTAAATTAACATACAAAATTCATAAGTTTTATTAGGTCATAAGAACACATAAAATACTGATCATTTGCTCAATATGAAGTGTCAGAAAAAAAATTGATCACTTTTAATCTATATTTACAAACAGGAGTTTTCATTTTTTATTATTTATGGCTAAGGTGCAGTATATAAAAATATATGACAGACGTAAATTTTCATAATGGCGATCTGTTAGTGTTGACTGGCAGACGTATGGTATCATGGACTGTTTCAACTGGCTGTCTAACTAACTAATGATTGAGCTTGACTCCAATAATGATAAATGAGTATTGACAATGATAAGCATTATCATTCTTCAGCACTTATTGCTTACCCTATATGTACTTGGACTATAATAATAGTACAATGTAGCCGCTGAGCTGCCCACATGAGACAATCGCCTCCGGCCAGTCTCCCCATTTTGCAATCCCATAGAATATTTACATCTAATTTCACATTTTCACCCATTGATGTGTTCTAACAACACTATAAAGTGTCATACCGCCAAACAACTCACAGAAAGACATCAATTATTGCCTTTAATTACCACTTTTTACTTAATTTACAAGGCCAGTAGTCTCTAGTTACATGATTGTTGTCACTGTGATGTATTATTAATAAATAAGTCCGCTTACACACTATAGAGTCTGAACGGAAGAAAGTTCACAACCGATTACGGCGGTTTCTTATAGCCCTAAGGCGCGCTCGGCGCGACTTTTCGGATTATATATCCCCATTTTGACTTATTCCAATCCTCTTTATGAATTCTTCTTGCAGCATCACTGTCTTGATCATGTTGGGGTGGGTACCATATGCAAGGCTTTGCTCGGCATTCGAACAGTACTGCTGGGTGGGGTCAGACAATATCACACCTTGTCCATTGCTTAGAGAGCCAGACTCAACAGAGTTCCAATATGTTTCACTAGGTGAACTACCATTGACGCCTGGAGGAGGGGCCGCAGGCGCCCCTGTGTACCTAAAGTAAGGATTTTTCAGATCCAAAGTGTTGGACGATGAGATATTTGTGCCTTCGAGACTGATCTCCATGGTAACATCATAACTCTGACGCTTGTTTGCCAGGAGTAAAACACGACCAGTGAGTGCCTGGCCTTGTTTAGCGAATATTGGTGTTTCTAGCAAACAGCGCACTTGGTACCAGTGTGTTAGAGGCTCGGTGGGCGCAGTTGATAGCCATATATGTTGGCTGGCACCAGCAAACAGCACATCAAACCAAAATGCTAATCCATGGCAAGTTCCTGACTGTGTGAGCTCAAATCTAAATGGTATTTCAATCCTATGTAAGTCTGTTTCATGTGCATACAGGAAGTCAACTACATGTCTTTCTGATCTTGCCATACAGATGCGAATATCAAATGTGTCTACAATTGGTTGTCTGAAGTACTCCTTCATAGCGGCAGTGCGTAGTGCACTCAAGTCAACACCATGGAAACATGTTTGATACCAAAAGTTAGCTTTATTGTATTGTTCCATAAACAAAGCATCATCGGTGAACGGAGCTATATGAAGATCTCCTCTTGTCGGGTACATGTTGCCACCAGGTTTCAGCCACTTTTTCGCATGCAAATATGTTTCTAACATACGCTCATTGTACAACATATAGCCCATGGGCTCAGAGATAATAACATCAACAGTCTCGGGTATCTCAATCTCCTCAATTTTTCCAGCGATTACTGTAATACGGTCGTGGAGGCCGTTCGCTCTGACCAACGCTTGCGCGTGATGCGCCATGTTACTAGCTTCTACCGCGTAAACTTTACGAGCACCTGCCTGGGCAGCAAAAAATGACAGAATACCTGAGCCCGCTCCCACATCCAGCACCACTTTGTTCTTGAAGTCGTTGATGTTGGACAGTATAGCTCGCTGGTACGTACTCGTCCTCACGTAATCCTGCATCATGTTCTGCTGCTGACTCAGGTACCCGTAGAATTGGAAGTATTGCATCGCCGAAGAGTCTTCCGTGCGCACAGTGAACACAGAAGACGACCTGCCCGCCTTGATCTTCGTGACAAGAAGGTGGAAGCTCTGACAGTCGGCGTCAGACGCGAATTTGAAGAACAAAGTTTCATTGTCAATAGTGAATATGTACGATTGGCCAGCGACGCGCGAGCACTCGCTCTGGCTGTGGACGGGGAACTCGAGCACCTCCTGTGCCAGCACCGGATCTGCCCGTATCACTTTTACACTCAACCCCTGCGGGTCGTAATCCACGTTTACGTTTGTCGGGAAATTGAAGCGCGGCGTAAGCGCGCCCTCGCCGCTTACAGCCGACACAGTCACCGCGCGAAACACGTTCGCCATTTTATCGATTTGAACGCGGACTCGCGGCTACAGTTTAATATTGTCCACGCGCGTAACGGCAAACAAAGAAAAATGTCGTTGAGAAGTTCAGAGGCCGGCGTAAAATCGATCATTCACAAACTTCCACCCTCTATTGTCTATGGTTTGGCAGCGTGCTCGAAGTTTTTTTATTTCTCTTTGCGTGGTGTTTTATTTTGACTTTTAGCGAAAAAAAAAAATATGCACAGGTAAAAAGCTAGCACAGCCATATAATATTTTTATATTTTAAATTTTTGTGTAAGTTATGTTGTTTTACAGAAATATTTTAAATAAAAAACATTAAAACATTGGAAGCATAACAACTTACAAAAACGCAATTTGTAATTATAGTCGAATTCTTTAATCAAACCATAGATTTTTAGTATGTGTACACTTAAAGCGCCCATGGCCCATTTATTGGCAGCGGCTCAAAAACGGCCGAGCGATTCCCTAGCTTTATTATACAAAAAATGTACTCTGTGATTGAATTATTATTAATAATTAATATCTTGGGAATACTCACACAACGCTATCAGATCCCAAACTAAGCATAGCCTGTATTATGGAAACCAGACTGTTTTGAAACCCATGTTATTTGATATTTTGAGAAAAAACATATATTTTTAGTTCACCCTCTTTGCTTACACCCCGACACGACCCCGTTAGATGCGGCCGCTTTTTCATAGTACCTACCTAGTTTTATTTAGCCGGTTATCTCTGTATAGAGGTTATGGTGGGTTTTTAAATGTTAGTATGTAAACGGAAGCATATGTACAGCTGAAATTTTGCATACATGTATTATATAACATTCACTGAAAAGTAATTCTATTCATTTAACCGTTAAATCGTTGAAAAGGACTAAAACCGGTGAATACAACCCGGTTCGAATTATAAAATAATGAATAAAATTATTTGTAACCAACATAATTAATAGGTAAATACATTGCCAATATTTTTTTATTCGATTAATTGTCTAGATAATAATTTATTAGAAGAATGCATAATTAGCGGCTAGTGAAACTTGAACGCAAGCTGTCACACACGTCCAAGTAAACTTGGGCAAGCGCAAGTTGATAATTAAAATTAGAACTTTCATAAACTTGTACAAGATACAAAAAGTCTTGTCTGGTATGGCTGGCTTAACCAGACTTAACTTTGATCGAAGAATTCATTCCTTAAAATTGATTTCATTTTCTGTAGCTTTTATATTTTTATGGATTTGAAGATAAAGAAAGATTTTAAACGACGTTGATTGCCTCATTGAAGTGCCTACACAAAGTACTTTTGTATATAATGAAAAATACGTACGAGTGCACAACAGATCGTGGGTTCGATTCTCGCACACAACACAACTCTGTGTGATCCACAAATTAGGGTAGATGACTGTCAAGTCAAATCAGTATCTTTTTAAGAAACGTCAAAACGATGCGCCTCGTACTATAAATAATTTACATGAAATACAAAGTGAAGCGAATCAAACTGAGCCAAAAGTGGCTCAGTCGATCGAGCGACTTGTCAGTGCGCGAGATCGTGTCAACGTCAGAACATTTCCCACAATTTTATTTTAAAATGACGGTTTGTGCGATTAAAGGTTGTCACAACCAATCTGGAAAACAAAATAAAAATTGTAAGATCGCATATCGTTTGGTAGCAGAACGTCCCATTCCCAAACTCGTCACGCTGTTTCAGATGGTCCCAATCCCAGATGGTCCTATTCCCAGATGGTCCTATTCCCAGATTGTCCTATTCCCAGATTGTCCCATTCCCAGATGGTCCTAGGGATGGTAACGCATGACGCAATTTTATGATAGGAGTATGAATAAAAAATGCTTCTTGAATTAATTATTAGGCCTTATTAGGCCTGTTAATGACGTTGATGAATACTACTTCAATCTATTTTGACATGACTTTAATTTATTTTAACGTGTAAGTTTATGAAAAAAAGTACCTGGATACTTTTTTTATAAACTTTACGCCTGCATAATTCGTTACAGCAAGAACAGCATTCTTCCAATATTGCTAAGGTTTTAAAATCAGGCGCTTTTTTTGTGTTTTGTACCATGGATGAAAAATATTGTTTTAAAAACTTAGTGTGCATGTTTTAATCATCCTTGATATTGTGTTTTTCCTTACTTTAAAGTGTCATTTTGTCAGAAAACCGTACAAAAATTAAAAAATTACTAATATCGTATTTTATAAAAAAAATGAGGGTAGATGCTTATTCATAGAATATTATTATGATGTTTACGTTTCTGTTTAGTTCATTCCCCAACTAAGTGCACAGTCATTTATCGCGGATACTTTGTAATTCTCTCTTTAAATTATAACGGTGTGATGGATCATAACTTTGAATTTATAAAAAATCAGCGAGGAGGACGAAGTTTAATTTGTGGAACATACACATACAATAAACATAACGATAACAGTGATGGAAGCTCCAAATGGCGTTGTGT
Source organism: Herminia tarsipennalis (assembly GCA_945859575.2). Lineage (NCBI taxonomy): Eukaryota > Metazoa > Arthropoda > Insecta > Lepidoptera > Erebidae > Herminia > Herminia tarsipennalis. The sequence continues at coordinate 8,738,019 of OX243849.2, read as the reverse complement.
GAAAAGAAAAGAGTGCAGTGCTTTTTTTTAAATTTTAATAAATGTTAATTTGTATGTTAATTCAAGAAGCATTTTTTATTCATACTCCTATCATTAAAATTGTGTCATGCGTTACCATCCCTGGGACCATCTGGAAATGGGACAATCTGGGAATAGGACAATCTGGGAATTGGACCATCTGGGAATAGGACCATCTGTGATTGGGACCATCTGAAACAGCGTGACGAGTTTGGGAATGGGACGTTCTGCTACCAAACCTCGCATATCATGGTGTAAGTACACTACATTCCTATAAATCATAAATCAAACACTAAAAAAATAATCGTAATTTTGATTGACTCCAACAGTTTAGTGTTGCAAGGTAAGGATTTTTTTCCCCATTTCTGATATATTTTTACATACATATTTGGATTTGAACTATTGGTATGTAGGTGCCTAAGTATTATACTATTTAACTAAAGATTATTAGTGTTTCTCTGGTAAATTAAAAAAAGTTACTTTTCCCCTCTCCAGCTCGAAAACGGTGCGTTTCTTTTAACTTAATAATACTTTTACTTTTAATTTAATTATTTTCACATCAACATTTATCAAAAATCGACTAGGCTGTATACGCTACGAGCCCGTTGCCTAGACTTGTCGTAAATAGTGCATGTTGAAATAAACATATTTAATTCTTTGAATTGTTTTTTACTATTGCCCATAACTGTATTGAAAAATGTCGTAAAAAATACACGTGTGTATAACTCGTGTGTCATTAAAAATCCTCACCTTCGGCTCGGGCTTGCTGATGACAAGAATGGCGCCTTGTTCTTAGTGGTCTCTCATAAGTCTTAGTGGTATCTCTTTGTGCTTGGGCTCCCCACAATGATCTGGTGCTTATGCCATTTTTTTTAATTATTTGAATTTGAAATGCTTCATTTATGCTTCCAGACAGACAAACACAATACATAAAGAAGTCGACACTAAGTTACCCACCCTACTTTTGGGGAAAATGTTTATTTACTGGCAATCTTTTTTGAATGGCTGTGTGCGTGTCAACAGTTGTAATCACATGCCGCTTACGCACACATAATTTCATTAGTTGCCTCAGTTTTAGGTGGAGCGCTTGTGTGAAATTATCCTTCTAGGCGTTATTATTCTAAGTGTAGAACAACATAGCAGGTTAGAGTTGATACAGGCATGTTGTGTTGGAGGGTCCTTAGAACACCATAACTTTCGGTTTCCCTTTGGATTGTAGTTACTTAGTATTAAAGGTATAAAGAACCATGTTCAGCTAGGTATATTTTTGTATCGGGTTTACCTCAGAAAATTTTTAACCCTTTACCTCTGGTGTGTAGCCACCCTTACGTCGGAGTCGAACTGACATCACATCATATTGACGCATGGCCGGACATCAGGGTGCCCCTTGTGAAATACAATTTGTACATTTTGTTACTACATTTTGTTTGAAAAAATCACAGTTTATTCGTCAGCCAAAATATAGGTAGTTAATTACCAGAATAATTTTGAAATCAAATAGATCAATCAATATATCGTTACAAAATAAAACCAACTTCTAATGTAATTTACTATATATTCAATACAAAAATTTACAACAAAAATAATCACAGATAGATTAAAGAATTTATACAGTGGCGAGTCCAGAGGAGGGGAGTTAAGACCTCTTATATTCTCCCAAAAGAGTCCTCCCACGTAGATGTGCTTTGAAAAACCTACACTCCGCAGGGTTCTCCCAAACTTCTGTTGTATTGTAAAACCATAGACAAAGGGGGTATTTCCACTGAAGTGGAGCTGACAAGCGGGCCGTGAAAATCTCCGCTCCGCATCAGTGGAAACAGTGTAAGAGAAGCGGAGTGAACTTTCCAATAAAATATATGAATAGGCGGCCTCGAGTTGAGCCAGGCAGCGAAGGACAGCTCCGCTTCAGTGGAAACCCCGCCTTACACTTAAACTGTCCCCTCCTCTAAAAACAATTCTGGGTAATACATCTAAGACTCAAACTTAACTCAATTTCAAACATTCTAACACATTAGGTATAGTATCACTTTTATATTTACAAAGCATTCTCAGTAGATTTAACTTCTTTTCGTTAGTTTTAGACGATTCTAGTTCGTAGAGAGTACATAGGTTGATCAATAGGGACTCGTTTAAGCCTCGCTCGGGATCAGAGTTGATAGCCTTCTGGAGTACGGCAATGGCTTCCTTTAGACGACCCATGTAGAGTAGACATACTGATAAGTTGTTTGCTACCTAGAATAAAAAAAAATACCAATACAAAAAACACGCTTTAATAGAAAACTAAGTTGTCTCAGCCGCGGATTCATGATATCATGTTCTGGGGGCACTTTATCCAACTTAACCAATATTTTGCCAACGCGGACCAAATGTATACTTGAAAATTCATAAGTCTGGGAGGGAAAATTGCCCCTATTGCTGCCTTGGATTCGCACTTGAGTTTACTTATTGTATTTTTTTTTTTAATCCGCGGGATTTTTCTAAATTTTATTTTATAGAAACCTTGTCCTTGTACGTCCAATAACGACCACAACAAAAAATAATTATCCAATTTGGGGCAGTCATTTCGTAGATTCATTTGAATTCATACTAGCTGCCCGCCACGGCTTCCTATGGCACGGGTGTAATTTTTACGTATGATTAAAAAACCCTGTCCTCACAATAACGAACAACAAATAAAATATCCAATTTGGTGCAGTCGTTCTGAAGTTATGGGTGTACATACATTTATATGGGTTAATGTATGACCATTGGTCCTTTGTAAGTGTGCAAAGTTTTAATGTAATCCGAAGTTTTGAAGTGGGTGAAAAATCACGTTTAAAGATTCCAACCTAAACCGAAATGTTTGGGTTGGAATCGAATACGTGATTTGTTCAAGTCAAGCTCCCAAACAAAATCCCCCCATTAGCCAATGTTGGCCCAACATCACTCTACGAAAATTAAATTCCCCCAACATTGGGACCAATATATAGAAGTTACCATAATATTAGTTGGTTCCTGATCGGCGGCTCTGGCGAAGTTGTTGTAAGCTTCTTGATACTTGCCGAGCGCGATGTCTATCAGACCTAGGTCTACATACTCGCGGACGTCGGGCGTGGGACAACTGGGGACAAATGGACATTATTATTTGCAAAATGTAGATATTTGTAGAAGTTTAAAAATATATTTCTTTAAAGCAGTTTAAGTTTCAGCTTCCTACATCTATACGAAAGCCGCGCACAATGTGAAATATTCACTTACAAACTAAATTGTAAGTTTTTCACGTCAAACGTATATTTCGTAAATAACATCTATTCTAATATATATAAAGCTGAAGAGTTTGATTGTTTTAACGCGATAATCTCAGGAACTACTGGTCCGATTTGAAAAAATATTTTACTGTTGGATAGGGCATTTATTGAGGAAGGCTATATAATATCACGCTACGACCAATAGGAGCGGAGCAGATGTTGACATCTTTTCAAAATATTTATGTTCTATTAGCGAACACTTTTAATTGGCCTTCTTTATGTTAATTGTTATTCTTAACTATTGTGTTTAGCTGTAAGGCATATATAATAATTCTGTTGTCTAATTTTCACTTATCTGTTCTTTTTTTAACTTAGGATTATCACTAAAAACAATGCGTGACGTTCAACTGTCCATTAGTTCGATTACTCACTGAGATTCAAAACAAAAACAAGCCACGTGCCGCACGTCGTCGCGAATCAACGGGCATTGCCGTAGGTTTAAAGAATCATGTCTGTCACTATAAAATTTATTAAAATTGGGTCATAATAAGCGACATGTCACTGTAAGCGAAGTCATTATATCCGACTTTGTTACAAAGAATTTTATATGAAAACCAAACTTCGTTGTGTAATTACGTCATTATAGGCGGTTGGTCAATATAGGCGGAGTCATAATAAACGGATTCTACTGTAATAAAATAACGGAGCAGTACGAAGTTCGCCGGGACAGCTGAACAACACAGAATATTATCAATTTTCAACTTTGATTAAACAAATGACAACCCTGAAAGTTTCGACACTTTTTGGCAGTGCACTAGGCGACAATGTTATTAAAAATTTCACATCGTGCGCGGATTTAGTATAATGTAACCCTGTTATACATATTACGTAACAGCATTTTAACTAGCCAATAATTTGTTTTTTTTAACAATTTTTTAAGTGTAACAGAAGAAGACAAAACATTTGCTAGTTAAAATGAAAGGGCCTCTATCCATTTATTATATCTAAATGGAGTGGACGTTTGCCAAAAACTTATCGTGAATATCAAAAACGTTCTGTATTTGAATGGATGTTGTTCGGTTTTGGGATTCCAAACAGATGTCGTATTGAACATATATATATTACGGGTCTTAATCGCACAAAATGAAGTCTACCCGTGACCACAGCCGTTGCAAAACGGTCGAAACGTCGGGCAATAGACAAGGTATTTTACCTTAATTTTCACGCGATTAAGACCCGTAATATATATATTTTCATTATGTGTACAAATCGCGAAAGTTTATCAACAGATGTCGTAATGTCCAAATGGACGTATATCACGCCACGCCATTTAGAGGCATCCGTATTTTCAGAGAATGGGTAAATTAAGAAGCTTAAAGCAATTGTGTCTATGGTATATTTTTCGTCTCGCTTAGAAAGACCCTTTATAAGCATAGTGTCAAACCATGGTTGCCATAGTCACGCAACAGAAAGATGGTGTCGTGAAACGTCAAAATAAATTCTAATTTGTTCTTTTTATTTATTCAGTAACAAATGTATAGTGTTGGAGACACCGTTCGTCCAAACGAAACGCGCACGTCCTAATGGACCACAGACGACATAGTGCAGAACTAATATTTGTATCTGTCTAGTGGACACTTAGGTCTAACAGACTACTTACATCTGATGTCTAGCCTCCTTCGCGAGCTCTACACTCGTAGTAGCAGCTCGCACGTGTCCCGCCAGTAACCACAGACGACATAGCGCAGAAGTAATATTTGTATATGTTTAGTGGACACTTAGGTCCAACAGACTACTTACATATGATGTCTAGCCTACTTCGCGCGAGCTCTACACTCGTAGTAGCAGCTCGCACGAAGCCCGCCAGTAACCACAGACGACATAGCGCAGAACTAATCTTTGTATAATATGTCTAGTGGACACTTAGGTCCAACAGACTACTTACATATGATTTCTAGCCCCTCTCGCGAGCTCTACACTCGTAGTAGCTGTTCGCACGTGGCCTGCCTTTAATTAGACGACATAGCGCAGAACTAATATTTGTATCTGTCTAGTGGACACTTAGGTCTAACAGACTTCTTACATCTGATGTCTAGCCTCCTTCGCCAGCTCTACACTCGCAGTAGCAGCTCGCACGTGTCCCGCCAGTAACCACAGACGACATAGCGCAGAACTAATCGCACGACGTTGAGCTGGCATAGTCGATGTTTTCTCCATGTCTTCGAGAATCCGGGCAGCTTGCCTGTAGTCCTATAAGTTTAAAAAAATAATTTAATAAGTGAAATATTAATTTATTAGTAGTAGAACACTACTGATTTACAGACTCAATATACATTTCGATGGCTTTTGTACTAGTATGTAACTTTTCAATAGAAACAAAATCTGTATCCTGTAAAATGTTGTTCCTGTATAATGCCTATTATATCTTTTCTGTATATCTATCTTACCACTACTTAAAGCTATCTCATATGTAATAGTTTTATATAAAGGCATATCAATAATATTACTGATAATTATAACTTATAAAATAAGACACAAATCATACACAAACAACATTTTTACTACACACCAACTTTCTCACAAATACAATTACTATTTAACACGCACGAAATCTTATCTCACCTGCCAAATATTCATATCTGCTAATATTCTCTTACTTTCAATAAATCGTTACTCTCACCGTATACTGAACCATAACTGTCCCGTTTTTAAAAAGCTATATAAATCATAAATGGCTTGTATAAATAATATTCTTGACGAAATAGACCAACTCGGTATCGCCACTTTTGAAAATTGCGCCCCTAACTCATATGCCCCTTTGCAAAATTTACCCAAACAGTCAATTAAAATTATTCATATTAATATTCGTAGTATCTGGAAAAACCTTGACAGCTTCTTAATTGTTCTTGCACAGATGCCTATAAAATTCGAGATCATTATACTGACAGAATGCCGTTTAAAGGGTGCTGGTCCGATTCCGGTTATCGACGGATATATTTCATACGCCACTACAAATAACCCAATTCAAAACGATGGAGTTGTTATTTACGTTGAAAACAACCTCAAATGTACAGTTACAGAACCGTCCTTTTTTGTGGACGGCAATTGTTTAATCTGTCGTACGCAAGACACTGCAATCATTGGTATATACCGTTCTCCCTCATATACTAATTTGACTAATTTCTATAATAGCCTGGAAACCGCCGTCTCGGACTTAAACAGCTGCAAATCCATTATTTTAATGGGTGACCTAAATGTTGATATTAAACCTGACAACACAGACCCACATTCTAACGATTATCTTCTCCTTACAGCTACATTAGGCCTCCTCCCATCTTTTTTACATCCTACGAGACCGAGATCTAAGTCCTGCCTAGACCATATCCTACTAAAAACCAAGTCTCCAGCTAAGTCCTTCATTTTAGAAACAAGTGTTACCGATCATAATGCAACGGCTTTATGTATCAACCTAGCCAATTGTAGCAGAAAAGGCGCTCAAAAATCAACCGCACGTTTAAATTATATGAATGCAGTAAAAGATATAGAAAATTGTAACTTAGCTCCGGTTATGAACGCCACTGATGCTAACATTGCTGCAGATAGTTTAATTAGCACTCTTTCGGATATTGTTCGAACCCATACCTCACGAATCAAATTTTCAAGAAAGGTCTCAATAATCAAACCATGGATGACACCCGGTCTAGTCCGATGCATCATAAATCGTGACAGCATGCATTTAAAGCTTAATGCAGACCCTGAAAATACCACGCTAAAAATCACTTACACTAGATACCGAAATTTCTGCAATCGGCTTATTCACAAACTAAGATGTTCCTACGAAAAATATCAATTTACTAGAGCCCAAAATAACATCAAAGAGACTTGGAAGGTTGTGAAAAATATCACTCACACTGTTAATAAAAACGAACCAGCTACAAATTTACTGACCCTATCGTCAGATCCCCTAGCCTCGGTAAACCAAATTAACACCTATTTTGCTAATATAGGTAAAGAGCTAGCATCTAAAATAATTACCCCATCGACCGAAAAACGTTCGACTTCTAAACATAGTAAGTTAAATTCAATCGCCTTACTTCCGGTTAGCGAAAATGACGCTGAATCCATAATCAATAGTCTTCGGGATGACTGTTCCACGGGATGGGACAATATACCAGCCAAGTTAATTAAAATGGCCCGAAATGTTCTCGTACCTCCTATCACTCATATTTGTAATCTTGCCATTTCGCAAGGTATATTCCCGAGGGCATTTAAGACTGCATTAGTCACTCCCGTATATAAAGCTGGAAATAAAGATCAGATCTCCAACTATCGCCCCATTTCCGTTCTGAGCGCCTTGTCTAAGATTATGGAACGTATTCTGAATAACTACCTTACTAACTATCTAACCAAACTTAACATTCTCGCTAAAAATCAATATGGCTTCCGGCATGGGATCTCTACAGAAGACGCAGTAGTCGACCTTTCGCAGTTAGTTACTGATAAATTAGACAAAAAATTTAAAGGCTATGGTATTTTCCTAGATCTTAGTAAGGCATTCGATACTGTCTGTATTCCTAAACTAATAGACAAAATGGAACACATGGGTATACGTGGTTTGGCTCTTGACATGTTTAAAAACTATCTTTTCGACCGCAGGCAATCTGTAAAAATAGACAATTTAATTAGTAAAGAAGAACAAGTAACTTACGGGGTACCACAGGGTAGTATTTTAGGTCCAACTTTATTCCAAATTTATATAAACGATCTTTGTAAAATGTCTCTTAATCACTGTGATATTTTCACTTATGCAGACGATACCGCTCTAGTGGCATATGGCAAGAGTTGGAAAGAAGCTAAGCTGCATTCCGAAAACGCTTTACGAAGAGTAATGCTCTGGTTGGCAAGCAATTTATTAACCTTAAATATTAATAAGACCAAATTTTTACGATTTATTTTACCAAACACATCAAAGCCGTCTTTGGAAACTGAAACACTTAAAGCCCATAATTGTCCATACAATAGCGGAGACTGTGACTGTCTGACATTAACGATGGTCAAAGCCATAAAATATCTTGGAGTGTATATCGATGAAAAGCTAGATTGGACCACACACCTAGAGTCATTAACCTCGCGCATTAGAAGACTTTTATTTGTCTTTAAAAATCTTAGATCCTCAGCAGACTTAGCTACCCTCCGAATAGTCTATCTAGCTCTGTGTCAGTCGATCTTGACTTATAGTATATCTGCATGGGGTGGAACATACAAAACCGAGGTACTAAAGCTTGAAAGAGCTCAACGGGCTGTTCTAAAAGTTACCCATATTAAACCACGTGATTACCCCACAAACACACTATATACAGAATGCAATGTACTATCAGTCAGAAAACTGTATATTTTAAAATCCGTCCTCCGTAAGCACTCATTACTCTTCTACAATAAACACCTAGTAAATCAGCGGCGTTATGGTTTTCCCATTTGCCCAGTAGTCTCATGTAGGACTGCTTTCGCAAGGCGACAATTTAATTGTCTAAGTGCCAGACTTTATAACAAAGCTCAGAAGCTATTTAATATCTATGCCCTAACACAATTTGAGGTTAAACGCAAACTTAACTCTTGGCTACTCACATTAACATACAATGACGCTGAGGAACTTCTGACAACATTACAGTAATAGCGAAATGCTTATAGACAACACTAGCAGAAATATGAGTTTTCACACACACACACACACACACACCCTCTCTCTCTCACACACACACACACACACACACACACACACACACACACACACACACACACACACGCACACACTCAAATACACACACACACGCACACAAACACACGTTATTCCCAATTATTGTAAGTTTGTTCGCCAACGGCACGTTCAAAAATTGTTATTAGCGCGAAAAGACTGAATGTAATTGGTTTTTCTTTTCTAAGATACAGACAGGTTTCCTGCCTAGTTTAGAAAAGAGAATCCTATGTCCTTCCTATAAGTATATTTTGTACTGGTTTTCTACTTAATTTTATATGCTATGTCTAATGCCCTGTACAAACTTCTTGTGAAATAAATTTATTATTTATTATTTAATGCCCAATCAGGTCTATTTTATCATGTAATTTAAATGTACTTTTGTTTTTATAGAAATTGAAAAAATTGTATATCAGTTCACAAGTTTATAGATGTATTTTTACTAGAAAATCACATATCATAAATTGCAGGTATTTTTAAAAGAACAATACATTCCTAAATCTAAAACACTATTATTTCACTAGGTTTTATTTTTTTAACTCTTGCGCGAAATCGCTATTGTTTTTTTTTTACTTTTGTAGTTACTTTTACTCTAAAGTCTAAGCCATCATAAAAATAAATTGATTTAGTTTCTTTTTTGGGACACAAAACGACAAACAATCTCTGTAGAAAATGGGGAATATAATATTATGATCTCATATGTTTCTGTTGCTGTTGAAAAATGATTTACTTTCCTATTATTTATTTAAAAAAACATGTTAAAGTGTGAACAACATTAAAAAAGCATTTTTTCGTTAAAGTTTCATGTATATTCACCCAAATATTTATTTATTTACTAACTCTGCCCTGCGTCATCGCGATCCAGGTCAAGTATAGCATTCCTCAACAAACGAGCTATCTAATGCAAAATAACCTTTAAAATAGAATTAGTAGTTACTGAGATTAGCAATTGAAATAAACTCTGTCTCTATATAATATTAGTACTGATTTTAAACCACCAGCAGCTGTTAGATTATCTTTACTAATATTATAAAGCTGAAGTTTGTTTATTTGTTTGTTTGAAAGCGATAAACTCAGGAACTACATACTGGTCCGAATTTATTTATTTTATTTATTTATTTATCCAACTTATACTATAGGACAATCCAACCATACAAGTTTTAAGATAAGTACATGACATATTATTTAGTATAAATCAATGAAATTATACAATAATATCAGTTTTTTTTTATAGCTTTTTAGATACATACGAATTGAAAAAATCTTTTACTGTTGGATAGCCCATTTATCAAGGAAGGGAAAATTTACTTTATTTAGTTACTTATAACTAGCAGAGGCGAAGGGTTACAATTTCCCTGAGGTATGGTACAAAAATATATCATACAAAACCCTATTTTTTTTGTATCTATATCAATAAGTAACTGCAATTTAAAGGGAAACCGAAAAGAACGGTGTTCTAGGGTCTCTTCGCCACTGATAACTAGTATAATATCTAAGAATATACTTGAAAGCACAAAATTTGAAGATGTCACAATTTACCTTCATAGCTATAGTGCAGTTAACAATAGAGTGTAGTACTCTAGTCTCTCTCCCGGCCCATAGTCTCACAGACTCATTCTTATCTTGTTCCGTTATAGTCCCAGCTCCATCTTCTGTTTTGCCTGCGTGAAGGTTCGATAGCATCTGTCAACAATTTTATGAAGTATTAGCTTTTGTCAGCGGCTCCGCATGCGTGAATGTCGGTTATTGCTATAAAAACTATTCACACAGGATGTGTATACGTAACATAATATAAGTTTGGATAGTGAACGCAAAATATCTTTAATAACATTGACTGCCTCTGTAGCGAGGTGGGAGTAAGTTCGACTGCTACGCAAGAGGTCGGGGTTCGATTCTCCCACGGGACACCACTCTGTGTGATCCAAAAATTATTGTTCCGAGTCTGGGTGTACTTTGTGACCGTGACTTGTATGTTTGTAAAGTCCCCCGCGACATAGTGCTTGTAACCTAATGAGGGAGTCGTTTAAAAAAAACTCTGCCTACTAACTTTTCTTTAAAACGGCTAAACGGATATTATACACACGTCAAAGTTAAAGTACTTTATTCACTTAGGTTACAAAATGCAACTCTTATGAACGTCTGACTTTTGGAATAGAATTATCACACAGTGAATGCCAAGTTTGCAAAAGGTGAAGACAGTCAGGAGAGAACTTTGTTCAAACTTGGTATAAGTTTATTACACGCTTAAACTGCTGAACCTATCTAGATGAAATTTAGTATGGCGATAGTTTGACTCCCGGGAAAAGACATAGGATTGAGTTTTATCACGATAAACTAGCATCAGCTAAGTATATATAGCTGGTAAACTTTCGCGATTTGTACACATTATATAATTTTATAAGCTACAGGTCTGAGTCTACCCGTGACCATGTAAATGCAATACAGTCGAAACATCGAGCAATAAACAAAGATATTTAGCCTTAAAATAAAAATATTTACGCGATTAAGACCCATAGCTAATAAAATTCTATAATAGCATCAGCTAGTAAATAAATAAAATTAATCGTCGTACATACCGTCTGTATTTCCCCATATATGGCGTACAGTCTGTCTAGTGCTTCCTCCGGCTTGCCCACGTGTTGGGGCAACTCGGCTACCAGCAGCCGGAGTGAGAACGGTACCAAGCTGCCTGTTCGGTTCTCGTATATGTCGGGGTAGAACTGGAATGAACATATTTGATATTTTTAAGGTTGGCACCAAAATGTACTTGCCTTTAAAGTATATTATGGCCAGGCTAAGGTACCAAGGTACACTCCAAGAAAGAAGTCTTTGTCAATGGATATCTTTTGTAGGTTTTAGGCCGCAATGTTTCTACTTCTTTCAGCAAGTTCTGGAATCCTATTATCAAGATGGTATAGACCAATGATAATAATAATAATAACATCTTGGGACAACTCACACAAGGCTATCTGATTCCAAACTATGGAAACCAGACAACTGATACATACTTATATATTTCTAAATAATATGTATGATTATAGATTAATAATTATTAATAACACCCAGACACAGAATAAGCCATTGTGCTCATCACACAAAGTTTTATCCTGGGTGGGGATCGAACCCACGACCTCTTGCGTAGCAGTCGGATATACTCCCACCGCGCCACAGAGGCAATCCTATAATGATTAAAACAATAAAATATAGTTATATCTTTAAAATATTTAAATATATAAAAATTCGATCCTTATGAGCGCCCGACGCATATTATCTGCTAGGCTATTATTTACTCATGTTATTTCTCACCTCATAAAACATGTCAGGTTTGTTAAAGTCTCCGAATGGCTCAGCCTCTTTCAACAACGCATCATACAGTTTGATTCTCGACATGACTGCGAACCGCGTCAACCACAGCTGGAGAGTCCTCGGCGTGTGTTTGGTAGGACGATGCATGCGTCCTACACCTGAAAATTTAAAATATATTGTATTAGCTTTCGGCTGCGGCTACGCCCGGGTACTGTGGGGTATCGCGATAATAACTATGTCCTTCCCCATGACTGAAACTATCTCCATACTAAATTTCATGTTTCATGTGTGCATAGAAATCACAGTTCTAATCTAATTTGATGATAATAAAAAAGTCCAAAAAAAATATTTTCCCGTTTTTTTTTCCAGTTTGGTTTTGAAACCTATGTAATTTGATATTTTGAGAAAATACAAAGAAAATATGTTTAGTGGCCCCCTTTGCTATACCCCGAACAACCTGCCTAACCAAGTCGGTTGAAAACTCAATCATATGTGACATCAATTAATCTGATTGACTGGAATAAAAAAAACTAGTTTATACGATGTCGACGCCTGGTTTAGACCATGCAAGTTTTTATTGCTTCAATATTTTTTTATTTTTATAAAGATACCTAGTGGCATTGTGGTCCCACATTACTAGCAAACCTGTTAACCCCTCCAACTAAGCTCAACAACGGCTTGTGTTAGGAGTGGGTTCACGTCGGTAGTATAATGGGTAGGATTCGAACGCGCGACCTCACGATTGCGAGACCGAATCCTTAACCATTAGGCTACCGCCACTTATAAATGAATGCATCATTCAAGAAACTTGCATCGTGTAAATCAGACTTACTCCCTGATTAGATCTAGCGATTTTACTTACTCCCAGAAACGGTCAACGTCAATTGTTACACATATACAAGTTACTTTACTGCTTCGATGTTATATCAAAACAAAGAAAAGAATGGACTTTATTTACCCCCGCAGAATCTTTACTAACAATTGTCATTGCGCCATTTTCTTATATATTCAATAGCAACGATTTTTTTGTTTTTCGTTTCTTTATTAATTTAATTTTCGTGTAACATTTTCTCCGTACATGATTTTTGAATGAAGTCAAAGGTCTTAAGGTTATTTCTTCTTCTTCTTTGAATTGATGGCATTCTACACGTTTTAACGGCTAATATCTGCCAGCGTCAAGTATTTATACGCTTATTACATGCACAAAGTCTCGTTTTTATTCAATTATCACGTATTCAAATCATTTTTCACAAGTTAAACTCGGAGCTGTAAAAATAATGGCCGGTTAGTTTGCCGTTATTTTTACAACATCTAAAGTTATTAACTAGTAAACTCATTACAGTCGCCTGAATAATTATGCCAAAATCACTTTTTTTTCCATTTTTCACAAATCTCAAATAAAAATCATAATCTATTCACTTTGACAATTCAAAATTTTAATTATTATTCTACCTACAATATTGACATTTGGGTCTGCAAAACTGCATTTTTTTCCAACTACCCACTTTTATTATTAACTTTAATATTTACACAAAGTGTCACTAGATGCCACTATACGGTTTAGATACGAGATATCGGAAGTTTACCGATATTGATATAAGAGTCTGTGAACGATGATCGCAGTTACATGGTTACAATGGTGGTTACATTAAATTAATTATTTTATCTTGTAATAGGCCGCAATTTGTCGACGATTGCGGTCTTATAGAATAAAAAACTGCCGAGTGGTACCGGCATAAGAATAGTACCACCCCATCACTTCCCGTGGGTGTCCTTAAGGCGACTAAGGGTTTTCCCACCGGAGGCAGGGCAGCAGCGTTTTCTGCGTATTTTAAAGCTTTACTGGGATCGCCAACCCGCTCGCCAAGCGTTATGGCAATTACCAGGATCTATAATAAGTAGGTTCTATTGGGGAGACCAGTGCCCAGCAGTGGGAGATCATGTGGATTGATATGTAGAATAAAAAAACAGCTTAGCTGGCCCGCAGCTCCACTCGCCGAATGTCTATTCAAATTGATGGTTTAGCGGTTTAAGCGTGAATACGTTACTTACAAAAACTTACCTTGCCCTGCAGCACTAATAAGCACAGTAGTGAGATTAATAGCGGCCCGCAAGTACCCCGTCCTTAATAGCTCTCTCAGACCGGCCTCGTCTCGACTCACATGTTCTGCTCTCACCACTCCGCGGCTGCCTGCAGAACTCACTCCCAAGTATTTTACGGCCACTTCTTGGAGCGCATCAGCCTTGGGGTCATCAGAAATTAAGTATTATAGCCCTGTCACACAGTCGTCGAGTGACTCGGGAATGTACTGCACGTCATGTTCTTCGCCTAGCACACCGCTGCCTGTTTTTAGGCGCAAATCAGGGGACTAATTGCGGAGACTAACAACTAAGTGTGGAGCGTCGCGATTAGGTTAGGTAAAAATTACCCAAAATTCAGAGTTTTACATTCAATTTTAATTTCAAAGCCTTTATTTAACCAAAATAAGGTATTTGAGTAATTATCAAAGATTATACAGCAGTCTCTTAAGCCATTAGGCTTGGTTTCTTTGCACAAAAGTCTCCTCCAATAAGTGAGGGATTTGGGGGGTAATTTTTTGTCTGAGCTAGTAAGCTCAGACAAAAAATTAACATAATAAAATAATAATAAAAACATTAGAGACTGCCTCTAATGTTTTCCGTTTAATGCTGTCTATAACCAATATCTGTCCTAGATATACATACACAATGGTATTTAAAAAAATAGTCATAAAAATAATTACCAGTTCTTCTTCAAGTACAAGTCCTGGCATGGTCAGTACTTCTCTCTCTGGAAAGAACGAACCTTTTGGTGATGATTGAGCCTGTCAACAAAATAAACAATAAGTTCAAATAAATGTAGTGAGAAGAGGAGCGCCCATCAGCTGTATCAATGATATAAAGCCCCCAGGCTATATGCGCCTGAATGTGTGTGAGCATATTAACCCCACCCCCATACCAGTGATATACCATTGGGGCACCTGGCCCTCCCAACAATTAGTATATATAGGGTAGTGTTACCCTATTGAGAAGGATAGGTTTTTCTTTTCATTTTTTTCATTGTTAAATGTGTTTTTTTAGTTGTGGTGTAACAATGGCCCTATCTGGTTTAAGCCCCCTCCAAACAACAATCATGGAACTACCACTGTAATATACTAATCTATACTAATATTATAAAGCTGAAGAGTTTGTTTGTTTGTTTGAACACGGTAATCTCAGGAACTACTGATACAAATTGAAAAAATATTTCACTGTTGGATAGCCCATTTATCGAAAAAGGCTATAGGCTATATAACATCACGCTACGACCAAAAGGCAGCTATGAAAAATGTTGCCAAAAACAGGGAAAATTAACACGGACAAAGTTGCATGGGACAGCTAGGACTGCTACGCAAGAGGTTGTGGGTTCGATCCCCACCCTGGATAAAACGTTTTGTGATGTTTATTCTGTGTCTGGGTGTTATTTATCTATAATATGTATTTATAAATATATAAGTATGTTTATCGGTTGTCTGGCTTCCATAGAGCAAGCTCTGCTTAGTTTGGGATCAGACAGCTTTGTGTGAGTTGTCCCAAAATATTATTATTATGATATTATAAAAATAAGTTAATAGTTTCTAACAGACCTTCATTAATGTTTTCTTTGCTTCATCATTTGGTATCCAAGCATCCCTTCTTCTGTCTGCTTCTTTATCCACAGGCTGGTTCTAAAATGATTAATAAAAATTGTTAATTACTAGCTGATACTTGAAGCTCGAGTAGTGCTAGCTCAGCATAGTTACTTCAGAGAATATAAATATAAAAAATACTTTTTAGAAATGAAAGAAACTCTACTCTTATTCTCTCACATCTATAATTGATCTATACCAATATTTATGGAGCATAAACATGCATGTATATCCTTAAAAATCTTGTAATGTAAGATTATGAAGAAAGATGCAAATTACCTTAATACTTAAACCATCCATGGCTTCAGTGAGTATAGCCGGATGACTAAGTCCACTTTTTGATGGCATAATCTGTGGTTCAGGGCCGATAGTGTCGAAAAAAGTAGAAGGGTCAGGCAGACTTGTTGCTGGAACTGAGGCTGACACACTCACAGTGGGCACAACATTAGTAAAAGTCAATTCATCAGTCAATTTATGCTGGGCGAATGAGGCACTCATATCTTGTGGAAACAGATTAGCTGTCGTTGTTTGATTACCTGTAACATATTTTAACTATCAAGAAAAACCACTAAAAGACCACTAACAAGACTAATCTACACATAATTCATATAAGAAACTTATTATAAAAAAAATACTATAATTACAGCACCTTCCGATTCGCCGAGATAAACACTTTGTATCATATCAGACGGCGATGTCCCAATTTCATCAAAGAACTGGGATGCGGGTGGCACTTCCTTATCGCCGAAATATTGACTCAATGATGGTTTATTATTCATCTTCTCGTATTTATATTCAATTTTTATCGCTTTTGCAGCTATCTCACAGGGTCAATTCCGATAAAAAAATGACGTTGACATTTTGTTGACAAATTACAATGACATTAAAAATGAATTTCTCCTACCCTAAAAAAATGGCTTTACTAACTGCACTGCACTAACATAGTACAAGTAGTATGTATAGGTACAATGTTTACATTATAAAGATGGAAATATTAGGAAAAATTATGAACGTACTTTTTTTGTGAATGTTGCCACATTTACTTAATGTGTCCTTCCTTTCTTTCAGGGTAATAATCATTGACCTCTATCACTGTTCTCATTGAAATTATTGATAGACGTTATGTTACGTAACGTTAGTAACGGGTAGCGCGAAATTAAAGATAGAAAAAATTTAAACACGTCCCAGGAATAATATTATTTCTGGGCAACTAATAAAGGACATTATATTTTACATACATAGGACATTTTTATTTTAACTATTACGAAGTACTTACGGACCTAATAAATTATAGAAGAACAACCGGCTGCCGCCGCTTCTTTTACACGTACTTCGATGACCAGCCATAATCGTAGTCAGAAAGTTGGCAGCTTTTATATGTTATGTTAGTTTATTGCACTGATGGGCGATTAACTGGGTATTTCTAAAAGAAAATACAAATAAGTAAAGAAATAAAATGTATATTATAATATCCGTAAACACAGCAATATCTTTTACATGGGTTATATTGACGTTAAGGCCTAAAAGATATTGCGGGTGTCGAAAAGCAAAAAAAAAATTTCAAGTATGCGCGTACCGAGCGACAGCCCACTGCCATACGCCCCTTCGAACGGCGCGCTGCCCGAATATACCTAAACTCCCCCTGGCAATGTGGAATTGTGGGCTCACATTACTAGCAATCCTGTTAACCCTTTCAGCTGAGCTCAAAGTTTGTGTTAGAACTTTGGGAGTAGGTTCACGTCATGGCAAAGATGATATCAAAGATTTGATCCCACGATTTCACGATTGCGTGTCCCATGCCTTAGCCATTAGGCTGCCACTACTAGTATCAAAGAGAATATAAAACTACTTAAGTAATAGCTAGTATTGTAAATGATGGGATTGGACAATTGGGTAATTTGACAGCACGAGTGTGGCAGCACTACCATAGTTTTAGTATTTTTCATTGTCTTTGGTTTTCATTGTCTGTCAGTGTCAATTAAGTCAAACGTCAAACCGCTTACGTTACGATACACTTGTACGATAACACCTTTACTTTATTTTCCTTGAAAACTCTTATCGTAGGCTTCGTTTGTCCTCATTTACTTCAGTACACAACACAGGTGCGTTGAGAAATGTTCCATATCGAATTTACACATTAACAATCCATATGGAGAGCGTAGAACACCCATTTCTGTATATATGGTCGAGTGTTAGTAGGTATTTATTCTTATCGTAATTTTTTATCAGAATTGGTGTTATAACTGTATATGTTTGTAGGCCCAAATGACTAATCAGGCTTCACCAGTGGAGGAGCAGGAGAAACTCCTCGATGAGGCCTTGAATGTCGTCAAAGTCCAGGTGAGTAATTTAATCAATTAAAAAAGAATTAGCGGTTAGCGATAAATAAACTACACCTTTATTTTTTGTTACCTTTTTATTATTTTTATCAATAATGTTACTTTATTTTAGGCATTTCAAATGAAAAGATGTCTGGACAAATCCAAACTTATGGATGCTTTAAAACATGCTTCTACTATGCTTGGAGAGTTGAGGACTTCACTGTTGTCACCTAAAAGCTACTATGAACTTTGTATCCTTTTTTAAATAATTACTATATAGGAAGGAGCATAAAGATTCAGGTAACAACCATTAGGTTTTATTGTGTGGGTATTATTTTTACTTGGTTTCTAATTACTGATGTTAGGAGAATACCATTTAGCTCGATCTGACATAGACTTTGCAAGTGACGGCAAACTGAGCTGCCATCATTTTGAAAGTCCTGTATTTATTAAAATATAAAAAGAAAAAAAAATATTCAGACAGTTAAAAAAATATTTACTTTACAAAATGTACATATGTATATATTTTTACTTTTTTTGTGGCCTCAATTGCCCTGCCTGTTTGACTCTATTGACAAAGGCCTTCTCCAGCTGTCACCATTTTTTTTATCATTTGCCACTTTATTTTTAATAGGACCAACTTGTTGCTGGCTGTCCCTGTTTCTTGTGATCCAGAACATTACTTGTTATAATACATGTGAATCCCTTAATACTGACATTCATGTAGTTAGAAGTGTACAATAAATATTTGAAACTGGTTGGACACTGGATGACTGTTTTTGGAGTTGTGTAACTATCACTTTATATGTTTGCACAAGTGATGTTGTAGGACAAGATGTATCATATGATAGAGCTGACAATATTAAATATCAGTAACTGATCATACATTACATAATATGACACTACTTTCATTATAACATATTATCATAGATTTGCATACAGCATAAAGAACATGGTCACAGATAAATTTTAAACTTTCATGCTGCACAATATTAACTATTAGACATGGCAATATTTTTAGCCATTGCTAAAAGGGGTTATTCATTTTTATGTAAGGGTCACGAGGAAGGTGGATGGTTATGAAAATCTAAACATTTATCTGAGGAGGGACTACATTTTTAATGATGGTGATGGTCTTTGCAATTGACTTTCCTGCTTTTATTTTTACATATAACCACTGTACACAGGCATTATATAGCTGTCTCGGCGAACTTCGTACCGCCCCTTTATTTTTTTTTATACATACAAAACTAATGATGAATGAAATTGGTGAAGTCTTTCTCTAGTTATCTTGTGACAAGGGAAATAGGGATTAATTTATATATATATACCAGGCTGTCCCGGCGAACTTCGTCTCGACTTTTTTTTTTTTGTAAATCGGGTTCAATTGTGAATCTAAACCATCCTCAAATCCCCTTGAACTCACACAAAAATTCCATCAAAATCGGTCCAGCATACAAGAAATATATATATAAAGATAGCCTGTTGGTCTAGTGGTTAGAGACCCAGACTGCTAAGCCGGAGGTCGTGGGTTCGATCCCCACCCAGGATAAAACTTTGTGTGATGAGCATAATGATTTTTTTCTTTGTTTGGGTGTTATTTATCTATAATATGTATGTATTTAGAAATATGTAAGTATGTTTATCAGTTCTCTGGGTTCCATAGTATAAGCACTCTTTAGTTTGGAATCAGATAGCAATATGCACTGTGAATTTGTAGTTGTTTTGGAACCGAAACATGGTAACTTGAAATAAATAAAGGTACCAAAAAATATATATAAATAAATTCCAACAATAATAATGACAAAGTTGGAACCCACATAACAATTGTCATTTATTCGAGTACGGTAATAGTAGTGGACCCAGAGTTTATTCACATAAGCATGAACTCCTCGCGTCGCCGTCGTAGCCCGCGCTACTCGTTGCTAGGCAACAGCGTCAGCTGTGCCTGTACGTGTACTGCGCGAGCGGCGTCGACTTCGCGCGCTTAAACCGAAATCTACGCGTGATATAAAAACTAGTAACCGCACAACAAGATAATAAAATACATTAAGATGGCAGGAACGGCAATAGGGAAACTATAAAAGCGTTTTATAACAAATAACACAAACTCAACTGATTTGGGTTAGGAATGTTATACGTTTTGTCTCTCTTTCATTATGAATAAACTGGATTATTAATCATCAGGTTAGGTTAGTTTAGGCTAAATTACGTAGGTAAATGGATACTATTATTTCGTCTTCTTACTTTACATGAATTTAGGACCGTCTGGAATACTTTTGAACATTACAAAAAAGAATATATATATATATATATTTATTGTGTTAAAATCATAACAACGTTAACAGAGTGTGAGTTTTCGGGCGTATTTGGAAAATTGGAGCTATTTTTTTAACAAAATTGTCAATTTACATACCTAATATCAGTTTATGAGTAAAGCACCTAGTCGATGTGCAATCTATCGCGTTCGTTACACAAACGTGTAAGGTTTTGGCTATTGTGTTTTCGTTTTCTCAGCGTGTCTATTACTTTTCTTATCACATTTAAACAATGCAATTTAACAACCTTTCGCGCGCAGGGCACCGCTCTACTGTGCCTGTAGGATATGCGGGGGGGGGGGGGGGGGGGGGAATGCGCCAGTGCCGGCGGGCACCCGCTCGCCACGCGGGGTAAGGGGGCGGGTGCGCTCGAGTCGGCGTGCCTCGTGCCACTACCTGGCTGCGGTTGTTGTGACCGCCCGGCGGCTTTGTTGGCATTCATTACCTACTGGCGTAGCATTTTTATTGCGTGAAATCGAGAAACATTAGCACAAGTTCTCATTTATTTTCTGCAAACGACATTGATTGTACCTAATAATTGATATAAATAAAAAAAATGTTAGCAATTTTTCAAACTGATATTTTTTATGGATTGGGTTATTGATGTGGAGTTCAAAAGTTTCGGCTCCAAAACGACTACAAATTCACGGTGTATATAGATTTCAGGCATCAAGCTTATTCAAGTGTTCACTCGAAACACCCTTACACTTTTATATTCATCTAAAACACATGAAAACTGAAATGAGGTCAGGATCACAGGGTAAATAGACAGGAATATGTTAGGTGAGGTAGGATACTTTGTTTAAATTCAAAGAGCAGGTTTTCTAAGCAGAAATGTATGGAGTGTCGTTATCATGATGACCAAGAAAAAGCCGAATTCCTCACTTCAGCAACTTATAAACTCCAATTTAAGTTTCGCGTTGCATGATTATAACTATTTATTACACGGGAATTAACACCACATCATTCGTGAAATATTCGCGCCGCTTCGTCCAGATTATAGGAAATCTCAAATTGGAACCGGGAGACGTAATAGTGAGTTTTGACGTTGAGTCACTGTTCATCAACGTTCCTATTAAGAAATGTCTGGATGTGGTGAGAGATAGACTGAGTGACAACGAGCTACCGTTCGTTCAATTATATTGATCTGCTGAATCACTGTTTGGCAGGAAACTACTTCCTCTTTCATGGTCAATATTACCTCCAGATAGCAGGGAGCCTAATAGCCCCGGCACTAGCAAATCCCTGGATGGAGCATTTTGAAGAGAAGGCACTAACTCTGGGTCCACCAATCATCAAGCTGTGGAAGAGGTACGTAGATGTCGTGTTTGCTGTCGTCAAAGGAAGCCAACATGATGTGGATCAGTATAGGGACGACCTTAACTCCATTCATCCGAAGTTGAAATTTACATGCCAAATGGAGACGGATAGGTCGTTGTCATTCCTGGATATCAAGATAACAGCGCGAGCTGATATGGATCGCTATCACACTGTGTACACCCCTCGTCACATCACCATCCTCGTCACCTACAATCCGTGATTACGTCATTGAAAAACAGAGCCTTTGACCTCTGTGACCCTGATCATGTGGAGCAAGAGCTAGTCCATGTTCAGGAGGTACTTAAGAAAAACGGATATCAGGTGTACCGAAGAATGAACCATATCCCAAAACGTGACAATCCTCCGGAGGTGAGTCTACGTCAGAGGAGTGACAGACAAGATCGGATCAGTAATGAAAAAGTACTCGATTCGTACGATCTACACAACGGTGGCTAAAGTGGGCAACTTTATGAACACTCCGAAGGATTATGATGCCTCTGCAGACGCCTGGTGTCCACAAAATTGATTGCAGTAGTTCGTACATTGGCCAAACAAAGCGAACTATAGCGGAAATACTAAAAGAACACATCGCAGCAGTGACAAACCGGCAAACAAACAAATCGGCAATTGCAAAAGTCGAACACCAATCTCTGGATTGAGTTTCATCGTCCACAAACCCCCTCCACAGACCGCCATTTTTATTCAAGAATTGTGCGTGTAGCGATTGAATTGTTGTGTGTGTTTTTTTATAGCCCAAATAATTGTAACGCTAAAATTAAATGGAATAAGCTCCATCGCCGCGTGCAAATTGGCTCCACTCACTACCTTTCGAAAAAAAAAATCAAGCATTTTTTTATGTCAAATGAAACAGCATTAACTAATCTTTAAGATGGTATTTATCTGATATATTTTCTTAATATAACTGAGCAGTATTAATGTAAAGGTCGAGGAGTATCCAGAGACTTTTGGCATGCCCCTTGTATATAAAAATCTCGTGTCACAGTGTTTGTGATCGAATTCCTTTGAAACGGCTCGACCGATTTTAATGTTTTTTTTTGTATATTTGGTAGGTATGAGAATAGGTCATATTTTTTTTTAAATTGCGATTTTAGTTTTTTTATGAATTGCAAAAACGGGGAAAATTGACGCAAACCTTGCAAATCTTGAAATATGAACCTTCACTCTTGTAACAGACATGGCAATAACAGACGAGCTCCGTCACCTCGAACTATATCTTCTAGAAGAGTTCCAGAAAGGTCGCAAGGTGGCCGACTTGTATGAACTAGTGCAGTATGCGGGCAACATTGTACCGCGCCTGTATCTACTGATCACTGTTGGGCTTGTGTATATCAAGACTAACTCTAATCTCAGGAGAGATTTGCTTAAGGTAAGATTTACTAATACGATTTTAGTGTCTATGTCTATGAGATGGACTGAGAGCTGCCTCCCGCGTATAAAGTTAACACAGGTTGCAAAGCGTAAGAGAGAAAAAACTATTTTGCGGCCGGTAGGTGTCTCTTTCTAAAAATCAGATTGGTCCAGATGAGTTTTAAGAATTTTAGACCGGTTGTACGGGGCCCTCTATTTTCATTATGTTCGTGTTGAAATTATTGTCTTTGTTGTTTGAGTTGTGTGCCTCTGTGCTGCTACGCTGGGAAATTCTACGATTATCGGCTTGTTTGATTCAGACTATGAGGTAGTACGAAAAGGGAACGAAGAGGGATATATCCCTCTTCGTTCCCTTTTCGTTAACTATCTATCGGAAATTTTGATTAACACCGGTAGTTAATATATTAACTACCGGTGTTAATCAAAATTTCCGATAGATCGTCCTTAGTTTCTTTCAGCCGTTGGGCCGCCGGTGCGGCAATGCAGCCGGTATTTAATTGGCCTTCGAAGTTTCACAATTTGTTTTCCAAGTCTATAGTTCTCAAGTTCATTTATCCTTTTTAGCATTTTGTCACATTTCCCTTATGTAAAGTCCACAGTATAACGTATACTTTTATTTTGTTTAGTATTTATTTTAATCTGTCCTGATTTAAAAGGATTAAACATTTTTTGAATTCCTCCTTAAAATTGTTTAATTTATCTTACTTCTTACATTTCGGTGCCCTAGTATTTATATTGAGATTAGAAGGGTACAACACATTCTATAGAAGCATTGATTGGTTCGAAATCGTCAACGTAAATTGCGATTTTGAAACAGTTCGAAGAGGCGGTGTTTGTTTGAACGGCATATTGCTTAACAATTTTGCGTAGGTGCTATAAACATGGTGGTCGATAGTTCGACGCTAGCACAGATAGGCGGTTACAACAATCGTACTTCTCCACTGATGTAGAGGTCGTAGCGCCGATGATGTCTTCGTGTGCGTGCGCGCAGGGGCTGGTCGAGGGAACGTTACCGCCTCTTGTTAGCAGTCTTGTTAGCAGGGGCTTCAGCAGCATTGGTATCAGCAGCAGTGATTCGTCAACCGTGGCATAACGTAGATATATAAGTGGATTTTTAGATTTATTACACTATTTATGTTGTTATATGCGTGTTGAATATTGTGTATTTATCTATATTCTCTGAAGTAGATTATAAGGGAGGGATTTACAAACCGCACTCAAAAAGAGAGACCTGCAACAAAGAAAATTAGTGACAGGTACTCTTACCAAGTCGAGTGGTAGGCACCTCCGGACCCTTGACTTGCAATATTCCGCTTCCACGAAGTGAAAAATGCGTGGAAGCGGAATATTGCAAGATGGATTTCCGCCATGTTACGCCTGATTCAATCGGTTATCTATATTCTCTGCTCAATTAACTTCGTATGCGTAATTTTTCCCGTTTTTGAAACATTTCTCGTCGCTTCTCCGCTCCTATTAGTCGTAGCGCGATGTTATATAGCCTTCCTCGATAAATGGGCTATCCAACAAAAAAATATTTTTTCAAATCGGACCAGTAGATCCTGAGATTAGCGCGTTTAAACAAACAAACAAACAAACTCTTTCGCTTTATAATATTAGTTTATATTATAAGTAATTATATATTTATAAGTATAGGTCATTTAGTTAGTATTATAATATTTATTATATTATTAATTTTTTTGGTATTTATATGTTTATATGTATATTTTTATTTCCTAATTTGTAATGAAGTATATAGCTAATTATTAAAGTAATAAGCACATGCTACCCTTCTCTCTTCACCACCCAAAGGTTAACTGATACAGAATGCCTACGGCATTAATCCCGCCTTTTGCAATGTATTTGCAGGAAGTTATAATTTTTTTTATTTTTATTTTTTATTTTTACTTTATTGGAAAACAAACAATTGTACAATAATAAATTACAGAATTTAGATGTTACACTAAAACTTAGATAAAAGTACAATCCACTACGTTTCCACTTATTACTATGTTAGTTAAAAAAAAAAGTTAGTTAAATAAATCAATTTATTATTTACGATTCGATAATTTAAAAACCCCGGGGTAAGTCCATTTTAACATAGCATTTGAGGATATTAACATAGCATCCAAAATTGCACTACCTACGCCAATCACTTCTAGTAATGACCACGTGCCGACCGATATATTAGGTATACCTACAACTTTTGTTACTGACTTACTGTACATGATAAAACTTCTACTTTGATTATTTACGCTACGTTACCGCGTTTTTATAGTATTATAGTAGTAAATTATATCTATTGATTACAAATAGAATTATGTAATCAGATAAATCTTAATCGATATGTACACACATCAAAAGTGTCTAGGGATCAACATATATTTTTGCAATAACTTTTCTCCTGATTGATTTTATTTCTTTCATTTCTTTAAGGATTCATCAAATAAAGTGTTTTCGTTTGTCACAGTAACGATAAACCAAGTCACCTTTGCATTAATAAAGAAATTTGCCATTTTCCTAATAAAGGGATTTTTGACATTTGAACCACTAACATTAAAGTTCGAAAAAAAGACTGAAATAACAGTTTTCTTTAAAATTTTATTGGGTAACTTAAACAATTAATAATCCGTGTTTCTACCGCGAACACTAACAACACAAGAACATCGGTTTGGCATACTCAAAATGAGTTCATCCAAATCACGCTGTGGAATGGCCGCCCATGTTCGTTGCAACAACAAAAAAAGGTCTTCTTGCGACTGGATACCCTCCATATTCGGCAGAGCTCTTCTCTGTAGCATATCCCATGCATGCTCAATCGGGTTCAAGTCTGGCGACTGAGCAGGCCAGGGCAGGACATTGATGTTAGCTGCGGCGAGAGTCTGTCTTACAACTCTTGCGGTGTGCGGTCGTGCATTATCATGCATTAACTGAAATAAGGGACCGATTTGCACTTGTAGAGGAACGATGACGTCTGATACAATCGTCTCAGCATAAATTTGAGCGTTGAGGTTGCCTCTGATCCAAATCAACTCAGTTCTTCCGCCGATCCAAATACCCGCCCATACCATGATGGTTCCACCACTATAAGGATGGACTTCCTGGCAGGATTTTAATCGCTGTTGGCGTCCAGGGGTTCTCCAGTGTCGTATACGTCTTGTATCCGGTCTCATACCAAAACGAGACTCATCAGAAAAGCACACGAAACGCCATTGTTCTTCTGCCCAATTTCTGTGTTCAAGAGCCCATTGATATCGAATCCTACGATTGTGCATTGCTATAGGTGGTACCCGTAGCGGTCTTCGGGAATTCTGACTGTTTGGTCGCTAATTAAGTTCCCTGAAGAGTGATGAAGCCTCACGGCTAACATCATGGCGGTTATTGTTGGACCTCTTCGAGTTAAGATTTGAATGTATCGGTCTTGTCTCCGTGTGGTGCAGCGATACCGTCCTCCATGGCGCTCAGCCACGGTACCAGTGCTTCGGTAACGTGTCCTAAGTCGACTGATAACACTCTGACTTGTATTCAGAGCTAAAGCCACAGTATGTTGCCGGGAACCAGCTTCTATCATTCCCACGGCTCTGAGCATTTCTTCCCTGCTTAAATGACGTCGCCGCTCCATAATAACGTTGGTTTTAATCAGTAGTAGGGAAACAGTAGCACTAATAATGTCTTCAATGCGTTGTATGTTTTTATAGGGAAAATATTGACAGCTGATTTTCATCTTTTACTCGAATTTGATTCACAGTTCCTGATTCAAATTATGAAATGCACCAAAAAGGATCCATATAAATTTATAAAATCATAAATTTATTACAAAGCCACATCTCAATCTCAAGAAATCCGCATAAAAATGCTTGATCCCTAGACACTTTTGATGTGTGTATCTTACTCAAGGTCTCTGATTTAAAACTTCTATCTTACCAAAATTAATTTGTATTGATATACAATAAAATAAAATGTGATTAATCGCGAAGTTTAAAAACAATAAAAAATAATTTAATCGATGTTTTCCATTTTTTTTTTAGGATTTAGTGGAGATGTGCAGAGGCGTTCAACACCCGTTGCGTGGACTTTTCTTGAGGAACTACTTACTTCAGTGTACCAGGAATGTCCTGCCCGATATCTCTGAGACACCTAATGAAAGTGAAGGGACGGTGAGTTGAACTGAAAATGACCTCATTTTGTGTTATAGTGAGAGTGGTCACAAATATTTTTTTAGAGTTTATATCAATTAACATATTCTTGACAGCCCACTTAAAGTTATAAAGTCATGAACAAGTGCGTTTCACTAATCAGTATACCTGCCGTTACATTTGCAGCATTAGATTTCTCTTTAAACTCCTTAAATGGGCTCGAGGTAGACGACGCCGGTCCATTTTAAAACAGAGAAGTCAAGGCCAACCAAAAAACACATGCGTACAAGAAGAGACTTTACTTTCGTGGGTACTCTGAGGGCGGGAACCTCCCCCGAAATTGAATTACGATTATTTCGCAGGGCAAATCTTGATGATGGCCCTTTCAGGGACCGGCATGCTCACTAAAATGTCATTGCTTGTGGTGGCGGTGTGGGTCGGGTCGTCTTCCTTCCTTCCATTATGGCGAAGGGGATGATGTCTGACCCATGCATCAAACTCGTGAACGGGTGCTACTTGGGGTGACTGATCGGCCTTGTCATTATCATCTTATAGGCTTATTATTTTTTTAAATTAGTGGTTCATAAATATTTGTATAATAAGTAGTTTTTATTCTGTAATTTTTGTAAGTTGGTGCTCCCATCCACACCATAGGAGGCTAATTCATTTAAAACTTGATTATATCTACTTTACGTACTATGGTTATAGCTTGCGTGAGTTTCATGGTGTAATGGTTACAGCACCTTACTGGCCTTTAAACAAATATATTGCAAAAATTGGCATTAAAAAATTGCCCATGAGTTTTTATTGCCAAGTTCTTCACGGCATTACTCTTGCGAACTTGGCATTAAATGTAGAATCATCTTTTCCAAATTTTGTCTGACGTTCATAAGTGTTGCATTTTGTAACCTAGGTAAATAAAGTACTTTGACTTTGACTTCAGTGTTTTATTTTGAAAAATCAATTACTTGTATCAGAACTGTAAGTGAACTAATCTGGTTATATATTTTTTATGCAGGTGAAAGATGCTATTGACTTTGTACTGATGAACTTCGCAGAGATGAACAAGTTATGGGTCAGGATGCAGCATCAAGGACATTCTAGGTAATTCATCTATATATATTAATACGTCTTGATTGAATTATTCAATCTTGCAGAGCCTTTAAAGTTTGAATGCACGAATTTAGATAGCGATTATTGATTGGTTGGGTCTTATCCCGTAAGTTTAATTTTAACAATATCAATTTAATAGCTATTTTTTAAATAAGTTGTTCTAACTATTTTCTTTATAAATTTTGTTAAAAGTTTAGTTACCTTATAAAATTATATATATAATCGCCCTGATTGTACCTATAATTAAATAATAAAAAATAGTATCTACTTAAATTTTGGTGTTCGTTCGAAATTAAAATCTCAAAAATTTAGGTAACCAATTTATCAAGGACTGGTGGACGCCTCGCGGTTTCACCCGCGTACTTCCCGTTCCCGTGGGAATACATGGATAAAAATAGCCTATATCACCCGGGGTTAGTGTAGCTGAGAGGAGCGACGTATTTCGAAAACGGTCACCCGTCTATGGACCGACAGTAACAACGTTGCTTAACCTCGCAGATATATCGAGCTTACATCATATATTAATACCATCATATATTTTATTGTGTTACAGGGACAAAGAGCGTCGTGAACGCGAGCGCTCCGAACTCCGCATATTAGTGGGAACAAATCTCGTACGTTTGTCACAACTGGAGTCAGTGACTGTGGACGATTACGGTCGTCTGGTGCTGCCCGGGATACTGGAGCAGGTGGTCAGTTGCAGGGACGCGATCGCTCAGGAGTACCTCATGGAGTGTATCATACAGGTATGTGTCATAGGACAACAGTGACAGATCCCGAATCGCGCAAGCGAAGTTCTCACATCTATACTGGATGCCGATTTAGTTAGTCAAATCCCATTACGTCATACACTCAGCGATGAGGGTGCGAGTTGGCCGCTGTCAGGTCGCTGGTCGCCCGGAGCTGGACCTCCCCCGGGGCAACCGCGGGTCTCATCCGGCTCGGGCGGACCGCCCGACTGGCACATGCCCAACTCGCCCCTTATCTCCCCAAGAAAAACCACCCTCCCATGACCTACCCTTATCAAAGGGTAGCGGATGATCCCGCTGTCATGGGGCTAAATTGCCCCGACACAGCCACCACGCAACCGACGGGGTTGTAGTGACGGCCAGATAGCCATTACTTCATGATATTTTAATAATTTAAAATTAATAATTTTGAATCGGCGGTAGCGATGGCTAAGGCATCGAACTCGCAATCGTGAGGACGCAGGTTCGAATCCCATCCATTACTCTACCGACGTCAAACTACTCCTTTTTTTTTTTTTTTTTTCTTTTGGCGGGAAAAATTCCTGACGAACACCCCCACCGTCCGGGGAAGACGGTGTAGGTAGTGTGGGGTTTGCACCCACTAAAAAACCCGCCGTGTATCGCTCGCTACCTTCACGAACGGGCCGCCGGAATTCGTTATACCGTCGGCGGCCCGCCCAGTGGCAATGCCCGGACGCGATGTTGTTGCGTTCCGGGCATTTCACACCCACGCGGCCCCTGGATACACACAGGCCGCCGCGCCTCCACTTACGATCGGTGCAATTCGATCGAAACGTCGGGTAAATAAAAGGTTCGTACCTTTAAATAATTCACGCGATTAAAACCCGAAATATATTTAATATTAATAAGTTTGTTCTGCAAACATTAATTTAATGTGGTTGTACCCAGGTGTTCCCAGACGAATTCCACTTGGCGAACTTGCAGCCGTTCTTGAAGTCATGCGCGGAGCTGCAGCCCGGCGTCAACATCAAGAACATCATCATTGCGCTTATTGAGAGACTCGCTACTTATAGCCAGGTTATTTATTTTTTCATAATTTTATGAAAACTTACAGCTACAAATCTAATACATACTCGTAGGTTGTGTTTAAAAGGGATTTTACCCGAATTCCAATTACAAGTTTTCATGTTAACTAAACCTATACTAATATTATGAAACTGATGAGTTTGGTTGATCCTGCTAATCTCAAAAACCAATGGTTCGAATTCAAAATTTATATTAGAATTTCGGCCACGGGTGACCAGAAATTGCGTGGTTCAAAAGATCTAAGCGCACAGACAGCGGTGCGACTTTGTTTTATTTTATTTATTTATTTTTAAGCTATTGCATAGCTTTTATCGTGGGCTTTGAGCGCGGCAACCGAATCAAGAAATTCCGTAACGAAAATAAAACCTAACACCCCCCCTTTCCACCTACTCTGTAGCTCGGCCGAGCGTGTGCTTAACGTATATGTACATGGTACGACTGTACGAGACGAGGATCGAGACGAGCTGCTCCGAAATGTATTGAAAGGAAAAAAAAATACTGCATAAATAAAAAATAAATAAATAATTATAATTGCATAAGTTGATAAAAACTGCTATGCAGTAGCTTTACCACGGCAATCTCCGAGTGCCACACATTTTTTTATTTATAAGGAAAACTTATATAGTAGTAGTAATAAATTTAAAAGTTTTCGCTGTTAGAATTAGTATTCTAACAGCGAAAACTTTTAAAGGAATACAAACTTAAATCGGTATAAACCGTTAAGTGAACAATAAGGTAATACAATAAAATACAAAAATAATAATAATAACTATAAGTATAACAATAGTTATCAGTAGTAGATTATGCAATAGCTTAAAAATAAAGATGTGTTTGTTTCCACAGAGGAACGAAGGCAACATAAATCTGAGCGTAGTTCTAGAAGATGGAAAAGAACAAGAGGTGCAGTTGTTCGAAGTGTTCTCAGATCAGGTCGCCGCTATTACACAGGTAAGATATTATTAATGAGGCATAATGTTATAGCAACATTCAACTGAATCCTAGGCGTACCTAAGATATTTTTTTTGTTGTTACCTAGTAAAATTGGGACTACAATAACAATAAATTATTTTACACTATACAGGAAATTGCAAAAATATTCTGAAAAACAATGTTTCTCTACAATTTTACCTTGTCATGAATTTATAAACATCAAAACAAACATTGAAACTACATGATTTGACCATACAAAAGAATGACGTCATTGTTTTGTATTTCATGTAAATTAGTACGAGGCGCATCGTTTTGATGTTTCTTAAAAATATACTGATTTGACTTGACAGTAATATACCCTATTGTCTAAACACCGTCCGAATGTATACTCTGTATTGACTTTTTACGATTTCGGTGCAGGCAGCGGGGGGAGGTGTTTTCACCCCCAAATCCTTCCCCATGATTAGGATTAAAACACGAAACATTTAAGAATTCAGAGGTTAATAAACTATTAGTAAATACTTAGCATCAGGCGGGTACTTATCATTAAGTGCACCATATATTTATTTTTCACTATATAAGTTTATTTAATTTCAGAGTCGTTCGGACATGCCTTCAGAGGACATGTTGAGCCTCCAACTAGCGCTACTAAAGTTGGCTCAGCGTTGTCACCCCGACAAACTGAACTATGTGGACAGAGTGCTCGCTCACACTGACAAAATATGTGTTGATATACATGCGGCCAGGTAACTAACTATGTACATAATGTGTAATATTCATTTAGTTTGACTGTGGCGCGGTGGGAATGTGTCCGACTGCTATACAAAGTTTTATTCTGGGTGGAGATCCAACGCACGACGTCGATCTCCACCCAATCACACATAAGATATTATGTCTCCCCAATTTGATGAGGCAAAAAGATATTAATTTAATATTGAGACATGAAGCAAAAAAATCTGATCTAAAAAAACATAATCCTCCTTTTTGCGCGGTCGGGTAAAAAGCGGCTACATTTTTAAACGAACTTTATTTTTATGGTTTATTTATACTTATTCTAAATCCAAAACGACAGACTATAAATCGTATTTTGTTGCTTCGTGTCTGAAAATGAAACTATAAAAGGTATTACAAAATTCTAGACACACTTACGGAGGCTCCTTAATGAGCAGTTATTCAAAATTTCTTCTCAGTATCGATATAATATTTCTAGTGTACCGTTTTACGCTTTCATAAAATATTTTTGACTGCCTCTGTGGCGTGATGGGAGTGTGTCCGACTGCTACGCAAGAGGTCGTGGGTTCGAGTCCCACACGGACACCGCTTTGTGTGATCTACAAATTGTTGTTCCGAGTCTGGGTGTACTTTGTGTCCTTGACTTATATATTTGTAAAGTCCCCTGCGACACAGGGCTTGTATCCTAATGGGGGTCGTCTATTTTATAAAAAAAAAAATATAAAAAATTTCACAAAAATTTCAGCGGCAAAACCCACTTGGAACACAACACCCCCGTGTTCAAAGAACTGATGAAGATTCTCAAGCTGCCCGCAGATCATTACAAGAACATACTAACACTGATCAAACTACAAAACTACTCGCCTCTGATCAAGCACTTGAACCACCCCGGACGGATCATGATCGCTGTGCATCTCATCAACGATGTGCTTGATACTGATTGTTTGATCTCTACTCCTGACGATGTAAGTGTCTATCTGTCTATATATACCTCTGTGATCACACGAATATTCATTAGACGAATTTTTCCTTTATATATTATTACTCGACTGTAAGGAAGGGTTATGTTTTTCGCAAATTATGTTAACTGGAGCCGGAGGATTCAGATAAAGCCAATTTATCTTAATAAAAATTTAATTAAAAATTAAAATGAGTTACAATTTAAACTATAATCTAAAACAGTGATAATCGGTCGATGTTTTTACCAAGAATGTCTTTTATTCTTAATATAATTTAAAACTACGAGTACAGAAATGGTTGCGAAATCGAGGTGGGTGGCACGATGTGAAATACGTCGCGCTGACTTAGCACCGCCGATACGCGGTAAACGGTGTCAACGGTCCGCCTCTTACACCGATGTGCCGCATTGGTATACTGATGCGCTGCCTATTACACCGACGTGTAACACCTCCACCCGAAGAACAGCAACTATTTGGTGAGCGAGGTCGCAAATGTTGCTGGCAGATAACCGGTGTCCATCTTTACTTCTTCTGGTTGGATGTTCCTTCTGGGTTCAATCTGCGCAAGAGTCTCCTCAACAGCTTCTGGTTGTGTAGGATAAGCTTTTTCAAGTTTCTTTTTCATGTAGTACCGTCGGTAAAGTATTGCAATAGCCAGTACACTTGCACCCAATAATATCAGATATACTGGTATGGTAGTGTGATAGATACTTTCGACGTTGATGTGGTTGAGTTGAACTGGCGATTCTACTGATATTTTCTGGTGACTATTGTGCAGATTTTCGAGGTTAATTGAGTTCAGTTTTACTACTGATTTTGCAGTCTTCATAATGTTCTCGTAATGGGGTGACTGTATTATTTTAAGTGAGTAACCTTTGATTCGGTTGTCAGTATTGGTAATCGTAAATTCCGGAGTTTTGATAAAGCAGTTCTGGGGTACTGTGGCCAGGTAACTTCCTTGGACAGATCTGTATTGCTCTTGACCGCAGGATGTTTGGATTTTCGTTGGAACTGGAAAACTGAGTGTATAGTATTTTTCATCTAATTGTTCCATGGCTTCTTTGTCCAGGTTGACGTGCGTAAGAGTGCAGGAGGTAGTATTCTGTTGTGTGATTAGTTGTTGAATACAATCTGGTCTGTCTTGGATTCCAAAATTGATCTTCTCCTCGCAGAGGTACCATAGGTTGATCTTCGGACATTCTGTCTCTATGTACATAGAATGTGAACCCTGAATTGCTATATAAGGTAATGTAGGTATAAGGGCTAGGTTATATTTATTGGGTACTGTGGAAAGCTTGTACAAGGTATAGGTTTTAGGTAAGGCAATCGGAAACTTAATAACTATAACTATATTTTTATCGCTATAATACGACCCTACTCTCAGAATGTTATAATATTCTCTGAGTTCAATGTTAATTATCTCATCTCTAAAATATAATGATTTTAATTTGCTTAGCATACTTTTAAGATTAACTAGACTAATCATGGAATGCATTGTACTTGATGCACGTATAAAAGCTAACATTAATTCTATCCTGTATAATTCGTCGGACAACGTTTCGACGTTATCATTTAAAATAAGCAGGTATTGTGCCAAATGAGCGTAACTAACTAGATCTGCTTGTCTAGTATTATCTTCATTTATTAAGGTATTAATTTTTTTGGTAATAAGCTCCTGATTTGCGGTTATATTGCTAAGAACACTAGAGTATTCGAACATCCAGTCCTTAGTTAAACTTATATGATTTAAGAATTCTGATTGTAGCTTATCTTCGTTTCCTTCGAGAATTCGGAGGGCATCATTATATTTTATAGCGTCTGTGTAATCTAAGTTGCCTGATATGCTTTTAATAACTGACCCTAATCCATCTATGAGACTACGTTTTTTACGGCTAGGCTCAAAACTTCCTAGTTGTAAGGATATTTTATCTAGTTTGTTATCAAGGTACTCAATGTGAGGTTCGAAAAGTGAAGACGTTTTATTATTGAATAAAGGACTAAATTCTGTTAACTGCAGTTTTGCTACATCGATTTTCGATTGTATATCTTCAAGGTTAATATAGAGAAGGAATGAGTGGTAGTGTGATATTATTTTTGTAGCGCCCAGTTTAAAAGGAAGTAATCCAGGTCCATTTTCAAGGGAGTCAAGTGATATGTCCTCTGCTCGAGTCAGATGGACCAGGAACATCAACGGTAGTAGTATCCTGCAACAATTTTCCAGTGTTAGGTGTCCTCTTAAGATTTGATTTAGCTACGGGACCACGTCTCTTTTTAGTGTATATATGTATGGGTAAATCGGCTAATACTGTGTCACTTGTGTAACGGGGAGCAAGTTTTTGACGGCTAGCTAGGGGATTTTTAATAAATACTTGTTGATTTGACTCATACTCCTTTTCAGTCTCTCTATCTTTATTCCTATTTTTGGTTAGTTCGGTACGATTATGAAGAGATGTTTCATTGATAATCTCGTAAACTTTAGTCATTTTATCTTTATGCTCTTGAACGTACTGCTGAAGCAAGTGCACAGATAAATCCATATCTAAAGGATCACGAGGATCTGTATGACCCGTGATTATGTCTAATGGCCTACACTTTGTAAAGCTATGTATACTGCTATTATATGCTATAATTGCGTATGACATGAGGTTCACAACTGGTTCACTATGTTTTCCTAATTTAAGTAATCTAAGGTGCTCTAGTAACGTGCTATGTAATCGTTCTATCATTCCGTTATCGTTGGGAGTATGAGCTAAAGTTTTATGATGCTGAATTTTGTGGGTCCTCGTAAACTCATTAAATAACTGATTATTAAATTCAGGTCCTTGGTCTGTGACTAAGGTTAAAGGGACCCCGTGATGGGAACAAAACGTTAATAGAGATTGTATGACGCTAACTGCTGTACCGTCTCTAAGATGGTATGCTTGAGCATACTTTGAAAAAGAATCGATAATAGTTAAATATTTCTCATTTTGAGCTGTAAATAAATCTAAATGGACTATGTCGAACGGTTTTGTCGGTGGCGGAACTATACAAAATTTCTGTTTAATGGGATTCCTGTCGTATTTTGCTTGACCACATATTTTACACTCGTTAATATATCTGGTGATTTGATCCTTCATCTTAGGCCAATAGTACTTGTGGGATAGGGCAAGATAACATTCGCTGATCCCACGATGATTGGTTTTACCCTCGTGGTACTTTTGGATGATTTCTTGCTGACGTAAGTATTCCTTTACATTTTCTAATTCAGTTTTGACTAAAACAAGGTTCATAGCGGAGCTCTTGAACTTTTCTTGGACTATTGGAATAATTTTATACATAGCCAATGTGGGATGGATTATGATGGCAGTTTTTACTTTAGGGTTTATATATTCTTTTACGGAATTTATTAAGTCTTCCTCTAGGTTATTTTCTGTAACTGAATGGATGTACGGGTATGGGTTTCAAACGGTTTAGAAATGGTTGGTCGTTTTTTTATGTCGCCAACTACGGTGAAACAAATCTGTCTATTAAATTTATTTAAGGGTTCGTCTAATATGGGTATTTCTAAAATTGGGTTCTCAGTGCTTGTGTGGGCTGTAAGTGTAGTTGAATCGGCTGAAGAGTGTGGTCTTTCAGATACATTTACTATTACAGAGCTTGTTTCCTCGTTGTTAATTTCAATACGTGACAAGGCATCGGCGTTTGTATTGCTTTTACCTTGCTTGTAGATGACCGAAAAGTTGTATTCACTTAGTTTAAGCCTCCAACGGGTCAATCTCGAATTTGGCTCTTTCAGATTCATCATCCACTGCAATGGCTTATGATCGGTAATAATTTTGAAAGTTCGTCCAAAAAGATAGGGTCTAAAGTATTTTGTGGCCCAGACTATTGCTAAGAGTTCTTTTTCGATGGTGCTATAATTTATTTCACTGCTGTTCAATGTGCGTGAAGCAAAAGCTATGGGTTTGTCTGAACCAATCGGTCCTTGTGAAAGTACCGCCCCTAAAGCTAGATTAGAGGCATCGATAGTTAGCAAAAATTCCTTGTCAAAATTTGGGTACTGTAGTATAGGGTCATTAGTTAGTAATATTTTGCATTTTTCGAAACAATTTACATATTTTTTGTCGTTATAGTTAACTTTTGAACCTTTCTTTAGACACTGCGTCATTGGTTTGGTAATTTTTGCGAAGTCTGGGATAAATTTTCGATAATAGCCTAACAAGCCTAAAAATCGTTTTATCTCTGTAGCTGTTTTAGGGATTGGGAATTTCTCTATTACTGTAATTTTGTCTGGATTCGGTTTGATGCCGTCTTTGCTGATAATATGACCAAGATAAGCAGTTTCTAATTTTAAGAACTCTGACTTATCCAGTTGAATTTTAAAATTAGATTCTCTAAGTCTTCTAAACACCTTTTCAAGGTTGAGTACATGTTCCTGAAGGGATGTACTAAAAACTACGATATCATCAAGATAAACTAAACAAATTGAATTTTGAAGGTCCCCAAGGACATTATCCATCACCCTCTGAAAAGTTGACGGAGAATTTTTAAGTCCCATCGGCATACGTAAGAATTCGAAGTGTCCGTGTTCTACGTTGAATGCTGTTTTCGAAATATCATTGGGGCTCATCTCTACCTGATAAAAACCACTCGCTAAATCGAGGGTTGTAAAATAATTGCAGTTTCCTAATTTATCTAATACATCGGCAATGTTAGGTATAGGATATTTATCATCTATCGTTTTTTCGTTTAATTTTCTGAAGTCTACAACTATTCGCCATTTAACTTTCCCAGACGCGTCAGCTTTCTTTGGAACCACCCAAATAGGTGAACTCCATGCGGATTCTGAAGGTCGGATAATACCTTGCTCCAGCATCTTTGAAATTTGACTTCGAACTTCCTGGCGGTGTATAAATGGGTACCGATACGTTTTTGTGTATACTGGTGTTTCGTCTACGGTGCGGATACTATGCTTTATTTTATTAGTGAAAGTAAGTGGTTCTCCTTCTATATAAAATACGTCGGCATATTGTGAAACCAAAGATGTTAAATTAACTCGCTCCTCTTCGTTCAAATGATCCGTACGAAGACGAGACAGAACTTCTTTAACACGTGACGATGATTGTTTAGTACGTATGCACTCGACATTAAAAATTTCAGCTTTAATTGGTTCGCTCATAGAAAATATTAAGTCGTTTGGCGTCGTGTTAAAAACCTCCAAATAACCACGATTATTTTTGATACTAGTAATACATTCATTTACGTTACAACTGGAAATTACTTGTGCGGGAATTAAAACATCACCGTTCGCGACGTCAACTGGGACTCTTACTAGCTTAGAAGAGTTTGCTGGAATTATATCCTCATATAAATTGCAATTTCGTGAGTTGTACATGATTATAGGATTGACTGCATTTTTTGTAACGAGTTTGTTATTCTTCAAATCAATATTTGATTCCCATTTATTTAATAAGTCACTGAATTCCTGAAAACACGGCAAGTCAATGGAGTAATCGTTACGGCTGGTAGCATGTACGTTAGTGACTTCAAATGGATCGTAGTTCCATGGTAAGTTCGAATAGTATTTCTTTACAGTTTCAGTGTTAATGAATGATTGGTTTGCACCTGTGTCAATGAGTAGTTTTAACGGTGGATTTGCAATTTGTATATACGGTAAGTAGCGTTGTGTCTGTAAATTTACTTCTATTTTAGTGCGTTTGTACTCGTGTCCGTCTGAAAATTTTCATCGTTATTAGAGATAGCTTCAGTAGCGGGCGTCTCTACCGGTGCGGTTAAATATGTGTCCGGATAAGGCATCGACTGTTGAGATATGGACGTATCGTAGTAGTAACTAGGTTCGGTATATTCATTATAATTGTACGGATACGTTTCAGAATTATCATAAGGCTCCTACTGATAGGGATGATCGTAACACTCGCTAAAGTTTGCTTCTCGGGTTTTAAAATAATTAGACGGAGATGGGTTTCCTTGCCTCGACCAATCATTACCTCGGAATGGTATTGGTTTGGATACAAAATGTGATACACCACTCATTGGTTTCGGGGTGTCGTTAGAGTGTGGCCCTCTAGGCGGCTGATAACGGAAACTATTATTCTGCGGATTATAACTAGGCGGTCGAGCACCGAACATCTGTTGCGTGCGCGACGGACCTTGCGAGTGTTGCGGCTGATTTATACTAGGTCTCCATGGTACCGGATGGCGTTGAGGGAACATTGAATTACCTGGTCGGGATGGACCGGGAATATTAAAATTAAATGGTTTATATATGGGCATAATCGTGGGCTGAGATGCGGGGGTAGCTAGTTTCTGTGGGTGGTTAGGTAACTGTAAGTGTGACTTTTTATCGGGTATGCGTTCATTACGTTGTTGCAGGTAGAGCGTATTCATTTCTTCCTGGACAAATTCCAGGGCCTTTTCTATCGTTTCAGGACGCATGCATCTAATGCGAGAGCCAAGTGGGTCGCGGAGGCCCCGCAGGTATGATTGAAGGGTTAGTTTTTTATACAAGGCTCGTTTGGATTCTACGGTAGTTGGAACACTTTCATGTAAACTTACATAAGTCATGATAGTCCCGAATAAATTTTGACAGGTTTCATAATACTCCTGGGGGGTAGAGGATCCCTGAGTCAAGAGCGCCATGTCGTTGTAAAGCGAGGTCGTGTTACCGTCGAATTCGGGCACCATGCGCAGGGCCTTGAATATTTCGTCGACTTTCGACATGTTTCTTAACTTATTTGAGCTAGCTACGTCACTAAAATCTAAATTTCTAATTGAATCTAGTAATTCTAATCTTGATTCTTTGTCTAACCTACGGTTCCGCGATTGCCTGGGATGGAAAATCTTGGAAAGTTATATAAACGACATTAAAATGAAAGGAAGCAACTCAAGAACAATCCTAGTGTACTTACATGAGCATAATTGGCCCCTCTGCGGTATCGATGTCTGGATACGCCTCTGGCTTCAGCTTCTGAAGATTCGGATACTCGTTGACGGTGCTTGAAAGCCACCCGGGTGACTCGCGAACGCGGATATCGATGTGAGATTCTCCTAACTGTCGCGAACCGGCCCGCGAGTATCCTACCGACTGCGCCAATTATGTTAACTGGAGCCGGAGGATTCAGATAAAGCCAATTTATCTTAATAAAAATTTAATTAAAAATTAAAATGAGTTACAATTTAAACTATAATCTAAAACAGTGATAATCGGTCGATGTTTTTACCAAGAATGTCTTTTATTCTTAATATAATTTAAAACTACGAGTACAGAAATGGTTGCGAAATCGAGGTGGGTGGCACGATGTGAAATACGTCGCGCTGACTTAGCACCGCCGATACGCGGTAAACGGTGTCAACGGTCCGCCTCTTACACCGATGTGCCGCATTGGTATACTGATGCGCTGCCTATTACACCGACGTGTAACACACACGTATCTTGTATGTATGTAATATTTTTTATTACCTGATATCTCACAATCCACTAACGACGTCCTAATTGTATAAATCCGTTCGATTTATACAATTAAGCATTTCAAAAAGGTATAACATGATTATGAATATAATCCAAAATAGTTCATCTTTTTTGTGAAGGCGGGTTTTTTTATTTTTATATATTTTTTTTTATTTAATAATTTTTAGTTGGTTTTGGTTTGGAATTGGTTGTAAAGTCGTTTTAGTTTTGTGTTTTATGCCAAATGGTCACGATTCACACAATAATTCACCACATAAGTGGTCTGACGAATACATTCAATGATGTGTTGACCGAATTACGGCGGCTGTTATGTGTACAAACACATAACATTCGCCGTAATTCAGTCTAGTGTCTAGGGCTTGTATGATCATTCATTCTCTCACTCTCATAGCCCGATGGGACGAAAATCCGACACAACCAGAGAGATTAGGCGCAGGACTGACATGTTAAAGTCCTCTCTTAGACACGAAGGGATATGACATTTTTCGATAACGGTCACCCATCTATAGACCGACAGTGGTAATGTTAGTTAAACTCGCAGATATTGCTATCTGCTCGGTCGCCATTGAGTCAAGGAGTCCCCTCTTTTATATAGATGATTTGTTTAGGTGGAATCAGTATTAGCAATGCTGGACGTTTTGGTGAAAGACCAGCCCGACCAACCGAGCACAGAGCCTGATGTTGAAGACTTCATGGAGGAGCAGGGCCTGTTGGCAAGGTAATAAATCTTCTACTTCTTTAGAAAATTTACATATTGATCAGTTTATTTTATAATGGTAAAACTCACGATTGGCGTAATAAAGAATTTAAACTCTGACTAACAGAAGGTAAATAACCGAGGAAAATCTACCATTTACTGCCCCGAATTGAACGCAAACACTTTTCTGCATGTGACAGGTCAGTGAATGTTAGACCCCGACGAATTTTCTTCGGTTACTTACCTCCTGTTAGTTTTTAAGGGTTAGGCTTTAAATTTTTATTTGATTCTTTTTTACATCAGTTGTGGTATTTTCAAATTTTTAAATTTTGTTTCTTAATTTCAAATTTATTAGAGATCTTTCACAAAATATACTAGGTACAGTAGGTACTTAGTATTGAACTTGCGTTGAAGGTAAACATAATGCAACTAATATTTAATACGTTTTAATAATAAAAAGACGAGTTTGACCCTTTTTCAGAAATAAACTCGTGTACTGTAGCGCCCCCTGGCGGTCTGCTACATTAGAACTTAGCTAGAACATGTTCAGAATTAGACTTACAGAGCAAAAAACCTTTCCCAAACCCTCCTATTCATCTCCAAGAAAAAAAAACAACCGTGTTTCAGAAACATGAGCACGAAAGCGCCCCCTGGTGATGTAGAACATTAAAACTTAGCTAAGAACAACATATTTTGTGTGCATATTGGGTAGGTCTGAGAATCGGACAACATCTATTTTTTATCCCCCTACCCAATGTTAAGGGTAGTCCACCCCTAAATTCTTTTTTTTATTTTTAGATATTTTTTTTATTTTTTATGTTATGATACAGCATTAGAAAACACATACAACCCTGAATTTTCATCCCTCTACGATTAACCCCTATTGTTTTTTATTTGTTAATTAAATACTTTAATTTGCAAAACGAGCAAATTGAACGCAGACGAAGTTGCGAGGGTCAGCTAGTCTCATATATTATCTTTTCTCTTCTAGATTAATCCACCACTTCAAGTCGGACTCGGCCGACCTCCAATACCTGATCCTAAGCGCGGCGCGCAAGGCGCTGCAGGGTGGCGGCGCCAGGAGGATACAGCACACGTTCCCGCCCATACTGTTCCACGCGTACAGACTTGCCTTCTTGTATAATGAGTTGAAAGAACAGGTAATGTAGTCTTTGTATTCAGATAACTATTAATATTACTATAATAATAGTTTGTGACGTCATCGATGTGTCAGTTTGTTTTTAGTTGAATTGATACATTTGCCAAACTACTTGGCAATATATGATTAGGTATAAATGAGACAAAAGATGTAGTATAGTCTGGTTATAATTATCTAAAGGTGCATCTTATATACTAACGACTTCGTGTTGATAACAGATAGTGGAAACATTTAATAGATACTGAACGTGCGATAAGGAACATAAGATTGTGATGTAGATTGTAGATACAGCACAAAGATATTGTACTGTAACAGTACACCCCCCTTTAAAAAAAAAAAAATATGG
The DNA here is from genome assembly GCA_945859575.2 of Herminia tarsipennalis. Classification (NCBI taxonomy): domain Eukaryota; kingdom Metazoa; phylum Arthropoda; class Insecta; order Lepidoptera; family Erebidae; genus Herminia; species Herminia tarsipennalis. The sequence goes on along the minus strand of OX243849.2, from coordinate 8,695,346 downwards.
TAATAGTGTTTACAATATAAATTTGACCTAGACCTTACTAGTTATTTGCTGATGTATATAAATAATAATGCTATTGTACGCGGTGGAATTTGATGACGCCTGTTGTGGTGTGATTTGCTGACGTCTGTAATTTTGACTTAGCTGTTGCATGAGTGTTTATTATTTTTTTCCGTTAAACTCTTCATTCTTCTGTCCAGTGTTTTCATTATGCCGTAAATTAGGATCACGCCGATTGTTAAAATAATCTGTCCCATTGCAACATTTCTTGTCCACCGTAAGTCCTCCTGGATCAGGTTACGGAGTTGGTCCGCTTCGTTTTGATTGAGGCAATTGTCCGTATTGTATGTTATCTGGTCCTTAGAACTTTGATTTCCCATTTTAGATGTCTTGTTGTTACGAGTAGTTGTGAATTAATGGTATATGTTAAGATCTATGTTAATATATATACGAATAGCTTGCTTATATCAGCGATTTTTTATAGACGTACTACTGGCTTTACTTTACGTCCCGATCGTGTAGTGTACGTGTGTGAATGCCTGTCGCAATCCTTTGAATCTGGCACGTAGTTTGATTCGTCATTGATCATGAAAGCTGGTTTCAATCTATCAATTGATATCACTGTCTCTTTATCCCTAATTCTAATGCAAAATGTTTTATCTGTTTTACTAATTACTGGGTAGGGTCCTTCATACGGCGGTGTCAGGGCTTTCTTAATTCTATCACACCGAACAAATACGTGTGAGCATTCTTTGAGTTCGGGATGCACAAATATAGCTTGATTGTGTTTTTTTCTTTTCGGAATTGATGTCATTTGTGTGATGTCCTTTTGAATTTGTTTTACAAACTCTTCGTACGTTGATAACTGTGCTGCTGATGACTCAAAAAATCCTCCAGGGAGTCGTATTGGCGTTCCATATGTCATCTCTGCTGAACTATAACCTGTGTCTTCTCGCAAGCTACTCCGCAACCCGAGTAAAACTGTTGGAATTTCTTTTAACCAATTTTCGTTGGATTCTCTTGTCATTAACGCCGCCTTTAAAGTTCTATGAAATCTCTCTATCATTCCATTGGATTGTGGATGATAAGGTGTTGTCCTAATTTTATGTATTCCCAAAAATTGTGAGAGTGACTCAAATATTCTTGATTCAAACTGTCGGCCTTGATCCGTAGTAATGCGCAATGGACATCCAAAACGAGTAATCCATCCCTCGAAAAGTGTCTTGGCTACTGTTTCTGCAGTTATATCTTCTACCGGAAATATTTCGGGCCATGACGTACAACGATCTATGATTGTGATTAAATATCTCTTCCCTTGTGAAATCGGAAGTGGTCCGACGATGTCAATATGTAAATGTTCAAAACGTTGCGCTGTCATAAATGTACCAGGAGGTGATATCGTATGTCGTTGTATTTTTGATTTTTGGCAGGCTATACATGATCTACACCAGTTATTGATATCTTTGTTCATATACGGCCATAAATACCTTTGGGTTATCATTTTTCTCGTAGTTCTTTTTCCTGGATGGCTCATACCATGAATGGTATCGAAAATTTGTTTGCGAAAATGCTTTGGTAAGTAGGGGCGGCTTTTTCCAGTAGAGGTGTCGCAGGTGATGTTTATTGTGGAACCCGGAAGCGTAATGTTTTTGAATTTTAATCTTTTATTGTCATGTAATTTACTTAGTTCATTATCTGTTGATTGACATTTTTCCAATTCAGCGTAATCGATAGGTGATGGCACGTATATTTCCTCTATTCGAGATAAGGCATCGGCGGTAATATTGTCACGTCCGCTTATGTGTTGAATGTTGGTACTGTATTGTGAAATGAAATCTAACTGCCGGACCCGTCGCGGTGTATCGTTTGATGATGGTTTTTGGGAGAATGCGTATGTCAAAGGTCGGTGATCCGTAAATATTGTAAATTCTCTTCCCTCGATTAATCTGTGAAAATGTTTGACGGCCATGTATATTCCTAACAGCTCTCTGTCAAACGTAGAATATTTTTGTTGAGTTTCGCTCAATTTTTGTGAAAAAAATCCTAATGGTTCCCAATTGCGTCCGGATTTTTGTTGTAAAACTCCACCAACGCAAGTAGCACTAGCGTCGGTCATGAGCGCTAGTGATGCGTTGCGGGAAGGATGCGCTGTTAACACTGCGTTTTTCATGCTTTCCTTGCATTTTTCGTAAGCTTTGTCTGCTTCCGTTGTCCAAGGAACAGGTGAATTATCGTTCTTTTTTGAACCATGTAGATATTCGTTTAAAATTCTTTGATTTTCCGCTGCGCATGGAATATTACTTCTGTAGAAATTGACCATGCCCAAAAATCTTCTTAATTCTTGAATTGTTTTCGGTTTGGGAAATTCCATGATTGCTTTGTAATTTCCTTCGGTAGGGAGTATTCCTTGGCTCGTTATATGATAACCTAAGAAATCTATTTCCCTTCTGAGAAATTCGCATTTTTCGAGATTAATGGTTATTCCATTCTCGTGTAAACGTTTGAAAACCGTTTCTAAATGCTGATAATGCAAATCTTCGTTGTCCGATGCAATGAGACAGTCGTCTACAAATATAAATACGTAGTTTAAATCTCTAAATAAGGAATCCATGAATCGTTGAAATGTTTGTGCCGCATTGCGTAATCCGAAAGGCATTCTTAAGTACTCAAAAAGTCCAAAAGGTGTGATGATGGCTGTTTTTTCTATATCTTTAACAGGAATACAATGGTATGCTTTACGTATATCTATCTTGCTTAGTATCTTCTTATTTTCTAATATGTATGTAAAGTCAGTTAATCTTGGTAGTGGGTATTTGTCCGGTACTGTCGTGCTATTGAGCATTCGATAGTCTCCGCATGGTCTCCATTCGCCATTTTTCTTTTTTACCATATGTAATGGGCTTGCCCATGGGCTATCTGACGGTCGGCAAATTCCGAGTTCTATCATATTTTGAAATTCCTTTTTGGCTATGTCGTATTTTTCTGGAGGTAATGGTCTTGCCCGAGCTGCGACGGGTGGTCCTGTAGTGATAATGTGATGTTCAATCTTATGTTTGGGCGCATTGCGGAGAGAGGACCCTTTCGTGATGTCTTCGTATTTGTTTAAAAGTTGCGTAATACGTGGATTCGTTCCCACTGCGATATTACGAATTGTTTGTTGTGTCGCTTTTTCCGAAGTTACATGCGTTGTCAGCTCTGTAACTTTGTCGATAAGTTTGCGACCTGCTATGTCGACTAATAGTTTATAGTGCTCTAGAAAATCTGCTCCAATTATTGGTTGTGTAACATCGGCGATTACAAAATTCCATTTATAACATCGTTGTAGTCCTAAATTCAAGGTAAGCGTCTTCTCGCCGTAAGTCCTAATTTTAGTCCCATTTGCAGCGTATAGTGTGTATTGTTCATTTTGTAAAACTGAATGTCTCTGTTGCTTGCTAATGACTGAAATATTTGCGCCCGTGTCAATCAAAAACTTCATACCACTTTTTCGGTCGGTAATGGTGAGGCGATTGGATGGGTGGATTGCACAGAGTTTCGCCGTTGTCTGTGCTCTTATTCGTTTCCCTGGTTCCGTATGTAAGTCATTGGTTTCCAACTGCATGGTTTAATGCAGTTCTTTGCATATTTTCCGAATCTTTCGTGGTAGTAACAAAATCGATTTGCTCCTCTATAGTTTGTTCTCGGCCTCATAATCGGGAATTGTTGACGTTTCTTGAAATGATTGTGCGTGTTGGGTCGATAGCCATATTGACCTTGCTGAATTGCGTCAATATCTATCTGTAATTTTGCTAGCTGGGCTAAAATGCATGCTGTATTGTTGTCGTTTGAAGTGTCGTTGCTAACAGCTGATATTTCGGTTACTTTTGAATTCATTATTATTTTGTCTGCAATTTGGCTCAGTTTGTCAATTTCCATGTCTTCCGTAACTGCTAGAACCGTAGTAACTGATGTTGGTAAAAGCCTGAACCATAGTAGTTTAATTGTTTCGTCACTGATTTTTCCTCTCCCGAGGACTCGCATTTGACGTAATAACTGCGAAGGTTTTTGATCACCGAGTTCTGTCTCTGATATTAATTTTTGAAACTGTCGCTGTTCTGTTTCTTCGTAACAATCAATTAAACGTTCCTTGATGTTTTTGTATTTATCTGTAGTCGGTGGTGAAGTGATTAGGTCACTAACCTGTAGTATTTCTTCCTTGGATAACTTTGCTATTACTGTACAGTATTTGTATTCGTCTCCTTGCTTCTGTGGTGCTAATATGGCTTCTAGTTGCGTGAACCATAATCTTGGTTGGTCTTTCCAAAATTCCGGAATGCGGGATAAAACCGAGGTGCCAGCAGCTACTTCAAGTGTTCCTTGCTGATTTATGTTCGCCTTGCACGGTGATTGTGCCATGTTTCTTGCTGCGTATTCGTTCGTCGGGGTCACCAATTTGCCAAACTACTTGGCAATATATGATTAGGTATAAATGAGACAAAAGATGTAGTATAGTCTGGTTATAATTATCTAAAGGTGCATCTTATATACTAACGACTTCGTGTTGATAACAGATAGTGGAAACATTTAATAGATACTGAACGTGCGATAAGGAACATAAGATTGTGATGTAGATTGTAGATACAGCACAAAGATATTGTACTGTAACAATACACGTATGACATCTTATCTGTATTTTATATAAGCTTGTAGTAAGCAATTAATTTTGATTTGGTAGTCATGTAAATGACGTTATTGACGTGTCATTTGTGTTAATTTGGACCAATTTATTTCTAGCTGTGAATGCCCGTAGTTCCGCCCGCGTAGATACTACTGGTTATTACGATAAATAGTTGGACTATGTCAATAAAACAATTTTTCCTTCCTGCACACGTGTTGGGCCCTCGCCTCTGGAAGATCGATCTCGTGTTCGATTCCTGGGTCTGGACTTTACTTTTTTTTCTATCTTTTGATAACGCTGCTGAACATTATATGTTTATTTTCAGGATGAGATGTGGGAGAAGAAATGTCAGAAGATATTTCAGTTTTGTCATCAAACCATCAGTATGCTTGTTAAAGCTGAACTTGCTGAGCTGCCATTGAGGTAAGTGCACTTACCCGAATTAGTTAATCGAATCCACGCCACGATTCTTTCTCAAATTCAATAAAATAGTATTTAGCGTAGAACTAACAGTACGTTAACTTCGTGTCTTGTGTTCGGATTCAACCGTGATACTTTTTAAGCTATTGCATAGCTTTTATCGCGGGCTCATACTTTGAGCGTGGCGACGGAATCAAGAAATTCTGTAACGAAAATAAAACCTAACACCCCCCACTCCGCCTACCATGTAGCTCGGCCGAGCGTTCGCATAACGTATATGTATATGGTACGACTGTACGAAGCTCGCACGGATCGAGACGAGCTGCTCCGAAATGTAATGGAAAAAAATTGTAACATTCTGCTTTTTAAGATTTCCCTTTTTTTTTATCGTGGCGTGAATTCTCTCCTACAAATAAAGTGCCACGCTAATTCGTAAATAAAACTAACTTCCCAAGTAGCAAATCAGTTATATTATATTCGAATTAAACGACTAACAGACTTATACAGCCTTATTAATAAACATAGACTAAAGTATGATTAATTTTACTCCAAGTTTGAAGTCCGTAGTAGACAAATTCAGTATTAATAAATAAAGAGTAAGGAGGAAGTAAGCTAATCCAAATCTACTCTCGGAGTAAAAGTTAGTCTTAGGTGCTACCTAGTATAGCTGTAGTGTAAACAAAGATTAGGGAAGACTTCATAGATTACACGTATTAATTTGACCGTAACTTAAAAATTTGATAATTTTATGGTTACTTATTGTGCAAATACCTACATACGATGGATAGAGATTATTACATTGATGATTTGAGAATAATAGAACAATTCAATGAAGTTGAAAACCAAATCCCGTTAATGAGGCGAGTAAAAATTTACAAGATTCGTAAGAATCCTTTGGAAGAGCTTCAAGAAATTGATTTTAAAACTAAGTACAGATTTTCTCGATCTACTGCTTTTTTCATTATTGACATGGTGAAAAATGATTTAGCTCGTGATACAAGAGGTGGCTTTATCATACCCACAGTATCACTTGTATGCAAACAAGTTGCTTTGGCACTAGTAGCATATAGAGCTCTGTGGATTAAAATGCCGCGTAGTGATATAGAGCAGAACAATGTAATTGAAGAATTCTATTCAATATGTGGATTTAGACAAGTGATTGGAACTATTCACTGTACACATATTCGAATCCCGAAAGTGAGTGGAAATATTGGACAATACTATAAATTAAGGATATTGTGGCACATTGACGAGGTAGCACCCATGATGCTAGAATATTCAATGAATGCAGCTTAAAACAAAGATTTGAGCAGATAGAATTTAAAGGCAGATTACTAGGAGATTCCGGTTACGCCTGTACTCCTTATTTGTTTACTCCTGTCTTGAATCCAAATTCAGAAAAAGAACAACTGTATAATGCGACACACATAAGGACCCGTATTTCTGTGGAGCGTTACTTTGGAGTATGAAAGTAAAGATTTCGGTGTTTGCTACGTGGTTTTACTACCACATAATTAGATAACACAAAATTATGTATCGTTGCATTAGCAATATTGCACAATATTGCCATGCATAGACAAGATATAATTGAGGAAGTTGATTCGCTTTATTTGCAGTACTGAAGTTAACTAAGAATAAAATGAAAAATAAATTAAAAAAATATTTAATACACATATAATAGTAATATAAAAAATGACTTAATATCAGCCAGTTTTTCTTCGCGGGCTTTTTCTAACTCTAAAATAGCACATTTTAACTTTTTTCTTGAATTTTCATGTTGATTTTATGGTTCTCTTCCGCCATCTCCATACGTCTTCTATGTTCTTCCTCTTTTAAGTTTTTTGAATTATTTACCATGGTGCTCACATAGTCAACTTTTATCTCGCCTTTGTCTCGCGGAAAAGGTCCTCGTAGCTTATGCCACTGGGCTCCGCCTCCGGCGACACCGTCAGCAGGACGGCGACCGTTTTCGGCGGAGACAGTTTCGGCCTCTTCCTGCCCCTATGTCTCGTCGGAGCGACCTGCTGCGTAGAAGCGACATTGGCAGCCCTCTTTTTCTTCCAGCGCGGCACCGCGATTTTTGCTCCCCGTCGTTTGCCATTCCTCACCAGAGGGGCCGGTGGCGGGTTCAGAAGCTGATGCCGGGGGACGGACCTGAGCCGTTGGGGCGTTTGAAGTACCCGTACGTGGCGCAAAGTACGAGAGTACGTGTCCAGTTAACTGAGCGACTACGTTTTGCATTCATTTTTGTTTTAAATGCAAGTACTCTACAAATAATACGTAAATGAACACCGATATCAAACAATAACAAATCTAGTATACAGATTGACAAACTCAAAATTTTGTCTGTCAGTGTCATTCAATTTATGGATGACGATTCATCCTCTTTTTATTTTTAAAACAAATGGGTTGCCATAACAAACGTCTTAATCCTGAGATTAAGTAATGTATTGTTAATCCAAGGTTACTTCATGTTTATTAATAACATTGTAGTATCGAAGATAATTCTCAGTTAGTCTAGGATTAACAAGTCTAAGAGTAATTTCGAATTAAGCTAGGAGTAAGCTATTTTTATTAATAAGGCAGATAGGGCTCATAAAACAGTTTCGAGGTAACGAAACAGTTCTAAAGGAGTATTTAAAGAGACGCAATAGTTTTTAAGGATATAAGTCACATTAACGTGTCAGGTAAACGTCATTTCAATGAAGTTACACGACAATTATGTAACATGTCTGCCACAACGTTTACCAGACTAGACTTTATGTCAAGCAAACGTTTCAGTCCGATAACAGTCATGAGCGGACATTTTTTGTGTAAATAAGAACCTTTTATAAAATACTTATATAACGATGTCCTATAATGATTTTGTAATTAACTATTAAATAACAAACAGGCATATTAAGTCATATACTTAATGTTTATGTAACTTTTAGCTTGAATTGTTATTCTAATATGACTTGTATAAGTCATTTGATTAGTTTAAGGCTAATTTAAAAACTTTTTTATAACTCAATCACCATTTTCCTTCAAAATTATATTAATGGATTCCAAGAAATGGAAAAGAATTAAACGATGTGGTGGTTTTAGAAATCAAGAATAGTTATATAGATGTTATAATGCAGTCGCCCAAAATCTAAAGAAATTATGGCGGATGTTGGAGGCATAATGTATTTTAATTTAATATGTGTTATTTTGGAAATATCAAATATTATGAAGGCCTTTAAAAATTTCAACCAGTATTACCATATAGTTCATCGAAAATGTTAAATTCCCAAGTATAAAAGCTCACCACTCTTCATTTTTCACCAGTCTCTGAGTGAAATAAATAATATAAATATCTAATGATTAAAATATTTGAATTACCTTTTTATAACTTTAAAAAACATACAAATCCACACCAGCACAACAGTCTTGAAAAGTGATTTACACGCAACGTATTTGTTGCTAATAGGATCACAAAGTAACTCTTTTAAGACTTATTAGTAGTTGTATGGAACTTTTAAGCGACTTTTACACAACGTAACTGTGTGTAATATAACCATAAGGCGACCTTTACACGACTTAATTGTTGTATATCTGCGCCCAAACCTACGTTATATATACGTGTATAAGACTATTATAAAACCATATTCTTTCACTGAAAGTTGTATAAAAAACGTTAATGTACCATTTAATCGACATTATTTTGCTAGTTGGGTTGGTAGGGAAAAATCTTATAATACGGAAAGTAGAAAAACAGACCAATAGAAGAAAATCTCAATTGACGACCTAATTGAAACGGTGGTAGACTAATGGCTAAGGCATCGGTGTCGCAATCGTGAGGTCGCAGGTTCGAATCCTACCCATTATACTACTGACGTGAACCCACTCCTAACACAAGCCTTTGAGCTTAGCTGGAGGGGTTAACAGGATTGCTAGTAATGTTGGATTGAGTCCCACATTGCTAATATATGTATTTTTTAAACAAATAAAAACCTAATTCCTCTTTGAATAAATATGGAAAATGTTATCTATTGCTAAATAATTTTATAGGGAGACATGCATTCAATATTATGTGAATCTAACGATGCTTAAATTTTACACATATTTTAAAAATTACAGATTATACCTGCAAGGAGCTCTAGCAATAAGCGAAATAGGATTCGCCAACCACGAGACAATCGCTTACGAGTTCTTATCGCAAGCATTCTCGTTGTACGAAGACGAAATATCCGACAGTAAGGCTCAGCTGGCCGCCATCACGCTCATCATTGCTACGTTTGAACAGATCAATTGCTTTGGTAAGTGGTATACTTAATTTAAAAACGTATTCACGTATCTTCATTTCTGACGCGACTACTTACATTAAAGTGAGAGTGACAGCATGAGAATTAACGACTGATTTGGTGTCGGTTTAAGGTAAGCGTCCATATGTCCGCATCGTACGTATCGTAGTATTCTTTGTATAAGAAGGCATGCAAGTGCGTCCACTGAGCCGCGTCGCACGAATCTGCTTCGAGGAGCTGCTGATACTCCGAGGAGGAATTTTTACAATGCGTGCTGATGACGTCATACGAAATGCCGATCAGCGGACGCACTCTACGCTTGCTACGCGCTCAACTACGCGTTCGTACGTCCGCGGTTCAACTTGTTAAGCTATTGCATAGCTTTTATCGCGGGCTTTGAGCGCGTTGACCGAATCAAGAAATTCCGTAACGAGAATAAACCCTAACACCCCCCACTCCGCCTACCATGTAGCTTGGCCGAGCGTTCACTTAACGTATATGTATATGATACGACTGTACGAGGCTCGCACGGATCGAGACGAGCTGCTCCGAAATGTAATGAAAAGAGAAAAAAAAATACTGCATAAATAAAAAATAAATAAATAATTATAATTGCATAAGTTGATAAATGCAATAGCTTTACCGCAGCAGTTCCCGAGTGCCACAATATTTTTTTTTAAGATTTTTTTTCCCTAGTACAAGAAATTTCAAATTATTCGTTTTCGTTTTTCTCCACTATCTTACAAACACATTTCACACGGACAACTCGCTACGAAAATCAGAATGAAAGTGGCGTCGGTGATCCGAATGCTGGTTGCGTCGGCAAAAACGTACGCTGCCGATACAGTGGACGCAATGTAAAAAAGTAATCTGTTAGATGCGATGCGTACGATACTTACGATACGAAAATGCGGACGCTTACCTTTATAAAGAAAAAAAATATATTGAACTCCCGACACAACAGGAGAGTGACTGTCTGCGGCTTCGTAGGATATTTATAATTTTTGTTTGACTAAAATTTATTCGGTCGTTTTAAATAAACTTTTCAACAATCATTGAAACTCAATACCATAGATGACTTGAGATTGAGTGAAGTTTTATTACGTACCGATTCTCCACAACTTAGTGACTTACTACAACAATTACTTGATATCGGCGAGCCCACACTCAAACAAACATAACAATTTCATTAAAATCTATTCAGCTAGTTTAGAAGACGACAGACAAACACGTATAGATGAATAATAAAGATTATTTATTATCCAGTATTGGTTCAAGTCTTGATGTGTATAATAATAGGCGAGCTTGAAATCTATACTTCTACAATTAGGTACTTAATATTATAATTGTGAAAGTTTAGATGTATGGATATTTTTTATTCAATCACGCAAAACGACTGAAAGGGTAAGATTTGGCACAGAGATCGGATATAGTCTGGAATAGCACCTAAGATACTTTAATCTCGGAAAAAATTACGGTTTATGTGGGATATTGGATATTCTTCACTCGACTGGCAATAGCTAGTTTAATAAAAATAACATTTATGGCCAGTGACAGTCACTGCAATACATTCTATTTCTTTGGACGTTAAAAAAAACTAAACTAGAGCGACACCTACGATTTTGCAGACGTCCATAGGCTACGGTAGTTGCTTACCATCAGGCGGGCCGTAAGCTTGTTTGCCACCTCAGTACTATAAAAAAAGTTAATATGGCATTTCCACCTTCATTTGCAACAAATGTTCGTAGGTATCCATAACTTTGAACATGTTGTGTAACACCTAGGTGCGGAAAACGCTGAACCTATGCGTACTCAGTGCGCGCTGGCCGCCAGCAAGTTACTGAAGAAACCGGACCAGAGCCGGGCCGTGGCGCTCTGTGCACATCTCTTCTGGAAGGCTGCTAAGGATGGCAAGCAGGTAATAAATAATAATAATAACAATTCTTTATTCATTTTGGAAGTAAAATACTACACTTGTGAAAAGTCGATTCTACATTTACATGTAATGCCTGTTCGCAAACAATAGGTAAAGCCGGAGAAAAGAACAGGCATTAAAAATTTGCGGCCACTCTTTTCAAATTGCCAATTATAATGTTTATTTGTTTATAAACTGTATATGTAGGTAAGGTGCTGCCACCATTATATTATACACTGGATTATGTTAGAGGACTATAGCTTGACCACAACCGCTGTGCCGCTCCTTAGGTATGCGCGGGGAGGCGGGGTGCGGGCAGGAAAGATCACGGACACACAAGAGTCTGTCGTCGTGTCGGATAGATCTGAAGATACCGAAGTACAATATTTTGGCTCTGTATAGGTACATACTTATTATATCCAATTTTTATTATGGTACAATACAATTTGTAGGTAAGCACAAATAAAAAAAAACAATATAAGTCAAATTAATGTGTAATTATCGAAAAAATAAATAGTTTCGAGAGTTAAAACAGAATCAGTTCGAAAAACAAAAAAACCTAAGCTTCTAGTTAATGAATACAGTGACTATTCTGACATAGATTCACTTTTATCTTCATCTTCCATTTCGCTACCGGAACTTGAATCATTGTCATCCTGCAAATTTATTATTATGGGGTCAATAATATTGTCGAAACGGTTGTCGCGATCCCAGTAATTGTTTTCATTTTTTTGGACATGGTCATCACACCTCTGCCATTTTTCTGCCGTGAACTCCGAAAATAATAAATTCAGTGCGTTTATCTTTTCATCTAGAGAAGAATGAATATGGTTTTGCGCTATATTGTTTTTAACATCAGCCCATACCAATTCGATGGGGTTCAGATCTGGATGGTATGGAGGTAAACGCAGGACTGTGTGCCCATGAGCTTTTAAGAGGTCATCGACTCTGTAAACAGGCTCTTTTTGAGTGGCATTTATAAGAATCTGCAGTTGATTTTTTTTTCTTTTTTTCCGGAAATTCAACATTGTGACGCCGCAGCCAGTTCTGCATTTCACTTTTGAGGTTTGTCATGGTCGGTCTCTTATCAACTTGAACGCTGTGGTAAGACGCGTCTTCCATCACAATTACAGAATTCGGCAGCAGTTTATCTTTCAACTTTTCATCCACCCACTTATAAAAAGTAGGCCCGTTCATGTCTCCATGGTAGTCGCCAGTCTTAGCATCGGATTTAAATATAGTCAATGCACCTTCGACCAAGCCATTTCGACTTCCAGCGTGAACGATTACCAAACGTCGTCCTTTCCCGATGTCAGTGTGAATTCCAAGTTTCGACGATGATTGCCAACATTTGCTAACATTGTGACTGGCGTTAATATATGTCTCATCTAGGAAATATATGTTGCGGTTTTCACTTCTAAATTTTTTTATTTCTGTCAAATATTTCCTCCGCCACTCTGTAATATTAGGCTGCTCTATAAGAAGATGTCTTTTCGATCTACATTTTTTGAACCGGTAACCCATTGTGTGTAAAAGTTTTCTCAAATATTCTCGTCCACAATTCAAAACACCATCTTGTCTCAAACTTGACAGTAACTTACGAATACTTGGCACTGTTTTTTCGATCTCATAAAACTGATGAATCTTTCTCCTGATCACTCCCAAGTCAAAATCATCAATTACATATTTTTTCTTTATAACTTTCGGTTTTTTGGGCGAATTAAATTTCGGTTGGCCCTCATTTTCAATTGATGAATTTCCTACAGATATTACATTTCTTACGGTTCTTTGGCAGTACCCAGTAGCTTCGGCCACAAGTTTGGCGATATTTGCGTCACTTTCATGTTCGAAACTATCTTTGTCTGCTTTTCTTTTCCTAAAATATTCGGCCACTTTGATAACACTACACGCCGCCACGAGCGACGACGGCGGAATGACAGAGCGCAGTGGCTGCTCTGTCCCCCCGTCTCGCCGCTCGCATACCGACAGGAGCGGCACAGCGGTTGTGGTCAAGCTATAATGTAAAAACAAGAGATCAAAAATATTAAAAAAAGAGCAGAGCACAACATAGTAGGAGCATTCACTTACAATGTAAAAACTATAATGTGCTTAAATATTGGCCATATTAATGCTACTACTAAAGATTTATGATTATAGGTACCATAAAACTGATTGCGCATAAATGTATTGTAGGGTATATCTGATATGCTCAGAACAAAATAATTGATTTGGGTACAATAATTTGGTATTTTTAGAACAGGTCAAAATCTATAAAATCACCAAATTTCAAAACTCCCGGAATACTTTCCAGGTAACCTCATTTTTCGGCACCTAATGGTTGTACTATCTTGGTGATTTCGAGTTCAGCTATTAATGGCCGGTCTCAATAATCTATCTATCGATGGATTTGGCTGCTAGAAGTAGAATTTTGACATCTTTTGTATGAAACTTATGTCAAATATATAGCTCCAGTAGCCGAATCCATCGATACATAGATTATTAAAAGACCGGCCGTTAGAAAGAAAAGGTAGTCACTACGCACAAAACTAGTAGATGTGCTTATAAGACGCATTTTGTTAAATATTGATACTATTGAAGAGATATTAGCAACATCAAAAACTTAACATGTTCCCCGAGGTATGAAGAGGAAAACGATCTATAAAGCCGATAAAAGTAGTAATGATGGTGATTGGATGTATCTCTGACACCACTCGCAGATCTCTTTGTGATATATAAGATGACCTATATCATTCCTTATGGTTTCCAACGTCAAAGGGTAATGTGGAAAATAGCTACGACTCTTTTCGTTGCAATTCTATTGCCTTTCTACAACAAAGCATACGTATAACTTATTCAGAAGTAAATCCTCTCTAGAACCGATTGGGTTCGTTTTTACTATTTTATCTCAGTACAGTATACTCAGTCTTTTTCGCTCGACTTTTTGTTGGTGGAACCACAAGTATGCCGTTTACCGAATTGCGAGTTAAAAAGAGTGATTAACGGGTGGAAACCGCGCTGTACTGTCGCGTGCTACCCCCACAGTGGCCCCTCAACGACGCGTCCCGCGGGCTGGACTGCCTGAAGAAGGCGGCGCGCGTGGCGCAGCAGTGCATGGACGGCGGCGTGCAGGCGCAGCTGCTGGCCGAGCTGCTCGGCCGCTACGCGCTGCTGCGCGAGCGCGGCAACCACGCGCTCACCACCAACCTTATTGACGCCGTGAGTATATGCCATCGGCCTGTACACGTCTTGTCGCATCTTGTGTCTCGCTTTTGAACTCCTCCCAAACTCAGTGGAAGTCTGCTCGACCATTTTTCTGAATTGGAAGTATAGCATTTTTTTGATGATAATTTATATCGTCCTTATTCTTCCTTCTTAATTATGTTAAATACAATTTCGTTGTTTGAAAAAGAAAAACATTAAATTAGGCGGCAGTTAAATAATTTGTAAGTATTACGTAACTTTTTTGGTCCTCTGGAATATTTATGACTATTCCAATTAGACGAGGTCGCTATAGAATTATTATCAGAAAAATTGTCTAGCGCTTCCCAATATATTGTTCCGATAAAAGTGCTATGGTTTTGTCCCTTCCTGTTTCTTTATATTGACGACTAGCTGTCTCAGTGAACCTCTTACCATCTAAAATTATAATCCACAAAATCTATCTAAGTTTACACTTGACCACTTCTCGTTGACAATTAGTAAACGAACCATCGAAAACTTGATTACTATTTATGTACATAAAATCTTGAAGAGCGTTTCTACATATAATTTTGCACAAATACGATAGTTGCTAAAACAACGCGTGATACCCTTGATAGTCGTTTGAAATCGGTTCACGTTAACGATTAATCCAACAGGTAATCCAAAAAATTCGCGAGGAGCTAGCCAACCTGGACCAATCAGAGGAGGTGGAACAAATAACGAAACACTTCCACAACACGCTACAGCACCTCAAGAACAGGATGGAGTGTCCCGACCCTGACCAGCTTGGCTACGAGGGTCTCACTCTCACTTAGAATATCCTGCCTTGAATCACAGGGCAAACAGGCAATCTAGGAGAACAGATGGCATACCCTCTCAACTCCTATTAGGTAGACTTAAAAATCTCCCTACCCCCAAAACTTAATAGGTAGATTCAGAAAAAATAAAGTATGGCTGGTGTTGAGAGTCAATCGAACCCCCTCCCCGTGTCCTGGAATCGTAATTGTTCTTCTCTTTGTCGTACAATCCTGGTGGAGCGGTCGTGATCATGGATCGTCTGGTGGGTTGCAAGTGGCTTTTGTGATACCTCTCCATTTCGCCTTATTGGATGATTTGACGAACGTTAAGAGCTTTTTACATGGTAAGAATCGTAATAGACACAAAAAGATAAAGAGAGAAGTTACAATTCTGCTACTAAAGTATTACGAATAAAGGGGTAAATGGTAATCTATGGCTGTCTATATCCTACATTGTCTTTGCCTTTAAACATAATTCGATATTTTTAATTAGTTAGCTAATAACTGAAATTATAATTTTTATAACAAAATCTGCGATCTAAAATATTATTTTTATTTATCAACAAATGCCAACGTTTGGCAATATAACATTTGGAATGTAATGATTGTGAGCGTTAGTTTAGTCTCTTCCGCGATATTATGAACTGTCGAAAAATTGCAAGATTTTGTTTTGCTTTGCGCGCTGCTTGGTGGAACGTCAAATGAGGCCTATAAAATCAAAGGCAGCTAAATCCAAGTCTGTCAAATAATCAGTAAGCTACAAAAATCGATAATTTTGTTCAGGTAGCTACAATATTCTATATTTTAAGATAGATTTGTAAAGAATTTGAATATTAGAAATAATCTGAATTTTAATTAATAAAGCTTCCTGTATATTTGAGTACAAAGTGAAAATAAAATAGCATTTAGCTGGCTTTGATTCCAACTATAGGATATTACTGTATTTGATTCTGACTAACTGGATATAACTTAGTTTGATAATTACAGTCGCCATTTTGAATCCTGCGGATTAGTGATGTTCTTAAACGTTCGATAAAGTAAAAACAATAACAGTATATTATTTTACATATTTTAATCAATTTTCAATTAAGTAAGTGAAATATTTGCATTTATAGTTTTATCATTATTATATTCTTAAGACAGGTGTTTCTGCTATCCCTTCACAAAAACTTTCTTCTAAATTTTCATTTCCTTCAACCGATGGCCCTCTAATAATACCTAAGTAAAATTGTAAGTCTTCTCTTTCTTGCCATTCTAATCCAAAATGTTTTGTCAACAATTTCTCAACATCGGTTATTTTTGCCTGCGACACAGGCACTCCCGTTGGAATGGTGGTAGGTTGGAGCATACTTGTTTTTTTTCCAGTTTTGCAGACATTAAAGGATTTATTTGAATCTGAATTGTAAAACTGTTCACCGCGGATAACTGTGTTTCCTGAAATCTTAGATCTTTTTATAATAAATCTCTTGCATTGGGTTATTTTGAATGGCCATTTCGCTGTCGGCTTAAAGACTTGTTGAGCGGCCGTTTTGAAGTCAAATATAATAATATCCCTTAGATTCGTGACCGTCGCACTACTTGAAATGAATTCGCAATATTCTTCTGGTTGAATGATTACTTCTTGTTTCTTTAGAACTTTTTCTACATTACCAAAAACTCTGTCCGGGGGCATAAAACTATGCCCTGTTACGGGAAATATTATTTCAATGCGTTCGACAGAAACATTTTCCAATAGCCATTTAGATAGCATACTTAGCATTATGCTATTCTTGTTTTGCCCGCCACATCCATCAGCAAATAAGCGTATGACGGAGATACCTGATAAATTCGTTTTATTTAATCGATCATAGACGGCTGATGCTATTTGATTAGCTGTTTTACCAAATTCATTTTCCGTCCAGGTATATGCAAAAGTTGTGTTCTTGTTAAGCTTGTCTTTAGAGGATCCTTGCACAATTGTGAAATTAAATAAATAAAATTGTCGGCTGTAGTAAGCACTTTGGTCTGGAATTCGAGGTAGTGGACTGTTTTTTTGGCAATCAAAGGAAAACGTTATCATATCATCTTTTTGCTCCTGTAGCATTTTGAAGAACGCTTTTGCTCGTAATTTATGTACTCTACTTGTAATCATTAACTCATTTTTCTTGACTTGATCGTTTTCTTTTTTGATTCTCTCATTTAATTCTATGCAAGTTGAGCAGACGTCAGTGCTGGGTCTACCGAAACCTAAATTAAATTCTCTGTTAAAAATATGCCGGAAATATGATTGTTTTACAGGAGATTGAGGATTTTCGTATTTAAACATTTTGTATAACTTGTTTATACTCAAGTCACTAGATAGGTATTTGCGTTCTTGAGTGGATGATCGACAATAATGCGATTCGACACATTTTAGTTTCATAATATAATTTCGAACGGACTCCTTCTGATCTTTAAATTTATTTATTTTTCGATTACCCCCTCTTCGTTCTCTGGCAATCGGTCCTGTATGAAATAAATGTTTCAAAGCATACTCTACACGATATTTTGTTATGCCAAGTATATTCAAGAACGCTTTTTGGCAAACAGGAACACAATCATTGCGAGCTCTGAAAACGCTATATTTTATACTAAAATCTCTACCAAATCTTATGTTTTTGGTAGGTCGCCTTCTTTTTACCTTCTGCATTTTACAGCACTTCAGTATCATAGCATCTTGTTCACTCCGTTTATATGACGAATAAAACGAACTGTGAAAATTCATAATGTCAGTCATCGTCAAACTTGAACATTTTAGATTTTTATTTTTATGTGAACATATTATTCGTTCAGGTGCTTTCTTTGGCATGTACCTGCAAAATAGAAAAATGCTGTGTTATAAGAGAGCATCATGTCTTTGCAACGTTTCAATTTTCCGTTGGCCAAACTCGGCGACGAGGACAGTAATTTCAAATGTTGGGCGTACATCACCAAGGACAATAATATTTATTGTAAACTAAAGGAGTTTGCTTTACTCTTGGGCTATGAGAATGTTAAAAAAGCTTATAGAATTGTTCCAGATGAATGGAAATGTCCATGGAACAAGTTGGGCCCATTCACGGCCCATCTTGAAACGCCACCAAACTGGCATCCAGAGACACTTTTTGTATCAGAACCCGGTATCTACGCTCTACTAGCGCGCTCAAACAAATCGCAAGCAAAAAAGTTTATGCGATTCGTTTACGAGGAAGTGCTGCCTACCATCAGGAAAACGGGCGCGTATGTTTCTCCGCAAATCGGCCAAAATCAAATTTCCGAGTTGCTTTCTCTGATGATAGATAAAGATAAACAAATGGCTAAATTAATTGAAAAAATCATCGACGACCGGCCTAAGCTAGCGGTGATGACTGAACGCGACGAAACAAAGCACCATCTCCACGTTTACAAGAGGGACGACTGCTATAAGTTTGTACGCGCGCAAAAGAGAAATTTGTCGCAAGCCCTCAAGCGGATACCCCCCGGCTACGAGCTGGTCCTCCAACGGACAAACATTCCAAATGGAGTCAATGTTCTTAATCGCACCAAGGAATTGCTCCTCCGTGACTCGTACAAATCTTGTTATAACAATATTCGAACCAACATAGATGTGCGTAGTCTTGTAAAAGACTTGTTATCGACTAACTATCTCTAGTAAATTACGCACTCTGGGCCCAGTCTGTTTATCAGACTTATTAAATGAATACTGGGGAACTCCCCACGGCTAAGAAACTCTATTTGAATCAGTCGCGCAATATTGTTGGGATAATAGATTATTAATTTTTTTATAATAATATGTACATTATATTTTTTTTATTGCAGTGTTAACATAATAATATAATAGTCGGTATTTGGAACTAAAAACTTGTAAGCACATCACTAACCTTTCTTTCTTAGCAATATTAACTTTCCAGTTCTCGGGGTTTCTTGTTCTTTTACGAGCCTTGCCCGCAGTTGCTTTTGTTACAGGAACGTCCATGGTTATCCAAATTTGAAGTTTAACAAAAGAGTTGTCACGTAATACAATAAAAACAGAAGAATAATGCTAAAAACTGGACGACACATTCACATAAATTGTATCGCAGCGGCCATGTTCGTTTTCTGAAATCCTGCTCTCTGATTGGTTGGCGTAACTCGTAGCTACATTTGATTCTTACTGGTTGGCATATAGCTGTCTTTGATGCCAGTATCGATTTTTGACTCGAATTTTATAGGGGTTTAGCTGCATTTGTTAGTAAAATGAATATGGTAAAGTGTGTTAAACTGACTAAACTAGATGGCGCCATAGTTAACTCATTTTACGATATTATGGCGTTTAGCTGTCTTTGATTTTATCGGCCTCAAATGTCCTACACCTCGATCAGTCAAGGACGTTTCACATTTTAACGAATGAAAATACCTATCGCGTTATTGTGAATTGCTTTTCGTTTATTTTTCGACAGTTTATAATATCCCGAGAAAGATTATAAACTAACGACATTCGCAAAAATAGTGTCATACGTAAGATATTACATTCCTATTTTTTACATAGTTATTTTATTACATGCCGATTAATCTCAATTGTAGTAAGTGTAAATATAATTAAGTTATGTAATACGAGTTTTATAGAAACAATATATTACGTGTTAATTTATTTTGTGGTTTTATTTTTACTAACTGTTACTCATAACTTTGTGGCGCGGAGGGCGCTTGCTCAAAAATGATATTTTATCCAAATATTTAATTGCTTCAATTTCTCCTCGGTGGTGCGGTAGGTTTTCCACACGGGACACCACTTTGTATGATTCACAAATTGTTGTTAAGAGTCTGGGTGTACTTTGTATTCGTGAATTGAATGTTTGTAAAGTCCTCCACGACACAGAGCTTGTACCTACTGCAGGAGTTATTAGTGTTATTAAAAAAAAGAGTTTTTCTTATTACTGATGATATGATACAAATTCCAACACAAAGCAGGAGACTGCTGTGCAAGAGGTTGTTGGTTCGATTCCCATACTAGACACAACAAAACGCATTTCGGGACACTATGTTGCGTGATCTATGAAATATTGTTCCAAATCTGGGTGTTTACACCCGTGAGAGTATGTTTGTAAAGTACCCGCGTGCGGAAGTCTTAATATAAATCAGTCCAAACCAATCCACACAGAGTGGTTCTCTTTACAAACTTCAAAATAAAACTACCCACATACTTAATCAATAAAATATATTCTTAAACAATAGTAATGGTTTCCTAACCGATGTCGGTTACGGCGGCCAATCTCATTAGAGACTAGTCAACTATGCAGCAGATTTTATAGTGCAGAAGTGTGTGCTTACACAAGTGCACTCTCTATTCCCTCACTCTCACAGTTCAATGGGACGGAAATCCCCACGATTGGAAAGAGATTAGGCGCAGGACCGACGGCTTAACGTGCTCTCCGAGGCACGGAGGGGTGTGACAATGTTCGAAAACGGTCACCCATCTATGGACCGACAGTGGTAATGTTGCTTAACCTCGCAGATATCACGATCTGCTCGGTCGCCACTGAGTTATATACAATAATATAAAGTTTACAATATTCTGTTCCCTTGAACATTATTTCTATTGTTTATCACAATCTTCTCCTGTCGTTTCTTTTCTTCTTTAAACGCTTCCTTGTTTGCCTTCTTCTCTATTCGTCTCTCTTTTCTGTATTCTCTCAGAAGACGCTTGCGATCTTTCTTTTCTTCAGGAGTTTCGTCTTTTGGTCTGAAATGGGGAATGTTATTTTAATTTTTTTAATTAGTTGATGTCTTTAAGACAATACAATACTACTTCGCAATTAGAGGTTACACGGTCAAGACAATACTACTTTGCAATTGGAGGTTACATGGGCAAGACAAGACTACTTCGCAATTGGAGGTTACACGGTCAAGACAATACTACTTTGCAATTGGAGGTTACATGGGCAAGACAAGACTACTTTGCAATTGAAGTTACATGGGCAAGACAGGACTACTTTGCAATCGAAGTTACATGGGCAAGACAAGACTACTTTGCAATCGAAGTTACATGGGGAAGACAGGACTACTTTGCAATCGAAGTTACATGGGCAAGACAGGACTACTTTGCAATCGAGGTTACATGGGCAAGACAGGACTACTTTGCAATAGAAGTTACATGGGCAAGACTAGACTACTTTGCAATCTAGGTTACATGGGCAACACGACTACTTTGCAATCGAAGTTACATGGGCAAGACAAGACTACTTTGCAATCGAGGTTACATGGTCAAAACAAGACTATTTTGCAATTGAGGTTACATGGGCAAGAACAGACTACTTTGCAATCGAATGTTTAGTTTGCTTTTTTCTTCTTAGTTTTATATATTACAACCAAAGAATAGCTTTTTTTTACCCCCACGGGGATAAATATCTACAGGTTAGTAACCCAAGATATAGTGGAATAAACCAACTGACCTTATAGACAGCACACTGAGCGTAGACAAGACAGAGTCAGCGCATGTCTTCCCATCTTCTTCATCAGTAGAGCCGCTATCTTGTAACGCGTTGAACTTAGCGAGCGATTTAGCTGTCAGTTTGTTGTCATTGCCTAGCACGTCTTTAGGGATGCCAGTCTTTGCGTTAATTTGAATTTTATTAGGTTTCTGAAAAAAAGGCATAAATAGATACATAATGAGCCTAAGGGTTGTTATACATATAAGTGGGTCGGCATTGTTGAACAACAAAGCGAACCGAAACAATAACTGGTGTTGCCCAGTATAGTGTATGTTTTTTTTTTTCCTTTTTTCTCGAACATTCGATTAATACTGGCCCGCTTATATGTATGGCAACCAGGGAAGTTACGGAGCTTCGACTCCGACTCCGAAAGGTCGGAACTTCCGATTGATTTTACACATCCGACTCCGGCTCCGATACTTTTAAATCGGATGTTTTAATCGGAGGTACCTAGCGTCCGGCGGCCGCTCCTTTAAGCTAATTTATATACCCATAATAAAAGTATGAAGGAAAAATTGACACGGATTCTTTATGATCGCGGGTTCGAGTCCAGTCCGAGCGAATTATTTTCCCTTCACATATTTAATATGAATAACTGAATAATGTTTCTTTATTATCTTAAGACTTATCTCAACACATTTGTTTTCGCCCACCACCTCCGATGCCAACTCTGACTGGCACCAAACGAAATTTAAAAATCCGACTCAGTAACATAATTAGCAACCCATACATTTTTTTGAGTAAAGATATTTGATGTAAAAGTTTAGGAAAAGGAATCGAATTTGGATTCAAACAATAACTCTGTTATAATAGGCGGCGACATATTATTCGTGAGATAGCTTTTAGGCCTAGGGAACCTAGAAAGTCTGCCTTATAAGTTATAAATAACCCTGAATTGCTCGACGATCATCCCCACTCCTACCCCACACCAAAATGTCAAATCTACTAATGTCCGACAACCCTGTCCGTCCGGCATTGTAAATTCAATACCAGTTAATAAAAGCGGAAAAAGAAAGAAGTGAAATCTCACCTTGGGTTCATCAATGACTTTAGGATGGTTATACAAGTTGGAGTAAGTAGAGAGTATGGTCTCGCAATCCCACTTCTCTTGCGGTTTTACTTCGACCGATACTAATTCCTCCTCAGACTCTTCGGTTATCTCTTGTAGACGTTTAATCCTGTAATTAATTAATATTATTATTATTTTTTCAAAGACGACTCCCGCATTAGGTTACAAGCCTTGTGTCGCGGGGGACTTGATAAACATTCAATTCACGGACACAAAGTACACCCAGACTCGAAACAACAATTTGTGGATCACACAAAGTGGTGTTCCGCGTGGGAATCGAACCCACGACACACTCCCACCGCGCCACAGAGACCGCAATTATCGTCAAGTTGGTTAATATACAGCTAAAGTGGATATATAAGCTTATGTAGCGGTACCCACAGATAATACAAGATCGTTGATAAACTTTCGCGATTTGTACACATTATGAAAATATATATATTACGGGTCTTAATCGCGTGAATAAAATAAGGTAAAATACCTTGTTTATTGCCCGACACTGTACAGTCGACCCGTGACCACGGCCGTTACAATACGGTCGAAACGTCGGGCAATAAACAAGGTATTTTACCTTAAATTATTCACGCGATTAAGACCCGTAATATATATATTTTCATAATGAATACGAGATCGGTTTATTTCCTGAATCGCGATACGACTTTCCCAGCAGCTTCTCATTAGAAACTAGTTAACTATGCTGATGTTATAATAGGTACAAGTGTGTGCAAAGATGAAAGTGAACTCTATTCCCTCACACTCATAGTCCGATGGGGCGGTAATCCGATGCGACCGGCGAGAGATTAGGCGCAAGACGGATTAACGTGCTCTCCGAGACGGGGTGTAGTATATTTCACTTTTTTTTTCAAGATTTCATTTTACCACTTAAAGTATAAATAATATGTATATCCATGACAAATAACAGTTTTCTAGTACCAAGAGTCTCTGAGCTAAGCTACGGACGAAGGGGCGGACACGGCGTAAGGGTTCTTAGTTTACTATGGAACCCTAAAAACGGTTACCTATCTATGGACTATTGCTCGTAACTTTATAGATTTCTAGATCTGCTCGCCATGGTCTATGATGACTAAATTTACCTGGCAATCTCTTTCTCCTTGTCAAGTTGGATCCGTCTCTTGGACTCCTCGAACTGTTCTGCGGCTTGCAGCAACATGTCGTGTGTCTCAGGCATAAAACCTTCTATCTCTTCCAGGTCTAGTGGACCTACTTCTGTGTCATCATATTCGGCAAACATCTGAACAAAAAAAAACGTTGACTCATTATATCATTATTACTTACTACGGGTCTTAATTTCGTGAATATTTAGAGCTGCACCAGTCTACCCATGACCACGGCAATACGGTCGAAACGTCGGGAAATAAAAAAAAAACTTAAAATATTCACGCGATTAAGACCCGTAAAATATGTCCCCTCTTGAAGAACCTCACACTGCAGTATTTCGGGAAAGCTTGGGCAAGGAGCGGAGCGGTGCTCCGTGTGGGAGTAGTACCACCGAAGCAGTCATTACTTCCAATTTCTCCCATGCGTAAGCGATACTGGTCTTTATGCAGATAAAGTTTAAAATACTTTCGCATTTTAAGTGCTCACGTCACTGCTATCCCGGTGTGCAAAGAGTCATAAATAGCATTGGTAATATCAACATGATTCTTTTATTACCAACTAGCTGTACCACGTAACTTCGTTTGCGTAAATTTTCCCCGTTTTTGCAACATTTCTCATTGCTGCTCCGCACTTATTGGTCGTAGCGTGATTTTATATAGCCTTCCTCGATAAATGGGCTATCCAACAGTGAAAGAAATTTTCAATTCGGATCAGTAGTTCCTGAGATTACCGCGTTCAAACAAACTCTTCAACTTTATAATCTAATATATAAAATTCTCGTGTCACAGTTTTCGTTGCCATACTCCTCCGAAACGGCTTGACCGATTTTGATGAAATTTTGTGTACATATTGGGTAGGTCTGAGAATCGAACAACATCTATTTTTCATCCCCCTAAATGTTAGGGGTAGTCCACCCCTAAATTTTTTTTTATTTTTTAGACAAAATTTTTAATTTCTATTTTTTTATGATACAACATACAAAAATACATACAATCCTCAATTTTCACCCTTCTACGATCAACCCTTATTTTTTAATAGCCATTTTAGTAATTTAATCATTTTTCCTCTCCGGTCGAAAATATCTAATATATAAAATTCTCGTGTCACAGTTTTCGTTGCCATACTCCTCCGAAACGGCTTGACCGATTTTGATGAAATTTTGTGTGCATATTGGGTAGGTCTGAGAATAGGACAACATCTATTTTTCATACCCTTAAGAGTTTGTTTGTTTGTTTGAACGCGATAATCTCAGGAACTACTGGGCCGCATTGAAAAAATATTTTATTGTTGGATAGCCCATTTATCGAGGAAGGCTATAGGTTATAACATCACGCTACGACCAATAGGAGCGGAGCAGCAATGAAAAATGTTGTAAAAAAAAAGGAAGAAAAATGAAAAAAGGGAAAATTTACGCAGACGAAGTTGCGCGGGTCAGCTAGTATTAGTATAGATTTCGTGAAATTAGACAATAGATATTGAATTGCCTGTTGTTGGTACAATGGTTAGTAACCCTGACTGCTAAGCCAGGGGCGACCTCTGGCTTAGTGTTCGATTTCCAGCCAGGATAAATCTTTGTACGATGAGCATGGTAGTTTATTCTGTTTGGCTGTAACACTTTGTATAATAAAGAAATATATGTCGGACAATTATTAAAACGCTAATTGATTTTTGTTGACCAAGTATCTATTTTGATTAAAAAGCAAGTCTATTGACTTATTTAAACATGGCCGTCGTAAGATGGCGTGTCTTTAGTTTCACGTTTACATTTGAAGTGCCGGTAGTGGGGCTGTGAGTCTGATTTGGCAGTCTTAGTCGGGCAGTCGAAGCGACAACAAGTCTGCCGATGGACTTGTTCGCTATTTGCATATCATGTCGTGTGTGCAAAGTGTTAGAGTGGTTATCGACGCTTTGACATATTATTCAAATAATTTTGTGCAATGCAATAATAAGTTTGTTTATCAGTTGACTGGTTCACATAATACAGGTTCTGCTTAGTCTGGGACCAGATGGCCGTGTGTGATTGGTACCAAGATATTCATCTTCATCCTCATTAGCTCGATATTATTATCTAAAATTACCTTTTCAAATATATTATCAAGTAACGTGAGTCCCTCATTTCGCTTGATGACGCTGGAAGACATGGAGTACTGAGAGAAGCGAGACTTGGTGTCGTCCTTGTCTGCGGGCTCCCATGATGGTATACGACCACCTTTGGTGCGCCGCTCACCCTGGAAATAAACGGAATCCAAAGTAAAGTAAAAATAACTCTGTCTATCTGTCTGTGACGTTTCCACGCTTAAACAGTTGAACCGATTTAGATGAAATGGACCGAGTTTGAGCCTCGGGAAAGGACATAGTTTAGTTTCAATTACGATAACCGACTTCTTCGCAGGCGGAACCGCGGGCTAAAGTTATGGCAAAATACAATATATTTTCAACCAACCTGTGAGTCACTGTCGTCATCAGAGTCCAGCTCTGAGGAGAAGGCCTTGTCAGAGTGATCACCGTTTGACATGCTGTCACCATCGTAGTTATCATCACCGTAATCTTCATCATCATCACCACCTAAGGGATTAAGAGGTGAAGTTACCAAAAATGATTAACGAAGAACAAGAAATTGTTACTCCGCTTTAAAAAACCACATGAGCCTTAGATGGTTGCCACACTACCCGGTATCATGTCGGTATCAGTGCGTGTTCTGACGATGCTTATAAGTACCTCGCCTTGTATAGAAAATACGCGTAGTGCAACATCCAGAAAACGCACTCACGCGCGGTGTTGCACATCAAGCGCCTACATGCAGAGAAAAACGCGCCCTCGAACGATAGTGTGATTCCCGTTGTGGCGTGATTGAATAACAAACATCCATACATCCAAACTTTCGCATTTATTGTTGATTGATTTGATACACAAATACCCAATTGAATCCCAAAATGAAGATCATAACAACACCAATAGATTTTTCTAATAAATTAACAGAAATGTAAAGTCATGAAACATATAGACATGTTAAGTGTTAGAAAATCTCCGGGCATAGACGAAATCAGAGTTCAAGATTTAAAGTATATAAAATGGAAAATAAGTCCGATACTGGCTAAATTCGTGAATATGTGTGTATCCCATGGAACCTACCCAGACACTCTTAAGAAGGCCATTATACGGCCTGTATATAAACAAGGTAATCACCTAGATTATTCTAATTACCGCCCTATTGCCATTCTATCGGTAATCAACAAACTAGTAGAAAAATCAATAGTTAAAAGAATTAGCACATTTCTCGAAAGTAATAAATTAATAACAGACGATCAGTATGGTTTTCGCACTGCACGTAGCACATCTGCGGCTCTAGTCAAGTTCACAGATGAGGTCAATAAATATCTAAATGAAAAAAAATATGTTGTAGCTCTATTTATTGACTTCAAAAAAGCATTTGACACATTGGACCACGAGCAGCTACTGGAGGCGATGCATGAGTGTGGTGTTCGTGGTCCAGTGCATCAATGGCTGTGTAGTTATCTCAAAAATAGGACATTACGAACCAAAATTAATGGAGTAGTTGGGGAAGAGGCAGATGTTATGTATGGAGTCCCGACTGGCTCAGTGTATGGTCCTGTTGGATACATCATGCATGTGAATAGCATGTGCAATGTCATTAAAAACTCCTCTACATACATGTATGCGGATGACACATGCATGCTGTATGCAGACAGGAACATATACAATATCCAAAGCGCTATGCAAGAAGACTTTGAAAGTATACTGAAATGGTCTCATGACAATGGGATCATTTTGAACACCAAAAAAACTAAATGCATGTTAATACACTCTCCATACATGAAAAAGCCTAGCGAACCCATTAACATAATAGGTCATTCTTATGAGTGTCTGCACCACTCTCAACAATGCAGTAATAACTGTGAAATTATAGAATTTGTTACACAATATAAGTATTTAGGTTTAATTATAGATTGTAACTTTAATTGGAAGATGCATGTTCACAATGTTTGCAATAAATTAAATTCGATTCTTTGTAAATTTAAACATATAAACCACAGGGTAAATAGGGACACACTAGCCATGTTGTATTATGTACTGCCAGATGCAGTGATAAGTTATGGACTTAGTTCTTACGGCCGTACTTTCCCCACTTATCTTATTAAGGTAATGGACTTGCAAATCAGGTTTTTGAAATTATTAGTAGATAAGAAAACTAAATTAGAATGTAAGGAAAATTATAAACAACTATTTAAAATATGTAACATTTTGCCAGTGCATGAGAAGGTAAATTATCTATTAGCTGTAGAACAATATAATAGTCTAGAATTTAAAATTGTTAAGGAATATTATAAGAACATAAGACAAACTACATGTAAACGTTTTGTAGAACCAGTAGCTTGTAATTGCTATGGTAAACGATCACGTAGCTATATAATACCCAGAATATATAACTGTATTAATCTTGACAAAGAATGTAACAATGTTCAAGAATACAAGAGAAAGCTAAAATCGTATATCCTAAGTAGTTATAATATATGGTGATGAAGTTGTTATTGAACTGTAATTAATGGTATATAATATCATTAACACAGCATATTATTAGTATTAGATTAGATTAATTAGCATAAGTTATGTAAAAAAAAAAAAAAAAAAAAAAAAATATAGGTAATATTATATTTAACTAGATCATACATCTTCAATAACGAGTGCTTTATGATCGCCAACAAACTTTGCAGTTTGGCGAATTATATGTAAAAAAATGATGTATTTGGAAAACATTATAAATAAATATAAAAAAAAAAAAAAAAAAAATACTTTAGATATATGAGCATACAGCCACTTATAATCACCTAAGATTTAGTTCACTAAGCCCATTAAAAATAAATACCTTCGGCCATAGCAAGTTCAATAAAGTTGTCTTCAAGCTGGTTGTTGGGGTCTTCAAAGTCAAAGTCTTCATCTAGAGCTGCCACCACTTCAGGGTCCAAATCCAGACATAGTCCTGAAAAATACAAAACATTATATAATTTTGAAGAAAACTTACAGACTTTTAAGAAAATGGTTAGAAAACAAAGTTCTTCTTCTTGTTTCTTTCGAATTATTAAAGGTTGGACATATGCCTTGAAAAACTTGCTTTTTAGGGCAAGTATTAGCTGCCACGAAGCTATTTCACGTCGCAAAGGGGCAATGTGTAAAACTCTGGTCAACTCGCGGATGTCCCTGGCTATTCCATGCACGATTTTACTCATCATGTTATGACATAGTTTTAGAACAATATTATCAAGGCTCCTTTATTAGATAAAAATCTTAATTATGTCATTAAATCTACTAGTTTTTGCCTGTACCTCCACCCACATGCATATCGGTTATTACAAATGATTGTACGTCCTTTGCTGGGACTCAAATTATCTTCATACTCACACTTAATGTGAATCAGTTCAGCAGTTTAAGTGTGAAAACAAACAGACAAACCAAGTTACTTTATTATTAGTTTGAATAATCAGTTAAATCATGATCATGGTGGCTGAAGGT
The DNA here is from genome assembly GCA_945859575.2 of Herminia tarsipennalis. Taxonomy (NCBI): domain Eukaryota; kingdom Metazoa; phylum Arthropoda; class Insecta; order Lepidoptera; family Erebidae; genus Herminia; species Herminia tarsipennalis. The sequence continues at coordinate 8,665,910 of OX243849.2, read as the reverse complement.
GTATTCTTAGTTACCTTGAGGAGCAGCCTTGTTCAGTAGACCAACATCTTCTTCAACCTCTGAAGCAAACACTGAGCTTGGTAGAGTCAGAGACTCAGTCACGGGTATTAATGATGATTCTCCATCCTCCTCTGTCAATGACTTCTCTTTTCTTTTGTGGATTGGTTTCTGGAAAACATTGAAAATAAAACCTATTTGTTCCATTTGATTATATTCTTTGTAATGCCAGTAGCACAGAAGACATGGTATTTGCAATTGAGAGATCACAGGTTGAAATCCCGTCTACTAGTCTCCACTCTACTATTAAGAGTAAGAGCTAGTATTAAGATAGTTATTTTTGATGTTTCTTAAAAAGATACTGATTTGAATTTAGTAGAAAACCCTGTTTATACCATTCCAGCAATAAATAATAGTAGTGTGAAAATGCAAATCTTTCTAAAAATCTGACAACTCACAGGCTGCACAACCAAAGTAACTTCTCTTGTGTCTTTGAGATGCTGAAGGTAATTGTAGTCATTATCAAAGTATATCCCATATTTCAACTGCTCCTCCCTGCGCTGTTCTGGTGTTAATTCCTGTAAATTTATATTCAAACATGTGAACTGGTTTTGGCCAAAATAGTAGAAATTACAAAATTATAAGTTACTAGTTTTGTGGCATTGTCCTTGGGTAAAAATACATTCTTATAAGTGGGTTGTACATGGTGTCAAATATTGAGCTCAGTTGGTACAGAAGTTTTAAAGCTTTTGAAACATAAACAAACAACTTAACTTCAGTAACCTACTTTATTTTACTTTAAATTACGAATGTCCCACCTTTAACAACAAATATCTCAAATTCAAGTCTAGTTATGGCCCTGGGTGACGAGAGTGCATGTTCTTAAATACAAACATTTGTCTATTTTGTAAACATTCTAATACTCACTGGATCTTTTTCTTTTTTTTGTGGGATGTTAGCGTTGACTGGCACCAAGACCCGTTGCGGAGCGGTCTCATCAGCGGCTAGAGGATCTCTTTGCGAACGGTGAACTAGGTTAAATGTTACCGCTTTCTTGCGATCTATAAATTTCTTCTTCGTCTTAGGCTGAAACAGGTTATAATTGTTTATTTGAGGTAGTGCTAAATGAATTGTAACGTTAAGTTTGACTTTAAGGATATCAATTATTAGTTTACCATTTTGAAATGTTTCTGTAGTAATGTCTTACGGATTAATTATAGCTTTCTATTATAGAAAGACTCCAAAACATGTGTTGTTTTGGAAAGGAAAGGAAAGTAAAGTACGTCGTACGTCGTGAGTCGTGACAGCGCACGTCAAACGAAAACGAGTGACCAAAGACAAAAGTGAAAAAAATATGAAGTTCAAAACAATCGGCATTTTAATTTCAAAGTAAATACCCTTTAAGAGTTTAATATATTTGGATGTCACAAGCTGTACTAGATCTACGTATCTATACACGATAAATGAACTTAAAAAAGAAGACAGCTAAAGCTACCCTTTATTTTTTTATTGTTGGTCAGTTTTATGGTCACACTAAAATGCAAAACGTCAAGGGGTCAGGGGTCTCGGCAACCAATATATATTTATACCATTCGGCGTCGAGACCTTTGGCCCGTGGGGTCCAAGTGCCCAAAATTTATTTAAAGAACTTTCCAAAAAATTGGTCGACTCCACTGGTGACCGTAGAGCTGGCAGCTTCCTCGCACAACGCATCAGCATTGCTATACAGCGAGGAAATGCCGCCAGTATTTGTGGAACCATGCCCAGGGGTCCCAATTTTTTGGATATATTTTAGTTTTATTTAGTCATAATTTGTAGTTTAAATGTAGTATAGAAAACGTCAAGTAAATCTGTCAAATCGCTAGAGTACCTCTACCTTCCCCACACTTATCAAGTCGACCCTTAGGAGTTGTAAAAATGGCGGCAAACTGACCGGCCATTATTTTTACAGCTCCGAGCTTAACTTGTAAAAAAAAAATTTGAATACGTGATAATTGACTTAGAATGTGACTATGTGCATGTAATAAGTGCATAAATACTTGACACTGGCAGAAATTAGCCGTTAAAACGGCTAGATTGCCATAATCTCAAAGAAGAAGAAGAAGAAGAAGTCGACCCTAGGGAGTTGTAAAAATAGCGGCAAACTGACCGGCCATTATTTTTACAGCTCCGAGTTATAACTTGTAAAAAAATATTTGAATACGTGATAATTGACTTAGAACGAGACTGTACTGTACTGCCTGTATGTGCATGTATTTAGTGCATAAATACTTGACACTGGCAGAAATTAGCCGTTAAAACGGCTAGATTGCCATAAACTCAAAGAAGAAGAAGAAGTCGACCCTGCTCGTTCTTGTGTTACCAAATTTAGCAGTATTCTGCAATTTTGGCAGAATTAGATCCCCAATTTAGGATCTAGCAGATTATGTCGCAAATTTGAGAATATAGCCGTTTTTGGCAGAATTAAATCCAATCCTTGCGGAAAACTAGCAAGATTAACATTTTCACTTAGGTAGTCAAAAACTGTTTGTTAATCATTTCTAAATTTGGTTTACGAATCTGACGTTCAAGTTATAAATGGGATAAAGTAGTGGGGGATCTGTTAGAATCAGGAGAAGTTCTGATCCCACACAAATAGACACTGAAAGTTTTCAAAAAAATCTAATGACGATGGAAATAAAAGTACCTATGATTGGTTGATTTCGCAAGGGCCGTGATGATTTTGCCTAACTCCAACACCGCTTCTGAGCGCTTATTTTCGCAAATGAACTATACATATAAAAACTAACCGACGGAATAAATTTAAAAATAAAAACAGGCAGTAAAAGATCAAGGTCAATTTTAGGCCAACAAAAAATTTGTTATGACGCTTACAGCCCGACGGTTTTGTATAAAAATATGGACACTTAAGGATATTTGAACGTTTGTGCTATAAATTGTTAAATTTCACATTTAAATATTCATACAAATTATGATTTCATTTATTAAAAGAATTTGGGCACTTATTAAAAATAAAGTAGCAGACTTGCCGAATTGAGACGAGCAGGTAGCAAAATGTTTAATTTAAATCTGGTCACACTGACTCGTTCGCTGTCAAACCAGTCAAAACAATCCTTCCAGCCATAACCTTTTTTATGATCACACAGACAGAGTAAATTAGTATGATTTTGACGAAGAATTCTAAAATGTTAAGAGCCAATTACAGAAAAATAGCTTTAAGATGGACCTGTGTAAACTGCACACGTACGAAAAGTACTGCTGCGCCGAAAACCAAAACATATTCTCATACAATTCTCTCACCAAAAACAAATTTTCCGGTTCGATCTAGTACTGCTGTAAAAGAACATATTCAGAAGGTAAAGTGACTGGTATAACACTGAAAATTTAATTTTAACCAATATTTTATACCCAAGAAATCATAATAAAGAAGTTAGGTATAAATCCACTTTTTTCAGACTGCCCAATTTGCAGAGCTGTATAACTGGCAAAGGGAACATTTAAAAGGTCTAGAATTTGTCCTACACGATGGCCCACCTTATGCTAATGGCGATTTACATATGGGTCATGCTGTTAACAAGGTAATAAATATTTAAAAATATATATTTTTGTAAATGTTATGTAAGTATGACTTTTACATAAATCAATGCTTTTCAGATAATAAAAGACATAAACAATCGTAGCCAGGTCCTCCAAGGCAACAGAGTTCACTTTGTCCCAGGATGGGACTGCCACGGTCTTCCCATAGAGCTCAAAGCCCTCCAAAAAGCTAAAAAATCAAAGAAAACTAACCAAATAGCGAACCCAATTGATGTTAGAGAGATTGCTAGAACATATGCTATGGAAACAGTTGAACGACAGAAAGATGCATTTAAAAATTGGGGTGTGATGGCCGATTGGGATCACCAATGTTATTTGACATTAAATAAAAGTTATATACAAAACCAGTTGCACCAATTTCATAAGATGTATAAATCTAAATTGATTTTTCGTGCATTGAAGCCTGTTTATTGGTCTCCGTCTTCCAAGTGAGTATAATATTATTATTTGACATGGAAGGGCAGAGGTTATTAAGCGCATTCAGTGCATTCCATTCAGCTTTTAGAGCTGTGTGTTGATAAATCAGTCAGTCAGTAATGGTATACTTATACGGACTGTTGCAATCAGAATGATTATTATTTTTTTTTTTGTATTAAATATCTTGCGATCGGCTTCACAAGCCCTTAATAGATTTCTTGAGGTATTTTATTGACGTGAGAGAACTCTCTCAAGTGAGTAATATACCTACATCCTATTTAATTAAGGGTTTATCAGTCAGTAAGTCCTATGTAAGCTGTCTTCTAAGCCTTCTGCAATGTAATGGTACACATAAGGCAAAGGTTGCTAGGGTGCTAGTGTAGCTTTTATGCCATTTTGGAATGCTTTTGCTCTGTGTTTGACTTCTTCCTTGACGGTTTTCTTCTTATTTTTGTAGTCATGCAGTTGACTGTTTTTTTATAAATAAAGGTAATGCAGTCATAATTTTAAGTGCTGTGTTCTGGAACCGCTGTAAGATTTCCATGTTAGAGTTTTTGCTGATTCCTACAACTTGATTATGCATGTCCAAACTGACTTGATTATGCTTTTATAAATGAGTATCTTATTTTCCATTGTGACATGTGATCTTCTGCCTATCAACCAGTTAAGGGTTCTAAGCCTTATATTTAACTTCTCTCGTTTTTTTTGGATATGAGTTTTCCATGTTTGTCTCCTATTAATATGCATGCCTAAATATTTTGCTGAATCTTGATGGGATAAAATATTCGTTTCCAAGTTTTATTGGAGAGCAATTGCCCCTTTTCCATCCATGTGTTAACTTTGTTTAGGTGGCTCTGAGTAGTAGAGAGTAGGGCCCAAGTTAGAACCTTGCGGCATTCCAGCTTTTATCTCTCGAAAAGAAGAGTAAGTGTCATTTATTTTGAATCTAAATATTCTATCTTCTCTATCTAAAGTAAAATTTTAAGAGTAGCTAGGTAGAGATTGTGTGGGAGTTGGTTTTTCATTTTGAAAAGTGGGCCTGAATGCCAACTTTTTTTTTTCAATCAATCATTTATTTGCGAATAATGGGTTACATCAGATCTTATGTTAGTAACAATAGTATCACCATGATCAGCTTAATAACATGCAAATGTACACATATTTAGGTATATTTCTATCAATGCAATTATAGAAATTATATCAGAAAATTATTTAATGTTACAATTATATTATTAAGCTAATGAATATGTCAAATTAAATTTGGTATTACTTTCTTATACCAGGGGGGTGTCACTCCGCAGTTTAGGTGTATTCGGGCAGCACGCCCCTCGAAGGGGCGTATGGCAGTGGGCTGTCTCTCGGCTCGCACGACAGTCGCGGTCACGTGCATCGCGCTCGCGCGTACTTGATATTTGTTTTTTCCTTTCGACACCCGCAATGTCTTCTAAGCCTAAACGTCAATAAAATCCGTATAAAATATATTGCTGTGTTTACGGATGTCTGAATAAAGCGAATAGTGAATCAGAACTAACATTTTTTACAATTCCACTGCGTCATCGAAGTGTTCAAGCAGCGGCGGTAGCCAGTCGTTCTTTTTTAATTCCTTAGGTCCTCACGTACTTACTAATAGTTAAAATAAATATTAGGAACAGGATAGGATAATGTTTACAAAAGAATATCTACACCCGTGGGAATCGAACACACGACAATTGAAATTTTTATGTTTATAAAGCTAAATGAAGGTATGTTTGTAATGCTTAATCTACTTATTTATTTTAAAACTAATAAATTAATTAGGTACAAAAACTTCTCAAGTGTCAACCCCGTGCGGACTTCGCAGCTCGGTCATAAAATTGTGGCGCGCAAAGAAAATTCACGGTTTGCGTGCGGTTATTAGTTTCAATTTAGCTTTCAGGCTGAATTTTATAAGCTACGGGTCTTAATCGCGTAAATATTTTATTTTAAGGCTAAATACTTTGCATACCGTTGTACCGACGGTAAAGTCTCATAACACCATAATGATAAGTTAAGAAAACGCACAACTGATAAACATACTTAAATACTTCTAAATACATACATATTATAGATAAATAACACCCAGACACAGAATACACCATCATGCCCATCACACAGATCTTCTTAAGCCGCAACTGTGTTAATTATTTCAATTAGCGTCTCAATGCCATATGGGTTAACCAGGGGCGGTTTGTATGGGCGTTTTTCTTTTGGTTTGGGTACATCTTCTGTCAGATCAATCTGTTGGTAGCTAGCTCTTATATGTTGGTACTCTTTGCCATTCAGGAAGACGACGTGTGTTTGACGGACTATTATGTTCTTTTGTTAAGGGAACTGGGTTGGTGGTTTCAAGCTGTAGCTTGTTAGCTGTAGCTGTGGTTTACTTATAAACAAACTAGCGTGGAAAGTTTCTTGAACAAATTGTTGTCAAGTAGTTACTGACGTAGGTGCGTAGATGAAAATTTGTGCAGTCATTTTGAAGATTATTTATCAACTTTTTATGTTTTTGTTTCTCACATGTGAAGGGTTTCTTTAAATTTAACTTTTTTTAGAACAGCATTAGCAGAAGCGGAGCTGGAATATGATCCACAATACAGAAGCAAAGAAGTTTATGTTACGTTCCCCATTCAGAAATTACCAAATGTGGTACAGGATGCTGTTAAAGGGTATGTATTTTCATTGTACCAATTTAAAATGCGTATACTAGGCGAGGCCTATGTCCATCAGTGGACCCATTCAGACTGATAAATTGATTGGTTTCTAGAAACAATTATTCGATACGTAGTATTCGATACACAGTTCCATTCCTCCTCACATTTTTCTTCACATCCATTATATTGTATTGGAAATAATGTACGAAACATTGGGGGATACTTTGGACACGTATCTATGCACATGTATTTCTTAAGTGAGCAACTGTTTGAATTTTTCATCAATTTAGATTCGATGAAAATATAAAGATTAATAATAGATTGAAATACATTAAAAGTTAATTTAATTGGATATTAGGTAAACTTTGCAGTAGAAAAAATTAAAAAAAGTTTAAATTCAATAAAATGTTAAAACCCTCCAACTCAACGGAGGTGTGTGCGCCTTAAATCCATTGGGGGCCACCAATCCCTTCTGAAATAAATAGTATGTAATTTTATAGCCATTAAATTATCAGAATTAGAATATTATTATAGTTTATACCATGTACTAATAAGAATCATTCCTCTAGCAAGAACATCTCTGCTATTATATGGACAACTACCCCATGGACGTTGATCGCGAACCGCGCGATCTGCTACAACCCTCAGATGCTGTACAGCATCGTGACTGTGAGTAATAAGCCTGGAGACCTGTTCCTGGTTGGTAGTGCACTCATTGAGGGGTTGGAGAGGATACTGGGTGTGGAGATCTGTAAAGTTTTTGAGTTTGAAGGTTTGTGAAGGGGATTTTTTATTACATACCTACTGTAATTTATGATTGACATAGGATTCGTGTGTGTGAGTATGTTACCACTGTCGATTCATAGAAGGGTGGTCCTTTTTGATGGGACTGATATACGAAAAGACCGAGACATATCAGGCGCAGGACTGACGGCTTTGTAACATTTCACACACACACACACACACACACACAAACACACACACACGCACTCAACAACGCGCGCGCGCACGCACACACCCACACATTCACTCACTTATTCACTCACTCACTCATGTACACACACACTAACACACACAAAGACCCTATTATCCTGTATTTTTACGATATACCTAGTTTAAGCTTATTTATATACCTACCCATAGTTTATTAACATGCGAAACGTAGTTACTAAATGTGTCGAAATTGTCAAATAATTTTGAATGAGCACTGTCTCCCACTATACAGTTTTGGATCCAGTACCCAGTACCTTTTACAAATTCTTCCAAGACATGTTTTAAGTACACCTTTGATGTAAAATATTTTGTGGCAAATAAACATTATTACGTATTATTATTTTTCGAAACCGGTCCCCATCTGTGGACCGACAATGGTAACATTACATATCCTGGCCGATATCTCAATCTGCTTGATTGTCTTTGCCACTAAGGGACCTATTATTTCATGACATAATAGGATAGACTATAAGCTTGTAATGTGTTGGTGGTTTTCAGGACACCATTTGAAAGGAACTCAATATAGAAACAAGTTAGTGAACGAAACTCTACCGTTTCTTGATGGAGATCACGTTACAGAGGGCAAAGGGACAGGTTTAGTGCATACGGCGCCTGCGCACGGCCCCGACGACTTTCTTATAGCTTTGAAGAATAATATGACAGTGGTGAGTTGTTTTAGTGGTTTCTATAGAGGGCGCTGACACTGAAATCATTAGTGTGTTGGCAAAACGCAGAAACAATACACAGATACAATAAATTTCTATTTATTAATTTATTAATTAATCTTAGGATAGGATATTAGCTTTCGGGCACGGCTCGCCCGCGTGGATGTCGGTTATCGTGATAAAAACTACCCTATGTCCTTCCCCGGGACTCAAACTATCTCCATACCAAATTGTATCTAAATCGGTTTAGCTGTTTGAGCGTGTAAGCGTAACAGACAGACAGAGATACTGTCACATTTATAATATGGATATATGCTCTAAGAAACTTTAAATTTACAACGAACATAATTTTTGGGACTATTTCATATTATAATTATCAATTTCGGGTGGAGGGGCGGGTGAGTGAGTAGGTGGGAATCGACCAAATGTGTACTGTGTACTTTTTTTGTAACTTCGGGGGCGAGGAGAGTACTTTAAACCCATGCATACGACTTATATCTATACAATTTTATTATCACAGGAATGCAACGTAGACGAATCAGGTCGCTACTTCAACTTGCACCCTGACCTCAACGGTCAATACGTCCTCGGTGAAGGTCAGGAGACGATCATTACCCGCTTAGGTGATGACGTCATTCACCGAGGAGAGTACGTGCACTCGTACCCTTTGGACTGGAGGACCAAGAAGCCTGTCATCATCAGAGCTAGTCAGCAGTGGTTTATAGATACTGCTGCGTTGAAAGAGAAAGCGCTGGTGAGTGAATTTAGTTTGTGATAGAAGTAAAATCACTATCATCCCTAAAACTATCACTATCGTCACTATCACTGACATCATTAATGTCAGTGATAGTGACGATACACTATAATCAATGATAGTGACGATAGTGATAGTTTAAGTGAAAGCTTTTGAATGGAAGAAAAATAACTACATCTGTCTATTTATCATTTACTAGTTGACCCGCGCAACTTCGCCATCGCAAATTTTCCCCTTCTATGCAAAAAAAAAAAATAGCTGCTCCGCTCCTATTGCTCATAGTATGATTTTATATAGCCTATATAGCCTTCCTTGAAAAATGGGCTATCCAAGTAAAAAAACCAGTAGTTCCTGAGATTATCGCGTTCAAACAAACTCTTCAGCTTTTTAATATTGGTATATTCATTTATTAATGTACATAAAATCTATACTTGTCCTCTATGCGTTTCGAACCCATTGATCAGATTGTGAGTTTTTTAAACTTTGATAGTGTGTTTTTGTGACGCCTGCTAGGGTTCCTGGCGCAAAAAGCCACCACGGTGCGTGGCCGGGTCCAGCTAGTAATATTATAAAACAAAGTCCCTCGAGCGTCTGTCTGTCTAGTATGTATGTTCGCGATAATCTACGGAACGTCATTCACATAATTTCTTTCGGATGCGATCCGCCACTACTAGTTTAATTATTTGCAAGTTTGAAACATCCAAAATATTTCAATAAACTATGTATTTATACTTGTTGTAGACAGCTCTAGAAAACGTGGAAATATTACCGCCATCAAGCAGCGATCAATCCCGGCAAGGTTTCAGAGCTCAGTTGGAGAAGCGGCCATATTGGTGCATTTCCCGGCAGAGGGCGTGGGGCGTGCCTATACCTGCTGTGTACAGCGGGGACGATGTTATCGTTGATCAGTATGTATCAGAAAAAAGAACAAAATGCATTTATGTATTTGGAAACGGTATTTAAGACACGCAAAATTTTGTAAATATTTTTTTTTAAATATTGTAAAAGTAACTTTGAACCGAATTTAATAAAATTTAGTATGGAAATAGTTTGAGTTCCGTCAAAGGACATAGGATAGTTATTATCACGAAAACCGACATCCACTTGGGTGGAGGCATAAAAGATAAGCAAAAAACATGTATAAATAAAGAAGCGGCGGTAGCCTAATGGCTAAGGCATCGGTCTCGCAATCGTGAGGTCGCGGGTTCGAATCCTACCGATTATACTACCGACGTGAACCCACTCCTAACACAAGCCTTTCGAGCTTAGCTAGAGGGGTTAACAAGATTGCCAGTAATGTGGGACTCAATCCCACATTGCTAGTTATCATTAATAAAAAAAAAAAAACTATATAATACAAATCTTAGGAAAACTATGACCTATGATTCTACATGTACATGCAAGCAATAGGCAAATAGCTGCCACCATTATATTACGCCATATTAGAGGACTGATGCAAAAATAAGAGATAAAAAATATTAAAGAAGAAGATATGAGATTAAATATATCAACCTCAATGGGTACAATATAGTAGGAGCATGTTACACTTTAAGTGGCTGCTTCATTTTAAATTATACACTCCAAGGTAGAAAGCGTCTTAAAGCCGAGCCCAAAAGGTATCCTAGCTGATAAGTTTAGCAGAAACCTCTTATTGCTTTACGCTGGTTTTCATCTGGAACCTGGAAAAAGGAGTGTCTGTTTTCAGTGTTCTTGTACGAAGAATACTAACACCCGTATTTATAAACGAGTCATTACTTATTACTTAGCCATTACTTCATTGAGACATGGCTAGTTCTTAAAGTAATTACTTAGAAAAACCTATTTTATAGACGAGTAATATTCCTTACTTCCTTGAGCAAACTAACCAAGTATTACTTATTGCTTAGCAACCGGTGAGCCGCGAAAAACGTTCCTTTACATAAACAAGATTTTATTAAAGTTGCAAAATAGAGAGCCAAAAATATATTACGACAAGCTAAAATAGCTAAAAAATTTAAAACTTTAAAAATTAATAATACAGAAATTAATCAGACCAAATTTTGATTTTATCGATATTCTTCAATTTGAGTTTTCTGAATGTAACGAAATGCAACATAATTGAATAGTAATGCTACCAAATGAAATAGTCCGTCACACGTATAGGTATAAAGTATTTTTGAAGAACTTATTTTTAATTTAGCAACATAAAACTAGCATGACGTCGCCCTAGAAATGTCACTAATAATAATTAATATTCATTGATTTGAAGATTCTCGAATTTATGAAAGATAATTAATTATAAAAGTTATTGTTATAACAATATTTGAAATAATTTATTTGAAATGAAATGTGTGTGAAGACATCACCTGTGTTTTACTGTTTTATTTAAAGGAAGTTTTGCTGGTTAAATACGGGCAGTATAATTTAAGTACCTAGCAAGGGTGTATTTTATAATGGTTGAAAGCCCGCAAGCCTAAGGCCGGGGTCAGCCACCCCGTTGTGTCTGCATTGCTTGTCCCGGTGAAATCTCAAGTACCACAATCAATAAATTTTGTCAGTGTAGCTAGAAGCCCCTGTCAAGTATTACCCGGATAGTACAACGAACAGAGATAAAGGCGATACAAAAGATGGTTTTGTGACAGTGCAAGGAAAGAAGCGCCGACAGCCAACCATCAAGAACCGCTGCGGCAAAGCTAAGCTAAGGGAACTCTGTGCGCCGCGGTGCCGAACACGCCGGTGTACATCTCGCGCCGGCACGTACCAGAAGTTCCGCTACAAGACGAGGGTGCAGATTCTAGAGTCGCGACGCACGGTACTTATTAGGGAGTGAAGCGTACCTACTGATATAGTTTTAATATATAGTGGTTTTAAGTTGTATTTACTTTTACTAGCACTTCACTTATTGTATTATACTGACAAGTATGTTAGTCGGCAAGGTATAGATTTCTGTGGGCCAAAGATGACTACATTGTAAAATAAATGTTATATTATTATTGTATTATTTACCCACTGACTGGCATAGGCCCAAATAAATTGTTTTTATTTTCCAAACCTTACATATTTTAAAAATATCTGTTAAGAAAAATAACCTCTTCATAAAATTCTTAATTAAAGCTATTACTCAAGTAACAATATCGGTGACTATTGCTTGGCTAAGTATTCTTACGTTTGACGTTTCTTACTTCACTCATTTTCTTGACTATAAAATAGAAACTGTTACTTAAGTAATTACTTTTAATTAAGTAACTGCTATTACTCGTTTATAAATACAGGGGTAAAACATGACGCTTATTTTTTGCTGCCGTAAAAAACTGGCTTTGGGCAGTAGTTAGGCACTTGTCCCACCGCCGGCGAGTAACTATTTTATCGCTCACGAAACGTTCAATAGATGTATATTGTAGATCCCGTCCGTGTAAACAAAAGAGATGCAGTATAGAGCGAGTATTCGCCGGCAGTGTGAACGGTCAGCGATCTACTATTAATATCTGTATCTCTTTGGTTTACCCGGGAAATACACTACATACGCATGTAAGTTTCTTGAGCGATAAAATCGCTACATGCTTTCTCGCCGTTAGTGGGACAAGTGCCTTAGGCTGCTTATTTTGAACGAAAATCTTCACCATACCTTTTTTCTAATATTTAAAAGTATGAATCTTGTTTCAGACGTATCATAGACAAGCTATGTGATCTCATAGAGACCCGTGGTCCTGACGTGTGGTGGACTTGTGACGTCACAGATCTACTGACAAATGACGTCATTAAAGAACATCGGATTGATACAAAAAATATATCTAAAGGACAGGTAAGAAATATTTTCATGTATATAATGGATTAAAGTGGCAAAAAAACTTATATCGAACGATAAATATATATAAGCAGTGACTTTACGAGCAGGGTTTCCCAAAGTAGGCTCCTGGAGCTACCAGGTTTCCGCGAAATATAAAAAAAATGTTATAATATCTTGTTATTTGTTCTACGTAGGCAACGGCAAATGAAATGAGAACTACCGACATTAGGAAAATTTACTGAGATATTTGTCACATTAATTGTGTTTTTGTTATGAGTACCATACATATATACTTTCATATGTGTTAAGTAAAAAACTGTTATTTCGACATTACAAATATACGCTTTAATTTTATTTATTTCTATCGTTTAGATTACATACCTGTCACTAGTAGGCATGCTTCCAATTAATTAAAAACAACAACTCTAAGAAATGTCAAAAACCCGGCTTTTTTTTAAAGAGATTTTATACAAATTCTAGCCTATGACGTAACTATTTAATTCTACCCAAATCACGTATTTTTATGATATGTTTATAGATAAAAAAAATCTATTTAACACAAAATTTAATCGGAACTTACTAACGAACCTAGGTTAGCCTATTCTTACTCAAGATTATTGTATCCTCTTATCTACGTAGGGTGGTACACTATTGTTAGTGAGCCAAAAAATAAATCTGAAGATTTTGTTTGAACGCGATAATCTCAGGAAGGAATCGAGGAACCTATAGGCTATATAACATCACGCTACGCCCAATAAGAGCGGAGAAGCAATGAAAAATGTTGCAAAAACGGGTAAAAATAACGCATACGAAGTCGCGCGGGTCAGCTATTAAATAAATATACAATGTGCGGCCACTCGGCCAGCTGTAGTATTTAACAAGATCCTCTCCCCTTGTAGTTTCCATTAGTATTTCGTAAATTTGGTTTTTAAAATATTTTTTTAAACAGGGAAATAAAAAGGGTCATATTTGCCTTGTTAAAACATGAATCGATTTCTTTCTTTTAACAATAATGATTCTTTTAAAATAATTAATTTGTATGTCATTTTCAGGACATAATGGACATATGGTTCGACTCAGGCATATCTTGGAGCACGCTGCAAGGTCGTACTGCCAGGTTGTACTCTGAAGGGGTGGATCAGCTCACTGGGTGGTTTCAGGCGTCACTGTTGACTTCTGTAGCTCTCACCGGCAAGGCGCCTTATAAGTAAGTATGGTATAGTGTCGGACATAATGGACATATGGTTCGACTCGGGCTTATCTTAGAGCACAGTACAAGGCCGTACTGCCAGGTTGTACTCTGAAGGGGTGGATCAGCTCACTGGGTGGTTTAGGCGTCACTGTTGACTTCTGTAGCTCTCACAATTAATTGAGTATGGTATGGTCCAAAATATTTGGCCAATATTTAAGCACGTATAGTTTTTACAGTGTAAGTGTATGCTCCCAAGATTGATATATTTATTCTCGTATTTTTAACTATATTATATAATCTCTCGTCTTTGTATTGGTCCTTTAATATGGTTAATAATATTATTATTTTTATCCTTTTATTTGCATGACTTAATAAGTTATAAAAGCCATAATAATGTTATCTAATTTTGCACCAGGGGTAGGTATAACACTTGTGCTATGTGTGTAACACGCTACTGCAATTTGACAAAATAAAAATCGGGCAAGGGCACGTCGGACCATACTCAGTGTAGGGTTCTGCAGCCTTGAATAAATGTTTTATTTGTGTATTATGTAAGAATAATAAGGAAGTTCTTATTTTACAATTAGGTTACTGCACCTTTCCCACATTCCATTTCTACATCACCCTAAGGTAGACTGGCAGAGAATGCTTTTAGCATTAAGTCCACCTTTGTACAACTTTGTGCATAAAGTTTTAAATAAATAAATAAATAAATAAATAAATAAAATAATTGCATCAGCACAATAGCGTATGTTAATGGCACTTACGTTGAGTAACAGTTTTTCGGCAATAATTCAATGACAGTATATCCGATCACGTCCGAAATAATTTGAGTTTAAAGCATTTCTAAAAATATTCACTCAATCTAAGACATTTATTCAAAACCTTAAAATGTTTTGAAAGACCTGTCGAATGATGTTTGTAGAAAGATTTCAGCTTCTGTTACGAGTATGGAGTTCCCCCCCTAAAATGATTTATTTTTATTATTTAGCTATCAAACTAAGTAGCGGCTACCACAAGACACCTTTACACCAAATTTCGTCAATATTCATTGAGTAGTCCTTGAGTAAAATGGTCTATTCACCATTGTTCTACTTTTTGTTATACTAGTATACCAAGCAGGAAAAAAAAATCATATTTGTTCTACTATGCGGTATAACAAATAGGAAGTATTTAAAAAACAGTAAAATGTCCTTTATGTTATACTAGAGGAATAATCCGGAAATGTTTTTAGATAATTAATTAGTCCTATTTGTTCTACTGTTGGTAACCTACACAAGAACCTCTTTGGTCTTATTATATTGTTCTTAAAAGAGGAAAATATGTTAACAACTGTCATGTCATATCTTCATGAGTCATTTAGCATTTACCCATTAATAATAAATTATTAAATTGCAATATATTTGCCATATTATTATGAACAATTCCGACCAGCCTGAATTAATTAAAAAGGGTAGAGGGGTAGTACTATTATGGAAGGGACATCAGTATTATAAAAATAGAGTATATGCTGCTGGATCCACCATATGGAGGTGTACGCAACGAAAATGTGGTAGTCCCAAGTTTGCTTGTACAGGGTCTATAACAACACAAGTAAGTGTAAATAGAAATTGTGTTACCTATTTATTCTGTTTTATTATTTTATGACCCAGTCGAACGTGCCTCTGACTAATAATGTTATCTAATGTTTCTAGGACGGTCTTGTGATAAAATCTAAAAGTCACAATAAGGACTGCATTATTGATTATGGTAAAAATGAAATTCACAAAAAGATTTATGAGTGCAAAAAAGAATTGGCGACTTCGGATTTTTCGGAGTCAGTGAACAATATTTATAAGAGAACGGAGAAATCCCTTAGAGACAGTGGATTGGATATAGTTTCTAAGGTGCCGAAATTCAATTCCATTAAAAATTCTTTGTTTGCTGCTAGGAACAAAGGGGCCGGTATATCGAAAATAAGCTTCGAAAAACCAGAAAACGTTGAAATATCCCCAAGGTATTCTGATTTCATGCTAGGAGATTACAACAGCCATGGAGTTCGAGTAATAGTGTTTTGCGACCCAGCATTAAGACATCAATTAAATTCAATTGAGCATATATTTGGAGATGGTACTTTTAAAAGTTGCCCTGCACCATTTAAACAGATATACGTAATTTATGGTGATTTCAATAGTACAGCTAGGCAAACAAATGTGTTTCCGATTATTTACGCTTTTATGTCAGAAATGACTGAGCTGGCATATCGAAGTTTGTTTGGGATAATCAAGTCACAGTTACAGGACTGGCAACCGAAAAAAATAACAACAGATTTTGAAAATGCCCCAAGGCTGGTAATGGCTAAGTTATACCCTGATACAATACCAAAAGGTTGCCTTTTTCATTTCAAAAACAGCATTAGGCGAAAGGGTCATCTAACTGGGTTGATGAAGAACAAATGGACAAAACATATAGTTCTACTTAGCTGTGTCTTGCCGATGCTACCGCGTGATAAAATCATGGAAGGATGGGAGTATGTTAAGGGACGCATATCAATCATCAATGAAATATTGCCGTATGAAAACCAAATTAATCAGTTTGTCTCATACATGGAAAAGACCTGGTTAAAATCGGACAAATACATTGATGTATGGTGTGTTTCCTCAGAGCGTCACAGAACATCTAACTATGCTGAAGGATGGAATCAGAAATTAAATAACATTTGCAGAAAACGTAGGAAAACTAATATAATGCAAATATTGCAAGTACTGCGTGATGATGCTCAAGACGTAGTCGCTGATCTCAAAAAGATAAAAGAAGGTCAAAACATTAAACCAAGATCCCATAATAGTTTTCAAAATGACGTCATCTTATTGAACTTTACACTTGACCTGATGGACGGTAAAATCTGTTCAGGTCATTTTATGGAATTAATGAAGTAGGTAACGTAGAATCTCTTATAGTTTTAAGCCTGATATTTCATTTCTAATAAAATAAATATAAATATATTTTTTTTTAGTTTACAGACCTATTTAAAAAAAAAAACCTGCTATCTCAACAGTGTATTCTGTATTCCTAGTAGGTATACAGTATAACAACTAGGAATCAATAAATAATATTACACTTTCAAAGTGGGGAACATTTTTGTCATACCGTATAGTAGAACAAATATGATTTTTTTTTCCTGCTTGGTATACTACGAGTAGTATAACAAAAGGTAGAACAATGGTGAATAGTCCGAGTAAAATGCCTGCGACATAAGGACGGACAATTTTTGCCATTTTGGCTACGGAACCCTAAAAATGCTGTAAGAATGCCATTACAATTCAATCTATATGGCACTATGATAGGTGCAACATTGATAACATGCAATATCAATATCCGCTGCTCAAATTTGACCACATCTTTCTGTTACCACTATTTTGAATCAATAGGGATGTTGACTGTCAAGTTTTATGAAATGTCAAAACGACAAGCTCTATAGAAATGTGTATGGAAAAACAACCTATGACGTCATAAGTTCCTATCGTCAAATCATTACTTTTAGTATTCGTTTTCATGCTTTTGTAATACAATGTTTAATTGTAAAATAACACTTATTTTCAGAGCATTTTAAGATCTACTATTGCCTGATTATTATAAAATAATTTACTTTTATTGTAGTCAACCTGGGTCTGGCCGGTTGAGCGTTGTTCGGCGTTAACCGTCAGCGTGTAACTAACGTTACTAAGCCCATTACAAGATTGTTTTAAAATTTCAGATCAATATTCGTCCACGGTTTCGTCGTGGATGACAAGAAGCAAAAGATGTCCAAGTCCATAGGCAATGTGATAGACCCGACAACTATCATACAAGGCGGGAAAAATAAGACCAGTCAACCAGCCTATGGCGTTGACACTCTTCGGTAAGTTTAACTCCTACCGACTTCTACTATGCAGGAGCCTGATTAGTGTAAAATAATTTATTTTGATTGTACCTAATAGTCATTTACTCTATGGGGCTGCCGCTTTCGTGCTCGCCAGTTGGCGCCACTGTTGAGGCAGGTCTGGCTGTCAAAGTTTGAATTATATTTAAATCACACGCACAGAAGTTTTTTGTGTTAGAAATTTTGATGTGTGATGAATTGTAGTGTGATGTTTCGACTATCTAAATCGGCATTCAGTATATTGTTATCTGTGCAGTATCACATAACAATACGAATTATTTTGTTCACAGATGGTGGGTAGCAAGTCATTCAACGCAACATTCCCAAATCGTTATCAGCAAAAAACTCTTAGATGACTGTCAAACGGAACTTATCCGAATCAGAAATATTATGAAGTACCTCTTAGGAGTCATCAACGATGTACCCAAACCTGTTTTTGACAAACAACCGACCTTAAACTACTTTGACAGTTACATGCTTAAAGAAACACAAGAATTTGCGAGTCAAATAATTGATAATTACAATAATTTTAGATATAATCATGTAGCACAAAGTATACTATATTTTATAAGTAATAAAATATCCGGCCTGTATTGCCATTGTATTAAAGATAGGTTATATTGTTCCAAAAAAGATTCAAATGAAAGAATCGCAGCGCAATTAGTTGTAAATACTATTTTGGTGTCTTTGTGTAAAACTTTAGGGCCTATTTTACCCCATTTGATTGAAGAAGTATGGCAACACCATCCTTTGTATGAAAAACCTTTTTATTTTACGGAAAATGTACCGGTTTTGACTTCAGGCGACGTTGATACCACTTTAATGGATGCCATATTAGATTTGAAAAAAGAAATATGTGTTCTAGCTAAAAATGAGAATTTGAAAAAGTTATCAGCTAATATTTTAATAAATGCAGATTTTTATGATAAATTAAATAATTTAAATACTTCTGATGGAATAAATGATAGCGTTTTGTGTGAAATTTTAGAACTGTCATCTGTCAATTTAGATGTTAGAAATGGCGGAAAACCGTGGGAGGTTGAATTGTCACAATGTAAAAATAGGCAGTGTTTAAGATGTAGGAAATATAACGTTGCAAATGATAGCGATAAGTGTATTAGATGCGAGAAAGTATTAAATGAGTCATAGACTAATTATATATTGTTAATGTGGGTTTTATTCTAATCGGTATACCAGATCACGTCCGTGAAAAGGTTTTAGTTGAGGCCTTTATACGAAGAATCAAAAATATAAAACAGTTTTTACTCAAATTACCTGTAAAATGGTAGAATTGGTAGAAGTTATTTGATATTGGGAACGAAGCAAATGGCTGAGGCTCCAAATTCGTACTATTGTTACAGGGATTTTTTTCATTCCAATGTATAAATAATAATCCAAACATCCAAATTAATATCGTAACTAATATTATAAATGCAAAAGTGAGTTTGTTTGTTTATTACGCTTTCACGCCTAAACAGCTAAACCGAATTTACAATTTTTTTATCAGCGAGTCACGTAGTCTGCATTATTTTAAATTAGAGATCCCTACGCATATTATAATAATGTAACCTTAGGTATCAACAATTCTCCTATAAAAGTCATTATCTGATATGTCATTTTGTTATTTGTTAGAAATTATAGGTTGCTATGGAGGTCCCTTCTTTGCCCTCAGACTTTGCTAGAACATAGTAGTAGTTTTTATCGCGATAACTGAAATCAAACAAACAATAGGTACAGCCAGAGAAAAGAACATGGCAATAAAAAGTCGCGGCCACTCTTTTCAAGTCGTAATTTTTACAATGTTTGAATGTGTATAAAACTGATATGGGGGTAAGGCGCTGCCACTAATACACTATGCACCATGTTAGGGGACTGATGCAAATTATATTGATTAAAAATTGGATATGAGATAAAATAAAATCAGCCTCAGTGAGTACAACTTAGTTGGATCTAATTACAACAAAGGTAAAAACTATATGTGCTTAACTTAACTGGAAACGAATAATGAAATACAAAATATTAATTCTGATATCAAAAGAAACAAAAGTATGACCATTATTCGTCACGCAGAATCTTTACTTACAAAAGTCAAATCATGCTCTTAATCAATGTGGCAAAAAGAAAGATGCAAATATTTTATTTACGAATATTTTATGGTTAAAATATTGAAAGAGTATAAAAAAGAGCTATTGTAAGGTTTTTATTTAATTTAATATTATTATTTAAGTTTAAGTACTTGATAATTAATTTTGCTGCTTGTGTGTGTATTAGGTAACTCTTTAGTGTGAAAATTGTATATCCGTACATATTTGTCAATATTTGTTTCATCTGTTAAGTGTGTGTTGTTATCAGTTGTTGAAGCTTCACTCATAGCTTCTATTGATGGTGGTTCAGATAATGTGAGCGGAAATGGCTGATTGCAAGGGGTTACTTCTATCATGTTATCGCAATCTTTTTCTTTCTTCCACCTCGAGCGGATAGTGATGTGAAATAGATCTCGTTAGTTCAACCTTATTTACTTTTACTGCGGCTACAAATGCCGTTACTTCCCTAGACTAGTTTAATTATTTTCCAACCTTCCAACCTATTCGATTTTTGAGTCCCCTCTGATTTGAAAAAATTATCCTACTTTAGGAGTCAGCTTTGAAGTCACTCTTGCTTCTATGGTGGTATGGCTCTCGTAGACTTATTAGGTATCTGATGCATTGATCCATTGTAAGAAAGTCTGATGGTTTGAGTACCTGGTTCGAAATCGACATAGGTAAGGCGTTTCAATTTCTTTGACGATTTTAATTAGTTGGTTATCGTTCATTCAGTATTTTTGTAGGATCCTCTTCAGTCAAGTTTTGACAATTCTGATCGTTCATAGAATCCCCCTAACCAAGGTGCCAATTGAATTATGAATTTCTATTTTGTTTGTTTATCTATGCAATACTGATAGTCTAAAATCTGTGGCATTAATTTGAAGTATGCTGTGCTGTGCTCTGCAGCACGCCGACAAAGTGGTGAATTATATTTGTAATGTACCTCCCCTGCATGTAATACATTGTGTGTGTAAAGTGGGGATGTGATTTTTTTTCAAACATTCTCTACTAATATTAAGCTTTAAAGTGTTTAACTACTTAAAAATAAAACCATTCACGTCATTTTTTTGGTACGGCAAAATGGAACTACCAGCAATCTGTGACTCCTACCACGACAGTAATTGTTGGGAACATATAGCCGACAGGTTTCATCGTGCGGATGCGGTGCATCAATCACCCCATGCAGTATTTATCCTTACTTCTGATGAATTAAAACCCAAGCAACTTTACAGTTTTGTATACAGGGTGTAACAGAAAGGTGTGGTCAAATTTCAACAGCGGATAGGGTATGTTGTCAGTATTGCACCTACCACGGTCCCATAGCTGATTGCATTATTATTACATAGTTACAGCATATTCTTTTTGTCAAAATTCAGTAGTGAAAGGCGTATGGCATAAGAATTATGCCTTCCCTGGTACAAAATTCGATTGGATTATTATGGCGCAGAACTTTTTAAGTCATACTTTTTTATGTTAATAACTTTTTCATTCATAAATAAACAATTGAAAAAATAATAAATATTTTTTTAGGGTACTCCGATTTTGATAAAATTAGGTATGTGCACTCAGTATCATGGGCACATACCAACCCTTGAATATGACCACACCTTTCTGTTACACCCTGTATAAATATTTAAAAAAAACTTTTTGTGCTTTTTCTATAAGAGTGTAATGGTTTTCGTGGGGATTCCACACATTTGCACTACACTAGTCTCTCTCTCTTTACTTCGCACTAACGCTTCATAGATATTTAATAATGGGAGCGCTGTTAAAATCGCGGCAGTTTCTTAGCACGAAACTGAGGCGTCTAAAATTCCCTGGCAACAAATGGGATATGTTCATGGAATGTGAGCTTTCGATCAAATGTGACACCCAAGTCTTTTATAAGATCAACCCTTGAAGTCGCATTATTTTGAGTCTGTATTTATAGTTTGTTGGATTACTTCACAAAATTCCATCTATCTATATAATGATTTTACATCTGTTTGGAGAGCATCACAATCAGCCTCAGATTTTATTTCGCGATAAAGCTTTAGGTCGTCAGCATATAGAAGGCATTTGGAATTTCTAATTACATCAGGTATATTATTCACCATTAAAATAAAGTGTAGCGGACCAAGTACTGATCCTTGACTGACTCCTGAGCGAGAATGGTAAGGACGCGACTCATACAGTCCCAACCTTACGAATTGCTGTCTATCGCAAAGATAATTTGCGAGAAGACATAAGAGAGCTGGAGCTAGGCATAGCATAGCATCGTACTAAGCTTAAAGGTTAAAATATCATTATTAACCCTATCGAATGCCTTGCTAAAGTCGAAGTAAAGAACATCCATTTGACTGCCACGATCAAGAGCAGTAGATATAAAGTCAACTAGTGTCAGTAGGTGGTATGTAATTGTTTTTAAACTTTCGCGATTTTTATACATATTAGTTATATTTCGGGACTTAATCGCGTGAATTATTTAAAGGTACGAACCTTTTATTTACCCGACGTTTCGATCGAAATGCACCGATAGTGGTCACGGGTCGACTGATGGCAGCTTAGCGATGTCTCCGTGCGGCGCGAGGTTTTTCAACTACCCTCGCCTGGTCTTGATAATTTTGATAATTTGTACTGTCGGTACTTCTACACACTACACTTACAACGTCTTTACACTGAGGCGCGGTGTCTTTACGGCTACTTCTTTGAGAGCCGGTATCCATCTTCTCGGTTGAAGCTCTTATACTTCTTGATCTCAGTAGGTATGTATTCACAGAACTCTTCGTACGGAAACCATGTTGTTCGTCACAGATAAATTCGTCAACAGATGTTTTGCTATTCGTCGAAGATGGTAATATTGCTAATGGGCGATATTCGTCAACAGATGTTTTGCTATTAGTTTTTGGGATAGGAGTAACGCGTGACAGCTTCCATTGTTGTATATTGCCTGTTTTTAGTGCTAAGTTTAAAATGTGCTTGAGAGGTTCAGTGACAAATTGTTTTCCCTATTTTAAAAACTAGGACGGGACGATGTCTGGTCCGACAGAACTATTTATTTTTAGTAATGCCTACTCTAACATCAACATCAGAATCTGAAACATGTAATATGTTGCACGAACTGACTACTTTTTCAACGTCAAGCTTTGGTACCTTTGTTTGGAAAACACTTGAAAAAATTCGGCAAAATCTTCAGCAGCGTCAATGCCACTATATGTTTACCCCTTTATAAATAACATCAGGTTCGAACCCCCCCTTTTGAGCGATGATTGATAATTTATTTATTTATTTATTTAAAACTTTATGCACAAAGTTGTACAAAGGTGGACTTAATGCTAAAAGCATTCTCTGCCAGTCTACCTTAGGGTGATGTAGAAATGGAATGTGTGAAAGGTGCAGTAACCTAATTGTAAAATAAGAACTTCCTTATTATTCTTACATAATACACAAATAAAACAATAAAACTATACCATTCTATACATACTTACAAAAATACATACATACATATATACCTACATACATAACTATACAATAGTATACATACTTACAGCAATACATACATACATACATAAATAAATACATAGATACAGACTAATATTTATGTTACTAATGTTGTGATGATTCAGCTGATCCATCAAGGAATAAAGTGCGTACCTTCCATTTAAAATTAAGGCGATTGGGTGCCATCCTAATTTCGGGGGGCAGGGCATTCCAGAGAGAAACAGATTGAACTATAAAAGAGCATCCGACGAATCCAGAAGAATGAGCAGGGCATAAAAGAAGTAGATTGTCGGAAGATCGAAGATCTCTGCTGTGATTTGAGTGCAGGTACTGAAAGTAGGAAATCAAGTAAGAAGGGGCAGTAGGAGAATTAAGAATAGAATAGAGTGTAGTGAGAGCGCGTAAACTATGTCGCTGGCGAATAGGGAGCCATTTAAGTTCGGAACGGTAGGAAGAAACATGGTCAAACTTACGAAGATTGAAAATGAATCGAATGCAGTTATTTAGAAGTCGGTCAAGTTTATTAAGGAGCTCTGCATTCAGGTCAAGATAGCATACATCACCATAATCAATCAGGGGGAATATTAGCGTTTGGACGAGCATTACTTTAGTTTTATAAGGAAGAAAGTTCTTGAGACGATATAACGCCCGCAAAGTACCCGTAACCTTTTGACTTACATTTGTTATTTGAGTATGCCAGTTGAGGGTGGTATCAAGGAAAATCCCGAGATTCTTAACCGAAGAATGTAACGCGATAATGGAACCGTTAAATATGACAGGTGGTAATGTGTCGGTGTTCAATCGAGTTAAAAGGCGTTGACTCCCTATCACAATGGCCTGACACTTAGACGGATTTATAGTCAAACCAAACTTGTCTGACCAGGTCTTGACAGCGTTAAGGTCCCCATTAAGCTTAGTGATGGCCTCGGATATGTTATTCACATTGGCCTGGGCATATAACTGCAAGTCATCTGCGTATAGATGGAACGCACACTGAAGGACATTAGTAATGAGATCGATAAAAATAGAAAATAATAGAGGAGAAAGAATACCGCCTTGAGGAACACCAGCGTCAAGATCGCGCCAACTCGATAAAGTATCACCCACGCGCACGGACTGCTGGCGTCCCCGAAGATAAGATGAGAACCAGTTTAAAGAACCTGCCGAGAACATCAGATGAGATAGGATAGAGAGTAAGATATCATGGGTGACAGAATTGAAAGCATTAGAAAAATCAACCAAAACTAAAACCGTAACTTTGGTATCATCCATGCCAGTTCTAATGTCGCCAGTTACTTTGAGAAGAGCAGTGGTGGTGCTATGTCCTGGCCTGAAGCCTGATTGAAACTGGCTCAACAAATTATTTCGATGCACAAAATGTGTCATTTGTTTATGCACGCAAGCCTCCAGCACTTTAGATAAAAACGGAAGAATAGAGATAGGTCGAAAATTATTAGGAAGAGTGGGATTTGTAATTTTAGGCAGAGGAATAACAAAAGCATAACGCCACGAAGACGGGTAAGTCCCTGAATCTAAAGAAAAATTGATGATGTGTGTTAAAGCAGGAAGAAGATGATCAAGAATGGGTATAATCATGCGATGGCTAATACCATCATTACCAACAGCATTCGATTTGATAGAAATAATTATCTTATTGATCTCGCCAGGTTCAACTGAAGAAAAGTGAAAGAAGTCTACGTTGGGGCGAGGAAGGTTAGCTAAGTACTCACAGGTACGACGCTTGGTTAGATGATCAATAGGTACGAAGGAGGTGAAATGAGTATTGATTTCATCTATACCAACCGCCAACGGAGGATCAACACTTCCATGTTTGCCAATTCCTAGAGTCCCCAAGAACTGCCAAATACCCTTGGGAGAAGATGAATTAATATGAAAAAGAATATGGCGGCGTTTAGCGTTGCGAATCATCTGATTACACCGATTCCTTGCAGTTTTATAAAGGGCCCAGTTATCATCATCCCGGTCTTTCTTAAATTTGCGAAAAGCTCGGTCTCTGCGCCGCATAGCCATCCTGATTCCATTCGTCATCCAGGGAGCTGGAGGCCGCTTAATTTTAACTTTTTTAACAGGCGCATGAATGTCATACAACCCCACGACCAAATCATTGAAAACGTCAATTTTATCATTTACCGTAGGGGCCTCAAATACCGGTTCCCAATCCAATCCCGACGCATCCTCACGGAGTTTATCTTCATTCATCCGACCAAAGCAACGCACGTACGTAACTTTAGGACAAGGTTTTGGTGGTTTTAGCTTGTAGGAGAGAAAAATTAAATCATGATGAGAAAACCCCGAAGCTAAAGATTGCCCATGATGACGGACTAGAGAAGGAGCCGAGGTAAGAATGATGTCTAACCAAGTATCCATTCCATCCAAGTTGTGATGAGTAGCTTGCAGTGGTAAGACATGAAAGCTAGTGGACTCAACGATCTGGTGTAACTTACGGGAACGGAGGGAGTTACTCGAGAGGAGATCGGTATTAAAATCGCCCATGATGATATGGTGAGTATACTCTGACCCTATAGATTCCAGAATCATTTCAAAACTGGAGAAATAATCCGCTGCTGGAGGAGAATAAACAACACCTAGAATGGCCCTAGCCCCCTTGAAACACACCTCTAGGAAAATAAATTCCGCAGTAGTACCGTTACTGGAAGTAGGAAATGTTAATATTTTGTAAGAAAAGTTACTACGCAGATAAATAGCGACTCCACCTCCTCTCCTATCGACTCGATCGTTCCTAATGAGAACGAAGCCAGGGAGAGCGTATGAAGTAGAAAGAAGGTGAGGCTTGAGCCAAGTCTCCGAAACTAAGATGGCATGTACGTTGGAATTAGCGAAAGCATCAACCAAGTCGCTGTAGTGACTAGGAATACTTTGAGCGTTGATGTGACAGACATTAAATAAACATTTGTGTTGCTCATTAAATGTTTTTCGCAAAAAATCACCAAGTGAATCTGAAACCGA
This sequence comes from Herminia tarsipennalis, assembly GCA_945859575.2. NCBI lineage: Eukaryota > Metazoa > Arthropoda > Insecta > Lepidoptera > Erebidae > Herminia > Herminia tarsipennalis. Next base: position 8,639,410 of record OX243849.2, on the reverse strand, counting down.
GCTGAAGCTATCATTATTCGATGAATCAACAGATTCGTTTGCTGAATAAAATGAATCATTATCAGACATTAGTACTAATAATTAATATTTCTCTAAATAAATATAAAGATAATGTTATTTTGTAATTGATATTTTGGATTTCCTTTAATATTATTCTCAATAGTTTGTAAGTAATGTTCCGTGCTCAGTAGCTATACGACACTTCAGGCTGGCTCTAAGATCTGAAAATAATTTGGGTTTATATTTAGCACTTTTCCATTCAGCGTGCAATCTCATCTTTACCTGTATGTCTTTGATGATATCATACGTATTGAAAAAAGAGATATGTGTGCTTGCTAAAAATGAGAATTTGAAAAAAATATCAGCTAATATTTTAATAAATGCAGATTTTTATGATAACTTAAATAATTTAAATACTTCAGATGGAATAAATAATAGCGTTTGTGTGAAATTTTAGAACTGTCATCTATCAATTTAGAGGTTAGAAATGGCGGAAAACCGTGGGAGGTTGAATTGTCACAGTGTAAAAATAGATAGTGTTTAAGATGTAGGAAATATAACGTTGCAAATGATAGCGATAAGTGTATTAGATGCGAGAAAGTATTAAATGAGTCATAGACTAATTATATATTGTTAATGTGGGTTTTATTCTAAACGGGATACCGGATCATCTCCGTAAACAGGTTTTAGTTGAGGCCTATATACGAAGAATCGAAAATGTAAAACGTATTCAAAAAGGCCGTATTCGCGAAATCCTTTTGCGATCAGATTTGTGTTCATTTTGTAAGCTGGGTCACCGATCTTGAGCTCTCAATCTTGTCATGTAATCATGTCCGGAAACCGTTTTTCACTCAAATGACCTATTAAATGGTAGAATTGGTAGAAATTTTTTGATATTTGGAATGCAGCAAATGGCTGAGGCTCCAAATTCGTACTATTGCTACTGTGAAATTTTTCATTCCAATGTATAAATAATAATCCAAACTTCCAAATTAATATCGTAACTAATATTATAAATGCAAAAGTGAGTTTGTTTGTTTATTACGCTTTCACGCCTAAACCGAATTTAAAATTTATTTCACCAATAGAAAGCTGCATTATCAGCGAGTCACATAGTCTGTATTTTTTTTAATTAGAGATCCCTACGCATATTATAATAATGTTACCTTAGGTATCAACAATTCTTCTATAAAAGTTATTATCTGATTTTGTTATTTGTTAGAAAATATAGGTTACTATGGAGGTCCCTTTGTTGCCTACAAACTTTTGGGGGAAGTGTGAGCTGTCACATATAAATGCATGCGTCGGTTATTGCGATAAAAGCTATGCACATAGGATAGTTTTTGTCGCGATAACCGACATCAAACAAACAAAAGGTACAGCCGGAGAAAAGAATATGGCAATAAAAAGTCGCGGCCACTCTTTTCAAGTCGATATTTTTTACAATGTTTGAATGTTTATAAAACTTGATTGGGGGTAAGGTGCTGCCATTAATATGCATAGTATATTAATGGCAGCACCTTACCTGGCCATATTAGAGGACTGATACAAATTATATTGATTAAAAATTGGATATGAGATAAAATCAGCCTCAGTGAGTACAACAGTTTGATCTAATTACAATAAAGGTAAAAACTATATGTGCTTAACTTAACTGGTAACGAATGATGAAATATAAAATATTAATTCTGATATCAAAAGAAACAAAAGGTAAGCCTTTATTCGTCACGCGGAATCTTTACTTACAAAAGTCAAATCATGCTCATAATTTATGAATATTTTATTATAACATTAAAACCGTATAAAAAAGAGCCATTGTAAGGTTTTTATTTAATTGAATATCATTTAAGTTTAATTGTGAATTAAAGTAACTTGAACGTAACGCGCCAAACGGCCTCGGCCGGTCGGCGCGCGGGTCATTGGCCGCGCGCATTTAATTCTAAAACTGGTCTAATTTTCCCATCACATTTCTCAGACTTTGGACTGGCAATTTATCGAACTTACAAATATCTTGTTTTATTAGCCATGTTAATGAAATGTTTTACAATTAAGTAAGGTCGATAGGTTATGATAAAAATACAAGTCCTCACTTACATAATTACAACAGATGTTGATAGTGTTCACCGCATTGATCACCACGAAGACCAAACTCCAGAGTCTTCAACGCCTAGCATGCGTAGCCACGACAAGCTGTATGAGAACCACCGCTTCGGCTGCGCTAGAACATATCCTTAACCTGAGACTGCTTCACCTTGAAATCAAAGAGACAGCGACAGCCACTGCACTTAGGTTAAAAGCGAACGGCCTTTGGAAAAACGATGAAGGGATAGTACACACTTGGGAATTCTATCAGAAATTACAAAGGAATATCCATTCCTGGAAGCCCCAACAGATAGAATCCCCCAAAAACAACTTTGACCAACGATACAAAATTAGACTTAAACCCGAATCAAAAGACAGCTCCGGACCATCTGAAGTTAGAATATACACAGATTGATCCAAAACCGCGGTAGGCACGGGAGCAGGAGTCTATCCAGATGACCTCAATATTAAGATATCTACTGCTTTGGACAGAAGAAACACGATTTTCCAAGCAGAATGCATTGGCATAACCAAAGCGGCTCAAGCAGTCGCAGCCAGAAATGCAAAAGATCTAAAAATAAAAATTGTAACCGACAGCGCTTCCGTGCTATAAGCGTTGTCAAACACCAGCATAAACTCGACCTTTATTCAAGAATGCCATAAATCACTTCAGGCCATTACCCAAGATAGCAATGGATAAAGGGACACAGCAACTCAATTGGAAATGACGCAGCGGACGAGCAAGCGAGACGGGGATTTAAAATGAACATCCACGGCCCCGAACCGATAATGCCCTTACCCCAAGCCCAGGTACGAATCTGGCGGCGTGAGAAAACAGAGCAAAACCACCAACTGGAATGGGGAAAAAACACCGGTTGCAGACAAACGAAAGAGGCGATTCCAACAGCGCCCAGAAAGTACGCTCGGAATCTAATCAGACTAAACAGGGACAAACTGTGAAAAGCCATAGGCATCCTGACAGGCCATTGTCCCCTAAACAAGCACCTGCACACCATCGGGATCACAGATAGCCCACTGTGCAGGGGGTGCATGGAACATGAGGAAACGCCCAAGCATGTAATCATGGAATGTACCAGTGTGGCCGAGCACCGGGCACAGTTCCTAAAAACACCGTCATCCCTCCCTGAAGCCTGCAGCAACCTGCGGGGAATGGTGGGCTTCTGGAAGTGTTTGGGCGGCCCCGTTAAAACAAACAAACAGTGTTCACCGCCCTGTCCCATTGCAACTGTGGTGTGAAGAGCAGGTACACGTCATTGAGCACCATACATTTCTTAGCACCGTTCAAATACCGCGACACGCGGCGTTCAAATTCTCACCAGTCGTGAACTCGTGACATAGCTCACTATAATATCTAGATACTCTCGATTGGAATATGCAAACGTTTTCTTCACTAAACGTCTACCGTTGAAACTATTGGAACTACCATTACCACTGGTATTGAATGATTATAAATACCTACTGTTTGACGCCTAGGTTTCTCTAGCTCCCGTTGGTAATTACCCAAGATTTGGCCCTACACCTGGATCTAGGTCCAGTGTGCTGAGAGACCAATAACTTTTTTATGTTTTACGCTACTCTGCTACAGCCAGAGCGTCATCTCTAGCATAAATTTTGTTTCAATAATTTGGAAAATATTATTGATTTGTTTCATGGTCCCGTATCGTGTTGACAATTCTTGTATAAATCGGTTTATGCATGCATACATTGATCGCCATATTTCTATTTGAATTGATAATCCAGTATCATGAGCTGATTCACCCGGCATTGGTCGTTTTACCTTCCTTCTTCCTCGTTTCTCGATGTTGATGTCCATGTCATTGCATTTTTTATGCCAAAAGTTACAGCATACAATCGTGGTTCGTTCGGTCACTAAACACTCATTCGAGACGTTTAGCTTGGTGATTCCTGTATACAGAGTCATTTGAGACTGCAAATATTATTGAATTAAATTTACTTCCTCCAATATAGAAAGCCAGTTTGTAAATAGGTTAGAAAAGTAAAATCACAAACAGCCGGCAGGAGCACGCTTGCTCCTGATCTTGTATCTAGATTTGCTATTGTTGGATCTCGAAAATGTTCCAAACTACTTACAATTGTTTCTATGTTTTCTTTTACAACTTTTACTGGGTCGTAATGAGCACTGCAGCGAGTATCCGATAAACGTTTTAATTTTTTTCCAGTTTTCTCATTTAGCAATTGCCATCTCTGCGTAGATGACGAAAAGACCGAACATAATTTCTCTACGGTTCCAAAACACGTGATGCTGGAAGGAACGCATGCAAAAGTATGAACTCCACAAAAATTCAAGGAATGATTAGAACAAGGACTGAATAGTGCCTTTGGATTTACTTCTTGGATTTTTTGTTGCACCCTTCCATAGACACCTGACATTGACGCGACATTATCATAAACATGAGCCCTGCACAATACTACAATATACTACAAACTCAATATCCAGCCCATCTTTTTCCTGCTGTTGCTGAATGTTTTTTGACATATCCTCAGCAGTTTTTCCAGACATTACAAAAAAGTAAATGTAGGCGTACAAGATTAAATTCTTTGCACTTCATTCATTTAGAGATTCCTGGGGAAGCACCTGCTAATACGGGAATTCCCCCAGCGTATTGGACGCTTTCAGCAAAGTTAAAAGAATAGTACAGCGTAAAAAGTCTTGTGTAGGCACTAAACACATTTTTAAAGTCTTATTTATACTAATAGCCGGTAAGATAGAAATAGGTCTAAAATGCAAAGGGATAAAGGGAAGGCAAAGGGACAGTAAAGTATACTGTGTTTCATTAAATCAGGAAACACGCCGGTATCAACACATCGATTAAATATTGTGGCTAAATGTGATGCTATTTTAATTATAATGCAATTGATTAATTTAACAGAAATTCCCCATAATTTTGCTGTCTTTTTGCAATTTATTGACTTAAATATTTTTATTGTGATTGGGGTTTATAAAATTAAAACTAAATGGTACAGTACACTCTTTCACACTGCTTCTTTCAAGTGATTGGAATTTAGCCGGACATGAATTTAAGGAGCTGCTTATATTTATAGGTATTTCAGCAAATAAATTAATAAATGTTTGCGTTAGATCTAAATTGTCAGTTACAATTTTATTACCAAAACATAATTCCAAATTATGTTCACGTGGCTTGGCCCGCCCACCTTCAGCATTGATTATGTTCCAAGTGGCTTTAATTGTATTCTTTGTTTGTTTAATATTTCTACTTAAATGTAAATAAGTAATATTTCTACTTAAATGTAGTAAGAGTTATTCCTGGATTATTCATGTGCATCTGGATCGAGGGCCCATTATTTAAATCCTTTCATAACGAAATAAGATTTACAGGGAAATTAATTCAAAATAGTAAAAACCTAAAGCAAAGGGCCATGAATTTCTTAAACGTGAATCAAAAATGTTATGATTAATTAACTTGGACATGGTACTATCTATAAGTCAATCGTTTTCATTTAAGAATTTCCTAAATATGTTAAGAAATTCCCAAATCTGTAGAATACAACATTACAGATTTATGGCGGATCTATCTAGGTCCCTCCATTCATTAATGTACTCACTGAGGAATCTGCAAAACATAAATTTATTTGAAGAAATGCATAAATACGTCTTTAATATATTTTACTTAGATAACTCTGTGAATTAGTAAAAAAGAAATAATAACAAAAAATATTTTACGAAAACGTCTAAACTGGGAGCCCAAGATTTTCGGCTTTATTGACGGTTAGTGAATATCCTACCTAAACTCTTAGAGGCCTCATAGAGATAAGTCAGATAATACTTCACCTTAACCTGCTGTGTAGGGCTGATTTCACGTATATAGCACTCGATCACACTTGCGTGTGTCTCAGACCACACCAATTCACGCAATTATTAATGTATTTCAACATGATTTGATATACCACGTTTGAGTTATTTACTACTAAATTTACTTTTACTGGTGCATTTTTTCAGATCGTATTTTTTCTTAATGTAGGGCATTTTTTTGGAATAACAGCTGTACTCTGAACTGGACCCTGCACTGAGCTTGGACTGACATGCTCTTGCCCGATGTTTTTATTTTTGCTATTTAAAATTATGATCAGCCAAACCGTATGTCAGAGTGTGTAATTAACAAGTTGTTCTTCTCTACTATTGTAAAATTTAAGCATTAAATCGTCATAACATACCATGCCGCCGTTTAAAAAACCGTGCCCCTTATACTCTTTTTGATACTTAGATTTGTGTTGTATCCCAAAGACAAAAGGATACGGAGTCTAAGCCACACATGTTCATTAATTTAATTTCATGTTCACCGTCACAGATAGAAAGTTACCATTTTTTAATAAATGTTACATAATTTTTTCTGTTATAGAATGGGCTACATCAACATTTTTTCCTCTCCAATTCTCTCTAAAAGATGGCTCGTCAGAAAAAATCGGGTCTGTAGGAAAACTTTGACGACTTATACATTCAAGATTTTGTGCTGTTTTGATTTGTAAATGTTTATTACTTTTTCTCTTTCTTGCCATTTTCGATAGCGGAGTTCTTTTGTTGGTTATGTCTTGACCTAGATCACTTAGAGCAGTTTTTAATTTTCCGTCTAAATTTTCCAAATGAATTTTCAAAAAATGATCAATTCTTTGTCTTGAAATCTTTGTTTTAAATATAGGATTCTTTAAAATTTTAAAGTACTTTCTACCGCTGATGAGAATGGAGCTTTATATAGAGAATTGAAAAAGGGACACAATAAAATTGACCCTAGCGGCAGTTTATATATATAATAACCTTTTTAGTGTAGATAAAAGGGCGGATAATAATATACATTTTTGTTTCTCTCTATTATGTTTTTTATTAGTATCGACTAAGTGGTCAAACCACGTTATAAATTCAATGCTTTCGATTATATTCAATTCTTTTTTCACATATTTGTCGTTAACATTTTTCCTTTAATGCCTATCATTTGCTTTAACAGTTGTATCAATTAAGGCGTGTTTTAGCTTCAATAGTTTCAGCTTTTGCAGACATATCATTGTCGTTGTATTGTCCTAAACATATTTTTACAATGTTTTCAATTATCTGTTTTTCTACATCATACTTTTTGCATTTCTTAAATATCAATATACAGCGTATATAAAAATATTTTATATGATTTTCTATGCCATCTTTGAAACACGGTAAATTATGTAGTGTTTTTATGAAGTGGCTACTGTCAAGCCTGGTGAAAGTAGCAGGTAAAGTTCCTGATTTTCCTTCCAAAACAGCAAATAGGTGACGAATATAGTCTTTTATACTATTGTGCGATGTAAAAGCCTGAGTGATAGCGGCTAGCAAAACTGAGGAGTCGTCAGTGATTGTCTCGTGGGGCACGTTAGTTACACCATTTGCTAATTTTTTAACCAATTTGAGATTTATGTTGCGCTGTGAGAATCTGTTATCATTTGGAGAACAGGGACAGATTTTAATTTATCATTACCAGTTGTAAGTCCAGCGTACAACGTTTTAGTAAGTCGGGTGCACCGGGTCGATAAGCACCGAGCTTTAAGTCTTGTTTCTAATACGCGACAGAGTCCTAGCGGGGATCTTCATTTCTCGCGATAAGATTTTTTGCTTCCTAATGGGATTTCTACGAATTCTGGCTTTAACAGCATTAACAGCCTTTGTTATTCTAACAGCACGCGGCCGCCCCGATCTTTTATGGTCTTCGATAGAGGAAGTGTTGTTGTATCTGTTGATAGTATGATATACAAACATACGGCTGATACCAAGCTTTTGAAGTGTCTGGAATATGACCGACAGCTCCATACCCACTATGTGCAAGGCGTAGTCTAGCCGTAGCGTGCGTCCGTTATACGTCGCCAGGGTCAGTCGGTTGTGGTGGCCTTCCGTAGCCCGGAGATTGTTAGCACCCCCCGCCACGCCGTTACCGTGGACGCCACCATGTCCAGGAATAGCGTGACTGCCGGGAACTGGGGGCCGTGGCTTTTGTGCTCGGTACATATGGGTGTAATGCCCATAATCACCACGCTGGGCAGGCGGGTTGGCGATCGCAGGGCGTAGCTCTCGCATCAGTGACGCTGCTGCCCGTCACTGACCTGTTACTTTAGCTACGCCTTAAATTGGGATGGTTATACCGCCACCAGCCGGTCGCCAGAGCCTCGTTCGTTGTACAGCAGGATGTACCGCGTGCAGGTGAGGTTGGCTTGGAACGAAAGATGGTGATGCGCCCCCTTACATCCCAAGTGAAAACATTGTTAAATTTAATTTCTAAAAAACAGGTTTTCAGTAGGGTAAAGGTGCCATATCGTCGGCTTAGAGTGTAAACCTGCTAACGACATAATAGGTAAATTTACAGGAGGGACAAAAAACTTTCTTTAAAATTTAAAAAATATTTAGAGAAACGGCTTTAATACAGTTGGTGTATTTTTTTATTTTTTATAACATAAAATAAAAAAAGAGTTAGTAAATTCAGTAGTTATTTATTAATTAAATTTTTTGTGACTTAACAGGTTTTTCTAATTTAGTAACATTTTTAACAAAGGACTTAGCAGTTTTTCATTTTTAATATTAAGCAACTTAAACACATGAACTGTGTTATGTGTAAATTATTTTTTAAAATTATAGTTGAATATCTAAATACAACATTTTAATAATATAGATTAGGAACTATTTTTCAGTCTCAATATTATAATATTACTAGTCTCTACAACTTTGGAAAATTAGCACAAAATATAATTATGAAACAAAATCCTCTATAGCTTCTCTTAATAACAAAACAAAAATTATCTCTTATCTCTCTCATCTAAATATTTTACTCTTTAACATGAAATAATTGTAACAGTTTGAAAGCAAAACTGCCTTAATCTTCCTAAATTAAAATCAAAATAAATCACTTTTGTACATTAGGTACTAAGATTAACGATTACACGAGTAGTGACTATTCATGTGGTAAATTATCATAAAAATTACGATAGTCTTCAGGTAAAGTGCTTTTCAAATATTGCAAGTCTTCAAACTTCCTTTTGGTAATTTTTCTTTTTGTTTGAAACTGATTTCTTAGGGAATCAAAAGGCAATGCAACTACAGCTGGTGATTTTCTTTGCGGTAATACTTTCCATTCATCAGTGAATCTCAATTTAAAAAATACGTCGCCGTTTGGAGTGTACTGAAGAGCTCTAATATTAGTAACTTTAGCGTCACCTTTACCACGTCCAGGACGAATGCTTTTAAAAAAATTTACTTCGTCAAAGTTTTTGAAAAAAGTATGGTTCAAGTAAGTTACATCATAAGGTCTAGGGTTTTTTCTTGCCGACCTGCAAATAGATATATATTCCGCAGGAACATTGATGTTTTTGTCTTTAAGAGCCCGCTCAACAGAAGAATGAATGCTGTCCGCTTCCATCTGCGTATGGCCAACTTCTAGAAATTTTTGTTCTATGATTATGTTGTGGTTTACAGCTGTCAATAGCAATGCATTAGACATTACACAGTTTCTATTTTGATAGGTGCAACCATCACTATAAAAAATTATTTTATTCGGTTTTTCTTGTTCATTTTGACGTAAAACCTTGTTCTCAATTAAACTGACCCAAATGCTTGCAAACTCTTCAGAGTTTACACCTCCTTCGGTTTCGTTCCATAAATAGCAATAGCCATCTTTGTTCTTCAAATTATAAAAGGCAAGATTGTGTACTTGTAGTTTCGTTCTATAATACAAACTACTAATTTTGGATTTGGGTGCCATCAGAACCGCCTGCAAGTCAACCGTAAAAACGACACTTTCTTCAGTTTTATCTTTTTCTTTTTCTGCTCGAGCTTCTTCTTTCTTACTTTGATGTTCTAAATAATCTTCTTGCGACTTATTGCCAACTTTGAAAAGAGCACATGTCTCACATTGGTCCTTTTTAGGACAGAACAATCCGAGATTTTGTATATCGAATTCTTCATAAAACTTGCATATAGACAAAGCATGGACGTTACGTGTTTTACACCAATCGTTTACGTAAAAATCATACAGAGATCTTTTTGATCGCCACTCTGGTAACAAATACTTCTTCTCCGTAGTAGCACGACAGTAGTGCGATTCTACTGCTGGCAATGATTCTAAAAAATTTCTGAGCTCCTGACGTTCTAATTCAAAAGGCTTTGAACTAGAATCTTTTGTTTTCACAGAATCTAAATTTTTGTTGCTTCTATTAGAAACAGGTACTTGTTTATTTTTCCAATTTAAAACTGTCCATCTTCCGATTCCAAGAGTCTTCAGAAACATAGTTCTGCACACTTTGATTGGTTGGTCTTCTTTTTTCAAATAGTAAAACAAAGATTGTGCTCTTTTCGATTCTCTATCAGTTGTTCTTCCCCTTGGTCTCTTAACAGGTAAGGATGACACAAGATCTTTAACGTATACTTTTTTTTCTGGCCAACTCATACACCAAAATTCTTCGAAAATATTTTGCCTTTCTATTTCTGTAAATGCGGAACATTTTAAAGATCCTGTTTTAGTTTCTTTGCACTGGCATCTATTTTCCATTACTCTAGGCTTTCTTGGTACTTCGTAATTCCATTTTTCTTCTTTTTTTCTTCCATAATACTTTTTTCCATTTTCTCTCAACTTTCTGTTTCTTTCAGCAAACCAATTAGACTTTTGAATTTGAACACGTTTTTTTCTTTTTTTGCTTTTCTCTGGGTAGTTTTCATAATCAGATTCAGAGTCAGAATTAATTTTATACGGTACTAAGCCTTCCTGTAAACTTTCATCTGATATAAGATCTTCTATTGGGTTAGGTAGGTTTGACGAACTAGGAATAATGCTATCTGTAATACTTGTCAAAGAGTTATTTTGGAAACTAGACTGCTCATCAGTTGTGGTAAAGTAAGGCGAGAGCGAGTTTAAAGGTAAAAAAGAAATCGCATTGCTATCTTCGAATTGAACTTCTTGTTCTCTATTAATATTTTTGTTTTCATCATCATCAAAAATTGACAATAAATTATTAGGTGCAAGTGAAACAGAATCTTCCAGTATTTCCTCAATTGACATAGACGGTGAGAGACGGTTGCAATTAATAGTGTTAGTAGGCCCTATGTTTTCAACATTAATCGTGTCTGAGCTAAAGTTATCAGAGACTGTTTCATATAAAGGTATGTCTATGTATTCAAATTCAACATTTCGAACTAAAGACAATTCAGAAATTAACGTGTTGGACGGTTCCGGCTCTTTCTTGTTTTCTTGTTCTTTGCTTGTATTACATAAGTCCAAGATTTTTTGGCCCCGCCAATGAATCCTTGAAGACATCTAAAAATAAAGCAAAATTTTAATTCTATGTTGTAATGTATAAAGCTACATTTCTGCTTTGCTTTCATCAACAAAAACACGCAAACATATCAAATTTCATATTTGTAATATTATTAGGATACTACTTTTTTAAACCTGAATAATATATAAGTAAGTACCATATAAATATATAATATAAAAAGTGAGATATTAATCTAAATGCTTAAAAAATGCTAAAAAGTTATTAATTAATTACAATACATAATAACTGGTAAGTGAAATAAATCTGTGATTTCCTTCATAGAAAAACTGCTAACTCCAATCTGTTTACATTATAGGTTAAGTTACTTTTAAATAGCAATATTTCTCATTTTCTAAGTACGTTTATACAAAATAACAATTAGATAACAAAAAAATGCATACCTTTGCACTATTTCAATTCTCAAACCTCCGTTTGCACCAGTAACAGCGAAATAAATAATTATTTTGTAAGACCACACATGCTGGCATCGAAAACTCAATACAAAATGGCGGTTACGACGGAGTTAGCTGTGAACTTTTGGGGCGATGGATTTGACAGTTTTACTCATCACGCCTTTTTGTCAATTTTAAGTCAAAACTGACAGTAGCCGTCTTTCCTAGCTTGTGTATTTTATTTTTCTCTTTTGAATGATAGGTAAAACTTAATAACGGTCAAAAATGGATTTAGCAGCTTTACACTCTAAGCCGACGATATATGAGATACTGTTTTAATTTTTGTGTATAATTCTTGTAATATAAGGAGAAGAATGTTGATTTTACACAATATTATCATCGATTTAATTCACAATACAAAACTAAAAACATTTTGTTGATAATGCTAACCAGTTCAGTTTTATAAATATTTTTTTAAAAAAAAACCCTTTTCTAATGAAGCCTAATAGGTATCTCAATATGAGATACTTGGGGTTCTTAATATGAGATATGTCTCATTTTAGGCAACTTTACTCTGAGTGGGAAAGTGAAAGGAAAATAAAATACAAATTGATATAATCAGTCTTTATTATTACTTTATTTGACAGGCAAGTCTAATTTTACTTAACCAAGTATAAATTTGTGAAAATAACTAAGGAAAATTGTAACTAAATTTGTTATTTTAGAATTTTTTAATTATTTTTAATTGTCTTATTAATTTTGTTATGAATAATCAACAATTTTTATAAAATTCAAAATGAGATCAACACTATCTTATTTTTAATGACAATTAATCTTTAGCTGTGCAAAGAGAACAAATAAATGCACCACCAGCTACATCTCCACAGTCTTCATGTGACCATTTAAAGCATAACTGGCACTGTACCCATTTTTCACCTCTGCTATCTTCGGAAAACTTCCCACTGCAATAGGGACATATTGCATCATCAGATTCATCATCGCTGCTGCTGTCATGAAGTTCCAATTCTTTCTCAGATGAAGTGTCTTCAGAATCTATAATATTCCTCTTCTTGTCAAGTCTTTTTGCTTTATTTTTAACGATTTTTTTTGATGTGTTAGGTTTTTTCTTATGTGCTTTTTCTTTCTTTTTTCCTTCTTTCTCATTTCGTTTTTCAATTGACTCTAAAAGATTATGTTTGTATGGTGAAGATGTTATTATGTTAGCAGATCCACAACGGCTTGATCTATTGATGTTTCCTAGTGGTAGTCTTGGAACAGGATTAAGAGTAAATGGTGAAACAAAACCTGATGGAACAGAAACAGGATTTTCAAATGGATCGGGGGTAATTAAAGCTCTATTTACTTCCTGAACGAAGTCCTGTGGAGTTAATGTTCTTGGTAGCTCATCATTAACGGCATTAGATGTGTTAGGTAGATCAACGCTATTCCCTATATTTTCTTGTCCCATGATTTCCAGTTCTTCATTCTCATTAGTGTTGTTAAAAATTGCATAATCTTCTTCACTAAATATATGAGCGTTAAAAGGGTAAAGACCCGTTCTTCTGAAACCATTGACGGAGTTTGTCATAGTAGCTGATTTTTCATAAGCTTTGCCAAACAGCATACAGACATACTTATTTGTCAAAACACGTCCTGGGTTGTTGCGTAGCCAGGTTTCTATTTCCTGAGAATAGTAAGTTTTAAGTGGTCGCATAAAAGCTACATCCATTGGCTGCATTTTATGAGTACAATGGGGTGGTAAGCAAACTATTGTAACATTATTGTTCCTGGCCATATCAATGACGTCAATATTTCTTGTGTGTGTATAATGGCCATCTAATACTAAAAGGACTGGATCCTCAACAGTGGGTTTTGTAAACTTTATAAAATGGTCTAACCATTTGGTAAATAAGTGACTCTGTATCCACCCAGATGGATGACATTCCCCAATCGACCCTGCTGGAGCACCATCCATTAAGTCTTGGGCCATATTTTTTCTAGGAAAAATTATCATTGGTGGAACATATATCCCACAAGCATTCATACATGTTACCACTGTCATTAATTTTCCTCTTTCCAGTGAAGATAAAGTTCCAACTTGTTTTTTACCCTTACAAGTAACAATTTTGGAATGTTTGTGTTGAACTACAGTAATACCAGTTTCATCTACGTTGAAAAGTCGGTGTGGTGCAAAATTAATATTTGACAAAGCAGGCTCGTATAAATCAAAAAATGACTTGACTACATCTGGGTTAAACCCTTTTATTCTTGCAGCAGACACGGCTTGTGGGGTCCTTACTGAAAGACTGGGGTGCCTACGCATAAAACCTCGTAGCCATTTTTTACCAGCAGTAGACTTTTGTACACTGAACGGGTGTTTAATATTGTTTTTAATGGCCAACTGAAATGCCATGTACTTTATATCCTTTAATCGTAAGCCATAAAATCTTTTATCCATCTCTATACAGTATTTTTTTAACTCTTCTTCCAAGGCTTCGGTTAAGGCAGGTCGTCTGCCTAAACGTGTATTTATTAAAGTGGATGGCTCACCTTCCTTCTTCACATAACGTTCAAGGGTTCCTTTTGGGACACCAAATTCTTTAGAAGCTTTTAAATACCCCATTTGTTTGCTTCTGACGGCGTTAACGGCTAGTATCATAGAGGCGTGACTCCAGGATTTTCGTTTAGTTGGAGGCATCTATAAAAAACATAATACGATTAACTATTGTATCAAATACAAAGCAAAGAAGCAAAAAAGAAACATAAGGTTCGTAATATGGGATATCTCATTTTACGAACCCACTAGTATCTTATATTAGGACCTCACTGTAAATAAAGAAATATCAAATATAATACTTTCTGGGTTTAAAAAACACACAAAATAAATTTGAAATTTAAAAATGCATGTTATAATAGACACAGAAACGCAATTATTACATAGATATTATAAAATTTAATATGATTTACATACCTTGCAAGTTGCAACGAAAAATATTTTGTATCCGCTCCCGACAAAAATCAAGGTTATTACGTCTGTTGTCGCCGGCTTGCCGGAGCGTACTGGCACACGTTTGAACATGAACGAATGAGCCGCCGAAACGTCGCTACGCTGTGTCGAAATCATTAATGCATTTTGAAATAACTAACTACCTCTATTTAGGAACCTATCTCAAAATAGGCATCCTTACCCTATAGTTGAATTGTTTTTTTCAAATACGGTAATGCTTTTTTTCTTATTATTTTATTGGTCATAATAATTAACTTATCAACATGTTCACCGTTGACTTATCAACTTATCGCCATAGAATTCGTTAGTAGCCTAATGGCTAAGGCATCGGTTTCGCAATCGGGAGGTCGCGCCTTCGAATCCTACCCATTATACTACCGACGTGAATCCACTCTTAACACAAGCTATTGAACTTAGCTGGAGGGGTTAACAGGATTGCTAGTAATGTGGGACACAATTCCACATTGCTAGTAATCTTTCTAATAAAACAGGTATTACAAACGATAAATGTGTATTTATCGCTTGTAATAAAAAAAATGTAATGAAAATGTTGTTTTAGAAAAGAAAAAGATAAATTAGAACGACTTTAGTTTCTCATGTAACTCAGGAAAAAATAGTATGCGACATTATCACGTGAAACATGTGTGGAATTAATGTAATTGGCTGTCCATTAATTCTCATATACATGTATTATCCATATCTGGATTATTCACGTTTAGATCAGGATCCGAGGGAACACAGTTCACGATCTTGATATTCAAAACATAGAATTCACGAAATAACTCATCAAATAACTGCATCAAATCCATTCAATCTTTTTTTCTTTTCTGCACTGATCGGCAATGGCTGAGTAGATATCTGAGTCAATTTGAAAGAATGTGCAGTAATTTTACCTCTTTTCTTATTATTTACAGATTTAAAAGGAGTCAAAATCAAGGTTGTGTTTGAATAGTACTTTTCCGATGCTGTCCTATATTGTAACCATTTAATAGGTTGCCAGAGGAAAGCTTCTCCCTGCTTTTTTTGTTTGTTTTAGAGAAAGGGCCCTTTTTTAGTTCTTAACTCAGTAAAATCAAAGAAATCTTTTAGCGTCATAGCAACAACGATAAATGGTTTCTGAACTTATATGTTTTTACCTGCTGAATCCAATCATTTAAATGGTTTATTTTTATCTGGGTTCCTTTTTTTACCTTTTCTATAATGGTGTGGTCAGAATCGTATTCCATATGTTCACTTAACAGAAATTTATGATGCATTGTTTGTAATGTAGGGTGATTGCTAAGTATATACAAATCGCAAATACAAATAAAAATCGCAAAAGATAAAAACAATAATATATACATAAACATCATCGTCAAACACCACACGTGTCTGAATAAAATACTATTTCTTTTACATCTGATAGTAAACTCTTACAGAAATGCCTGAAGCAAAACGCAATTTGATTGGCTCCACGAGCTCCAATGGTCTCGTCCCACATATAACATGTGGCTTCGTTGTTTGATAAGTCATGTATAGTTAAATTAAAACTCCAAAGTTATACGTAGTACGTAATACGTAATACGGATATACCGTGATTGAGTTATAGCCGAAAAATTGCTTTTCTCAAAAAAAGGCCGTATGTGCCATGAACATACGCTCTTCTGTTGATGCAATTATTTGTTTGTAGAACCTTAAGCTGAGCATGGTCCGACATGCTCTTGCCGGTTTTTTGCCAAAAGGTCAACTAACAATAAATTTTATGATATCTTGAAATAGTTAGAGTAGTTTCGGGTATTATGGCACACCATAAGCTATTTTAGAAATAAATTACGAGATTTATGAGATCAGACAGTCTTTATTGGTTCAATCAGTTCTTCGAACTTAATACTAATCAACAATTACAAATTCCAACATTAATGACATAGAAACACAGTTTAATTAAACATTTTTGACAACTTTAAAAATAAACAAAATTTAAACACGGTAGGTTAATATGGCCTAGGCCATATTGGCCAAAATTTAAGTGAGCCATATTGTCCACCATAATAACAAAATAAAAAACTAAAATATATTATCGTAACATTACTTTGTAGAACAAAATTCGCAGAAGAAAACATCAGTTTCCACTCCTGAGCAGTCTTCGTGAGCCCATAATTTGCAACATAAGCATTGAATCCATGATTCACCTCTGTTATCCATAGAATAAAGGTTCTCACAATACAGACACTTTGCATCAGAAACATTGCTCCTATCAGGACTTTCATCAGAACTTTCGTCATACAAAGGTTCATTTTCTTCCTCCGAGCTAGACATTTGTACCTCCTCAATTTTTGACTTTGTCTTTTTACCCTTGCCTTTTCCTTTCTTGACTTTATTCTTAGTCTTTTCGATTTGGTCTTGTTTTCTTTTCAATGAGTCTAGCAATTCATTTTTGTACGGGGATGAAGTAAGCAATGTCGACTTCGCAGCCTTTCTGCCTCGGTTAGTAGCTTTCCTAGGAGTTATTTCTGGTATCGGAGATAATTGGAATGGCGTTATAAAGTTACTATCCTTTGAAGTTGATGGCTGTGGCGACGTTGCAACGGGAACTAAATTTACAGGCTGAGCACTGTTCTTGTTTCTTAAAGCCGAACTGATGATACTGTCATTAGCAGTCACATTACTCATAACAGGTTCATTTACGGAAGGTGTTACGTCAAAAGATTCATTTTCTATTGCAAGACTAGACGAAGTTGTTGGTTCTGGTGTGATGTTTTCATTTTCTATTGTAGGTGTAGACGAAGTAGTTGGTTCCGGTGTGATATTTCCGTTTTCTATTGCAGGAGTAGATGAAGTAATTGGTTCTAGAGTAATGTTTTCTCGATTGGAGACTCTATATTCGTGGTCATTCATATCAATAAAATCGTGATCTTTAAAAACGTTCCTGTCTACCGGATATAGACCTGTTGCCCGAAAACCATTGACAGCTATCTCGCCGCTTTGAGTGCGTAGATATGCGCGTCCAAAAACTTCCATCATATCATATTGAGTTAGGGGCCGCGTGTTGTTCCTTACCCATGATTTTATTTCATCAGAAACATATTTTTTTAGTGGACCCATGAATGATTTATCTAACGGTTGTATTTTGTGGCTGGAATGTGGTGGAATTGACAGTAAATGGACATGATTTTTTCTTGCGAGGTCTATCAGTTCAAGGTTTCTGGTGTGACTGGTATGGCCATCTAAAAAAAGCAGTACTGGAGATTCTTCTGACGGTTTCACGTGCTGAATAAAATGTTGAAACCACTTTGTAAATAAGTTAGTTTGAATCCAGCCCGAAGGATGACATTCATGTATAGCACCAGGAGGTGCACCTTTCATTAAAAGCGGGTGACTTCTTTTCCTGGGAAAAATAATCATGGGAGGAACAAATGAACCTCCAGCGCTCATACACATCACGCAAGTTATTAAAGACCCTCTTTCAGCAGATGTTAAACAACCAATTTGTCGTTTTCCTTTTTGACTTAAAACTTGGAGCATTTGGGATGGAACAACACTGATGCCAGTCTCATCTACGTTGTAAATTTTTTCTGGAGGGAATTTATAGTTATCCATCAATTTTTCATAGAGATCAAAGAAATGATTCACACTTTCTCTATTAAAACCCTTAGCTCTAGCAAAAGAAGTTCCTGTTGGACGACGAAAAGAAAGTTCTGGATATCTTTCTAAAAATGATTTAAGCCAATCTTTACCGGCACTTTCATTTTTTGCTGAAAAGTTATGAGTTATATTATTTTTTATTGCCAGCTGATAGGCTAACCCCATAACATCCTTTCGGGCTAAGCCGAACAACTTTGCTTCCATTATCAAAACGTATTGTACTAACTCTTTTTCTAATTCTTGTGGCAATGTTGGTTTTCTTCCAAGTTTCGCGCAAGTCGCTTCTTCAGCAGATATATCCATTTTAGCTGCTAAGCGTCTCAAGGTTGTTCGGGGCACTTTGTACAGTTTGGACGCTTTTAATGAGCCCATTTTCTTATTCCGCATGTCTTCGATAGCCATTTTCATTGACTCCTTGCTCCAAGTTTGCCGTTTTCTTTGTGAAATTGGTTTTCGTGGAGCCATTGCCTTAAAAGAAAACATTTATTTTATTAATAACTAGCTCGCAACTTCGTCCGCGTGATCCGACATCTATATAGCATAAGAATAGCAATAGAAAGAATTTTTAAATCGGTTTAGCCGTTCAAAAGATTATCCGTAACAGACAGACTGACAGAGAGAAAAATTTAATTGATTTTTAGGCATAGGTAGATATAGTACAAATAACAGTGTGAGCATGAAAAAGGCATTTTATTTTGACATTACAAACAGACACTCCAATTTTATTTATTGGTAGATATTATATTACAAACAGACACTCCAATTTTATTTATTGGTATGAGTATGATTTTACTTGTTACAGTCGGCCAATATGGCCTAGTAGTTCATAATGGCCGCCTACCTAGTGAGCCATATTGGCCGTATGCACGTTTTTAATAAAAACAAATCTAACCTTAAAAGTAATGAATACTTTGCTTCTAAAATATAACCACACTATAAACTAATAGTTAACCAACAACAATTTGAATTATTTATACAAAAACTAAGATTAATTGGACCGATTTAAGCAAAAATGATCCAATCAACACAAACCACATTTTGAGATATTTGACTTTAAAATTCATTGCAGTATTTCTCTGGCTTTGTAATGCTAAATTTTGTTTTTTTTAATTTTATGAAATCCTATATGAACTTAACTATTTTACATGCATGTATTTATTCTCATGTTGTAATAATTTAGTAGATATTAAAGAAAATATGCGACCGGATCATTTTTACAAAATAAATTTTGTATGGTATTAGTTGTGTAGGCTGCAGAAAGAAAAATGCAAAAATGTTTCAAAGTGAGACAAAAATAGAAACTGAAAAACGTTTATTATTCTTGTTTTATTACAAAAATGACCCTACTCCTTATCTAAATCAAAGTCTGGTTCATCACAATAACCATCTATATCGTCTATTATAGCATCGTCTCCCTTCAGGTTTTTATAGTAATCTATGCAATCATTTGGTATAAGATGAAATAATGATTTCAAATCATTTAACTTTTTTTATTAATTAATTTGCCTGATGGCCATAATTCTTGCAAATCTTCTTCCACGACATCCAACTCAACACATTTAAATTTCTTTTTTACATTGAGTTCTTTGTAGTCTTCATTGAAGGTAGATCTCATGAACAAAGAATGTGGTGCCTGTTTTTTTATTAAAATTTCTTTTGTTTTAAGCCAATTTACTTTACCCTTATCATTAAATGTTTTTCTATTAATTATTTTCTTTTCTAGAATTTGAGATCCAACAAAATCACAACTTTCCATTTTATGCACCTGTAAAGGGTTTTTGTTTTTGCATTGTTTCATAATAGCAATATAATCATCCACGGAATATATTCTTTCATATTGCTTAAGTCGAGTCTCAATTTTAGCGAAATCGTTGTCATTGGGCAGAAACGTGTGTCCTGATTCTAGATAACGGAAGCTGATTGTCTCTAAAGTGGGGTGTCTATTTAAAATAGCCTTCAAAATTAAAACAATTTTTATATTTCTGTTTTGACCTCCGCAACAGTCACTCCACAAGATCAATTCTTTTACGGTA
The DNA here is from genome assembly GCA_945859575.2 of Herminia tarsipennalis. NCBI lineage: Eukaryota > Metazoa > Arthropoda > Insecta > Lepidoptera > Erebidae > Herminia > Herminia tarsipennalis. Next base: position 8,618,957 of record OX243849.2, on the reverse strand, counting down.
GGACGTAGCACGCACTTTATATATTTTCTCAAACATGAACCCACTTCTTGGGCCCCTCTGCCTGCCTCGCCTTCAGCCCAAACGTAACAATTCCCAACATCGTTGGAAGCCGAGTGTATACCACAGTTGTAAACCCATAGCTGCCTTTTATAGAAAACTATATTGGTCGGTATTCTAGGTAACGGTAATGTTTTTTCTAAATCGTAAGTCAAACATTCAGTTTCTTCACAAGTTTTAGCCTGTTCAAAATCTTCCTTCATCTTCTTCCTTAAATCTTCCGCAATTTTTTGGTGTTCTTCTTGTTGTCTTTGGGCATTTTCTCTTTCAGTCGTGGTAGTAGAATTTTTTATTGCAATTTGGTAAAGATCACACTTGTTACATGTGTCTTTTTTAAGGCTCTTGCATCTCAAATTGAATTTTTGTACGAAAACTTTTCTTACAATATTGAAGGATGGACATTTTTCGTCTTTACCAAATTCTTTTTCGAAATCTATTTTGAACAACTTGTAAATTGTTGGTACTGTCATTCCTGGCTGCAAATATAAAACATGGCTGTTCTTTTCCCTACGATAATGTGACTCATATTTAGGTAACCTTCTGATAACATCAATAATAAGCTCAATATGTCTTTGTGGCGTTTTATTCCATCCACCTGCTGTTTCTCCTCTTCTATCTTTTATTTCTTTGTCGTTTCGATTTTTTCCAAGACTAACAGTAACTTTTTGGGGTGTTATTTGCAACGTTCCACAAAACATGTCTCGACAAACTGGTATATTGCTAAGTTTATACTTGCGAGTAAATTGCCGAGGTTTTCTCTTTGACGGGGAACATAATGTAACGTAACTTCGTTTCTTTTTGGTTTCTGTAATGTTAGATGCTATGTATAAAACTTGTGCTGCGTATGATCCAATATGTACGAATTTATGAAATTCTCGTTCCCTATCTTCTTTTGATATTAAATTAGCACAATCGTTTTTGCATGAACATTTAAAATCAATGAATTTTTTTGATGCCACCTCCTTCTTTTTAATTTGGTAAGGTAAATTTTTGTATTTTCTTTCTTTAGTTTCCTGACGATTATGTTTTTGTTTTAGTTTTCTTCCTCTCTTTTTACGACCTCCATATTCGTTTTCTGGTACATTCTCTGAACTACATACGATATCGTTAGCAATTTCTTGTACGTAATTAATTTGTGTTTCTGCTTCCTTACTTCCTTCACTGTTCGTTGTTGTTACACATTCTTTTAATTCTTCTATATTATCTTCGTTTCTGTCTTCAATATTAAGTCTCTCCGTTGATTTTATTTTTTCAGTTCCCTTTTTCGCAGAATGAATTAATGCTTCTGAAGTTATGATCGTTCCTTCATTACAATCAGTATCACTTTCTGAATCGGTGGTATCTGATGCTATAAAATCTGGATCTCTTACGCTGTCATCACTATTATATGTTAATATATCATTATTATTTTTTGGTTTACCTTGTGAACTCTGTGGGGACGGTTCTTCAATAATTGTATTCATTAATTCAGTGTGCATAAGCCTTAATGGAGTCAACGGTGAATATGAAGGTGGAGGAATTGATAAATTATTAGAAAGTAGCGTTGGGCTAGTAACGCTATCATTATCTGAAAGATTTACAATAAAATTGAAAGGTTAGTTAGTTGTAGTTTAGTCTAGCAAACATTTTACTGCCCTGGGATTAATATGTGACCGTTTACCTTCAGATATTGACTTATTAAAATATATATATTACGGGTCTTAATCGCGTGAATAATTTAAGGTTAAATACCTTGTTTATTGCCCGACGCGTGAGTCTTCCCGTGACCACGGCCGTTGCAATACGGTCGAAACGTCGGGCAATAAACAAGGTATTTAACCTTAAATTATTCACGCGATTAAGACCCGTAATATATATATTTTAATAATGTGTACAAATCGCGAAAGTTTATCAACAGATATTGACTTTTGAAAAACTTCACCAGAAGCTATTTGGCTTACGTCGGTTGGCGATTTAATAACATCAGTTCCTTCATTATCACTCTCTGAAATACAAAATGTTTGATCTTTGTTCGTGCAATCTGGCTGTAAACAAGAGTCTGATACCTCATCACTTTCTTCTATATATGTTTCTTGTCGACCTTGACTGTAATCAATGTGTTGAACTACTGTGCTACATTTTGGTGAACTATCTGTAATACTGCTATTTCCTTGAAGTGGATTTTCAGGACATCGTTTAACAAAAGGGTCATTACTAGGCTCATCAAACACCTCTTTTGACAAAATGTTGAACAATGTTTCCGTTTCTGGAGACATTTCTCTTATTGGCGATGAAGTACAAGATTGTTGATTTTCGTCATCTGAAACATTAAGGGGCTGATAAGTAATTTACTCTTTACGTTCTACCTATTCAATATTTTGATAGGCCACGTATAATATAGGATGTCAATGATACAAGTTAACTACTTCACACATTTTGGTTAAATAGATATAAACATCATGTATGAAACAGCTGACTTTTTTTTGCTAATGTTTTTAATTAATGGCGAATTAAGAGCGAAAATAATGTACAGTACTAGTAATAAGCAGATATAAATAGAACATTAGGCATAGCCCACGCGTATATTTCACAGGAGGGGTAGGCAGAGATTTTTTTTATACCACTAAGGTGGCGAACAAGCGTACGGCGTACCTGATGGAAAGTAGTTACCGTATCCTATGGACGCAAGCAACACCACGGGCATCACTTGCGCGTCGCCAACCCTTTTAAGGATAGGGAAAAAAGGAAGGGGATAAGGAAGGGATCTAGGTTGCCGGCGCTCTCACTCACCAAACGGAACGCAACAGTTCGAGTACTGTTACTTGGCGTCGATATTCTGTGTACCACCCGGTACTCCCACGGTTGAGCCGACCCATTCATGCAATAGCCAAAGTGACTGTTGCGTGACTCTTCCACTACTTTATAACCTATATATCGCCAGCTATGTTGGGTCCCAAGTAGCAGGAGGCGAGCCTGTTGCCACTTACCGGGCACTACTTCAGACTCCTCCTCCTTCGAGAAGTTTTCTACAGAAACCCAATAAGTATAACTTTTTATCCGATAGATGTAGTATACATATATTTACGATAGTAGATAGATATTTACCTAGTATTTATAATATGTGTAGGTACTTACCTAAGTTACTTTGAGCCGCTTGACTAATGTTGTCACTGCAATAGTCTTTCTAGAACCATTCTTATCATGTTATCACTCCTCTTACATCTCTTAGAGAGATGTGAATAATTTGGGAGCGACCGGTTATCTTCTATTTGTGGCAAAACATGAAAAAAGAAAATAGGTTATCTTCTATTTGTGGCATAACATGAAAAAGCTAATAAGTATCTACTCGAAATATTAATCATTATTACCATTAGCTACCTGTCTACAATAGTAATATACTTACCAACATCTTTTCGCTCTCCATCTGTTCTTTCACGAACACTTTTCAATAATAAATTTTTCCGATTCATTTGTAAGTTTATGAGTAAACTTTTGTTAAGAAACTCAAATCATATACATAGGAACACAATTAAACTACATCAATACAATATGACGGTACACTGTCTTGTGTCTTTGTTATTTTTTTTATTGCACAACAATAATATTACAACGTTTCAATAGATGAGATCAATCGAACTGACTAGGCCCGCTCCCCTCTCCGCCCGCTACTCCCGGCGGCGCGGCGCGTGCGGCGCATGTAGGTATAATCCGACCAAGACCGCGAGAGACTGCGTGAGGTACAACGATCGTGGTCGGACTATAATCACTGAATCCGATCTCTGAGCCACGCAGTTCGGCAGTTATTAGATAATTATTCCAAATTAAGTAGGTACATTAGCAATAAAATGTGAAAATCTCGCGAAGTTGGATCCTTTTTGTGTATTAACTTAAAGTTTAATATGATTTTATTCAAAACTGCAAAAACGATTCAAGTTCTCAGTATCATTTACGTTAATATTTAAATTAAGAAATTATGTGCAAAACAATATTGCAAAAAAGATTCAAGGTACGTTGGATTGTTTTTGTAAAACTGTATAGTAATTTTTCACTACACATAAAATTATTCAAAAACGATCCACGTCACTAGAATCTATTTAGCAAAATTTAGCGGGGTCAAATTGGTTGATTTAGAAATATGCATAAATGATCTTCGATAAGTTTGTCTACTTAACCACACTATCCTAAAAAATAGAATTCTTGATTTCTTACAAAACTTACATTTGATTGTAATTTCAATAAATTGCAATAAAAAATACAGGGTTTAAAGAAATAAATACCTATTCAACTAAAGTTTTCGATATAAAAATAATATTTTGTTTAATATTCATCGCCAAGATAGAATATTAATGATAATTTTATAATTGAATACTGGAAATAAAATAGGATCTATGTGCCAAAAACAACATGTAGAGGAATTGTTGATTAAAATAATAACTCATCTTCAGAATCATGTTTGTTTATTTTTTTAATGGAAATACTAACATAACAATATAATCTCTTTGTGTAGAAACAACTAGGTGTTTTACTTATCAATTAGTACAGCAAACTTACATATTAATTGTCAGTCTAAAGAAAACTCAAAGTCCAATTCTCACTAACTTAAATTAGGCTCTAGGTGCCTAGCATTATATTTTAAATAAGGATCTAAGTTCCAATTTCTTTTTGGTATTGGCACTTTGCCATCTGAACACACAAAAACTAGTGACGTGACATTATAGAAGTAAATAATATTGAAAACAACAAAGTTACCAAATTTTCAAGTAGATAACAAAATCAACATACTAAAATATTAAGTATAAATAATCAAAGCTTTAAAATATTAACCATACTGTTCAATTTAAAATGGTTTCTTACTTCGATGGTCTTCGTTTTTGAGATACGGAATCATAGCCAAAAGATCTTTTTTCTTTTCTTCTGAAATTTTACTTTGACACTGAAGTTTGGGTAATGTGTATCCATCAACGTCATTCAACGTCTTGTTCCGTTTTAGGAGATTTACAACTTTCCAGTTCTCCGAAAAAGTATGAGCTTCTTTGATTCGAATCACGAAAGGTTCGGCACTATCAAACTTTATGTGATGCGCTCTTGAAATTTGCAAGGCCGTAGTATTCAAAAAATTGTCTGCAGCCGACTTGAAATCATAAAAATCTTCCGCGTTCATTTTTATAACCCGGAATGGGTTTTTGAATCTTGTCTTTTCAATAAGCTGCGAGATATCATCAGGCACCATACAATTTGACACTCGTTTTCGTTTTTCTATTAAAGCGAAGTCTCTGTCACAAGACAGATAAGAATGTCCGCTGATTAAAAATTTGTGTTCAATAGTTTTATAAACTTTCTTGAAACTCAAATATGCCCATAAAAATATAAACATTTTGTTTTTGTTTTGCCCGCAGCAATTGTCACTCCACATTATTAAATTATCTTTATTTATAGTTAGGCCACTATCTAGTGCTTTATAAATGCACGATGCTATCTCATTGCCTCCTCTGCCGGTGATACTTTCATTCCACAGAATCATATAGCCATCACCTGTATTTTCAATGTGCAGGCCGAGATTATAATTTGCCAGCTGTCGAGAATAGTACATAGCTCCATGAGTAAGAGTGGGAGTTACTATAACTTGTTGTAAATCCATGGCAGCCGTGCACGTGGTGCTACTAGGCATTTGAGACATTTTGATATCGAATGACATTTGCTTTGTAGCTCTTTCTGCTTTTAATTGGTGTAACTGTAAGTGATGTTTGTGGATTGCTTTATTACTTGAATCAGAAATCATCTTAGCAGCTAACACATCACACGTAGCACAAGTATCAGTTCGCTTCTGCCCAAATTTAACATTTGGAAAGAATCTTTTAAAAATAGTACTGTAATATTTATATGTTACCAAAGTTCCGGGATTTGAATCTTTATAGGCTCGAAATAGGCGGTGAATATTGAGATCAGGGCTCAGGTATTCTTTTTGAGATCTTGCGCGACCATAATGGCTCTCCAGTCTAGGGAACGACTTCACGTGTTCTCTGATGCTTCTTTCGTTGTTCTCTGTAAATTTTCTATGTTTTCTTTTGTTTCCTCTCGTCTCAGTGTATTGTAATTTACCTTCTTTTTTCTTTTTTACTATCACTTGCAGCTTTTTTACGGAGACTGCGAAAATTTCAGCAAAGGTAGCTTTACAAACATAGACAATATTGCCCTGTCCATCTGGTACAGCATAAAATACACTACATTGTCTTCTACTTTGCTCAGACGTTTCGTATTTGCCATGTCTTCTTCTTTTAACCGGTGCAATATTAATCAGATTCATTAAAAAAGTAGACTGTTTTTCGTTATCAGCCAGACCATAAAATTCTCTAAATAAATTCAATTTATTGGCAGGAGTTAACGTTTTGCAACCGTAACGGCATTTGCAGTGTACCTTAAAAAAAAACAATTTATCTAAGTACATAATTCGGCACAAATAATTAAACTATGTATAACTAAATATTAAACTATAATAATTATTTGAAATACACCGGGAAAAAGAAGGACTCAAGTGGAACTTGAAGAGACGATCTTTCCCTTACAGGGGGAATGCTATAATAAATAAAAAGTTAACATAAAAAATCATTTTGTATTATTATTATTATTTGTACGTGCGTCTCGCCATCAAACTTAACAGATATATTACTAGCCAATGTTTTACCTATTTTACAAAAAGAGAAACTACAATTTAACAATTAAATCATTACAATAATTTCATGTTAAAATGTATTAATAGGTATGTGTAATAAAATAATAACTCAAATATATTTATGCAAGCTATAATAAAATAATTATCTCTTTATATCGACGACAATGCGCACATCACTAGTATTGGTACCGGCAGCAGACGCCGGTCGCATGCGCCGGCCCGCGCATTTTTACTTTAGGTTAGAAAAATTGCAAAATCAACTTACCTCATCTGGTGGCGGCTTTTTTTCCGGAATCACTTTACCACTCGCTGTTGTGTATTGTTTACCGGCATCCTTTAATGCTTTTTTAACAACCTGTACACTTTTTGTACCATTTTTACGCCTTTTTCTTCCCGAACCGCTTACAACAACAGGTGCAATGTCCGCCATTTTCATAGCACTGGCGGCTCGCTGCCGGGGACTTAGACCCTTTTAAAAAATAATGCACTATGCGTCTCGCTCCCTCGCGTTTCTTATGGATGTAAGTACCGATCAAAAAAATACGCTAGGCACCTAATGCTTATTTTAGGTTATTGGCGATGGTCCATAGAATACATTTCTGTGATAAAATACGTTTCGAATGTTTTGGCACTTAGACCCTATTTTATTTCCGGTATTCAATTATTAAGCCCTGAATCATTGTTTAAGAATTAAATATTACGTATTTCTATATTTCATGTGGTCTGAATCAATATAGTTATGTAATTGAATGTTATTTGAAAATGAGTTAAAATGATTCATGACTTTTGAAACATTTAAGCAAAATATTTTTTGTAATATATTTTATGTTGTATAAAAAGCATAATTGTTCCAAGTAGTATGAATCATTATAGCAATAATAATTAATACATGACAGGGCAACCTAATAAAATGCAAAAATGATTCATATAGCTTGAAACACTTATGCATTTTAAAAATTGCTCTTGACATGACCAGCTGTGGGTTGGATCATATGGACTTTCGCCAATTATTAAGATAGAGTTAAGAGTCTTTGATATGTTAAAATATACCTTATTTGGACAGCATAGGTCAGAAAATCTCGAAATAGTCAAGGTTGTGGATTGGATCATTTTTGCTTAAATCGGTCCAATTCATCAAAACAAAATGAGTAAAACTTACCAAAAAATAACATCAAATTCGATAAATTTCGGTCGTCGCCCGCTCTGGACACATGCGCACTCGCAGCGAGGCGCGGATCGACTAAGGGGGTGAAGGGAAGGGCCGCGACGATATGGTAGATGCGCCTGTCGCTAGTGATGGCATGTATCGGAGAATTTAATATAGGCCATATTGGCCGACCAGGCCATAATACCCGAAATTACTTATGGCGCTTAATCACATTTTTTTGGCAAATGGGAATTAAATCGCGTCTTGCCCCATAATCGGGCCAAATGGGAAACGCTATGGGGCATAATGAGTACACACGTCTCTCAGGTGTCTTTTCTTTAATTAATTCCCCTTATATTATATCTTCAATTAGTCTCTTTCTAGCGGATCTTTTCCTTCTAAATGGAAAGTTGCACATGGCACCCCGATTCATAAAAAAAGAGACCAGAGTGATATCTCAAATTACAGACCAATTTCAATTTTATCCGCGATGGATAAGATGTTTGAGAAACTGATTCAAATTAAACTTTATTATCATCTGAAGCGCACATTTCATATAAATCAACACGTTGTCTTACCGGGCAGATCCCCTGCTTCTAACCTCTTAGATTATGTCATATTCAATCACGATGCAATTCAAGACAATACAGAAGTACATACCATCTATACTAATAATATTTTTTTTTTTTATATAAATATTTAACCTCCTAAGACCCAGACTTGAAATAACAAGGTAGTCATAAAAGCCCACTGTACAAAATTATGCACAAATTAATTAATTGCTGTCAGACCCAGAGACATAAAACTTCATAAATTTGAAGGTATGCCTATTAGGACTTCAGGATTATATCGCCGGCCCCGGCGAATAAAATGGTAATCACAGAAACATAAATTTTCAGGAAAAATAAAAAACGGTTTTTTGTCTATAACTTAACTAATATTAGACGTAGATAATCCAATAAAGACTCAAATTAAGAGTAATTTTTAAAGCTTTTATAATGTTTCAATAAATCTTGAAATGCATTGTCCAAATTTAAGATAATTACAATTTAATAAGTTAGTAAATATCTAATGTTATTGAGATTTGGTATTGTACACTTACCATTTTATTCTCGTTATTTCCAATGATATTAAATAGTATAATATCCTATTGCAATACTATTCAATCATATGACAGTGCTAAATTATGGAAAACTAAAGTAACTTACCATTTTGTTCTGGTTCATACGGGATATCCATTGTACACTAATCAACCTTAGGACTATTATTCTAGTTACGAAAATAAAATAAAGTTATGGTAATCAGACTTTATTTATGTTAAAGCACACAAGAGAAACTTAATAAAAATGGTAATTAAAAATTAGTTTGCCTGATCTTCGTTTTCAACAAGTGTATGGCTTTCAGTATTAGTTCCGTCATAAGTTAAAGCTTCGTAGAAGGCATGGTAGAACATTGGGATTGCTTCTGATCTACATAGGCTCATAAGGTCGTCGTGTAAAGCCTTGCTTAATGGCAATGGGTCGGTGTACGCGACTTTCAACTGAAATTCAGCTGTAGAATTTGGTATGTTAGATTTTGTCTGCCTAACTCGCTTGCTTTTGGCTGGTCTTTGTTGCTGTTCTACATTCAGTTGAGAGTACTCATCCTCAAAATCATATTTAAAGCGTAGAGTCTGTGATCGTGAATGTAAAACGCTTACTTCCATTACCTTAGACCACATAATTTTATGTCCTGCTTCATCAGTGGCCCAGTTCTTATTTTTAATTAATTCTTTCATGTCAAAGAACTCACTTTGTAACATTTCCTTCACATTATACTTCTCACCGTTGACTTTGGCATTCATTATTATTGCGTACATCTGATCGGGAGTATATACAACCCTGTGTTTTAATTCACGTTCAATATTAGAGTGCATAGAATCGCCTTCACTTTGCCCATGACCTGTTTCAAAAAATCTATGTGTGATGTTTATTTGAAGTTTCTGAGCGGCAAAAATGTATAGAGCAAAGATAAACCTGTTTTTGTTCTGGCCTGCACAACCATCTGAATAAAAATAAATATTTTTAATACCCCTTTCCTTTTCACATAAGAGAAATTGCCACAGACAACTGCCTATTTCTATGGCTCCCCTTTTGGCTATTGTGTGGTGCCAAACATAGCAATGACCTTTATGTCTATTACTATCATAAATGGTAAAATTATAAATTGGATACTTCCTTTTATAATGGAATATTCCCACTTGAGATTGTGGAATACTCAAGACCTTCTCTAAGTCAAATATCGCTATGGTGGTATGTGAAGGATCAATGGATTCTTTTTCTTCTTTTTTAATTTGACGTACTTTGTCTTTGTTCTTTTGGTGTTGGTCATATTTATCTTTCAATGTCTCTTGTCGAAGAGGATCAGCTTCTCTGTAGAGAGTGCACGTTGAGCATTGGTCTTTCTTTGGTTTATAAAAAGAATAATTAAATTTGGTGTTAAAGATGGTCTCATATTGTCGTTTAGAAGCTATCGGGCAATCATAATTTCCCTCTTTAAACCAAGTTTGGTACAGACGATACATTTTACTCAAATTAAGAAGCTCTGACAGATGTAGTCTCGCGGAATCTTGCCTTACATTATGCGACTCGACAACAGGAAATAATTGGATATGTTTGATTATATTTTCCTCCGTGCTTACGTGCATTTTACGTGGCCTGTTATCATGTTGCCCTCTGCAGTCTACTAAACCTGTATCTGATTTTACCTTCTCCAACGCCGTATATACTGTCTGATGTGAAATACTTAATGTGTTTATAAAAAAGGTCTTACATACTTGCGTTTTCTCCCCGTTTATACGAAAAAAGTATTTAATCGTCTGTGTACGATTGTTCTTGCGTACTACAGATACTCGTTTTACGTCTTCGGCTATGGTATAGTTTGCGATGTATTGCCACTGTAGCTCATGACTTCCAAGTGCATAGTATTGCTGCAATAAAGCCTCTCTTTGTGCTTGTGTAATTCTTTCTCCACATTTCTTTGTACACTTACATTCAGCTTTAACAATCTTTTTACTAAACTCTTTTTTAGATCTGCATCCTGTGTAGGCTTCTCCTAAATTCTTTAGTTTTTTACTTTTCTGGTCCTGTCTTTCACTTTCGTTTCGTGACCGCTTTCTGGTTAGTTTCTTCGTCGTATTTGTAACAATTTTTGTAGTTTCAATTTGTATGGGCACTTGTTCGGAGACAAGGTTATTATCACTTTCGTGGTTATCTTCAACAAGGTTATTCACAGCATACATACATATCAACCCATATGATGGCCCACTGCTGGGCACGAGTCTCCCCAGTAGATCCTGGGGGTAATTGCCATAATCGCCACGCTTGGCGAGCGGGTTGGCGATCGCAGTAAGGCTTTAAGTACGCAGAGGACGCTGCTGCCCGTCCTCCGGAGTGAAATTATTATTCACAGCGTTGTATTCATATACATCGGGTGGTAATAAATCTGTTATATCTAAGTTTGAACATGAAGAAATATTTTTGTAACTAACCAGGGAACGTTGTAACATTGTACCGTCCAGTGTCAGTAGAACAGTTTTGAGATTTCAAAGTTTCATCTAACTCACAGATACCAATTTCAGGAGCTAGATATGGTTTATTAAGTGTCAGTTCACTGATAGAAGAAACTTCCTGATCCTGATTATCTTCCGTTTGGCCAAAAGATACGTGGTTGGCATTCACGTCATCAGAATTGGCAGGGATAGTATAGTTTAAGCAACGTCGAGTTAACTTTTTTGTACTTTTTCCATACATTGTTTCAGCATTATAATCTCTTAAAGGAGATGTTGCCAATCTCTTGAAAGTTATGTCATCGCCATGAGATTTATCTAAATCTGAGGTTTGACGGTTATCGTATACTATTGAAGGTGATGCTACAAAATCAACTGTATCTAAAATGAAAGAAATATTTGAAATGGTTGATGGCGTTTTTGCAATATCATTAGTGGCTGCTTTTATAAAGTCCGAGTCGCCCCCAATACTTGATGGCGTTTTACTATAATTATCTTGATTTGTTAATCGGTTTGGGCTTGGTACATATTCGGATACATCTGGAGAAAAGTCTTCATCTACTTCTTTATCGTTTTCATCATAATATTTCGTCTTTGCTGACTCTGTAATATGAGATGAGATAAGATATTAATCGAATACGTATGGTCATTGACTTAATAACAAATGGACGTAGGGTCTCGAACAAATTTCTAGAAAATAATGTCCCAAGTCAACCTATATATACCTAGGTTCATGCATAGATATATAAACAAATTTAACATTCTAATTTATATCTTATTACAACAGAATAATGTTCACTTTTGTTTGCACCTACTTATCAGCTTACGTAGCTTCAACCTGTACGCCTCACAACATTCATCATATGCAGCTTCTACTTAATATTATGTGGACATGGGAGCAATGGAGTAGGTTGATTTTGTTTTTTTTTTATTATTCTATGCTATGTATATATCTATAAGGCTATACTAATATTATAAAATGACTTTCTTTTTGTTTATAAATTAGATAAACTCGAAAACTACTTAATCAATGTTTAAACTAAACTAAGAGTACATTTCAAATTTAGAACAATTTATTATCAGCCCGTAATATACATATATAGGCAGTACCTATTTTATTTTAAAAAACCCGCGCGAATGCGTGTCGGGCCACGCACAGTGTAGGGTTCCGTAGTAGTTGCGCGGCTAAAATTAACATAACGGGCCCACATAGGACGATGGTAACTAAAGAAGGAGTTATAAAAGCTAACTTCACAAATATTAGAAAATATATTGTCTATTTTACTACCACCTCTTATGTAAAGGCTGTAATAAAGGTTTTTAACCAGATCACGTAATAATTTAAATACGGTAGTATTCTCGTTACGAAGAAAGTCCTTGTTAAAGTCTCCAAAAATCAGGTTAAAAGTCAGGATATCTATTAAATCGATCATTATTGATGCGATCGGAACTAAATCTTTATTGAACTTATCTAGAAATACATTTTATAAGTTGATTGAGTATAACTCGATAACTTGTAAAGCCTGCTTAGCCGTGATAGTTTTCCTTTTAAATTAATGATATAGACTATTACATATTATAATTATTTTCACATTTCTAAATACAACGGTTACGCTAGTAGGGGGAGAGGGGATGGGGGGAGGGTTGTACACTTGACTGTAACAAAAACGAGCAACTTTAAGTTGAATATTTCGCAAATGAATCCCTAAATCGCAAAACGGTCTTCACAAACCCTCAATATTTTTTAAAAACCTATCCAACGATACCTCATAATGATGTGGTAGACCCCTAGTTTTAAGTGTATGGGAGGTACGCTAAAAAAATATAATTATTAGTTTTTATTGTACTGCTTTGTTGGTATTAATATGTATATCCATGCTAATTTTCAGCTTTCTAATTCTAAGAATCTCTGAGCTAGGCCGCGGATGGACAGACAGATGGACGGACATGGCGAAACTATAAGGGTTCCTTGTTGACTACGGAACTTAGGGTTCCGTAGTCAACAAGAAACCCTTATAATGGAGGTTGTTGAAACTTTACGACAGAGAAAGATAGATAAAAAGACTTTTGAATATGGAATTATAAGTAGGTACTTTCGAGTAAATTTAGTAGTGAGTGATTAAATTAGTGAATTAGAATTATTATAAAGAAATATTTATTTAGTGAAAATAGACGAAATAAAATGACAATTAATATTTCATAATGTCATTGCTGTATGCACAGCAATGACATTATGAAATATTAATTATTATTGCTTAATTATTATTATTATTGCTTCATTCTGTTGTCGTCAATCTGTGTACACTTGGTCAATATTATTTATCTTACATGAAAATATTTTTATATGTAACGCTATGAATATTACATCGCGTCTTACTTTACTACTTAAAACTTAAATTAAAACAAAAAAGAAATATAAAAAGAGTTTATTTTTTTCACCCGAGAACCAAAAAGTTACAGACAATATTAACGTAAAATAAAGCCTTATTTCTAAATTGAATTTATGCCAACAAAACTGAAAATTAGACAGGAAACCTGTATAGATGTCAATTTCCTTGGAACAAATTCAGTTTATTGTACAGTTGACGTTTGGACTTGGTTTTCTTTTCAAATGTTTCCTTCTTAGCAATATAATGTGATCTAATATCAATATATTTCTCAATTACAGCTTTTAACAAACCTATTCTATGGTTGAACATAGCTGGTTGCTCTAAGGAATGGTGGTGAATTTTATGGAAAATATTATATTGTAGGAAAGTCTTCATTACGACTTTAGTTATAGCTTCCTTTTCTATTGCGATTTTAGTGCGCAAAAATCGCCGTAAGTTCTCCTCGGTTCTTTTACAGATCGTAAAAACATCCTCCGCTGCATAAAAAAGCCCTCCCATCGTTTTTATATCGACAAGCTTATGAAACCATAAGCCAGTAGTCGCCAATAGAGCAACATGGCAATCAGAGCACTTTATTTTTTTTATAAGATGTCTTACCACAAACCCGGCGATATAGCCTACAATTTGATCAATATAATTGCAGGAAGTGTCTGAATATCCTACATATGACGACAATTGATCACAAGCCTCCTGAAATTGCTCATCTTGGGTTTCGTTACTGTTACTTGTGCAACATTCAATTTCTTCCTCAAAATCATGCCTATAACCCCTTGATGTGTTATTAATATTGGCAACCGTGTTGCTACATGTTAAAATTGGAATATTTTCAAGAGGAATAGCATTGCCTGAAAATTTTGAGCCCAACTCAAGATGCATCAAAATCTTCTTGTATGCTGATTTGAATTGTCGACAGTTTGGGTTGTTATTGAAGCCTCCCTGACTTCTTATATTACCGAAAAACAGCTCAACGTGATCTTGAGAAAATTTGTAAGTTGTCAAGAAGGACAGTTTATTGGACGTTAACACCAAGGTGTCGTATAAATATTTTATGCTTTGTATACAAACCAATAATCCTATGGCGCCTGTATTGGATATCGATTGAACTAGTGGTATCTTTTCAGTCCGAAATATTATTCGAGATTCATTCTTATTTTTGATAGTTTTTTTTCTTTGTACGTTGATATTTAATGAAGTTAAATAATGTTTTACTTGATCTAAGCGGGTAAAGATTTTTTCGGAATTATTTGTATTTATTGGTTGCTTAAATGCATAATTATTAAAATTTCTTGAGTTTAATATGTCGAAAACGTCATTTAACATCTCTATACACTCTATAGTAGCAGAAGAGTCCTTGAATTCAGGCAACTGGAGTTCAACGTTACAAAATTCTAGAGCTTTCGCAACACTATTACTAAAAAGTTGTGTGGCGACTGGCGAGTCTCACCTTCATTATTTCATTTCTGAACGCGATATGCCTGTGTGTGAGTTTATTGGCTAGGTGTAAACTATTTTTTTCTTGTAGATTATGAAGATCAAAGAATAGTTTCCACTTAACCGGTTTGTTTTCTGAATTATAAATAATTTTCTTGGCTTCCAGTGTATTTCGCATGAGCTTTATCATGTGACAAGCATCTAAGAAGATAACCACATTATAATCAGCAGTAGGATGCTTAAAATGGGTTTTAATACTTCTATAATCGGAAATATCGCAACCCAGTAATTTCATGGCTCCGATATTACTTTTGCATCCATCAAATGTCAATGATACTACCTTAACGCCAGACATGTGACATTTTGTTAGCGCAATTTTAATTATATTGGCTTTCATTTCTGCTGCTAAACTTGTCACAAAAAAATACCCTAATGGTATTTTCCAAGAATCATTTACGGAGACTAACAAGATAACATACGCTTGGGTGGCAGTTTCATTAAAATCTGTTGACTCAATACCCAAATCAACAAGGCCTTCATATTTTTTACCATTCCAAATTCTTTGCTGTCTTATCGACATTTCGTCTAAAATCATTGCACACATAATTTCTTTACTTGTGTTTTTTGATTTTTCTTGTAACCGATTTAATACTTCAGCTGTAAAACCTGGTTCAGCTTCTACACTTCTGTACCAGTCATACAAAGTACTCGGGTGAGGTAAACAGGAGTTAAACATTCTTCTGAGATACTTATAAGCGGCGGGTGAGTAAAAATGCAAGGTGATCGCAAACTTTCTTGCTCCCGGGGGATATTTGGCAAAGGGTCTTTTCTTGTGTTTAATGTTTTTTAGGTAAAGGGCATTGAATGTATCAGCAACCTCTACATGCCTGGACAAATCTTGCACTAATGACTCTTCGATTCCTTTATGTTTCTTTAATAAAATCAAAGCATTTTTTAAAGATGTATTATTTTTCTTAAGTCTTTTAGTTACTTTTTGTAAATTATTTATTTTTCTATTTTTTAGTAGGATTTGCCTCTTACATGATTGAAGATCTTTTTTTAATAAAGTTTTTCTTGGTGTGTCCAGAATATAACCTGTACTTAATGATGTAGTAGGAGATTTCACGGATGTGATGTCTGGTACTGGTAAAGTCTGCAATAAAATTCCAAAATATTAGGAATAAGTTTCTAAAATTAGGAATATTACTAACTAGCTTCCGTGGCTCCGCCCGCCTGTGAATTTGATAAAATGTCCCACGGAAACATACAACCGGGATAAAAGGTAGCCTTTGTTATATTCCAGGGTCCTACCTATTTCTGTACTAAATTTCGTCCAAATCTGTTAAGCGGTTGAGGCGTGAAGACGTAACAAACAAACAAACAAACAAACTCACTTTCACATTTATAATATTAGTGAGGAAGTAAGAATTTACCGATATAATTTTTCATTCAAAGAACTTACCGTTTTTTCGGTCGTTACTACATTGATTCTCGTTTCTTCACATTCAATTTCATCATTATTTAACTGTAAAGACGACAATATACATTTAAGTATTTTTAATACATATAAAACATGTTCTAAACTGGTCTGTTTAAAAAAATGCTACTCACGTTCAATGTCGGTACAGCTGTTTTTTTCAGCCTTCGTAAACCTTTTTTTGTTACATACATATCCGATTCCGTGAAATGAGCCGAACAAACAAGGTTGTTATTTTTCGGCATAAAATATTCATCTCGACGTGATTGGGCTATAATATTTCTCCACAGTGAACAGCGTATAGGATCTCGAGGAAAACTGAAATAGGTATAAATAACAGAAAAATGTTAATCGCGAAAAATAAAATCTAACACAGTACAATAAAAAATGAACAAGTACTTTAAAAAAATAAATCATCAAGGCATCTCCACTATATTCTTTGTTCCAAATTGTTCGATCGTATAAGGTAATCCTAATAAATTCGAACAGACACGTAAAATGAAATGGTCTCTTTCTTATTAATGCGCCCGTAATGAATTCGAAAGAGACAGATACATATTTTGGTATTTGACGTATTTGGAAGATTTACTTTTTAAATTTTAATCTAATATAGACGAAATACTATGATTTTAAGTAAAATAATGATTGCAAATGATAAAATAAAAGTTTACTTACTGAAAGTATGATACACCGTCTTCTTTTTTAACTTTTTTCAGGTAGTTTTTACACCTTTTTACGATGCAGTACGGCATTGTGAAACGTGTTAGTCCTTCAGTTGTCAGAATGAAGACTGGCGCGCGATTGTTTCTCTTTTAGCGTTTTATATCTCTTTTGGTTCGGACACTTTTGAGCGACGATCCGATGTCCATTTGTTATTAAGTCAATGCGTATGGTATTAAAAGAAGTAACTAACTGAAACTGACTGACTGAAGTAACTGACTGCGGGCGTACATTGCGAATTTTTCGTCAGAAAAACCCAATACCACACGACCCATGATTCGAGCCCGAGACCTCTGCGTGGCAGTCTGTACACTGTACGAATGAGCCATCGAGCCAGTCAAACAATGTAAATTAGGTAATAATAGCTAGTTATTAATAGATATACAATCTTAAGTCAACTCACAATAAGGCCGATAACTTGTAATGATACGTGCTAGGTGCTAATATTGTTATTGCTAAGCATAATAGACAAATTACACTCCAGAACAAAATTATGGCGCTCAAACAAAGATTTCGGTGGGAATCAAACTTATGACTTCCAGCATAGCAGGCAGTGTCACCAACCACTAGACTAACAGATCAGTCATGTAAAGTTAGTGTAGAAAGTTCCAAAATATCAACCTGACTACATTTTTTAAACGTATTTTTTATAAAATTATACGGTATAAATGAGACGCAATGTATGCCAAGCTAGCATGCCAAGGGTATTTCATTAAAAATACAAAGACACTACGGTATGTACCTACCTCGTAAACTATATTCATGATGACGTTTTGTTGTTTCTTCCTTATTTATAGTATCAGCTGGTAAATTGTCTGAAAATAATATTTATTTCATTTTATTAAAATATTAAAATAGCAATACTTTCAACTCTTATGTTAAGAACTAGTTATGTACTTTAAAAAATTCAAAATCGCCGACACAATACCTACATACCACCCCGACTTGACGAACACAAAGTGTTGTTACGTATGGGAATCGAATCCAAAACCTGACCCATCTGTATGTGCCTATATTTTTACTAAAAACCTAAGTGCTAGCTGCATCCGCGGTATCACCTGCGTAGTTCCCATTCCCGTAGGAATACGGAAATAAAATATAGCCTATATGTTATTCTGATATATTAACTATATTACTACAAAGTTTCATCTAAATCCGTTCAGTAGTTTTTGCGTAAAAGTGTAACAAACATCCATCCATATAAACATTCGCATTTATAATACCTATTATATTAGTAGGATACTTAAATAACGAAAAACCATAATAAGGAAGAATTAGTACTTACCATCCTTGCACTGGTTCGGGCCCACGAGCTTACTCATAATAGTATTTATCCTAGAATACCTCTGTTGATTCATATTTACTTAATTGTGATGACTTAATTAAATATATAGGTATCAGTCTACCGAATTTCACAATCACTGCACACGATAACACGACTACAATACTTTTATAATCTCCGAAATCCTAAGAACACAAAATTATGATGCACATGCAACGACGTTTTTGGAAACAATAATTACGTAAACAAACATCGGCACGTGCCGCACCTGCAAGAATTTCGCGCGAAGATTGTATACTGTCATCACTCTCTAACGTTTGCAGAAATGTGCGTTAGAAAAGTATGGCAATATACTTCACCATTCAGCGTCAATACAAACTGTTTACTAAAGCAATGTTAGCCACCGAGCTTAGAAGTTTTTTAACGCGAATAAAATGGTATTCGCCATTACAATTCATAGCGATGTTTTCTTGTGCGAGAATACAATTGTTATAGCTCTTACAATATATTTTTTAATATAACCAAGATGGCAATAATTTGTAATAATTTTATTCACGTTAATGTGCACCTCAGAAAGTACGACGAATAATATAGTATTGTCTTTTATTTTTATGAATAATCATAGAAAAATTACGAAAAAAATTGAGTGTGTGTATTGGGCTCTCTAGACTTCAAATATGGCATAACACTAAAACTATTGCAATGTCGGTTATCATTTTATTCTCCGGGGCCGGCGATATTTACCGTAATACTAGGTGTCTAAGGGACATTTTTGGTTAACTTACGTCGTTCGATCTTTTGTACATAATATTGAACATTGGGTTTTAACGTTGCAGAGAAATTAATAAATGATAATTATAAATTTTAAGCTTTATTGATAAAATTATAGTTTGTTTTATATAAAAAAGTACGAAATCTTTCAGTCTGACATCTTAAAACTTAGTTGCATTCTAATAAGGCACTTTAATTAGTTTTCATAGTATCACAATTGCAATATTTAATCATCTTTGGAAAAAAATCAGACTCTTTAGGCCTATAATAACAAAAATTCTTAACTTATAACTAAAAATACTAGGTATTATAACATTAGTGAGATCTTTTAGGAACTTTAATTATATTTAACAGAAATAAGTCATACTACTCATGAAACGCTTTGTAGCAATTACGAGTCGAAGTTAGGCAAAGAGCTACCAGGCAGGTACTGCATTTGGCGGTAGTTCGTTTCTTGCACTTAGGAAAACGGCATCTGTTTGCTATGCCTTCAAAGACAGGCATGTGTAATGCTCCTTGTTGTCTACGAATCTTTGACGGAATAGTAACTATTGCTGGCCTTCCTCTTTTTCGAATTTCTGGCTCTGAGTTATCGTCCTCTTCTATTGCATCTTCATAGTAAGTGTTTTCTTCAATAATCTTTTCCGCTAATTGCATCTTCCATTGCCTCAAAGATTGTATTTTTTTTAGTGGAATTTGTTGTTTCAATTTGTCACTTCGATATTGAATCCAAGCGTTTGATGCCGATAAATCCAACATGTGGGAAATGAAGCGAATGGTCCATTTTTTGGTTCTAGCTCGGGATGGACATACTGCCAACATACGGTCTGCTAAATCGACACCTCCCATATTACTATTATACATTTTGACGACCAGTGGCCTTTCCACGTTTATATATTCTTTTTGACTTTTACACCAACGACGACACTGATCTTTCGGATCGCTGCCATATATTGTCGACATCAGAGTAACTGGTTTGTTGTCGCACCATTTCGTCACAGCCACTGTGTGATCACTGTTTACAAAAACAGACGTAGATCCCCTTCCACTACGTTTCATTTCTTTGTCATCCGGCAAAACCTCTCTCAGACCCGCAGGAATCCGGTTTTTCATTATAGTACCTGAGCATCTAAAGCCTCTTGTGCTTAGTTCTTGAACTAATTTTAGAGAAGTAAAGTAACGGTCGAAATATAGGATATGTCCAGGAACTAAAGTGCGCGTCATATCTAATACCGCACTTTCACCAAGACCAAACCCAGCTGCAGATTCTTCTGGAAAAGTTGTCGAACCTTGATAGACAGTAAAATCACATACCATGCCATTTGGGTTAGCAAGCACAAAAGCTTTTAAGCCCACCGGATTTGGCTTATTTGGGCAATACTGTTTAATACCGCAGCTACCAGAAAACGGAATTATCATTTCATCTATGGAAATGTGGTGATCTCGTATTTGCTTGTGACATCCTTGCAGTACTCTCTCGATCAAGGGTCTAACCTTCCACAGTTTGTCTTGGTTTCTTTGCTCTTGAGTTACATCAGGATCAAATACAATCTTCAACGCGGTTCTCAAAAGAAAATATCTATAACGTGGCATACTGTCTGCTACTACAGGAATTCGCCATTTATTTTCCCAGTACATTCTAATGTACGGGTAATTTATGCACGACATCATCATAGTGATTCCAATAAATGTTTTACATTCCTTTTTATACAAATGTAGGGCTCTTCCGGTTCGTAATATATGGTTTTGGTTCGTTTTATTACTGATTAAAGCAATGAGGTCGTCGTCGATGTACTGACTAAAATACTGTAAAGAATCATAATCGGTAGTATCTATAGGCAAATATGACAGGGCAGAAAGTTGTGGAGGTGCAGGTGCAAACTCTTTAATCTCCCATTCACGATTAGTAGCAACGGCATTATTTTCTTGTCTTTCCCGACCGCGTCCTCGACTTCTGCTTCCGCGGCCGCTTCTTCCGCGAGTGCTAATGTTTCCCCGTATCCCACGAGGACGACCTTGTCTTCTGCCACGACTTGAAGCAGGAGAATCAAGTGGTACTACATAATTGGCATCTTCAAGAAGCGAGACTTCATCTTCTTCAGCGGAAGAACTCGAAGAGTTGGAAGATTCCTCTCTTTCATTGTCAGGCCTGTACTCATCGTCGGTCTCATTGTCCTCAAAAGGGTCCTCTTCCGAGTTTGACTCGTATTCTGAGTCATCAAGACTCTGAAGAATCTCATTTTCAGTAAGATCTAAAAGTAAAATGAAAAACATTCAATTATAAACACAGACGCAACGTACGATACTGCAAACCAATGTACAAAATTTTGAACACAATAATTAACGACTTTGTAAATCAGCTATATTTAATACAGTCACGAAAATTATTATTAGTGTGTACTATTTATATCTTTAAGTTTATAATAACATCAACAGTAACATGGAAAAACTAGTGATTAAATAGGTATTTTCAAATTAAACTTACCTTTCGCACGAGGCTGCGGCATGTTCCGTTGTTCGTCGCAGCTGGTTTTGACAGTTCACTATTTTTTTAGTTGGCAGCATTGATAACATAGACACTATAGACTAATGAAATAATTTTGACATGTGAAACTAGCAGCGGGAAGATTTGAAAAAAACTAGAAGAGCTTAAAGAATATGTTCAAAAACGTGTACCGTGGGCGGTCACTACTATAAACTTTATTGCAAAGCTGGGTCTGATATAGGTAATTTATTTTGTCTTTTTTTTTGTACGCGGGGTCTTAGGAGGTTAATAGTGTAAAAAATTAGAGAAATGTTAAATAAAGGGAATAATAGTAAATTTATTACGAAAAACCTTTTACAAAAAGTAACATATACATAAAATTAGACAGCAGATACATAATAAAATCTAATAATAATATTTTGGTACAACACACATGGTCATCTGATCCCAAACTAGGCAGAGCCTGTACTATGGCAATCAGACAACTGTTAAACATATTAAATTTTAATAATTACAAATGTATTTATTATATTTAGTTCATAAAAAAAAAATATTGTTGACATCCAATTCTTTATATCGCTGGTCCTCAAGGCTTCAACGGTGAGGTCTTTCTTCTGTTGCGACTGAGGTGTGCTGGGAGGGCTGCGAGGGCTACTTTCCATAGTAGCCATAATTTGTTTTAGTCGGTTGTCATAATAACATTTACTCAATCACTATAAATTGCAAGCGTTTAGAAATCTAGGTCACTGATTTAATAAACATGTATAAAATAATAATAATAATAAAATAATAAAACGCACGTCTGTTCACTACAAAGTGCGAATGATTGTGATGACTATTACTCTCTAAGGCGTTTGACGTGGTTGATCATGGTCTCTCGTAAAAGAGTTTACTCACGCAGGTATCTGCGGATCGTTACTTCGGTGGTGTGAGTCTCACCTATCGAACAGATCCCAGCTTGTAAAAATCCGAGACTATAAATCAGAAGCAAAGTTTGTGCCCTCTGGAGTGCCTCAGGGGTCATATTTGGAATCCCTTTTTTTTCTAGTCCATGTGAACGACTTAAGCTCCGCCATAGCATCAGGATACCAGATGTTCGCGGACCTTAAACCTGACCTTAAACTGTATCGAACTATCACCTATCAAACTGACATATACTCTCTCCAAACCGATATTAACACTATTAACCGCTGGTGCATAACGAAAATTCACATGTTAGCGGCATCCCATACCTGCCACCTATTACATCTCCGACATCTCAATTACGGAAGTCACGAGCATGCGGGATCTGGGCGTTGCTTGTGGTGGATACCAAGTTAGATTTTAGGGAACACAAGGCGACATCACCAGCAAAGGAACACGTTTAGCGGGATTTGTCATAAGACAAACAAAGTTTTTTATAGACTACGAAATTCCTATTTTTCTCTACAATTGTTATGTAAGATCCATTCTCGAATACTGCTGTGAGATATGGAGCCCATCATAAGAGGTCCACATTTCGAGGCTGGGAAGGCTTCAGAAACAGTTTCTGTATTATCTGTCATATGCACATAACCTTTGCCGTACTCTAACATCTTACGATTCCAGACTTGCCTATTTTAAACTAGTTTTGCTTGAGAGCCGACGCAATATTGCCGACATTGTCTATCTGCACAAACTGGTACATGGGAAAATAGATAGCTCCTTTTTACTTGGCAAACTGAACGTTCCTCGTTCAGGTAGCCGCATAAAAATATAAAAGTCTTCAGTTTACCCCATTGTCGTACAAACTACAGTCAGCACTCGCCGTTATATCGTATGTGTTCTGCCTATAATAATGTGTGTAATGAAATTGATATCTTTGGTGTATCTGCAAACTCACTAAAAATGGGAATTAGATATCACCTGAACTAAATTCGTGATTATGATGCATACAACCTTTTAAGGATTTTTTTATATAAAATGCGGTGCTCACTTCGAGAAGGGTATACACAAAAATATGTTAGTTAGCAAGAATTAACATGCATTACGTAATGTTATATCCAGTTTAGTAAATCTTAAATGAAAAAAAAAGTTTGCAGAAGTTGAAAGCAAAGCAAAGCAAAACTCAGTGCTCATTGATGTTCCAGCAAATGTAGGTCCATGGGCAATCTCATTAAGAGTTGGAATGGACGATATTTGGATTTATTCCCCTAAGATACACTTTCCCGGTAGATACACTTTTTGAAAAATCTCGCTTTTATTCCCTTTTGGTACACTTTTGTGTAGTACAATCATATAGATAAATAAAAACCATAAGCTTTTAAAAATTTAATTTACATATTTTTAGAAACTGTTAAGTATACAGATAAAGAGTATTGCTTATGTCGTCCAAATAATAACAAAAAGCTTTATTTATTCTATACAAAAAAAAAAAAAAAAAAATATTGAACATGCATAATAGGTATCTATTGACAATCAGCAAATAGATGAAGCAATCAGCGGGCCAGACCATCTCACGGATCGTCGAGTCTTAATAGTTAAACTTAAAATTTAATCGTAATATTTTTTAATACGTATGTATGAGAGACGACGTAAGCATTGCTCTATATCGATTTTGTCAGCAAAAAAGTCCTTTACAATTTTATTAATTCTTTTATCAACATCGATATCGCTCTGTCTTCGAGTGCCACAATCAATATATATTTCTGCTTGTTTCATTCGAAATTCTTGTGACATGCTTTCGTTTTTCAAGACTTGAATTAAAAAAAAAAATAGGATTTTTTACACCTATTTTTTTATTTAAACGGTTATGCCAACCTTCTACCGAATTTGTAGTGCGATGTCTCTGGCCATAGAAACATATGGTTGGCATTATTGCAGGTTTCATCCATTGTTTGACATAGTAGTCATGAAAAAGATCTATTTTTTCGTCGTTGATCGATATTTCTTGAATGGTCATTAATGTCTCTGGGAAATATTGTAACGGTAAATAAGCAATAGGAGAGTATAAAGCAATTACTTGTGTGATTTATCAGTTGTTAACTTTAAACTCTTAGCTTTTTTCTATAACGCCTGGGTATAGTGGAACAAACAACCCCTGACATCTGCTTGGGGAAATACACGTTTGGCGGCATTCATTATTCCCGTCTCGTAATTGCTTTGGATAACTTGAGGTTTAAAGTTGGGCAAATGTTTCATTAATAAAGAAAACAATCTAGTATATGTTGCTTCTTCTTTGTTAGGCAGGAGTGTAAAATTATTGGAATTATTACTGTCTTTTCTGTGGTACTTTCAATAACGCTGTGCAATGTAAAGAGTTGGTAAAACGGTTTACTTACGCTTTTAAAAGTACCATCAACTAAAATGTGTTTCATACTTGCGCTTACCGATCGTAATTCCTCGCTCATAAATGCAATTATTTTGTTATCTGTGCTATCATCAAATAATAAAAAAATATTGGCTAGCTTTTCGGGAATGTGAACATCACATACTGTTTTGAAAATCGTTTGTTTTGTATTATAAAACTTCCACCTAGCGCTGTATAAACTATTTTTTACATTACGAAAATTTGGAACGACTTCCAAGTATTCTTCATTATTTTTGAAATTTTGCATGCATTCTTCAAAAATTGATGGGATAGGAGTTAATTTCCCTCCGGCGCCAGTGGTCTACTTCTAAAACTGTCTATTTCGCATCATTACCCACTTCTCTGTTTGACTACTTCGCTAACTGCCTACTTAGCAAACAGCCTGTTTCACATTCCGCCTACTTTTCAATTGAACTACTTCGCAAACTGACTACTTTTTTCTTTAATGTCATCTTCGGACAGTTAATAACATAATAGCAATAGAATGCACATTCGTTACCTCTTGCTAGAGGAAATTACTGGCCACTTTATTTTTGATATATCCTTCATTTATTTTCCTTTAATGACAAATAAGATGAAATAATGTCATATCAATGTCATTGTGTATTCAGTGCGTTAGTTTAATAAAAGGGAATAGTATTTTTACTGTTTACGTAATGGATTTGCAATTTACTAAGAACCAAGTCGGTCGTCTTTCCTTGTTACAAGAAGGCTATAGGTACAATTTTGAAAAAACAAACAAGTCTGGCAGTACACTGTGGCGCTGTGCCAATCGTAGTTGCTGCAGTAGTACCATTACATTAGACCAATCCAAAACTAAAGTCCTCAGATCAAGCGACAAGAACCCTCATACGTGTTTTCCCGATCTAAACAGAAACAGAATTCTATTGGCTATAGAAAAAACAAAAAGTGATGTCTGTGATAATTTTGATCCAATCCAAAAAAATTATGAAAGTAACATTGAACATTTAAAACTTGATTGCTGTGTTCCATCATTTTTGTCAGTAAAAGATACGTTATATAGAGCCAGAAAAAACCACGATTCCACGATTGAAAGTGTTAACGTGAAACCAATTATTTATGCGATGTTACCTAACAAAAGTGAAATAACATATACACGCTTTTTTGAGATCCTAAAAGAAAAATGAAAGGTTGAGATGACAGATTTCAAATGTGATTTTGAAAGTGCGGTTATAAACGCTGTGCAGACTGTTTATCCACAATGTAAGGTAACAGGATGCTACTATAATTTTCAAAAAGCCATTTGGAGAAAGTATAAGCAATTAAAAATTGCTTATACTTTCTCCACACACTTGCCTTTATTGCCGTCACATTTAATCGAAGAAGGGTGGAGGGTTATTTTGAATAATGTCCCAGAGCTTACTAATCCGATTATGGAGTTCAAAATTTACTTTGAATCCCAGTGGCTGAGAAAAGTTTCTGCGGAGATCCTGAGTTGTGCACACCAATTGCATCGTACAACAAATGTTCTAGAAGGTTGGCATAGGCGTCTCAATGCCAGGATACCTAAAAAGCCAACTTTCTTCTCATTTGTTCATAAACTGCGCAAAGAGGGAAAACATTTCAATTTTGAAATTCAAAGATGTTTGTTCCACCCTTTGAAAAAAAACCGCAAGAACTGTGATATACAATTTGATCAAAAATTAGAAAAACACGTGTGCCAATTAGAAGCTAACGAAATAACAATTATAGAATATTTACAAAAAACTGTTTATATGCGATTAAAATTTAATTAGTTTTTTTAAGTTTTTCTTTGTTTGCATGCGATTGAAGGTTTATTAGTGTTTTTAAGTTTTTCTTTGTTATTACATTACAATTTAAGTTTAATTTCATTTTAAGTTTGTTTGGTTAATAAAAATAATATAATACAAAACGTAATGAATAATTTTCTATTTATCAGTACTTTGTTCGTTCTTTGACAAGTATGTAGTTTGCGAAGTGGTCTCTTTGAGAGTAGGCGGAATGCGAAATAGACTGTTTGATAAGTAGGCGATTTGCGAAGTTGTCTCCACGAAAAGTAGTCAAAATGAGAAATAGACTGTTTGAGAAGTAGACCCCTGGCGCCGGAGGGGTTAATTTCTGACAAACAAGTTGCTTGCAATGAAGTAAAAATTTTTCAATCTCAATTTTTTCGAAATCGGGTCTACATGTTACGTTGAAGTAATTTTTATAGGCATTTCTTGCCAAAGACTTTACAAATACAATAATTGCATTTTTGAAAGATATTACATTAAGAGATAGAAGAATTTGATATCTAGTAACATAGTCCAGATGGGTGGTTCGCTTCTGGCCCCGGTTTGGCTGCGGAAGTCTCGGGTTCGATTCCTGAGTCTGGATTCAAATTTTTTGGTCAGACTACAATGTTAATGTCGAATTGCATGTTTTGTCTTGACAACGCCATAAAGTTGAACCTTTCTTGTTTGTTTTTTTCAGTATATACCTATGGCCGGCTCTTATTAATGCTCGTTTACCTTTTTTCGTAGGGAGGAATTCAAATTCCGAAACACCAGAACTGCATCCAGGATTTTCCATTTCCATTTAATAACACTACGAAATAGGCATTTACTACAATAATAAAATTCTAATATTAATCTACAGATTAATTTATTATCAATGACATTTAAATGTCATTGCAGCCGCAGTATTAATTATCAGTATTAAAGAGGTTGCATACACATTGTAAATTATAATTAGAAAAATCTAGATTGTCCGTTAGTCCGTAGTTCGTATCCAAGGTGAAAATACGAGATTTATGTAAAAACTTTTGAGTATATACTCGTATGTACTGAAAAGTGTATCTAGGGGTAATGTTTACTCATGATTATAAAAAGTGTACCAAAGGGGAATAAAAGCGAGAATTTTCAAAAAGTGTATCTGCCAGGAAAGTGTATCTTAGGGGAATAAATCGATATTTGTTGTGTTGCTTCTAAAATAGTTGACATCAAAGTTATTGTGACCTACGACGTTGATGAAAGGACTAAATTGTCAGATGGCAAAATCTCGGTGTTTGTTGTTTTAGCTGCTATGAAGTCTGTGTCTGTGAATACATGTCAAGTGGCCATATTCCACATTTCCTAAATCCGCTTAAAGCTGTAGGCATGGTTCCTGCTTTTAAATATGCTTGCCCAAATAGTTTTGCCACTTGATAGGGTGAAACTACGCATCCAGGATGATCTCTTAGCTACTTTTTCACTTCAGATGCACCATAGTATGTACTCAGCGGTCTCATGAATGCAACGTCCAATGGTTGTAATTTATGTGTGCAATGGGGTGGTGTACGCAACAGTGTTACATGATGCTTCCTTGCATAATCAATCAAATATTTTTTTTGTGTGTGATGCATGACCGTCCAGTAGCAGCAAGACTGGTTTTTCGTTAGTCGGTTGCACAGCTTCGACTTACGTTTTGAACCAATCATAGAATATTTGTGAAGTAATCCACCCATTATCACTACATGTCCCCCAAAATCCCGGTGGTGCTTCATCCAACAACTCATTCTTCATTCGTTTACGGGCATAGATCAGCATTGGTGGTATATAAGTTCCAGCGGCGTTAAAACAGATTTCAACCGTAACTAATTGCCCTTTTTCTGCAGATGACAAGCAGCCAACTTGCTTTTGACGCTTGAATGAGAATATCTTAGACTGACTTTTTACTCAATTACTGACACTTTGTAAAAAGCTATAGCTCTCGCAGCAGAAGTTGGCCCTGGCCGCCTAAATGAAAGTTCAGGAAGCCTTTTCAGGACTTAATGTACTGAGGTTTAATTAACTAATTCTTCTTCCAATTCTTTTTTTTTAAATGTTTTAAATCGTCCTAATTTCTTTTTGCCATAGTCACGATCTGAATTAGTGTCAGCATCTTCAGCACGTCGAGTCTTTCTCACTCGTCGTTCCAAGGTGAATTTTGGCATATATGTAGTTGAGGCTCGAAGAAAACCCATTCTCACAGAAAACACAACTCTAACCGCTCTTCGCATATCGCCTTCTTCAAATGTTCCACGGTCGGTTTTATGTTTATATTTGCGTATTTTAACTAAAAACAAAAAAATAACTTATTATAGCGTATTAAATGTTTTTCTACCTACACAAATGAGGCAAAACAAGATACTATTCCCACATGCCCCAACCATTTTGCCGCAAACAGACATATTTTGCAAAAGCAACAACCTTTAAAATTATTTTGCGAAAATGCAATCTAAATTCGTTAGTTTTACACTACTACAATAAGTATATTACGGATAGCACTGATACCTACCTTGGTGCACATCGATTTAAAACGGAAAACTCGTTGAAATCCTTCAAATAACTGTTTTTTCATGTCCGTATAAACTGAGGGACCACACTTGTATTTCGCAAAAGAAAAATCGTAGGATTTAGTAAAAGTCTTAAAACAATTGTAGAACAAATCTGGGAATTTGTAAACAAATACATTAAAAACTTTTTAGCCCTTAAATGGCAGTCCCTCAGTTTTCACATACCCTCAACCAGATCTCGGAAAGTATCTGCAAACTTAAAGTACTGTGACTACAGACATTTATTAAAGAATTTGTAAAATATTTACGGATTAACAGACCACAAAGCATTATACGACCGAACGACACAAGTTACCATTTCTTAATAATTTAACATTATGATTTGTTTTCTCTTTATCCATTTCAGCATCTCCTCTCCAATTTTCAATAAAAGAGGGTTGATCAAAAAATATACAATCCGCATTAAAATATCCAGGTGAAATATTAGATTTAACTTTTTTGGCGGTTTTCTTACTTTGAATTACATTTTTACGTTTTCTTTTTCTAGAGCGCTTTTTGTTTGGGATTGCTTAATTGACTACGTCTTCACCTAGATGTTGATCTAGGTGAAGACGTAGTGTTTGTTGTTTTAGCTGCTATGAAGTCTGTGTCTGTGAATACATGTCAAGTGGCCATATTCCACATTTCCTAAATCCGCTTAAAGCTGTAGGCATGGTTCCTGCTTTTAAATATGCTTGCCCAAATAGTTTTGCCACTTGATAGGGTGAAACTACGCATCCAGGATGATCTCTTAGCTACTTTTTCACTTCAGATGCACCATAGTACGAGGGTGGATCGAAATATTCGCGGCCTACCACATAAATACTTGACTTATTTTAATGTAACTGACCTCATTCGATTTGTTTACTCTCTGGTTGTCACATTATAAAATTCTGTCACAATAGCATTATCTGTTTTTAAATTAGACTGAATTTTGTGAGCCTAAGTGCAGCGTTTTTAAAGAATGGAGAAAATTGAGCAACGTGCGGTCATCAAATACCTGTTTAAAAAAAAACTGACTCCAAAAGAGATTCACGAAAATATGTCAACAACATTGGGGGAATCTGCTCCATCGTATACGACTGTGAAAAAGTGGGTTGCAGAATTTAAACGCGGACGAGAGAGTATTGAAGATGACCCTCGCTCCGGCCGGCCTACGACGTCTACGACTGAAGAAAACATTGGGAAAATCTGTGATCTGATATTGGCAGATCGGAGATTGACCATCAGGGAGATTGCTGACACTATTGGCATCTCATATGAACGAACACAAAACATCATAGTCAATGAACTTGGATTTTCTAAGGTTTCTGCGCGGTGGGTCCCCAGATTGCTTTCAGTTGAACAAAAACGAATACGGCTCACGATTTCTCGCGACAGTTTGGAAATGTTTGAGACTGATCCACAAGATTTTTTGGACAGATTTGTTACAATGGATGAAACCTGGGTACACCACTACACCCCAGAGTCAAAACAGCAATCCAAGCAGTGGAAAAAACCTGATGAACCGACTCCAAAAAAAGCCAAAACAATTTTGTCAGCTGGCAAGGTGATGGCGTCAGTTTTTTGGGATGCTAAGGGTGTCATCATGGTGGACTACCTTGCAAAAGGTGAGACTATAAACTCTGCTTATTACTGCACCCTTTTACGTCATTTGCGTGAAACGATCAAAGAGAAAAGGCCAGGACTACTCAGCAAGAGAGTGTTGTTCCATCAGGATAATGCACGCGTTCACACGTCTGTTGAATCAATGGCTCAAATTCGTGATTGTGGCTTTGAATTACTGCCCCATCCCGCCTATTCCCCTGATTTGGCACCTTCGGACTTTCATTTATTCCCAAACCTTAAAAAACACCTTGGAGGTCAAAAATTTTCATCAAATGAGGAGGTTGAAACCGCAGTGGGTGACTTTTTTGAAGGCCTTGAAGAAATTTTTTTTATGACAGGCATACAGGCGTTGGAAACCAGATGGAAGAAGTGCATTGAGTTAAGTGGAGATTACGTGGAAAAATAAAATTACTTTTGTTTATATTTTATATTGTTTTCTTGCTGAGGCCGCGAACTTTTCAATCCACCCTCGTATGTACTCAGCGGTCTCATGAATGCAACGTCCAATGGTTGTAATTTATGTGTGCAATGGGGTGGTGTACGCAACAGTGTTACATGATGCTTCCTTGCATAATCAATCAAATATTTTTTTTGTGTGTGATGCATGACCGTCCAGTAGCAGCAAGACTGGTTTTTCGTTAGTCGGTTGCACAGCTTCGACTTACGTTTTGAACCAATCATAGAATATTTGTGAAGTAATCCACCCATTATCACTACATGTCCCCCAAAATCCCGGTGGTGCTTCATCCAACAACTCATTCTTCATTCGTTTACGGGCATAGATCAGCATTGGTGGTATATAAGTTCCAGCGGCGTTAAAACAGATTTCAACCGTAACTAATTGCCCTTTTTCTGCAGATGACAAGCAGCCAACTTGCTTTTGACGCTTGAATGAGAATATCTTAGACTGACTTTTTACTCAATTACTGACACTTTGTAAAAAGCTATAGCTCTCGCAGCAGAAGTTGGCCCTGGCCGCCTAAATGAAAGTTCAGGAAGCCTTTTCAGTCCTTAAAGTACTGTGACTACAGACATTTATTAAAGAATTTGTAAAATATTTACGGATTAACAGACCACAAAGCATTATACGACCGAACGACACAAGTTACCATTTCTTAATAATTTAACATTATGATTTGTTTTCTCTTTATCCATTTCAGCATCTCCTCTCCAATTTTCAATAAAAGAGGGTTGATCAAAAAATATACAATCCGCATTAAAATATCCAGGTGAAATATTAGATTTAACTTTTTTGGCGGTTTTCTTACTTTGAATTACATTTTTACATTTTCTTTTTCTAGAGCGCTTTTTGTTTGGGATTGCTTAATTGACTACGTCTTCACCTAGATGTTGATCTAGGTGAAGACGTAGTCAATAAAGCAATCCATTTTTTATTATTCCATCTAAGAAAAGGAAGTAAGTTTTGAACAACTCGTCGATTTAGATTTAGATGTCTTTTGTACTTTTGTTATAAAAATTAATTGTTTCAAAGTTTTAAAGTAACTATCTATACCTGGTGGTATGGTGACCAAAAATCTTTGACCAAAATGGAAGTCTTAACATTATTCTTATTAACATTGGAATAAATAATGGGAAATAATATAAATTTTCATTACATTTTAAGATCATGTTAGCTTGATTTTTCCATTTTACTGTTTTAAGAATATCGTCGAACGTTTAAAATTTGTAAGTTTCATCCGATTTTTTTCTTTTTGAATCTAAGTGTTCAACTTCTTCGGCCAAGGAATGAGATTCTTGATATCCTGAAGATGCCCAAATTAGGTAACTTCTATAGCAAGTGGCTTCTGGTATTGAAAGCGGCGTTCAGTCAGGCGAAGTGGAGCAGCTACCAGTGGTCTCCTAGGTAAACTTTCCCAAGACTCATTGAAGTCGGTTTTGTAGATTTGGGATCGTATTGTAATGGCACAATATCTGTAACATAAGGATCACCTTTTTTATTGCCCCGTTTAAAACTTTTATACATATTTACCCTGGGAAAAGCTAGGAAAGTTAAGTAAAATACTTTATAAGGCTCGGAATTTTACCTTTCTGGCCTAACATTTCTGGCCCAACATGCATATAGTGCTGTCACATAAATAATAATAAATTCGCATAGCTTGGCCACGCTACCATAGAACTGGTATTATATCGATACATAATTATTGACACTGTTTATTTTCTGTAACGCCCATCGCTAGCACTCTCCAATCTCTGATAAAATCGACCCCCAGGAGACTATTACAGCCCATGGTACTAAACTTTTCTAATCTTTATCAAGGATGACGATAGTTTCAAGATATTCTTTATAAACGTCAGTCTAGTGAAGTCCTACAGGTCAGTATTGATAATAATAATAATTTATTTGTGTATTATATACATTAGTACCAAGAAAAATATACTTTCTAAAAAAGCAATGTCACTGAACCTCACACTAGGATTACCGATGTCGTGAGATTCAGTTTCTTCCCTATTTTAGTCAAATTGTTAAGGAATTTAAGACCAACTCAGTTTTATTTATAATTACATCTTGTTTCACAGCAACATCCATCAATACTTGCGCCCTTGACTTGGAGCGCCCAATAAAGAAACTCTTAGACCCATACCTGTCAGATTCAATGATTTGGACCTTAGATTAGCAGTTAGGAGGTCTAAGACCAAGCTAATAGGCTCATATGTGTCTAATTTTTTTTTTTAACCAAATCTCATAGGTTCGTCAACACTTTGGCTTGCGAGGCTGCTCGGCTAATATGTATTTATAGGACAATAAAACCCCTCCGGAGCAGTACATTATACTCGCTCACAAGCATATTCGCAAAACATCATATTCTCGTGTTATGATATTATCGCGTCATGATATTCCTACAGTATGATAGTCGAAAAATATGATAATCACAGAACATGCTATTCGCAAATAATTCAATGTACAGTCAACGACACATTTTTTTCTTGAAATGAAAATCATATTTAATTAATAACAGAAGAACTTATTTAATTAATTACCTACATAGCAAACAAAACACAATTACGCTTAGGATACATAAATGAAATTATTATTCTCTAAGTAAATCGAAAAAAAATATGAAAAATTTAATCGTATCTCACTGCATTTAATCGCTTAAGGCACTCCTGAACTAAAAAATTGTTCCTCACATAATCATTGACTATGCCTGATATTTTCTTATTCTTTTCTACTATTTTTTTCCTCCTTTTTATGTCAGTGAAATGTAAATTGTTTCGTTTCAGTTTAATATGTTGGAATTTGCTTTCTTTTTTTAAAAGTGATATAAATTGATACATGGTTGGCTTTGTTGGAATTTTCGTATTTATGCGGCGATGCCATCCTTCAACTCCATTTGTTGTTCGGTTTTTCTGGTCATAACAACTTAGAATATCACTGCAGATTTTTTTGATCCATTGACGGTTGAAATAATCAAGAAATTTTCTGATTTTTGGCGAATTTGATGTCATTTCTATTATGGAAAAAAATGCATTTGGTATCATTTTGGATGGCAAAAGAGGCAAGAGTGTACAATATTGTACGATATTTCGGTTTATATCTGAATCTTCGACATTTAATTCCCTGCTCTTCTTAAATACAGCGTTACAGAAATGATAGTAACAGCCTGTAACATTCACAGACGAAAAAACTTGTTTGATAGCTTGAACCACGGCCATTTCATAGTCGCACTTGTATTTGCTCAGATTCAATCCAAATTGGTCTTTCAGTATCATGAAAAACCTTTCGTACGTTCTTTGTTCCTTATTTGGTAGAAGAGCAAATATGATTGGTATAAAATTTACCGTATCTTCGTTTCGTGCTACGTCCACATGCAAACTGTACAGCTGATAGAAAGGTGTAGGCACAATTTTGAAAGTACCATCTCCGTAGAGACATGTAGTAGACTTTAAATACTCACGCAACTCTTCTCGTTTTAAATATGAAAATAATATAATCCTGTTATAGGAGTCGCAGTCATCGTATAGGAAAAATTCTTCCACTAATTTGTGTGGAAGTATAACATCAACTGAGTTTTTTTCCGTTGCGGAATTCATGCTTAAAAATCTCTTTCGTGATCTGTATAGAGAATCCTTTACAGACGAAAATGCAGGTATTTCATGTTCCGGACCCTTAAATTCGTGATTTAAAATGTTCCTCTCATAAATCTTTTGAGCTGATTCAAAATTTTCACACATCTCTATTTTACACTTATCAACAATTGCATCAATTTCATTACGCGTAAAATCAGGAGGATCACACACGTGCTTAGCAGGTCTTAAAATCTCATTGTTGCTTTTTAATGTTATCGAGGTGCGGCAATCCTTTTGTTTTGAACATCTCCAATTTGTCGTTCCAGATTTATTTTTCATGTAAAGGTTGTATCTGTAGCCACCATGTAATAGTACCGGTTTATTTTTTTGACCAGTTATGAATTTTACTTCACTATTACTTTGTTTATTCATTTTCAATTCTCCTCTATTCACAAGACAAATGCACTTTATAATTGAAAAGGATAAATGTCACTATCACCATTATTATTATGTCATTCATATAAATAAGAAGAATAATGTAGCTGGCCAGTCAACAAAGGAGGTAAAAATCACCTACCTAACTTACCTACAAAATAGGACTACCATTTGTACTGGCATTATTTATGGATCCCAGTGTACTTTTTCAAATATGATGTTTTTAACTAGTAGTGTTTTGCGAATATGGTCTTTTACAATAATGATATTTTACGATTATCATGTGATGAGAATATGATGTTTTAGAATATGCTTGTGAGCGAGTATAATGTACTGCTCCGGAGGGAATAAAACACCGTTTAACTTAAGACATCTAGTATATTTCTTATTGACACATTGACAGCCGCTTTATGTTGACTACGTGCGCGCGCCTATATCCCATTTGCATGTATCTACAATAATGACTGTTTGAATGATCAAATCGCTTTTCGTCGCCCGAACTAACTTAAGCGCATAATAGGCATCTACATCACCTACGCTCCCAGCTGACTCATTTATACATTTAAAGGGTGCGCGTGAAAATTATTACGCCACAACATTACTATCGGCGAATACATATTGCACTATATAGTTATATGCCGATAATATAATAGCATTACAAATACAATAATTGCATTTTTGAAAGATAGAAAAATTTGAATCCAGACTCAGGAATCGAACCCGAGACTTCCGTAGCCAAACCGGGGCCAGAAGCGAACCACCTATCGGGACTATGTTACTAGATATCAAATTCTTCTATCTTTTAATGCTTACGGGTTAGGCCCCCGTAGCGACATCTAGTCGGTAGTTAAAGTCGGTAGTCGGCCTGCGTCATCATAATTTGTTAAAATGCTCTCTGTAACGAAGCAATAACAAAAGCCGTGATAGTTCTTTGAATAGTCACCAATGTGTATTAGATTATGTACTTTAATTAATTCATTTAATTTGAAGAATTTGTTTAGCGCACCAACAAGGATCACTTCACAATCTGCCACGTGCTTAGATAATATTTTTTGCATCTGTAGCTATTATAATGGGGTCATATTGAGTGATTTAACTTCCGATCACTGTGGACAGAAAGTCACTTTTCCTATTCATACAGTGGCTAAAGTAAACAAGATCACATGTAGGCCAATAAGTACAGCCCGCCTAAACAAATTTAATACAAATGTTTCGGTCCGTATTGCTAATATAGATTTTAGTCAGGATGATCCGAACTACCTTTACCCGTCTTTGTTTAACATTATCAAATATGAACTTAATAATATTGTCACAAGTAAGACTTTATATAAAAATCGAAAAATTAGCTTTTGTGATTGGGCAACAACTGGCATACAAATAAGTTGAGCTAAGTTGTATGAATTGTATGGTATAAAGCTATATAATATTGACCCTAAGTTTGTTCAATATGTTAAAAATTCTTTCAAAATACACACATCAAAAGTGTCTAGGGATCAAGCATTTTTATGCGGATTTCTTGAGATTGAGATGTGGCTTTGTAATAAATTTATGATTTTATAAATTTATATGGATCCTTTTTGGTGCATTTCATAATTTGAATCAGGAACTGTGAATCAAATTCGAGTAAAAGATGAAAATCAGCTGTCAATATTTTCCCTATAAAAACATACAACGCATTGAAGACATTATTAGTGCTACTGTTTCCCTACTAATGATTAAAACCAACGTTATTATGGAGCGGCGACGTCATTTAAGCAGGGAAGAAATGCTCAGAGCCGTGGGAATGATAGAAGCTGGTTCCCGGCAACGTACTGTGGCTTTAGCTCTGAATACAAGTCAGAGTGTTATCAGTCGACTTTGGACACGTTACCGAAGCACTGGTACCGTGGCTGAGCGCCATGGAGGACGGTATCGCTGCACCACACGGAGACAAGACCGATACATTCAAATCTTAACTCGAAGAGGTCCAACAATAACCGCCATGATGTTAGCCGTGAGGCTTCATCACTCTTCAGGGAACTTAATTAGCGACCAAACAGTCAGAAACCGCCTGCATGAAGTGAACCTTCATTCCCGAAGACCGCTACGGGTACCACCTATAGCAATGCACAATCGTAGGATTCGATATCAATGGGCTCTTGAACACAGAAATTGGGCAGAAGAACAATGGCGTTTCGTGTGCTTTTCTGATGAGTCTCGTTTTGGTATGAGACCGGATACAAGACGTATACGACACTGGAGAACCCCTGGACGCCAACAGCGATTAAAATCCTGCCAGGAAGTCCATCCTTATAGTGGTGGAACCATCATGGTATGGGCGGGTATTTGGATCGGCGGAAGAACTGAGTTGATTTGGATCAGAGGCAACCTCAACGCTCAAATTTATGCTGAGACGATTGTATCAGACGTCATCGTTCCTCTACAAGTGCAAATCGGTCCCTTATTTCAGTTAATGCATGATAATGCACGACCGCACACCGCAAGAGTTGTAAGACAGACTCTCGCCGCAGCTAAAATCAATGTCCTGCCCTGGCCTGCTCAGTCGCCAGACTTGAACCCGATTGAGCATGCATGGGATATGCTACAGAGAAGAGCTCTGCCGAATATGAAGGGGATCCAGTCGCAAGAAGACCTTTTTTTGTTGTTGCAACGAACATGGGCGGCCATTCCACAGCGTGATTTGGATGAACTCATTTTGAGTATGCCAAACCGATGTTCTTGTGTTGTTAGTGTTCGCGGTAGAAACACGGATTATTAATTGTTTAAGTTACCCAATAAAATTTTGAAGAAAACTGTTATTTCAGTCTTTTTTTCGAACTTTAATGTTAGTGGTTCAAATGTCAAAAATCCCTTTATTAGGAAAATGGCAAATTTCTTTATTAATGCAAAGGTGACTTGGTTTATCGTTACTGTGACAAACGAAAACACTTTATTTGATGAATCCTTAAAGAAATAAAAAAAAAAATCAATCAGGAGAAAAGTTATTGCAAAAATATATGTTGATCCCTAGACACTTTTGATGTGTGTATTTAAAAAGACTTGTGCTGCTGCAAGCAGAGAATACAATTAAAGCCACTTGGGACATAATCAATGCTGAAGCTGGGCGGGCCAAGCCACGTAATCATAATTTTGAATTATGTGTTAATAATAAAATTGTAACTAATAATTTAGATCTAGCGCAAACATTTAATAATTTATTTGCTGAAATACCTATAAATACAACCAGCTCCTTCAATTCATGACCGGCTAAAGCCCAATCACTTGTAAGAAGCAGTGTGAAAGAGTGTGCTGTACCATTTAGTTTTAATTTTATAAACTCCAATGACATAATAAAAATATTCAAGTCAATTAATTGCAAAAAGACAGCAGACTTATGGGGTATTTCTGTTAAATTAATTATTGCATTATAATTAAAATAGCACCACATTTAGGCACAATATTTAATCGATGTGTTGATACCGGCGTGTTTCCTGATTTAATGAAACACAGTAGATCATATTGTTCAAAGCCGGTTCAAAAGTGACCCTCCCCTCCCCCTCTTACCAGCTATTTAGTAAAATCTTTCAAAAGGCCATACTAATGGAGTTAGTAACACATTTTAAATCTAATAATCTACTGCATAGTGAACAATATGGATAAAGGGTCGTTCGACAGTAGATGCAGGCTCTAAACTCTAACACATAATAGTGCAGTGTAGTGGGAAAGCTCGCAGGAAGCCATTGGTGTTTTCTGCGACCTCTCAAAAGCATTTGATTGTGTGGTGCATAGTACACTTCTGCATACGCCATTACGGGTACAGCGCTTAATCTTGTTGCTTCTTAGTGAGCGAATGCAGTAAGTTGACATTACGGAATGGACAGTGAGTATGGGCGTGCCACAAGGATCAATTCTGGATCCTTTTCCTTTTCTGGTGTATATAAACGATCTGCAATTTTTTACCAGTAACTTATGCGATATTGTTCTATTTGCTGATGACACTTCTCTTATATTCAAAACCAATCGTAAAAATGATTACTCTGACGAAGTAAACAGGTCCCTCGCATTAGTTCTTGACTGGTTTACATCAAATAACTTGCTTTTAAATTCTAAAAAATACCAAATGTAATAAATTTAGTTTGCCAAATGTAAGAAATATCAGTACAAATATTTTTTTTAATAACGAAGTTATTTATTTTTTTCAACGGTTTTTTTGGAAATCACTTTAGATAGTAAGTTACAGTGGTACGCCCAAATATCATGTCTCGTAGCATATGCTGTCAGCAAAATCAGACAGCTTACCGATGTAGAAACAGCAAGGCTAGTTTATTTCGGTTATTTCCACAGCGTCATGTCGTATGGCATACTGCTTTGGGGCAAGGCGGCTGATATCCAAACAATTTTTATTCTTCAAAAACGTGCATTGCGTGCGATTTACAAACTGGGTGCACATATATATTTGCAAACATTATGTTTATTAATAAACATAATGTTTGCAAATATATACATTTCAATATGCATTAATTTTACAAAAATAGTAAAATTAATAAGTATAAAAGTATAATTAATAATAAATATGCATTTATTTTACAAAAATAGTGACGTTCACCACCACGAGAAATAAGCACAAATTAGTAGGTCAATATCATAGGGTACATAAAGCTGACTGCCTCTGTGGCGCGAAGGTAGTGTGTCTGACTGCTACGCAAGAGGTCATGGAGATGGATCTAGTTGCTTGGTCCTTGTTACGTTAATATGGGTGAATTTTGTTGTCACATTTTGGTTTATCTCATATTTAAACTTTTTGATAATACAATTTGCATCAGTCCTTTAACATGGTGTATAGTATATTAGTCGCAGCACCTTACCCCCATATCAAATTTATAAACATTCAAACATCGTAAAATTGGCAATTTAAAAAGAGTAGCCGCGAGTTTTTATTGCCAAATTCTTTTCTCGGGCTTTACCTTTTGTTTGCGAACTTGGCATTACATGTACATGTAAAATCCCGACGTATCACAAGAGTTATTTTGCATCCTAAGTGAATAAAGAATTTTGTTTTTTTTTTTTAATTTTGAAAACCACGTAGCACTCACCGAAATCTTTGCTTCCATACTCCAAAGCAACGCTCCACAGAGTTACAGGTCCTTATGTGTGCCGCATTATACAATTCTTCTTTTTCTGAATTTGGATTCAGGACAGGAGTACATAATTATGGAGTACAGGCATGACCGGAATCTCCTAATAATCTATCTTAAAATTCTGACTGCTCAAATCTTTGTTTTAAGCTGCATTCATTGAATATTCTAGCATCATGGGTGCTACCTCGTCAATGTGCCACATTATCCATAATTTCTAAATTAGCATTACACAACCTGGAATAAATTATAATATTAATATAATATGAGGTAAATACTAAATTATTAAAACCTCCTAAATGGCTACAGTTGGGTTAAATACAATCGCTTACACATCCACATAGGTTTTCATAAGCGTTTGTACCTAACCCAGTTGTAGCCTTTAACCATCTAGTACATATTTTTATTTAAGAAACTCTATTTTGGAAGTCAGCTTTTAAACTATAGTG
This sequence comes from Herminia tarsipennalis, assembly GCA_945859575.2. Classification (NCBI taxonomy): domain Eukaryota; kingdom Metazoa; phylum Arthropoda; class Insecta; order Lepidoptera; family Erebidae; genus Herminia; species Herminia tarsipennalis. The sequence goes on along the minus strand of OX243849.2, from coordinate 8,577,723 downwards.
GGCATAGTATCATAAAATTTACTTGTACGTTTATTGAACTATATCCTTTTCTGTTTATATATATAGTATTGTCCAATATTTCAATTCACTTTCGGGATTCGAATATGTGTACAGTCAATAGCTCCAATCACTTGTCTAAATCCACATATTGAATAGAATTCTTCAATAACATTGTTCTGCTCTCTATCACTTTGTGGCATTTTAATCCACTGAGCTCTATGTGCCATTAGTGTCAAAGCAACTTGTTTGCATACAAGTAATACTGTTGGTTGACTCATTCCCTTTAGATCGCCTGCATTATCTTGAATTTTTCCAAATATAAAAATATTAAAATAAATTTAATACAACTAAGTACGTAGGTGAAACCATTGTTGCTGGATAGTGTTGACCTATGAAATTGATAATATGTAGTTTAATTACTTACCTCTGCAACGTTTACGTTCAATTGAATTGAACATGGGCCATGTTCAATTCAATTCAATTATCTTTATTGCAATAAAAAGTTCTTATTGCAGTCAAAAATTTCAAGTGGGGTGGTATAAAGCCACCTCTTGTATCACGAGCTAAATCATTTTTCACCATGTAAATAATGAAAAAAGCAGTAGATCGAGAAAATTTTTACATAGTTTCAAAATTAATTTCTTGGAGCTCTTCCAAAGGATTCTTTCGAATCTTGTAAATTTTCACTCGCCTCATCGGAATTTGGTTTTCAACTTCGTTCAATTCTTCTATCATTCTCAAATCATCAATGTAATAATCTCTATCCATTGTATTTAGGTATTTGCACAACTAGTAACCATAAAATTATAAAATTTTTAGGTTATGGTTAAATTAATTCGTGTAATCTATGAAGTCTTCCCTAATCTTTGTTTACACTACGAATAAACTAGGGCTACCTAGTTTATCCGTAGTGTAAACTAATGAATGAAGCAAGCTCATTCAAATCTACTCTCAGAGTAGATTTGGATTAGCTTACTTCCTTCTTACTCTTTATTTATTAGTACTGACTTTGTATACTACGGACTTTAAACTTGGAATAAAATTAATCATACTTTAGTCTATGTTTATTAATAAGGCTGTTAGACTATTTCAGTTTTATTTAAATCTAAAATAAAATTTACGTCAGTCAATGAAACGATTTTTTTTGGATTCTAGGGTGTTTAACAAAAATATTATAGAGCCTTATTTTCCCTTTATTGAAACATGCAGCTGTATAGTTACAACCTGTAAATGCACGAAACGCTGGTAGTGCAAGACATAAGGTTGGACCCAATTTAATTGATAATCCGTACAATTTACGTCTTTTGTCTTTACTGATATTTTTTCCTTGTACCGTTTGACTGTCAATTTGTAAGTGAGGCAATTTGTGCATATTTCTTATTAAAATGATCCAAATGTCAGTGTCACTAGCTTTCACTAAAATTTTAGAGTATTTGCTTTGCTTATATGAAGTAATATTCTTGTATCTGCTTCTACATGTTGACATTCTAATTCAGTTTCCACTTTTTCGCAATACAGTTTTCAACAGAGTAATATGAAAAATATTGTTCTCCAACAGTTATATATTTTTTTAAATTAGTACCTAATACTCTAACAATAGAGTCGTCATTTTAGCGAGAAGCTAAGAATCTAACAAGGGTTTCTTTGAAACGAATATTCTTTTAGCTGTTTATAAAATCTCTTGGTCTCGATTGCAACGGACCATTAATGGTATACGGAATATGAAATGCATTTCGATCTCGTCTTTCACAGGGCGTTAAATATCTATCAAATATATTACGTATTTTACGACCATTTTTGAACAAAGGTTCATCAATATTGATTCAGATAGCTTACCAAATCTTTGTGTCAAAGTGATATAAATGTGATTATTGGTTTACTAACCAATAATCACCAACCAATAATTTCTATGTCAATTTGTCCGAGATTTTCTGGTGAAAAAATTGATGTTAATTGCTTAGGCAGACTTGTCTGTCTTTTGCATGTAGCCTGAACAATGGAAGAGTGTGGCCGGTACTGGTGCAAGAGGATATGACAAACAGTAGTTAATGTCAACCTTGTTGTCTATAGCAATTACCAAGAGCCTTCCGAAAATACCTGGCTCCATTTTAATTTAAGCCTTTTTTCTCCGGTGTTTCTTTACATATTCATTGTTTTCTTTATGGTTTCAATGATGCTGTTTAAAGTTTTGCTATCTTTCTCAATTTAACTCCTTTGTAAGGAATGCGATGTGTCATCAGCTTGTGCTCCGATTTCCGTTTTTACTTGTGACTGGGAGCCCATCTTTGTCGTGCAGATATTGAGTTTGTAAAATGGCTAACATCAGGCACCGCGCGAACAGTTTGTAATCTTGCAAAATATTTTATGCAAAGAATCAGGTAAATGCTGTCATTAACTTTAAAGTATTTCTAACTTCTTCTAAGTCTTCATTTAAAGTTTCAATATCTGATAAATATTTTTCAAAATAAAGAACTTGCTAAGTCCAGGGATGTTGTTGCCGCTTACATCGTTTAAAATGTTATATTATATATTAAAAATATCCAAGAAGGTATTCACTGATCCTCCCGTTAGTGCCGCAGCTTCTACTAAAGTCTCGATTAACCCATTGGTGTCAATATACTTACCAATGGTTTTAAAGTATGCCATTTGTATATGAAATGCGCCCAAATTAATGAATATATTATCAAATTCAAGATTTTTAGTATTCCAAATTTGCATAGCTAATTTAGCTAAAGAGCGTTTTAAAAAAAAAGTGTCCACGGTTAAAAATCTCAAGTTTAATTTAAACTTACTTCTGATTTAGTTTTATTGTTCGGATCTTCTATTTCAAAAACAACTACAGAATTACGTTAGACAGATCGTAATTTTAGAAAAAAATATATAAATACCCGTTTTATGACAATATTCAAATGGGAATTACAAAAAAACTAATTGAGATTATTGAGATTATAACATTATCAAATTGTTAGTTAATAACAGGTTTAAACAAAAACCCTATCAGTAAAGAATATTAATATGTATTTAAGGACAATAAAACACCGTTTAGCTCAAGACTCCTCGTATATTTTTTGTTGACAAATTGATATGCGCGCATATAATCATATAATCATTTCACACTAGAATTTTAAATACCTGGAAACAATATGGCATAACTTGTCACAACACAGTCCAAATATATATATAAAAACTTATTATTATAAATATTTACATTAACAGAACATATAACAATTTAAGAATAACACTAAAATAATTTCTTTTATTCAACTATATTTCTAGAACGTTTCGGGCGCGAGATAGGTGATAGAGCTGAGGTAGTAACATTACTTTCAAGAGTATCGGTCACGAGATTGTTGGGCTCCGCCACCTGTTGTGACGCTCCCGAAGCATTAACAATCATCACTCCATCACTCTCAGTCGCCTCACAATCACCCCATTCTTCCCCATCACCGACATCAGCTTCCGGCGTCACTAGTGCCTCATTAGTTTCAGTTGCCGTACTTGGATAAACAACTGGACGTTCCCTAATGTCTACTGGTAACGATGCACTTTGGTCCGCAGGAGAAAAAGAAATATCAGACGGTTGAGACTGATGAGACACCACTTCTTCAATATTTGTGAAAGAGGGTTGATCATTACCCTTATATTTCATAATTTGATCAACATGTCGTACACAATGAAGTCCCAAATCTTTAATAAAAATATCATACATTTTGTTACCTATCTTACTCTTTACTATTCCTAACTGCCACTTTTCTTTTCGTGCGCTCCACACTATATCACGGGTCCACACTATATCACCAACTATGAACTGTCTTTTCCTTCGTGCTGACGAATTTTCAACCTGAGGCGTAATCTTTGAAGGCATAACTAAGTCAAGGCGCGTTCGCAGCCTCCTACCGAACATCAACTCCGCTGGTGTTTTCCCAGTGGTACAGTGCACAGTGTTTCTATAATTAAACAAATAACCTAACAACAATTCATTAAGTTGACACAGTGGTACATCATCCCCATTTTAACATTTTTTTACACGTTCTGACCGAATTTACAGCCTGACCATCGTGATAAATGGGTGACGTCATATGTTTGATACCATTAGCAGTACAAAATATTTTGAACTCGTTCGAATTAATTTTGACATCATTATCCGATACCAATACCGAAGGAATGCCAAACGTTGAAAAGACTCCCTTAAGTTTAGTTATTAGAGCTTTCGTTGAAACGCCACTACCCATATATAAGCATTCTACCCATTTGCTGAAGGAATCAACAACCACAAGGTATACCCTTTGATCTACGGTCATATAATCGATGTGCACGCGATGCTAGGCGCTGGTGGCAACGCGCCAGGGCGTGGGAGGCTCGCGAGGAGGCGCCGCCCGCACACTGGCGCATGTTGAACACGAACCGATCCAGCGTTCGATGTCACTGTCGATACCTGGCCACCATATCCTACTACGTGCATTGCTCTTTGTTTTAATTATACCTAGATGGGTATCGTGCAGCTCACGTAGCATACTATTTTGTAATTCCGACGGAATAACTATCCTATGACCTCTAAAAAGACACCCATTTTCATATTGCAAATCAGACTTGAATTGGAAATATGGATAGAACAGATTTGCAATTTATTTTTCGTGGCCAGCCCATTTGCATGTATCTAATGACTGTTTGAATAATCAAATCGCTTTCCGTTGCCCGAACTATCTCATATACCGTGGTAGCAGGCGACGCCTCGTCTAGAAACTTAAGTGCATAATAGGCATCTACATCACTTACGCTCCCAGCTGACTCAGGTATACATTTTAAGGGTGCGCGTGAAAAATAATCTGCCACAACATTACTATCGGCGGGTACATATTGCACTACATAGTTATATGCCGATAATATAATAGCATATCTCTGCAGCCTTAGCGCTGTCGTAGTCGGTATACCTTGCCTTGTTATTAAAAATTGATACTAATGGCCCATGATCGGTTTTTAAAATGAATGGTTCACTTCGACCGTATAAATACTGATGGAACTTTTTCACACCAAATATTATAGCGGTTGCCTCTTTTTGAATTTGCCTATAGTTTCATTCGCTGGCGGTTAGAGCACGAGACGCATACGCTAAAGGTCGGTCTTGCTTGTCATCGGCTCCGCGCTGTAATAACACGGCTCCGAGTCCGTCCGGCCCCGCGTCAACCGTCAGCAAGAGCTGCGCCGTTCGGTTCGAAGTGCGCCAGTACGCGCTCCGATGCAAGTTCACGGCGCACTGCTGCTGTAGCTTGCCGCTGCCTTTCTCCCCACACCCAGGGTACATCGTTCCGAAGCAGCTCATGGAGAGGGTGTAGTAACGACGAAGCATTCGGAATAAAATTTCTATAATAATTAACGACACCTAAAAATCTTTTTACTTCGGTTACTAAACGCTCCTGAACCTACTAAGTTCAGGAGCGTTTAGTATGGCATTGACTTTTTCCGGACTAGTCGATAGCCCTGATTTAGAGATAACATAGCCTAAATAAAGAACACTTTGTTTAAAAAATTCGCATTTATCTTTTTGTAGGCGTAGACCAGCTTCATTTAATCTACCCAAAACTTCAGTTAATCTTTTAATATGCAAGTTTCGATTGGGGCCAATAAGATAAAAGATAATGTCTGCGTTTTTAGGGACCGTCACAAAATCGTTAGGGCTGGTTCATAATGATAAGAAAATACATTTTTTTTGGAGTATATTTAATATTAGATAATATATAAATAGAAAATTAAAAAACAAACTTTGGATACACTTCTTAATTATTACCAGTCTTTTTCATTCAACACTAAAATAATAAATATATATATATATTTTAAATTATAGAATAAACTCGAGGATGTACAACTGCGAACTAGCGCCATTCCTTTGAAAAATCATTTTTTTGAGACTGAGAAGGAATTAACAAATATTGGATAATCATAATACCTTCTCAGTCAAGAGATAATATTTTTCAATAGTCGGCTCAATAGGGGCTTTCGGTAAGTAAGTCCAGATTTTTCTAAAATATTTTATAAAGTTTCGTATTGAGCTACGAAGCAACTGAATTCGAAAGAAAGAAAAGCGGCCACATTCTTCTAAATAGTATTCTGTTGCTACGTGTCTCTATATTATATATTATTAGATAAGATAATGTTGGCAATTCTTTCGGCGTGCTCAAACGTCGGAGAGGTAAGTACTTCCTTAAATGAAATTATTGAAATGAAATTATTTAATTCACACAAAATAGAGTACATAGTAGATGGTCAGGTACATTTATGGTCCTTCTATTTTGCCATATGCGGCATGTGAAAGTACTTGTAGTTTTAACATTCAAAAAAGATCATACACATACAAGGATCATACCATAATTATATTTAATAGAAAATGTGACACACCATTAATTTAACGATAGTTACATTAACAAATATAGTAGCATACAAATAAGTTTTATAATATTAACAATATGTGCGATTATTATTATTTTTTCAATTCACTAATGTTATAATAAGTCTTTTCGATCAACCAGCTTTTCAAACATTTTTTGAATTTATGTTGTGGCAGTAGTTTAATGTCATCAGGTATTTTATTATAGATAGTTACACACATAGCATAGCAATTTTTTTGGTATAGAGTTGTTTTTGGCTGCGTGTCCAGAACAAGCCTATTCGGATTCCTCGTATTTCGAGGGAATTTGTCCTTCGCCGCAATAAATAGGCTTTGGTTACATTTTACAAAAACGCATACCTCGTAAATGTACATGCATGGTAGGGTTAATATGGCAAGTTTTTTAAAATGAGGCTTACACGACACATCAGGAGAAATATTTACCATGGCTCTGATACAACGTTTTTGTGCTAGAAAGACTCTGTTTACGTCGCTAGCATTTCCCCATAGCACCAAACCATATCTTAGTACCGAGCTAACATAGCCATGGTATGCCAGCAGAGTCGTTTCTAGTGACGATGTTTTGCTTAGTCTATAGAGTACATATACGAATTTATGAATCTTATTGCATGTTAAATTTATATGTTGTTGCCAATTATTATGCTTATCCAATGTTATTCCTAGGAATTTTGTACAGTTGGTTTCATTAATTTTAATATTGTTGTAGGTATAATTTCTGTCAATTTGTTTTGATTTTTTGCCTTGGAATAGGATATAATTAGTTTTGGTTAAATTTACGTTAAGATTATTAAAGTCAAGCCATTGTATAACTGATTGAATTGTCTTGTTTATTTCAAAGTCATATGTGGTCAAATCATTGCATGTCAATATAACAGAAATGTCATCGGCGAATAAAATACATTTATGATCTATTATGTCAGGAAGGTCATTGATATAGATTAAAAATAATAAGGGTCCAAGCACACTCCCCTGTGGTACACCGCAATAGTTAGGCATGTACGGCGACCTGAAGCGTGTTATAGTTGCATCTTCACCTATATTGGTCAGTTCAACACACTGAACTCTTCCTGATAAATAGGATTCAAGCCATGAAAGGGCCGGACCTCTAATGCCGTAGTTGTGAAGTTTTTGTTTTAACAGCTTATGGGACACAAAGTCAAATGCTTTGGACATATCAAAAAACAAGACCGTAGTAGGAACCTTTTTATCTACATTCGAAATAACGTTATTTACTAGATTGAAAGCAGCCAGTGTTGTAGATTTTCCCCTCCGAAAACCGTTTTGTTCATCTTTGATAATATTGAATTTATTAAGATAACTAGTTATTCTATCATGCATAGCTCTTTCGAAAATTTTTGATAGTACTGGAATTAAGGTTATTGGTCTGTAGTTTGACATATCAGTTTTTTCACCTTTCTTGTAAACAGGTTTTACTAGTGATTTTTTTAAACGGTCAGGAAAAACACCTTGGTCAAACGATAGATTTACTAAATATGATAAGATAGGTGCGATAGCTCTAGCGCATTTTTTTAATATGACAGTTGATACCTCATCATATCCTACCGATTTGCTATTTTTTAGTGGGATAATTATTTTGTACATTTCTATAACACTTAATGGTTCTAAAAACAGGCTATTCTGTTTACATATCAACCCATAAGATGGCCCACTGCTGGGCACGGGTCTCCCCAGTAGAACCTACTAGGATGTAGATCCTGGGGGTAATTGCCATAATCGCCACGCTTGGCGAGCGGGTTGGCGATCGCAGTAAGGCTTTAAGTACGCAGAGGACGCTGCTGCCCGTCCTCCGGGGTGAAATCCCTTAGTCGCCTTGACGACACCCACGGGTAGAGATGGGGTGGTACTATTCTTAAGCCGGCACCACACGGCAACGGAATATTACGGCTATTCTGTTTAGTCGTTTTGTTTGTGTTTTGAATACGATTAGAATCCTTTGTAAGGTTTATGTAGTAATTATTAAAATATGTAGCTATTTGAATTGTATCAGTTATTGACTGATTTCCTACATTTATTTCTTCGATGTGGTTGTTTAAAATTGAATTTTTATGGTCGTTAATGATAGTCCAGGCTGCCTTGCACCTGTTATGGGATTTTGAAATGACTTTATGATTGCAATTCTTTTGTGACTCAAATAGGCAGCGTTTTAATATACTTGTGTATTTTAAATACATGCGTTTACTGGCCTTTGTTTTTTCTTTATAAAATTTGTGGCGTAAAATCCTTTTAGTATGACAGCTACGTCTTAGTCCTTTCGATATCCATTTAAGGTCTCGGTTTTTATGATTTATTTTATGTCTAAGTACCGGAAAGCACAAATTGTAATATAGTAGAAAATCGTAATAAAAGTTATTAAACGCTATATTGAAGTTTGGTTCATTAAATATTTCATTGAAACTGAGACTATTCATGCAGTCTATAAATTTGGATATGTTGTTAATATCATAGTCTCGTCTTGTTATAAATACCCCAGATAACAACTGTTTCGGCGTATCTTTTACGGGTATGTTTAACATTTGGGCGGTATCGTGATCAGATAGCCCTAGTTTCAGGACTTCGCCATGAGAGTTTTTTATGTGGCTACCTATAATATGATCTATACACGCTTGTTTTCTAGTGGGTTCATTGATGTAAAATTTCAAGTTGTAGTTGTTTATAATATCATTTAATTGTTGTGCTAATTTATTCTGTTTTAATGTATTTATATTCAGGTCACCGACTATAATAATCTTTTTTTAGTTTTAGTTAGTCTTTTTAGTGCTAGATCCAGAAGATTAAAAAACATATCAACATTGGAATTAGGTGTGCGATATAAGCATATGATTGTTATTTTGTAGTCTATTACCTCTAGTCCACAGCATTCAAAAACTTCTTTTTTTGCAATGTTTTTTAAAAACGATATATCCTTAATTTTTATGCCATTTTTTGTAAATATACAGACACCACCCCTTGATTTGTCTCTACAATAGAGAGAGCCTAGGGTATATCCGTTCAGTTTTACCGTGTTTTCGATGATGATGATGATGTTAAATGCTGTAGCTAGCTGCCGTATCGGGTCTGTATCACAAGGACGTGACGTGTGCGGCTCGCTTCTGTTATTAAGGACAGTAGCATTATGCATTTCTTGTTGGTTACGCTCCATCCACCTCTCAACATCACTGCCAGCGCCATAGTTCAGCTCCGATGCTTGTAATGGTGGACTGTATTCTCCATCTAATTCGGCCAAATCTGCCGCCAGTTGTCTATCTATAAGGTCCATCTCTATTCGTGCTCTTGCTCTAGCTGCTTCCAGCTCCAGCTTTTTCTTTTGAGCTTTTATAGACAGAGACGATGACGTTTTCTTCGACTGCGAATAATTGTGTGACAAATGTGAAGGCGGTTTGTTTTTTGCCATTTGTTCCGACTTCACTACACTAGCGTCACAAGGTTTATCCATTTTAGGTTCATCATCCCTGTTTTTTGTTGCAGATGGCGGCGGCATGTATTTCGATCCGGTAGCGTCTGTCTTGCTATCTTTATCCTTTTCCCTTTCCAGTTGTTGGCGAGCGGTGCTACGGGTGTTCACCATTGTTTTCTTTGACGGCGGTGTACTAAACATGAAGATCTGGCTCGGAGGACCACTTGAAAAGGTTCTACGTGGTGTTTTAGTAAAACGCTTCAAAGACGATATAAAGGAGTATGATTCTATAATGTAGGGTAGAGATAAGTTTTACAATTTTTTTTTTTTTTTTTTTTTTTCATGCAACTTATGTGTGTTCTTAATCACTCTAACGAATATGATGCAACAAACTTCCCGATTGAGCCTTCTCTCAAATCCTTCACATCTCGCTTGTAGGCGGCTAAAGTTCTGGCCATCGCTTTAGTATGACGAAACTCGCGTCTTGCCATAAACTCGAACATTTCACTGGCAACCAGTGATGTCAACTCCCCATCTTCGCCCTCTTGGACAGCAGCTGCATCCTCTGTCTCATCAAATGTTAGAGCTTTCCCATCCGCTGTGAATGCTTTTTCCATAGAGGTCAAGGATTTAAAGCAGGATGCCACTATCAAAGCATTCTTCATTATTACCTCAATGTTGGCCTCGGCTATCATCCTAGCGTTCATGGATCTCTGTGACCTGAGAAGGCTGCCAATGGCGTGCAGGAAGAAAAACAGGTTTGACACTGCGGAGGCTGAGTATGAAGATTTCGTGACAAGTGAGAAATCAGACTGGTAAGGGAAGTATGAGTACTGGTTCTTCAGTTCCTCCATCTCGCTGTCTTCAAATAGCCTCTCCAACTCGACGCCAGTTGGAACATGAAATATCCAGTCCATGATGTCGGCTGGATCAATTCCCATTACCGTCGTGGTATGTCCAACGGATGTCAGTCCCGAACAGTCCCTGTACCTGGTGGTGACACTCCCGAATCTCAGCGCCGCCCACTCATGCTCCGGGAATCTGAAGAAGAACATGTCATAGGCGGCCACTAGTTTGTTGTATTCCCTGTCCGACTGCCACGCTGTGTACTCCAGGACTCGACCGATCGACTTGAATAGATATGTGTCCTTCCCAGTCATCTGATTCTTCACGGCCTGAATAAACACTACCGAAGATGCTTGCTGGCTGAGGCGAGACGCCCTGTGAATGAAGAGGCAGATCAACAGAACATCAAAGTCCGGCGCATCATAGTTGGGATTGGCTACGTCGATCCCGGAGGCATCTTGTCCTCCGATTTTGATGTCGATTAGGCTCGCGACGGAAATCTCATCCCCGGAATTGCCTATCTTGACTCCATACGACGACCAGTCTTCCGTAAGTGTTGCTTTCACCGTGCTAGCGCGGTCAGCCAGGTAAGCCTTGACCACTTCCCTCTTCATTAACCCAGTTGACAGACCTTTAACAATTGTGTATCTAAGATGATCAGGAGACATGTCTATCTTCTTGATTGTCACCGGAGGCTTGCTCTCGTTCTTCGCAAACCATGCAACCAGCGACCGGCGTAACGGATTTCCCAGAGGAGACGCTCTTTAGTACTGGAGGCATGATTGGCATATATTTTACTAATCGTGCCTCCAGTACTAAAGAGCGTCTTTTTTGTTAGCGACGCGAACTTCGTGTTAAAAAACCAATTATTATTTGTGTGTAGGTGTTTATAAAATATTCTCTGCGCGTAAATCTTCAGAGTTCTGCCTTGGCTTAGCAGATACGCCCATGGACTCGATAGAGAACGACTTTCGTACTTCTTCTTGAATTTCTCGCAATATAGTTTCGGATTCCGTGACATCACTGGTCAGGCACAACGAGTGACATGCAGGTTTCGGTAAGTAATCGGGTATTCTTCCATGCAGACACCAACCCAGAGGAGTTAGGGTGGCACAGGGTTCGTTCGAGCTGCCCCTCAGCGTTTCCAGAGCCAATAGAAGGTGACAATTATCTTGGCCAATCAAAACTTGTGGTTTTGGTTGATCAGCGCACAAACTTTGCCTAATACTATCCAAGTGTCTGTATCTTTCATAATGAACAGCGGTGTATGTTTGTTTGGGTAAGTTTAGCTCATTAACTACTCGCACATCAATTGTAAACAAATTGTCATCGGGTCCGCACAAAGTCATACTAGTCAGGTAAGTTTCACACACTAGCTCCGAACTGTTCCATGCACCACGCACACGAAGAGCCTCCCGGCGGCCGCGCAGCCCCGCCCTCTCGGCGAGTGGGGCGCTTATCAGTGACACTGTCGAGCCGTCGTCTAACAGAGCGGTTGCACTAATTGTTCCATTCGGACCGTGAATGTTTATAGGCACAACTTTCAACAATACCGAGCTAATGGTATTAATGTGATGTATACTTTCGGATGGAGTATCAGTTTCTACCACTGGCACGGATACAGTATTGTCCTGACGCGGTACATAATGTAACAAACGGTGGTGAGCTAGCCCACAATTGTCTATATCACAGCATGGAGCGGGACACGTTTCCCGCCTATGATGCGCGTTTATACATTTATAGCATATGCCATATCGCTTTACGTACAGCCATCTGTCCTTTCGTAAAGATTTTTTAAACTTTTTGCACTCGCTTAAGCTATGATTACTTGCACGACAATAACGACACTTTTCATTTTGACTGTCTTGCACTAAAACTGTTTGTATATTGTTCACTCTGTCATAATGTTTATGTTTTATATTGTCCACTTTAGTACATAACAAACTCGCACTACATGTCGAAACCTTCACTGCTTCTTCGGTAAGAAAGTCTGACATCACATCCAGTCTTGGTTTTGATAATTCGGCAGTGATTATCGGGTAACTATAATCCGCCCACTTTGCGAGAAGAGTAGTAGGTAGCTTAGATAAGATAATGTTGACTACTTCCATTCCATGAAGGTACTCATCTCGCCCGAGGGCTCGTACTGCCGCCACGTAATTTTTTATTTTCACCGAGAATGACACTATGTCACGATGGTAATCCGCCGATAGGTTTCCTATCTTTTTAACATCCGACATAATGTGGGATAGAATTACGTCCGCGTTCCCAAATTGTAGCCTTAACGTTGAAATAACGACTTTAGGTGTGGTGGCGCTCATAAGTAGGGCTGCGACCGCTTCATGAGCAGCACCGCGTAGACACTTTCGTAACCGCCAGAGGTTTTCTTTGTCGGTAAATTTGCAGACTTCTGTGGATTCTTCATAGGCTTGTAGAAATAGTAGCCATTCTTTTGGATCCCCGTTGAAAATGGGCAATTCTTTCGGCGTGCTCAAACGTCGGAGAGGTAAGTACTTCCTTAAATGAAATTATTGAAATGAAATTATTTAATTCACACAAAATAGAGTACATAGTAGATGGTCAGGTACATTTATGGTCCTTCTATTTTGCCATATGCGGCATGTGAAAGTACTTGTAGTTTTAACATTCAAAAAAGATCATACACATACAAGGATCATACCATAATTATATTTAATAGAAAATGTGACACACCATTAATTTAACGATAGTTACATTAACAAATATAGTAGCATACAAATAAGTTTTATAATATTAACAATATGTGCGATTATTATTATTTTTTCAATTCACTAATGTTATAATAAGTCTTTTCGATCAACCAGCTTTTCAAACATTTTTTGAATTTATGTTGTGGCAGTAGTTTAATGTCATCAGGTATTTTATTATAGATAGTTACACACATAGCATAGCAATTTTTTTGGTATAGAGTTGTTTTTGGCTGCGTGTCCAGAACAAGCCTATTCGGATTCCTCGTATTTCGAGGGAATTTGTCCTTCGCCGCAATAAATAGGCTTTGGTTACATTTTACAAAAACGCATACCTCGTAAATGTACATGCATGGTAGGGTTAATATGGCAAGTTTTTTAAAATGAGGCTTACACGACACATCAGGAGAAATATTTACCATGGCTCTGATACAACGTTTTTGTGCTAGAAAGACTCTGTTTACGTCGCTAGCATTTCCCCATAGCACCAAACCATATCTTAGTACCGAGCTAACATAGCCATGGTATGCCAGCAGAGTCGTTTCTAGTGACGATGTTTTGCTTAGTCTATAGAGTACATATACGAATTTATGAATCTTATTGCATGTTAAATTTATATGTTGTTGCCAATTATTATGCTTATCCAATGTTATTCCTAGGAATTTTGTACAGTTGGTTTCATTAATTTTAATATTGTTGTAGGTATAATTTCTGTCAATTTGTTTTGATTTTTTGCCTTGGAATTGGATATAATTAGTTTTGGTTAAATTTACGTTAAGATTATTAAAGTCAAGCCATTGTATAACTGATTGAATTGTCTTGTTTATTTCAAAGTCATATGTGGTCAAATCATTGCATGTCAATATAACAGAAATGTCATCGGCGAATAAAATACATTTATGATCTATTATGTCAGGAAGGTCATTGATATAGATTAAAAATAATAAGGGTCCAAGCACACTCCCCTGTGGTACACCGCAATAGTTAGGCATGTACGGCGACCTGAAGCGTGTTATAGTTGCATCTTCACCTATATTGGTCAGTTCAACACACTGAACTCTTCCTGATAAATAGGATTCAAGCCATAAAAGGGCCGGACCTCTAATGCCGTAGTTGTGAAGTTTTTGTTTTAACAGCTTATGGGACACAAAGTCAAATGCTTTGGACATATCAAAAAACAAGACCGTAGTAGGAACCTTTTTATCTACATTCGAAATAACGTTATTTACTAGATTGAAAGCAGCCAGTGTTGTAGATTTTCCCCTCTGAAAACCGTTTTGTTCATCTTTGATAATATTGAATTTATTAAGATAAATAGTTATTCTATCATGCATAGCTCTTTCGAAAATTTTTGATAGTACTGGAATTAAGGTTATTGGTCTGTAGTTTGACATATCAGTTTTTTCACCTTTCTTGTAAACAGGTTTTACTAGTGATTTTTTTAAACGGTCAGGAAAAACACCTTGGTCAAACGATAGATTTACTAAATATGATAAGATAGGTGCGATAGCTCTAGCGCATTTTTTTAATATGACAGTTGATACCTCATCATATCCTACCGATTTGCTATTTTTTAGTGGGATAATTATTTTGTACATTTCTATAACACTTAATGGTTCTAAAAACAGGCTATTCTGTTTAGTCGTTTTGTTTGTGTTTTGAATACGATTAGAATCCTTTGTAAGGTTTATGTAGTAATTATTAAAATATGTAGCTATTTGAATTGTATCAGTTATTGACTGATTTCCTACATTTATTTCTTCGATGTGGTTGTTTAAAATTGAATTTTTATGGTCGTTAATGATAGTCCAGGCTGCCTTGCACCTGTTATGGGATTTTGAAATGACTTTATGATTGCAATTCTTTTGTGACTCAAATAGGCAGCGTTTTAATATACTTGTGTATTTTAAATACATGCGTTTACTGGCCTTTGTTTTTTCTTTATAAAATTTGTGGCGTAAAATCCTTTTAGTATGACAGCTACGTCTTAGTCCTTTCGATATCCATTTAAGGTCTCGGTTTTTATGATTTATTTTATGTCTAAGTACCGGAAAGCACAAATTGTAATATAGTAGAAAATCGTCATAAAAGTTATTAAACGCTATATTGAAGTTTGGTTCATTAAATATTTCATTGAAACTGAGACTATTCATGCAGTCTATAAATTTGGATATGTTGTTAATATCATAGTCTCGTCTTGTTATAAATACCCCAGATAACAACTGTTTCGGCGTATCTTTTACGGGTATGTTTAACATTTGGGCGGTATCGTGATCAGATAGCCCTAGTTTCAGGACTTCGCCATGAGAGTTTTTTATGTGGCTACCTATAATATGATCTATACACGCTTGTTTTCTAGTGGGTTCATTGATGTAAAATTTCAAGTTGTAGTTGTTTATAATATCATTTAATTGTTGTGCTAATTTATTCTGTTTTAATGTATTTATATTCAGGTCACCGACTATAATAATCTTTTTTTTAGTTTTAGTTAGTCTTTTTGGTGCTAGATCCATAAGATTAAAAAACATATCAACATTGGAATTAGGTGTGCGATATAAGCATATGATTGTTATTTTGTAGTCTATTACCTCTAGTCCACAGCATTCAAAAACTTCTTTTTTTGCAATGTTTTTTAAAAACGATATATCCTTAATTTTTATGCCATTTTTTGTAAATATACAGACACCACCCCTTGATTTGTCTCTACAATAGAGAGAGCCTAGGGTATATCCGTTCAGTTTTACCGTGTTTTCGATGATGATGATGATGTTAAATGCTGTAGCTAGCTGCCGTATCGGGTCTGTATCACAAGGACGTGACGTGTGCGGCTCGCTTCTGTTATTAAGGACAGTAGCATTATGCATTTCTTGTTGGTTACGCTCCATCCACCTCTCAACATCACTGCCAGCGCCATAGTTCAGCTCCGATGCTTGTAATGGTGGACTGTATTCTCCATCTAATTCGGCCAAATCTGCCGCCAGTTGTCTATCTATAAGGTCCATCTCTATTCGTGCTCTTGCTCTAGCTGCTTCCAGCTCCAGCTTCTTCTTTTGAGCTTTTATAGACAGAGACGATGACGTTTTCTTCGACTGCGAATAATTGTGTGACAAATGTGAAGGCGGTTTGTTTTTTGCCATTTGTTCCGACTTCACTACACTAGCGTCACAAGGTTTATCCATTTTAGGTTCATCATCCCTGTTTTTTGTTGCAGATGGCGGCGGCATGTATTTCGATCCGGTAGCCTCTGTCTTGCTATCTTTATCCTTTTCCCTTTCCAGTTGTTGGCGAGCGGTGCTACGGGTGTTCACCATTGTTTTCTTTGACGGCGGTGTACTAAACATGAAGATCTGGCTCGGAGGACCACTTGAAAAGGTTCTACGTGGTGTTTTAGTAAAACGCTTCAAAGACGATATAAAGGAGTATAATTCTATAATGTAGGGTAGAGATAGGTTTTACAATTTTTTTTTTTTTTTTTTTTTTTCATGCAACTTATGTGTATTCTTAATCACTCTAACGAATATGATGCAACAAACTTCCCGATTGAGCCTTCTCTCAAATCCTTCACATCTCGCTTGTAGGCGGCTAAAGTTCTGGCCATCGCTTTAGTATGACGAAACTCGCGTCTTGCCATAAACTCGAACATTTCACTGGCAACCAGTGATGTCAACTCCCCATCTTCGCCCTCTTGGACAGCAGCTGCATCCTCTGTCTCATCAAATGTTAGAGCTTTCCCATCCGCTGTGAATGCTTTTTCCATAGAGGTCAAGGATTTAAAGCAGGATGCCACTATCAAAGCATTCTTCATTATTACCTCAATGTTGGCCTCGGCTATCATCCTAGCGTTCATGGATCTCTGTGACCTGAGAAGGCTGCCAATGGCGTGCAGGAAGAAAAACAGGTTTGACACTGCGGAGGCTGAGTATGAAGATTTCGTGACAAGTGAGAAATCAGACTGGTAAGGGAAGTATGAGTACTGGTTCTTCAGTTCCTCCATCTCGCTGTCTTCAAATAGCCTCTCCAACTCGACGCCAGTTGGAACATGAAATATCCAGTCCATGATGTCGGCTGGATCAATTCCCATTACCGTCGTGGTATGTCCAACGGATGTCAGTCCCGAACAGTCCCTGTACCTGGTGGTGACACTCCCGAATCTCAGCGCCGCCCACTCATGCTCCGGGAATCTGAAGAAGAACATGTCATAGGCGGCCACTAGTTTGTTGTATTCCCTGTCCGACTGCCACGCTGTGTACTCCAGGACTCGACCGATCGACTTGAATAGATATGTGTCCTTCCCAGTCATCTGATTCTTCACGGCCTGAATAAACACTACCGAAGATGCTTGCTGGCTGAGGCGAGACGCCCTGTGAATGAAGAGGCAGATCAACAGAACATCAAAGTCCGGCGCATCATAGTTGGGATTGGCTACGTCGATCCCGGAGGCATCTTGTCCTCCGATTTTGATGTCGATTAGGCTCGCGACGGAAATCTCATCCCCGGAATTGCCTATCTTGACTCCATACGACGACCAGTCTTCCGTAAGTGTTGCTTTCACCGTGCTAGCGCGGTCAGCCAGGTAAGCCTTGACCACTTCCCTCTTCATTAACCCAGTTGACAGACCTTTAACAATTGTGTATCTAAGATGATCAGGAGACATGTCTATCTTCTTGATTGTCACCGGAGGCTTGCTCTCGTTCTTCGCAAACCATGCAACCAGCGACCGGCGTAACGGATTTCCCAGAGGAGACGCTCTTTAGTACTGGAGGCATGATTGGCATATATTTTACTAATCGTGCCTCCAGTACTAAAGAGCGTCTTTTTTGTTAGCGACGCGAACTTCGTGTTAAAAAACCAATTATTATTTGTGTGTAGGTGTTTATAAAATATTTTCTGCGCGTAAATCTTCAGAGTTCTGCCTTGGCTTAGCAGATACGCCCATGGACTCGATAGAGAACGACTTTCGTACTTCTTCTTGAATTTCTCGCAATATAGTTTCGGATTCCGTGACATCACTGGTCAGGCACAACGAGTGACATGCAGGTTTCGGTAAGTAATCGGGTATTCTTCCATGCAGACACCAACCCAGAGGAGTTAGGGTGGCACAGGGTTCGTTCGAGCTGCCCCTCAGCGTTTCCAGAGCCAATAGAAGGTGACAATTATCTTGGCCAATCAAAACTTGTGGTTTTGGTTGATCAGCGCACAAACTTTGCCTAATACTATCCAAGTGTCTGTATCTTTCATAATGAACAGCGGTGTATGTTTGTTTGGGTAAGTTTAGCTCATTAACTACTCGCACATCAATTGTAAACAAATTGTCATCGGGTCCGCACAAAGTCATACTAGTCAGGTAAGTTTCACACACTAGCTCCGAACTGTTCCATGCACCACGCACACGAAGAGCCTCCCGGCGGCCGCGCAGCCCCGCCCTCTCGGCGAGTGGGGCGCTTATCAGTGACACTGTCGAGCCGTCGTCTAACAGAGCGGTTGCACTAATTGTTCCATTCGGACCGTGAATGTTTATAGGCACAACTTTCAACAATACCGAGCTAATGGTATTAATGTGATGTATACTTTCGGATGGAGTATCAGTTTCTACCACTGGCACGGATACAGTATTGTCCTGACGCGGTACATAATGTAACAAACGGTGGTGAGCTAGCCCACAATTGTCTATATCACAGCATGGAGCGGGACACGTTTCCCGCCTATGATGCGCGTTTATACATTTATAGCATATGCCATATCGCTTTACGTACAGCCATCTGTCCTTTCGTAAAGATTTTTTAAACTTTTTGCACTCGCTTAAGCTATGATTACTTGCACGACAATAACGACACTTTTCATTTTGACTGTCTTGCACTAAAACTGTTTGTATATTGTTCACTCTGTCATAATGTTTATGTTTTATATTGTCCACTTTAGTACATAACAAACTCGCACTACATGTCGAAACCTTCACTGCTTCTTCGGTAAGAAAGTCTGACATCACATCCAGTCTTGGTTTTGATAATTCGGCAGTGATTATCGGGTAACTATAATCCGCCCACTTTGCGAGAAGAGTAGTAGGTAGCTTAGATAAGATAATGTTGACTACTTCCATTCCATGAAGGTACTCATCTCGCCCGAGGGCTCGTACTGCCGCCACGTAATTTTTTATTTTCACCGAGAATGACACTATGTCACGATGGTAATCCGCCGATAGGTTTCCTATCTTTTTAACATCCGACATAATGTGGGATAGAATTACGTCCGCGTTCCCAAATTGTAGCCTTAACGTTGAAATAACGACTTTAGGTGTGGTGGCGCTCATAAGTAGGGCTGCGACCGCTTCATGAGCAGCACCGCGTAGACACTTTCGTAACCGCCAGAGGTTTTCTTTGTCGGTAAATTTGCAGACTTCTGTGGATTCTTCATAGGCTTGTAGAAATAGTAGCCATTCTTTTGGATCCCCGTTGAAAATGGGCAATTCTTTCGGCGTGCTCAAACGTCGGAGAGGTAAGTACTTCCTTAAATGAAATTATTGAAATGAAATTATTTAATTCACACAAAATAGAGTACATAGTAGATGGTCAGGTACATTTATGGTCCTTCTATTTTGCCATATGCGGCATGTAAAAGTACTTGTAGTTTTAACATTCAAAAAAGATCATACACATACAAGGATCATACCATAATTATATTTAATAGAAAATGTGACACACCATTAATTTAACGATAGTTACATTAACAAATATAGTAGCATACAAATAAGTTTTATAATATTAACAATATGTGCGATTATTATTATTTTTTCAATTCACTAATGTTATAATAAGTCTTTTCGATCAACCAGCTTTTCAAACATTTTTTGAATTTATGTTGTGGCAGTAGTTTAATGTCATCAGGTATTTTATTATAGATAGTTACACACATAGCATAGCAATTTTTTTGGTATAGAGTTGTTTTTGGCTGCGTGTCCAGAACAAGCCTATTCGGATTCCTCGTATTTCGAGGGAATTTGTCCTTCGCCGCAATAAATAGGCTTTGGTTACATTTTACAAAAACGCATACCTCGTAAATGTACATGCATGGTAGGGTTAATATGGCAAGTTTTTTAAAATGAGGCTTACACGACACATCAGGAGAAATATTTACCATGGCTCTGATACAACGTTTTTGTGCTAGAAAGACTCTGTTTACGTCGCTAGCATTTCCCCATAGCACCAAACCATATCTTAGTACCGAGCTAACATAGCCATGGTATGCCAGCAGAGTCGTTTCTAGTGACGATGTTTTGCTTAGTCTATAGAGTACATATACGAATTTATGAATCTTATTGCATGTTAAATTTATATGTTGTTGCCAATTATTATGCTTATCCAATGTTATTCCTAGGAATTTTGTACAGTTGGTTTCATTAATTTTAATATTGTTGTAGGTATAATTTCTGTCAATTTGTTTTGATTTTTTGCCTTGGAATTGGATATAATTAGTTTTGGTTAAATTTACGTTAAGATTATTAAAGTCAAGCCATTGTATAACTGATTGAATTGTCTTGTTTATTTCAAAGTCATATGTGGTCAAATCATTGCATGTCAATATAACAGAAATGTCATCGGCGAATAAAATACATTTATGATCTATTATGTCAGGAAGGTCATTGATATAGATTAAAAATAATAAGGGTCCAAGCACACTCCCCTGTGGTACACCGCAATAGTTAGGCATGTACGGCGACCTGAAGCGTGTTATAGTTGCATCTTCACCTATATTGGTCAGTTCAACACACTGAACTCTTCCTGATAAATAGGATTCAAGCCATAAAAGGGCCGGACCTCTAATGCCGTAGTTGTGAAGTTTTTGTTTTAACAGCTTATGGGACACAAAGTCAAATGCTTTGGACATATCAAAAAACAAGACCGTAGTAGGAACCTTTTTATCTACATTCGAAATAACGTTATTTACTAGATTGAAAGCAGCCAGTGTTGTAGATTTTCCCCTCTGAAAACCGTTTTGTTCATCTTTGATAATATTGAATTTATTAAGATAAATAGTTATTCTATCATGCATAGCTCTTTCGAAAATTTTTGATAGTACTGGAATTAAGGTTATTGGTCTGTAGTTTGACATATCAGTTTTTTCACCTTTCTTGTAAACAGGTTTTACTAGTGATTTTTTTAAACGGTCAGGAAAAACACCTTGGTCAAACGATAGATTTACTAAATATGATAAGATAGGTGCGATAGCTCTAGCGCATTTTTTTAATATGACAGTTGATACCTCATCATATCCTACCGATTTGCTATTTTTTAGTGGGATAATTATTTTGTACATTTCTATAACACTTAATGGTTCTAAAAACAGGCTATTCTGTTTAGTCGTTTTGTTTGTGTTTTGAATACGATTAGAATCCTTTGTAAGGTTTATGTAGTAATTATTAAAATATGTAGCTATTTGAATTGTATCAGTTATTGACTGATTTCCTACATTTATTTCTTCGATGTGGTTGTTTAAAATTGAATTTTTATGGTCGTTAATGATAGTCCAGGCTGCCTTGCACCTGTTATGGGATTTTGAAATGACTTTATGATTGCAATTCTTTTGTGACTCAAATAGGCAGCGTTTTAATATACTTGTGTATTTTAAATACATGCGTTTACTGGCCTTTGTTTTTTCTTTATAAAATTTGTGGCGTAAAATCCTTTTAGTATGACAGCTACGTCTTAGTCCTTTCGATATCCATTTAAGGTCTCGGTTTTTATGATTTATTTTATGTCTAAGTACCGGAAAGCACAAATTGTAATATAGTAGAAAATCGTCATAAAAGTTATTAAACGCTATATTGAAGTTTGGTTCATTAAATATTTCATTGAAACTGAGACTATTCATGCAGTCTATAAATTTGGATATGTTGTTAATATCATAGTCTCGTCTTGTTATAAATACCCCAGATAACAACTGTTTCGGCGTATCTTTTACGGGTATGTTTAACATTTGGGCGGTATCGTGATCAGATAGCCCTAGTTTCAGGACTTCGCCATGAGAGTTTTTTATGTGGCTACCTATAATATGATCTATACACGCTTGTTTTCTAGTGGGTTCATTGATGTAAAATTTCAAGTTGTAGTTGTTTATAATATCATTTAATTGTTGTGCTAATTTATTCTGTTTTAATGTATTTATATTCAGGTCACCGACTATAATAATCTTTTTTTTAGTTTTAGTTAGTCTTTTTGGTGCTAGATCCATAAGATTAAAAAACATATCAACATTGGAATTAGGTGTGCGATATAAGCATATGATTGTTATTTTGTAGTCTATTACCTCTAGTCCACAGCATTCAAAAACTTCTTTTTTTGCAATGTTTTTTAAAAACGATATATCCTTAATTTTTATGCCATTTTTTGTAAATATACAGACACCACCCCTTGATTTGTCTCTACAATAGAGAGAGCCTAGGGTATATCCGTTCAGTTTTACCGTGTTTTCGATGATGATGATGATGTTAAATGCTGTAGCTAGCTGCCGTATCGGGTCTGTATCACAAGGACGTGACGTGTGCGGCTCGCTTCTGTTATTAAGGACAGTAGCATTATGCATTTCTTGTTGGTTACGCTCCATCCACCTCTCAACATCACTGCCAGCGCCATAGTTCAGCTCCGATGCTTGTAATGGTGGACTGTATTCTCCATCTAATTCGGCCAAATCTGCCGCCAGTTGTCTATCTATAAGGTCCATCTCTATTCGTGCTCTTGCTCTAGCTGCTTCCAGCTCCAGCTTCTTCTTTTGAGCTTTTATAGACAGAGACGATGACGTTTTCTTCGACTGCGAATAATTGTGTGACAAATGTGAAGGCGGTTTGTTTTTTGCCATTTGTTCCGACTTCACTACACTAGCGTCACAAGGTTTATCCATTTTAGGTTCATCATCCCTGTTTTTTGTTGCAGATGGCGGCGGCATGTATTTCGATCCGGTAGCCTCTGTCTTGCTATCTTTATCCTTTTCCCTTTCCAGTTGTTGGCGAGCGGTGCTACGGGTGTTCACCATTGTTTTCTTTGACGGCGGTGTACTAAACATGAAGATCTGGCTCGGAGGACCACTTGAAAAGGTTCTACGTGGTGTTTTAGTAAAACGCTTCAAAGACGATATAAAGGAGTATAATTCTATAATGTAGGGTAGAGATAGGTTTTACAATTTTTTTTTTTTTTTTTTTTTTTCATGCAACTTATGTGTATTCTTAATCACTCTAACGAATATGATGCAACAAACTTCCCGATTGAGCCTTCTCTCAAATCCTTCACATCTCGCTTGTAGGCGGCTAAAGTTCTGGCCATCGCTTTAGTATGACGAAACTCGCGTCTTGCCATAAACTCGAACATTTCACTGGCAACCAGTGATGTCAACTCCCCATCTTCGCCCTCTTGGACAGCAGCTGCATCCTCTGTCTCATCAAATGTTAGAGCTTTCCCATCCGCTGTGAATGCTTTTTCCATAGAGGTCAAGGATTTAAAGCAGGATGCCACTATCAAAGCATTCTTCATTATTACCTCAATGTTGGCCTCGGCTATCATCCTAGCGTTCATGGATCTCTGTGACCTGAGAAGGCTGCCAATGGCGTGCAGGAAGAAAAACAGGTTTGACACTGCGGAGGCTGAGTATGAAGATTTCGTGACAAGTGAGAAATCAGACTGGTAAGGGAAGTATGAGTACTGGTTCTTCAGTTCCTCCATCTCGCTGTCTTCAAATAGCCTCTCCAACTCGACGCCAGTTGGAACATGAAATATCCAGTCCATGATGTCGGCTGGATCAATTCCCATTACCGTCGTGGTATGTCCAACGGATGTCAGTCCCGAACAGTCCCTGTACCTGGTGGTGACACTCCCGAATCTCAGCGCCGCCCACTCATGCTCCGGGAATCTGAAGAAGAACATGTCATAGGCGGCCACTAGTTTGTTGTATTCCCTGTCCGACTGCCACGCTGTGTACTCCAGGACTCGACCGATCGACTTGAATAGATATGTGTCCTTCCCAGTCATCTGATTCTTCACGGCCTGAATAAACACTACCGAAGATGCTTGCTGGCTGAGGCGAGACGCCCTGTGAATGAAGAGGCAGATCAACAGAACATCAAAGTCCGGCGCATCATAGTTGGGATTGGCTACGTCGATCCCGGAGGCATCTTGTCCTCCGATTTTGATGTCGATTAGGCTCGCGACGGAAATCTCATCCCCGGAATTGCCTATCTTGACTCCATACGACGACCAGTTTTCCGTAAGTGTTGCTTTCACCGTGCTAGCGCGGTCAGCCAGGTAAGCCTTGACCACTTCCCTCTTCATTAACCCAGTTGACAGACCTTTAACAATTGTGTATCTAAGATGATCAGGAGACATGTCTATCTTCTTGATTGTCACCGGAGGCTTGCTCTCGTTCTTCGCAAAACATGCAACCAGCGACCGGCGTAACGGATTTCCCAGAGGAGACGCTCTTTAGTACTGGAGGCATGATTGGCATATATTTTACTAATCGTGCCTCCAGTACTAAAGAGCGTCTTTTTTGTTAGCGACGCGAACTTCGTGTTAAAAAACCAATTATTGTTTGTGTGTAGGTGTTTATAAAATATTTTCTGCGCGTAAATCTTCAGAGTTCTGCCTTGGCTTAGCAGATACGCCCATGGACTCGATAGAGAACGACTTTCGTACTTCTTCTTGAATTTCTCGCAATATAGTTTCGGATTCCGTGACATCACTGGTCAGGCACAACGAGTGACATGCAGGTTTCGGTAAGTAATCGGGTATTCTTCCATGCAGACACCAACCCAGAGGAGTTAGGGTGGCACAGGGTTCGTTCGAGCTGCCCCTCAGCGTTTCCAGAGCCAATAGAAGGTGACAATTATCTTGGCCAATCAAAACTTGTGGTTTTGGTTGATCAGCGCACAAACTTTGCCTAATACTATCCAAGTGTCTGTATCTTTCATAATGAACAGCGGTGTATGTTTGTTTAGGTAAGTTTAGCTCATTAACTACTCGCACATCAATTGTAAACAAATTGTCATCGGGTCCGCACAAAGTCATACTAGTCAGGTAAGTTTCACACACTAGCTCCGAACTGTTCCATGCACCACGCACACGAAGAGCCTCCCGGCGGCCGCGCAGCCCCGCCCTCTCGGCGAGTGGGGCGCTTATCAGTGACACTGTCGAGCCGTCGTCTAACAGAGCGGTTGCACTAATTGTTCCATTCGGACCGTGAATGTTTATAGGCACAACTTTCAACAATACCGAGCTAATGGTATTAATGTGATGTATACTTTCGGATGGAGTATCAGTTTCTACCACTGGCACGGATACAGTATTGTCCTGACGCGGTACATAATGTAACAAACGGTGGTGTGCTAGCCCACAATTGTCTATATCACAGCATGGAGCGGGACACGTTTCCCGCCTATGATGCGCGTTTATACATTTATAGCATATGCCATATCGCTTTACGTACAGCCATCTGTCCTTTCGTAAAGATTTTTTAAACTTTTTGCACTCGCTTAAGCTATGATTACTTGCACGACAATAACGACACTTTTCATTTTGACTGTCTTGCACTAAAACTGTTTGTATATTGTTCACTCTGTCATAATGTTTATGTTTTATATTGTCCACTTTAGTACATAACAAACTCGCACTACATGTCGAAACCTTCACTGCTTCTTCGGTAAGAAAGTCTGACATCACATCCAGTCTTGGTTTTGATAATTCGGCAGTGATTATCGGGTAACTATAATCCGCCCACTTTGCGAGAAGAGTAGTAGGTAGCTTAGATAAGATAATGTTGACTACTTCCATTCCATGAAGGTACTCATCTCGCCCGAGGGCTCGTACTGCCGCCACGTAATTTTTTATTTTCACCGAGAATGACACTATGTCACGATGGTAATCCGCCGATAGGTTTCCTATCTTTTTAACATCCGACATAATGTGGGATAGAATTACGTCCGCGTTCCCAAATTGTAGCCTTAACGTTGAAATAACGACTTTAGGTGTGGTGGCGCTCATAAGTAGGGCTGCGACCGCTTCATGAGCAGCACCGCGTAGACACTTTCGTAACCGCCAGAGGTTTTCTTTGTCGGTAAATTTGCAGACTTCTGTGGATTCTTCATAGGCTTGTAGAAATAGTAGCCATTCTTTTGGATCCCCGTTGAAAATGGGCAATTCTTTCGGCGTGCTCAAACGTCGGAGAGGTAAGTACTTCCTTAAATGAAATTATTGAAATGAAATTATTTAATTCACACAAAATAGAGTACATAGTAGATGGTCAGGTACATTTATGGTCCTTCTATTTTGCCATATGCGGCATGTGAAAGTACTTGTAGTTTTAACATTCAAAAAAGATCATACACATACAAGGATCATACCATAATTATATTTAATAGAAAATGTGACACACCATTAATTTAACGATAGTTACATTAACAAATATAGTAGCATACAAATAAGTTTTATAATATTAACAATATGTGCGATTATTATTATTTTTTCAATTCACTAATGTTATAATAAGTCTTTTCGATCAACCAGCTTTTCAAACATTTTTTGAATTTATGTTGTGGCAGTAGTTTAATGTCATCAGGTATTTTATTATAGATAGTTACACACATAGCATAGCAATTTTTTTGGTATAGAGTTGTTTTTGGCTGCGTGTCCAGAACAAGCCTATTCGGATTCCTCGTATTTCGAGGGAATTTGTCCTTCGCCGCAATAAATAGGCTTTGGTTACATTTTACAAAAACGCATACCTCGTAAATGTACATGCATGGTAGGGTTAATATGGCAAGTTTTTTAAAATGAGGCTTACACGACACATCAGGAGAAATATTTACCATGGCTCTGATACAACGTTTTTGTGCTAGAAAGACTCTGTTTACGTCGCTAGCATTTCCCCATAGCACCAAACCATATCTTAGTACCGAGCTAACATAGCCATGGTATGCCAGCAGAGTCGTTTCTAGTGACGATGTTTTGCTTAGTCTATAGAGTACATATACGAATTTATGAATCTTATTGCATGTTAAATTTATATGTTGTTGCCAATTATTATGCTTATCCAATGTTATTCCTAGGAATTTTGTACAGTTGGTTTCATTAATTTTAATATTGTTGTAGGTATAATTTCTGTCAATTTGTTTTGATTTTTTGCCTTGGAATTGGATATAATTAGTTTTGGTTAAATTTACGTTAAGATTATTAAAGTCAAGCCATTGTATAACTGATTGAATTGTCTTGTTTATTTCAAAGTCATATGTGGTCAAATCATTGCATGTCAATATAACAGAAATGTCATCGGCGAATAAAATACATTTATGATCTATTATGTCAGGAAGGTCATTGATATAGATTAAAAATAATAAGGGTCCAAGCACACTCCCCTGTGGTACACCGCAATAGTTAGGCATGTACGGCGACCTGAAGCGTGTTATAGTTGCATCTTCACCTATATTGGTCAGTTCAACACACTGAACTCTTCCTGATAAATAGGATTCAAGCCATGAAAGGGCCGGACCTCTAATGCCGTAGTTGTGAAGTTTTTGTTTTAACAGCTTATGGGACACAAAGTCAAATGCTTTGGACATATCAAAAAACAAGACCGTAGTAGGAACCTTTTTATCTACATTCGAAATAACGTTATTTACTAGATTGAAAGCAGCCAGTGTTGTAGATTTTCCCCTCTGAAAACCGTTTTGTTCATCTTTGATAATATTGAATTTATTAAGATAACTAGTTATTCTATCATGCATAGCTCTTTCGAAAATTTTTGATAGTACTGGAATTAAGGTTATTGGTCTGTAGTTTGACATATCAGTTTTTTCACCTTTCTTGTAAACAGGTTTTACTAGTGATTTTTTTAAACGGTCAGGAAAAACACCTTGGTCAAACGATAGATTTACTAAATATGATAAGATAGGTGCGATAGCTCTAGCGCATTTTTTTGATGTAATGACAGTTGATACCTCATCATATCCTACCGATTTGCTATTTTTTAGTGGGATAATTATTTTGTACATTTCTATAACACTTAATGGTTCTAAAAACAGGCTATTCTGTTTAGTCGTTTTGTTTGTGTTTTGAATACGATTAGAATCCTTTGTAAGGTTTATGTAGTAATTATTAAAATATGTAGCTATTTGAATTGTATCAGTTATTGACTGATTTCCTACATTTATTTCTTCGATGTGGTTGTTTAAAATTGAATTTTTATGGTCGTTAATGATAGTCCAGGCTGCCTTGCACCTGTTATGGGATTTTGAAATGACTTTATGATTGCAATTCTTTTGTGACTCAAATAGGCAGCGTTTTAATATACTTGTGTATTTTAAATACATGCGTTTACTGGCCTTTGTTTTTTCTTTATAAAATTTGTGGCGTAAAATCCTTTTAGTATGACAGCTACGTCTTAGTCCTTTCGATATCCATTTAAGGTCTCGGTTTTTATGATTTATTTTATGTCTAAGTACCGGAAAGCACAAATTGTAATATAGTAGAAAATCGTCATAAAAGTTATTAAACGCTATATTGAAGTTTGGTTCATTAAATATTTCATTGAAACTGAGACTATTCATGCAGTCTATAAATTTGGATATGTTGTTAATATCATAGTCTCGTCTTGTTATAAATACCCCAGATAACAACTGTTTCGGCGTATCTTTTACGGGTATGTTTAACATTTGGGCGGTATCGTGATCAGATAGCCCTAGTTTCAGGACTTCGCCATGAGAGTTTTTTATGTGGCTACCTATAATATGATCTATACACGCTTGTTTTCTAGTGGGTTCATTGATGTAAAATTTCAAGTTGTAGTTGTTTATAATATCATTTAATTGTTGTGCTAATTTATTCTGTTTTAATGTATTTATATTCAGGTCACCGACTATAATAATCTTTTTTTTAGTTTTAGTTAGTCTTTTTGGTGCTAGATCCATAAGATTAAAAAACATATCAACATTGGAATTAGGTGTGCGATATAAGCATATGATTGTTATTTTGTAGTCTATTACCTCTAGTCCACAGCATTCAAAAACTTCTTTTTTTGCAATGTTTTTTAAAAACGATATATCCTTAATTTTTATGCCATTTTTTGTAAATATACAGACACCACCCCTTGATTTGTCTCTACAATAGAGAGAGCCTAGGGTATATCCGTTCAGTTTTACCGTGTTTTCGATGATGATGATGATGTTAAATGCTGTAGCTAGCTGCCGTATCGGGTCTGTATCACAAGGACGTGACGTGTGCGGCTCGCTTCTGTTATTAAGGACAGTAGCATTATGCATTTCTTGTTGGTTACGCTCCATCCACCTCTCAACATCACTGCCAGCGCCATAGTTCAGCTCCGATGCTTGTAATGGTGGACTGTATTCTCCATCTAATTCGGCCAAATCTGCCGCCAGTTGTCTATCTATAAGGTCCATCTCTATTCGTGCTCTTGCTCTAGCTGCTTCCAGCTCCAGCTTCTTCTTTTGAGCTTTTATAGACAGAGACGATGACGTTTTCTTCGACTGCGAATAATTGTGTGACAAATGTGAAGGCGGTTTGTTTTTTGCCATTTGTTCCGACTTCACTACACTAGCGTCACAAGGTTTATCCATTTTAGGTTCATCATCCCTGTTTTTTGTTGCAGATGGCGGCGGCATGTATTTCGATCCGGTAGCCTCTGTCTTGCTATCTTTATCCTTTTCCCTTTCCAGTTGTTGGCGAGCGGTGCTACGGGTGTTCACCATTGTTTTCTTTGACGGCGGTGTACTAAACATGAAGATCTGGCTCGGAGGACCACTTGAAAAGGTTCTACGTGGTGTTTTAGTAAAACGCTTCAAAGACGATATAAAGGAGTATAATTCTATAATGTAGGGTAGAGATAGGTTTTACAATTTTTTTTTTTTTTTTTTTTTTTCATGCAACTTATGTGTATTCTTAATCACTCTAACGAATATGATGCAACAAACTTCCCGATTGAGCCTTCTCTCAAATCCTTCACATCTCGCTTGTAGG
This sequence comes from Herminia tarsipennalis, assembly GCA_945859575.2. NCBI lineage: Eukaryota > Metazoa > Arthropoda > Insecta > Lepidoptera > Erebidae > Herminia > Herminia tarsipennalis. Next base: position 8,547,327 of record OX243849.2, on the reverse strand, counting down.
CGGCTAAAGTTCTGGCCATCGCTTTAGTATGACGAAACTCGCGTCTTGCCATAAACTCGAACATTTCACTGGCAACCAGTGATGTCAACTCCCCATCTTCGCCCTCTTGGACAGCAGCTGCATCCTCTGTCTCATCAAATGTTAGAGCTTTCCCATCCGCTGTGAATGCTTTTTCCATAGAGGTCAAGGATTTAAAGCAGGATGCCACTATCAAAGCATTCTTCATTATTACCTCAATGTTGGCCTCGGCTATCATCCTAGCGTTCATGGATCTCTGTGACCTGAGAAGGCTGCCAATGGCGTGCAGGAAGAAAAACAGGTTTGACACTGCGGAGGCTGAGTATGAAGATTTCGTGACAAGTGAGAAATCAGACTGGTAAGGGAAGTATGAGTACTGGTTCTTCAGTTCCTCCATCTCGCTGTCTTCAAATAGCCTCTCCAACTCGACGCCAGTTGGAACATGAAATATCCAGTCCATGATGTCGGCTGGATCAATTCCCATTACCGTCGTGGTATGTCCAACGGATGTCAGTCCCGAACAGTCCCTGTACCTGGTGGTGACACTCCCGAATCTCAGCGCCGCCCACTCATGCTCCGGGAATCTGAAGAAGAACATGTCATAGGCGGCCACTAGTTTGTTGTATTCCCTGTCCGACTGCCACGCTGTGTACTCCAGGACTCGACCGATCGACTTGAATAGATATGTGTCCTTCCCAGTCATCTGATTCTTCACGGCCTGAATAAACACTACCGAAGATGCTTGCTGGCTGAGGCGAGACGCCCTGTGAATGAAGAGGCAGATCAACAGAACATCAAAGTCCGGCGCATCATAGTTGGGATTGGCTACGTCGATCCCGGAGGCATCTTGTCCTCCGATTTTGATGTCGATTAGGCTCGCGACGGAAATCTCATCCCCGGAATTGCCTATCTTGACTCCATACGACGACCAGTCTTCCGTAAGTGTTGCTTTCACCGTGCTAGCGCGGTCAGCCAGGTAAGCCTTGACCACTTCCCTCTTCATTAACCCAGTTGACAGACCTTTAACAATTGTGTATCTAAGATGATCAGGAGACATGTCTATCTTCTTGATTGTCACCGGAGGCTTGCTCTCGTTCTTCGCAAACCATGCAACCAGCGACCGGCGTAACGGATTTCCCAGAGGAGACGCTCTTTAGTACTGGAGGCATGATTGGCATATATTTTACTAATCGTGCCTCCAGTACTAAAGAGCGTCTTTTTTGTTAGCGACGCGAACTTCGTGTTAAAAAACCAATTATTATTTGTGTGTAGGTGGTTATAAAATATTTTCTGCGCGTAAATCTTCAGAGTTCTGCCTTGGCTTAGCAGATACGCCCATGGACTCGATAGAGAACGACTTTCGTACTTCTTCTTGAATTTCTCGCAATATAGTTTCGGATTCCGTGACATCACTGGTCAGGCACAACGAGTGACATGCAGGTTTCGGTAAGTAATCGGGTATTCTTCCATGCAGACACCAACCCAGAGGAGTTAGGGTGGCACAGGGTTCGTTCGAGCTGCCCCTCAGCGTTTCCAGAGCCAATAGAAGGTGACAATTATCTTGGCCAATCAAAACTTGTGGTTTTGGTTGATCAGCGCACAAACTTTGCCTAATACTATCCAAGTGTCTGTATCTTTCATAATGAACAGCGGTGTATGTTTGTTTGGGTAAGTTTAGCTCATTAACTACTCGCACATCAATTGTAAACAAATTGTCATCGGGTCCGCACAAAGTCATACTAGTCAGGTAAGTTTCACACACTAGCTCCGAACTGTTCCATGCACCACGCACACGAAGAGCCTCCCGGCGGCCGCGCAGCCCCGCCCTCTCGGCGAGTGGGGCGCTTATCAGTGACACTGTCGAGCCGTCGTCTAACAGAGCGGTTGCACTAATTGTTCCATTCGGACCGTGAATGTTTATAGGCACAACTTTCAACAATACCGAGCTAATGGTATTAATGTGATGTATACTTTCGGATGGAGTATCAGTTTCTACCACTGGCACGGATACAGTATTGTCCTGACGCGGTACATAATGTAACAAACGGTGGTGTGCTAGCCCACAATTGTCTATATCACAGCATGGAGCGGGACACGTTTCCCGCCTATGATGCGCGTTTATACATTTATAGCATATGCCATATCGCTTTACGTACAGCCATCTGTCCTTTCGTAAAGATTTTTTAAACTTTTTGCACTCGCTTAAGCTATGATTACTTGCACGACAATAACGACACTTTTCATTTTGACTGTCTTGCACTAAAACTGTTTGTATATTGTTCACTCTGTCATAATGTTTATGTTTTATATTGTCCACTTTAGTACATAACAAACTCGCACTACATGTCGAAACCTTCACTGCTTCTTCGGTAAGAAAGTCTGACATCACATCCAGTCTTGGTTTTGATAATTCGGCAGTGATTATCGGGTAACTATAATCCGCCCACTTTGCGAGAAGAGTAGTAGGTAGCTTAGATAAGATAATGTTGACTACTTCCATTCCATGAAGGTACTCATCTCGCCCGAGGGCTCGTACTGCCGCCACGTAATTTTTTATTTTCACCGAGAATGACACTATGTCACGATGGTAATCCGCCGATAGGTTTCCTATCTTTTTAACATCCGACATAATGTGGGATAGAATTACGTCCGCGTTCCCAAATTGTAGCCTTAACGTTGAAATAACGACTTTAGGTGTGGTGGCGCTCATAAGTAGGGCTGCGACCGCTTCATGAGCAGCACCGCGTAGACACTTTCGTAACCGCCAGAGGTTTTCTTTGTCGGTAAATTTGCAGACTTCTGTGGATTCTTCATAGGCTTGTAGAAATAGTAGCCATTCTTTTGGATCCCCGTTGAAAATGGGCAATTCTTTCGGCGTGCTCAAACGTCGGAGAGGTAAGTACTTCCTTAAATGAAATTATTGAAATGAAATTATTTAATTCACACAAAATAGAGTACATAGTAGATGGTCAGGTACATTTATGGTCCTTCTATTTTGCCATATGCGGCATGTGAAAGTACTTGTAGTTTTAACATTCAAAAAAGATCATACACATACAAGGATCATACCATAATTATATTTAATAGAAAATGTGACACACCATTAATTTAACGATAGTTACATTAACAAATATAGTAGCATACAAATAAGTTTTATAATATTAACAATATGTGCGATTATTATTATTTTTTCAATTCACTAATGTTATAATAAGTCTTTTCGATCAACCAGCTTTTCAAACATTTTTTGAATTTATGTTGTGGCAGTAGTTTAATGTCATCAGGTATTTTATTATAGATAGTTACACACATAGCATAGCAATTTTTTTGGTATAGAGTTGTTTTTGGCTGCGTGTCCAGAACAAGCCTATTCGGATTCCTCGTATTTCGAGGGAATTTGTCCTTCGCCGCAATAAATAGGCTTTGGTTACATTTTACAAAAACGCATACCTCGTAAATGTACATGCATGGTAGGGTTAATATGGCAAGTTTTTTAAAATGAGGCTTACACGACACATCAGGAGAAATATTTACCATGGCTCTGATACAACGTTTTTGTGCTAGAAAGACTCTGTTTACGTCGCTAGCATTTCCCCATAGCACCAAACCATATCTTAGTACCGAGCTAACATAGCCATGGTATGCCAGCAGAGTCGTTTCTAGTGACGATGTTTTGCTTAGTCTATAGAGTACATATACGAATTTATGAATCTTATTGCATGTTAAATTTATATGTTGTTGCCAATTATTATGCTTATCCAATGTTATTCCTAGGAATTTTGTACAGTTGGTTTCATTAATTTTAATATTGTTGTAGGTATAATTTCTGTCAATTTGTTTTGATTTTTTGCCTTGGAATTGGATATAATTAGTTTTGGTTAAATTTACGTTAAGATTATTAAAGTCAAGCCATTGTATAACTGATTGAATTGTCTTGTTTATTTCAAAGTCATATGTGGTCAAATCATTGCATGTCAATATAACAGAAATGTCATCGGCGAATAAAATACATTTATGATCTATTATGTCAGGAAGGTCATTGATATAGATTAAAAATAATAAGGGTCCAAGCACACTCCCCTGTGGTACACCGCAATAGTTAGGCATGTACGGCGACCTGAAGCGTGTTATAGTTGCATCTTCACCTATATTGGTCAGTTCAACACACTGAACTCTTCCTGATAAATAGGATTCAAGCCATAAAAGGGCCGGACCTCTAATGCCGTAGTTGTGAAGTTTTTGTTTTAACAGCTTATGGGACACAAAGTCAAATGCTTTGGACATATCAAAAAACAAGACCGTAGTAGGAACCTTTTTATCTACATTCGAAATAACGTTATTTACTAGATTGAAAGCAGCCAGTGTTGTAGATTTTCCCCTCTGAAAACCGTTTTGTTCATCTTTGATAATATTGAATTTATTAAGATAAATAGTTATTCTATCATGCATAGCTCTTTCGAAAATTTTTGATAGTACTGGAATTAAGGTTATTGGTCTGTAGTTTGACATATCAGTTTTTTCACCTTTCTTGTAAACAGGTTTTACTAGTGATTTTTTTAAACGGTCAGGAAAAACACCTTGGTCAAACGATAGATTTACTAAATATGATAAGATAGGTGCGATAGCTCTAGCGCATTTTTTTAATATGACAGTTGATACCTCATCATATCCTACCGATTTGCTATTTTTTAGTGGGATAATTATTTTGTACATTTCTATAACACTTAATGGTTCTAAAAACAGGCTATTCTGTTTAGTCGTTTTGTTTGTGTTTTGAATACGATTAGAATCCTTTGTAAGGTTTATGTAGTAATTATTAAAATATGTAGCTATTTGAATTGTATCAGTTATTGACTGATTTCCTACATTTATTTCTTCGATGTGGTTGTTTAAAATTGAATTTTTATGGTCGTTAATGATAGTCCAGGCTGCCTTGCACCTGTTATGGGATTTTGAAATGACTTTATGATTGCAATTCTTTTGTGACTCAAATAGGCAGCGTTTTAATATACTTGTGTATTTTAAATACATGCGTTTACTGGCCTTTGTTTTTTCTTTATAAAATTTGTGGCGTAAAATCCTTTTAGTATGACAGCTACGTCTTAGTCCTTTCGATATCCATTTAAGGTCTCGGTTTTTATGATTTATTTTATGTCTAAGTACCGGAAAGCACAAATTGTAATATAGTAGAAAATCGTCATAAAAGTTATTAAACGCTATATTGAAGTTTGGTTCATTAAATATTTCATTGAAACTGAGACTATTCATGCAGTCTATAAATTTGGATATGTTGTTAATATCATAGTCTCGTCTTGTTATAAATACCCCAGATAACAACTGTTTCGGCGTATCTTTTACGGGTATGTTTAACATTTGGGCGGTATCGTGATCAGATAGCCCTAGTTTCAGGACTTCGCCATGAGAGTTTTTTATGTGGCTACCTATAATATGATCTATACACGCTTGTTTTCTAGTGGGTTCATTGATGTAAAATTTCAAGTTGTAGTTGTTTATAATATCATTTAATTGTTGTGCTAATTTATTCTGTTTTAATGTATTTATATTCAGGTCACCGACTATAATAATCTTTTTTTTAGTTTTAGTTAGTCTTTTTGGTGCTAGATCCAGAAGATTAAAAAACATATCAACATTGGAATTAGGTGTGCGATATAAGCATACTTATGATTGTTATTTTGTAGTCTATTACCTCTAGTCCACAGCATTCAAAAACTTCTTTTTTTGCAATGTTTTTTAAAAACGATATATCCTTAATTTTTATGCCATTTTTTGTAAATATACAGACACCACCCCTTGATTTGTCTCTACAATAGAGAGAGCCTAGGGTATATCCGTTCAGTTTTACCGTGTTTTCGATGATGATGATGATGTTAAATGCTGTAGCTAGCTGCCGTATCGGGTCTGTATCACAAGGACGTGACGTGTGCGGCTCGCTTCTGTTATTAAGGACAGTAGCATTATGCATTTCTTGTTGGTTACGCTCCATCCACCTCTCAACATCACTGCCAGCGCCATAGTTCAGCTCCGATGCTTGTAATGGTGGACTGTATTCTCCATCTAATTCGGCCAAATCTGCCGCCAGTTGTCTATCTATAAGGTCCATCTCTATTCGTGCTCTTGCTCTAGCTGCTTCCAGCTCCAGCTTCTTCTTTTGAGCTTTTATAGACAGAGACGATGACGTTTTCTTCGACTGCGAATAATTGTGTGACAAATGTGAAGGCGGTTTGTTTTTTGCCATTTGTTCCGACTTCACTACACTAGCGTCACAAGGTTTATCCATTTTAGGTTCATCATCCCTGTTTTTTGTTGCAGATGGCGGCGGCATGTATTTCGATCCGGTAGCCTCTGTCTTGCTATCTTTATCCTTTTCCCTTTCCAGTTGTTGGCGAGCGGTGCTACGGGTGTTCACCATTGTTTTCTTTGACGGCGGTGTACTAAACATGAAGATCTGGCTCGGAGGACCACTTGAAAAGGTTCTACGTGGTGTTTTAGTAAAACGCTTCAAAGACGATATAAAGGAGTATAATTCTATAATGTAGGGTAGAGATAGGTTTTACAATTTTTTTTTTTTTTTTTTTTTTTCATGCAACTTATGTGTATTCTTAATCACTCTAACGAATATGATGCAACAAACTTCCCGATTGAGCCTTCTCTCAAATCCTTCACATCTCGCTTGTAGGCGGCTAAAGTTCTGGCCATCGCTTTAGTATGACGAAACTCGCGTCTTGCCATAAACTCGAACATTTCACTGGCAACCAGTGATGTCAACTCCCCATCTTCGCCCTCTTGGACAGCAGCTGCATCCTCTGTCTCATCAAATGTTAGAGCTTTCCCATCCGCTGTGAATGCTTTTTCCATAGAGGTCAAGGATTTAAAGCAGGATGCCACTATCAAAGCATTCTTCATTATTACCTCAATGTTGGCCTCGGCTATCATCCTAGCGTTCATGGATCTCTGTGACCTGAGAAGGCTGCCAATGGCGTGCAGGAAGAAAAACAGGTTTGACACTGCGGAGGCTGAGTATGAAGATTTCGTGACAAGTGAGAAATTAGACTGGTAAGGGAAGTATGAGTACTGGTTCTTCAGTTCCTCCATCTCGCTGTCTTCAAATAGCCTCTCCAACTCGACGCCAGTTGGAACATGAAATATCCAGTCCATGATGTCGGCTGGATCAATTCCCATTACCGTCGTGGTATGTCCAACGGATGTCAGTCCCGAACAGTCCCTGTACCTGGTGGTGACACTCCCGAATCTCAGCGCCGCCCACTCATGCTCCGGGAATCGGAAGAAGAACATGTCATAGGCGGCCACTAGTTTGTTGTATTCCCTGTCCGACTGCCACGCTGTGTACTCCAGGACTCGTCCGATCGACTTGAATAGATATGTGTCCTTCCCAGTCATCTGATTCTTCACGGCCTGAATAAACACTTCCGAAGATGCTTGCTGGCTGAGGCGAGACGCCCTGTGAATGAAGAGGCAGATCAACAGAACATCAAAGTCCGGCGCATCATAGTTGGGATTGGCTACGTCGATCCCGGAGGCATCTTGTCCTCCGATTTTGATGTCGATTAGGCTCGCGACGGAAATCTCATCCCCGGAATTGCCTATCTTGACTCCATACGACGACCAGTCTTCCGTAAGTGTTGCTTTCACCGTGCTAGCGCGGTCAGCCAGGTAAGCCTTGACCACTTCCCTCTTCATTACCCCGTTGACAGACCTTTAACAATTGTGTATCTAAGATGATCAGGAGACATGTCTATCTTCTTGATTGTCACCGGAGGCTTGCTCTCGTTCTTCGCAAACCATGCAACCAGCGACCGGCGTAACGGATTTCCCAGAGGAGACGCTCTTTAGTACTGGAGGCATGATTGGCATAATATATATTTTACTAATCGTGCCTCCAGTACTAAAGAGCGTCTTTTTTGTTAGCGACGCGAACTTCGTGTTAAAAAACCAATTATTGTTTGTGTGTAGGTGTTTATAAAATATTTTCTGCGCGTAAATCTTCAGAGTTCTGCCTTGGCTTAGCAGATACGCCCATGGACTCGATAGAGAACGACTTTCGTACTTCTTCTTGAATTTCTCGCAATATAGTTTCGGATTCCGTGACATCACTGGTCAGGCACAACGAGTGACATGCAGGTTTCGGTAAGTAATCAGGTATTCTTCCATGCAGACACCAACCCAGAGGAGTTAGGGTGGCACAGGGTTCGTTCGAGCTGCCCCTCAGCGTTTCCAGAGCCAATAGAAGGTGACAATTATCTTGGCCAATCAAAACTTGTGAATATATAATGTCATCGGCGAATAAAATACATTTATGATCTATTATGTCAGGAAGGTCATTGATATAGATTAAAAATAATAAGGGTCCAAGCACACTCCCGTGTGGTACACCGCAATAGTTAGGCATGTACGGCGACCTAAAGCGTGTTATAGTTGCATCTTCACCTATATTGGTCAGTTCAACACACTGAACTCTTCCTGATAAATAGGATTCAAGCCATGAAAGGGCCGGACCTCTAATGCCGTAGTTGTGAAGTTTTTGTTTTAACAGCTTATGGGACACAAAGTCAAATGCTTTGGACATATCAAAAAACAAGACCGTAGTAGGAACCTTTTTATCTACATTCGAAATAACGTTATTTACTAGATTGAAAGCAGCCAGTGTTGTAGATTTTCCCCTCTGAAAACCGTTTTGTTCATCTTTGATAATATTGAATTTATTAAGATAACTAGTTATTCTATCATGCATAGCTCTTTCGAAAATTTTTGATAGTACTGGAATTAAGGTTATTGGTCTGTAGTTTGACATATCAGTTTTTTCACCTTTCTTGTAAACAGGTTTTACTAGTGATTTTTTTAAACGGTCAGGAAAAACACCTTGGTCAAACGATAGATTTACTAAATATGATAAGATAGGTGCGATAGCTCTAGCGCATTTTTTTAATATGACAGTTGATACCTCATCATATCCTACCGATTTGCTATTTTTTAGTGGGATAATTATTTTGTACATTTCTATAACACTTAATGGTTCTAAAAACAGGCTATTCTGTTTAGTCGTTTTGTTTGTGTTTTGAATACGATTAGAATCCTTTGTAAGGTTTATGTAGTAATTATTAAAATATGTAGCTATTTGAATTGTATCAGTTATTGACTGATTTCCTACATTTATTTCTTCGATGTGGTTGTTTAAAATTGAATTTTTATGGTCGTTAATGATAGTCCAGGCTGCCTTGCACCTGTTATGGGATTTTGAAATGACTTTATGATTGCAATTCTTTTGTGACTCAAATAGGCAGCGTTTTAATATACTTGTGTATTTTAAATACATGCGTTTACTGGCCTTTGTTTTTTCTTTATAAAATTTGTGGCGTAAAATCCTTTTAGTATGACAGCTACGTCTTAGTCCTTTCGATATCCATTTAAGGTCTCGGTTTTTATGATTTATTTTATGTCTAAGTACCGGAAAGCACAAATTGTAATATAGTAGAAAATCGTAATAAAAGTTATTAAACGCTATATTGAAGTTTGGTTCATTAAATATTTCATTGAAACTGAGACTATTCATGCAGTCTATAAATTTGGATATGTTGTTAATATCATAGTCTCGTCTTGTTATAAATACCCCAGATAACAACTGTTTCGGCGTATCTTTTACGGGTATGTTTAACATTTGGGCGGTATCGTGATCAGATAGCCCTAGTTTCAGGACTTCGCCATGAGAGTTTTTTATGTGGCTACCTATAATATGATCTATACACGCTTGTTTTCTAGTGGGTTCATTGATGTAAAATTTCAAGTTGTAGTTGTTTATAATATCATTTAATTGTTGTGCTAATTTATTCTGTTTTAATGTATTTATATTCAGGTCACCGACTATAATAATCTTTTTTTTAGTTTTAGTTAGTCTTTTTAGTGCTAGATCCAGAAGATTAAAAAACATATCAACATTGGAATTAGGTGTGCGATATAAGCATATGATTGTTATTTTGTAGTCTATTACCTCTAGTCCACAGCATTCAAAAACTTCTTTTTTTGCAATGTTTTTTAAAAACGATATATCCTTAATTTTTATGCCATTTTTTGTAAATATACAGACACCACCCCTTGATTTGTCTCTACAATAGAGAGAGCCTAGGGTATATCCGTTCAGTTTTACCGTGTTTTCGATGATGATGATGATGTTAAATGCTGTAGCTAGCTGCCGTATCGGGTCTGTATCACAAGGACGTGACGTGTGCGGCTCGCTTCTGTTATTAAGGACAGTAGCATTATGCATTTCTTGTTGGTTACGCTCCATCCACCTCTCAACATCACTGCCAGCGCCATAGTTCAGCTCCGATGCTTGTAATGGTGGACTGTATTCTCCATCTAATTCGGCCAAATCTGCCGCCAGTTGTCTATCTATAAGGTCCATCTCTATTCGTGCTCTTGCTCTAGCTGCTTCCAGCTCCAGCTTCTTCTTTTGAGCTTTTATAGACAGAGACGATGACGTTTTCTTCGACTGCGAATAATTGTGTGACAAATGTGAAGGCGGTTTGTTTTTTGCCATTTGTTCCGACTTCACTACACTAGCGTCACAAGGTTTATCCATTTTAGGTTCATCATCCCTGTTTTTTGTTGCAGATGGCGGCGGCATGTATTTCGATCCGGTAGCCTCTGTCTTGCTATCTTTATCCTTTTCCCTTTCCAGTTGTTGGCGAGCGGTGCTACGGGTGTTCACCATTGTTTTCTTTGACGGCGGTGTACTAAACATGAAGATCTGGCTCGGAGGACCACTTGAAAAGGTTCTACGTGGTGTTTTAGTAAAACGCTTCAAAGACGATATAAAGGAGTATAATTCTATAATGTAGGGTAGATATAGGTTTTACAATTTTTTTTTTTTTTTTTTTTTTCATGCAACTTATGTGTATTCTTAATCACTCTAACGAATATGATGCAACAAACTTCCCGATTGAGCCTTCTCTCAAATCCTTCACATCTCGCTTGTAGGCGGCTAAAGTTCTGGCCATCGCTTTAGTATGACGAAACTCGCGTCTTGCCATAAACTCGAACATTTCACTGGCAACCAGTGATGTCAACTCCCCATCTTCGCCCTCTTGGACAGCAGCTGCATCCTCTGTCTCATCAAATGTTAGAGCTTTCCCATCCGCTGTGAATGCTTTTTCCATAGAGGTCAAGGATTTAAAGCAGGATGCCACTATCAAAGCATTCTTCATTATTACCTCAATGTTGGCCTCGGCTATCATCCTAGCGTTCATGGATCTCTGTGACCTGAGAAGGCTGCCAATGGCGTGCAGGAAGAAAAACAGGTTTGACACTGCGGAGGCTGAGTATGAAGATTTCGTGACAAGTGAGAAATCAGACTGGTAAGGGAAGTATGAGTACTGGTTCTTCAGTTCCTCCATCTCGCTGTCTTCAAATAGCCTCTCCAACTCGACGCCAGTTGGAACATGAAATATCCAGTCCATGATGTCGGCTGGATCAATTCCCATTACCGTCGTGGTATGTCCAACGGATGTCAGACCCGAACAGTCCCTGTACCTGGTGGTGACACTCCCGAATCTCAGCGCCGCCCACTCATGCTCCGGGAATCTGAAGAAGAACATGTCATAGGCGGCCACTAGTTTGTTGTATTCCCTGTCCGACTGCCACGCTGTGTACTCCAGGACTCGACCGATCGACTTGAATAGATATGTGTCCTTCCCAGTCATCTGATTCTTCACGGCCTGAATAAACACTTCCGAAGATGCTTGCTGGCTGAGGCGAGACGCCCTGTGAATGAAGAGGCAGATCAACAGAACATCAAAGTCCGGCGCATCATAGTTGGGATTGGCTCCGTCGATCCCGGAGGCATCTTGTCCTCCGATTTTGATGTCGATTAGGCTCGCGACGGAAATCTCATCCCCGGAATTGCCTATCTTGACTCCATACGACGACCAGTCTTCCGTAAGTGTTGCTTTCACCGTGCTAGCGCGGTCAGCCAGGTAAGCCTTGACCACTTCCCTCTTCATTAACCCAGTTGACAGACCTTTAACAATTGTGTATCTAAGATGATCAGGAGACATGTCTATCTTCTTGATTGTCACCGGAGGCTTGCTCTCGTTCTTCGCAAACCATGCAACCAGCGACCGGCGTAACGGATTTCCCAGAGGAGACGCTCTTTAGTACTGGAGGCATGATTGGCATATATTTTACTAATCGTGCCTCCAGTACTAAAGAGCGTCTTTTTTGTTAGCGACGCGAACTTCGTGTTAAAAAACCAATTATTGTTTGTGTGTAGGTGTTTATAAAATATTTTCTGCGCGTAAATCTTCAGAGTTCTGCCTTGGCTTAGCAGATACGCCCATGGACTCGATAGAGAACGACTTTCGTACTTCTTCTTGAATTTCTCGCAATATGGTTTCGGATTCCGTGACATCACTGGTCAGGCACAACGAGTGACATGCAGGTTTCGGTAAGTAATCAGGTATTCTTCCATGCAGACACCAACCCAGAGGAGTTAGGGTGGCACAGGGTTCGTTCGAGCTGCCCCTCAGCGTTTCCAGAGCCAACAGAAGGTGACAATTATCTTGGCCAATCAAAACTTGTGGTTTTGGTTGATCAGCGCACAAACTTTGCCTAATACTATCCAAGTGTCTGTATCTTTCATAATGAACAGCGGTGTATGTTTGTTTGGGTAAGTTTAGCTCATTAACTACTCGCACATCAATTGTAAACAAATTGTCATCGGGTCCGCACAAAGTCATACTAGTCAGGTAAGTTTCACACACTAGCTCCGAACTGTTCCATGCACCACGCACACGAAGAGCCTCCCGGCGGCCGCGCAGCCCCGCCCTCTCGGCGAGTGGGGCGCTTATCAGTGACACTGTCGAGCCGTCGTCTAACAGAGCGGTTGCACTAATTGTTCCATTCGGACCGTGAATGTTTATAGGCACAACTTTCAACAATACCGAGCTAATGGTATTAATGTGATGTATACTTTCGGATGGAGTATCAGTTTCTACCACTGGCACGGATACAGTATTGTCCTGACGCGGTACATAATGTAACAAACGGTGGTGAGCTAGCCCACAATTGTCTATATCACAGCACGGAGCGGGACACGTTTCCCGCCTATGATGCGCGTTTATACATTTATAGCATATGCCATATCGCTTTACGTACAGCCATCTGTCCTTTCGGAAAGATTTTTTAAACTTTTTGCACTCGCTTAAGCTATGATTACTTGCACGACAATAACGACACTTTTCATTTTGACTGTCTTGCACTAAAACTGTTTGTATATTGTTCACTCTGTCATAATGTTTATGTTTTATATTGTCCACTTTAGTACATAACAAACTCGCACTACATGTCGAAACCTTCACTGCTTCTTCGGTAAGAAAGTCTGACATCACATCCAGTCTTGGTTTTGATAATTCGGCAGTGATTATCGGGTAACTATAATCCGCCCACTTTGCGAGAAGAGTAGTAGGTAGCTTAGATAAGATAATGTTGACTACTTCCATTCCATGAAGGTACTCATCTCGCCCGAGGGCTCGTACTGCCGCCACGTAATTTTTTATTTTCACCGAGAATGACACTATGTCACGATGGTAATCCGCCGATAGGTTTCCTATCTTTTTAACATCAGACATAATGTGGGATAGAATTACGTCCGCGTTCCCAAATTGTAGCCTTAACGTTGAAATAACGACTTCAGGTGTGGTGGCGCTCATAAGTAGGGCTGCGACCGCTTCATGAGCAGCACCGCGTAGACACTTTCGTAACCGCCAGAGGTTTTCTTTGTCGGTAAATTTGCAGACTTCTGTGGATTCTTCATAGGCTTGTAGAAATAGTAGCCATTCTTTTGGATCCCCGTTGAAAATGGGCAATTCTTTCGGCGTGCTCAAACGACTGAGCAATTTGGAGCTCTGCTGGACTGTCGGAGAGGTAAGTACTTCCTTAAATGCTGTAGCTAGCTGCCGTATCGGGTCTGTATCACAAGGACGTGACGTGTGCGGCTCGCTTCTGTTATTAAGGACAGTAGCATTATGCATTTCTTGTTGGTTACGCTCCATCCACCTCTCAACATCACTGCCAGCGCCATAGTTCAGCTCCGATGCTTGTAATGGTGGACTGTACTGGCACAGATGGGTAAAAGAAATATTACCGGACATGTTACCCCGTAATAAATGGCAGCGTGAGCAGAGGAACTTACAGTTGGGAGATTTTGTAGTTATAGTGGATCCAGACGGGCCCCGCAACCTTTGGTCTAAAGGTCTGATACAGGAGGTACTCCCGGGCAAAGACGGTCGAGTAAGAGCGGTTAGAATCAAAACCAAAACGGGGATTCTAACTAGGGCTGTCACGCGCGTCGCTCGAATTCCAATAGGTAGTGAGTGCTGTTAGGGCAGCACTGAGGTGGAGTTTGTTAGCGACGCGAACTTCGTGTTAAAAAACCAATAATTGTTTGTGTGTAGGTGTTTATAGAAACTTACAGTTGCATATATTTTGCGATGCTTCTACTAAAGCGATGTGCGCGGTTGCATATTGGCGTTGGGAATGCAATGATTATGTAAACGTTACATTTATAACAAGTAGATGTCGCGTGGCGCCTGTCAAGCCTGTTTCTATGCCGAGATTAGAGCTACAAGCGGCTGTACTAGCCGCTCGATTGGCTGAAACTATAACAAAAGAACACAGAATTAAAGCAATAACAAAAATATTTTGGTGTGACTCGAGTACAGTACTTACATGGGTACGTAACGATGCGCGTAATTATAAACAATACGTAGCTCATCGCTTAGGAGAAATAGACGAGCTTACCAATAGAGATGAGTGGAGATATGTACCTACACAATTAAACGTCGCTGATATCGCTACAAGAGAATGTTACGACGTGACTATATTGGAGAAGGAATGGATGCATGGACCTAGCTTTCTACGCTGCGAGGAAAGTCAGTGGCCTCAAAAGTTTATACTTGACACCTACGTAACTGATAAAACGGAGGAATATATTAACACCGTGCAAAGGACTTTGATCGAAGTGAACCTACCTGTACCCGATGCTATACGGTTTTCCTCCTGGCTTCGCTTGCGACGAGCAACTTCGTTAGTACTAAAATTTATAAATAGATGTCGAAAGCTTACTTACGAGTTCGATACCACTTTGGAGGAAGCTGAAGTATTATTATTGAAACAGTCACAAGTCGAGTCGTTTGCAAAAGAGATAGCTGAAATAAAAAACAATGGACATGTATCGAAAACTAGTAACATACTTACCTTGTCGCCATACCTCGACGAATACGGAGTTATGCGTGTAGATGGCCGTATCGGTGCTGCTTCTGGTGTATTACCTGAAACTAAAAACCCTATTATATTAGATGGAAGAAATTATATTGCTAGATTAATCGTGAAGTATTATCATCACTATTTCGCTCATGGTAATCAAGAGACAGTAGTGAACGAAATAAAACAAAAATACTGGATCACGAGACTGAAACCTGTTGTGAAAAAACATTGCATCTAAATGCATGTTATGTAGAATACGAAAGAGCAAGCCTGAGGTACCACGAATGGGAGACTTACCTCAAGCTCGTATGGCTCACCATCAACGGCCTTTTACCTACTGTGGTGTGGATCTCTTTGGCCCCATGGATGTAACTATAGGAAGACGTCGAGAAAAACGGTACAGAGTCTTATTTACCTGTATGACTGTGCGCGCCATTCATTTAGAAGTGGTTGCTTCCCTTACGTCAGATTCACTCATAATGGCGCTGAGACGGATGGCTGCTAGGCGGGGATGGCCACAATATTTATTCTCTGACAATGGTACTAATCTGAAAGGAGCTAATATAGAATTGAGAAAATCTATACAAGGTCTAGATGAAGAAATTTTGAAAAATGAAGGTCTAATTCATGGAACTAAATGGACTTTCATATCGCCGTCGAGTCCTCACTGGGGTGGAGCCTGGGAACGGCTTATTAGAAGCGTAAAGTCCAGCCTGAAAATTGTTCTAAATGAACGAGCTCCCAAAGACGAAACCCTGAGCACGCTACTGGCAGAGGTGGAGAACATTGTGAACAGCCGGCCATTGACTCATGTATCTGTAGATCCGAAAAGCCTAGAAACTTTAACTCCCAATCATTTCCTGGTGGGAACAACATCCAGCTTACCTCATATTGGCACGTACGATCATTCTGAGTTGTTCTTTCGTAAGCAATGGCGAATTTCCCAAAGATTGGCGGATATGTACTGGCGCAGATGGGTAAAAGAAATATTACCGGACATGTTACCCCGTAATAAATGGCAGCGTGAGCAGAGGAACTTACAGTTGGGAGATTTTGTAGTTATAGTGGATCCAGACGGGCCCCGCAACCTTTGGTCTAAAGGTCTGATACAGGAGGTACTCCCGGGCAAAGACGGTCGAGTAAGAGCGGTTAGAATCAAAACCAAAACGGGGATTCTAACTAGGGCTGTCACGCGCGTCGCTCGAATTCCAATAGGTAGTGAGTGCTGTTAGGGCAGCACTGGGGTGGAGTTTGTTAGCGACGCGAACTTCGTGTTAAAAAAAACAATTATTGTTTGTGTGTAGGTGTTTATAAAATATTTGGTGCAGTTGTCGCCGCATGCCGCGCGCGTGCTTTAGTAAAAATTGTAAAACCTATCTCTACCCTACATTATAGAATTATACTCCTTTATATCGTCTTTGAAGCGTTTTACTAAAACACCACGTAGAACGTTTTCAAGTTGGTGCATGTATGCATGAAATAAACATGAACGTTACAAATATATTTATTAGAAATTAAAGAAACTTTTACATTAATGATAATCAACAAATGCTTTTAGCTCCAAATCATCTTCAGTCTCGGAAATTGTATAGGCACACCTTAACAATGGGATGTATTCCTAAAAACTTCTACATATATATCCAGTAAAGAACAGCCCATTCAGCTTTGCCATTGAAGGGCTTCTTCTGCCATCCTGTTAGCATACTCAGAGGTATGTTATCGAATATTCAAGTTTCTCTGTTTTCTTCAATAACTTCAATAAAACACTGTAATAGCTCGCCTCATTGTAGAGACAGTTATCCGATGTCAATTAAAGTATATAACAATATTCTTCAAGTAATAAGAGAACTCCAACAAAAATATTTAAAATAAAATTACGGACATGGTTGGAGGAGAAATGCTTTTATATACTAAATGAATATTTCTCTCATAAACCCAATACTTTATAAGTTCAAGGGAAAACTTTATAAATTGTATTGTGTACCTAACAGTCTAAATGTAAGTATTTTATAAATGTGTAATAAAATAAAATTGTTAAATATACGCATGCCTCAAAATAGGTAAATATGATGAACTGCTCCCCCAGGGTTCTGTTCTTAGTCCTGTATTCTACAGCATCTATATTTCAGACCTTCATCGTTCGCTTAACAGCAACTGCCAAATTTTACAGTATGCGGACGATTTGTGTTTGTATGTCTCTGATTCAGAGGTAGAAATGGCTGCGGAATCCATACAGGTTTTCCTTAATTCATTAAACCACTGGCTGACTTTCATCGTCTCCATCTTTCATCGAACAAAAGTTCGGCCGTCATTTTCTCCCGTAAGAGATCAATCCCAGTTGTTAGCCTCGAGATTAAAGGGTCACCCATCAAGGTTTTTGAATGAATAGATTCGATATTAACTGGTTCTTCTCATCTTAATTTAATAGTTAATAAATGTTAACTTGATGCGAGCCCTTGCTGGAGTTTGGTGGGGTGCTGAACTTAAACTTGTCTACAACGCCGATGTTAATCAGAAGTTTGATGGACTATAGCTGTTTTCTTCTTGAGCCATGCAATAAGTCAGCCTTATTGAAACGAGTTCATTCAGACCAAGTCTCTGCGCATTGTATTAGGTTGCATGAGATCCACTTCAATCAATGCATTACAGGTGGAAAGTGGTGAGCCTCCTTCCCTTCTTCGCAGGCAATATAATAATAATAATAATAATAAAATGATTTATTTTCAGTAACTGTGCTTAATCTAATTACAAGATTGTTTGGAGCTCTCCTTTTAGGCTTGTATATTGCCTGTGTTAGGAGGCATCCGCTCTTCCACATATAATATAGATTAAATATCTAAATTAACTTTTCAATATGAAACAAAAAAATAAAATAAAAAATAAAAAAAATAAAAAAGTGTGTGTGTGTGTGTGTGTGTGTGTGTGTGTGTGTTTGTGTTTGTTTGTGTGTGTTATTCCGTAATTTGAACTTAATTATGATAATATTGTCAAGAGTGCTTCAGTTTCATCGTAAGTTAATGGTTTTAGCCAACTTATTAGGGTTACCTTACAGTCATATTTGTTCATGATGTAGATATGCAGCATTTTATTTATCTTATTGTAAAGATAAGGAGATTGTCTGGTGTATTGTTGGCGTGCAAGTGTGGTTTTGACCGGGTAGCAGGGAGCCACCTGCCCACAACGTCTTTTATTGAGCAATTCGTGATTTACGTGAGTGCTGTGCAATTTCAGTAAGGCGTGCAATATATATATTTTTCTAACAGAGAGCACATTGCTATATATATATAACTGTATAGTGGGGAAACGGTATGGCTTAAAATGCATAACTTTTAATAGTGATCTTTGTGATCTTTCGAGTTCTAAAAATTTTGTTTTTAATGTTCCGCCCCATGCTGGAATGCAGTACATTAGTATAG
This sequence comes from Herminia tarsipennalis, assembly GCA_945859575.2. Classification (NCBI taxonomy): domain Eukaryota; kingdom Metazoa; phylum Arthropoda; class Insecta; order Lepidoptera; family Erebidae; genus Herminia; species Herminia tarsipennalis. Next base: position 8,528,596 of record OX243849.2, on the reverse strand, counting down.
GCTGAGCTATAGCAGTGTATATTTTATTAATCATATCCTTAGTTGTAATATGGCGCAGTGTTTTAAATACCCATATGAGTTTTCTTATTCTTATGTTTAACAAATCTAGATGTAAGTACCACGATAATCTGTAGTCAATGTTTATGCCTAAGTATTTAACTGTGTTTACTTTATTAATAGTAAGGCACTCACAGCTTGTGTTTTGAAGCTCACTACAATGATGAATTCTGACTTCAAAAATAGATTTGGGTTGCGAAGAGTTATTTAATGAAAAGCATATGTAATTTGTTTTCAGAGTGTTTAAAGTTAGAAGATTAGAAACCACTTTCAGCTCGCATACGAACGTCTTCCCATGTGTTACCATTGAATGCAATAGCGGTATCATCTGCATAGCAGAAAATGTTCCCGGCATCAACATTCATACTACACAAGTCATTTATATAAATTAAAAATAGTGTTGGGCCGTGAACACTTTCTTGGGGCACACCAAAATAAATATTTGCTTCGTCACTCACGTGGTTGCCTATTTTAACGCGTTGGTTACGATTTTGAAGGTAGCTTTTTAGTAGGGCGAGGGGAGTACTTCTGACACCTATATTCTCGAGCTTCTGTATACAAGTTGGGACAGAGACGGTGTCAAAAGCTTTTTTAAAATCTAAAAATACCGTTAGACATTTTTTACGGCTGTCCAAGGTTTTTACTAGGAGGGTAATCAATCAGCATCCTCAGTAAAAATATGTTTCCTGAATCCGTATTGTGAAGTTGAAAGAATATTTTTTTATTTTTTAGACAGAGCGGTCAGTACAGAGATTGGTCTGTAGTTATTGACATCCCTACTGTCACCACTCTTAAACACAGGCGTTATTATGGATTGTTTTAGAGCATTTGGGAACACTCCGCCGTTGAAGCATAGGTTTACGAGATAGGTAATTATCGGAACGAGCTCCAGTCTGGCTAGTTTTAAAAATTTTGTGGGTATGTTATCGAGGCCTGCGGCGCTACCAGAGTCAAGGCCCATTAGAACTTGGTCAAACTCATATGGGTCCGTCTCTAAAAGCACAATGTGGTGTGTCTTAGCAGTAAAACGGCTGAAATGTTGCATTTCGTTATTACTAGTAATATCATGAGCAAGGATCTTTCCAATGTTGGCGAAATACATATTGACTTGATTAACTGATTCCTCAGGCGATGGGCAGTTTTTTAATAAGTCTGTGTTAGTGGTCTTCAGAGTTTTATATTGTACAATATCGTTAATTGTGCTCCACATAGCTTTGCTGTTTCGCGTTGAGCAAACTAACCTTTTTCTATTATGTTGTCTTTTTAATTTTTTAATTAAAGAGTTACAGTGATTCCTATATCTCCTATAAGTTATGCGAAGAACTTCATCATGAGGACGCGTTTTTTTTTTTTTGCATACTATTTCTATTTCTAATACATCGCAATACACCCTCAGTCATCCACGGCTTTATTATCTGTTTCGATCTAGGGGTAGTGAAAATTCGGGTATTAGTTTCGAGACATTCTTTGATTTTAGAAATTAGAAGGTTAGTAAGTAGGTTTGGGTCTGTGTATGAGTACAATCCTGAAAGATTTTTGAAAGAAAGTTCTTTACATGCTTGTTCCATATCAATCACCTTTTTAAATTTTGAGCTTTGTTTGTCATTGGAATTATTTGTTATACTTAATAAAATTGTTAGGTGGTCAGTAATTGAAGTATTAAGTACTGTAATAAACGCTGATATTGATTTGTCATCTAGTTTTAGCATAAAATGATCTAAACAGCTGTGTATTCGTGTAGGTAACGTGTGTCCAGGGAATAAACCATGCATGGATAGTACAGTGAGATATGCTAACCTGTTGTTGCGCTCGAGAGAAGTTTCTTAGGTCTTCGTAATCAGATTTATATTGATGTCGCCTGTAATAATTATGTTTTTGTGATTTTTTATCGTTTCCAGATGATTATTTAATGAATAGATAAATTGATCAGCGTTAGTGTTTGTTGGAGACCGATAAATTCCCAGAACCGTATTTAGTCGACGATATTTGTAGACAAGAAGCATGTCTCAGACTAATCTCTTTAACGCTGTATAAGTCGTTATCTTTTACAAATATTACCACTCCATCGTTTTGATTTAGTGATATATTCGTATGAAATGAGGTATAGTTATGCAGAGTAGGTATTATTTTGTTAGAATTTAGTCGACATTCGGTTAGAATTATGATGTCTAAATGGAATTGAAATTGTGACATCATTAGCTTAATTTCGTCGAGATTTTTATAAATACTACGTATATTTTGAGACATTAAATTAAAATTTGAGGACTTTATCTGTTTACACCTTGGAAGGTCGTCTATTGAGCATTCAACAGATTGAGCGATTTCTAAACAATCTAAGTCCTGCATGGTGATTAGACATCATTAAGAGAGATTATGATCCGAGAGACATGATTTTGAAATCGAAATATGCAGTGCAGTGACAACAACATACTTGAGTTTAAGATGGACAATTTGAATAGGTGCATAAATATATGTAAGAGATTATATTTGATTATAATGATGATGTACCAACATGAAAAGTAAGAGTGTGTATTCAATTTTACTGTGTGTATGGGGTTTGTGTAAAACAGTTGTAGTGTGTTGAAAATAAAACAGAATATTAGATAATAGATAACTGAGAATATAAGAGCTATAAAAAAATAAACGTAGTGTAGTTATTGTTTTTATGTTCAGTATGCATAAATATATACAATAGTGTGTTTTGTTGCAGTAAAAACTTAAAAATGCACCTATGAGATTGTGTAGAGTAATGGTAAATAACAATAAAATTAAAAACGATCTTAAACTATTAAACAAAATATTTAGTCATGCTGTTTGTATAAGGTGTTGTACCTGGGTCTCATTTGTTATAAGTATTATTGGTGAAAGGTCGTCTTTTCTTACATAGACCTTACCAAAAGAAGTCCAGCAATACTTGTATGTTTTTGACTTTGTGAGGTCTCTGGCCAGGAAGTACAGTCAGGCGTTTTTCGCAGTTAATTGTTCCGTCACAAAAATTGAGGAATCTTCATTTGTGGTAAGTCCTAGATGTTTAGCTCTTAACTTTTCTTTATTTCTCTTATTAAACATTTTACACATTTTGAGTACCTCAGTTTTCAGTACAGCAGAATGAAATTCAGCAATAATAGGTGGGTTATTTGTGCCCTCCTTCTTGCCTTTAACCCGATATATGTCCTCTATATCTTTTTTCTCCAACGGGCAGCTTATTTTGTTGGACTGATTTACCACCATGTTGACCAAGTCCTCCGATGACTCTTGTTTCTTTCTAGGTACATTTTTAATTTCTAAACTAGATTTCCTAAGTGTTCGTTGTGTATCTTCCAGTTTCACTTCCAGTAAGGAGATATATTCACGATCCTTTTTTGTTTGTATTTCTAGGGACTCGATTTTTCTTTTGTATTCTTCGTTTTGACTCATTAGAAAGGCTATTGAATTTTCAATACTATTATTAGATTCTTGTATATTTTTCAATTTCGTGGTAATTTCTTCGTATTCCATTTTTTAGGTACACATGAAATTCTTCAATATCTCGCAGATAGGTGGATTTTTAAGACATATTTCACCGATAATCACAAATTATTACCTAAACTTACCCAGCTAAACACCCTATACCACGAAAGTGATTACTGGAGCCATAAAGGCCTTCCTCTAGTTTTAAACTCGTTTAGAAAAATCCTTGCAGTTATGGAGAATACCCCGATCCGCCAATGTTCCCAATTTCCATTATACAGTTCACCCTACAAAAGTCTTAATTTTAGCATAAATTATATCCCAAACATTAGCGTTAAAAAGGATACTTTATAGGCTAATGATCTTTTTATTTCAAGGATAGGCGAGAAATGGCCTAATTACCACAATTTTTTCACAGATGCTTCCAAATTATTACCAGGCAGTAATACTGGTATTGCTGTCTATTATTCAAACTCCAACATTTACCTCCAGTTTAAGTACTCCCCCAAGACATCAGTTCACTGGGGAATGCATTGGTGTTCTCGAGGCATTCTCATTCATTCTTTCCCATAGTTCCATAAATGAAGCCGTTATTTTTGTATATTATATACATATTTTCTGATAGGCACACTGGCCCCTTTTATGATTGTATAGAAAAACATGATTTAATATATCTAATATGTATAAAAATCGCGAAAGTTTAAAAACAATAATTTATTAAAATGCTCAATGAACGATGCGAATATGCATTATATTATATAATTATATTTAGGTCATCTAAAGTGATCCATAATGTTCATCTGTAATGCATGTTGTGAAATTCTGTAATTAGCTTAGAGATTGTAAATGTAATCAGTTCAAGCTGATTGCATATTATCTTTTTAATTACCTAATGTTTTCGATTTATAAAAAGCTGTAGAATTTCCGAATAAATAAATAAATAAATGGAGCCGTATCTCAGTCTTTTACGATGAATCCTTTAATTTGATACCCTTAAGGCGGTATTCGAAACAACTTTCTTTCACGCCTCTTGTTTTTGACATCTCACACCCGTCATTTTTGTTTTTTTCAAACGTCACTATCTGAGAACACTTGGGCGGTCAAGACAAATCTAACGACGTCTTATTGTTTAAATCCGTCTTGTGGTTTGAAAGATATGAGGTAATAAAGAATATTACATATATACATACATACAAACAAGATGCGCGCGAAAAACATAATCGTTCCTTACAGTCGGATAATAAATTATTCGTCGACTTAGATAAATATAATTAGTATAATTATAGTACAGCTGCACAATTATTGGTATATTGTTAAGTATATATTATGAATAATAAAAAAAACTTGAAATAATAAAAAAATATTCCTTCCTTTAGGTAATGAAACTGTCAGCATTAGTCCTTGAAACATTTTTTTAATTTTATTTATTTCTTGTATAAATTTCCTAGAATATAGTATTTCTAAACCACACAATTAATATTTATGAATCGATTTCTCGGAAAGTTCTGCGCTTTTGGTTATTAATTAGTTTAGTTACATTTACAAAATTGATGTTACAAAGGATGTAGGTAACTCCTCCAATTGATAACCTCTATCTGAGCATTACCTTTTATCATTTCATCATCGATGGTGGTTTAAGAGTTAACCTCAAACTTTACGAGATCCTATATGAGAGCTGACGACCACCTATGTTCACAACTGCCTCTTGTACTTCTTGTATCTATAGCTAGAATTAAATCTATTTAGATAGCGAATGGTATGGGGAAAATGCACCAACTAGTGTAAGAAGTTGTAGGTTCGTTTCCCACCCAGGGTAAATATTTGTGCGATTTGACTTGACTTTCCCTCATCAGGGTACAAGCCATGTGTCGCGGGGGTCATTATAAACATTCAACTCACGGATACAAAGTACAACCAGACTCGGAAAAACAATTTGTGGATCACACAAAGTCGTGTCTCGTGTGGGAAACGAACCCACCTCTTGCGCAACACTCCTACCGCGCAACCGAATACCGTAATGTGGATTGACAATCTAATAAAGGTTGCAAACAGCTTTTCTAAGACACACAAACTGATAGACATACAATAAGCATCAAATTAACCCTTTTTGGATCAGTGGTTAAATTCATGAGAAATTAGTATCTAGTCTATCTTTTACTAGCTGACCCACGTAACTTGGCCTGCGTAAGTTTTCCGTTTGCGCAACATTTTTCATTGCTGCTCCGCTCCTATTGACCATCAAGTTCAAACAAACACTCTCTTCAGCTTTATAACAAAAGTATAGATAAATAAAAATGAATCACCGAAATGTGTGTAATCGGTGGTGGTAGGTCTAAGCCATAGGCCGTCTTGGTGGGTACCACAAGAGTGTCAGTTCTTCTTCCGTGAAATAGTGATGATAGCACCAAATAACACCTCACTGTGTTTCGGTTGAAGGACACTGATAGCAAGTGAGAGCATCGAAGGGTCGATGCTCGAAGTTGTTCTAGAATATATCTACCTAGGGCAGGTTATTCAACTTGGTAGAAACAACTTCGAGAAAGAAGTCGACAAGATGATCCGATTGGGTTGGGCAGCGTTTAGCAAACTTCGCCGAGTCAATGCCTGAAGACCAAGGTAACCAGTGCGTTCTACCTGTTATGACTACGGAAGGCGGAGGACCTGATGTTGTGGCGTAAGTTTGGAGAGGCCTATGTCCAGCAGTGGACCGATACAGGCTGATTGATTTGATTTAATTGAAGGCACAAAATACAGTATGTCATGTTAGCCATACATTTTCGGGTTCTTTTTATTTTTGGGGCGGGCAGTCATTATTAGATAAACGCGTTCAAATTGAACGCACAATCTATTGCATATCTGTCATAAGCGCACCCACTGTGCCACCTAGACCACAATACGGCACAAAAAACAGTATGTCATGTTAGCCATACCTCCTCTATCTAGATAGGTTTTATTGTGGCAGTAGTAGATACAAGGATATAGAAGGATGCAGTTAATCGTAGATGTTCCATTATTTACTGCTCAGTTGTCAACATGGGTGGTGTCTTTGCAGCTGTGTTTTGGTAAGCTCACTTATCTTATTATAATAAATTACCTTTTTTCATAAAACATTTAATTAAAGATACTGATTTTAAATATACTAATAACCTCCCGCACGTGGCTTCTTTACAAAATTTCTTGAATATTTTTGAATAAAGGTGTTTCTCGAAGTTTCTAGTTCTAGTCTAGGTTTATTTAGTTGGTCAAGCTGGTATAAGGGGTAGTCTAATCCTGGATCTCCCCCATGGAGGAAACTAAAGCACGGGCGTACCCAGTGATTCGAACTATTACTATTATTAGCTATTGATAATGCGCAATTTGAGGGCTCCCTGACTCAGTGGTGACCGAGCAGATAGAAATATCTCCGAGGTTAAGTGACGTCGCCACTGTCTGTCCATAGATGGGTGACCGTTTCCGAAAGATGTTACACCTCTCCGTGCCTTGGAGAACCATTTTAGCCGCCGTAACCGATAGGTTAAAAGACCATTATTATTATTATTAGCATCCTCGGTGACGGGTCCTAATGGAACGGGAACGGGAACCTAATGCTTGACTCTTCACTTTATTGATCTCCCATATTTTATCATTTTATTATTGTTTTAATCTGTATTGCTTTGTGTTTGTTGTTTGTATTTTTATTGTTATTTTTCCTTATTGGTTTGACATTTGATTTTTTTTAATATATTTTTTATTGAAATACGATTATATTTAAATTGATTGCATTATATTTGAATACACTAGTCGAGAATAATATTATGCCGTAGGTGATTTTTTGTAAAAAATATATTTACCATGTTTTTTACAAAAAAATCACCTAGATTACTGTTTTATATTATAAAAATTATGATGATTGTTCTTTGCATGCTCTAGAGCAAAATATGGTGAAACTATTTTAAAATATAATAAAGATTCCATGTGCTTTACCCATATTTACGCAAATAAATGAATTATTATTATTATTTCGATTGGTGTCGTAAATATACCAGGTGTTTCTTTTTTCGTATTTTGCGGGTTCGATTCTCGGTCCAGACAGGTAATTATTCAAAAATCTTTGAATACAATTCGGCTTATTTTTAAAATCAAAATGAAGTTTCTTTCAGTAAATCTATCTAGAATATTTAAGGAACTTGTATTCACCGCGTGGTATAGTTTTAGGATGAGTATATTTAAAGCATACGAAGCGAGATATTCACTGAAAACTATTTTACCGTTGACCTCAAATATCTTAAGATACACACACGATACTACATTTTCGCAATTCATAATAAGTTTTCTCAATCCAGCCTCCTGATCTCCAGAATATGGTGTTTAGACAACACAGCCAATTTAACATTCCCTCCAGAGTTCAAGTTCGGAGTAGCCACATCGTCCTACCAAATCGAAGGAGCCTGGAATATCAGCGGTGAGATCTGCTTTATATTATGTTATATTATTATTAATCATTATATTCTTTACTGTAGTAAATCGTAGTTTTTAGATATGCCACGAATATCGCAACGTATTATAGAAAGAAGATTAGTGTATCTCCTGATTTAATGAAACATAGTAGTAGTAATACGTCCAATCCCACTAATATCTTATTCATATTTGTGCTACCAATTTTTTATAAAATCTTTTGATTTGAATCTTCTTTTCATGAAAATTTAATACTTATGATAGATATTTTTTTACAAAAATTAATTATTACATTCTAGCAATTTAGCAAATTAAGTTAGGTGATTGATCTGAGGCTTTTGACTGCGTTCTGCAGGATACATTAATCAGGAAATCGCACTATTCTGACATTGAAAACTCTGCTATGAATTTTCTTACTTCCTATCTGAGTAGGCTTCGGAAAGTGTAGTGTAGACATTGCTAAGCTGCAATGAGTCGACCCGTGATTACGATCGGTGCAATTCGATTGAAACATCGGGTAAATAAAAGGTTTGTCCCTTTAAATGATCCACGCTTCGGAATGTTCATGATAATGTGGTAAATGTTCTCAGGGGTCTTTCTTCAAAATTGGAGATCAGCAAGGTTCAAGCGCGCCTGCAGGCTTCTATAGTCGGTAACCGCTTACCATTAGGTGGACTGTATTTATGGCACTGTCCCAAAATTTGTTCCTGTTGTAAAATTCTCTGATAGTCATGAGATATTTTTTCATTATAATAGAAAGAACGAAGGAGTCACATGTGCTGAGGCAATTTGAAAATGTTTTATACATAAGTAACCGAAAAGTCAAAAGAATTTCGATGAATGTGACACCTTGGTTCCAGACAAAACGGAGAGCATCTGGGACAGGTTGCTGCATACTCAGCCATCAGTGATCGTCGACAACAGCAACGCTGATGTCGCGTGCGACTCGTATCATCTGTGGAAGCGAGACATTGAGATGCTGGAAGAGTTAGGAGTCGATATGTACAGGTGAGTTTGAGGACGAGAAGTCGATGGCCTTAGCAATTCTGGTGATTCAATTAGCTACGATATTTGATTACTATCAGGCTAGAAATATGCTTGTTGCTCAATAAAAAGGATTTCGCCTTTGTAGGTTCTCAATATCTTGGGCTCGTCTCCTCCCGTCTGGTTTCCCAAATATCATCAGCGAGGACGGCAAGAGGTACTACAATGACGTGATCGACGGTCTACTGCGTAAAGGCATCGAGCCTGTCGTCACTATGTATCACTGGGATCTGCCACAATCTCTTCAGGACCTTGGTAAGGCAGCTTTTGAACGGTTTTTGGAAAGAGCTGGCACGCAACTTCTATTAGTTTTTATGAATGAAACGAACTTCGTTTTTGACTACTTATCGTATTCATGACCTTGTTCAAATGTTTATTATTTACCAAACAGGTACCTAATTTTCAGGAGGTTGGGCAAACCCTCTTATAGTGGACTGGTTTGCTGACTATGCAAGGGTCGTGTTCTACCTATATGCAGATCGCGTTAAGATCTGGTTGACGCTCAACGAGCCTATAGGGATTTGTGACGGACCTTACAGCAAGTTGGCAGCCCCTTACTTGGACGACATTAAGATCGGAGCCTACCTATGTAACAAGAATGTCATGTTAGCTCATGCGAAGGTTTATAGAATGTACGATGAGGAGTACCGACCTTTGTATAATGGTATGTATTGGAGCTAGGTTATTTTTTATAATTATTAGCCAATCAATGAAAATTAAACGATTGAAAATGAAGTTCCTTAAATTCTGGCAGTTGAATCGAGCAATACGTGAGAGTGAGATAAAAGAATTAATCCCTGGCGTTACAGGTGTGACAGAGTAACTACTTTCTCATTAAAGTAATTTTTATAGGCATTTCTTGCCAATAACTTTACAAATACAATAAAAGTCTGGATTTCAAATTTTTCTATCTTTCAAAAATGCATTTATTGTATTTGTAAAGTTATTGGCAAGAAATGCCTATAAAAATTACTTTAATGTTCGGCCTGCGACATCATAATTTGTTAAAATGCTCTCTGTAACGAGGCAATAACAAAAGCCGTGATAGTTCCTTAACTAACGACTAGATGTCACTGCGAAGGCCTAAATTTCGCGGGCAACAAGAGATAGAAAAATTCGAAATCTAATAACATAGTCCAGATAGGTGGTTCGCTTCTGGCCCCGGTTTGGCTACGGAAGTCTCGGGTTCGATTCCTGAGTCTGGATTTCAAATTTTTCTATCTTTCAAAAATGCATTTATTGTATTTGTAAAGTTATTGGCAAGAAATGCCTATAAAAATTACTTTAATGTTCGGCCTGCGACATCATAATTTGTTAAAATGCTCTCTGTAACGAGGCAATAACAAAAGCCGTGATAGTTCCTTAACTAACGACTAGATGTCACTGCGAAGGCCTAAATTTCGCGGGCAACAAGAGATAGAAAAATTCGAAATCTAATAACATAGTCCAGATAGGTGGTTCGCTTCTGGCCCCGGTTTGGCTACGGAAGTCTCGGGTTCGATTCCTGAGTCTGGATTTCAAATTTTTCTATCTTTCAAAAATGCATTTACTTTCTCATTGTTTCTTCATGTTTTGAAGTTCTTTCATCGTTCCGCCATTGAACCGGTCCGACCACAGAACAAATATACTCTACGAGAAGAATGTCAGCTCTCATAGAAAAATGTTTGCGCAACGATTAGCCTTCATCTATACTTGTCCTCCAAGTACCATATGGCAGTGCCTGTGGAAGGGGGGGGGGAGGCTCACCCTTCCCCCCTTCTTCTCCTGCAGTTCCCCGGTTATCTCAAGAATTTAGGTTGTTTTAAAGAGAAATGGTTTTACATAGCAAGTAAGTTGAACTTTTGCTGCAATTTGTAACTAAGTTTCTTACTAATGTAAATCCACTTCAGATAAAATCCCGCCTGCTCACAAAAGATTTTTAAATTTATATATGTTTTTAAATCTTTTTTAGTGATTGTAGTAGGTATGTAACTACTAACTTTTAACGCAGCTGTTGCCTAGTATTGAAAATTTAGTTTCATAATTTATTTACTTCACACACAAGGTTCACATTTTGTCCTTATTCTAAAAATGTACCTTAAACAGATTACTTAAAAAATAAAATTTAAAATCTTTTTTGAAATCCTTACAATAAGCTCTTTCATTTGATACTTATATTGTATAGTAGACATACATACATACATACAAGATATACACAAAAAACATAACCCTTCCTTGCAGTCGGGTAAAAACATTTGGTAGGTAAAATAAACGATTCATTTTGATGACGCACATTTCTCAGTTCAGCATTAAACTAACAGTTCCATTTTGCACATAGCCCCAGTGCACACACACGACGACTTTTGTAATTCATTTTCAATTACAAAATAATACGCAAATATATAGTACTCAATAAACGTATCGAAGCACAAACACTAACTTAAGGCAATGGTAAGGACGATTATGTTATTGTAATAAAGAAATATATTTGTTTACAACAAATACACAACAACAGCAGCAGCCATCTTGTTTTTGAATTAATTTTGGGTGCCCAGCAACTTCTTATAATTTCCGCCGCTTGTCATGTCATAAATGTAATTATGTTTGTTAAAACGTATGTTTATTCACTTTTTATAAGTGTTTCCTTTGTCAAATTGCAGCATTTATATTCAACATGTTTTCTATAAAGGATCTAACATGAAATTACAGTTCATCAAATTATGAAAACAATCCACTTATTAGAATAATATGGTGCATGTGGCAACACCTTTGTGACCCCCGCTCGTTTAACCCAATTGTATAGGAGATGACACCCCCTGGGTCCGACACTATCATACCTACACCAGATGATCTATTTGCCGAAGCGGTAGTACCTTAAAATCCCCTACACGCAGTCAGCGACAGCCCACCATCATATAATTATCAAGCCAGCCAGCATCTCATGCAAGTCGTAGGTACACGTTTTTACTATTTGTTCATTGAATCTGCTTCTGTTTAGGAAAAGTGTCACTCACCATCATTTTCATGTGGTTGGAACCAGAGACGCCCGATGACGCCGAAACGACAGAACTTATGCGGCAGATGTGGGTAAGTAGGTCACTGGTACTTTACGGTGGCTCTATCGTCTCAAAAACTTCCTCCTAGTTAATACAAAAATAACGGTAGTGATAATCGGAATCTACGCTCCTCCTTTGTTTTTATATTTGACCTCAAATTTGTTTTTGAATACCTTTCGATTCGAGGCCAAAAAACGAAAAAGAATTTTTTTACGCCGGTGTGTATGGCAAGGCCATACTCAAAATTTTGGGAGTACAGTGGTCTGCCATCCCAACAAAAATACCCCAGATATCTTAATGTTTACACTAAGAATATTGCCAGAGATGACTTAGAAAAAAAAATACGAACATAAACTTTATTGTTAGTAAACCCGCCACTTAAAGTCAAAAAGGTAACTAAGTTATAAAAAGTTCGAGGTTCACTCCAGGTTTAGGTTGGTCCTTTATTCATACCTATGTTTTTGGCCCATTAATTGACTAGATAACTTTCAGGAAGGTCGATTCGCTCACCCTATTTACTCCAAGACAGGAGGCTGGCCGCCAGTACTAGAGAAAATCCTCAATGAGAACAGTAAGAAAGAAGGCTACCCGTACCCGAGACTACCTCCATTCACGAAAGAAGAAATAAAATTAGTCAAAGGTATGTCCCAATGTGCATGTCGTCCGAAGTCCCCGCTAGCTCGCACGCCAGTACGGTACAGGGTTGGAAGGTACAGTCAAATAGTTCCCGTACCGTATCAGAGGAAAATATTTATATTTCAGTGCGTTACGCAAAAATATTTTCCCTATATATAATAAAATATAAATCCACTTGAAGCAAGAATATCGGAAATATAGACATTTCTTTTCTGTGTATACTAAAACTTAGAAAATTAACCGAAGGCTAGACAAGGAAATTCACTAGGTCTGTATTTTATTTCTCTGTCATACTCATGGTTGAACAGACTATTATTGTTCATAATTGTAACTGACTTATAACATAGAGATAATATGTAGGTACTAAAGTAATAATTATCAAATACCCTTCTTCAGTTCGTGCTTTGCAATGTGCAACGTTTGTTTGGATTCTTGAAATCATCGTCGTTTGACGAGGACGACGACGACGTTAAATGTGTTTACATTTACAATGCTCATCAGACATTTTTTCGAATACTATATATTATATGCAGTAAAGTAATCATATTGTCAAGTTATCTTACCCATTAGCTTTATTTTTCAAGGAACGTATGATTTCTACGCCTTGAATCACTACTCAACGCGTCTGGTGCGACGTGTTAAACCAGAATTGGCGGGTTCTTGGTTTCTCTACGGGTCCTCGGAGATCGGAGCTGCTTTAATCAAGCATCCGTCGTGGACTTCAGTTAATACATTTACTGATTGGTTTGCGGTGAGAAATTAAACTAAATCCAAAACAGCTAGGACCGGAGAAGTATATTTACCGTTCAGGTGGATTCATTAAAAAAAAATGCTACACAATATGTTTATACACACGAGTGTAGTGGCAAAAGTGTTCATTGTGGAGTAGTTGTGGATACTCACGGCAAAGAGACTGGGGTATTGTGAGCTCTCATTGTGCCAATTCTCAGAACAGGGTTGATAATGATTTTTCAGTAAAACCTAAGATTTTCCAACTCCTAATGGTGAAAGTCCTAAACATCTGGATTTGTGAAATGGACAACCATTTCCTACTTCTATCACCATTTACCAGTAGAGTTTGTGTAATCGAAGTGATTTAAACTAAAACGAACTTTGCGGGCTAGAGAACAAAACCGTTGGAAAATAAGAAATTTAGAGCTAAATATAATAACATTCAGCTGATGTCGTCAGCCACAAAGATGGTTGTACAAATCCATCAATTGATTCCTGGTCTGATTTAAAAAAAAACCTGTCATAAATTTATTCTTAATAACGGTCATAATTCCTACCTGTCTAGATACATCCAGAGGGTCTTCGGGCGCAATTGAAGTGGATCAACAACACTTACGGAGTAGGCAAGATTCTAATCACGGAGAATGGTCTTCCGGATATCAAAAGTGATCTCAATGATTTCATTAGATTGACTTACATTAAGAGGAATTTGGAACAGGTAGGCACAATAATATGAATTACGGTAATGACATTCTAAGCATACTTTCTGACATTTTATCATCGATGCTGTTTTTGATGTAACTAAACCATCGAAATAATAATTATGTAAACTAAATCTATCGAACTCAACGGTTATAAGTGGTCGCGTATCTATTAGAAAAGAACAAAGTGACTACAAAAATCTAAAGCGGTCATTTTGGGACGTGGTCATTGTGGTCATATGGGCGACTACAATTGCATAACTACGATAATAACCATAGCAACGTCTGATAGATACGCGACCACTTATAACCGTTGAGTGCTGTTTAAGGATTTTGTAAAATGAACATTATTATGTCTAATAGATTATTGACCTTGCATTATTCTAGATGCTTACAATAATAATAGTAAAGCAGCTAAAATAATGCAAGAACGGTAAATTCAGTTCTTGTAAATATCGATAGTTTTTCTCAAGGTAGTTCAAGAATCCCCCATTTTTCTAATATTTTAGTTATAAAAGTGAGAAGGGAGATGGATCGTGGATGGGGCATACATTGGCCACTTTCATTTGCGATGGAACTATGCCCGGTAGAGATACTATGATTGCATATATAAGTTATCGGACCTATAAGACAATTTTTTGGGAGTTTGATCACACTGTTGGTTGTTGCATCAGGATCGGAATTCTTTTTCAGGTTCGAAATTAGGGTGCGGAATTCGATTTCATCAGTAGGAGTAATAAAAAAGGAGTCGACAGGTGACGTGTTTGTGTTGTTAATGGATAAAAACATCTGTACCAGTTCAGTTTCAGTTTTCTTTAGTCGGTTCTTTGTCTCTTTAGCCAGTTGTTCTCCTATATTAGCGAAAAAATTATTTGCAATTTCCAGAGCGGTGATAGGGTTTTCATGACAGGTTAGCAGATCCAAATTAACAGTTTTTTTTTAAGTTGCTGACAATTTTATTAGCAGTCCACGTTTTTCTATTGTTGCCCTTTGTATAGTCCAAGAGTTCCTTCGTCATTTATTTTTTAAGTTTTGTATAATATTATTACAATAATTTCTATAGCTTTTATAACTCCTTTTTCTATGGTAGGTAGGCTATTCTATAGGTTTAATAGGCTTTTTGATGTTTTCGGAGATGAGATTTTCGGTCACTTTCTCGGAGTGTCTTATATGCAATCGCTATTTCTTTTTGTGAAGCTGCCACTGGTTCTGTAGCCTCGTTGTGTATATTGATACGGCCATTTGCAATCCACCAGTAACTGTACCTCTCTTCTTGTTCATAATCTCGAGCGAAAAAGTGCAGTCTCTTGGCCTTAGCGGTAAGGTGTCCCAAGAAATGTGGAGTTCAGTCGGGTAGTTTTGTGTTCATCATTGTGTCGTTAGGTTCTTGTAATGTCTGACAACTTTATATGGAAGGCATTTGTGGCATAATTGTCGAAGCGTGAATGTATAGAAACAGGTTATATGAGGTACCAACAGCCCGCACGATTTTTTTTAAATTTGTACTGATTGTTCGAGCGATTAATATTATGCCTCCAAAAATTGTCATTTTTATATAAACATGGCCGGAATTGGAAAAGGTGACATTTTTTGTCACACTTATAGTTTAAAGATTTTGTGTATGTTGTATGTTGTTGTATTGTGTTCGCCTGTAAAGACAATGTATGGTGTATATACGGACGTTATGCGGTTTGGTTTGGGCGTTAAACTAGCCAACCATTGAGCGCCTGTTATTTTTTGTTGTTGTTGTGGCTTTCTTATATATTCTGCGTACTTGGCTAGTCTCTGATGACATTGACCATTAAATTTATTATCATTTTTATTATACGTATTACATTTGTTTGTAATTATTTCTTATTTAAAGATATTGCTGGCCATACATGATGGCATAGACGTACTGGGATACACGACGTGGTCACTCATGGACAACTTTGAGTGGTTTAATGGATACAAGTAAGTGGCAATGGTTTTATAACTAACAACGATTAAATTTTACAACAATTTAAGCGGCGGTGGCCTAATCGTGAGCTTCGAATCCTACTCATAATACTACTGACGAAAACCCACTCCTAACACAAGTTATTGAGCTTAGATGGAGGAGTTAACAGGAGTGCTAATAATGGCTGTTCCGCATCAGTGTCATTTTGATTTTGAGTTAAGACAAAAACTAAGTAAACAAAGTAATAATGGGTTGTTCCAGACTGAAATTCGGGCTATACTCTGTGAACTTCACGTGTCCGCAACGCACGCGCACGCCGCGCGAATCTGCACGCTACTTTTCTAGGGTCACCCGCACCAGATCCATCGATATTCGTCAAACTGGACTTAATTATATTTAAAATAATAAAGTTTTTTTTAAAAAAAACTTTGAATATTGCATATGCAATGCCGCTGTGGTCAAGTATTTATACTTGACCACAGCGGCATTGCATATTCATTTGAAGTAGTTGGTCCAAGACTGCGCAAAAATTTTGTATTTTTTCTTCTACGAACGAATCATAGGACAATTGGGGCCCCTAGGAGTTGAAGAGATTGATTATCTACAACTTTTAGATTTAGTACCAAACAATCAAATTTAGAAATAACCAAATCTTTATCTATTTTATCATTTATGAATATTTCACATTTACTAAAATTTTAATCTAAACCAATACCTTTGAATTTATCTTTTAGAAAACCAAGTCCTTGTATACTGTCTCAACGTCTCCCCCTAGGGTCCCGTATTAAATTTAGAATTTAGTACCCCCTCTCCCGTCATTCTTTGTACTTTTTCAACATTTTTTAAAAATGCCGAGAAGGAATACCGTCCTTCATCGCAAGGCACGGAAAATCATTTATGAAGAAGGAAAAGAATGAAGGTTTCACAAATATCAATGCCGTTTAGCTCAGAGTATCTAAGGCTTATCAGGACATCCGAGAGGACGGTGCGTCGGATTTTATCCGAAGGAAAAATCAATGAATGGATTTCCATTTTTCTCGCCTGGGAAATCAAGGAACAGGCCAAACCAATCACGGGACTGGAAAATTTTGACCAAGGTGTACCGAAACAAAAAAACGGATGGTCACAATGAAAAAGCTTTTGGATATGGTGCAAACAGACCTGAATTTGACAGGATGTAAATCTAGTTTACAAACGATTACCAAACGTTTCGGTTTTAAGTGGCTTAAGACTGAAACCAAATAAAAAAGTTCCGTTTAAAAATCGGAGATTCGATTAAAATGAATTTTATATTTATGTGGCAGTAAGGAAATACAGAGATGAAGGACGCCCTATTTGTTTATTTGGTCGAATCGTATGTGCATTTATCGCACGCAAAGGTCCCATCCTGGTCAGTCGGTTCAAGCCAAAGCGGCCGATTGGTAAAAGTGTTGTCATTGTGCATGCTGGTTCCGAAGCTGGATTTATTCCCAACGCCCTGCTCATGTTTAAATCGGGAGCAAAAAGTAGAGATGGTAGTACCATAATGACATGAACTATACCAATTATAAAAAATGGATTGAGACACAAATGATCCCAAATTTAAGCTCCAGCTCCGTGGCTGTGCAATGCACCTTACCACAACAAATTGTCGAACCCTACGCTTACGTCAAATTGCCCTAAGTCGTTGATGGATTTGGTTAAATGCTATGGACTGAATAAAAAAAAAAGTGGAGATGGGGCAAGAAGTGGGCAGCTTTGTGCAATAAAGTAAAGAAAATTGAAGATGAATATTGTAGAAGTGACCATATGTCATCGACAGAATGAGTGAACGATTCTGATCGTGGTAAGCGAGAGTTCGGGGTCAAACTGTGACAGCGACTTGATCGATGACGACGAAGACGTACCAGGCACATCAGTGTCTATAGAAGGGTGTCCTTACTGCGCACCAGTGACTGATTGCACATATAGATTTCAACGGAGAAGCCAATATCATAGAATCCTGTGATTAGCAAGTGTACCATTTTAACATCGAACCACACCAGTGTGCTTATGCTTATACATATATCCTTTGTATTGTATGTCGAAAATACTGACAGTCCCTTAGTTAGTGACATTTAATACGTGACATTATTTCAGTTCTTACACACCAAATTAGAAAAAAAAACAAGTAACCCAAAGACAATTTTCTAAAATCCAGTTGACAATAAAGACACGCATAAAATTATTACATAAAGTAATGATTGTATGCGTGACTTTAATGCTGCTTTAGTTTGTAAAATAAAACAGTTGTTTTAAATAATAAAAATGTCTAATGTGTTTTAATAAATGTTTGGGACTTTAGTAAATTATACTTTTTATTAAATAGAATTTACTAAGGTCCCAAACATTTACTAAAACTGATATATGAGAGCCCTTAAAGTAAAAATGGGATATGTCTCGTATTATTTTAAAAAGTTATTATTGTCGTTTAACTCATTAGGTGGCGTACTTTTAATGACAGTTTTATATCTCTTATTTAAAACCATTTAGGGCGAATTTTAGACTTGGTTTTAAGTAACAGTCATGTTTCTGTCTCTGTTTGTTCGGATCGGTAGTTCAAGAGGACCCACACCATAGAAGCTTAATTATTAGACCATTGTTTCTTACCCAGAAACTAACCTAAAACTAAACCTACTCAGAAACTGTCCTCGTGATGTATTTTGTTATCAGCGTGGGGACTATGTCAGTATCTGCAAGGAGCTATCTACCATTGATCGGTCAACGGCGCTTGGTGCAATGTATCGATGTATCGATGACGCTCTTGATCATTTTTATAGGACTCTATACCTGCTTAGAAGTAAATATATACCAATGCGTCGGACTAGAAATACTAACTACCCTCCTTGGCTTATCAAGTGTATTAAAGAAAAATTCAAATACTTCAAGAAATATAAAACCTACAGTAACATGTCTGATGGTCACATTCAATTTACTGCGCGACAGAGTGAAAAAAATGGAAGAAACCTGCTACAATAATTATATAAAGGTTATAGAAAATTCCATTACGAATAATCCCAAGCTCTTTTGGTCATACATTAAAATGACCTATGGTGACCGCACTACTAATAGTGGAGCAGGCATTAGCGAGCTATTTTCTGAGTATTTTTCAACGAATTTTCTAGATTTTGGTACTATTACTTCCTGTCAATCAAGTAATATATCGGCAAGTGGTAACCAGGTTTGTGATATATCCATGATTGAAGTTGATATCGAGCAGGTTCGTTAATTGTTGAAAGGGCTAGATTGTTCTAAGTCAGCCGGTCCAGACACATTACCAGATTCTTTCTTAATAGCCTGTGCTGATAAATTATCTGTCCCCATCACTGTACTCTTTCAGAGGTCACTAAGCGAGGGCATCATGCCGTCTATATGGAAATCTGCTCTAGTTACACCTATTCATAAAAACGGCTCTAAAAGTACAATTATCAACTATCGCCCTATCTCAAAGCTGTGCTTATTAGCAAAAGTGCTGGAGCGTATTGTCTTCATACAGCTATACAACTCAATTAAATCGCAATTTATCAGAGAGCAACATGGTTTTTTGAGGGGTAGGTCGACCGCATCTAATCTTCTAGAATTTAATAATTACTTAATCAGCAATTTGGATGGAGGGAACCAGGTTGACGTGGTCTATACTGACTACAGTTAAGCTTTTGATCGTATAGACCATAAAATTCTACTGACTAGGCTTCTGGGTGTACATGGTAAATTGTATAGTTGGTTCTCCTCTTATCTTCTGAACAGGTCTCAGGCTGTCGTATTGAATGGTTACTCTTCTTCTTGGATTAAGATTTTGTCCGGAGTACCACAAGGCTCTTTGCTGGGCCCACTTCTTTTTGTTATTTTCATTAACGACATCGGTTCTTGTTTCATGCACAGCAAATTTCTACTATTTGCTGACGATATGAAGATTTTCAGAAGGATTGATGATGTTACTGATGCAATATATCAATATTGCATCAGTAACATCATAAATCCTTCTGAAAATCTTCATACCACAAGGCTCTTTGCTGGGCCCACTTCTTTTTGTTATTTTCATTAACGACATCGGTTCTTGTTTCATGCACAGCAAATTTCTACTATTTGCTGACGATATGAAGATTTTCAGAAGGATTGATGATGTTACTGATGCAATATTGGTGCGAGATGATTTAGATCGACTGGATTAATATTGCGATCGGAACCACTTAGATTTGAATGCACCTAAATGTTATTCGATGAGTTTCACACGTAAACGACAAAAAATATTATTTAATTATAAAAGGGTACCTCTTAAATAAACAAACTGTTTGCAAAGATCTGGGTGTAATTCACGATAGTAAACTTTTATTCAATGAACATGTAAATCATATAGTTAGCAAAGCTTTCAGGGCTCTGGGTTTTATAATTCGCTGTTCCAGTGACTTTAAGAGTATGAAAACCATTAAAGTTCTGTATTGTGCCTACGTACGGAGTCACTTGGAATATGCCGTTCAAATTTGGAATCCGCGTAATGCCTGCTACTGCAATGACATTAAAGGTATTCGGGTTAGGCCGTAATTCAATAAAACAAGTTAGATTTCTAGTTGAAAAATGAAAAATTATATTTTCGTTGTATTTTTACATTAGAGTTCACAGGAAAAGATAAGAGCGCCGCCAGTGGCGGAAAAACTTAAACTTACAATAGCATTTACATAGCCAGTTCGAAACAAAACGTTTACAGAGATGCCTACAAATACTTTATAAATTTATTTATTCAATACTCCCACTTAAATTTATAAGGTAGACAACTTTACTTTACTTAATACTTACTCTATTAAAAAAAAAATAACCTCTTTCCATTTAAACACTGAATCACCCAACTCAAACCTTAACTCAAACATTAACCACATTATACAATACACACATCTTTAGAATTAATTAAATAACGCAAGATTCTTTTTACAGCTGTAACATGTGAAGAACCTGGGTTATTGACATATCTACTAACAACATTAACAGCATACGATATGTCAGGTCTCGATACAGATGACAAAAATAACAAAGCTCCCACTGCTTCTCTATATGGAAAATTAATAGGCTCATTAGTTGTATTCTTCGATAAATGCACATTTACATCAGCAGGGGTACTACTGCTTTTTGCATCTGACAAATTGAATTTATTTATTATTGTTTCAATATACTGTCTTTGACTTATGCTAATACAACCTTTTTCTATATTTATTTCCATACCAATAAATGAATTATCATTTAAAACCTTAATCTCAAACTTTTGTTTAAGAATATTTAATATTTCAGATAATACAACTTTACTTTTAGCCAGTAACAACCCATCATCAACATAAAGAATTAATATTACTTTTACATCTTTAAAATATCCTACAAATACACAATTATCAGATGGGCATTGTTTCAAACCACAAATGTCAAGAAAAGAGCAAAATTTTTTATTCCAACATCTAGATGACTGTTTGAGACCGTATATCGATTTAATTAGCTTACATACTTTTGAAGACTGTGCTTCCAATCTCTCTGGCACCTCCATGTATATTTCTTCGGAGAGCTCACCATACAGGAAGGCTGTCTTCACATCAAATAGCTTGACCTGCAGTTCATCTCTCGCAGCAATACTAAGCAATACCCTGATGGAATCATACCTGCTAGTAGGGGAAAAGGTTTCATTATAATCCAAGCCCTTGACTTGTGTGAACCCTCGCGCACACAGTCGTGCTTTGAATCTTACTATTTCTCCACCTTTGTTTTTCTTTATGGTGAATACCCATTTACAAGACACAGGTTTCTTCTCTGTTCGATCAGTCAGTATCCAAGTTTGATTCTCTTTATGTGAGGAAAGCTCTTCAATCACAGCTTTCTTCCACTGATGGGAATTTGGACTATTCATCGCATCTTCATAAGTATTAGGTATTTCAAATTCTGTGAAATTTAATTCTAGGTTATTATTTCGACGAGGACGCAACGTGACATTTCTCTGTTCTTCCTGTCCCAAACATATGTGTCTAGGAGGGACATAAGTTTCATCTAGTTCTTCTAAACTCTTCATCTATCATCTGAACTACTTTCTTCAGGTAAATTCAATAAGGCTTTGTTTTACTTCTTGTGTACCACATTCATCTTGTGTACTACATTCATCAAACTTTACGTCCCGGGATATTATAATCTTCTTGGTCTTTTCATCATACATCCTGTAATTATTTTTGATTGATTTTTGTCTATCAGTATAGTTCCTTCACCACATACATTGATACTCTGTTTGTTACCCAATTTAACAGAATTATTGTGCTGAGACTCATTAAACTCACAGAAGTAGTCCCGCTTGAAGGTCATGTGCATTGAGGCTTCACTATCAAGAATCCATGCCTCTTCATCATGTTCATTCAACGCAGCGCTGAATGCTAACATATTGTTAGGTTTTTTATCATACTTTTTCTTTGACATTCGGCAATCCTTAGCAAAGTGGCCTCTTTTATTGCAATTGTAGCATATAAATCTGTGACTTGTTGGTCTCTGGTCATTTGAAGTGTTCTGTTTATTTCCATTACTTGATTTAAAATTACCTTTCGATGTTACTAGTGCTGTCTCACTATTACTTTCATCATTGCTAAGGCTGGCTTCTTCATCTACTAAACGAGAAGTGAGGTTTTGAATCGTTTGACTTTCTTCATCTAGTGACAACCATGCTTGTCTAAGGGAACGGTATGTTGATGGTAATGTACTCAGAATCTTAGTCATTACTGCTGTGTCACTGATTTTCTCACAAGTTTCCCGTAGCTGTTTTGCCAAGCTTTCAACCTTGGACACATGCTGTGCCATCGTATCACTGGCGCTGTATGAATATTGATAAAATTTTTCATGAATTAACATTTTGTTAAATTCAGATTTTTGTTCATAGATAGCTTCTAACTTTGTCATGACTTGTTTAGCAGTCTCGCAGTTTTCTATAAGAGATATTTGGTTCAAATCCATCGATGAGGTTAGGATGAACATGGCCATGCCATCATCTTTATCCCACTGCACTTGCGAACTGGTTTCCACTGGTCTTGCTTTTTCTATGTTCAATCCTTTTCCTTCCTTTTGCTCTTAATGCGCACTTCACTTGGAATTTCCATTGTTTGAAATTTTTTCCATCAAATTTCTCAATTTTCATTGCGTTCGTAACCTCCATTTTAGGTTGATTTTATATCGATCGTAATCTTGCTCTTAACTTGAAGATTTTTATTAAAATATATTAGTAATTAGTGCCTGGGCCCATAACCTATTCGGGTTAGGCCGTAATTCAATAAAACAAGTTAGATTTCTAGTTGAAAAATGAAAAAATATATTTTCGTTGTATTTTTACATTAGAGTTCACAGGAAAAGATAAGAGCGCCGCCAGTGGCGGAAAAACTTAAACTTACAATAGCATTTACATAGCCAGTTCGAAACATAACGTTTACAGAGATGCCTACAAATACTTTATAAATTTATTTATTCAATAAAATGAATACAAATAAATTTATCCGATACTTGGGATTTAAATTTAAATCTTGTCATCTAGCCGAGCTTACCTATGAGCAACGCTGTGTAAAGCTACATATCTTACCTCTGTATTTTCGACGTAATATTGCAGATATAACTTTCTTGCTCAACCTTGCTCAAGGTAAAATTGACTGCCCGAATCTTCTTAATGAAATTACCTTAAGAACACCATTCAGAAGACTGCGCAACAACGATTTGCTATACATCTCTCCATGTCATACCAACTTTAGGAGGAATAGCTATCTGCCGAGAGTTTTTGCTGACTTGTTTTGATTTATTTACCACAAGTGCTAGATGTGCTAGATCTTTATTGACCAAAATGTTTATCACTAGAGTACCTAACCTATTGTAAATACCATATTAAGCTCTATTTAGCTGTACAAACATTTGTAATGTATAATTGATGTATAAGTAGATTGTATTCTGTCCATCTGTGGAAGCTTGTTATTGGCATTTAGTAATGTGTTTTATGAAACTATTTGTAATATAGCTGTAAGCTCCCCAAATAAAATAAAATCAAATATTTACGAAAGAATCGCCTGTACGCACTTAACGATTACAACCTGTACATCTATACTAATCTTAAAAAGAGATAAAGTTTGTGAGTTTGTGTGTGTTAATCTCTTAATCTACAGAACCGATTTTGAAAATTCTTTTACCAATAGAAAGCCACGTTGTTTGTGAGTGTCATAGGTCCAACAAAGTGGGCACGGGTCAGCTAGACCTTAATAAAAATATTTGAACACCAGATCTGGTAGAATATAAGCACTAAAATTATGTTAACACTGTTACTGTACTGTATTCTGAGAAACAAACTATTCTAATATATTCTATTTGTATAGCATTTTTTGACCAAATAACATCATAGCCCAAAAGCCGTGACTTCAGAAGAGTCTTCACTGATCAGAATATTAATAAGTCGATTGTGACGGTAATTAAAAAAACTTCTATTTAAAGAATTTTTAGATGACTATAAGCTATAAAATCATAATATGAAGTTATGTACTATTATTAATCATAAGATATTCATAAATAACCTACGACATAATTAATAAAATAATAATTAATTGGTTGAAATTAAAATATACACTCTTGTAAATCATCAATTTATATTTTTATAATGGTAATAAATTCATATTTAATTTAATTTTTATTCATCGTATTTTAATTTTATAACATTTATATGTAATTAATGTAGTTTTAAGAACAATATATAAAATATGGCTAGCACCTACTATGTAATGTAATGTAACAACATTGTGCACTCATATTTGGACAAATAAATGCATTCTATTCTATTCTATTTTAGTGATTGACGCTGTTCTATTGTTTTAATAGTTATAAATATTACTTATAGAACGGCCAGTTAAATTGAATACTAGGCCACTGTAAAAACTTGACACAATGGTTTTATTGAACGAGCTGCGGGCCGCAGCGTAATCCGTTTTATCTTGATCTAACAAAGTTACGAGGTTCAACACTATCAATGTTTTAAACATCATTTTTGCATATTACGTTTAGTTTTGAAAAAAAAATGTATTTCTAAATTTCGAGATAAGAAAATCTTTCAGAAGTTAGTGCAAAAGAAAACACCAACTTCTAATTAACCAATATTTATTTATTTTTTGTTGTTCTTTATTATTTTATATTTTTTAGTTGCCTATATGTATATATATATTTATTTTGAAGTCGGTTATAAAAAAAAACACTTTTTAGTGGTCGGTTTGTAATCCAACTAAGTTACGA
This sequence comes from Herminia tarsipennalis, assembly GCA_945859575.2. Taxonomy (NCBI): domain Eukaryota; kingdom Metazoa; phylum Arthropoda; class Insecta; order Lepidoptera; family Erebidae; genus Herminia; species Herminia tarsipennalis. The sequence continues at coordinate 8,503,286 of OX243849.2, read as the reverse complement.
TAGCCTAATGTCAATTGCTGAAATTCTTTTACAAAATATTGTTTTTTTCCGATGCACGGCCGTAAATTGTTGAGAAGTTCACATGATACCTTACCATCATGTAATAGTAATATGACGAGCATAAAGTGCTAAGTAATAGTAATCGAATCACAAACTGTGAAATATTGAATAGTTCCGCTGGTCTTCATTATCAGTTCCACTTATCAATTGGTACATTTTGAGTAAATGCACGAAGCGGTTAACAAAGTCAGTTTTAATTGAAGTTAGTTTATAATGTAAAATCATCTCAAATGTACCAGTAAATAATTCCGATATAGAGTAATATGCCCATTTCTTTAACAATAAAAACACACGCAAGCATATTTCTGGGATAAAAAGACTATGTGATAGCACATAGACTTTTTCATTCCACACTATAATCTGTGTTTTTTTAAGCTGTTTTGACGTGAATGAATAACAAACATCCATTAATTAAACCATCTCAATGACGTCGCGTATCTACGATATCTAAATGATTATATTAGTTGTTAAAACAAATAATAGACCTTGTTTATCAAGGCTCTATCGTGGCTTACGATTCAAGTTAGCTAGCCGTAAATTATTAGCGTTTAATGACAGCAATAACCATAAACATTTAAATATAAAATGACTTATTTTTAGCTCTAGTCTCGTGAGAACCTTTAAATTATTTATTAACTTTTTATTGTTAACTATTTTTTTTCCACGAATTCTCCTGCGTTAAGTTTAATTTATTTAAATTTAATAACTTTTAGTTTGGATAAAGGAAAAATAGCGTTTTTTGGTAAGATATTTTATTCTTTCTTATAAATTTTCCACGGATATCGAAGAAAATTTAAAAAAAATCGGTCTAGAGCATTCATTTCGCCTGTTGGACCATGCTCAGATTAGGGTTCCTTAACCAACTTACGACAAAAAATACACTACATACGAAAAAAGACTATGTGAAATGCCCATTCCTTTCCAAACGAGGTATAGTCAGACAGCTTAATGGTGTTTATTAAACCTCTTTTTAAGAGAAATTACAAAATGAAATTTAAAATTATAGACAGACTGCAAATTTGTTTATACTCTCCAAAATAATTACTACTACGTTTATAATTTCCTGAGTAAATATGACTTTGTAAGCAGCTGTTATGACCTACGCTGCCGAGACGTGTATACTTACAATTGGGCTAGTCTACCGAGCTATGCTTGGAGTCTCTTTGAAAGATAAAATTTGCAACAAGGTCATCCGACAAATAACCAAAGTTACCAAGCACGCAGGATATGCACACTGAAGTGGCAATGGGCTGGCCACATTTGCCGAAGGACCGATGGCCGATGGAGCAAACGAGTTCTAGAGTAAAGACCGGATGTTGTGGCGTAAGTTAAGAGAGGCCTATGTTCAGCAGCGGATCGATACAGGCTGATTGACTGAAGGAGCAAAAAGGTTATAGAAAAAAAAAAAACCAGGCAAGTGCATGTCGGGCCACGTACGATGTGTGGTTGCGTAGTCTCCCCTCCCCAAATCATAATAATGCGGCATAAGAACAGAGTTTTCGGACGTTTTTGTTTCATACTTATAACGATCTACTTAAAAATATTTTTAAGGAATTTGTACGAAAATTTTGTTACTTTGACTTTGACATTTGATTAGCTGTTACTGTAACACAGTGTTCCTTTTTTTAAGGGTTCCGTACCTCAAAAGGTAAAAAAAGGAACCATTATAAGATCACTCTCTTATCCATCTGTTCGTCTGTCTGTCCGTGTGTCACCACCGATTTTCTCAGGAACTGGTGGACCTAGCAAGTTGTAATTTATACCAGATACTGATGTCTGTAGTCCCTATTAGTCCTAAGCCAACACGATAAAAATATATAGAATTTAAATTTTCGCGAAGACTTGTAAGTACCAAAATTTACCCTAATTTTCTACTTTCTTTTTCTGAATTTTCCTTAAACTTGTGCTGTAAGACCGTGCTTATAATCAAAACTGTCAATTCTTGGTCAACCGTGTGGAGATTGCAGTTTCACCCGTAGATCACTGGCTCGACAATGCACGCACATAAACTGACACAACGTCCACACTCGCCCTCGGCTCACGTGACACTGACAGTTGTACATTTACGCACGAACACACGAGACAATGTATGTACGTCTTTGTTAGACATACACTACATCCCTCCTTTATTTATAAATTAAACGACAGATTCATAACTAAAGGGAATTTATTATAAGTTTCTAGAATATCATCCAATTACATTTAAATAACAATCAAAAAGGCGGATCACACGCTGTTCGTCTCAAACGCTATTTGCCATGTACGCGATTCGTCCTTCCCTATCAGATTTACGCGGTACGTCTCATTCGCATTTGGTCATATACGCGGTTGGACATAATCGCAATTCGTCTAATACGCGGTTAGTCATAATCTCAATATAGATTATCTTTAGATGGACTGTTTACAAGATCGTTGGTACATGTTACGCCATCTAGTAAGTAAGGGATAAAACTAAGTTGTAAGTTTTTATTTTATAAAAATGTGGGTATTTTACAAAAAAAATGCAATTATTGTCAACAATCACTCAGTTACTCATTCTGTCTGTCTTCGTTTACGTTTAAACATGAATACGGAAGTGTTTGAGTTTATAACCAGCAAAAGAGGAAAGAAAATTATATTATATGGCGGTTATCAGTATAACATAAACAGGACAAACAAGGGTGGATCTACTAATTGGCGTTGCATTAATCGATCAGTGTGCTGTGCGTCTCTCACTTTAAACGCTGTGAAAGAACTTGTAACTTACAAAAGTAGTCATACATGTGTATTAGAGAAGAGTAAAAATGAAGTTTTGGTGGCAATAGAAAAATGTAAACAAGATGTATGTGAAGATTTTTCGCCTTTAAGAAACATATACGAAAAAAAATTTAATGATTTGAAAACTAAACGTGACGCTATAGATTGTGTTCCATCATTAAAAAACATCCAAGACACACTTTATAGAAGCAGAAAAAAGTATCTCAAGACCAATAAATAAATTTCACGAGTTTAGCGGATGTGGTCGTGCCAAATACATTCTCAGAAAATTTTCTTATATCTAACGATGGAGAGAGAGAGAAAATTTTGATATTTTCATCACGAATAGCTAGAAGAATTGTACGAAGCACTTCATCAGGTGATTATTTCGGTGACGGTACCTTTAAGGTAACGCCACCGCCATTTTACCAACTTTACACCCTCCATTTGGATTTGGGGTCTGACTATAACCACTAACGTCGCTCCTGTCATTTACGGTCTACTGCCGAATAAAACGGAAGAAACTTATCGACGATTTTTCCAGTTGATACAAAGACATTTTGATATTCATATGACTAGCTTCAGGTGTGACTATGAAACAGCAGTCATAAATGCGATTCAGGAAGTATTTCCAGATGTGAAAGTGTCTGGTTGCTATTTTCATTTTAAGAAAGCGGCAAAAAAGAAGGCGAAAGAATTAAAAGCAAATGAAACTTCTGGTGGGCGGCGATTATTAAGAATGGCAACAACTTTACCACTTTTACCTGCGCACATGATCCGTAGCACATGGAATCAGATATTGGAAACGATTCCCGAAAATGAGCAGTTAAGACAGTTCGTAAAATATTTTCAAAAGCAGTGGATAAACAAATTTCCGCCTGAGATAATAAGTTGTTCGGGAGCCAAACACAGAACAACAAATGTTTTAGAGGGCTGGCATCACCGGCTCTCTACTTCAATTCCAAAAAAACCAACATTTTACCTTTTTTTGCACAAAATTAGAAAAGAATCCACACATTTTGACTTCATTCTAAAAAACAGTATGTTTTTTTCTGGAAAAAAGAACAGAAGAAATCGCGTTATTTGTTTAGACCGAAAGATTAACAAATATTTAGGAAAATTACAAGCAGGCGAGATCACACCACTGCTATTTATACATAAAATGATTTACTGCAATCTTTTGTATTAATTATTTATGATTAGATAACTGTGTGATTTTGATAAATAAATATTAAAGTTTACAATGATTGTAAAAAAAATATAATACTTAATGACATACATATATAATATCTTTATTATTCTATATTATGGTGTTAAAACTATCCTGACATTACTCCTAAATTTTAAGAAAACTAGGTATGTAATTTTGATAAATACATATCAGAGTTTACAATGATTGTTAAAAAATTATAATACTTAATGACATACATATATAATATCTTTATTATTCTATATTATGGTGTTAAAACTATCCTGACATTACTCCCAAATTTTTAGAAAACTAGGTATGTAATTTTGATAAATACATATTAGAGTTTACAATGATTGTTAAAAGAATATAATACTTAATGACATATAATATCTTTCTTGTTCTATATTATGGTGTTAAAGACTATCCTGACTACCAAACTTTATAATAAATGATAACGTACATAGTTTTATGTTTTTTTCTGTGATCCAATGCTGTTTCTCGAACTACGTGTGACGAACTGCGTTTATGACGAATTGCGTTTGCGACGAACTACGTTTCAGACGAATTGCTTTTATGACGGATCGCGTTTGTGACGAACTGCGTGCATGACTAATTGCGTATTGTGACATAACGCGTTAGTGACGAATAGCGTTTGAGACGAACAGCGTGTGATTCAAAAAGGCTTTGTAATTAACAGGTAATACTTAAACTAGGATTCATCAGAAGTATCCATATTTTTTGGTTCTATTGCTGTCTATTCGCCTTCTATTTTCTTCAAATGTACCACGTTTCTTCTTAAAACCTGTCCTGTTTCATCGTTTTTTACTGTGACGTCTCCATGGTCAGACCTTTCGACCGTGTGAGGAGTTGGATTGAAGTTGGAGCTGAGTTTATTAGTTTTCTCCATATTCCTTACGTAGACCTTATCCCCTAATTAAAATTTGGTTCAAGAGCTCGTCTTTTTCTGTCCCCATACTCCTTTCCCTTTTCCTTTTAAATCTTGTCTCTATCACGTACGTCCATATCTATTTCCGAATTCTCTAATTTGTCGAGGGATAGAATCTTGTCCCTGTTTTGACGCCTGAAAAACAACTTCGCGGGGGATTTACCGGTTGTGGTGTGGGGTGTACTATTGTACATAATAAGATATTCCCACAAACTTTCTCGGATATCCTTCTTTTCCATTTGGCTGATCTTCAAACGCTTCAAAAAAATCCCGGTTCTGCCTCTCTACTTCACCATTTTGTTGTGGCTAGTATGGGATTGTATTGTAAAGGAAAATATTGCATTCCGTGCAGAATGACTTGAATTCGTCGCTCACAAATTGTCTTCCGTTGTCCGCTGTAATTGAAACTGGATATCCTAATCTGCTGAAGATTTCCTTGAGTAGTTTTATTATTTGGGAACTCGTAATAGATTTAGTGATTTTCACTTCTTTGTATCGACTGTAGTAGTCGACAACTACCAGTAGATACTCCTGATTAGGTAATGGGCCGAGTAAGTCCATCGCAACATCAATCCAAGGAGCTGCAGGAAGCTCACGGCGCTTCATTGGTGCAGGGGCATTTGGCAAACTTACTAATGTGCAGCTTTTGCAGGACTTCACAAGATTCTCTGCATCCTTATCGATTCTCGACCACCAGACCTTTGATCTTAATCGACCCTTCATCGCTACGATGCCTGGATGGCCTTCATGTGCTGCTTCCAGCACATTTTTTCTTGAATTCTGTGGTATCACGATTCGGCTCCCTCTAAGTAAAATCTCCATAAAAGCAAAGTTCATTTTCAAAAATCTTGTAACCTTTGACCCATTCGCTCCATTCTTGCTCGTATAACCCACGCTTCACGTCGATGATTTCTTTGTCACTTCCGGAAGCTTCAGTTATATCACGTAACGCTACTGCCTGAGGTCTAGACTGTTACACTATCTGGTGCACATATGCATCCTTTCCTTTAGCAGGTCTCCAAATATACACAAAGTCGGGATAATGGATCAGCTATGTTTGACTTCCCTGGCTTGTAAATAATCTTATATTTGTAAGATTGTAGTCTAAGAACCCATCTCTCTATTCGTGCACATGGTTTCGATTTTGGGCCAAACAAAATCTCTAATGGCCTATGGTCCGTAATCAAGTCGAATTCCTTACCGAACACGAATATATTAAAGTGCTCAACCGACCAAACAAGGGCTAAAGCTTCTTTCTCGGTTTGGCTGTATTTTCTTTCGCACTCTACTATTCTACAAAAACCGCCAATGACAAATATAAATATTTAAATAAAAATAAATAAAAAATAATAAAAAGCGTTTATTGTCGATAAGTTACAATTTCAATTTTCGATAAGTTTAGTAAATTACACCAAATTATTAAGAAAATATATTGTGTGCGCTAAGAAACAAAGTAACCAAAAGTTCATATTGAATAGTAAAAATAAATGTAAAGCAACATGGAAAATTATTAAAGATGAAACGATGGATTCACCGTATAATAATAACATACCAAAAATGAACGTGAAGGATTCGATAATTACTGATCCGTCAGAAATTTCAGAAGCCTTTAACGATCATTTCATATCTACTACCAACTTATTACATCATGATGTTACTTAAACTAATTGTAAAGCCCGTCAAGTAAATTCTATATTCCTTACACCGGTCGATGAAATATACATCACAATAATAACTTTATTATCTAATACTACATCAGAAGGATACGACTCCATAAATACAAAAATTATTAAACTGTGCAAAAATGAACTCGTATTTCTTGTAAATCTTTCTTTGGAAACTGGTACATTCCCACAAAAACTTAAATATGCAATTGTCAAACCTGTATACAAAAAGGGGGAAATACAAGATATATGTAATTATCGACCTGTAACGCTATTATCAATATGCTCAAAAATCTTTGAGAAAGTGATGCACGACAAGTTAGTTTCATTCTTTAATAAAAATAATATAATAAAACAAAATCAGTATGGATTTCAAAAAGATAAATCAACTACACACGCGGCGTTTAATTAAGTAAACGATATATTATGGAATATAAATGATAAAAAAACATACTACAGCCTTATTTTTGGACATGTTGGAAGGCTTTTGATTATGTGGCACATGATCAACTGTTAAAAAAGCTAGAGCACAATGGAATTAGGGGGTTAGCACTAAAATGGTTGGAAACATACTTAAAAAATAGATATCAGTGCGTACATCTTACAATACTAAATTCAAACACAAAGCAAATTCATAAATCAAATTACAAGAGCAATGTATTTGGAGTACCACAAGGTAGCGTATTGGGTCCATTACTGTTTCTTATATATGTTAATGACTTACCCGAGGTTACTGAACATAAAACAATTCTATTCGCAGACGACATTTCAGTATTTATATCATCGAATAAAAACATGACATTAGAGCAACATAAACTTGATATTAGTAAAACTCTGTCAATTATTATACAATGGTAAAATAATAATAATTTAAAAATTAATTTATCTAAAACTAATTTAATGAATTTTAATAATTATAAAAATCAAAATATTGACATATTTTACGATGGACTAACTCTGAAGAATTCAAATATTCAAATATTTAAAGGATTTATTGTGGATACAAATTTTAAATGGAAGGAACATATTGAGAATGTATGTGGAAATATTTATAGATTTTCTTTTGCGCTATACAAATTGACACAAGTAACTAACAAGAATACAGCTTTAACAGCATATTACGCATATGTTGAATCAGTGCTTAGATATGGCATACTGATCTGGGGTAATGGAACAAATATACACCAGGCATTTATAGCTCAAAAACGCTGCTTACGATCTATAATCGGTATTGCTCCTGATATTTCTTGTCGCCCTTATTTTAAAGCACTAAATGTATTACCTTTGCCTTGTCTTTATATACTAGAAGTGGGAAAATTTGTGAAGAAGAACTCTAGTCTCTTTAAACAAGCTAAAGATGTTATTAAACGTAATAATATCAGAAACCCAAATAGATTGATAGTTGATGTAGTCCCTAAAACCGAAAAAATTAAAAACAATTGCTACATAATGTGCAAAAAAATATATAATAAGATTCCTGAAGAAATAAAACAGCTACCACTGAGCAGGTTTACCAATTTATTAAAAAAATTGGTCTTAGAAAAAACATTTTATTCCATTAAAGAATTTCTAAATTTTAAAAGGTATAATGTGTATATTAATGTATTGTTATTTGATTGGAGATTAGCTAATGTAATTAATAATATTAAATTTTTCCATTAATTAATAATATTGAATTTAATCCATTAAAAATAAATAAATATATATTGTTTTTTATATACAATATTAAGAAAATCTATAATGTGTCTATCAACATATTAATGTATTGTAATGTTATTAGAGATATACTAATGTAATTAATTACTTAATAATAATAAAACTGATTTGCATGCTATTGTCAATAGTTAAATAGGCTTGAACTAACATTATTATACTTAAACACCTGTTTATGTATACCCTATTTACTGCGAATAAAATTTATTTGTATTTGTATTTGTATTTACCAATTTTCGACAACAGTTGGTCCATACAAGGCAGAGGGTGATTTTCTCGTATAATGGCGGTATTAGCTCGCCGCATATCGACACACAGACGTAAATCACCGTTCTCTTTTAATATAGGTACTACTGGGGACACCCATCTTGAAGGACCGTGCACCTCTTCAATGATATCACAATCTATCAGTTCTTGAATCTTGTTTCTTACTTGGTTTTCCACTTCAATATGTTGCTGTTTCAGGATCCTCCATGTATCTTGGGATATCAGATTGTCCTTACAGCCTGAGTCGACAAGCATGTCAAGTTTTACGCCGCCTATGATGCATTCGATGGTCGCATCATCATCAACGTTAAATACGTAGTCAACTTTTAGTCTCTTCTTTTTGCTTCCTTCTGAACTGCTGCTATCTATTCTGTCTTTCTCGTCTATCTTACTTTTTGTAGCTATTTTTACAGACTTGCAGTATTGACGAAAGTGTCCAATCTTGCTGCAGCGGTGACATGTTTTTGCTCTTGCTGGGCAGTTTTCGTCATCTGTGTAATGTTTACTGCTTCCGCATCTACCACAGCATTTATTCTTGTTTTTATTGTATATATGTCTTTTATGGTTTGTTTCTTCCCTTTTCTTTTTGTTGTATATTGCATTTACTTCTTGACTTTCTAGTTTCTTATTTCCATAATTTTCCATTTGGTCATTTACCACTTCTATTGTATTTGCTTCGGTCACAATTTTATCCAGAGTGATGCTATCACCAATAGTTAGAATTTTTTTTCGTAAATCTGTAGAAGTACATTTTTCGGTTATTTGATTAATGAGATGATCATCTTTTCGATCAAAATTGCACTTATATGCTTGTTTCCTGAGTCGCAGCAAGAACCTTTCAAATTTTTCTCCGTCTTCTTGCTTTATGAGTCGAAACATGTGACGTTCGTATACTCTATTCTGTTTTGGAAGAAAGAATTCATCCAATTTTTCGACGGCGATTTTGATGACGTCGACGTTTCCGGTAGCTTCAACATGAGCACCCGGTAAGTTGTAATATATCTCTTGCAGGTTGGTCCCTCCAAAGTGCAACAACGTTGCTCTCTTCTTCTGCGGGGTAGTTATATCAGATGCATCAAGATATATCAACAAAGCTCTTTTCCATTTCTCCCATCTATGTCCAACTGAGGCATTGTCACCTTCGACATCTAATCCTTTTAAAGGAGGTAATGGATTAGCCATTATTTGGCTTTGGTTGGTACTGTTGGGGCGACCTGAAATTTATATGTAACATAGTTACTTTAGCTGTTCCCAATCAAATGGTGGTAGCTTAACCAAACTTTAGCTGTTACGATTTGAATGATGGTAGCTTAACCAAATTAGCTGTTTCCAATTTAATGGTGGTAGCTTAACCAAACTTTAACCTTTCCCAATGTAATGGAGGTAGCTTAACCAAACTTTAACTTTTCCCAATTTAATGGAAGTAGCTTAACCAATTTTATAAGACATCGTCCAACAAGCATTCCCAATTTAATGGAGGCCTTCATTATATTTATGACCAATCTTCCCAATTTAATAGAGGTTAATTTATTATTAACCAATATACAATTTAGTGGGGTAGTTTTCCATATATTTTAATGAAATAGAACACTACCATAAGGATTTCCAATTAAATGGTCTTCATAATATTTGAAACTAAATTTCCATTTTCATTAAGGAAAACATCCATTTCCTTTAAAAAAACCACCTGTTAAGTATTATAATTTCCAATATAATGTAATATTTACGGTTTCATTTCAATTTGCTAATTAAAATAGTTACTTACTACCCAACTTAAATGACAATAATCTGTATCAACCAATAATAAATGGTTTAATTAGTATTATCACCTAACATATCCGTTGCATTTATATACTTTAAATAATAATAATAATAATAATATAAGCTACCATCGCATACAATCAATAATCATCATCACATAATTTAAGGATGTAATACATACATCACACTTGTAATAAAACTAACAAAAAGTAATTGACACAGGCAGAAATAACACCCGTGAGAAGTTAATTGCCATTCACGAAAGAAGAAAAATCATACTTAAGTCGTTATTTACTTTATCGTATGGCTCTTTATATTTTAATGTGTGTTCGACAAAAATTAACATTATTGCAAGGTAGGCTATAAGTAGGTAAGGCATACGATCAATTGTAGATAACCTTTGCTGCCGCAGCTTGTGAGCTGAATACTGTAAACATTTTGTGAATCCTTTTACTCATTATTCACTATCAGAGGTTGTTCTGATGTAAGTTATTACAAAATTTCAGTATTTCAGTATATCATAATATTTACCGATAATCAATCCATTATGTATGTGAAACGGTAAAATGAATTTATAACCGCAAATTGTCTAAATTGTAATCGTAACTACCTACTGAAAATTTGAAACTATACTATATTGAAATTTTTTAGTGTTTGGATCATTGACTTACATAATCATTGGTTTCGATGAAATGTGTCACAATCGCATAACAATAACATATGAACGGTATTAACAGAAAATAATTTCAATGAATTACAAAGTATAAACAATAATTGGTAACCTCAAATGTTGCAGTAGTTACAACATCATAATTACCCTTCCCTTGTTTTTGTTTTGTAGAAAAAAAAATACCTTTTGACTCGTCGCCACTTGTGGAGATTGCAGTTTCACCCGTAGATCACTGGCTCAACAATGCACGCACATAAACTGACACAACGTCCACACTCGCCCTCGGCTCACGTGACACTGACAGTTGTACATTTACGCACGAACACACGAGACAATGTATGTACGTCTTTGTTAGACATACACTACAAACCGGAAATACTAAATAAAGGTTAATACTAAATAATAAATAAAGGTTTTGGGTCGAAAACCTATATGGTAGTTCCCTTTGACCTATAATCATGAAATTTGGCAAAAGCAAATTAACTAACTACTGTTATAGGCCGACCGCTTAACTCGTATATCGCCTGCGCGGTGAGAAGGGAGCGCGGGGTGATGTTAACGGGTGGGTGAGCGGGGTGCGCGGGACAATCGGGTCCCGCGCACCCCGCTCACCCACCCGTTAACATCACCCCGCGCTCCCTTCTCACCGCGCAGGCGATATACGAGTTAAGCGGTCGGCCTATAGTTACCTTGCTTTTGCCAAATTCTTTCTTCTCTTGTTTCTACTGAAATAAAGCAAAATTCTAAAAAAAAATAAAGGGTATAAAAAAATAATATTTACTTTTAGTGCCACATTTATAATAATTGTTTTAAACTTTAGCGATTTTTATATTTATATTAGATATATTTCGGGACTTAATCGCGTGAATTAGTCACGGGTGGACTGACAGGAGTAGTAGTAAGTAGTCTCGAAATATATCTAATATTTATAATATACGAAATATTTATAAATATTTATAATATTAATTAAATACAAAAATTCCTCAGCAACCTTAGAGTGCTTAAAAGAACTGTCGAAATATGTGACACATATTGATATTACCCTATGTTGCCTCATTTTTGCTCATAGCTCATAGTTGCTCATTTCCGTGAAGAATGTCTATGTGCACACATAGACATTCTTCACGGAAATGAGCAACTATGTCGCTCGAGTGTAGTAAGTATGAAGGTTGCCTTCTGTACTCTCGGTATTCTGTAGTAGTAAGCATGGTAGGTAGGTACAATAGGCAATTATTTAAATAGTTCTCTAACTGAATATCTACAATTGCCTATTGTACCTGACAACAGAGCCCTCTCAGTTGTCAATATGGGTGGCGTGGGCGCGGCTGTGTTTTAGTGAGTTTACTTACACGTATCATAAAATATAATTATTATCTTTATTAAGTTATAAAAAGTGTAACAATGTCATTGACAAAACAACGTCACCTGTTGGCGGAAAAAAATACTGGAGAAGTTATTAGTCTGTTATAGAACTTGTGGAGTACAGGCTTAGTGATTATTGAGAGAACCGAGCGATAAGCAAGGTTAAGCAACGTTACCCCTTTTTGGTCTATAGAAGACTCCTTTCGAAATATGTCGCACCCCTCCCTGCCTCACAGAGCCATAAAGCCCGATCTCTCTCCGATTGTACCGAATTTACGAGAGTGAAGGAAGAGTATGTACAATTCCGTCTACACAAGCACTATAATATCTTCAGCATTGTGGACTAGTATCTAATGAGATTGGAACTCCGACTGGCATAACAGAAGTTGGTTAGGAGACCGTAATTTTTTTTTTCTTCCTCGGTAGTAGTTGGATTGCGATGCGCAAGATGCTACCCTAATTGAAAACATTCCAATCAATAATAAGGTGGTAATATACAAAGTGCAACATCAGTTCAATTCACTCGTTCCCAAAAATCGTCTATGGGTTCGGACTTAACGGGCATATAAAAATAAAAAAGTAATATAAGACTTTCTATCTTTTGTATGGGTTTCGTTTTCGCGTTAGAGTAGGGACTACTGATTCTTACATGGGATATCATCAACATCTTTATTTGTTTGATTATGGTCATATAAGATGTAACATAAAATTAATAAATAAATAAAAATGGTTTATTTACTTTAACTTACATGCTGAATTACAAATATATAATTAGAGCACTCTTTTTAAGTAAACAATACTTGTGTTAGGAGGCTCTTCTCTTAACAATATAAAAACCACTATACAAGTAAGTACATATAAGTATGTAATTATTAATATATTATTAAAAACATAATTAATTCTAGGTGAGGAAGTATGTGCATGTGTGTGTATATGTGTGTGTGATAATGTGCGCTCATATCAGATTATGATAATAAGAAAATGGTAGGCTATGTTACTACATATATGCATGAGTTCTTCAATTTTGTTAAAATTCAGGTTCTTTAACCAAAAATCAACTTATTTTTACATCTGTAAAGTGTCACGTTATACATTTGTAACGTCTTATTTATTTTATTATACAGATAGCGAGATTGTCGCTTAAATTTTCTTAATGCGAATGTAGTGGCAACTGTGCTGATAGGGACTGCTCTGTGACTACTTCTTTTCCGGTAACTTATAAACTTACTTTTAACTTAACAATTATATTCTATCACTTGTGGCGTCCAAATTGGGTAGGTACAATAAATTAAAGACATCAAAAAATACAAACAATAAAAAAATACTTAGAAATACATGTCAAAGCGTTGTATCACTTAAAAATTCATTCATACACAACATCATCAAACATCTCCTTAACTTATTAAAATATTCGGAATTTTAATATATTTTTTGGGGGCCATCTACACAGTCTTATGTTGTTCCTGTTCCGTTTTTTACGTAATGATTCAATGTAAGCCTTCCAGATAACTTGCTTATCAATAATTAAGCCCCAGAATTTTGCTTGTTCAGAATCCTTTACAATGTCATCTTTATATCTTAAATTTATATTGGAAGTACTTGACTGTTTTTGATAGAAATGCATTATCAACGTTTTATTCAGATCAATTTTTAAAGTATTATTAGTTAACCAAGAAATTAAATGATCGAAAGTGTAATAATCTTAAATGTTATAAAATTATATATATTACGGCTCGTAATCGCGTAAATATTTTAAGGTTTTTTACTAACTACAGTCTTTTCGAGACAACGGCCGTTGCAATACGGTCGAAGTGTCGGGCAATAAAAAAGATATTAAAGATAAGTCTATGGGATTTACCTTAAAATATTCACGTGATTAAGACCCGTAGTATATAAAAAAATAGATTCTTATTTTAGTTACAGGTGCTACTCTGAACTGTCCCTGTTGTTTCGCACCACAGTGTCGATTTCGCAAAATTACTAAAACACGTGTTCAAATTTGTTTGTACACGGAGTTACCCCACTTTGCCTACTTAAGGGTTGATTTTCCAAAAATGCTGAAACACTGTTTCTTTATTTAAAACCAACAATCTAAATACAATATTTTACAGACCTGTACGTACCTCTCTCGAGCCACACACATGTAATTACAAAATTAAAGACCACTCAAGATGCCTTTGTTCGCGAAATTCCATGTCTGTGTCAGAATGTGTGATGTTCTGTTTATTTCTTTCTGTTCTACAGCTTCCTGATCTACAGAGCATGGTGCATAAATGACACATACAGTTTGTCATTCCCCCCAAAGTTTAAGTTCGGAGTAGCTACAGCGTCGTACCAAATCGAAGGGGCCTGGAATGTCAGTGGTGAGATCTGTCTACATATTATATTCTAGTTAACAAGTGATTTTTAGCTCAACATTCTTCAGCAGCCTCTGAAAACGGAAACAGATTAGATTCGGATTAGAATGTAAAATGTTTTTGAAAAAGAAATGAAGAACCGCTCGCAAAAATTGCAACAGTTACAGACAATTAAATGAAAAATGAAAAAGGGTTGTTTGCAAATGTCTCAAAGACTACTTGAGATTTTTAAATATGAAGAAATATTAAAGAAAAGGATATGTCATAAAAAATGTTACATCTCTTGGAACTGTAGACTTGATGTTGACTGGAATTAAAATACGACCGAAACTGGGATCTCTGGCTTGTGCAACGCCTTCTTTAGCAAAATAATTATATTATTAAAACATAAATATGAAAATAATGTAATAAAAAATGTTCAGTTTGCAAAAATTTTGCAATTTTTGCAAACGAAACTAAATTTATTTCGAAAATCATCTACATTACATTTGGAATCGAATAAGACTTCGTTTATAATATAATAGAAAGTTGAGCTACAAAAGTAATTGTCTGGTTAACAAGTGATTAAAACACATAAAATAATAGGCAAGCCTTTTAAGAGAGTAGTGATTAAGTAATATGAAATAATTGACATTGCGATGAATAAAATTACATTGCGATGAATGTGAGACCATATTTTAATGGTTCCAGACAAAACGGAGAGCATCTGGGACAGGCTCCTGCACACACAATCATCGGTGGTCATGGACAGCAGCAACGGTGACGTCGCGTGCGACTCGTATCATCTATGGAGGCGGGATATTGAAATGCTTGAAGAGTTAGGAGTCGATATGTACAGGTGAATCTTGTCTCTTCAAGGCCTGAAGATCCTGGAAGCTAACCGCCTTAGCAATTCTGGTGATTGAATCCGGCTAAGCTAAGATATGATAAAATTTTATTTGCGTAAACATGCTATTGAGAAATGTAATTATGTCAATAGAATGTAAAAAAATCCTTATCTACACAAAAACAATTGAATTCATTAATGGTCATTGGATACTAAATAAAAAACAATAAAATAAAATTAAAATGTCATACTAAGATAGAATTAAATAAAATTTCAAAAATAAATAGTAGATATAAATAACGAAAAACCGGGCAAGGGCATGTCGGACCATGCTCAGTGTAGGGTTGCGCAGACTTGAATAATTACATCAGTAGCAGAGGCATTTACGCCCTTTTGTTGCGAAACGCAGTTTTTCGGCCATAGCTCGATGACGGTATATCTGATTATGACCGAAATAATTTCAGTCCGGCCATAAGTTCTGTTACAAATGAAAATGCATTTTTTTAAATGAAGTAATGTAATATTGTTAAAACATATATGGACATATTTATTAAAGTCTCAGCAAAAAATAAAAACAATATTCTATTCAAAAGGGCCACCTTTTGCTTTTATACAGGCCTTTAATCTGTCTGGCCACAATTCTATGAATTTACACACTGTTTCCATAGAATATTTCGCCCCAGCTTGCTCTAGGGATTTTTTAAAAGACTCAATGTCGCCGTGTCGTTTAGAGCAAGCCATGTTCTCTAAAACTGACCATAATTTGTAGTCTAGGGTTGAGGTGTGGGCTGGATGAGAGCCAGTCTTTAGCTCTTATACAGTCCGGAACGTTGGTTTCGAGCCAGGCTTGGGTAGTTCGTGCCTTGTGGCCAGGTGCAGAGTCCTGCTGGAAAGTCCACGGTAAATTTTTAAAAAGTGTGTTAAGTTAGCGATCCAAGATTGTTTCTTGATACACTTTGGCTGAAGTTTTTACTAATTTTTCACAA
This sequence comes from Herminia tarsipennalis, assembly GCA_945859575.2. Lineage (NCBI taxonomy): Eukaryota > Metazoa > Arthropoda > Insecta > Lepidoptera > Erebidae > Herminia > Herminia tarsipennalis. Next base: position 8,486,746 of record OX243849.2, on the reverse strand, counting down.
AAATGTAGCTTTGTGACGCCTTGATAAGACACGCCCCACCAAACCATCACTGATGCAAGATGATAACCACGCTGTACCTTTCCGACCACTTGAGCAGCTTCTTTAGAACTGTAAGCGTACACTTTATCATTTTCCTTATTGTAGTGCTCTTCAATCGTGAATTTTTTTTCATTGGTCAAGAGGATATTTCAGCCCCCTTCACCTGCGTATCATGACAAAAGGCGTTTTGATCGATCCTCTCTCTCTCTCTCTCTCTCTCTCTCTCTCTCTCTCTCTTTAATTGTGAAGATTAATTTAGGGCATGTCCTGTATATTGACGATAAGCACCGAGCTCCAGGTCTTGTTTTCTTATACACGACAGAGTCCTAGCGGGAATCTTCATTTCTCGCGATAAGTTTGTTTGCTTCTTAATCCATACATACATACATATCAACCCATATGATGGCCCACTGCTGGGCACGGGTCTCCCCAGTAGAACCTACTGGTATGTAGATCCTGAGGGTAATTGCCATAATCGCCGCGCTTGGCGAGCGGGTTGGCGATCGCAGTAAGGCTTTAAGTACGCAGAGGACGCTGCTGCCCGTCCTCCGGAGTGAAATCCCTGAGTCGCCTTGACGACACCCACGGGAAGAGATGGGGTGGTGCTATTCTTAAGCCGGCACCACACGGCAACTTCTTAATCCGATTTTGACGAATTCTGGCTTGAACAGCATCAGCAGTCTTTGTAGTTCTAACAGCACGCGGCCGCTCCGATCTTTTATGGTCTTCGACAGAGGAAGTGTTGTTGTATCTGTTGATAGTACGATATACGAACATACGGCTGATACCAAGCTTTTGAAATGTCTGGAATATTGTGCAAGGCGACCACCGCAATCCTATTTTCTTTAACATCCCAATCCATAATGTAACACGAAAAAATATGTAAAATGGTGCGAAATCTAAAGTACTTTTAAAAAGAATAAACGCGTTCCAAATTCAAAGTAATTAAAAAGCTGAAAAAAGAAAAAGTTTTTATGCAACAGTGTTTATGGCTGGACTTGTTAATTATTAAGCGCTAACTTTGAGATTGGTTAACTTTTTTTGGACACATGCTTCAATACACACAAATAAAAGTTGCACAATTAAGCAACTTTCGTGGCGATTATTTCCAAAAATATTTTAAGTGAATATTTTAGGATTCCGGATGGCACAGACATTTTACTCAAAAACTATTCAATGAATATTGATGAAATTTGGTTAAAAGGTGACTTGTAGTAACCGCTAGTTAGTTATGATAGCTAAATAACAATAAGCAATTATCAACGTCTGTCACACCATTCGACCACTAGGTCTTTCAAAAACATTTCAAGGTTTCTAATAAACTTTTTTGATTGAGTGAATATTTTTGACAATAATCGCTCCGAAAGTTGCATAAATCGAGTAGAGGGTTACTCGATTTATGCAACTTTCGGGCGTCTTTACTTTTGAACCGTGGGACCAAAAAATATGGGAAAAATTACACAGATAGCGATTAATAAATACTTTAAACTAAAATTCTTTTGAATAAGATCGAAACAAAAGGGCGTAAGTGCCATGAACATGCGCTCTTTTGCTAATGCAATTGTTCAAGGCTGCGGAACCCTACACTGTGCATGGTCCGACATGCTCTTGCCCGGTTTTTTTAAATAGCGGTTTCATGATTGATGCTTTTAAAAAGTCTGGGAATACCCCTTCATGAATACTTATTTACGTGGCGTAAGCTAGCTTTGATTACCTTTGTGCAGATACCGTCATACCCTTCGCTATTAGTATTTTTTAGTGATAAGTTAATTCTCAGGATATCCTGTTGCAAAATCGGTGTCATGAACATCGATTCTTTTCTGCTTTATATATGTTTAGTTACTTTGTTAGGGGTATGCTTTTAAAGAAATAAAGGAGGATTTTGGCTTTGCAGGTTCTCAATATCATGGCCTCGTCTCCTCCCGTCTGGTTTCCCGAACATCATCAGCGAGAACGGCAAGAGATACTACAATGACCTAATCAACGGTCTACTAGAGAAAGGCATCGAGCCTGTCGTCACTATGTACCACTGGGATCTACCACAAACTCTTCAGGACCTTGGTGAGGCAGTTATAGATGATATACCTACATAACAGTTTACCTTATGAATGGTTTCTGGAAAGAGATGGTTTGCAACTTTCATTATTTTTTATGAATCGCATCGGACTTCATTTTTGATTGCTAATCGTATCTATAACCTGCTCTAAACCTTCTATATTACCAAATGTCTAATTTTCAGGCGGTTGGGTAAACCCTCTCATTGTGGACTGGTTCGCTGACTACGCAAGGGTCGTGTTTTCCCTATATGCAGATCGCGTCAAAATCTGGTTGACTCTCAACGAGCCTATAGGGATTTGTGATGGACCTTACAGCAAGATGGCAGCGCCTTACTTGGACGATTTTAAGATCGGAGCTTACCTATGTAATAAGAATGTAATGTTAGCTCACGCGAAGGTTTATAGGATGTACGATGAGGAGTACCGACCCTTGTACAATGGTATGTATTGGAGTTAGGTTATTTTATAATTTTTAGTCAGTCAATGAAACAACGAATTCGCCCTAAAATTCTGGGACTCTTCCAAAAGTTAAATCGAGCTATACGAGCGTACGTTACCAGAAGTAGAGAGTAATCCTTGGCGTTACAGGTGTCCATCGACTACAGTAACTACTTTCATAATCTCCAGTATTTGTATCTTTTTGTGTCCCTGACTTGTTTAAGAAATTGAAATCTGCTAGCAGAGGTCCGACCTTGTTAAAAATGGTTCGTTGTTCAACAACTTTATGCCAACGTTACTGTTGTATTATGGCAGTTGAAGTATTTACTAATATTCCAAAAGCCATCATGGAACTTCCGCTTAAGCTGTTTAATAAAACTCAAGACCCAGTAACTTGATATTTTATGATTTACCTATTACAGATTGTATTGGTATTTTTGTTTATAATTGTTTTAACTAACATAACTGCTTTATTTATAATTATTTTTAATTTTACATTGTGTCGTGATCGTGATTTGCTAAATATAATTTTTGTATAATAGTGTCCGGCGAAATATGCACAACTGTTGATAATTTTAATATCATCGCAACCACAGAATAAAAGAGTTAAATCGCAATATACCATATTTTATGAAAATTAGCATCCTCCCAGTATCAACAATACAACATATATATATGTATATAGAACGTGTGTAATAAAAAAACGTATTGTGTATTTAATTAAACGCATGACGTTCATTCATCATATCATCACACGTCGGCCTCACAGGTACAGTCGGACTTGTACCCTTACGACTTATGCATTGAGCAACAGCCCGGCATCATTATCAAAAGAGCAAGCATCTAAAGCAAGCCATACACTGAAGATTATTTCAAAAGATTTTAGTATTTATAAATTGAATCTGCTTCTCTTCAGGAAAAGTATCACTTACAATCATATTCATGTGGTTGGAACCAGAGACGCCTGATGACACTGAAACGACAGACCTTATGCTGCAGATGTGGGTAAGTAGGTAATGCATCAATTATTCTTACTACTTAAATAGAGAGGTAAACTGTGAGATGATGAGTAGATAATATTTTTAAACTTTTGTATTTTGTTTTGCCATTCTCACTTCTCACTCCCAACAAAAAGGCGCCAGATATCGTAATGTTTACACTAAGAATATAACTTAAAGAAAGTTTATCGTTGATAAACCCAGCGCTCAAAGTCAAAAGGGAGCTCAGTTGTCGTAGGTTCGACTTCAATTGTTTTTAGACCATTAATTGTCCAGATTTCTTTTCAGGAAGGACGATTCGGTCACCCAATCTACTCCAAGACAGGAGGCTGGCCGCCGGCGCTGGAAAAGCTTCTCAATGAGAACAGCAAGAGAGAAGGCTACCCGTACCCGAGACTACCTCCATTCACGAAGGAAGAAATAGAATTTGTTAAAGGTATTTGGTATTTTAATTGTATTCCTACCTTATAAACGACTTTTAAAAGATGCACAAGATGCACATACAAGTACTTATTCCTTTTGATTCAAGAAAAAAACGTTCTTGGTGATAATGCAACTGACCGCATATCCTACTCAGAGTGCAGCAAACCAAATACTTATCTATTTATATAAATACGGCGAACTGCATGCAGCATGCCGCACACTTCTTCAGACCGTGCTTAGCAATGTGCGCCGTTTTTTTGGTTCTTAAAACCATCGTAATATGCCATTTACCGTTCTCAATAGATTTTTATCAGTTAGTTCCAATTTCGTTGCAGTAAACCTTGCTTCTGTAGTTGCAAACTATCTAATCGTGATTTTATGACTATTATCTATTTATATATCTATAGTACGTATTTAATTTTTAGGAACGTATGATTTCTACGCCCTAAACCACTACTCAACGCGTCTGGTGCGACGTGTGAAACCAGAATTAGCACGTTCTTGGTTCATCTATGGGTCCTCGGAGATAGGAGCTGATCTGGTCAATCATCCCTCGTGGACTTTACCTACTCCTTATACTGATTGGTTCGCGGTGAGCAAAAATTGAACAAAGCATTTTGACTGTAGAAGTATCTATATATATTATATCAGATTTAATCAATTATTTTACATCAATCCTGCAGACTTCCATTCCTGGAGTAATTTAAAAGAAATACAATAATAGCATTTTTGAAAGATAGAAAAATTTGAATCCAGACTCAGGAATCGAACTAATTTAAAAGATTTCCTCTCATAAGTGTATTATTATAGACCGTCATATTCCGTTCCCTAGATACATCCAGAGGGTCTTCGGTCGCAGTTAAAATGGATCAACAACACTTATGGAGTTAACAAGATTCTGATCACGGAGAATGGTCTACCAGATATCAAAACTGACCTATATGACTACAATAGAATGACTTACGTTAAAAAAAATTTGGAACAGGTATATTTAGAGACGAAAAGTTTATATATTACCACATTTGTATTTCAGATACACACATCAAAAGTGTCTAGGGATCAAGTACCTTTTTAACTATAAACAAATATCTAATTAATGTTTACCAAATGTAGTCTTCCAAACTAGCTTCTTATCTTAATTTCTATGCTTAAGTAAGTTACCAACATTTATCCCTATATTTTGACAAATTGTGGACAACTAACCTAAGTTAATGTTCTCAAATTATTGTGCAAAAGAAACAATAATTAAGATTTTTATTTTTTTATTGTATTGATAAAAAAATTAACAATCTGTGTTTCCACCATTTACACGAATGAAACAATCACAGCGATTTGGTATGCTTAAAATCAGTTCATCAAAATCACTTTGAGGAATGGCCGCCCGTGTTTTTTCTAACAAGTCAGAAAGTTGTTCTGGGGTATGCTTGGCATCTAACTAGTCTGGCCATAAATACTGTTACATAAAAAGTTTTTATTTTTTTCAACTTTATAATTAAAAATTTACCCGAAATTAAATTTTTATTCATATATATTTTACACGATGTAGTCTTTTGTATGCCAGTAAACTAATAAAATCTATTTAAAATTAAAGAAATAACAAAAAAAAAAACATAGGTAAAAAAAAACATATTTTTTTATATTTTTCTCAAAAAATGTCTTCTACGAAATTCCTGCAGTTATTTTTTTAACTCGTAATATATAACATTCTTTGTCCTGACCGACTGATTGACCGATGGATCAACGCACAACCTAAGCCGCTGATCGTTGAGACTTGAAATTTCGAAGATATATAATGTTGGCATCCGATAAAAAAGGGCCTTTTGGAAATTTATCCCCTAAGGGTTACCCCCTTAGGGGATAAATTTCTAAAAGGCCCTTTTAAAGTAGTGGTTATTAGTTTGTATAAAACTCCGTTAGATTTAAAGTTAGATCTGTGAAATCGTATTCGACTTTTTGTCATGAGACACGTGTTTCACCGTTTTTTAAAACCAATCCCTCAGAGGGTAAAATAAGGGTTTTAGTTATGTATAAAACTCCGTCACTTTTAAAGTTAGATGTTATAAAACATTTTTTTTTTATAGGTACTTCTGGCCATAAATGACGGCATTGACATTCTTGGCTATACAGCATGGTCGCTCATGGATAACTTTGAGTGGTTTGGTGGATACAAGTAAGTAATTTATTTTAAAAACTTTTAAATCAAAATTCACAGGTAGTGACCGACTTTTATAGGATTGTCCTCGATTCTTAAATTATGATACACTTAACTTGAAGCGATAGCGACGGCGTGAAACGGTGAGACGGTCAGCCGTATATTATAGATGGTATCTAATTGGAACGTCACCACTGTAGGTTAACTCCTAAACTATCACACCCCTCCGTGCCTCTAAGAGCACGTTAAGGCGTCAGTCCATCTCTCTCTCCGGTCTTGTCGGATTTCTGTCTTATCCTGCTATGAGAGTGGGGGCGTAGAGAGTGCACTATTATAACTTCTGCGTAGTTGGCTGGTCTCTGATGAGATTGGTAACCGATATTGGTTAGCAGATTATTAGCTAAATGGAGTTCACACTACATACATACATACGAGTATTACTTGAAATCAAAGTATTTGAACTGATTTATAGTAACAGTCTATTTATCTTTTTCTACGACGGCAATACTTAGCCTGATCTAGGTAGGAGACATAAATAGGGTAGATCTTTGCTTACTTTTTTTCTTGTTGATATAATAATATACTGGTTGATATATTAATATATTGGACTTAGCAGATTAGGATATACTCTAAAAACTAGATTGTGATTTCAAAGAGGATCCATGCGAACCCACAATCTGTATTATTACTACTGTTTTATAATACTTTGGTCCTTGTTTATGGGAATATGTGGATTGCATTATACTCGTATACAAATAAGTGTTCATTATTTTTCGACCTGATTCTGGGAGTACCTAATCAGGCGTCATATGGCGAAAAACCCTTAAGTAAACAAAAGGAAAGAGCTACAACAAAGAAAACTAGTCACTCTCACTTAATCGATTGGTAGGCATCTCCGGACCCTTGATTCGCTATATTCCGCTTCTACGGAGTGAAACTTCAACACGTGTTTCGCCTTTACAAGAGGCATCCTCAGAACAGTTTGCCACCGTCTGAGCGCTCGTACAACGTGCGCCTACTGGTGATTGAACGTATAAAAATGGCGATCAGACCGCGATTCAGACCCAAGAATCGAATCCGAGACTTCCGATCGCCATACCGGGGGCACGAAAGTGATTTATTTAATCTTTATTTTTTTTATTGTTCCAGACTGAAATTTGGTCTATACGCTGTAAATTTCACGTGTCCGCAACGCACTCGCACGCCGCGCGAGTCTGCGCGCTACTTCTCTAGAGTCACCCGCATCAGATCTATCGACACAAAACAAAGTGGACTTAATTATATATAATAAAGAATTTATAATCCTACTTCTTACTAATATTGTGAACCCGAAAGTTTGTCAGGGTGGGAGGATGTATGTTTGTAACTTTTTCACGCAAAAACTACTGAACGAATTGTGATAAAACTTTACAGTAATATTGTTTATTAGAACTAAAAGTAAGTTATAAAAATCTAACATACCGCAGGAAAAGCCACGGGAAAAAGAGAAGAAAGAAGATAAATATAGTATAATATATTAAAACACAACTTCAGTTTGAAATCAAGTAAGTTTATTGCAAAGGTACGACTTGGTTAGTTCTAACCATAGATTTTATAACATGCAAAGATAGTTAGGCAACACTAGATTATTGTTTAACTAACTAACATCCTGACCTTAATCTAAAATTTTCTTTTAACACAATTAATTCACCTATAGACCGGGGCTGAAGCCTTTTCAAATTGCAAGAAGTGAAAAAAATAACATAGCAGGATGAAACCCATTGGAAAAGGAAGAAAATATAACAAAAATGAAAAGAAAAATAATTTACGGTCGATCTGAGATCGGGAAGTCGAAGGAGGTGGGTTTTTAAGGGTAAAGAGCGGTTTATCTCGATTTCCGGCAAAACTACAAGTCTTATGGAAAAAAAGTTAAATGGCAAAGTTGTATGTAGTATGTACGAGTATTCCTTACAAGATTCAGAAAGTGCCAAAATACTGTAGAATCTCCAATACAGCAGCGAGGTAAATAGCTACTGTACTGGAGGATACAGATTTTTGTTTATTAGATTTATAAGTCACTGATTCTGACATTATGAAACAGAAATCAGTATATGACAGTACAGGATGCCCAATCAGCATCTACAAAACCATACATTACATCCAGTCTTTTCAATATATTAAACCATCATTGATAGTTTTCTTTAGGTATTTTAACAAACGTTTTAATTGTTTCCAATGAGTTTCATTGAAGCAATTTTCTGACTCAAAAAAATTACACTGTAGTCTAATACTATAGTCTTAGTCTAGTAATAATACTGTCTGACCGGGTGAGTACAGACAAGTATTAAGATGCCAATTAATTGTTGATATGGATTTTTGGTACAAAAATATTGTTTACACCCTTTTCTAATTTCAAGTTACTTTTCATTGGTGTATCTGAAAGTGAGCAATTCAACATATTACATTAATAATTAATAATAAAATCGTCTATGAATGGCTTTTGGTCAACAGTAATACTATTTTCATAATCATTTTTATGCATTGTTTTGTGCAATGTGGGATTGATTACCACATTACTAGCAATCTTGTTAACCCCTCCAGCTAAGCACAATGGCTTGTGTAAGGAGTGGGTTCACGTCGGTAGTATGATAGGTAGGATTCGAACCCGCGACCCCAAGATTGCAAGTCCGATGCCTTAACCATTAGGCTACTGCCGCTTAATTTGTCCTAAGTCTTTATTTTAAATTTTTCTACCAACTCATTTATCAAACCTTCATAGTAATATTCTGACAATAATGGAAAACATTATAAAACCCTTTTTTTCGTCTAACATGTTTTTCTGGTAGACTGTTGTCACATTGCCTAGAAATAAGATTCTTTGCTTCTGGTGATAAATAGATAGTTGGTTAGTTATCAGGGACAAATGTTGCATCTTTATTTCGATATTGTATGACAATTTAGCAATATCGGTTGTCCGATATTGCTAAATTGTCATCTGTGTTCTCTTGACAATAACTTCTGTGGCTACAATAACATCCTGCAAATTAGGATGTGTGTGAGTGATATTTTCAGAATCCATACATATCCAACTAGAAACATTTTCTTTGCTTTCTTATGCCATTTTTTTCGTTTTTCTTTCGAAATATGGATCATTACTGGACTAGCGAAGATACATAGATAGTTTAAATTCGGCTTTATGCCTGTCCACTTTTCTTATAAAAATAACTTGTGGATTAAATGAAAGAAATATGGAAACATATCTAACTATGAGGAATTTTCAGTACGCAGAAAAATATTGAAACTTAATTCACACAAGTGTTATAAAAAGTATATGACAGCGGTTGAAAACAGCATTCAGAAACGTATAAAATACTTCTGGACTTACATCAATAATAAGAAAAATAAGTCAGTTATACCTTCTACGATGAATTACGGAAACCTTGTAGCTAATAGACCAGATGAAGTGTGTAATATGTTTTCATCGTTTTTCAAATCAGTATTTGAGCCATCACACGTGATTTTGATATTGACGACATGCCTGAGCGTAGTCATGTCTCCGACATTTTCTTCAGTAACATTCAATTACCTAAGAACACGGTGCTGCAGGAATTGAAAAACATTGAAATTTCGAAGGGAGCCGGACTGGACAATATTCCACCTATTTTTTTGAAGGCCACTGCTGAAGCTATTTGTGTGCCAGTACTTCAAATATATAACGCGTGTCTTAGAGAGGGGTGCTTTCCGACAGTTTTTAAATCTGTTCGAATTGTACAAGTTTTTAAAGGCAGTGATAAGACCAACCAGTGGAGGATTATCGATCAATATCCATCCTACCCGCTCTGGCAAAGACTATCGAGAGGCTAGTTCACAACTATGTTTATCCATCCTTTCGTAACATTATTATTGACCAACAACATGGTATGGTATTTTACCATATAGCATTTATTAATACTATATTTTATCAGTAAAAATAAATATTCGCTTTCTTGTTAACTTTTGTCACGTCAAATTATGACAAAATGTTTATGGTTCTGGAAATTCATTAAAATTATCTTGTATGTGTTACCACACTTTATAACAAATAAAGATTCTATGGATTTTCGCATGGCCCTTCAGGACATCACGAACCCGCGCCCCAGACACATGAATTTTCAAGTCTTCGCCATGCATGTGGTCGGCGTTTTGAAAATTCATGTGTCTGGGGCGCGGGTTCGTGAGAGAGGGCAATTGCCAGTGTATTTGTCCACTACGCCTGTATTGTGGAGATCGTATGTACCTAAGCAGGTATCTCTTAAAAGAAGTAGGAGTTACGAGTACATACATTAATGTTTTTACCACTACTAATTTGTACCTGAATTCAATCTGAATAGATAGGGAGGTTGCAATTTTTTTTTGGTTTTTTGCTTTTGCTCTTTACTCCACCCGAATAATGCTTAATGCGACTTAAGAACCAATTTTGATGAAATTCGGCGTGTTCTAGGGAACACGCCGAATTTCATCAAAATTGGTTTAGGATTTTAGAAATGAACCTTGATTTACTGGTGTACATTTACAAAAAAAAACAGTTACATTTTAAACAAACAGGTTAATTGTGTACATAGTTTGTTGGCGAAATGCCGCTCTCCTTTCTTAGTTAGTTAGTACGCACTCAGCCTCCTAATTGGGCTATTGTGCTTGTTCTACTTATCCTTTCTGTCACTCCAGCTAACCGATGCACTCCCAAAATGTCAGCAGCTTGCCTAAGTTGCTGCAGGCTTCCCGAAGGGATGTTGGTGAAGCTAGGAGTCGTGCCCGTTATTCTGTTACACGGCTACACTCCGTGAGCACGTGTATTGGTGTTTCTTCTGCTTCGATACATCCTCTGCAAAGGGGCTATACGTCACCCCTATTCTGAAAAGATGCTTGTTTAGGGGACAGTGGCCTGTGATAATGCCTATTGTTTTGCGCAAATTGTCCCTGGTCAGCCTGATGAGATTACGAGTGAGTCTTTTGGACATCATTGGGATCACCTCTTTCGTGTGTCTGCAGTCATCGGTGTGTTCCATTCTGCTTGGTGGGAAGTTTCTGTTTTTTCTCGCAGCCATGATTTTATTTGAGAGGTAGGTAGGGGGAGTAATGGTTCTGGTCCGTATGTGATTAGTTTGGATCCCTGCCTTGCCAGTTCATCTGCTGCGTCGTTGCCGATTCAGTTGCTGTGCCCTTTGATCCATTGCAGGGTCACTGTGTTGGGTCCAGTGATGTCATGTGACAATCCATGACAAGGGCTGAATTGATTGGTTGGTTTTGTAGTGCCTCTGTACTCCTTGATATCTCTTGCCGCAAAAACGTGATTCCAATGCATTCTGCCTGGAATATTCTTCGCTTCTGGCATCAGTTGGATTCTGTATTCTCGATTTAACACGTTCGAGTGAGTAACCCTATTTCAAAATTGTTGTGGCTAGGCGCATCTTTTTCCCATACAAATTTATACAACGTCTAAAGACGTCCCGCCGCAACACATGTGTCTTAGTACTATGCCATGTGGCGCGACGTCACTCCACGTCCGACGTTCATACACGTTGCCGCCGTCTTGCATGTCTGATATACCATACTAAGTGACACAACGTTCATGAACGTCAACTTTAATTTAGGAAATTTAAATGATACAACTGACTAGGAATAAAAGTTTAATCAAAACAACCATTTTCTTAACAATAATAATTATAATGTTTCTTAGCAATAATCACAACCATTTTGTTCCTGTAATGAAAAATCTTAATCAGTCTTAATAATTGTACAATTCAACGTTTTTACTTCTAATCAGCCTTAATTCTTTAAGTATTTATTAATAAATTCAACAAATAAGGTAATGTTAGGTAGGAAAATTAATATAAGAAAATTAATATAAAAAATGATACAACTGACTAGGAATAAAAGTTTAATCAAAACATAACTATTTTCTTAACAATAATAATTATAATGTTTCTTAGCAATAATCACAACCATTTTGTTCCTGTAATGTAAAATCTTAATCAGCCTTAATAATTGTACAATTCAACGTTTTTACTTCTAATCAGCCTTAATTCTTTAAGTATTTATTAATAAATTCAACAAATAAGATAATGTTAGGTAGGAAAATTAATATAAGAAGATTAAGTAGCTATAGGTATGCACCTATGATACGGTATGAAGCTATACAGCTGGTGATTGGTTATGCCACTCTTCAAAACATGAAGGGCATAGAGCAGGCTTGTTTGAGCAACCTTTGCATCTATAGCTACTTTCTCTTCTTATTTTGTTTTTAGTGCACATCTTGCATTTAAAAAATACACTCTTCTTTCGAGAAGGGTCTTTTGTAGGTATCTTTTCAGGCCAGTGACCAGTCGAAATAGAAGTGTTTGGAGTGCTTGAGGATGGCATAGATTCCTTTCTTATGTTCTTTCGATTATCATATTTATGATGTTTTATTAGGTTCTCTGGTTTTAGATTTGGCTCTAATTTATTAAGCTTAAGTATCAATTCTTCACGAAAGTGTAGAAATTCGTAGCTCTTAGCATTAGCTTTGTGATATTTTTTATAAATATCACAAAGCTAATGTTCCAAACTGCTATGTCCAGAATATGGAAAATCACTTTTTTATACCACCTTATGGTCTTACTGGGTGATGAATAGTACGAGATCATTTAGTCGGAACGTTCAATACCTGACATATATTTATTATATATCGAGACTTCCAGTGGTTTCAATTTAGATAGACCGTATCTGTTTTGATCATTTACAATTGCAGGGTGGTTTAAAGTAGTAATCATGTGTACAGGTCTTTTGTCGACCCACTTAGACACATACACCTTATGTTTCCTCGCCCAAACGTGCTGTCCTTTTTTAATTTTCTTTGCAACAACTGTTTTAGGATTTCCTTTCCTGTTGGATCTTAATGTTCCGTTACTATGTGTTTTTAAATCCAATAGTTTTTCAGACAAAGCCACTAAATTGTAATAGTTATCCATAAAAAGATGGTGGCCTTTCAACAAATACGGTCTCATTAGTCGAAGAACGAGTTTTTCAGTTTTCTTTCCTTTATCAGCATGATCATCAGTCTTCCCAGCATACATTAATATATTGAGAACAAAGCTTTCTGCAGTCGTCAGCTCAAAAAAAAAAATTCCATATCGTGCTTTCTTGCCCTTTATGTACTGTCTGAACTTTAAGCTTGCTCTAAATAATAATAATTCTTGTTCAGGTTTATAACAGTTTTGAAATATTTGGCACATGCTATCTATAAAACCATCGACCTTTGGCACTACCTTTAGCATTCAAGTCTGAAGCGCAAAGACATCTTAGTATTTGTTCGAACCTTCTTTGTGACATACTATACGGAAAGATTGGATGATAGTATAGTAGATCTGAGTACGTAAAAAAATATCGTTTTTTAGGAACAGTTATTTGTCCTTGTAACAAACACAGTCCTAAAAATTTTAGAAGTTCATCTTCGTCGATCTCTCTGAAAGAGTATCTACGACTATTTCTAGTCATTGGTCTGTTTTATAGCATAAAGCTTTGCCATATTTATTGGTATGTTCGAAAAGTTGACTTACAATAAGAGACGGAAATAAGTGCCTGAATGTATCAAGAACTGAAGTATTTTCATCAATTTGAAATTGGACTCCTGTTGATGTAGAATTAAAATTGAATTCTGGTATATCTGATGTTGTTTGTTCCCAATTTACAGTCGTAACTGGTGTAACAGGTCTAATATGCCGCTGCGGTACATTGCTAGGACCTGGTTCTGGGTCTTGCATAATATTCGAGCTAAAACTGGGATCCTGTTCCGCTTCGATTGTTTGAGTAGTGTTAGACTGGAGTAATGACTCCGATCGCATAGATTCACATGAAGTAATATGTAGATCCATCAGGACTACGTGGAACATTTTCATTTACTTCGATCTTGATAATCGTCGTTATCAGTCGGTAAAGATTCAGTTTTGTCCAGATCATGCGATGGCGATGAACTCGAACCAGATGACGACAATGAGCTCGAACTAACGGTACGATTACGTAACGGAGCTAGACGGAGAGTATTTGCTGGTTGAGATCTATTAGAAGTATTACTTGACTGACTTCTTTTTCTGATCCTTTCAGGAGTAGCGCTGCTATCAGTACTAACCTTATCGTCACCAGGATTATAATCTCCATCCGATCCACATTGACCATCATCGCTAAATGGATTTGGTATGGTGCTTCCCGATGACGTTTCTTCAAACAGTTTCATAAGACGCTCATCGAACTTATACATCTAAAACAATACACATCATACATTTACTAATGCAAATAATAATCTAAATATTGTAAAATATCATAATAACTAAACACAACACGATTTATTATATGATTAGTACATGTCCTCACAGTTCAAAATAAGCATAAGAATAACACGCTCAGAAAAACCGTTACGAAGTTTCTTTCAAAATTATATCAAGTTCAAGCTTTTATAACAATGTATATTTTTCGCGAACATGCAGATAATTATCGTAACTAAACGTAACAATGATTATTTATAATATTTACTTACTTTTTAGTCGTAAGTCGTTCACGCTCACTGAGTCTCACAGACGCACGAAAACCAATGGTTCATAAATATTTTGTATATTAAGTAGGTAGTTTTTCTAATATTAATCAAATCGCTTGTTGCCTTTATCCTCTTCCAAAATTTTTGTAAGTTGATGCTCCCATCCACACCATAGGAGGCTAATTAATTTAAAACTTCATTATGCTTACTATACGTACTGCTTACGTGTGTTCGATGGTGTATTGGTTACAGCACCTTATTGGCATAACTGTGTATATACAAATACAACGTGATTCTTAGTATAATGCAAACCTGAAAGTACTTTGCTCAGAATCAGTAACATATACCTTCCAATGAAGTTTTTGGACCATGTTAGATTTTACAATTGATTAATTTATCAATCATTTATCAATCCTCATCGATGCCACTGTGGAGAAGCCGTAGGCAGCCTTGGGCATCATGGTCTATCATGCAGCAGGAGCGCAGGCCGCATATCACGACACGCTAGCCTAAATGACATCATCCGTCGGGCTCTTGTCAGCACTGGTGTGCCAGCAGTTCCTGAACCTAATGGTTTGGCGCGCAGCGATGGCAAGAGGCCGGACGGTATGTCTTTGCTACCTTGGAAGATGGGAAGACCTTTGGTGTGGGATGCAACCTGTGTCGATACCCTAGCGCCTTCCCATCTTCCAAACACTGCGAGCTGTGCCTGCGCTGCTGCTGCATCTGCGGAGACTCTCAAACGGCGCAAATATAGTAATCTAGTCGGAGATTACATATTTGAGCCGTTTGGGGTTGAGACGCTAGGGCCATGGGGTCCAAGTGCTCGCCTCTTATTCAAAGACATTTCCCAGCGTCTTGTCAGTGCATCTCGTGACCAGAAGGCTGGCTTTTTCTTTGCACAGAGAATAAGCATTGCCATACAACGAGGCAATGCTGCCAGCCTTCTGGGCACTATACCGGTAGACATCGATGGGGAGGAATTCTTTGACGCCTAACTCTTTTTTGTAGTTTACTAGGTAAGTTGTAAATAATGTTAATAGTATGTATATAGTTCGTACGTATGGTTATCTAGCTTGTAGTTATTAACATTGTAAATTTTAATAAACAATCATTAATTAATTCATTAATCATTCTAACAGTCTAAATCCTGTTCACATTATGGTGTGAAATGTAATCATCACTTATTTTTTAATAATACCCAGGCATTAGGTACGTACTGCGGGACGACAACTATAATGTCTTTTAACTGATTTATTGAAGTAAAAATCTTGTTGGGGTGTCTGAGCACTCTACCAAAAATAAACTGTGGATATGGTAAGAATTGGCATATAAAAAAAGTGTCACGAATTTTTATTGCCATGTTCTTTTCTCACTGCTTTACCCTTGCGAACTTGGCATTAAATGTATAATCATTCTATTCCAAACATTGTCTTAAGTTCATAAGCGTTGCATTCTGTAACCTAAGTGAATAAAGTTCTTTGACTGTATTCAACAAACTAAGTAATAAATCCGACACCTCGTTGGCTATAAAGTGTAAACGCAACAAAAAGAAAAAAGTGTGAAGTTAATTCGTAATTAATTGTTCAGTCAAAAATATGCATTGTATTAGTGTGTTTGTGTTCAGGTGAGTTTTATTACTCATAAACCGTTTTTTCGTTTGATGTCTTAACTCAGTGATAAGATTAAATTCTTAAATTTAATCGTATCATGTTTCTAATTAAATTCTTAATTAATTCTCCCGAACTAGTTGTCCCAGCGAATTTCAGCGATTTTTTTAATAGTTATTAGCAATCATGGTTTAAGTAATTTACATAAACAACATTTGATCTATAACTATTTATTATACGGGAATTAATGCGCATTGTTTACCTTAAAATTGCTTGACGTTTCGACCAGGTTGCACCGGCCGTGGTCACAAGCGGATTCGATCTTTAAAAACGGCAAACTACTGCAAACATAGGTTACCTATACATTACAACAGCACACTATTATAAAAAACGGGGCAAGAGCATGTTGCACCATGCTCAGTGTATGGTTCCGCAGCCTTAAATAATTGCATCAGCAGAAGAGCGCTTTCGAATTGTGTCGAACGATCATGTCCAAAATAATTTCACCTTTGTGATTTTTTGCATATTTATTTGGTCATACGATTTAAAAGATAATTAACTTTACTTTTAATTAAGGTTTAATAATAGCGATTATTTCCAAAAATATTTACTAAATTAAAAAAGTTTATTAGAAACTGTCATATCTACCTTTCGATAACCGTCGATAGATAGAAACCACGGAAGATTTTCAATCTCTCAACGACACTTCCGCTCCTAGAGTTAACTATTTTAACAGACAGTTAACGGTAGATAGGTTATTGAGACCGGCCGTAAGTGAATAAAGAATTATGAATTTGAATAATTGAGATTTTTCCAAATTTCAGTCAAAATCAAAACTTAACAAGGGCGAAGCTTCTTGTAATTACATTGTGTGGCTACTAAAAGCAGGTTTAAATTATATAAATATATAATAATATAATATATTCTTAACATCTATTTTTAAACTAACAATGGAAATAACAATACATTAAAAAATAATATCATAGAAATGTTTTAATGTTAGACGTCAAATGTAAAGTAATTAATTAGCACCTATTTACACATTCACCTTGGTTATTGTTATTTTTCACGTGATTAATTCTCACGCGTTAATTATTTGTAAAATAAATCTTGTCAACCATACTTGTACCGACAGTCATAACGTTGCATCATTTCTCAAATTGCTTGTTCACCATTGAGGCCTCATTCGCACCAGCGTACTTTTAACGTGCGTTAAAAAGCGCTCAAATGGAACAAATGCATTTAAAACGCGACGTATTTTTATCGCGTAGTGTCGTATTTTCCACTTCTTTTGCACGAAGCAGGCAATAGTAGGTAGTCTTCAAAAGTTCTGAAATTATATTTTCGTTCTCAATTTATTGTTACTTGTTCTACCATTTACCAACTATCTATCTATCTATCTTGGGACAACTTACACAACGTCATCTGATCCCTAACTAAACAAAGTTTGTACTATGGCAACCAGACAACAAGGGTTGTAATTCTAATGGGTCTAAGTGCCAAAAAACAAAAATCGATATTATTACAAAAATATGATCGATGTGCCAAGCCTAATAATATCCAAATGGATCCAAGTGCCTGTGTCTTTGAATTTTTCACTCACACACGGACGAAGTTGTGGCGCGGTCTAAGTGCCAACGCACTTTCGCTCGAAAGGGACTGTGATTTTGTGCGTGCGGGGTAGGTTGCAGAATGTTATTGTTTTGTGTTGTTAGTTGACCAAATTACGTGACACAAAATGGACGCTACGTCATCGAGTAATCAACAAGTTCAAAAAAAACGTAATAAACAGAATTTTAAAGTAGAACAAAAGAAACGTCGTTTACATGGAGATGAGTACCAAACATCTAAAAAGATTACAATCCCAAAAAAAACATTAAAAGAGGTAAGATTGTTTAATATTTCGATTTTCTTTTTTATTGTGTTGTTATTACTATGGATTGGTAAGTTTGGTGTTTGTTCGGAGTCGTAATTTCCACAACAGGAACGAGCACCATACCTGTCTGTCGTTTACGATTTCGATTTAGTGTCGGTGTGCTTAATTCATTAGTGCGAATAAAAGGGTACTCTGGGTCACAAATATCATTCAATAGGTTTGTCATTCCGTTTTTGATCATGTGTGGGTATTTTAAATGATTTTGTTATGTTTTTTTATTGTGTTTCAGGTGAATTGCAAGTGCAAATTTCAATGTAAGCTACTTTCTCGCGACAGAAAAGAAGAAATCTTTAAGGAATATTACAGTATAGGAGACTCTATAAAGCAAGGTAAACAATATTAAATAATGCTTTATTAGGTACCTACTTAGGTACCTTATTTTTTATTTTATTTTAAAATGAATTTAAATTGATAACTAAGTACTTATATTTTATTTCAGGTACTTATTTACTCGGTCTTATTCAAATAACACCTGTAGGTCGAAGACGTCATGGAACATATGCCAATGCATCAGAAAGTCGCAGACAGACGTCTGTAGCATATGCGTTGCCTGATGGTACCGGTAATCACGTTCAAGTATGCAGAAAAACATTTGAAGCGGTATTTGCAATAACCCATAAAAAAGTACAGACTTTATTGGAGAAAAAGAAGAGTGGAGAAAATATCTATAAAGACAATCGCGGATTAGGAAACAAGCCTAGAAAATTTACTCCCGACGACGAAAATCTTGTTATAGAACATATAAAATCATTTCCATATCAGGAAAGTCATTACAGCCGACATGATACCCATAAGTTTTATCTAAGCCCTGACTTGAATATCAACCGTTTATTCACGGCATTTAAAGAAAAGTACACCGATTCTCTTGTTAACTACAGATATTACTATTTAATCTTTAAAAAGAAGTTTTCTAATTTGAAGTTTGGACGTCCTAGAACTGATACTTGTCAAAAGTGTGATTTGTTGCATGCAAAAGTAAAAAGCTCGGAAGGAAGAGACAAAACGAAAAATACTGTAGAGCTAGAATTGCATCATCGTAAAGCTGAGTGTGCACAAAAAGCTATGAAAACTGACTCAATAGAATCTCAGTCTCCAGCTAGTAACACAATAACGATGGCTATGGATATGCAACAAGTTATTTTCATACCAACACTGACTCATAGCCAAATGTTTTACAGTAGGCAACTATCATGCTATAATCTCTGTGTTCATGTTGCTGATAATCAACAAGGTGCATACATGTGTCTCTGGAACGAGTCGTATGCAGGCAGAGGTGGTAATGAAGTAGGCTCTTGCATTTTCAAAGTACTGAACATGATGTCAACTAAAACTGTAAAAAAGAATGCAGTTATTTGGAGTGATAACTGTATTGGACAGAACAAAAACCGAATGGTTCTGTTTGCCTTAATCTGTTTGGTAGCTAATGGTATTTATGATACTATTGATCATAAATACTTGGTCAGTGGTCATTCTTTTATGTCCTGCGATCGAGATTTCGCTCAAATTGAAAAAAGAAAGAAAGTCGTTAAATGTTTTGAACCAAAGGATGTCGCAAAAATGATTCGAGAGTCGTGTCACAAAAATCCATTCACCGTAGTTAATTTAGACCAAATGGATTTTAAAGACTTCAATCAGGCATCGGCCACCTTTTTAAATACTGCTAAGTTAAAAATCTCAACCATTTCTTGGATCCGCATCGATAAAGAAAAGTTACCTTATGTTGATTTAATGGAATCACACAGTGATTCAATACCGTGGGACAGTATAAACATTTTTAAAAAAAAGGCAAGTCACCACGTCAACTGGAAAACTACGTTTTGCCAGTGCTAGAAGCTCGAAATAATATTTCAAAAGAAAAATTAAAGGATTTAAAGGAAATGCTACCATACATACCCCCCGAAAATAAACCTTTTTACGAACATTTGATTAATCAAACCGAAGCCTAAGAACTTTTTTAATATCTTTTATTAAGGCACTTAGTCCATTTTCAATATTATTTCCTGAGGCACTTAAAACATTTTAAATTACTAAATGTTTATGTTGTATTACTTTCTTTATTGTCTATTTTTTTAAATATTTTTCACATTGTATAACTAAAAGATATGTGTTAAATTGATTTAAGTAAAAATAAATAATTATTTCATTAATTTGTCTATTTCACAACCTTTTTTTGTTATATCTCTAAAACATAAAATTGGTACTTAGACCCTTTAGAATTACAACCCTTTGATAAACATACTTATATATTTCTAAATACATACATATTATAGATAAATAACACCCAGACACAGAATAAACCATCGTGCTCATCACACAAAGTTTTATCCTGGGTGGGGATTGAACCCACGATCTCTTGCGTAGCAGTCGGATACACTCCCACCGCGCCGCAGAGGCAGTCCAACGCCGCGCCTATGCTCTTGGATTAAGAGAGCTTATTGAGAATTTGCCCAGAGTCGTCCAGATGTCAAATTTATTAATAAAATGTTAAATCTATATAAGAGGTTTTCAACGAATTCAGTAAACTCGAGCTTTAAGAGGACAACGCAAGTGGCACGAAGAACTAAAGCTAGTATTGCTACTCTGTATGTCCATAGAAAATATTAATTTCATATAAATTTGCATGGAGTGTGTCGTTTCATAAAAACAGAATCTGATTTGACTTAACGATCAAAACCCCTATCGTATTGTTCAAATGTTGTGTGTGTAAATATAAAGGGTAGCTGCGACACACGTATTATTTACAAATACGGAAAGACAAATTATATGGAAGTAATTTTTATAGGCATTTCTTGCCAAAGACTTTACAAATACAATAATTGCATTTTGAAAGATAGAACTATTTGAAATCCAGACTCAGGAATCGAACCCTAACCCGTAAGCATTAAGAGATGGAAGAATTTGATATCTAGTAACATAGTCCAGATAGGTGGTTCGCTTCTGGCCCCGGTTTGGCTACGGAAGTCTCGGGTTCGATTCCTGAGTCTGGATTTCAAATTTTTCTATCTTTCAAAATGCAATTATTGTATTTGTAAAAAAATATATGCATTTTAATCACTTCAATTAAGATTAAAAGATTAAATAGGTAATCAATTTATTTTTCAATTTTACGGTGACTTATAGATTTGTTAATTCGAATTAATTGATTCATGATTTGAAAACATATTTACGACTAAATACAGAGTTTTTTAATTATAAAAAAATCCACACGTAAGGATATGGCCTCGAAAAAACTTAAATTATTATTATTGCCTTCACATGGATCGTAAAATATAATTGTACCTACTACTTAAACTATCACTTAATTATTGTACTCATTGAAATTCTACTTAGGTATTATAGCTGAAAACCGAGTGTATTCTGTGGTAGTCTGGAGAAACCATTTTTTTGGTTTCTTTGGTGACAGGTGAACTAATCCAACGAATGGCTGGTCAGACAAAATTAAAAAAAAATGTAAAATTCTTTATTCAATTAAGAATCAAGATAATATTGTTGCTTGTGATAAGTCATGATTCTACATGTGCATGTAATGCCAAGTTCGCGAAGCAATAGGTAAAGCCAGAGAAAAGAACAAGGCAATAAAAATGCCCACGAACGTAGGCTTATGTTAGTCAGTCGACGTTTGTTTACTTCTAGGGTCGTAACTCAATGGTGGCCGAGCAAATCAAAAGATGATGCAACCTTAAATACCATAGATGGGTGACCAATTTCGAAAAATATATTTGTCTTGCGTTTAATCTCTCCGGTCGTGTCAGATTTCCGTCCTATCGAAATATGAGAGTGAGGCAATAGACAATGCATTTATCATATACTATAATATTTTCCGCGTAGTCGGCTAGTCTCATCAGTATAGCTAATGATGATATTGACAATCTTAAAATTCGTGGTGTTTGGCGGTCCCTATAGTAAATGAAGATGTCTTTCTCAGCCTCGTGCTTGCCAGGTCCTGCTGCTTTACGAATTTAACGTTCCCGCTAGACTTTAAGTTTGGAGTAGCTACTGCAGCTTATCAAGTGGAAGGAGCCTGGAATGCCAGCGGTAAGATTTGGAAAACGTTAGATAGCATAACCTATCGCCAGATGGACTTAAGGAAGGTCCCTGGGATTAACAGAACCGGGATGGCTGACCGAATGTTTTGGTGTGGATAAAGAGATGCCTATATTTACTAGTGAACCGGTACAGTATATAGTCCATCTACAAATAAACATGTTATGTATTGAATCAAATCACTTTTGAATTAGTTAGCTTTGCCCTCAGAACAAAAGAAAGAGGCTTTTATCGTTGATCGGTTGGCTGGTCAGTAGACTGGAACAGAACCATCCAGAATCATGGCCAAACAGTGTAAAAGTTATAAGAAGCTGCTGTATATCTGTTACCTGGTATAATTTGGTTTCAGACAAGGGTGAAAGCATCTGGGACAGATTACTGCACAAACAACCGAATTTAGCTCATGATGGGAGTAACGGAGACGTCGCGTGTGACTCTTACCATTTGTGGAAGCGAGACATCGAAATGGCTGAGGAGTTGGGAGTAAATATGTATAGGTGAGGATTATTTTTCAAGACACAAGACGAGGAAGAATTGCTGAGCGTACAACATGAACTTCGCTCGAGCAACAGATTCGGAGCTTTGGAATACCTTCGGAACAAAGCATATTTAAGTATTCGATAACTGAATCATCTTTTTTGTAACCTTATAATAGGTTGGTGACACACGTGACTGTGGGCACACCAGAGTAATTTTCAATAACGAATTCGTACTACAGAATGTGCCATATATAATCTTTATGATTTGTTTTTGCAGGTTCTCAATATCGTGGCCCCGTCTACTTCCCTCTGGCTTCAGCAACCATGTCAGCAAAGACGGTACAGCTTACTACAATAGCATGATCAATGGACTCTTGGACAAAGGCATTGAACCTTTAGTTACTTTGTACCATTGGGACTTACCACAGTCGCTTCAAGACTTAGGTGAGATAGACTAGGTCAGATGACTTAGTTCGTTCAAGTTATTACTGTTGGTTCCATCTGTGTTTGATTGTTTAAAAAGTGATACATTCCGTCGTGCCTCACATAGCATGTCTTAGGCAGCAACGGACCATAGTCCTATGCTGACTTTTATGACATGCTTTAGCAAAGACCCTATGAGATGGAGAGGATAGTGTAGTGACTTGTATTATATATTAGCATACGAACTGGTTGTATTGATTTAGGACAGTAAGTAGCTTTTCAAATTCTAGTAAGCTGACTCGATCGGACCATAGGGCCACAAGGGGATTTGTGTACTAAATTAAATTCAAACTGGCCATACTTAGTTTATAAAATAATTTGTGAAAATCTATACCACTGTATTTACATTAGCTGATTTGTTTTGATCACAGGTGGCTGGACAAACCCTTTGATCGCTGACTGGTTTGCTGATTACGCAAGGGTGGTGTTTTCCCTTTTCGGTGACCGTGTGAAGACCTGGCTGACTATTAACGAAGCCCTGGTCATCTGTGATGGGGCTTACAACAAGTTGTATGCCCCTTACTTGAATGACTCTAAAGTTGGAGTATACTTGTGTAATAAGAATATAATTATGGCTCACGCGAGGGCATACAGGTTATATGATGAAGAATTCAAGCATCTACATCATGGTGAGTCTTTTTCTGTGGATTGCAGTAATCTGTGTCGAACTTTGGCTGCCGGTGACATAGTGGGAGAGCGTGTGACTACTGTGTAATAGGTTGTGAGTTCGAGTCTCACATGGGAGACCGCTTTGTGTGATTAAATTATTAATGTTCCTCGTTGAGAACTTGGATGCGTGTTTGTTTGTAAACATTTGATAAGTACCTATGATTTTCGCCGTTTACGATTATGTGCGACTTTAACTTGTGTGAACGGCGTATTTGTATTTTTATACGACTAAATGAGGAGACGAGCAGGACATGAGCCTGATAGTGAGTTTCACATGTCACCAATAAAAGTATCAGTAGCACCCAAATCTTTGTTTGACAAAATGTCACTGCCACGCGCATGTCTCCTTTACCCATTATCACACTTGCAACAACAATTTTTAATGTCAATCTGATACGACACAAGTTACTGATGTTGGTGCCAAAATTCGCTTAATCGGACACACACACAAACACAATATGCTAGCATACACACACACACACACACACACACACATGTAAAGTTCACGTACTCTAGCGTATTGCTAATACTTTGATGCTTAGTTGTATTTTTTCAGGCAAGGTGTCAATTTCTAGCATTTTCTTCTGGATGGAACCAGAAACATCTAAAGATACAGAAGTAACAGAACTCATGCTTCAGATGTGGGTACGTTAGTAACAGTTAGTCTTTTTTTACCCTACTGCAAGGAAGGGTTATGATTTTCGTGCGTATCTTGTATGTATATCAAATTATTTATTACCCATATCTTTCAAATCCCTGAACGGATTTAGACAATTCGGACATTGTTAGATCTGTCTTGTTTGCGCAAGTGTTCCCAGTTAAGTGACGTAAAAAAAAAAGTTATTACGAATACTGCAATATAGGTATTAAATTAAAGGGCCTCATCGTGCACATTTCAAAAAGGTACAACATGACCATATTCGTAATCCCACAACCACAAAAATTATTACTAATATTCATACCCGTGCTAAGGAGAGAACGTTAAGACGTCTATCCTGACTGATCTCTCCGATAGTATCGGATTTCTGACCCATCGGCCTATGACAGTTAGGAATAGAGATTGCATTTGTGCACACACTTGTCCATTATATCTCCTGCGTCAATTTGTATGTTACTGGCTAGTCTTTGATGAGATTGACCGCCGTGTCGTGACCAAAATCTGTAAGGAGATCATTAGATATTGTTTGTGTTTTAGGAAGGTCGTTTCTCTCACCCCATCTTCTCTAAAAAGGGGGGTTGGCCGCCTACTTTAGAGAAGGTTCTAAATAAGAACAGTTGGAAGGAGGGCTACTCATTTCCCCGGCTGCCACCTTTTACGAAAGAAGAAATCAATTACGTTAGAGGTATGTTTCTTACCCCTAAATACTCAAGAAAAATAAACGAGCGATTCTCTTTGGAGCGAGCCTTGGGCTGCCTGTCATTTTTATTCCCGCGAAATCGCTGTCTGCCATGTTCATGACGTCATCGTGGCAAGACGTCTAGACCGACGTTTCGAATGTAAACAAAACTTAAACAGGACAACGGCTACAACAGTGTTTATTGTAACAAATATTACGTCATATCATGGCGGCCCGTGTTTTAGGTCACGTGATACGCAGATAAAAACATTCAACTTTTAATTTTAATTTAAAAAAACAATAATGTACTTTTTTAACGTACATTTATGACTCAAATTTAAAATATTCATGTTTAATTCTGTATAAATTTTGATTTTTATCGAATTTCATAATTTATTGTTCACTACCGAAAGTACCGTATTGCATTTTTTAAAGATACGAAAATTTTAAGTCCAGACCCAGGAATCGAACTCCAGACTTCCGTATGTCAAGCCGGGGCCGGAATCGAGCCACGTTACTAAGTCTCATTTTTTTTTATCCTTACTGCACGCGAGGATCTCTCCACTGGAGCGGAGCCGAGATTTTATACAATCCTATTAGTCTGTTTCTCCGTTCCGCTGCCTCATTAAGGCTCGCTCTTTTGTTTTTCTTGAGTTTAAGTTGAGAGGCCAAGAGAAGACTCGATGAAAATTGCGAAACGCTGCTTAACCCAACCGGTCCTATCTTGAAGTTGTTTCTACCGAGCATAGTATAATAATACACTTTACACTTCCTCGTTTCACACGTGTAAAATAGATAAGAACGAATCCTTTTGTGGTTAAAATTAAACACAATAATTACAGAAATTAAATTCAGCGAGAATAATACTTAAAATGAAAACAATATTATACTCTAATCTTATAGAAAATCTAATATGAAATTTTGGTTAATTACAATGTTAATTTATGTCTTAAATTGATGTTTCCGTAGTTTTTAATAAACGTAATTGTGATTACCTACATATTGATACCTTAATAGAAGACGCTTTTGACGCATCATACACACATAGACAACGCACAGGGCCGCGGAACCTAGGAATGCCTTCCGAATAATGTGCACCGACGCGATGTGGTCTTCGATTTTTGTCCATGAAACAGCCGCAGAGCCAGGAACATGTTTTGGGGGGCACGGGAGGCTACATTTGACTCCACACCAGCCAAGTCCGAGTCGTTCGCGCGATGGTGGGGCTGCCATTTCGGTGTCATTACATGCGGGATGCATGTAATGACGCCGAAATGGCTAACCGATGAATGACGAAAACTTGAAATTTCTGGGGAAGGCGGGGGGGGGGGGAGAATGCCCCTGTTGCCTACTCTTGGATTCGCATCTGCCGTGAACGATGTCTTTGTGTGCGCAGTTTGATATGAGTACCTACGTTGATTTATTTTGAAACAATCACACCTACTTTCCTATCATCATCCGAAGATGGGAATGATTACCTTTTTCTTATTACTACCCGACTGTAAAGGAAGGGTTATGTTTGTAGGCTACCTACAGTTTATGTTGAGCTCCTATAGGTTTTGTTACTTGCAATTATTATTGTAACAATAAACATGCGTAATTTATAAGGCGCAATTAGCAAAATGAATTTACATTTATATATTTGTTAATCAAACACAACAAAACACTACATAAATTCATTATATACTATTTACATATATTTACTTACACAATATTTACATTAATATTTCATATAAACACAATACCTAATACTTTTATTATTGTGTAAATTATTTACATACTAATATATTATATATATTATCAATATACATCTAAAACACATACAAATATCTAAAATACTATGTTTACATATTTATAAACACATCACGCTTAATGTCGTACCGGTTGACCGAGACCGCGCGAGAATCACACCTTAAATTTTAGTTACGGTTAATTGGTGGCGCTCGCGTCGACACCACCGACCTGAAGTATATTCTGACGATCATCTCACGCACATGTTATCGGGTGCATTTAACCGCAAATTAATTGTGAAATAACGTCTAATTATCATATTTTGTATATCGCCGTATTGTGTTCGTGTGTATTGTGCCGGGTCGTGTTTTGTGAACTGTTATCGGAACTAAATCTTCGAACTTTCAACTTTCTTCATAATCCTATTGTAAACACTGTCGTTTCTCCTTCTTTCCTTATTTCTACTCTTGACTGTTGTGTAAGTGTTTAGTGTTCTGTGTAAAGTTGATTAAAAGTATAAAATCAACTGAACTGTAAGTACTTTTATTTCTAACTACCCACAAGTCAATTACCAAACTGGTGACCCCTAAAGACACAATGAGTGACAGAGGTGAAACTCAGGAAGCTCCTGCTCCTGTGAAAGAAATTTCACAGGAAATATTTCGCGTTTCCGTGAAATTGCCACCGTTCTGGCCTGAGGAACCGGACCTTTGGTTTGCTCAAATAGAGGCACAATTCTGCAATGCGAACATCGTCTCTGACGTAACAAAATATAATTATGTCGTGGGACACTTAGAGCCGCATATTTCTAAGGAAGTTAAAGACATCATCATGAAACCTCCGTCGCAAAACCGCTACGATAAATTGAAAAGTGAGCTCGTCAGGCGGTTGTCAGATTCGCGCGAGCGCAAGGTGAAACAGTTGCTGATGCACGAAGAGCTCGGAGACCGTAAACCCTCGCAGTTTCTACGCCATCTTCAAGGGTTAGCAGGTCCGAGCGTGCCTGAAGATTTCTTGCGCACTATATGGAGCAGTAGACTACCGGCCAACATGCAACCACTTCTAGCATTGCAGTCTCAGACTAACCTGGAGGCCTTAGCTGAGCTTGCAGACCGCGTCCAGGATATAGCAACACCAGCCGTGCATGTTGCTCCTACTTCATCTGCGGGACCAACAGTCAGCGAATTATCGTGCGAAATTACTGAGCTCAAGCGTGCGATGAAGGACCTTACGTCGCATTTGAGAGAAGGTCGACCAAGGCAACGTCAGCAGAGCAGGAGTCCAGGACGCAGCCGATCATCGACCCGTTCCAGTTCAAGTTACCGCAAATTTCCCGTGTGTTGGTACCACAACAAGTTCGGTACGAAAGCCCATAGCTGTGTGAAACCGTGTGACTACAAGGCGGGAAATGCCACGGGCAGTCGATAATGGCGACTGACGATTGCCCTACTTCTACTGGTCGCCTGTTCGTCACAGACAGATCAACGAAGACGCAGTATCTGGTCGACACCGGAAGCGACCTCTGTGTCTTTCCCCGCAGTCTGCTGAGCGATCGTCGTGCGCCTACCAACTACCAGCTTTGTGCAGCGAACGGTACTGCCATAAACACCTATGGCGTTGTGGACTTAAGCCTCAACCTTGGCTTACGTAGAGACTTTAAGTGGCGTTTTGTAGTGGCTGACGTGAGTAAACCTATAATAGGTGTAGACTTCCTATCTTTTTACTCTTTAATCGTAGACTGTCGTAATCAACGATTAATAGATAGTAACACTAATGTATCTACTATTTCCTTAAATCAATCAGACTCTTTTATATCTTCTGTAAAAGTTCCTACTGGTGATTCTAGGTACCATAAGATACTTAAGGATTTTCCTGAAATAACTCGACCAGCCGGTACGCAACGCACTACACCGCATTCAACTGTTCACCACATACGCACGACACCAGGCCCTCCAGTATCTTGTTCCCCTCGTCGTCTAGCCCCAGACAAGTTAAAAATTGCCCGACAGGAGTTTCAGCTGATGCTGGCCAACGGTACTGCCAGACCTTCCGACAGCCCTTGGTCATCTCCTCTTCATTTAGCTCCTAAAAAGGACAGTGGCTGGCGACCTTGCGGAGACTACCGTATGCTCAATGCAAGAACCGTACCTGATCGCTATCCGATTAAACATATCCACGATTTTGCTCATAGCATTTCAGGTTGCAGTGTTTTTAGCACCATCGACCTCGTTAAAGCGTTTAATCAGATAGCGGTTAGTACGGAGGATATTCCTAAGACCGCTATCACTACACCCTTCGGATTATACGAGTTTCCGTATATGACCTTCGGACTACGCAATGCTGGTCAAACTTTTCAGCGTTTTGTCGATGAAATGACCAGGGGACTCGATTGCTGTTATTCGTTTTTGGATGATTTTTTGATTTATTCGCACTCAACATTCGAGCATGAGGCGCACCTGCGTACCTTATTTGGTAGGATGCGAGACTATGGCATGGTTGTAAACACGTCAAAGTGTGTTTTTGGTGTCTCAGAAGTAAGTTTTTTAGGTTACAGCATTTCTGCGAAAGGCACCAAACCTTTAGACTCTAAAGTTGAAGCCATCAAGAACTTTTCTCCTCCTAAAGACGTCCGTCAGCTCAGGCGTTTCCTGGGCATGATAAATTTTTATCGTCGATTTTTACCCCGTGCAGCCCAAATTCAAGCGCCACTCCATAAGCTTTTAGTTGGCAATGTTAAAGGTTCCCATCCCATTAACCTCAGCGGTGACACTCTTAAAGCGTTTGAGGATTGCAAGGAGAGCTTAGCTAATGCTGCTCTTTTAGCTCATCCCGACTTTAACTCCAAACTCGCGTTAGTTACCGATGCATCGGACTTAGCAATCGGCGCGGTTTTACAGCAGTTTGATGAAAAGGGTTGGCAGCCGTTAGCTTTCTTTTCTCGAAAACTTAGTCCCTCGCAAACGAAATATTCACCGTATGATAGAGAACTTTTGGCAATATACGAGGCAATTAAGTATTTTCGCCATATGTTGGAGGCGAGACACTTTATAATTTATACGGATCACAAGCCGATCACTTTCGCATTCCACGATCGGAAAAGAAACTGTTCGCCTAGGCAATTCCGTCATTTAGATTTTATAGCCCAGTTCACCACCGACATAAGGCATATCTCTGGCAAAGATAATGTTGTGGCCGACACCTTATCTCGTGTGGAAGAACTGCAAACTCCAGTTAGCCTTGACCATCTAGCCGAATCTCAACAGTCTGACTCAGAGCTACAAAAACTGCTTCGAGAGGGTTCTTCGTTACAGCTGGAGAAGGTACAAATCCCTGGATCCGTTACGTCTTTGTACAGTGACGTCAGTACCACGTCTCCCAGGCCATATGTACCTAAGATTCTTAGGAAGCAAGTTTATGACACCTTACATTCCCTCAGTCATCCTGGTGTTTCAGCAACTGCCAAGTTAGTAGCAGAACGTTTTGTTTGGCCAGGTATTAGGAAAGACTGTCGGGAATGGGCACGAGCCTGTCTCTCTTGTCAACGTGCCAAAATTAGCCGTCATGTTTCCGCTCCACTAGGATCATTTAATTTACCACGAGCTAGGTTTACTCAGATCCATATCGATCTTGTAGGTCCGTTACCGTTGTCTCAGGGTTTCAAGTACTGCCTAACAGCTGTTGACCGATTCACCCGTTGGCCCGAAGTCATTCCCATCGTTGACATTACTGCTGAGACAGTAGCCAAAGCATTAGTTTCAGGATGGTTCTCTAGGTTCGGTAGTCCGGTCAGTATTGTTACTGACAGAGGGCGTCAATTCGAATCTGCTTTATTCGGACAGTTGTCTAAAATAGCTGGTTTTGAGCATAAGCGGACAACTGCTTACCATCCTGAGTGCAACGGCCTCGTCGAACGCTTTCACAGACAGTTAAAGGCGTCTATTATGTGTCATGCCAGTGAAAAATGGACGGAAATATTGCCGTGGGTTTTACTAGGTGTTAGAAGTGCTTTTAAGCAGGATCTGCAATCATCTTCTGCTGAACTGCTTTATGGCGAGCCACTTCGTTTGCCGGGAGAATTTTTCGCTCCTACCGAATGTGGTTCAACTGACCCCGTTGAATTTACTACCCGGATCCTTTCATTTGCTAGTAAATTACAGCCTGTACCAGCATCACGCCATAGCAACGACAAAATTTTTGTTTTTAAAGATCTTGCGACCACTGATCACGTTTTCCTCCGTGAAGACGCATTACGTGGATCGTTACAACCAGCATACACAGGCCCACATAAAGTTTTGCATAAGGATGACAAATATTTTAAAATTTTGTTTAAGGGTAAGGAAGTTACTGTTTCCATTGATCGTCTGAAGCCTGCGTACATTTTGACTGACAAAGTTAGCCCGAGCGATGAAGTTCCACCTGGTAACAATGAGGGTTATCAGACTCGTTCTGGTCGTCGTGTCAGATTTCCAGATTTTTATCGCCCTTGACGGTCTCTGGAGGGGGGTGATGTAGGCTACCTACAGTTTATGTTAAGCTCCTATAGGTTTTGTTACTTGCAATTATTATTGTAACAATAAACATGCGTAATTTATAAGGCGCAATTAGCAAAATGAATTTACATTTATATATTTGTTAATCAAACACAACAAAACACTACATAAATTCATTATATACTATTTACATATATTTACTTACACAATATTTACATTAATATTTCATATAAACACAATACCTAATACTTTTATTATTGTGTAAATTATTTACATACTAATATATTATATATATTATCAATATACATCTAAAACACATACAAATATCTAAAATACTATGTTTACATATTTATAAACACATCACGCTTAATGTCGTACCGGTTGACCGAGACCGCGCGAGAATCACACCTTAAATTTTAGTTACGGTTAATTGGTGGCGCTCGCGTCGACACCACCGACCTGAAGTATATTCTGACGATCATCTCACGCACATGTTATCGGGTGCATTTAACCGCAAATTAATTGTGAAATAACGTCTAATTATCATATTTTGTATATCGCCGTATTGTGTTCGTGTGTATTGTGCCGGGTCGTGTTTTGTGAACTGTTATCGGAACTAAATCTTCGAACTTTCAACTTTCTTCATAATCCTATTGTAAACACTGTCGTTTCTCCTTCTTTCCTTATTTCTACTCTTGACTGTTGTGTAAGTGTTTAGTGTTCTGTGTAAAGTTGATTAAAAGTATAAAATCAACTGAACTGTAAGTACTTTTATTTCTAACTACCCACAAGTCAATTACCAAATGTTTTTCGCGCGTCTCTTGTATGTATTCTTTATTACCTCATATCTCACAATCCACTGAACGGATTTACACAATTAAGACGTCGCACAGTGAATCGTCTAGAACATGGTAGCTGGACAAAATTATTTTATGGGTTCACATGATCGCTACAGCCATAATAACATATACTGAATCATTTTTTTTGCGTTATGTGGTAAAATAAAAAAACTTAGTACGAAATAAAAATTTATTGAAAATAGAAGTCTAGAAGAATACATATTAACGAAATAATTTAAATTATATATCTACACAATTTGAAAAACTTAACTTAAATTACTTAACATAACATAACATATCATCACGCCTTATTCCCCGAAGGGGTGGCAGAGGTGTATTACTACACCCACTTTAAATTACTTAACTATAATAATATCTACTATTATAATAAATTACAAATAGAAATCGTCAGATGATTCATCATCGCTGTCACAGTTAGACGAATCAGGTACCACATAATCGTTCTCCTCACATAAAGTAACTTCACGTGGTACTTGATGTGTAGTAGGTATGGAAGGCGGAACTATCAAGCTTAGCACTTCTGCGGGCAATTTTTCAGGTCTTTTCTTAGGAATTTCCCTAAGCGAGTTGATTACAGGATCAGATGTTATCAGCAGCATATGTAATAAATCTGTATTCGTGGCAATACGTGACTGTTTTCTGCTATGATGCTCTCGGAATCTACGACAGTCTTTGTTACGGGCTTCTTGAGCCTCCTCCGATAGCTGTCCGATAGGAACAATACAGCTTTGGATGACTTCTGTACTGTGTAATAAGATTTTATGCACAGTAACAGGCATATTATACCACGGATACAGACTAAGGTAAAGAGATCGAGTCTCAGAGCAAACTTTTTCAAATTCTATGCAATTAATATCATACCCAGAAGATAATGTTCGAAGTAATATACACATTTTTTTAATTAAATTAACATCCAATCCTGTAATCTCACCGCTTAGTTCCGGATTCATAAAAAACCTAAGTGCAGTGTTACCATCAATTGTGTTACCATAACCCGGTTTTGGTTTGTCT
Organism: Herminia tarsipennalis; assembly: GCA_945859575.2. NCBI lineage: Eukaryota > Metazoa > Arthropoda > Insecta > Lepidoptera > Erebidae > Herminia > Herminia tarsipennalis. The sequence continues at coordinate 8,453,465 of OX243849.2, read as the reverse complement.
ACAATAAGCTCCATCTGAGTTTTAAAATCTAACTTAATTTTCTCTGAACGTAACTTTACACTAATTTTATCGTCAGCGCCCCTAGCTTGCCACTTTTTTATATCCAAACGATAACTAATATGTAGTAAACACTCAAAACAACGTATCCATGCATGTAAAGTAGACAAACCAAAACCGTAATGTTCTTTATTAACGACTACGTCTTTTAAATCACCATTCATCATTGTCGGGGTAGCACCACATATATAACATTTTTGAGGGGAGCGTGTGTCAGTCAAAGCGTTACATACTTTTCCGTCTGTCATAGTCAGTAAGAGGTCATGTTTTATAGTAATTTCATATTCTTCAACATTACAAATAGTTGGAAGAAGCTGAGATATTTCTTCCAAGACTTTGTTGGTTTCGGCTTTGGTGAATTCATTAGTTTCCTTTGAAAAAATAAATTTGATTGGTCGGCAATAGAGAGTTGACGAAGGCCGTGGATTTTGCCATATAATATGTTGGCCGTCACATAATTTCAAAGGAACTAATGAAAACATGAACAGGAATTCATCAGTAGCATTAGCATCTTCGAACCTTTGCTTATAGGTACTGTGGCCTGAACTGCCGTCACAGCCCCATTTGCTAATTAATGTAAGGGATGAATTAGAAGACACAACATTTCTTATAACATCACTTTGCGCTTCAATTAAACGATCAGCAGTTTTGTTTAAAATGCCTTGTAGATTAATTTCAGCGCGCGTTTCCGTCACAGAAATATACTCATCTAAAGGATAACACATTTTTTTAGACTTAACTACACTATGATAAGATGGAAATATCTGATGTCCCGCCTTCAATGACACCTTACGCGTCTGTTTGTAACTATGGCTGGTACACTTAGCATCAACATAATGAGCTAAAGCTTCATCACTGCTCAATTGACGACCACCACATGCAACATTGGTTGTTTTAGCTTTTGGAGAGTTGTCAGATATTTTATGAATTGAACTAGCTACATTTCTTCGACCAGATACTCGATTGGCTACTTCAGCGGCTATGGTTAACTCACTAGCACTTTGCGATTGCACTAAATCTTCAACCCTCCGTTTTTTGGTTTTGAATGACGATTCGTCAAATTCTTTTCTGGGTCTGCCTGTAGTCCGACTTGGTCCAGATGACGAAGACGCAGACGGGCGATGTACTTGAACTTCAAATTGTATTTCATTACCCTCTAACCAATCCTTATTGTTATTCAAAAACCTATTGAGGGTATTTTTCGATGCGGACCACTTTTCAGCAAATTTTGAAGAAATACTTGAAATTTTCGTACAAATATTCTTCTTTGAATCAAGAGTGACATCTGAACAGTTGATTTTGTTCAATACAAACTCTGTGAGCTTTGAATTACGGTCCTCTTTCTTGTGTTTACGCCATTCTTCAAAGAAATCGATTTTTGAAATCGAAATCACAACTTCTGAAAAAAATAATTAAAAAAAATGGGGTGAGTTGGGGTGGCAAAACTATATATCATTTTAAAGTTAAATATTGTGGCTATTACATACGTAAATAACGGCCTGGATATATTTGGATAAAAAAAGTTACACTCGATGAAAGTTACTAAATAGAAAAATTTACACGATATAAATGTCCATTTCTATAAAGCCTATAAACATCAACGTCAACAAGTTAAATGATCCCAATTTATGAAGAAATTTAAAGTACATACCTTCAAGTAGAAAATCCATAACACTCACAATAATATAAATAGCACAAGTGGTCATAAGATGTTGTCGTAAGCACTGCAAACTATTAACTGATTTATTTGCATAAATGCATTTTCCTTATTACCTCACTTTCCAGTACTATGGCGGTGTGCTACAAAGGGTAAGGCACGTGTTATACCTGGAATTCTGAGTTTTGAGGTGTGGTTAATGAGACAGGATTATGATTTAATCGATTCTAGGAATCGACTTTTGTCCAGCTGGCTAGTTCTAGGTAATTCACTGCGTCGTTACATTCGTCTTGACCGCCCAAGATTCTTGTTTTCTTCAAACGCCACCTGCGTTTGAAAAAAACAAACATGGCGGTTGTGAGATGTCAAAATAAAGAGGTTTTTTAAAAAAAGTTGGGCACATCTTAAGCACTTCAAAAAGGCATAACTTGATTTTGACTGCAATACTAAAAAAGTTAGTTAGCAATCAATCTTTTTTCAATCTTCAATAGCTGTGATAAAAGTTAGTTGTTATCGGTTACATCTTAGAACCACTGAAAAGTATTAAATAAAAAAATAAACCAAAAAAAACACAACAACGCCTGCACAAAAAAGATGTAAAAAAAGATCCCCCTACATCTAATAAATAAAATTCTCGTGTCACAGTTTTCGTTGCCATACTCCTCCGAAACGGCTTGACCGATTTTGATGAAATTTTGTGTGCATATTGGGTAGGTCTGAGAATCGGCCAACATCTATTTTTCATCCCCCTAAGAGTATGTTTGTTTGTTTGAACGCGATAATCTCAGGAACTACTGGGCCGCATTCAAAAAATATTTTATTGTTGGATAGCCCATTTATCGAGGAAGGCTATAGGTTATAACATCACGCTACGACCAATAGGAGCGGAGCAGCAATGAAAAATGTTGTAAAAAAAAAAAGGGAAAATTTACGCAGACGAAGTTGCGCGGGTCAGCTAGTAATAATATAATTTCATGCAGTCGGAGGCACTTTACTAAGTTCACCGAGATTCATTAATGCCTTCATCTCTAATTAAAGTTTTTTACTTTTTGCCTATAAGGAACTTTCGACTTTTACGCCCTGAACCACTACACAACGCGGTTGGTTCGTGAAGTAAGACCTGGGCAAGCTGGTGCCTGGCCCTTTTACGGCTCTGAAGAGATCAGCGCTTCTACTGTCAATCATCCGACGTGGCCTACTGCTGTTACTGAATGGTTTGCGGTGAGAGTATGCCTCACTTAGTACCTCCTAAGAATTGCATAAACAAAAAAAATATTTCTTGGCCCAACTCACACACAACATGGCCGGATAACTGATCCCAAACTAGGTAGAACTATTTTTTTTGGTTTAGCACAATGTCCACCACCCGTGGAAGAATTTGGGCAGTGTGTATCACTCGCCACCTTTTTACAAACTAGGCGAAGATTATAACAACCACATAACTGATAAACATACTTATATAATTTTAAATACGTATACTTATTATAACTTTTTTAAGAAAAATGAAAAGCCTTCAAATGTGGAAAGTGGAATTTGGAGGTTGACCCTCAAATTGTCATGGCTGGTCCCTAATCACGATCTTTTAGCCGTGATTATCTCTTGTATCTTGGGATAACTCACACAACGTCATCTGTTTCCAAACTAAGCAGAGTTTGTACTATGGAAACCAGACAACTGATAAACATGTTTATATATTTCGAAATACATACATATTATAGATAAATAACACCCAGACACAGAATAAACCATCGTGCTCATCACACAAAGTTTTAAAAATGAAAAGCCTTCAAATGAGGAAAGTGGAATTTGGAGGTTGACCCTCAAATTGTCATGGCTGGTCCCTAATCACGATCTTTTAGCCGTGATTATCTCTTGTATCTTGGGATAACTCACACAACGTCATCTGTTTCCAAACTATGCAGAGCTTGTACTATGGAAACCAGACAACTGATAAACATGTTTATATATTTCGAAATACAAACATATTATAGATAAATAACACCCAGACACAGAATAAACCATCGTGCTCATCACTCAAAGTTTTATCCTGGGTGGTCACCGCACCACAAAGGCAGTCAAAACCACGCGATTACGTCAAGACCACGTGGTACTGTCTTATTCTTGACATAATAGTAAATGTAGGGATTTATTCAGAAATACGTCAAGGGTCTTGCCGTGTTCACGGCAAAAAGATCGTGAATAAGGACCTAGTTTAAGCGAACAACTATGGTAACTATCTAACTAAAAATACCAATGATTTGTCTACCTACAGATTTACCCCGAAGGTCTTCGGAAGCAGCTACATTGGATCAACAAAACTTATGGCGTAAACGAGATATTGATCACGGAGAATGGTTTGCCGAGTATCGAGAAAAACCTGAATGATTTTACTCGATTGTCTTACATTAGAAGCAACTTGGAACAGGTAACTATACTATAACATAGTAGGTATTTTTTGCTATAACTAGATTTTACTAATTTGTTTTCCAAAAACGCTAAAAGTCGTTTTACTTTATTTTTTAACAAAAAAAGGCAAATCCAAAATTTTATTGATCTAACTTCAAAAACTGACGGAGTTTTTCGAACTTGCAACCCCTATTTTGTTGTATGGCTCACTAGCGTAAAAACTATCCTATGTCCTTACCCGGGACTCAAACTATCTCCGTACCAAATTTTATTAAATCGGTTTAGCTGTTTGAGCGTGAAAGTGTAACAGACAGGCAGAGTTACTTTCACTTTTATAATATTAGTATGGATTAATTGTTACCATGGATTCTTTTATTTTTTTAGCAAAATAGGAGAATAAGAGTCGTGTCAGTTACAAACATACCATTTAATGGACATAAAGACACCCAGACTAGGATCCAAAATTTATATAAGTATCTTACCCCGTGTCCAGTTTGTTACTGTTGTTGTACGCACTTAAGAGTGTGGAGGAAAGGATAAAATCAGCATATTATTATTGTATTCTTGCTATTTCCAGATACTTCTCGCCATAAAAGACGGTATAAAAGTTACAGGATATACTGTATGGTCTCTGATGGATAATTTTGAGTGGATGGCTGGTTACACGTAAGTTATTTTTAATAAAATTTAATGGAAATGTCGTAATTTTGGGGGAAGGGGGTAATAATTTTCTCCTATTATTTATATTTGTAGGGTTAGCTACGGCCTATACTCCGTGGACTTCTCATCCCCGCAACGCACGCGCACGCCGCGCGAGTCTGCACGCTACTACTCGAGCGTCACTAGAATGAGGTCTATAAGTCCGCCACATCACGGACTCAACTACGCTTAATATACTATACTCTTCCAGTTTCTGTGTATACACGTGCACCTATGGACGTAGTATTTTGTCTTTCTCTGATTAATGAGGTAATAAAAAATCTGGTATATATGGTAGTAACCTTTATTTGGTAGTACACATTTACCTTTGAAGTCGGTGCCAAACTGCCATGCCATGATTTATATATAAGTCGGTATGCATAGCATGATATATAGCATATGCAAGCGCGGTTTGGCACCAACTTCAAATAGGAAGTATATACTTACTTACCTTAGAAACAGGGTATTGCCCCACAATGTAATGTTAATGGTTATGCTCTAGTTTAAGGTTAATGCCCTACTATTACATTAGGTATGCAGATGTTTAAAATACGAAGTATAACTTGACGTAATCAGCATTAATTTATTGGTCGATTTGCAAAAGTGAACAGTACATCCAAATCATATCAACTGGGTATTTAAAATAGCTTGCTGGCTTGTCGGTGACCGACTCCTACTTTGCCAAGTAGGACGTGACGTCACAGCGGCGTTCTTTTAGCTTGACATTTGGTAGTGACATATTGGCGGTGCTGGCTTTTAGTACCCTACCTTAAATTACTAATACCCTACCATAATAAAAATCGGGTGTTTCAAAGTCAAAGTCAAATATTTTATTCACTTAGGTTACAAATGCAACGCTTATGAACGTCAGACAAAATTTGGAATAGAATGATTCTATATTTAATGACAAGTTCGCAAGAATAAAGCCGTGAGAAAAGAACTTAGCAATAAAAATTCATGGCCACTTTTTTTAAATACCTATTTTACAATATATTTGTATATATACAGTTAAGCCAGTAAGGTGCTGCAACCATTACACCATGAAACTCACGCAAGCAATAACCATAGTACGTAAACTAGTCTAATCAAGTTTGTTGTATCAAATGAATTAGCACCCTACGGTGAGGATCAACTTACAATAATACAGAAGAGGGTAAAGGCAACATGCGATTCGATTATTATAAGAAAAACTATTTATTATACAAATATTTATGAACCACTAATTAAAAAATAATAAACCTATAAAATGTTAATGACAAGGCCGACCACTCACCCCAAGCAGCAGCAGCACCCGTTCACAAGTTTGACGCATGGGTCAGCCATCATCCACCATAAGCAATGACATTTTAGTGAGCATGACGATCCCTGAGATTACATCTCATAGAAACAAAAATAACCTTAAATAATTTAATGAAGTACGATCGATCGCTAGTTACCGTTACTAACAATTTCAATTATCTAGGTACTCTGTGAATATACAATGCAAACAACATTTTAATATTTAACACAAACGAAAAAAAATAATGTATGTGATTTCCGTATTGTTTTCTTTTAATAGTGGTGTGAGGTTTTTGACGGAAGTATTCATATATTTAAAAGACCAGGTTCCTGTTAAAGTTTTTTGAAACATGTTGCTTTGGTACGAACCTTTTATTTACCCGACGTTTAGATCGAATTGAAACGTCGGGTAAATAAAAGGTTCGTACCTTTAAATAATTCACGAAATATAACTAATATGTATAAAAATCGCGAAAGTTTAAAAACTATGTTGCTTTGGTTTTTGATGCAATGGTAATTAAAAAATACTTATCATATGGCAAACAACTAGACAAAATATTTGGATATATTGATTTGCGCAACTCAGAAGATCTTGCTTGCGAAGCATTAGTTTTCCAAATAGCTTCATACACAACATATTTTAAATGTCCAAGAATTTTTGAATAATATTTTTCTAATTCTATGCCTAAATTCGAGCACATTAGGTTTATCGTGGGTTCGGCCACGAGCTCTTATACAAGAAAAAAATATTTCCAAGTTGTCTTGTGAGAATTTAAAAGTTAGGAGATATTTAATCGGGTTATGGGGATCTGTACTTACATCTTAAAGTAAACAAGGCAAATTTTTAATATTCATAAGAAAATCTAGAACAAATGTTTTATGAACCGTTCGTAAAACTTTTTTGCCATCAATGCTTAAGGCGCTGACAATAGCCAAATAGGCTTATCCTAAACAATTTTTTAGCCAAATCTACGTAGTTTGTGACGGCAGAAAAAATATATGTTAATCTTGAACATATTTCTAAGAACCCTGTTGTATTCAAAACACGAATTTGATTTTTTTTCTCGATAAAAAAAAAACACAAACTAACCTCTTAAAATGATCTTCTAACAAAAATATCTGTATTACTTAACAACGTACGTTGGTAAATTAATTAACAATAACGTATCATGTTATAATACAGAATCTGGTTGTTTTTTATTTTCGACTACTCGACTTATTTTCAAGTAATTAATTGTTTTATGGTTTATAATTAGTTACGAGCGCTGCGTGATCGCCCTTCTCTTTCTTTTATAAGCAATCTGACAGTGATCGCAGAGACGCGCAGCTAGACGGACGTATGTCGCTTTGCCTCGCCATCCATTCACTTCATATTTTGTTTGTTGTTTGAAAAATTATAGACATTGGTAAAGAATATAAGTTTAATAAATATACTATTAATTTATACTATCTAAGTTGTTAATTTAAATATATTTAGTTCTAAGTTTAAAAATATTTGTTACTATAATTGGGAAACAAACAAAAATGTCGGAGGCCAGCAAAAAGCGCTTCTATACCAACAAACAAAAACATCTCATGGAAGTAGTAAAGTAAGTATTATATTTTTCATATTGTAATATTGACAAAATATTGCACGAACAGAAGTGAAATCGTAACTAAACCAAAAAGCTACACTAAGCTGTTTTGTACAACGTATAGCGAAAATTCATCTACAACTGTGAAGCTCGTTTGGTCTAGCGGTATCTGCGTTGGTTCAGAATATCAAGTTTCGATTTCGAAACCTAGGTTCGCCTGTTCATTTTTTGTATTTATTTTTAATATTTTCTTTTATCTTTTCAGTAAAAAGAGACGTTTGGCGAATAGTTCAGAAGCAGGTGAAACTTTCGAAGTTTTTCACCAATAAGTTTGTAATAAGTACCTACATACTAATATAGATAATAATTTTATTATTTATATTACATTAAAACATTACACAAAAAGAATCGCCACATGGACAAAGAGGATCCCCTTTACATTTATAAAGATAGTTACAAACAAGTATAATGATAAACTATCACATTTGCATAGACCTACGACTATCTTAGAACTGGCCTAATAGGAAAATACTCCTAAAAATACTTGTAGCTTTATCCATTGTTTCTTGCCCTTTCCATACAAATAGTTGTGTAGGTTTTAGTATTTTTTACCTATATATGGCGATCTATACATACTGAAGTGTCTGTTCCTAATGTCAAAATAGCAGTTTTTTACTAAATGCTATGAAAGTACGCATAGTACTTAAAACAAAAATACAGTTTTTTTTTATCTGGCTGTCTGTCTGTATGTTTGTTTCGACAAATCTCCAAAACGGCTGTACGGAGATTGACAGGACTCACTGTCAGACAGCTAATGATGTAAGGAGTAACTTAGGCTACGTCCACAGCTAGTCTACAGCTAGTTAGACATAATAGGTAAGATTAGTGCTGAAGAAAGTTTTTCTAAGTTTAAATGTAATAAATATTTTGTACAGATTAGGAAATGTGGCTGTTGCAGTTACATTAGAAAGTGATGTTATAATTCCTCTAGAAAATGTTACCAGGTAAAGATGATGCCCAAGTGATATGAAACTTCCTCATGATCGTTCTTATACTTCTTATGTTATTGTGAGTCATAGTTTTTTTCCATCACTGGTTTGAAGTATCGGCAAAGGTATCTGAGACAGTTGAATCCACCGATAATATTCCTAAACTTGAGGTAAATATTATTATTTTGAACAGGTTGTCGAAGATAAAATCTGGCAGTTAGTTTAGTTACCAACGCATAGGTAAGCTTTAAGTATTATTTTTTTTAGACTACAACAAGTCCACAACAAAAAATACTTATAAATATTATTATTATTATTACATCGGACGAGGAATAAACTTATCGCATTTATTTTTAAATCTTCAGAATATTTCTCGCCCTTACCCTTAAACCCTTGGGTTGTAATTTAAAACACATTAATTTGGTAGGAGAAAACATAAATGGATTCTTGTCGAAGTTCACTCTTTTGTGTAGGATGTGCAATTTAAAATTTATCATTAAAAGTGATTCCAGTGACGAAAATTATTTACCAGTCAATTATTGTGCTGTAGCAGGTAGGTATGTTATCATTTTTCGGAGGACTTCAAACTTGGAAGAATTTTCTTCAGCTCTAAATTTACCTTATGTCAAATAAATAATAATATTATTAATAAAAAATAATATATATTATTAACTATCTGTGCAAATAAATAAAATTGAAGAGTCTGTTTGTAATATCAAAATAACAGTTTTATGCATATATATTAATTATTATGGATAACATATATCCATAATAATTACTGATAACAAAAATACAGTTTTTTTTTGTCTGTCTGTCTGTCTGTTTGTTCCGGCAAATATCCGAGAGCAAATAAATTATAATTATGCGAAAATATTTAAAATGTTGCTAATATATTTTCGACTTTTATTTTTCTTTCTTTTATATTTTCTTTTATATTTGTTATTAAAAAAAAAAATGTAAAATTCTTTTCTCATTTTAAGAAAATGTAATGTTTTTTATGAGAATAAATTCTTTAAACCGATATTGTTTTGAAGTTCATAGCAAATAAAGTCGCCTGAAATAATTAAAAATACAAACGTTTAAAAAATATTTATTGTTTTTTTTAATCGCCCTGTCTAATTTCTTTCTAGTTCTTCATATAGAACAAAAAATAAAGCGCCATCTATTGGTTTATTGTTTATTATTGACCGCGTCCTTGTGTTGGTAGTTCGCTGTTTTTACCGTCCTTTATCAATGGCACTAGGACATCGGAGAAATAGTGGGCGTGGCTAAAATAGTGAAACATCGAAGTTCAGTAGCTGTTGTCAGCGTCTTAAGGACTCACGGTAGTTTTTTGTGTCACCAAATATAGGCTCCCAATATCCATTATTTTCAAGCGAGCGGCGATTTGAAATTCATTAGGTCGAAAATTCTGTCGATTACTCGTAGGAATTCAACGGTTGCTTGGCTGTCAGCGAAAGCCGAATTGCCGCTAGCCCTCAAAAAATCAATTGCGTCTGCTACCGATGAACTCAAAACTTGTGCTGCTAGCCGAACATTCATTTTTTTATTTTGTAAATCTACGTGCGTCGAATTTAATTTGTTGGCATACTTTAGGCCTTCCTCTTTTTGAATGTTATTTAATTCCCGAATGTATTTAAAACAGGTTTGCCCGCTTGGTGAGTCTATTGGCATTTTTGCTAAAACGTTTCGGGCAAATTTGAGCATATGTGCGGCATCTAAAAGGCAGTAGATATTATTACAGCCCTTAGGGTGTCGAAAAAACGGTGTAAAATCACTTTCTTCTAAAGAAGCGCCTAAATATTGATAGACCTTTATATTTGATGGAGCGCCATCACATGTCATTGACCGAACCGTAATGCCAATTTCTTGTAACATAATGACAGCAGTATATAATAATTCTGCTAACAGTTCCCCACTTAAGGAATTTAATGAAAAATATCCTATTGGACATTTAAAATATGTTGTGTATGAAACGATTTGGAAAACGAATGCTTCGCAAGCAAGTTCTTCTGAGTCGTTCACATGAATTTCTCCCAAATCAATATAACCAAATATTTTATCTAGTTTTGTGTCATATGATAAGTATTTTTTAATTGCTATTGCAACATTTTTGATTGATATGATAAGTATTTTTTAATTGCAGTTGCATCAAAAACCAAAGCAACAATTTTCAAAACACTTTTAGCCGGTACCTGGTCTTTTTAATATTCGAATACTTCCGTCAAAGCTAGGTATTGCTGTAAATAAGTATATGCTTTTGCAGAATAAAAGTGCAAAGTTGAAGCAAAAGCTTTTACATCTTCCCTGTATCGCACCTGATTTCCAGTTTTCTTTTTTAATTTTTACAAATGTTCGCAAAATTTCCATTTAAAATATTTTCTATTTCAGAATTGTCCGTATAGGATTTCACAATACTTATTAATGACTTAAGCTTGTGGACTGACTTGTTGCCTGTTGACTTTCTAAAGACTTTTTAGGCTAATATCTTGTTCCGTTTTCTTAAGGCTACTTCTTGTGGAGTTTTCATTTTAGCCTGAATGCTTTTGTGAGCAAACTGCAAAAACATAATTACTTACTTCCTTCACTAAGGATACACTAAGGACTAGTTAAAAGTTATTGGTGGTCTGGATGGTGCCAAAAGGTGATAAAAAGTTGCTGAAGAACTATAGACCTATCTCACTCCTGAATCACCTCTAAAAGTTCTTCTCGAGAATGATCATCTACCGCTTCACTAGAAAACTAGACAAGTTCCAGCCCCCAGAATAAGTCGAGTTGCGAAAACGCTTCAGTACAGTAGACCAGAATTTCCCAAACTGGGTTCCACCGAACCCTAAGGTTGAGAATAATTACAAGGGCAACGACAAAAAAACTTATTTATTTGGAATTTCGAAAAAAACGTCATGATTGCCTGCGTAGAAAGAACAACAAGGACAAAACGAGAACACGATAGATAATTCCAATGTGTCCAGATAATATAGATCTCATTTCATTATGTGTTCCATTAAGTTAAAAGTTTGGTAACCCCTGCTGTATACCATATACATACTACTCGGCAGATTATTTTGAAAGCCGATGAGTATAATCAGTCGCTCTGTATAGGTTTTGAAGACTACAAGAAAGAATTTTGACCGAAATTCGGGTGGTCAACAAAAAAATCACTGATGATAACAAAAATAACAAAAATGCACCGGGGGTTCCGTACATGTGCAATGTGTGGCGCGCGGTGATTTTTGTTACTAACAGTGATTTTTTTGTCCGGGTTTACCCGCCAGGTTCGCCACTGGCTGGAGCAACTTAGCGAAACGTTGCACTGCCTAATTGGAGCTTCTAAATGTCTAGACCAGGGGTCCCTGAAGGGGTGGATATCGACCTCTTTGGGAATCCTGGGTACGACAAAAGTAAACTGATTTTGTGTGGTCGACGAGTATAATACTCGTCGACCACACAAAATCAGTTTACAATCAGTCGAAGAATCGATACTCGAATTTCGAGTATCGCTTTTTAGTTATTTTTTTTTCTGTTAGAAACTTAATTCATTCAGCTTGGTAGAAACAACTTTGATAAATAAGTAGTAGATAGAAGAATCCAGTTGGGTTTTTTTTTTAAATTAAATCAGAGATTCCTCCAACATGATCGGAGCATGTGTTTGCATTTTTTGTTTTGTAATGAGGTCGGAATTCTTATTTGCTATTGAGGTCGGAACAGACCATCTATTTTTTTATTGTATTTACATATCTTTACTTTACTATCTATATTTATCTGTCTACATATTTTAAATATTTATATTTTCTATTTCTTATTTTACAATTGTATGAATTCTCAGTATATAGTTAAGTATATACAGATTCATATTTTCTAAATTCTATTTTTATTGTTTTCTTTATTTACATCTTTTAAACTAATTTTACAGGGTAATTTTGTGTCTTTTTTATTTTACGTATCTTCGTTTGACCACCTATTTGTTTACGGAAGGACATTGTTAAACCTAAAGCTATAATTTTCGGGCTGTGCTGTTCGTACATTAACATGGCCTTTACTGTACTTCTAGGGGCTTTTTTCAGGTAATGCGTCTTTGCTGCGGTGTCCATTGTGAATGGAAGCCTATCATAATTATTATGGTTTGGTTCATTCGCGGTTTTGCAGTCTATCGCTATGTTTTCGTACCTGAAAAAATGTTCTGAGACAACGTTAGCAGTAGGATACCGAGGCCCTTGCTATACTGTCCCATTTCCTACGCACTGGGCACTCCCTGCTGAATGCGTTGTGCGTGCTATTTTCCAGCTTGGATTTCTTGCAGTTAATGCACTAGTGTAGTTCTCCAGTTGCAACGCCCGGGCATGCCGTGCGGAGGTGCGGTCCGCTGCAGTGACTGCAGAGATCCTCAGGATCTTTGCAAAACCTGCGGCCATGTCCATATGCCAAGCACCTGGAGCATTGCACGAGCGGGGACTGGTCTTCCACATGCACGTGCTGGAAGGTCCACTCGTAATTTCCCTGCCTCTGTTGCTCTTATCCATACTGTGGGGGAAACTTTCAGGACTACGTGACCAGCATGCGGATTCCTGGTTTTCTTCCTATTTTTTACCTTTATCCTGTCCTTCTCGTTGTCTAGGCTATGGAAAACCCCTCGGTTCTGGTTCCAGAGGGCATTCAATACATCGTCATCACTATGTATTGAGAGAACGTCCTTTAGAACCAGAAGCGGGTCCTTGTTTTTCACCTCTTCGACAACGAGGTGGGCTCCTGTTTTTTCCAGCCTTTCTTTCACCTTTCTCCTTTCTTTTTCCGTTTCACACCCCACAATTATTTTCCTGTCTTTTGCTTTTTTTACTTTCTCCACCTTTACCCAGCCTTCCTTCGCATCAACAGCTTTCCTGACTTTTTTTAATACGTGTTCTCCAGTTTCCATGTCATTTTCCGATGTGACGACTACTGAGTGCAATGCCCTTGGCTCAGGCATTAGTCTGGCCGCAGGCTTAGTAGTCGCCGCATGTGCGTAGGTGGTCCTCTCCAGTGTTTCTTTTTATCCTTCCAAAATAGATTTTAATTCTTCCATCCTTTGTCCGTTTTTGATAAGAAGTCTGTTGTTTTCTTCCAGTTTCAAAAGTATTTGGTCTTCCTTTTTGTTCCTCACAGGCGTTTTCTGTTCGTTATCTGTCTCTTTCTCTGTTGGAGTATTTTTTGTTTCTGTACCGGTTCTTGTTTTTATTTCCAGCTCTTCCTGTAGGTTTTTTGCTACAGGGGCCAATGTTGTAAGTTGGTAAAGCCTGTTCAGAGTCTTCTTTATTTCCTCCTTGACGTCCTTCCGGAGGTTTTTCAACAGGTTCAAATTTTCCAGGCCCTTATTGTAGACTGCAGTGGCTTCGGCTACTCTGTCTGGGTAGGTTCTTTTTGCTTCACCTGATGTTCTTACTGGGCTTATTGTAGGCTGAGTTATTTTGCCCTTTGTGACGGTTTCTGATCTTAATATCGGTTTTGTTGTCCCTTTTTGTTGTTGAGGGTGCCCTTTCTCTGATGTTGCAGCTGCCTGCTTCATTGTTTCAATAGACTTCCGGACATTCTGTGGCCTTGTCGTGAGCGAGGGTCCTGCCCTGCTTTTGTCTGATGGACACGCTGGTATGTCCATAGGTCCAAGTTCCCTCTCCTGGTTTTTTGCATGAGCCGGTGTGCGGTACATAATTGTGATTAAAGTCAATGATTTTAGTATAACAAATGGGGGTCAATAAACCCGGTCTTAAAACTAAAGTATAATTGTATAAGTTGTAAAAGTGTATAATATATTTATAATATATACTGTCCTAATAAGCTAAAGTTTCAATTTAAAAACAAGAACAGCAAAAATATTGTCAACTTGAAAACAAGAGGTCGTCGTCGTCTTTCTCAACGGGTCCATGAGGCGGAGTTGGACATCATGTATCAGACGTCTTGTTCTGTTCTAATAGTCTTGGCTGGAAACCAGCCGACAAAGGTCAAAAAAGAATTATTTACAAAAATTTGTTAAAACTAAAATGTATGGGTATACTGAGCCGAGTTGATAAACCTAAGTAACAACTGGGAAGGTGGGGGGGGCAATTTTTTGATTTCCAGGTGGCGGAGGATAACAAACGGGGTGTCCAGAGATGCGTCTCGCCAAGTGCTACAGGATGACGCTTAGAACGGGATCAGCGTTCGTAGAATAAACTCAAAAAACCGAAAAAATAGGGAATTTTTAAAGGTTTTTCCACTATTTTCCCGGGAAAAAGTCAATCATAAGCGACCAGGGATCAAGGGTAGGTAGTTGACACGGCAAGGTACCCCTTACGAAACAAAAAAATCACGATAGATTAAATGCTGAGTAAGCAGATTTGTTCAAAGTCAAAATTTGTCAAAATTTAATCGTAATTAAATTATAAAGTCAAAAAATATTCAAAAAATTTAGAAAATTTGTTAGTAGTAGTAGATCCAGTTGGGTTGGGGTGTAAAGGGAATAGACTGGGTGCGAGAGGTGGAAGTAAATTAGGAGTGGCCTATGTCCAGCAGTAGCTAGGTACAGGCTGATGATTACGATGGATAAGTATATTTGTGATCAGCTTACCATTTGCAACACTGTTTTTTCTTGACTTGTACTAATAATTTTAGCGGTTTTAGTTTTTTTATCGGATTTTAACACATTCTGCATTCTGAAACACATTAGAATTTATTTCATAATGGTATTCATTCATTGAAATATTTCGATTTACTAAATAATAAACACAATTAAAAAATAAGGTAATAATGACCCTATGTAACTCTGCCCAGGTTGATTTTATACATAACGGAATGATTCACGAAAAATAGAACTTCTAAGTAGAATAAAGAATAATTGGTGCGTTTAAATTTATCCAAATCCATTCAGCATTTTAGGCATGTTGTAACGAACGTTTTTGTTGTAAAAAACGAGTGTAGTGTTTGAAAATTATAGGCGCCAAGTTTATGGAGTACTCTTATAGTAATAGCCCATAATTAAAAGTTTGTTACCATCAAAATAGTGGTGATTTCTTACCTCATCAATTTCCATTTTTTTAACATTTTCCTGATATCTATACTGTGATGTTGAAGCTTGTTAGTTAACATGTTAGCAGTAATGTGAATTTAGTTAATTCAATGTATGTTTTACAAATACAGATACAAAATTATTTATTTGCTAAATACAGGTTACATGCTGATGTTACAAAAATGAATCGTCCATTAACTGCATTTTACCATGACAATGGTGTGCAAATATTAAGAAATATCTAATTACAAATTATTAGGCAAATTATTTCAATGAAAACTCTTAGATACTATTAACTATTACAGAAATTAGAAGCAAACATTTTTATTACATAATTTATTAAATATAAAAGTGTATCACAAAATCGTATATTATTATATAATTTAAGAAATAATATCAGTTAAAAATTCATTTATCGAGTAGTAGAATTTTTTGATCAGAAAATTACGGACATTAGACTTAAAGCTGTTTGCATTTAGTGATTCTTTAATAAATATTGGTAATTTGTTATATACGAGTACCTTTACTGCCATACACAATACACTACTATGCATAAGTGCTGTTCGAGAAGGTACTATGCACAGGCGTGATTTGTTGCGTTTCCTATTTGTTTTTCGGAATAGGTTCGAGTTAGTCCAGACGAACTTAGCAATTTTGGATGAAATGTAGTTTACATGACTCTGTTTTTTGTAGGTGGCATATTGCTCGTATACACCTTTTTTGTGCTATGAAAACTTGCTCCTTGCCTGTTGAGTTTCCCCAAAATATAACTCCGTATTTTAAAACTGACTCAACGTATGCATGATATGCAGATATTACAGCCTGTTGATTGACTTTCTTACTCAGCATATATAAGGCATATGCGAATCGTAATGTTCTATTAATAATGTCGTTAATATGGGTATGGAATGTCATATTACTGTCAATGTGTATTCCTAAAAACTTTGTACAATTTGTTTCTTCTATTCTTTGTCCAAGATAAGATATAAAAAGCTTAATAACATTTTTATTTTCTCTTTGTCTAAAATGCATAATATTAGTTTTAGTGAAGTTTAGATTTAAATTATTATTCTTCAGCCAAGCAACTACCTTGTGTAATAATAATAATAATACGCTTTATTGTACACTAAAAATACAAGAACAAGGTATAAGGTATACATTGTATGACTTACATGTAGGTACAATGGGCGGCCTTATCGCTAATAGCGATCTCTTCCAGGCAACCTTTGGATGGATAGAAACAAATTATCTACAAGAAATAAATAGCGGTAGTGTACAGCATGAAATAATAATATAGTTAAATTATTACATTTAGGTATATACATATATTTAAGTATAACAATCTAAACTTTTCAAGAAATTAGAACAAAAACAATTAATAGATATTTATAGTTTTAAGTAGTCAGATAATGAGCCTTCAACATCCTTTTAAACGATACCAACGACTGAGCACGTCTAATAGGCAGAGGCAATGCATTCCAAAGTCTTGCTGCCTCAACTGTAAATGATTTGTCATAAAATCGTGTGGAATGCACTGGAATTTCCAATCTCAAATCCTCCGATGACCTCAGGGACTTCGAAAGTGTCATGCAGGAACTTGAAACGTTCTTTGAGATACAAGGGAGTGAAAGGATTAAAAAGAATACTGTACAGCAATGAAAGAATGTGAGTATTCCGACGAAGACGAATTGGGAGCCACTTGAGCACGTTACGGAATTCTGAAACGTGATCATATTTGCGCAAGCCAAATATAAATCTAATACATACATTTTGGAGACGCTCAAGTCTGTCAAGTTGCTCCTCAGTGAGGTCGAGATAGCTGGCATCAGCATAGTCAAGTATAGGTAGAAGAAGAGACTGTGCCAGCGCAATTTTAGTGGTAATGGGGAGAAAGTTGCGGAGTCTTCGCAAAGACCCTGTAGATGCAAATAACTTACGGCTGACCTCTTGCAGTTGAGGACCCCAAGATAAGGTTTTGTCAATGAGAACGCCCAAGTTCTTTACCGTGTCGCTAATCGTTATATAGGTACCGTTGAGTGTAACTTGTGGCAATTGGTTCCAATCGATTCGCGAAATCATCCTCGGGCTACCAACTACGATAACCTGAGTCTTCGACGGATTAACCTTCAGACCATGGTGGTTGCTCCATTCACATATACGCTCCAAATCCGTGTTAATAATTGAAATGGCTAATGGCAGCTGTCGCAGTGGTGCTTGTGTGTAGATTTGAAGATCATCTGCATAAAGGTGGTAGGATGAAACTAATTGGTTAGAAATAGCATTTATAAAAATTGCGAAAAGAAGAGGAGAAAGAACGCCACCCTGCGGTACACCAACCGTTACATCGCACCAGGAAGAATAAGACTCTTCAATGCGTACCCGTTGTCGGCGACCAAACAGATAACTATGAAACCAGTCAATAACCGTTGGAGATATGTTGATAGAGCGTAGTATACCAAGTAGAATATTGAAATCAACAGAATTGAAGGCATTACTGAAATCAAGTAAGGAAAGGACTGTTAGATTTCCTTCTTCCATGCCTTGTCTAATATCATCAGTAACACCAACAAGAGCTGTAACAGTGCTGTGAGCAGAACGGAAACCGGACTGAAAGGAATTGAGGAGACAATTTCGAGATAGAAATGCACTAAGTTGGGAATGGATGAGTCGCTCAATTACTTTGGAAAGGAACGGTAGTATGGATATTGGTCGGTATTCTGAGAATGATGAAGGATTTGATTTTTTAGGAAGAGGAATAATTTGGGCATCTTTCCATATTCGTGGAAAGAAACCGCTGGTAATGGAAAAGTTCAAGATATTTGTTACGATAGGAAGAATCTGGTCAAGGATAGGCAAGATCATGTTACGGCTGATACAGTCAGTACCTACTGCATTAGATGTAATTGACACTACGCTCTTTCTAACATCACAATCAGTAAATTGATTTAGAACAAAAGGAGGATAGTTGGGTGATGGAAGTGATGAAAGATAATTCAATGTATTAGCTTTAGTGGTCCCATCAAAATTGGACGAAGAACAGAAATGCATATTAAATGCGTTTAAGTCGATTGGTTCACGGATGGGGTCTTGTCTGGATTTTCCAACACCCAAAGTTCTAAGAAATTTCCAAATTTTAGCGGGCTCTCCGTTCTCAACCGAGGTGTGGATATGTTGGCGTTGTGCATTTCTACACACCTTATTGCAGTGATTTCTTATAGCCACATATCTTTCTCGGTTAGTAGAAGTAGGTCTACACTTAAACTTAGATTTGGCTGCGATTTTCTTATTCAATAAAACTTTAATCTCGTCAGTAAGCCATGGTGACGGTAAATGCTTAATTTTAATTTCGCGGATCGGAGCATGCACATCATACAACTTAATCAAGTTTGAATTAAAAATATCAACTTTATCATTGACACACACGGATCTGTACAAAGGATTCCAGTCAATATTACTGGCATCCTCTCGAAGTAAATCGATATTCATACCACTAAAATTACGCTGTTTAAGAATTTTAGGTTTGACCTTAGGCGGTCGAAGTTTATAGGAAAGGAAAATTAAATCATGATAGGAGAAGGCATCAGCCGAGCATTGGCCGTGCTTAGAGACAAGATCAGGTGAAGAAACGAAGATGAGATCAAGAAGAGAAGGAGTGGAATTGGGAAAATTATGAGTCGCATTTAGGGGGAGAATAGAAAGATTACAGGATTGTATAGTATTGTAAAGAGAGGAGGAACGAGAGTCGTTTTTTAAAAGACACGTGTTAAAATCGCCCATAATGACGATATGGCTGTAAAAAGGAGATAGATTTTCTAAGAGGCGTTCGAAAGAAGAGAAATAGTCGATACGCAATGAAGGGCAGTAAAAAACTCCGAGTAAAACTTTATTATGGTGAAGTTCAACTTCTACAAAAAGATGCTCGCCTGCATTTTGTGGAGGTGGCTGTGCTGATATATTTACGATGCGGAAAGGAATATGTGTGCGCAAGTACAATCGGCCTACTCGGCGGTCGTACACCCCTAAGACTATAATGGCTTGCGAGAAACGTCCGCTCTCTACGTAAGCGCACTCACACAGGAACATCTACGCCTTATCGGATATAAGGGGGCGGGGTTCTTGTTTTTTTTAGTGCGTTGCGTTGTTGTTGGGCAAATTTCGAGCCGATTAGAAGATTGTAAATACTATTATAGGATTGTGACTTTTGTTGTAAGAGCGCTTTTTGTAGTTGCGCGAAATAGCAATGAATTATTTTATTGTAATACAAATAAATCTACAATAATGTTATAAATAGTTTATATTGTATATTTATTCGTTTGTGTTGTTGAAATAGTAAAGAAGTAGTTTAAAGCTTGGAGAGGAATATAGTATATTTTGCCTCAATACCATTATACATGTGAAATTGTGGACGGAGGTGCGGGAAACCGTTAGATTTTAATATTTTTTTAAATTACTTTTTGATCTGTAGTCTATCTTTTCTATAAATATGAGTTAGTAGAGGAGTTTAAAACTAGTGCCTGTAATTTATGACCTACTTTCGTTGTTTTATATTGTGCGTATGTTTTAGTATGATTCTGTTATGTAGGTTCATCGAAAATATTTAATTTAATTTTTGTAAAATTATTTTGCATTTTTGAATAATAATCCATATTATATATCTAATATTATACGTGTGAATGTAACTCTGTCTGTCTGTCTGTTACGCTTTCACGCTCAAACAGCTAAACCGATTTAGATGAAATTTGGTATGGAGATAGTTTGAGTCCCGGGGAAGGACATGGGATAGTTTTTATCGCGATAACCTTTATCCACGCGGGCGGAGCCGCGGGCTAAAGCTAGTAATATATGTTTCAAAAATGCGAAATGATATATATAAATACTAGTTTTCGCCCGCGGCTCCGCTCGCTTGCATGTCGGTTATCGCGATAAAAACTATCCTATGTCCTTCCCCGGGACTCAAACTATCTCCATACCAAATTTCATCTAAATCGGTTTAGCTGTTTGAGCGTGAAAGCGTAACAGACAGACAGACAGACAGAGTTACTTTCACATTTATAATATTAGTATGGATAATAAATATTAAAATAATAATAATATAGTATATATAGTTTATAGTAATAATAGTAAATATAGTAAATATAGTAATATAGTATATAGTAATAGTAGGTATAGTATGGATTTTTCAAATATTTAAGTTATTTAAGTCTTTATTTTGGCTTGCCCTCCGTAGGTATTTAAGAGGTAGTTCAACTCATCAGCAACTATAAGTTCAATGATTAATCTATACTTAAATATAGTTTTTTGAACCCAATAATCTCAGGAAGTACTGGGTAAATTAAAAAAATCTATTACTGTTGGATAGCCTTTTTATCGAGGAAGGCTATAACATCACGCTACAACCAATAGGAGCAGAGCAGTAATGAAAAATGTTGCAAAACCGAGGATAATTGAAGCAGACGAAGTTTACGGGTCTTCGTCTGCTTCAGTCAGCTAATATGCTATATATAGTTGTTCCCAGTGACTCCGCTTGCGTATATCTTGATTCGAGTGATAAGAATCCTACGTCCTTCACCTATGCTTTAAAACCTATATAATTTTGTAAGTTCTTTGTTTAAGGTGTTTTATCTAAATTTAATTTTAAAAACCATTGGATTGATTTAACGAAATAAAGATATTTGAAATTTAAAATTTAAATCGGGCTAGTAGCTTCAGGGTAAACCTTTACATACAACTTTAACTCTTTAATATTAATAGTATAAGTATGGTTTTAATTCAGCGAGTTATATTTATAACCACAGATTATTTTAATATAAATTAATGTATTACCTGGAATGAGGGCAAGAAATAAAGAAAAGAGTCAATTGTTTTATTAATTTTATGGATCAGTCAAACAATTTCATAACACATTTGTGCATATATAAATCATTTAATGAAATGATGAAAAAATAAGATGAGGTATGCAAACTAAAACAATAAGCCAAAATCATATTAGTTAACAATAACGATATATTTTTTATATTATTAAATTATTATTTTATCATGCTATATAGTCATCAAAGTGCTTAATTACCAATTACTTCATCAATAAATATTATATTAATAACGTCTTAGTTAATGAAAATAGTCAGTTTCATTAAATTAAGTAATAATGTATAAATTATTAATTATCTCAGATGCTAGCTTATATTTATTACAGTAAAATAACCAAAAAGTTTAATTTAGATTACAATTTAAAATAATTACAAACATTTAATTTCAATATAATCCATTGGCTCTACCGTCAATACTACTACTGTGCTGTTAACAATAATTCGTCCTCACATTCAGACTTCCGGCTTCACATTTCTGGGCTTGTATCTAGTATTATTTACAAGCCATAAGTTCTGACGAATGTGTGCACTTGATTTAAAAAAAAAAGTGTCTGAAAATTTTGCGTGTGATAAATCAAAATCTGTACTCGCGAGCGAAACGCACTCTTGCTTCTTGTAGTTCTTGTCCTAATTTTTGTAGCGGAATAATGCACACATTTCTTATAGCCTGCATGCCGTAATCAAATAGTCTAGCGAACGTCGACGTCTTGGTAAATGGCTGCACTTCGTATGTGCTGACCATTTGCGTTACGTGATCCGACGTTAAGACAGTCCTCCTCAGCATCCCACTATAGCCAACAACACGATGTAGCTCTCTGAAAAAAAATACGAAGTTAAAATAAATGTTTAAAAGATCTTCGATACCCACTCATTAAGAGCTTGAATGAATGGAACAGTCAGACAAGCACATTTTTAAAAAAGGTGTTATTTTATTATACCTAATAGTATTTCTTTACAAATCAACAGACAATGAACGAGTTGTCACTGATAAAATTAGATACTAGTTCTTAAATAGTTGACATATGATTGAAAATAGAATAAGCGTTAATATGAGAAGCTACCGACTGCGAAAACAAATTCGCATGCAAACTATTTTCAATTCTATGCAATTGATTTTAAAGATGATAATTGCCTTAATCGTTTCCAGTTTTAGGACATTTATTGTGCGTAGGTATCATGAACCTATTTTTTCGGCAAACATATTTATGGCACCTGGAATTACCGAACCGTGGGAAAGCAAAAACTTATTGTATGCAAACTATTTTCAGTTCTTGTGTAACGATTTAAAGACGATAATTGATTAAAGGATTCTCAGTTTTACAACTTTTACTATGGGGATCATTTTTAACTATTGTTTTATCAATACAATATACGCTTTATGATTTCTAAAATTTACTAAAGCGTGTGAAAGAAAACAATTTATTTTGACAAAAGTAGTTTAAATTAATTAGGATTTTCAATACTTTAAAAAAAATTACATAATTTATTTTGTTTAAACATAAATATTTTAAAAAGAGTTATGCATAACATCTTTAATGTGAGAAAAATAAAAATGAAACACCATGATTTAATAAGGGTGGATTTAAGTATGAATCATAGAAAAAAAATTAAAGTGTATAAAAGCACGAAATTCCTACTCTTCACATTTAAGTAGAGACAGCCTTT
This sequence comes from Herminia tarsipennalis, assembly GCA_945859575.2. Lineage (NCBI taxonomy): Eukaryota > Metazoa > Arthropoda > Insecta > Lepidoptera > Erebidae > Herminia > Herminia tarsipennalis. Next base: position 8,430,258 of record OX243849.2, on the reverse strand, counting down.
TATATGTTGCCACTCGTTATACAAAATAGTTTTTGTTCCGATTAGTACTACGTTTCGTTATTATATTTCTAGTTTAGTTAGTCCTATACCTATGTATGATAATATACATATATATATTAATTATTTATATATAAAATAACTTATATTCTTATAATTTCGGTAGTAAATTAGTAGAATGATTTTTCGACAATCATCGTCATATTTGAATATATTTCATAAAATTTTAATAAACTAAGCACTTAAATCTTTCTCACCCATTGCACCGTCTATTAACAAAAACCATTTAGTAGTTTTTTTTTTAATTATATACGAAATAAATACATTTCACTACACTACATAGTAAAATTAAAATAATAAGTTTATATAAAATATTAGGAATAAATAACTGCGAATGATGAAACACCTAATCCTAATGTCTGCCATCATCATTGAGAATATTATTATATTATATCAACGAAACAAACCTTAGCTATGAAATTAACCATAGTCTTCAGAAATATTGATTATATTATTATTTGGTCTCCCCCAATTACTTTTTAACCAATAGCCAATTCTACTGTTAAACATTATTAATAATTATTGTAATAAAATATAATTTGAATTTGACTTACCGTAACATTTAACTCCCGCGATATTTGGTACAGGTTTGTCCTGTATCCTTGGCCATGAAGATCCAAAATTTGATTCCCGGTTTAAATTTCGGTTAATCGTGAAGACTCGCAGAGGTCAGCAAGAAAGCACCAAACAGTCCAATAAAACACAGCCACCGTAGGTAAACAGATCAAGAAGAAACGGTCCACTAATTCACACCACAAGTCAACGAGAGTTCAATCAGTAGTTTTGGGGTCAACAAAATGGCAAGATATCGGAATCCGTAAACAGAACAAGTCGTGAGCAAAATACAGTAAACACGCGCGCGTCATCGTACAAGGAAGTGCAAATTGCAACTAAGTTAACAAAAATGTTTTATGTTCCCGTTCCCACACCTTAGCCCCGTCCTAATTGGTTGGAAGTAAAATGTGGGAGTGGTTTTTGCATTTGTGTGTGTGACCGAACCGTTGTGATTGTTGTGAACCGTTCATAGTAAAAGATTTTCAGGTGGTCGAGCATCAAGTGGGCCGATTGTACATTGCTACACCACCACCAGCACCGGCAGCGCGATCATTTCTAATTAAATGGTAGCCTGGTATAGAATAAGAGCTGGACGGAAGACATGGTTTTAACCATGACTCAGATATAAGAATTCCATGGATATTGTTGCAGTCAAAACTGGCCAGCATATTAGAGAAATGGGCGGGAATACTCTGGGCGTTAATATGAACTACATTGAAGTTCCTAGGGACATCAGAGAACGTGGATTGGAGTGTTTCACTAAGAGGTGGGATACTGACAAAACTATCATTGGAGCTACTGATGACAGTGTGAAAACTCTCATTATCACTTTCAATATCCAACATAATAAATAAATAAGATTTATAATACAAATTAAATTAATAAATAAAAAAATAAAATAAACAATATATAAATATCTCTAAATAAATGTTTATAAATACGAATAAGAACGTGAAAAACTAAAATCAGTACTATCCACCCACCAGTTGAATGTTTCATGAAGAGAAAACTTAAAAACACAAAAAAGCAGGGTCCGGTACAAAAACTCAATCTAATTAAATGTGTCAAAAAGACTCGTATCCAAACCTTAACACACATTCATGTGTCAAATGAAACTGACATAAATGACTACAATTAATTTACGTCAAATGGTGACACAAGTTTGTTATTTTATTTAGCCAAAGTTTTCAAAGTTAATAAAAATGGATTGTGATAATTTAGTTAGCAAATGTGGAGGTAGAACACGATATACTTCGAAAGAAGGTGGAATTATAATATATTTTAAACTTATTACCCGGATCCTGCAATTGTGATACGCTTTATGCGAAAAACAACAAGTTTATAACTTTTTGGCGGCAGCAGCTCGACGTGGCCTTTGGGTGTTTTTGGGCGCTTCTGTCTGCTTCACAGCCTCCAAGTTCGGAATGTTGTTGAGTTCCTGAAGAGAAGCTATACGATGACGTGACCCATTGGCACCAATGACATGGACAAAACCATCCCGCGTCCAGCACTTGTTGACTCCGTATTTTTCTCGCGCAGACATAAATGCTTCATGTCGGGGCTTAGTCAGGAATTCAGACAAAGTCACTCCTGAGCCCTTCAGCTTTGTCTTTGTGAACCAAATCTTGTCCCGCAAAGTAACATTTTGGAACTTGATGAGTATCGGCCTTGGTTTGTGTGTACTTGAAGGTCTCCCCATCCTGTGACATCGTTTTATATCAGAAACTGAGAAACTATCAATATTAAGGTGTTGCTTGACAGTATTGACGACAACCGTAGCCGTGTCCTCAGTCTTCTGCTCTTCTACACCATGAAGAAGGAGTATTTTGTGACGACCACGCATCTCAATGCTATCAATCTGTTGTGCTAGCTTCTCCATTTGGCGTTGAAGTAAATTTAAGGATTCCAATGCGAATGTCTTAAATGTATTGAAGTCTGGTGTTATGGTGTCTCCGTCAGTGAAAGTTGATGCATTTGTAGCCTTCTGCAATCTGGACTCAAAGTTAGTGATTCCTTCAAGAAACATTGTCCTTAAGCTGGCAAAAGATTCCTGCATGCTTTCCATGACTGTGTCAAGTGTTGTTGTCAAAGTAATAAGTTGTAGGAGATAACACTCTATCTGGTAGGTCTGGACTGCTTTTAGTTAAGTTTCAATGTATACATAAAGTAAAAAAAGTACTTAAAACTATTTAAATTTAATTTTAAATTGGGAGCAAAATAATGTGCTACTTGCTATGCTAACTACCAAAAAAAAAAAAAAAAAAATTGTTGTGTAATGTGTAATTTATTTCTGATTCAAATTTAGTAATTTCACGCCCCTCAAATAAGATTGTGATGTCATCTGCAAACAAAGTTATTTGATGATTTACAGCTTTCGGAAGATCATTTATACACCGAGATTTTGTAGTCGTTTTGGAGCCGAAGCGTGGTAACTTAGAATAAATAGAAATAGCAAAGAAATAACAAAAAAAAATTGCACCTATTATAATGACAAAGTTGGAATTCACGTTAAATTTGTCACTCATCCGAGCTTAGTAATAGTAGGGGATCGAGAAATCATTCATGTCTCGTCGCGTCGCCGTCCGCGCTCCTCGTTTGCTAGGTAACATATCAGCTGTGCGGTCAACGAACGCAACGGCGCGGCGCGATCGGCGCGGACGACTAGCGCGCAGAACCCGACCGAATTCTACGCATGGTTTAAAAACTTGTAGCTACACAACAAATAAGAAAATACACTACAATTGCAACGAAATTTATGGTGCGTAATGGTAAGAAAGTGGTAACAGTTAATTAAAACGAATGGTGCACCACAAAACAGCTGATAAGGAGTATGCTGCATGGACGCAATACCTTTTCTTCCGTTACGTTCATTATGAAAAATAAAACTGCATTATAAAACATTACAAATAACGATGTAAGTAAATGGGTACTCCAATTTCTCCTTCATACTTTATACGGGCTTAGGACCGCCAAAATACTTTTGAACATTACTTTGCGATAAAATAAAATTATTTTTGTGTCAAAACTGAAAGCAGCGAAAACTGACGTAAGTATTCAGGCGTATTTAAAAAATTGGAGCTATTTACAAAATAATCAACTTACATACCTAATAACAGTTTATTTATTTACACTTCCCTATAACGAAGCAACTGTTCGAAATGCAGTCCACCGCGTTCAATACACAAACGTGCACGTTTTAGGCTATTGTCTTTTAGTTTTCTAAGCGTGTCTCTATCACTTCTCACTACATTAAAGGCGTCCATTATCGCACTGCGTAAGTCTTCACGATTTTCGTGTTCACGTGTATAAACTAGTCTTTTAATTTCCGACCACAAATAAAAATCCAGGGGCGTTAAGTCCGGGCTCCTCGGCGGCCAAGCCACGGGCCCACCGCGGCCAATCCATCGATCACCAAACTGAGTATTCAGATACGCACGCACTGCACTTGCATAATGAGCGGGACAGCCGTCGTGCTGGTAGTACATACCTCTTAAGTAAGTTAACGGCACATCTTTTAATAAATCCGATATCATAGTTTGTAACATTTCTAAATACGAGCGGCCGGTTAGGTAACCTTCAATGAAAATAGGCCCTATTAAGTGGTCGTTTATAATACCGGCCCAAACATTACAACTGAACCGAACTTGGTGGTGATCTTCCCGTATGAGGTGCGGGTTGATAAGAGCCCAGTAATGTTCATTGTGCACGTTGTAGAGCCCTACTCGAGTGAACAACGATTCGTCAGTCCACAGTATGTTAGCGCTGGAATTATCCAATAACCACTGACACAACAAGATTCTTGCTGGTGCATCATTATCATAAATTGAGTGAGCTCGACGGAAATGATAAGGATGTAGTCCATTGACATTTAATGTTTTCCATACAAAGTATTGGCTAACATTAAATTCGAGTGCCGCCATTCTCATACTCCGTCGCGGATCTCGCTCGAAGTACTCTAAAATACTTTCTTCAATCTCTGGTGCGTCATTCAGCCGTCCCCGGCCTTGGGCATGAGCAGGCACACTAAACTGTCCATGGTCGAGAAGACGCTGGGTTGCAGCCAAGATAGTGGGGGTGGATGGTACTTGAGGGCTTTCAATCCCTCGTAGCCGCAGCGCACTTAAATGTTCCGGCTGGGAGTACAACCGCCTGGCCTCTTCCAAATTGTAATTGGCAATAGCGTACAACTGCACCATTGCCAAATACTCCGCGTTCGAATACACGTATTGGCGACTCATTTTTGCGTAACCACAACAACGTAAATAATGCAATTATGCAACATGCTCGCGCGCGGGTCGTCGTTGTACTAAAGCGGGGCGCGGGGTATGTTGTGTCGAAGTCGCCAAGCTTCGGAAGCCTTCGAGCGTTTCCGCCGCGCGCCGCGCGGGGAACTGGAGAGCGGGGAGAAGGGTGCGTTGGAGTCGCCGGGTTTCGCAAGCCATTGAGCGTTATCGCCGCGCGCTATGCGGGGTACGGGGAAGAAGAGCGGGGGTGGTCGCGCTGTACGGCTGTATGCTGTAGTTGGCGGGTTTCGTGTGCCCGTGAGCGTTCGACCGCTCCCGCCCCGCCGCGTACCGTGCGTTGGTTGACTGGCCGGGCGGCGGCTTTTAATGTGTAGGTAAACTATGAATGAGTCTGTCACAATGAACGTAGTATTACTAATACGTGAAATTGAGTGGCCTTACCACCAGTTGTCATTTTTTCGCCGTGAATGTTATTAATTTTAAGGTTTAAAAAAAAAAGTGTTAATATTTTATTCATTTGATATTTTTTATGGAATATGTTATTGATATGGAGTTCAAAATCTTCGGCTCCAAAACGACTACAAAATCTCGGTGTATAGACTAGAAATAACAGAGGTCCCATCACTGTCCCTTGTGGCACACCGTATATAATTTTCCTAGTCATTGATCTATGTACTATTTCAGTTTTTGACCCTACATCAATTTTACCGATTTGTGTTACTTGCTGTCTACCCACAAGATATGATTTTATTAAATTATATACATTACCTCTAATGCCATATGTATACAATTTGCTCATTAAGATTTGATGGTCCACAAAATCGAATGCTTTACTTAGGTCCATGTACATGGCTGATACAGGCACTCTTTTATCAACATTAGTGATTAATTTGCTTAGCATGTCATAAATCGCTTGATTTATGTTTTTATTTTTCCTAAATCCATGTTCGTTCGCTACAAAAACACTGTGTTTTTCAAAATAGTCATTAAGGGACGTGTGCATGACTTTTTCAAACACCTTCGCAAATACAGGTATTATTGCTATCCGGCTATAATTATCCATACAGTTCTTGTCACCTTTTTTATACACTGGCTTCACAATTGATGTCTTTAGTTTTGATGGGAACACTCCATTCTCTATTGAAAAATTAATAATAAATGTTAGGACTGGTGCGATAATATGTGAGGTTCTTTTTATAATATGTGTTGTTATTCCATCAATACCAGTACTGTTGGTGTTTTTTAAAATTCACTTAACTCAGGCTCGAACCAGAGATCGCTTTAATGGCACGGTTAAGCTGAGTGAATTTATGCCTCTAGACCAAATTCACTTCTGTGGGAAGTGTTAAAATACGTGTTTGTATCGTTCTGTTAAATAGAGATTACATTAAACACTGTGATTGGTCAGAGCAATACTTGAGCAAAAACGGAGTGTCATACCCACATTTAAATTAAATTAGCGGTCCACTTTTTACACATTGTTTTAATAGTTTTTATGTTTTATTTTTAACGTTGTATAGTAAATCATTGGTTAGATATTGTGTTTAATTTTCAATGTAAATCGTTACGTTTTAATGTAAAATTACGTTAACTGGAGCCGGAGGTTGCAGAGAAAGTCTATACATCTTAAATAAATTTAATTATAAATTACATTAAACTAAAATCTAAAACTAGTGATAAATGGTCGATGTATGTACCAAGAATGAATCGTTCTTTATTAAAATCTAAAACTACAACTATGGAAAGACGGTTGCGAAATCGAAGTGGCGAGATGTGGAAATCACGTAGCGCTGACTCGACGCCTCGTGCCGGTCCGCAACTGCACTGCTTCGATAAATGGTGTCAACGGTCCGCCTCTTACACCAAAGCGTAGATAAATGGTGTCGACGGTCCGTCTATAACACCGACGCGTAACACCTCCCCCCGAAGAACAGCAACTATTTGTCAAGCGGAGTGGCAAATATTGCTGCCAGACCACTGGTGTTCATCTTACTTCTTCTGGTCGGATGTTCCGTCTGGGTTCAATAAGTGTATAGTTGGCCCCTCTGCAGTATCGATGTCTGGATACGCCTCTGGCTTCAGCTTCCGAAGATCCGGATATTCGTTGAAGGTGCTTGGAAACCACCCGGGTGACTCGCGAACGCGGATATCGATTTGAGATATTCCTAATTATCGCGAACCGGCCCGCGAATATCCTACCGACTGCGCCAATTACGTTAACTGGAGCCGGAGGTTGCAGAGAAAGTCTATACATCTTAAATAAATTTAATTATAAATTACATTAAACTAAAATCTAAAACTAGTGATAAATGGTCGATGTATGTACCAAGAATGAATCGTTCTTTATTAAAATCTAAAACTACAACTATGGAAAGACGGTTGCGAAATCGAAGTGGCGAGATGTGGAAATCACGTAGCGCTGACTCGACGCCTCGTGCCGGTCCGCAACTGCACTGCTTCGATAAATGGTGTCAACGGTCCGCCTCTTACACCAAAGCGTAGATAAATGGTGTCGACGGTCCGTCTATAACACCGACGCGTAACATGAGATTACTATTTGTTTGTAAACACTGCATATTATTGTACAACTGTTTTCACTTTATAACTTTTTGGTTCTGGATAATTATTTATCACCAACACTTTATGGGCACTATTAGAAAGAAAATCACTATAAAATTGGACTAAAGCACTTAAAAACTAAGATTTACTATTTTAAAATACTTTTTATTACGGAGCTGATGTTTACTCACTGAGTGTTGCCACCCTGATGATTTTATCACGTCCAACAAATAGTATTGTACTGTCATCCGCAATTTTAAGTAGGTCATTTATATATATATAATATACATTAGCGGTCCCAACACGCTTCCTTGTGGCACACCAGTAGTAATTTGCCTGCTATCGGATGAGTATTTAATAACTTTTCTTGCAACTGGACATTTTTGTAATTTGTGTTATTTGTGTTCGATTTTGTAGAAATGATTTAATTAAATTGTTATCATTCATGTTCTTTAAACCACAACTAACTATTTAACTTAAGGATTCATTATATAGAAATGGCCATTTATATAGCCATATCGCCCAATCCCTAACACACCCGTAATTACCTTGGATTCGCCTATGAGCTTAGGACGAAATAACCGACATCCAAGTGAGTGGAAACGTGGGCATCGAGTACCTACTTAATAATATTATTATCAGGCACTCTAACAAACAGCTTTAGCAAGAGTACTAAGAAAGAATCCACGACAAAGCTTTTAAGTAAAGCAAATTAATATAGAAGTGCTACTTAGTACCAAAGTGAGATAGCTCCGGTACTCATAAATATTATAGCTACTGAAACAATTTGAAACTGTCGTTTCACAAGAAATTCGGTATAAATAAGTCTTTAAAATGTTTGCGACTTGTATTTTTTTGCCCATTACCTAGCGGAAACGCACCCTGCGTTTCCACTGGTGCGAACCTGTACAGTGTGGAACGGAGCGGACCGTGTATTGTTTAATTTCTAATTACAATTTTTAATATTTCTTTTAGCTGTAAGTTTTCCAAACAGTAGTAAAATAAAATAAAAATATCTCAAATGAGGAGCGCGGTACGGTGACAATCATATCTTTGTTAAACAAGGATTTGGGTGCCACTGATACTGTTCTGGGCTAGCGTGACGTGTACCATCAGGCGCAAAACCCGCTCGTTTCCTCATTTTGTACTATAAAAATTTACACTAGTCGAAATAATAAAAAAAATACACTAGTCTTGCCGACCTGCTTGCCGGGCTACTTGTCACTCGTCTGAACACACCGTAAGAACCATCCTAATTAAAATTGTTTTAAAAAAAAGCTTGGTCCACATAGATACACGCGTTAAAGGGAAAATACACATCTCTACGATATACTGCCCTCTTACGCACTTACGGCAAATCGCAGGTACGGCATATTAAAATGGCATAACCGCTAGCCGCGTCATTAGTCGCCCCCACGGTTAACTGCTAGTGCGTAGGGGTAACTGGCACACTTGTATAACAGCCCAGCACAAGCTCTACGCGTATCTCTGCTTCTTTTTAGTGTTACAACAGCAAACATGTTAAATAAAATATTATATGTAAAAGGAGACCCAAACCGTGGCAATTTTAACTGCATTGTCTGCGGCAGTCATCAAGTCCTCTTGCGTACTGGTGGTCGGGCGCACAGTGAACGTTGTAAAGTAGGTATCACGTCAGATATTATTTAACCTTACAAGGATACTTATCATACGTAGAAAGGTGCGGATCATAGCTTATTTTTTATAAGGAGTAGGTTATAAATAATGTAGTAACAGACCTTTTATCACGATCACAATAGGGTATTCTCCGTATAAAAGAATAGTTTCAAATGTTGAATTCCTAATAAAAAGTTACAAAAACAAATATTTCGGCAAAAAAACACGCTTTCCTGCAAAAAAAATTACATTAAAGTTAACACAGTTTTATTCCCGCGAAAATGCAGTCTGCCATGTTCATATCGTTATATCGACAGAGACCAATTGTATTGATGTTAGTCCGCGTCAAATACAGTGTCGGCAATGCCATCTATACTTTTATAAGGCAACGTAACCGATAATCATGTTTCGTGAGCACTAGATAGCGCTACTTTCTATGCGCATTTTGCCGCCATTATTAGTATTAAAGTTTCGGAAAAAGTACTGACAGATGACAGCGAATTGGTTTGTCTATAATACGTCACATGATGGCGGCTCGTGTTTTAATGTTACGTGATATGTCAAAAATACCAAGATTTAATTTTTAATTTAATAAAACAATCATGTTCATTTATAACTTAGAGTCATAAATGAACATGATTGTTTTATTATCAGAATAACTATGTTTATTTCTACATACAGTTTAATTTTTATCGAATTTCATAATTTATTAGTCACATTATATAATTATATATATATACTACGGCTCTTAATGGCGTAAATAATTTAAAGTAAATACCTACCTTATTTATTGCTTGAAGTTTCGACCGTATTGCAACGGCCGTGGTCACGAGACTCATGGTGGTGGTTAAGCTCAGCGTCACCTCTATATAATTTTATAATGTGTACAAATCGAAAGTTTATCAACATTTATTTATTGTTCCCTACCGAAAGTACCCTATTTAAAATCATATTTTTTATGTAGACGCTTTTTTACGGATATTATTCTATGCAAAAGGTACAACAATTGTATTCCTTTGATAAATAATTCTCAAAGGTTTGACAAATACAAAACGTTGACAATTTCAGGTATATAATTTACATAACTTCTGCTAAAGTAACACCTTTCATTTACTTAAAGGTTTCAGAATTCTAGGAAAACATTGTTGGAGTTTAATCTACACTGCTGAAAATGTTCCTCAATTATGTTGATCAAATCACTGGGGATTTACAAACACACCTTATCCGAACACAAAGTACACCTAGACAACAATTTGTGAATCCGACAAAGTGATGTCCCGTGTGGGAATCGAACCTATTACCATTTGCACAACAGTCGCATGTGATAGGTATGAGGTATATTTATGGCTATTAATGTAGATAATTAAGGCCATTAAAGCCATTAACACAATTAATTTAAGGTAGATAATATACTTGTGTGCTACAGGATTAAAATGTCTGATGAATATGTTTAGTTTGTTAATAAATCGTTAACATAATGACCATTTTAATGAGGATTCCTAAATACCACTGTAATGTTGATTATGTATTTGTACGTTATGACAGAGTAGATTACGGTATGACAGAGTAAATTGATATTAAAGAAGTAGGTACCGTTTATTTACATTATAATGAGTCAATTGTGTTATAAGTAACGTGAACAATATTTGTATCACGGAATAGGTTATGACTTACAGCTTATGTTGTTGATAACACATTATAAAAGCGCCACATACTATTTTAAATTAGTTAAAAAAACAAATAAGTATTCACTGATCACAGATGTATTGTATTGTTGTTGTGATATTTTACTTCTTGTATTTAAACTCAAATTATTGTAGGAATTAAAGTATACAGTAAGAATGTTCGCGAAGTACCCGCATATTTTTAATATTTGTCCTATAAAACTGGGCTGATAGATTGTGATCGAGACACAGTCTTATACCATCTGCTGTCGAGACAGGTACGATTGTTGCTTAATTATGACACTGTTGTTATATTATTGTATTTGAGTACACTGATGACAAGTTATTGCAATGTGATTTGATGAATATTGTCTTGTGCGATACGTATTAGCTGTTTTACAGTGATATGGTTGAACATGGCAATGATAATATATTGTCATTTGGTTTATTACTGAGTTTATTGTATTATGTTGTATATTAAATTTTTGTTAGGGGACGGTCTAGTTTTCTTGTTGGCTCTTTTCCTAGCCCGTAGGTCTTCTTGGAACCAACATTAGTATACCTACCTACTCCTAAATCGTTTATACAAGCAGATGAAACAAGTATGATAATATAATATGATAGTTGTCATTTATTTATTAGTATTATTTACCTCCCTGATGTATATTAGATTACCTACAACTATTAATACAATACTGAACAGATTAACAACTATCCTGACACAATAGACTTAGACTGCCTCTGTGGCGCGGTGGGAGTGTGTCCGACTGTTACGCAAGAGATCGTGGGTTCGATTCCCACACGGGACACCACTTTGTGTGATTCACAAATTGTTGTTCCGAGTCTGGGTGTACTTTGTGTCCGTGACTTGTATGTTTGTAAAGTCTCTTGCGACACAGGGCTTGTACCCTAATGCAGGAGTCGTCTTTTTAAAAAAAAAAATAGTAGTTGCAGTTCTACGATGAGTCGTAGGATTTCTACAAAAAGAGTCATAGGACTTCTACGTCAACAAAAGCTTTTATATTTTTGCTACAACTGACTACAATTTATATGTAAAATCTAACACACGCACTCCCACTGCGTTATCGATTCAGATTAAAGATAAAAGTGACTGTTACTGTTACTCCTAACTCTGGATTAGTATAATTTCACAGAAAAAACAGGTCTCCTAGTACAGCCGCCAGTCTCTCACATAGTACTTTTTATGAATAAATGTTTTTTGTAATGTCTATGTGAGAGACAACAATAATGTTTTTATTATTTAAAAAAAATTGTGGAGGTTAAAAGCGAAAACATCTTATGATATAATAATCAACAAAACATATATTGTCATACCTATACATGTGGTGTCAACCTGCAATCAACTATTACACGTGTTTATGTATGTACACTACTTTTTAAAGTACTACGTACTATAAAGGATATACCTATAATTGATGTATTTGAGTAGGTAAGCAGATATTGGTTAACCTAATAAATAAATGAACCAAATAAATATTAATAAGGCATTTCACTTACGTATAACTTCCCATCCACTCGAAGTTATCCATCAAAGACCACACTGCGTATCCTGTAACTGGGATACCATCGTTTATAGCCAGAAGTGTCTGTAAAATAAAATGTTAAAATATTAAATATGGCTTACGCCCGCGGGTCTGCCCGCCTGGAAATCGGTTGAAACGATAAAACATAAGAGATAGATATACTTTCAGATTTATCTATAGCATTATTTTGAATATTTACATAGTTATATCTATGTAATGTAAATGATTAAATGCAAATGAGTATACATGGTGACACTTTTGTTATCCTCACTTAACTATGCTACTCGCAGTTCTTTGGTTTGTCTCCTATCACAAGTTTGAATTTTAGGGTTAACGACCATTTTCATATTCTTGTATCTTTGGAATCCATTTCAAATACGCTTGCGCCAAAAGAGCGCAATAGCGGCATTATTTAAAAGTACGATGCGTATGTTGCGCAAGCGTATTTGAGACCGCTCCCAAAGTTACAAGAACACTAAAATGGCCGTTTTAATCAAAACTAAAGTGCAACTGCACTGCTTTAAATAATTGAGTTGGAATTATGGTCGCACCGAATCACACTTTCCTCTGCTTCTTTCTTTTCCTGTCACTTAGAACCGTCGTTTACTAGAGCAAGAAAGGAAGCGGGAGTGTGACAGCATGCGGCGGAATCGAAAAGTCGCTCGGCAACCTCTCTTTCTCGGGGTAGATGAAGATATAGTTCAACCCTTAAAAAAACCGGACAAGTGCGAGTCGGACTCGCTCACCGAGGGTTCCGTACAAGTTTATAGGTACATATTACAATAAAATATTTGTTTGTACACTCCGACCACTGTTCAGTGCTTTTACTAAGTAGAAATTGGTTACATTGTGGACTGACAGTCTACTGCCGCAGTATTCTAAGGAAATATGTGACTTCATTAATCGTCACCTTTTTTGTACTGCGAAAACTGGCGTTTCCGAGCTAAGGTGCTCTTAGTACTTTGATCACGTGATCAACAGCGTCCAGTAATTAAAATTAATTAAATTGATTCAGAAATTATGCAAGTAATTCAATGCATAAGTAATTCACGTGAATATTCAATTTTATTAAAACTACATTTATATAATACTAGCTGACCCGCGCAACTTCGTCTGCGTAAATTTTACCCGTTTTTGCAACATTTATCATTGCTGCTCAGCTCCTATATGTCGTAGCGTGATGTTATATAGCCTAAAGCCTTTCTCAATAAATCGGCTCTATCCAACAGTAAAATATTTTTTCAGTGCAGCCCAGTAGTTCCTGAGATTATCGCGTTCAAACAAACAAACAAACTCTTAGGGATATGAAAAATAGATGTTGTCCGATTCTCAGACCTACCCAATATGCACACAAAATTTCATCAAAATCGGTCAAGCCGTTTCGGAGGAGTATGGCAACGAAAACTGTGACACGAGAATTTTATATATTAGATTTTTTCAATTTCCACAAATAACTTAAACAATATAATTATTTTGACGGAATTAGAATGACGGATTCCAAAATTAAATATAATATTATGTTTTTTAAATTATAACCGTATTTATGGTCAGCGCGCTCGCTGCGCTCTCACCACGTTCCGCGGCGATACTATGACGTTTCTCTTGCACTCAACACCCCCCGCGATAATATGGCTGTGTGAAGACATGTTTTAAGAGAGTATATAGAAATAGGTTACACGACGATAATATCGCCGCGATTCTCTCGTCCGTTTAGACGGTCCCCAAGTAGGTAGGTGCATAGTGCCGCTTGATAAGGTCTGAGTTATATCGGTTGCTGCCGAACGCTGTTAATTCGGTATGACCTTACTTGGTTAAAGCTTAACTGCCCTATTGGTCTAGTAGTTGGTGACCTTGACTGCTAAGCCAGAAGTCATGGGTTCTATTCCTACTCTGGACACCACTTTGTATGGTCCGCTATTTGTTGCTCCGACTTTAAATGTCCTTTGTATCCATGATTTGTATGTTTTTAAAGTCCCTCGTGACACAGAACTTGTATCTTAGTGCAGGAGTTGTCTTTAAAAATAAACGATGGGTTACAAAAAAACCCAAGTCACGTACCTGTTCCAAGTAACTTCTGATATTTAATAATCGATTGTAATCATAAAGATCTTTCTCAAAAGTCGGCAGACCATTCTCCATGATCATAATCTCGTTCACACCATAAGTGCTATTGACCCAATGAAGCAGCTTCCGAAAGCCTTCGGGATATAACTGAAATAGACTCACACAACTCAGGGAAAAATGTACCTTTATAAATAAAAATTGAAGAGTTGCCACGAAATTAAGTAAATGAGAACGATTGACGGAAAAAATGCAAAAAGTGTTGACCCAGTACACAGGTTCAAAGTTCGGCAGGCTATCATGCATTTTTGCGTGATTTGTTTAAGTTTTTATTGCTCAAAATTGATGAAGGAAGACATTTTAAATAAACCGGCACTTCTTAATATAAAGTGGCACCGGCATAACGACATAACCTTGTCGTAGTTCATCCACAAATCTGTATATGGCCTGCAAAATGGATTACGGTTGAATACAACATAAGCCTGCGTTCCATTAGTGGGAACACTTTATGACTGATTATGATGAAATACTTAGTAGATCACCAAATTTATACAAATAATGAAAGTACTCTTACCATCCACCAATCAGCAACAGCTGTTTTAAAAGACGGATCGTTGACCATGGCCGCTTCAATCTCCGCAGAGCCAAAGAATAACGAGGGACCATCTGGTTTAAACCCCGGCTTTTCTTTTCGCACCAGGCGTGTGAAGTAATGGTTTATTGCGTAGAAATCGTGTGTTCCTGGAAATAAACAGTATTATGTTTTATGCACTCGTGATCTGAAGAGAAGTTAGAGCCTTGCACGATGATAGAAAATATAGTGAGAAATCTGGCACATATTAGAAGTAAAGTTTCGAAACAACCACCAATCCGCAGTGGACCTGCGTGGTAGATTACGGCCCAGACTTTCTCCGTAATCAAAGAGAAGCAGTGCGCCAGCAATGGCAACGTAACGACTGATTATGTAAAGATATATACGTGCAACCAAGATCGAATAAGGCTTCTGGATGCCATGACCTCTGGAGACTGACTTAGTTCAGAATATTACCTTTGACAAACTCTGTTTCTTCTTCCGTTAATGGAGGTAGTCTGGGGTATGGGTATCCTTCTCTTTTACTTTTCTCATTTAAGACTGTTTCCAATTGAGGTGGCCACCCGCCCCTTTTAGAGTAGATAGCATGGCCAAATCGACCTTCCTAGAAAATAAACTATTGTTTTAAAAATTGCAGAATTGTGGCATAAAAACTTGATTGCTTGAATTTGGGCAAACGATGAAGTGAATAAAAGACGTTGAGTACTTTCGCATTTATTTTTTTCATCAAATTCGGTTAGGAGAACATTATTGACGTTAACTTACAAACATTTGAAACATGAGTTCTGTTGCTTCAGTATCTTTTGGCGATTCCGGTTCAAACCAATCGATATGTTTGTAATTGACAGCTTTCCTGCAAATAAAATATATAAAGGAATTATTGAGTAGTATAAAATAATGGAACAAGATTTATCCTGTTCTTTGCATTTAATAAAACAGTAAACGGTATTTATCCGTTTCCCTGATTCTACAGTTTCAAAATGCCAAGATTGTATCATTTTTCCTTACTACCCCTTTTCAACAATTCAATATTTTCGTCTCTATCACTACATTCAGTAAGTATTCTTTGAAAATAGACTCGGCAAAGACAACTTACCATGATACAAATGCCTAAACTCCTCATTATAAAGCCTATACGCCTTCGCATGAGCCATCAACACATACTTATTACACAGGTATGTTCCAATCTTTGTGTCGTCTAGGTATGGTGCATATAATTGACTGTAAGCACCGTCACAGATCGCTCTGGGCTCGTTGATAGTAAGCCAGGTCTTCACACGGTTCTCATAAAGAGTAAACAAAACTCTCGCGTAGTCTGCAAACCAGTCACTGACTAAAGGGTTTGTCCAACCGCCTGAAATGTTAAACAAAAACTGGATAACCTCTATCGTTCAGGGTTCGTTATATTCGAGTGACGCAGTGGAAGAGTAGATCAGTAAAATCGGCATAGTTCAAATCTATGTTATCTATACTTAATATTATAAAGGGGTAAAGTTTGTGAGTTGGTGAGGTTGTAGGGAGTAATTTCTAGATATTCTGAACCCATTTTAAAAGTTATTTTACCAATTTTTATTGGTAAAATAACTTTTAAAATGGGTTCTACGTTACGTAATGGTTAATGGCTACGTTATTTGTGAGTATCATAGGTCCAACGAAGTGGGAACAAAATTAAGCCGCTTTATTTCGGTATGATTTCTACACGGGACTTTACCTCTTACCTTTGTTATCGTAATAATATTACTGTCTTTGTGTATTGGGTGAGGAGCGGTAATACTGTCTTGGTCGATTGGGCTTTACGTTCTTACGACCCCACGAGTCAGCCATCAAGAATTTGTTGGATTGTCCCTTCCGTTATTCTAGGTCCTGAGGTCCCAATCTGTGTGTATTTAACCGAGTAAAACAACTATTCTTTAGGGGTAATGAAGGTGGTTTATTCCCCCACCTCCCCAGTCGGGTCCACTTGATCAAACCCCCCCCCCCCCCGTCACAGTACTCACACTGGCGAATGTTCAAACCTCCCTCCCTTATCATTCGATCGACCCACCCTTGGCTGATGTTAGGGGTACAAAGGCAATGGGTTAATATAGGTTAATCCGTTAGCGATTTTAAAGCTAATCAGGTTTATATCTTAGACAAGTTGATTTTACTAAAATGCTAAATTATAAAGCAGTATTACCTAGATCCTGAAGAGATTGTGGTAGATGGTACATAGTAACGACAGGTTGAATGCCTTTTTTCAGTAGATCGTCGATTAGGTCGTTGTAGTATCTTTTGCCGTCCTCGCTGACAATGTTCGGGAAACCAGACGGGAGGAGACGAGGCCATGATATTAAGAACCTGTAGGTGAACTTGGTTTATTTAAGCCTGATGGATTATATTATTGGATTTTACGAATAATAAATTAGCACTGGGCCTTTTGTACTACTATCAATATAAATTTTCAAAAAGTGTTCATCTAAAAAGTGTTTATCTTCTTGATTCGTTAAATTTATTAAATATGAAATATGCCCAAATGACGGATAAACTACATACGAGTAGGTTACACTATTCTAACAGGCGTCGCCTCCAATATCGCCCCCCTTGGTCCTAAGCTGAGAGACAATGCAAACACAAAAATACAAACCTAAAACTATGTACCTAAATAACTTATTCAGATTAACACTAACATTCCGCTGGTTCCAGTAGGGCGACGCGTGTGACAAGGCGTGCCTCCTATGATGCGACCATCATCGCCGCCCATGTGTCCCACTCACTACTCCATTGCGTCAAAGATCACGATCGCTTCTACTTCCGTTATTAATGTAGATAACGTCTCAGGCTGTGGAACGCGTTCCATAGGTACGATTTTCAAGGCCATTTTTACAGTGCGAATCATTCGCTGCCCGGGGGCCACCCATTTCGGGTGCACCGGGAGGTATAAATCTCCATTCGATACCTATCGTGGTGCCGTCGTGTCCGCTGATTACTATGATTGAGCACCGACACACTACGTTTCAATTCATTGTCGGCTCCGCACAGGTTTGTGCCGTTATCGGAAAAAAATATACTTGGAGTAGCCCTACGAGCTATCATCCTCCTCAGAGTCATGATGGCTAAGTCAGTACTTGAGGACTCCTTCAACTCCAAATGAATTGCACGTATTTGTTTTTTTCGACTCCCGGTGACTTCATGGGGTCGAAAAAGTCAATACAAGTAATTATTTTAAAATTTATTACGTATTATTATTATTACGTACCTTTTACAAAAAAACAACATATACATAAAATTAGACAGCAGATACATAATAAAATCTAATAATAATATTTTGGTACAACACATATGGTCATCTGATCCCAAACTAGGCAGAGCCTGTACTATGGCATCATACAACTGTTAAACATATTACATTTTCATAATTACAAATGTATATATTTTATTTAGTTCATAAAAAAATATCCTATATAGGGTTAATAACAGGGTGCCAGTACTAGGGTAAACCTGTGCCACAGGCGTTAAGGGCACTTGCTGTGAACTATAATTTTTAACAATATTTATCAAGTAAAATAGGTATAGGTAGGTAACAAATAAAATACAATTTAGAATAATTTACAATGTTTGAGTAACATTATGACACTTTTAGGTGTCCTCATTATAATTTATGCTATTTATATATCTCGATTCAGCAATCCGTAGCGTAAAACGCTGGACATTCTGAGTCACCTGTTTTGTGATCGCTCGGTTTTTTGAAGCGTACACATGTTGCACATTTTGGTGAGTCAGTTTTCTTAGTGCACCCATTTACCTGGTGACCTAGTTCACCGCACTGTCCGCACGTGTAGGTTGCTTCGCGACAAGTTCGAGCTGCGTGTCCATATTGTTGACATTTGAAGCGTCTGGTCACCAACGTGAAGTCCCGAACTGGGCAGGATTGATGAAGACGCGATCCTGATTTATAAGGGTCTTTCTTAAGCTAGCTGTCACTTCCAGTACAAAGTTGCATGTTGGTGCGTCTTTTTTTCCTGATTTGTGGCTCAACTTCATAGAGGACATGTACGACTCACGCGTTAGGTTTGGCATTTTGTCGGCTAGATTTTGCTCAACGTCACGTAAAGTAACTGGAACCCCGATGACTATGATTCTAGGTCTTCTTTTATGTGGCTCTTCCATTTTTAGTCCGGAACTGGTTAGCTGAGTCGACTTTCGAAGCTTCTCTATGTCGTCCTTCGTTTCAGTGCTGATAATAACACCACCGTTCTTGGTCCTACGTAGTCCTCTTACGTGCAATTTCAATTGCTCTGGGCAGATAATTTTTTGGACTAGGGTTTTGGTATCGTCACTAGATTATGACTGTCATACTGAACTTCGAAGTTTGAAATACCGATGCACTGTATTCATAAAGTTCATGAGTAAGAATAACGTTAGTAAGAAAGTATGCTATGACGATTATCCTTATTGAGAATGAAACATATGACATTTCTCTTGATGTAGATTTATTTTTAGTAGAAGAGTCCAACTACTAAGAGGTCCAAAACCACAACACCCATATGACCAAAGATATTTTCGTCCAAAATCACCAGACCCAGCGTCACCACCACCGGGCTATTAATTTAAGCCTTTATTCCGACACAGTTATTACAATAATTGCATTAATAAACGACTCTGGTGAGCCGGTGACACCGAAAACTTGGTATGTTTGCCCAACTTTGGCAAATTCCTCCATATATTTTCATTCTGCTCTTTCCTAGTCCTGGTGTTTTTCAGCTATGGTTTTTATTTCGTCTTTTTACACACAAGTTACACTAAAATACCTAATTAGATTACATGTTTATTTTGTAAATAACACACGATGTGTATAACAATAATTTAACACAATCTTGATCTTCATCAACCTTGAAATATAAATATAAATTTACTGTCTCTTTAATCCAACTCACACAACGCCATCTGATTCCAAACTAAGCAGAGCCTGTACTATGGCAACCAGACAACTAATAAACATACTTATTTATTTCTAAATACATACATATCATAGATAAATAACACCCAGACACAGAATAAGTCATCGTGTTCATCACACAAAGTTTTATCCTGGGTGGGCATCGAATCCACGACCTCCGGCTTAGCAGTCAGGGTCACTAACCACTAGGCCAACAGGCCAGTCAAATTACATGACATTATTAGTCCGCCTGTAGTCTATCACGCCTGTCGTTATTGGTCTACATAGTCCACACTCTAAAACGCTTATTGTCCGGCGGCAAAGGTTGAAAAGCGGCTCTGGGTTATCACACGAGATCGCACCGAGCCGGCAGGCGATCCGTCAGTCCAAAATTTTTAATAGAAAACTGTTAATTTTCAGTTTGTTTGCAATTAACTGACAGACATCCGTCGGCTGCCTGGTAATGTGTGGGAACCTATATCATAAGCACCAAAAATCATGGTCCTATCTGTTATGCGTTGTGATTGTTACTTGTAGTATGAAGTCAAATGTTGTCTCTTTTCAGTTTTGTGATCAGTGGATCATGGTCCCTAGAAAACATGATGTTTCCACCAAGTTTCAAGTTCGGAGTATCAACAGCGGCTTATCAAATCGAAGGAGCGTGGAATGTCAGTGGTACGATGACCTTTCAACAAACTATATTGCGAATTATCGGTCTTTGGAACCAACCATAGAAGTATAGCATTTGTTAAAAAAATGCCTTCTTTAAAAAAATCATGTACAGTACTGCGAGCATAAACATTCGATACCTACGTCACGTATGGAATCAACTACACGAATACGGATAATATACTTTGGCCGCAACACGAACGCTTGCAGCTACTCATATAAAGACTATACGATAACGTGAGGGTCAAGGTGTACCAAAGTGGGTGCACTAAAAATTTTGTTTTTTTCAAAATATCGGAAAATACAGGTTTCAAAAACAAACAGACAAAACAAAAGAAAATAAATTTTTTTGGGATGGAACAACGATTATTTCCAAACGCGTAGTTTTGTTTTTACGATTTTATTTGGTATAAAATAATGTCCTGCCTCCATGAAAATTTGATAAAAATTTTAATATTTCCAACTTTTTTATTTTTTGTTATTAATTTTTCTTTGTCAGCTTGTTTTTGAAACCTAAATATCTCGATATTTTGAGAAAAACAATGGTATTTTTGTGCACCCCCTTTGCGTGTAGTAAAGGGGGTGCAGTTGCAGGTCAGCTAGTTTGAAACATATATTATGATTATGGTTTGACCAATAATGAAGGTGCTATTTAGTCAAACCAAAATAAAATTCTAGAATATTTTAGGAAGAAAATGCGACGCGTGTGATACGTCGTCGACAGAACACATTGACATATATGATTCTTCATTTAGATTATGATAAGTTCACAGAGCAATATATACAGTTGGAGAAAAAAAGGAAATACAAAGATACTACAAAACTGCACTTAATTGATTGAATAGGTCTACAGACAAGACTTTAAGCAAGATTCTCAGGGCGTTGTACTTAATCGTCTAGCCTTGCCGAGAAGCGAGGTGTTGAGTCTGCTGGATAGGTTGCCATTAACCATGACCTTTGTAGATAATGTCAAACTGGAGGTAACCCGATAGAAAAATATATTTTGACATGTTTCTCTATATATTTTAAACTTAGGCGTACCATTTAACATAGGAATAACCTTATGCTTGACGTTTCGGCCCTGAGCATATGAAGCAAGAGCTTGAACATGTTCAGGAGGTTCTGAAATAAAACTGATACCAGGTGGATCGACACCTAAAGTGACCGACAAAGAAATTTAGAAGTAGACAGCCAGCCTACCTTGTATTTGTTAAAGGTGTGACGGACAAGTCCGGCGCGGTATTGAGTAAGTACTGCATAACGCGCCGGGAACAAAAATTACCACCATCGTGGGCACACCGAAGGATGTCTTGGCGTTACAATCACCAGGGGTCTACAAAATAAATTTCAGTTCATACATAGGCCAAACGAAGCGGTCCATTGCTTACGGGTCAAAGAACACATTACAGCTGTTAAGAATCGACAAACCAACAAGTCCTCGATTGCCGAACATATACTAACGGATACTAATCACTGGATCGAATTACACTGCACGAAAGTCCTATCCACCGATCGCCACTTTTACTCCGGAGTAATGCGAGAAGCGATTGAAATTAAAATACACAAAAAAATTAAATCGAGAAGATGGATTTAAACTATCTGCGACGAATCCAGTGATTAAATTAATACCACCTCGTTTTAGTTCGCAATCGGGTAAAAATCAGAATAGGCACCCGTCGGTCGACTTACAGAATAGGGACACGGTTAATGTTGTGTGCGCTTCGAAGAATAGTCTGTTTTGTTAAAAAAGACGAGGCCTATGATGACGTTACAGTCAGCTGACGCGCCGCCGATATGCCGAGATGACCTAGAACGAGATACACCTGATGACGCCGCGATAACTCATGTTGCACGGAATAATGACGTCACGGACACGTCTACGATTTCTTCTACGGAGGAGTTCGCCGTGTTGAAAGTGATACCCGTTTATTCAAGCGGACCTTCTGGACGAAGAAGCTGCAGTGTCGTTGATAGACTCGGACTTGGTGAATAGTTTGGGTTTAGAAAGTGAAAATTTGAGAGCTATTTGTAGGGCCCCGCATATTGGTTGTTGTATGTTGGGCGAGGGTAATTATTTTATTATAGCTCCGCTTGAGATCATCTTGTAGGCTGAGATGGATTGTCCATGGCTACCATAAAGGTCGTACTCACTTCACTGTATCTATCAAGAAGCAGCGTGTGAATCGAGGATTGTGATGACGTCACACGTCATACATTACTTCTTACCAAACGAAAACAAATCGTCTTGGACAAGACTCATACGCATAACCGCGTGGATTTCCTTAATTATTAAAGGATTAGCTTAGCAACCGCTTATTGACGTTAACATTTTATCTTAACTTCGATGGCATTAAGTTAAGATAAGATGTTTAAGGTCGAGTAGATAAGGTCCAATGCGTTTGGACGCATTTGTCTATCAGTAGACCGTTCTACGCTTTGGATAAGATGTTAACATCAATAAGCGGCTGGTTGACATCAGCGGCTTATTCTGCTTAAGGAGCTCAACCTCTATCATACTCGATACCCATTATACTCGATGGTCATCATCAGATGACACGACTGTTGGTAGAGTCTTCCACAGGAAAGCACTTCATGGTGCGCACTTACGGCAATGTTGTTGGATGGTGAAACTACGGTCAACTTTACGCGCCCTAGCTTCACGTTGTTTGTTCTGTCGGCACAGGTGCACAGCCTCGCAGCCTGAGGCTGCGGGGCTGTGCACCGCATGCCTTGACCAGACTTGACCGCAGCTTGTCTCTAACATCAAAATCGATCTTTTACTCGCAGTGTACTTTTTACTTGTAGTGAACAGACCTGCGTTTTATTATTAGCATTCATTTTATACATGTTTATTAAATCAGTGACCTAGATTTCTAAACGCTTGCAATTTATAGTGATTAAGTAAATGTTATTATGACAACCGACTAAAACAAATTATGGCTACTATGGAAAGTAGCCCTCGCAGCCCTCCCAGCACACCTCAGTCGCAACAGAAGAAAGACCTCACCGTCGAAGCCTTGAGGACCAGCGATATCAAGAATTGGATGTCAACAATAGAATAAAAACCTGAATGAGGTATGCCGAATTGCTGCAGACGGGAAACTGAACTCTGAACAAAAACTGAGAATCAATTTATTTACGCGGAAGGTCAAAGGCAAACATTAAAAAAAAAAAAAACGTAGTACCTCAGTGTTCATAGAGAAAATTAAAGAATATATTTTAAAGAAGGAAACTATGGATTTGAAGGAGTACCTAAGCGGTCTTGCTTACATTATTTACTTAAAAACTTAATATTTTTAAATAAATTGATTAAATATACTGTTATTTCCTCTACATAGAAACATAACTTTATTCATTAGGTAAACTTAATATTTCCATTACAACATAATAAAAAAATTATTATTTACTGATTACTCAAAACTATGTTGTAGTATGTGTCTACGATTAAACTTTTCCTAAGAAAACCTTATTTTGTTCAATTAATTGTCATATTTTTTGACGTGAATTTATTAAATTAAATTACTGTTATATCAATTGACATTTTATTATTTACGTATGTATACCTACAGTGCAATGATAAATTTCATTGGCTATCATCAAATATCATATAAATATCCTTATATATACATAATTACATTATTTTAACTTAAAAGTAATTCAGTACCTCGCGAGAACATTATTAATTAAGATATTCGTCATAGCAGGTTTTCGAAGTTCCGTGCATCGCTGTAATGAACATTCTGATGATCGTTATTCGTCAAAGCAAATTGTCGAAGTTATGTGCATCGCAGTAAAGAACATTCTCAATAAGGATAATCGTCATAGCATACTTTCTTACTAACGTTATTCTTACTCATGAACTTTATGAATACAGTGCATCGGTATTTCAAACTTCGAAGTTCAGTATGACAGTCGTAAAAAGACTGTCATACTGAACTTCGATAAAGATAAAGAGAAAGAAAGTCTTTATCTAAACTTTTATATAAAAATTTATTTAAGTATGTATCCCAAAGAATATCAATAGGTAAACAACATTATTGATAAAACTAATTAGGTAGGTATCTTATTTGTCGCACTGAAATTTACTTTGGTTAATTGCGACATTGCGAATTAAAATAATTTTTTTATCATTTTCATAAATGATTAAAAAAATATAATGTTCGCACTAAAATTAACCTTGGTTATTAATTATTTGCTAAATCAATAATTTTTTTGTAAATTATTATGAAAAAATAAACCTTTCATTAAGAAAAAAACATAAATGTACATACGACCATGTACTTACTTGCTAATACATAAACTTGCTACACTCAGCATGTAACGGTAACATAAAGATTTAGCTATTTCAACATTTGTAAATAAATTATCTTATTTAAGAATTGTGGAAGCGTTAGTTCCTGACGCTCAAATTGTTTCAACAGTTTTTTGTATTTAATGTCAAAGTCTATATCTTTGTTCTGTCGGTTTTTTGTCGGTCCCTGGCGCGACAATTTGCGAAAGAGACATTCTGCGAAAGAGACATTCTGCGAAAGAGACATTCTGCGAAAGAGACCTTTTGCGAAAGAGACATTCTGTGAAAGAGACCTTTTGCGAAAGAGACATTCTGCGAAAGAGACCTTTTGCGAAAGAGACATTATGCGAAAGAGACGTTTTACGACAGGCGACATTTTGAGAAAAGAGACGTTTTACGCCTGAGCCTTATTTTTATGTTCCAAACCAGTACGCACGTGGTTCAGGAAGAAGACGGCAGTTCTCACTAGTTCACCGTCATGGCGCACTACTCATGCCACTAATAGCCCAACTGTCGGAGCTATCAAACTAATAAATGAGTTTTTACTGAGCTGTCCCGCGGTTGACATTTTTTTCGACGATACTACTATTATAATTATGTCTATCTTGCTGTATCTTAATAAATAATTGTAATACATAATATATTCTTTTGTCAATTTAATAAGCTAATATTGTAATTTAATCTGTTTTTGTTATACTAATAGTTATTGTTTAATGAATTTAATATTTTATAGCTCAAATTCTACTTGTATATTTAGTTAAACTTACTATAAGCGCCTTGGTGTACCTACACTGTAAGCTTATGTATGTTAAATGATTGATTAAATGTCGCCTCTGTACTTAATTATGGTTTGAATCTGTGGGGCAATTCTACCGAAGTAAACAGCGCGTTTATAGCTCAAAAAAAATGCATAAGAGCAATTTGCGGGGTAGCACCTTGGATATCCTGCAAACCTCTTTTCAAAAAGTTACGGGTACTTACATTGCCAAGCATGTATATATTTGAAATTGCCAAATTTACAAAACTAAATAAAGATCTGTTTATAAAAGCCAAAGACATGTACTTGAGAAACACAAGAAATCCAGACAGAATTGTTTTGCCCAAAATTCCTAGAACTGAGCTTTACAAAAAGAACTGTTTTGCAATGTGTGGAGTTATATTTAATCGCATACCTAACAATATAAAGGACCTGCCCTATAATAAATTTGTAAAAAGCCTCAAGACTTGGCTAACAGATAGAGGTTTCTATACTGTAAAAGAATTCTTAAATAATAAATAGGCAGATTAGGTAAATGCTTCAAAAGACTAGTTTCTTTATCATATATTTTCTGTTGACATTTGCATGCCCGATTTAGGCAGAACATGATGTACACATTTAATTTTAAGACGACCTTCCATCTTTGTAACAATGTTCTTGCAAATAAAGATTATTATTATTCTCTTTATTTCTTTTTTTTCTCATAAATTACATTTTTAAATATATATATAAAAATACATTAAAAAATATAAAAAATAGTGTCCCACCGGCATCGGGTACAGGGACCAAGCTACCGGTGATTACGGCTCCAGAGAAAGGAACCTCCTCACAATGCAAGCCGTGTCCAGAAGTACTGCCTTCTGCATCAAGCGCTTGATCCAACCGTCTAACGCGAGCCTCTCAAGGTGTTGGTCGAGGCTCTTGGCAATCAAACCATTAACGGAGACGACTATCGGTACAATGATTGCCGAATCAACATCCCACATGTCGACAATCTCGTGCGCCAGATCCAGATATTTTATTTGTTTATCCTTTTCGGCTTTCACGAGATTTTCGTCATGGGGGATGGTGATGTCGACAATCATTGCACGGCGCTCAGATCGGTCTATCAGCACAATATCAGGCTTGTTAGCGACAACAGTCCTGTCTGTGATGATAGAGCGATCCCAGTACAACGTGATACATCTATTTTCAAGAACTGGCTCAGCAACGTACCTGTAGTACGGGACTTCAACGTCCACAAGGTGGTATTTCAGAGCAAGTTGCTGGTGGATTATCCTGGCTACTTGATTGTGTCTGTGCAAGTACTCGCCGTTAGCAAGACGTGAACAGCCGGAAACGATATGTCTGAGGGACTCACCAGGTCGGTGACATGCACGACAGATGTCAACAGTGCCATCCCTCAGTATATATTTCCGGTAGTTATTCGTCATGATAACTTCGTCAGCAATTGCACAGACAAAACCCTCGGTTTCCCCGAAGAGGTCACCGAACCGTAGCCAGGCCACAGATGCTAGTAGGTCCACATCGGGCCCATGAAGAGCCCGAAAGAACCTACCGTGAAGCTCCTTGCTCTGCCATACCTCCCTGCGTTCGTTGACTCCAAGTACTACAGGCCTGCGCCAGTTCTCTTTAGCCAAGGAGAGCGGGGTAAGCCCGGTGTCCACCGCGACAACATCCCGATGCACACCCACGTCCATATGGAGAAAATATTCTCTGAGATTGTATATCTCGCGGTTATGAAGGGACTTGAGGTTCAACAAACCCCGGCCCCCACACTTCCGCGGGATATACAATCTCATCACAGATGAACGCGGGTGATGCATTCGGTATGACGTCATGAGTGTACGGACTTTTCGATCCAGGGTGTCTAATTCTGTCTGAGTCCACTTGAGTATACCGAAGGAGTACATTAGAAGTGGCATGACCCAACTGTTGCAAGCCCGGATCTTATTGCCACCTGACAAAAGGCTATTAAGCACTTTTTTCAGGCGACCGAAGAAACGTTCTTGCAACTGCTGTTTCATGTCAACCTCATTAATGCACAATGCCTGCGATATACCCAAATACTTATAGGTCTCGGTTGCGAGAAGTGATCTTAAGTGAATGGAATCCGAGAGTTGAGTCCCTTCGGATTCCACTACCTGCCCTCGCTTTATATGAACGACTGCACATTTGTCAACACCAAACTCCATTCTAATAGAATTACTAAAGGTTTCAGTTACCTTCAGTAACGCTATTAGTTGTGAGCTGGTGGGAGCAAAGAGCTTCAAGTCATCCATATAAAGCAAGTGAGATATAACCTGACCACCACGTCGCAACCTGCAACCTAGCCCTGAACCCTCTAGTAAGGTGCTAAGTGGGTTCAGTGCTAGGCAGAACCAAAGGGGACTCAGAGTGTCACCTTGGAATATACCCCGCTCAATCCTTATAGGTACGCCGCCACTTTCTTGGATCCCTCGGCACCCTGGATAGGTAAGAACCGTATTCCATTGTCCCATACACGACTTCAAGAAGGTGCATAAAGTTGTATTAACTTTATACAACTTCAGCACCCTCAGAAGCCATGTATGTGGCACGGAGTCATACGCCTTCTTATAATCTATCCAACATGCCGATAGATCCTTTCGGTTGCGGCGAACCTGCTGGCTAATAGTCATATCAATGAGGAGAAGCTCTTTAGTACCCCGGGCCCCACTTCTACATCCATTCTGAGAGGTACACATGATGGAGTTTGTGTGTATATGTTTATTTATTTTAGCTCTCAGAATGGATGTAAGAAGTTTATAGATCGATGGTAAACAAGTTATCGGTCTATAATTTCTAGGGTCCGAGGTACTACCGGTCTTATAGAGCAGGTGGGTCACTCCTTTAGTCATAAAGGCTGGCAGCGACGCAGATTCTAGGGCGGACTGGAATTGCGATGCCAAACAAGCGTGCGAATTGCGTAGCCATTTCAGCCAAAAGTTGTGCAGTCCGTCTGGGCCTGGAGATTTCCAATTAGAAAAAGGACGGACTGCACTGGCTACGTCTGTGCTGTTAATGTTGATATCTTCCATTTCCGGAATAAGTTCGCACGCTCGTTCAACGTCACGCATCCATTCCCCCTCTGTGTGGGTGACAGGCACCGACCAAATGTTACGCCAAAACGAGCTTGTCGCTTCAGCATTTGGTAGATGCCCGCCATCCACACCTTGATCCGTTCGCTGCCAGTCTCTATACACCCACCTTTGGTCCCTTTGGAACATGCAGTTGCCATGCATAGATGTCGAATATTATTTTGATTACTAGTTAATAGTAGAATATTTTTTAAAGTTTGTTTTTTTTATGTCGTTGGTAACACTACTTTGATAATGTTAGATGTCATGTGTCATGTCAACGAAATGTCACTGTCAGGGAGAAGATATAAGTTGTCAAGATGTGATGTTGTGAAAAGTTTCCTAAAAATCATTAAAATACAAATAAAGGATTAAAAGTCTGTCAATTCGTGAAATATCCCTACAACTTTTGGGGGCTCGTCCGGGATATTGTTCGTTTTGGCGCAGGTTGAAGATTGAAGAGATATTGCCGCAAGTCATTCGACCGAAGCACACGGGTACGCCGCCATTTTTCAACACTGTACTGCACTGTTTTACCGACGCTGCTGTTCCGCGTGAAGTTGGTACGAGTCAATGCACTGTTTTACCGACACTGTCGTAGAAAATGTTGCCAGCTGAAGAAAAAAAGTGCTAAAATGGTAGCTTTTCATTTTACTCCAAGATTAATTTTTGAAGACTAAGAATAAATGAGTCAGAATAAGCCCTCATTTTGCACTAAGACTAAAAGACGAAATTCGGGTAAATTTAAGATTAGTACCGATTTATCAACTACGATGCCGCTGAAAAAAAAAAAATTATTGATTTAGCAAATAATTAATAACCAAGGTTAATTTTAGTGCGAACATTATATTTTTTTAATCATTTATGAAAATGATAAAAAAAGTTATTTTAATTCGCAATGTCGCAATTAACCAAAGTAAATTTCAGTGCGACAAATAAGATACCTACCTAATTAGTTTTATCAATAATGTTGTTTACCTATTGATATTCTTTGGGATACATACTTAAATAAATTTAAGTAGGTACCAAAATTTTGACTTAAGCCGTTTTAATTACTCCATAGATGATTTTTTGAATAAATGATTTTGTTTCGAAATACGAAGTTTCATTCTAAGTCCCTGGCGCGACATTTTGCGAAAGAGACATTCTGCGAAAGAGACATTCTGCGAAAGAGACCTTTTGCGAAAGAGACATTCTGCGAAAGAGACCTTTTGCGAAAGAGACATTCTGCGAAAGAGACCTTTTGCGAAAGAGACATTATGCGAAAGAGACGTTTTACGACAGGCGACATTTTGAGAAAAGAGACGTTTTACGCCTGAGCCAAAAATAAATGCTTTATATAATAATAATAATAATAATAATAATATCTCGGGACAACTCACACAACGCTATCTGATCCCAAACTAAGCAGAGCTTGTATTATGGAAACCAGACAACTGATAAACATACTTATACCTAGTCTAGCCATAAATATTGTTACGAAGAAAAAACATTTTTTTTATTGCAAATAATATTTATTACTTTTACAGTGTGTTAGTTTAATACATAAATAAAAAACAATTCAAAATATAAAAAGCTTATTCGAAGTGGTCTCCATTGGTTGCAACACAGTCCTTTAAACGTTGAGGCCGGTTATCAATAGAAGCACGCACTCTTTCCATGGGAAAATTCTTCACTGCCAATCGTATGGATTGTTTTAGGGACTCCAAATTATCATGGCGTTTAGAGCAAGCCATACTCTCTAAAACTGACCATAAATCATAATCCAGCGGATTAAGATCGGGACTAGACGACGGCCAGTCTTCAGCTCTGATGAAGTCCGAAACGTTCACTTCCAACCAAGACTGCGTGGACCGAGCTTTATGACCCGGCGCTGAGTCTTGTTGGAAGGACCATACTTGGTTATTGAACATGGTGTTGTTAAGGGGTTTAACTACCTTCTCAAGAATGGTATCTTGATACACTTGTGCCGATGTTTTGATACCTTTTTCACAAAAATATGGCTCAGTCACTCCTTCATAGCTAACACCCCACCAAACCATCACTGAAGTCGGATAATGCCCACGTTGCACTCTGTCGACTAATTGGGAAGCTTCCTTAGAGCTTTGAGCATAAATACGGTCATTTTGTTTGTTAAAATGTTGCTCAACTGTAAAGATTTTCTCATCCGTAAACAAAATTTTTCTGTGACCTCCCTTTGCGTACCGCTTCAGTAGTTGCTTCGATTTTACCACCCTATTCTTTTTTAAATTATCAGTTAAAAAATGACCAGTGCGTCTCTTATAGGCTGCAAGTCCTAAGTCATCTTTTAAAATGCGTGACATGGTTCTGGGTGCTATCTTCATCTCCCGAGATAAAATCTTTTGCTTTCGGACAGGATTTCTTCGAATTCTTTCCCTTACTGCTTTGACCACCATTTTCGTACGAACACTACGTGGACGGCCAGATCTTTTTCTGTCACAAACAGAGAAGGTCTCATTGTACCTATTAATAGCCCGGCACACAAACATTTGACTAATACCAAGCGTATGGAGAGTTTTAAAAATTACATTCGGCTCCATACCAACTTTGTGTAATGCAATCACAGCGATTCGGTTTTCTTTATCACCCCACTCCATTTTAATATAGCAAAATATTGTACAATGTATTGGCGCCAAAATTAGAAAATACAATGAACAATCGTATAAAAATGACAGATTCCAAATTCAAATGTAATATCTTTCTTATTTTTAATTGTAACAGTATTTATGGCCAGACTAGGTATATTTCTAAATACATACATATTATAGATAAATAACACCCAGACACAGAATAAACCATCGTGCTCATCACACAAAGTTTTATCCTGGGCGGGGATCGAACCCACGACCTCTTGCGTAACAGTTGGATACACTCCCACCGCGCCACAGAGGCAGTCATAGTATATAGTATGCACTCATGACCGTATTTTCAGATGAAATTCTTCTTAATTTAGCTAAGACATAAACAAAACTATTTACTTTATGACACACTTTGGCTACATGTAACTTCCAATTAATATTTTTGTCTAAATATATACCTGAAGTCATTATGCATTATGTTACAGTACAATATCTTTGTGCTGTATAACCTGTGTCTTCTCGCAAGCTACTCCGCAACCCGAGTAAAACTGTTGGAATTTCTTTTAAACAATTTTCGTTGGATTCTCTTGTCATTAACGCCGCCTTTAAAGTTCTATGAAATCTCTCTATCATTCCATTGGATTGTGGATGATAAGGTGTTGTCCTAATTTTATGTATTCCCAAAAATTGTGAGAGTGACTCAAATATTCTTGATTCAAACTGTCGGCCTTGATCCTAATTTACGGCATAATGAAAACACTGGACAGAAGAATGAAGAGTTTAACGGAAAAAAATAACAAACACTCGTGCAACAGCTAAGTCAAAATTACAGACGTCAGCAAATCACACCACAACAGGCGTCATCAAATTCCACCGCGTACAATAGCATTATTATTTATATATATCAGCAAATAACTAGTAAGGTCTAGGTCAAATTTATATTGTAAACACTATTACCATAATTTTTTTTTAAAGGGGGGTGTACTGTTACAGTACAATATCTTTGTGCTGTATCTACAATCTACATCACAATCTTATGTTCCTTATCGCACGTTCAGTATCTATTAAATGTTTCTACTATCTGTTATCAACACGAAGTCGTTAGTATATAAGATGCACCTTTGGATAATTATAACCAGACTATACTACATCTTTTGTCTCATTTATACCTAATCATATACTGCCAAGAAGTTTGGCAAACATTACGTTCAATTTTTTGGGTTTACGCCCGTATGTGCTAAATTGAATATATTTAGTTTTTGTAAGATTAACATTTAAATTATTATCATCCATCCAATTCACAACAGATATGTGTACCTCGGGCAGTCATTGCAGTTAGGTAGAAACAACTTCGAGGACGAGGTGAATAGGAGAATTCGGCTGGGTTGGGCAGCGTTTGGTAAGCTACGTCATGTCTTTTCATCGTCGATCCCACAATGCCTTAAGACTAAAGTCTTCAATCAGTTCGTCCTACCCGTTATGACATACGGAGCCGAAACGTAGACACTGACGGTACGGCTGGTCCACACGTTCAAAGTTGCTCAGCGGGCTATGGAAAGGGCTATGCTCGGAGTTTCCCTTAGAGGCAAAATCAGAAATTAGGTGATTCGGCAGAGAACCAAAGTTATCGACATAGCCTACAGGATTAGCAAGCTGAAGTGGCA
Source organism: Herminia tarsipennalis (assembly GCA_945859575.2). NCBI lineage: Eukaryota > Metazoa > Arthropoda > Insecta > Lepidoptera > Erebidae > Herminia > Herminia tarsipennalis. The sequence goes on along the minus strand of OX243849.2, from coordinate 8,397,353 downwards.
GTGGGCTCGCCATATTAGCCGAAGAACCGATAACCGTTGGAGTAAACGAGTTTTTGAGTGGAGACTGCGTCTCGGCAAACGTAATGTAGGACGCCGTCAGGCCGGGTGGAGTGATGATCTACGCAAAACGGCAGGCAGGAGCTGAATGCGAGAAGCCGAGGGATAGAACAAAGTGGCGTGCAATTGGAGAGGCCTATGTCCAGCAGTGGACTGCAATAGGCTGATGATGATGATGGTGACAATCACTTGATAAATATGTTGCTAATAACAAGCTTTCACAGATGCATTTTAAAGATTACAAAATTCAACATAAAAACAGATCACAGAAATAAATAACATAATAACAAAAAATAAATCAAATATAAATAACACAAAAAATGGGAATACAGAAAATCTAAAAGGAAACCTACCACTACCGCTACCATATGTACAGTATTTAACAGGGTCGCTACTCGCTATCAAAAAAAAGTTTGGCCAAGAGATTTTCCGCAACTCCCGCGCTAGCACAGAATAGGTCTATGTTTAAGTCACTGGGTAATTGATTAAATTCCCTCATACCGCGATCAAAGAAGGTATTGCGTCTATGGTTTGTACTTGTAAAAGGTACGATTAGGATTGGACGCTGCCGAAGGCCAGTTTGATGAGTACGTAGTTTTGCACTAAGCTCGGGACAGTCAATTGAACCATTTGCGATCTTAATCAAAAAACATATATCATTGTCATAATGCCTACGGTCAAGAGGCAGAAAATGGTATCACTTTCAACGATGGTTGTAATCACGTGAGTAAACCTGTGCTTCAAAGTCCAGGTAACGCTTGATTTTTTTCTGGATGCTCTATTCTCTCGTCTATACGGGATCTGTAAGTCTCATACTGAGGGCTCTAAACCTGAGAAGCGTAATCCAGATGACTACGCACAAAAGAACAACAAAGTATTTTGATTGTTTTCATAGATCGGAAACAGGCGGAGGTCCTCAAGACAAAACCTAGGGATTTTGAGGCCTTCGTTACAGTATTTTCTATGTGCTGGTCAAAGAGAAGCTTGCTGTCCAGTGTAATACCAAGGTCTCTGCTACTGTCGACTCTTGTGACTGCCTCATTGTTTAATGTGTAGCCTGAACCAATCGTTGATTTGAGACGAGTTAAGCATACGTTGAGTTCAAGTTTACTACGAGTGCAATAAAATTGAAACCTGTCTAGGTCATCTTGTAACTCATGAGTATCAGGTATACTTCGTATAGTTTTATGTATCTTCATGTCGATTGCATATAGAAGAATGTAAGAGTGTTTAAAACAACTACCAATGTCGGCAATGAACAATATAAATAACAATGGACCTAGGATTGAACCCTGAGGTACTCCTGAGGGGATGGTAGTCCACCGAGACCGATTTTCAATATAGGAGCAGAACCATCGATATCCCCATGTATTCCGGCATAAGATAATTTATGTAACAGCACACGATGGTTAATACGGTAAAAACATTTTTTTTAGTCAGTTTATACGTCAACTTGCGCACGACTATCCATTCCCTCTGATATAAATTCATGAGATAGAATTCATGAGTTTTAAGAAGATGTAAAACTTGGGATTGGCTTACATGTATGGAGTTAATAGATGTTGTACTATTTATATATTGTTAGATACATTCTTCTCAGACAGATCTTCGTCTGGTTCTTGAAAAGTTGTACTAAAGTAAGTAGCAAATAAGTCACTGATTGCCTCCCCGCGGATGCTGTTATATCCTGGTATTGCAAGACATTAGGAAATGCATCGGCGTTTCTTTCTTAAATAGTAATTCTCTTTCATACTTAAATAAAAGTTTAGATAAAGAGCGCAAATATGTGTTTGATAGGTTAGTTGTGGCTTCGACTGATTTCATTGGTGAAGATCTTGAAATGGAGACCGAAGTACTATTACTGACTTGGCATGTTTCCTCAGAACATAGTACGTTTCAAACCACTGTAATGCTACTGGTAACTTCTGGTAGTACACTTTCTTAAAGAGTTTTGAATGCGTCAGGAATTTCTTCAGGCGGAAAATAGACCAAAGCAATTATTATTTTTTATTTCAGTGACAAGCCATTGTCACTGCCATTGCCATATATGTTCATAAAACCACAAAATAAAAAGCACCCAGAAAGACCACTACCGCCGTTCTCAAAAATAACTACCTAAACTGGGTTGACTCCCTACTGTACTATTCTGAATTTTGAAAGAGAGTAGGATAAGTGCTTTATGTTTACACCGATACATCGATTCGTATAAACATTCATAATGATAATATGAGATGATACGTGCAGGCCTAAATAGGTAGGCAGAGCATCAATAAATAATTCGAGATCTTTTGTTTATCTATGTACCTACATGCTTTTATCTTTTATCTCAATAACGACGACGCGCGACGGTAACTATGCTATGGTGGCTTGCCCCCATTTTACGTACATTGTGCTAAGGTGTTATCGCTAGTGATCCCGCCAAAAACATAAAGACATGGTATACATTTCCAGTGTAAGCTGAAATACGACACCCTACTTAGCAGGAAGTACAGCAAGACCCGCTTATACTGGTGTGTCGTTGCTCGTCTTGAGTTCGACCGTACTTACCTAGCCAGATTCATGCGCCTCCCGGCGGCTGCGGCAGGGCGCCGACAGATAATATGCCTACCACATTACTTACCTAAAATACTGGTGTTATACCAGCGTATGATAAGTAGAAGGAAAAATTAAAAGCCCAGTTCTGATGAGCTTCAATGTGTAATGAAATGAATAATTGATCGTTATCAAAACTTATCTATAGCTACAAAACCTAGTTTTACCCACCTTTCAATATTATTTGGAAACTTGAAGAACGTGTAATTACAATTTTGTGTTGTATTCAAACATTGAAACACACTGCAGCAGTAATAGAAACGCTTGTTTATTTAATTAGCACATAGCAAGACTGCCCGAGACGGCCTGTAAACTCACCGTTAATGTGTGCGGAAAAATATAGGCGCTTAGTTCCGAGTGGACATCTGTCTCGGCGCGCCGCCCGCTCTACAGAATTTGTGGTGTGACCTTACGATGACTTTTGTTTGGACAAAGTGTATCCTATTCACTGGTAGACATAGTTCTCTTTGCATGGGTACTTGCCTCTTCACTTTCTGCACCTGAACTTTTGACCACTATTCCGAGAGCTAAACTTACTTATCCCTACTCAAAGAAGAGCGAATAATTTAAATCATTTACTTATCTATTTATTTAAAATATCAATATAAAAACAATCTTAAAATATTTTCCTAAAATTAATAAATAGTAATGACTGTCCATTTTTTTTTTCGAGTTGCTGATCTAAGCGGTATAACAACTTAAATCGGTGATTTTTACAGGGGCATCGAGTTAACACTGTATCTACTTGAAATAAGGCAATTAATTTGAAAGGTTTTCCTCTATCTCTAATTGGAGATGTCTGGGCATTTGTAGAGAGATGATGAAACGTCTCAGAATAATAACTAATGTGATGTGGACTCATGTTCTCACGCGTTTGGCAGGTTGTCGTGCTATTGAAATCTCTGATTTTGAGGACTCCATTTAGACAATATCCATTTTAGCTGGCGAATGTTTTGTCTTTAAACATTTTTCATTATATTTTCAAATTAGAATAGAAGACAAAATTAGTTACACTACACACTGACCTCTATACTATGTAGTACATACATAGTATAGATGTCAGTGATTATACACAATTAGATACGGGAATTCATGTTTTTTCATTTATTTTTCATTCATTTTAAACGCGTTTATTCCTGTGTCAAATTGTGTATAATATTGTAACTAATAGATGTTTTGTCTTCTTCTATTGTTATATGAAAATATAATAAAAAACGTTCAAAGATATATTGTTATTAAAGCACGGTATTATAAATAAGGGGGGGATATATTCATGACCTATCCTAAATGAATTCGAGTCCATGATTCTATGGACTTATTGATCTCGATCTGGTGACGCTCGAGTAGTAGCGCGCAGACACGCGTGGAGTGCGCGTGCGTTGCGGGGATGAGAAGTCCACGGAGTACAGGCCGAAGTTTATCCTATAAAAAAACAGGCGTTTTATTGGTTTACAAAATGCAATAATTGCATTTTTGACAGATATAAAAATTAGAAGTCCAGACCCAGGAATCGAACCCGAGACTTCCGTATGCCAAACCGGGGCCGGAATCGTACCACCTATCTGGACTATGTTACTAGACCTCAAATTTTTCTTTCTTTTAAATGCAATTATTGCATTTTGTAAAGTAATTGGCAAGAAATGCCTTTAAAAACTACTATAGTTTTATTATGAAAAATTATGGTAAGCAGAATAATGCCATACCGAACGTAAAATGATTTTTACGATAAAGGACTTCTACGTTAAATCACCTCAAAGGTAATAGTAGGCCTATGTAAAATGAACTCAAAAACATAAAATGACCTTCACGTAATATTAGTTCTACGCGATGATACTTATATGACCTCTTCGAATTATATTTACAAGTAAAATAGCCTCAACGAAATAGAAGTTCTATTTAAATTATCTGGAACCAGATTTTGACGGTATTTTTTTAGTTGGTTAGTTTTTTTTTTATATTGTAGATCCATTGGGCTCCTTCTTTAAAATTGCAATCTAGTCTTAAGACTACTAAGTAATTTAGATATATCTTAATGTACTAAGTTCCATATTTCACATCAAGAATTTGTTCATTGACACTTTTCTCATTGTTTATGATAAATGGAAAGACACTCTGTTCTTGTAGTCTTTGTAAATAACACTAACTGTACTACACTAATTTCACTAAACTAACTTGAACGGCTTAGTTCTTTAGTCTTTTCACTATGTCCGTTTTGTCACAGAGCCTTTAGCTTCAACGTTCACGTGTGGAAGGAGCCGTCGTTCATAAGATTCTACATACTTTCTAATAATTAGTATAACAAGGTCAGATCACGATGGAGACCCTCGTTTCTTATATACCAAGGGACATTTACTTTGACGGTATGGTTTAGCTTTTTGTGTTATTTTTCGGAAAAAAAAACTATTTGAATATGATTATTTGTACATAGATGTTTCGTAAACTTACTTATAGCTTCCCATCCATTCAAAGTTATCCATTAGGGACCATACTGTGTAACCCATAACTGAAATACCATCGTTTATAGCCAGAAGTGTCTAAAACATAAACAAATATAAATAAATTAATGACATAAAACTAACTTCGCCTGCTGTCTTTTATAAAAAAAAATATGTCGGTTATCGCTATAAAAACTATTCTATGTCATTTTCCGAGACTCATTTTTGATCTTTTTTTTATAAAAGACTACTCCCGCAGTAGGGTACAAGCCCTGTGTCGCGGGGACTTTATAAACATACAAGTCAGAGACACAAAGAGCACCCAGACTCGGAACAACAATTTGTGGATTACACACCCCGTGTGGGAATCGAACTCACGAAATCTTGCGTAGTAGTCGGACATACTTCCACCGCGGCACCGAGGCACAGACAGACAAACAAAGTTACTTTCACATTTATAATATTCGTTTGGATAAACCATATTATTACGCCATCGCACTGGCTTTGACACCTCGACAGTCATCTGGAAAAAATCTTTCTCTCGCGTTCAATGATGTTGTGGAATAACCAACTTGCCGAGCCTTTGTCAAAGAACTTTAGCATGGGGTCATTCAAGTTATGGTAAAAGGGTTTGCAAGGAAAGACGTATGTGATATTGTTGGTGTTGCTGGTTTTTTTTCGGTATAAAGAATGGCCAATGTGCTATTCCAAACTATAATCTACCTTAGTGCCAAGTTTCATCCAGATCCGTTTAGCCGTTCTGGCGTGATTGGCGTCTAACTTTACGTTTATCTTTCAACGCAATTTAATAAAGTAATTGGCAAAAATACCTGTAGAAAATACTATATTAAAAAAAAACATCCAGTACCTGTTCTAAATAATTTCTGATATAAAATAATCGAGTATAATCGTACAGGTCTTTCTCGATTGTAGGCAAACCACCCTCTGTGATCAAAATCTCGTTCTGGCCATATGTGCTATTGATCCAGTTTAACAACTTTCGAAGACCTTCTGGGTATACCTGAAAACAAATCATATGATACCAATCGTGTAACTAAAATGTATGAAATGACATAAATATTAACATTAGGTATAGTCTTCTGAAATAAAATTGCAATAGAATTTTCGCACTAACTTTATGCGAAACACTTTTTACTTTTTCATTGATAAATAAAATGTGGCGGTACCCAAATATAGTATTTGTTAATTTACGAATCATTTGAGTGATGAACTTTTGAAATAATACGGTTAAGTTCAGTTTGTAACTTGAAGTTATAATGTCAATTGTTAGAAATACGGTAACAAAATATGCAATAATGCAATTGTATTTTATTAAATGTTATATTTCATATTGTTCCTTTTATTTAGATACTATGTTTCTTAGAAAAAAAATCATAATAGTTTAGCATTTCGATTGGTATCACAAAAATACAGAACGTGTTCACTTCACATTTTGAGGGTTCGATTCCCGGCCCCCACAGGCGATAATTTAAAAATCTTTGAATATAATATTTGTAATGAAGACTTCCCTCAGGATTTTTTTCTGTCTACAACATATAAGATACTTTCCCATCGTGTGGTATAGCCGTGGTACAACGATAAGATAACAATAGTGCTAACGTTACTTAACCTTTCTGACCTCACGATTTACTCGGTCGCCTATGAGTCCTGGATATGGATAGTATAGATAGTATAGTGGTACATTGGGCCGTGGCCAACAAATATCACTAATTCAAAGTATATAAATAAAAAACACATTCTAACCGCAAACCAATCAGCTACGTTTGCAGTTGTCCATGATGGGTCGTTGACCATAGCCGCTTCGATCTCCGCTGAACCATAGAACAGCCAGGAACCAGCTGGCTCGAACCCTGGTTTTTCTTTGCGCACCAATCGCGTAATATAGTGGTTTAATGCGTAGAAATCGTATGCACCTGGAGATAATAATCAGTCAATGAGTTATGCACATCCTTCGATCGACTAACTTCGGATACTTTGAACACTTTCACTTTATAATTATATTTCTATCATGTTTGGGACCCTTTTAAAGCCGGTATTGTTGAGATATTTACCTTTGACTAAATTAATTTCTTCTTCTGTGAATGTAGGCAGTCTAGGATATGGGTATCCTTCTCTCTTACTGTTCTCATTTAAAACTCTCTCCAACTGAGGTGGCCAACCACCTCTTTTTGAGTAGATGGCGTGGCTAAATCGACCTTCCTGCAAAATTTAATAACAGCTTTAAAAAGTTGAGAATTTTAGGCGTAGATAGGATAGGTAGGCTAAAGATTGTTAAAAATAAGACAAGTTTATCTGTTTGCTTGCTTGTCAGCTGAATACTCAACAAAACTTACAAACATTTGTAACATTAGTTCAGTTGCTTCGGCATCTTGAGGCGACTCCGGTTCAAACCAATCTACAATGTTTGTCATTGACAGCTTACCTAAAAATAAAATATAAATGTTGTCATCTCTTTGGCAGCACATATTATGGCATAAAAACAGCAAAACGCTTTAAAACCAGGCTCAAGTCTAGTTGCCAACGAGGTACGCCAGCTAACTTTCAAATCAGATACTGTTTTTAAATTTAAAGATTCTTCCTAAAGATTTCGTTGACATTACTGAAAAATGGGGCAACTCAGCAGGCTAATTGTTCAATTTAGGTACTTAGCTGAATAATGTGAAAGTGATTAATACACGTCCGGTGCAAGTGAGTCAGCCAGGCTTCTCCAACTTACCATTATATAAATGCCTGAACTCCTGATCATAAATCCTGTATGCCTTAGCATGAGCTATCAACACATATTTATTACAGAGATACAATCCAACTTTCATGTCGTCCAGATATGGAGCATACATCTTGTCGTAAGCGCCATCACAGATAACTATGGGCTCGTTGATAGTCAGCCAGATTTTCACACGGTCTCCATAGAGACTAAATAAAACTCTCGCGTAATCAGCAAACCAATCACTGATTAAAGGATTGGCCCAGCCACCTGAAAAGTACAATAAAAAAAAAATGACATTTATTCTGGCTTCACAATGCATGTATGTTTGAATCGTATAATTTTCTAGGAAGGTTTAGGTGTATAAATTGTTTTCTCACTGATTTTTTTCCATGTTTTTTTTTACAATTTACTACTCTTGTAAATTGGACTGACAACTTTTACCATATGAAGATTTTAAGAGTATTTAGATTAATTTCGTTCCAATTCTTTTTAGTCGTCGTAGCTTAAGAAATTATATTCATAACGTTGTTGAAAATTTATTCTATTAGCAGAGATGGTATGTAACTGGCTATCTAGACAGTTAGAAAGAAGTGCTAAGTTAGCTTTTTTACCCAATATATCCCTGGGCTTACTAGCATCCATAGTCTACTGTAAATTTATAAAGATTCATGCAGTCGAGGACAGAAGTGTTAAGATGCAATGGCTTACATTGAAAATACTTCATTAGAGTTATTTATACGCTCGGATTTAATTAAAATTTTGATTACCAGAAAACGTTACTCCTTATAGGAAATTTTACATGAGTGACGGAGTAAATATAACGTAAATGATAATAAAAACGAAAGTCATCGACACGTTCCAATTGGACCAATAATTGATTGATTGGTAAGAGACCAAACTAATGGGAGCAGATGAACTGAGTGTTATAAGGAAAGCCGAAGGTCACGATTGTCGGGGCGCTGACTGATTAATGGCCGATCGGATATTGAGGTCATGTACATATGGTTTTTGTGGACGAAAGTCTCGACGGGCTTGTGGTTTTTACCCGATTGCCGAATGAGGGTAATGTATTATTATGTAACGATTGGCAAAGTTAATTTAATACTGATTTTATGTTCTTTGGCTTTTTTTGGTATGATACTTTAGGGAAAAGAAATCTCTAACGAAAAAGTTTATGCATATAAGTGTGTGTGTGTCTGTTAGTCTGTGGTGTAATAGCGTTATACACTTGGGTGTATAAATATTTTTGTTTATTGGAAAACTATTAAATCGACATGATTCTTATTTATGTTGGACGAAAATTATATAACAGAATAAAATAAATTACTTTTGGTGGGTTCTTTGGGTGGGTTTTCAATTTGCACAGATTAATTCAATTTGCAAAACTTAATAAGTCTTAATTAAAAGAGGAATTAGTTTTAATTAAGTTTGTATGCAACATTTTAGGCATTTACTACATTTATCGTTTGGCAAGGAGTAGGGGGGTCTGAACAGACTACAAACATTTAAAAAATGTAACCTAGATCCTGAAGAGATTGTGGCAGATCCCAATGGTACATAGTGACGACAGGTTCGATGCCTTTCCCCAGTAGACCGTCGATCAGGTCGTTGTAGTATCGTTTGCCGTCCTCGCTGATGATGTTCGGGAAACCAGACGGAAGGAGACGAGGCCACGATATTGAGAACCTAGTCGAAATCAACATTGTTATACAACTGAGCTGAAAAGCATATCCAATTCCTAAATCCTAATGGTAATGGTCTTCACGTGTTCATAGCTTAGTGACGACCAAGCACATTAAAAGATTAGCAACAACGTTACCACTTTCAGTCCATAGATTCTAAAAGTTGCTGTTTCCAAAATGTGTCACGCCCCTTCGTACTTTGGAGATAACTTATTTTCAGACGTGTCAGATGTCTACCCCATCCAGCATAGCATAGCAGTTCCGGTAGCCAATAGGACAAAAAAGGTAAAGCTAGCGAGCCCATCTGGATGACTAAGGCTGACAATGCTTTCAGAGTACTAACACTGAATGATTCTTAGAGAAGACTCACCTGTACATATTTACTCCTAACTCTTGAAGCATCTCAATATCCCGATTCCATAGATGATACGAATCGCACGCGACGTCACCGTTTTTGCCATCTGCTGTCAGCTTTGGTTGTGTATGCAGCAACCTGTCCCAAACGCTTTCACTATTGTCTAAAACCGACAATATTCTAGTTTAGTACATTTGGTAAATATTGCTTTAGTGGAGATTTCAGGTAATACCTACATGAAATTGATACGAGCTGTTGGACTCTGAATGACTTCAAGCAGCCAGGCAGATGATTTAGACTTACTAAGCTTTCAACATATATCTGGCCGAACCAAACTCGTCAGCATGTTGCGTTGTGACGTGATAGAAACAGTGTTATAGGTAGTAGGCGCATGGACACGGCTGCGACACCGGTATATAGGAGACTAATAGGCATATAAGTTACAATTGCAGCCCTGTGGTTATTATGTAATAAGTCATGTCTCATTATTTTGTCTATTATAAAGTTACAGACATATGGTTATTACAGACTGACTGTTACTATGTCACATACATGTGCGGCATGCTGACAAGTCTCCTACAGACACGTTTCACAGCCATGGCTCAGTCGGCATTCCTCACTCCGGGGCTCACCGCGAACATTAGCTTATTGTGGATCTGCTACATGGGCATGCATCGGTTTTCGATTCTGTATCAGTACCTTTTTATACAATCTTTAAATTTTAGCGATAGAATTTTACCTAAAGCTACACAACAGGAGCTTGGCACTCAAGAGGACTACCTTTGCAAAACGGTAATATTCCTCTTTACCTTAAATAGCACTTGAAGCCAACGATTATAATTTATTAAATTTACTCTAAATTAATTCTTTAATATATTTACAAAAATAGGAGGCTAAGAAACCCTTTGGGCGTCAAAGAATTCCTCCCCATCGATGTCTACAGGTAACGTTCCGAGAAGGCTGGCTGCCAAGTTGGACGAATATGCTAATTCTTTGTGTAAAGGGCGTATGATTATCGATGTCTTATTATTGATGACACACTTTCATTGAAGTCTCAGATTGAAAATTTAGTGACTAGAGTCAGAAAACAAATGTTTGTTTTAAAAAAAATTCGTATCACCGCCGACTCAAAACTGATTTTACGAATATATCAGGCTCTGTGTCACCCCGTCATTCAATATTGCATCACTTCATGGGGAGGAGCACTAAAAACCGTTATTCTGCTTCTTGAAAGAGTTCAGAGACCAGTTTTAAAAATGCTACCTTTCGTCCTTTCCTATTTCCCACTTACCTACGCTATAAATGCTGTAAGGTACTGACTGGTCGCCAGCTATTCCTACTAAATGTCATTTTAAAACAACATAAGCTGTTCACCTTCAATGCTGACATTACTAACAAGAAACAAAAATATATAGTCTACACATCTAATTCTACCTCAAGATATACGTTTATAATCAGATTGTTTCATTTTATAGGTCCTTTTTTGTCAAACAGAATAAACCGAATAATAAATATATACCATCTTAATTATTTAATTGTAAAAAAAAATTGTCATACGAAGAGGATTTACTGGCAGTATTAAAATAAAATAAAAGGACCAATTTTCTTACTAACTTTGTACTTAGCTTAATATAAGTAAATTTATCTTATTTTTAGTCAAGATCAGTTTTAGTTTTAGAAAATATTTATTTTAAATACTTCTCACACACAGGTTTCAACCTGGTTCAGGCAAATATCCAACTGTGCCGTTTGTTATTTATAAATGTACCTAAGGTAAACTATGAAAGTATAGGTACGTTCATGAAGAAATTTTGTTATTTGTTATTATACCAAAAGTGGGCAGACTGCCATCCAATCTCCTAAGTCTAAGTGTAGGCAATAACTAATTTAACAACCTTAACTTTAATTCTCTCTCTGATATGGATGTTAGAGAAAATAATAATAGTATAATAATAATAATATCTTATGATAACACACAACCCCATCTGATCCCAAGCTAAGCAGAGCTTGTACTACGGAAACCAGACAACTGATAAACATACATATATATTCCTAAATACGTACATATTATACATAAATAACACCCAGACACAGAATAAACCATCGTGCTCATCACACAAAGTTTTCTCCTGGGTGGGGATCGAACCCACGACCTCCGGCTTAGCAGTCAGCATCACTGACCACTAGACCAACAGGCCAGTCAAATAGCTACATTCATGTTCAAAGCCGTCGGTCTCTGCTGTCAATTTTCCAGGAAGTTTTATAACTTTATCATGAACCTTGCAAGAGTTCAAAAAAAGGCCATCTCACCGCTGACGTTCCAGGCTCCTTCGATTTGGTAAGCTGCAGTTGATACTCCAAACTTGAAACTTGGTGGGAACACCATGTTTTGTAAGCACCATGCTTCATTGATCACAAAGCTGGAAATAGACATTTAATTATATTTACTACTAAAGACAAAATATTTCAAGTGCGGTAATTATTTAATTATGTATTTAGTTTAATTATTTATTTATTCTTCACAATACAAGCTAACAGTACATACCAAATTGCTAATAAGTTACGTCAGTAGAGCATGCGTTACATTTAACATAAACAAGGCACTTGAAATAATATCGGGAGTAGTATTAATGGAAAACAATAAGTCAGAACAAGATTAAATTATTGGGAATACAATGTCAAAGTACATTAAGAATTGCTGATATTGATACATTAATAGTTACATTAAGTTATACTTAGTTAGTTATCGGATTAGAATAATAATCTAGATTAATATTATTACCATCACTTATTTAAATATTGCATTACATATTGCACTGTTACATTAGGTTTATCAAAATATATGCCAGCATTAGCAAAAACTTATTTATTAAATCAACACCACGAGCTGCAGGTACATTGTTTGATTGTGTCGAGCGCCATGACGGTGCACAAGTAAATAGTCTATGTTGCCGCCGGCCGATACCACGCATATCAGGCGTTCCACGAATTTCCGTACCGATGTATTGTCCACTTTTTCCGTTAAGAGCATGTAATAGTGCAAGATAAGCATAAGCATATACTTCCGTCTAAATTCCGAAGTGTCAAGATCAACCATTGCCGACATTGCCGACATTGTAAGTGTACCTAGCAAATTTGCGTTCAATTTTTTTACACCACTGTGGACTCAAAACGACAGCGTTATACTCTAATTTACTACGCACATAAGGATTATGTAACTGTTTTATTGTTTGGATGTTATTGAATTGTGAAGCAGTTCGGATTATAAACTCCAAAGATTTGTTGGCATTTTTACAAATGTGCTTTATGTGCTCACGAAAATTCAGGTGGTTATCTAAAATTATTCCTATTTTTTTTCACATTCAATTATCACGGATTGTAGCGATTTGTTCTAGTGGTTTACCCGCAAGTTCATATTGCTCCGAGATAGGAGATCTAGATCGAGAGAAGGAAATGGCTTTGCATTTATCGTTATTAAATGTTGCCTTTGATGGGAGAAACAGTTTGAAATCGTCTGCAAACACTAAGCACTCTGCTTGTTGGAGTACACTTGGCAAATCATTGATCAAAATTAAAAATAACGTAGGTCCCAGGGTACTACCCTGACGTACCCCTGAACGCGTGTAGTACTCGTTGGACCGGTAGTTTCCTATCCTGACATACTGCTTACGGTCTCTCAAGTAATCCGCCATGAATATAAGGAGGTCAGCAGTAAAACCAAGAGAGGATAGCTTCGACAGTAGGACATCATTATCCACAAGATCGAATTGAAATCGGTAGCATCAACTTGGGAACCGGACTTCATGTTAGCGCTAACATATTACAGCGATTGGTAAAAATATTAGTAAATAGGTAAATAGGGTAAATAGATAAAGCAAAGGTGTTTCGAGTACTGACGAACAGTCTTTAACCAGGAATGGAAGTATGTTGTCAGGACCATGAGCAGAAGGTGTTCTAGTGCTTTTCTAAATTCAACTTGGGTGATTTGATTAATTTTAATCGAGGATATGTTGTCATTATGATATGCATCGCGTTCAGCAAATTCCGGTATTAAGACTGGATTATTATTCGTGGAGGGGGGAAGGTTGTAATTTCGGGTGGGGGAGGGGGGGTAGGTGGTACAATTGCCTAAACCCCGACCAAATATGTACCGTGTGCCTACCTTTTTGCAATTTCGGTAGGGGGGGGCTTCAATCCAAAAATCCTTCCCCTGGATACGCCCATGAAGGGTTTTATGATTCACTGGCATATAATCAAGTCCAAAGATTCTTTGGTTATGCTTAGTTTGCGATTCGATGGCCGCGTGTGGGTTGCCTCAAGTATTAAAAAATCTACAAATGAGTAGTAATTTCCTGAAAATATACAAGAGCACTGTATTTGGCTTGTCTACGTTCGGTAAGATATTATGTCGCAGTAACCTAAATCCGATTCACCTGATTTCATAATTAGATAAGAAATCCATAAATAAAGATTAGGTAGTAGATAAACTCAGTTGACTTATAATTAAGGTATTGTAAAAATAGTTTATTTTTATCTTACTTCAAGGTTTCCAGAACATTTGCTTCTCGGATGATACGTAAAAATGAAAAATGACAAAACTCGTACATTTTAATGTACGAGTTTCTGTTAATAACAAAATATTATGGGGATCTAGAACGCACGAATAAATTGAAAAATATAGACTAGAATGTAATAAACATCTACGAGACATTGATTTTCCCTCAGAGTTGTCAATGTGTTCTGATAAAACCTGTAGCAATACGAATCATAGAGTAACAATCAACAAGATATATAATGATATTGTTAAAATACTAAGGGAGGCGGCTGTTTTAGTCAGGATTCTGCCACTGCCCACAGTAGGAAAAAACCCGTCGTAGGGTGGAATAAACACGTACGTGCCGCGCACCGAGCGGCACGTTTTAAATATCAGTGCTGGCTCTCACAGGGTAAACCTACCACGGGTAGATACTACACAGAAATGCAGGAGAGTAGGATTTTTTTTAAATCTAAGTTAAAATGGTGTCAAAACCATGAAGAACAAATAAAAATTGACATACTTGCTACTCAACATGCAGATCAAAATTTTGCTGCTTTCTGGAAGGGTACAAATAAATTTAATGTGAAACCTTGCATTCCCGTGAGTGTGGGTGGTGTCTGTGATCAGGTTAAGATAGCAAATTTATTCAAGGACCATTTTATGATGAAATCGCCTTTGGGACCGTACCGCTCTGAGGCGGGCAGTGCCGAGACCAGTCAGAAGCCCGTAGACATTACTTTTCGAGCCAAATATGTTGCTAAGTTCATAAAGTGCGCAGCGAGGGGAAAGTCACCGGGTCATGACGGACTCAGTATTGAGCATCTTGACAACACCGGGCCCCATTTACCTTGAGTGCTCGCCTTATTATATACCCTCTGTATGTGTCACTCGTATCTACCTGGGGACCTGATGAGGACGGCGGTAGTTCCTATTGTTAAAAATAAAACTGGAGATATGTCTAATCTTGACAATTATAGACCAATATCACTGGCGACTGCGATTGGCAGGATATTTGAAGGCTTACGTAATATCCAATTAAATAAACACCTAGATTTGCACGATAACCAATTTGGATTTAGACCTAATTTATCGACTGAAAGTGCGATATTACGTTTAAAACATACCATTAGGTACTATGCTGATCGCAAGACGCCTGTCATTAGCTGTTTCCTCGACCTATCTAGAGCTTTTGACCTGGTTTCTTATGGAATTTTGTGGAATAAAATGCAGAAAATTAATATATTATCTGAAACAACCAATATATTTAAATATTGGTATGGAAACCAGGTCAATAGCGTTAGATGGAACAATTGTGTTTTTTCTGAATCGTACAGGATGGAATGCGGGGTGAGACAAGGGGGGCTTAGCTCGCCATCGCTTTTCAACCTGTACGTGAATAATTTGATCGTCACACTGAACAGTTAACATGTAGGTTGTCATGTGGATGACGCATGTTTGAATAACCTGAGCTACGCTGACGACATGGCGCTGCTGAGTGCGTCGGTCAGTGGTGTGAGGAAACTGATCTCCATTTGTGAATCCTATGCGGCTAGCCACGGCCTGACTTACAATGTCAAAAACAGTGTGTGTATTGTTTTTGGGATTGGTGGTGTCAAAATGGTTAGAGACCTACCAGGGGCCGTACCATGAGCTCTTATAACAGGTCAATTTTAGACGAAAATTGAACTGTCCTGCTAATTTCGAACAATAATCTGCCAAAAAGCAGGCGAGTCAGCGATGACGTCACTAAAGCCGGCGAGCGGCCTATTGTTTAATTGTCAATTCTTTAAATTTGACAGCAGGTTAGAAACTGACATGCGCCTATTTTAGACCTTTTGAGACTTGAAACTCGTTAATTGAACTGCCGTGCTATCAAATTTTGCAGCTATTGTAAACTAACTATAATTGAAATGTTTATCGTATTATCAATACAATACGTAATATAAAAGTAATTATTGACATATTTTTACGATAGCAGTGTTAATGGAGATGTATATTCCATGTAAAAAGTGTTGTGTTTCTGTGAACAAAACTCATAAGGCTTACGTTTAAGTGCGATGAAGATAAGTTCATGTTTCTTGGACAGAATTCAGTGAAATAAGTAACTTTATTACTACGTGTATCAACGACCTACTTAAAGCTATCGAACAAAAGATGTTTTATTTGCTCATGATACCGCCTATTACAGTAGTAAATCATGCCTAGTTAGAAAATGCAAGAAATGTGACAATAAATACATTAATTTGAATGCCTAACATGATTTACTAGTATATGTACTTACATGAAATTTGTTGAATGTACAAACTGTGATAAAATGTAGAAATAGAAAAAAAATACTTAAATCTTAATTTTGAAATAACAACCTCTTGAATTTTCTGATAATCAAGTGAAAGAGACTATAAAATTCTTAGGTATTAATTTTGACTATTACTTTAACTGGAAATACACTTAAAGATGAGTTTTAGAAAGCAAATTGAAACAATATTCCTATGCATTTTAAATGCACAAAGAGTGGATAACCAATTTAGTGTAATCACTATATACCATACATTGTGTCCTTTTTAAGATATGATGTCACCTTTTAGAGCAACTCAATAGAAATTGGCTTTAAAGCTCTAAAGAAATGTATCTATGCAAACTGTAGAATTAAGTTTACCTACTGATTCATGTAAGCAATTTATTTTGCTATTAAGTGCATACATACACATTCCTACCAACTAATAAAACTTTATTGAATAGGTAGTGTAAAAGTAAAAAAATATTATAATAGTGAAATATGTAGTCTGACTAAATGAAACATCACAAATGAAAAAAAGTAGGTACCTAAATAGTAATACCTTTTTTCTTTGTATACTGTCATAAATACACAATCATTTATTAAAACAAGTAAGTGGTAGGTAGTAGGTTGTAATAAATATATTGTGATACACAGTGATAAATAGCTCAAAATCCAATTCATGTTATTTACTATTATTTTACTTCGCAATATATTGTTGTTCTATTTTATTATGTAGGTAAATAAAAAAGGAGCATTACTTACAATATTTTGACTGATGACAAAAAGACTTATAGTATTATGTAGCTCCCATATAAAAATGTACAGAGGTTCCTAGTCATATTCGCAAAAATAAATTGATTTGATTTGTTTTCAAATTTACTTTAGTTTAGTAAAACTTTGTCTTTCTCAGATAAATTTGTTAAGTGTTATCAACAGTAAAGAAATTGTAGCCATAATATACTTTGTAGTAAACTCCAAATTTGGCAGGAATGTTTAGTCTACAAAATAATTATGTTAATGCCCATACTTAATAAAAGCTTCAACAAACTTAAGTACCTTGTGTGTTTTATTACTATCAATAGGAATACTGTCTATGCAATTGAATTTCAAAACGGTCTCTTAATATCCTTATCTTTGCCAAGCTATGTATAAGCATGCAGTTGATGTATAAATAGTTGACCTACTAGAAAAGAGTATTTTAATTTAGAGATATTATAGTGCACAAGTATTTGGTATGCGAAGATACAAGTGCATTATTTATTCTCTCACTCTCAGTCAGATTGGATATAAATCCGACACGACCGGACTGAGATTAGGCACAGGACCGAGGGGTGTGACCACAGATTAGGGTGTGACAATCTACGGTCACCAATGTCCTAGCTAAACATACTACCTATAGGGCTGTCCATACTAATGGATTTTTATAATGGTCTCGTTATTTGTGCTAGTTACGATTTTGTTTTTAAAATTTTAATATTGTAGCAATGGAATAGGTACCTACATGTAGTATTGAGATACCATGTATAAAATCACTTAAGTAGTAGGTAAGTAAGTGCAACTATTGATAATTTTGCTTATCATCATTATGTATTACTTCGAAGAAAAAATGCAATAGTATCAAGACAAAATGCATTTTGATTGAGAGAGATAAAATTTAAATATTTTCCGAGATCACGATAGTCTTAGCACCCTACATAGAATATAAACATATGCTGACAGCACTATCTTTGACATGTAGCTAAGCTCGTTCGAAAACGTATCATCCCTAAGGGAATTTATAACTTCATTCTAGTGTCTTATTTAAAGTAGATATTATGATTTTTAAAAGACGCACAGAAGTTTAATCGTTTATTTTGATTAATCAAGCTTTTATTGAGTTTGTTTTTGTTATTCAGCTTTATAAAATTAGTAAAATTAAAACGTGTTTTAGAACGTTGCTGCAGGACAGCATTTTTTAAAGTTCATGGTACAAATTAAAAACCTGCCAGGTTCAAACACGATGTTGAACTGCCCTGTACTTGGCAAATAATCTAAATTTTCATGGTACGGCCCCAGATATAAACCTCATTGGCACTCCATTATGTAGAGTACAAGTGTGTAAGTATCTTGGCCATCTGATAACGGCCGATCTCAAGGACAATGTCGACATTGACAGGGAACGAAGGGCACTGTCTATTAGAGCAAACATGATTGCTCGTAGATTTTCAAAGTGCTCAGCTAAAGCTAAAATTACTCTTTTTAAACGAGCAGCACTTTTACAATAAAAAATCGTACAGTGCCCTCCGTGTCTTGTACAATAATGCTTTCAGAATGCTGTTGGGGCTGCCCCGACGCTGCAGTGCGTCAGGGATGTTTGCCGAAGCACGCACAAATTGTTTTTATGCAACGATTCGCAAGAAATGCACATCTCTGGTGCGCGGAGTTAGGGCCAGCTCGAACAGTATTCTGAAAATGATTTCTCTAAGACTGGACTGTCCATACATGAATCGGTGTGACCGTATTCATATGGAGTACATCCGGTAGTATTTTATGATTATGTTTTATTACTAACATTAGTCTGTAAGGTGTTTGTTATATTTCAATATTGTTTTACTAACACTAAATGGATCAATGGTCTGAATAAATGATATTATTATTATCATATTATTATTATTATTTGTCATTTTTAATTTTTACGTTTTTTCATTTTTTCGTTCATAAAATTGGTACCTTTAGGTACCAATTTTTGCAGGCGCGATTAGCGTACGAGAATATTAAATGCCATCACAATCACAGGTACCCGTATTAAGTTCCGATATATTATCACTTTATCATAAACAGGACGTAATAGTTATATGTGTACTGGCGATTATTCCATAAATATACAAGATATCAAAAAAACTTTAAGCTGATATTGAAAGTACGTCACCTAATGAGTCAAACGACATCAAAAACTTTTTTGAATTAATATGAGAAATATCTAAATTTTTTACTTTAAGTGCTCCCATACATTTACTATGATATTGGTAAAGATGTTTCATGAATAAACAGCATTTATGCTATTTATATATATAAATAAGTTTTTCCGTGCCTATTATAGATATTTTTTAGAAACCATTGTTCCGCAAAATACCAAGGGACAAATCACAGAAACAAATCTTATACATCGTTCACGGACACGGAACCTTGGAACAAGTTCGAAACAAAATGGTTGAAGACTTCGTATCCATTCAGAGTTTTGTGTACAAGGGTCGTTATTAATACATCACCAGCCCCACCCCTCGGCTTCACGCGGGTGTAGTTTTAACCCATTTTTTTAACTCTTCCGTACTTTTTTTTTAATATAAACTTTTATACAAAACTTGTCCTGACTGTACCGAAAATAATGGTGCAGGTGTTCTGAAGTTTCATAATATTTCGGCAATCAAGTTTTATTTATTTATGAGACATTTTCACTTATCGTATCTTAGACAGTAAGTTTGTTTAATTGTAAATTTATAGTCGAAATTAGTTCATCAACTCGACATTAGTAGTGATTGTCTCTGAGGTCCCGATAGATTTGATTATGATGCCTTTATTTGTTAAAATTACGTGTAAACCAATGGTTATACAATGTCTCTAGAATAATAGCTCTTAGTAATATTGTATTATTTAGTTGTAATTGTAATCTGAAAAATAATGTTTACAGTCACCTTTAAAAGATTCGTTGTCAGAATTTTATATTATGTAATAGCAGTGTTGTCAACTTAGGGATTTTACCCCTAAATTTAGGGCAAAATCAGTGAGGTAGTAACCAACTTCGCAAGAACGAGGGTTTTGTATTTAAGGGATTCTTTTGGGAATCTTTACACCCGCCAAAATCCACAGCACCGTAACGTGAGCGAATTTAACCGCTCGCGCTTGATTGGTTTTCATTCAGGAATTTTCAAATTAGTTATAAGCATTGTATGGGTTTTTTATTTTAATTTAGGGGATTTAAAAATGTATGGTTACCAAGAGAGTATTTAATAGTTAGACGGCGCGGTCAGACGATGCAATGGTTATAACGGAGATTTTTAACGTCTATAAATATAGATGTACCCGAGTTCTAAACTTCTTGAGATTCGATCAAGCTTCTTGAGCCTAGCTCGAACTGATGGATGTCTCTCAGTAATTGAATATAACCATGTTCTTACTGTTATTTAAATCAACATTAGTCAGTCACTGAAATAATTTTATTACTATCCTTCAAACTGCGTTACCCTCCAACTTACCTTAGGCAGGTACCAGGTTTCGGGGCAAGCCGGCGCACAAATGTGCAGAGTATCTCTGTACATTTAATGTTCCTTTGAGAGCCGAATACGTAACAATTTATTCTAGGACCTGCTCTAGCGCATTGGTACCTGAGGAGGATACAGCTATTACGACCGTCACAACGACGGTTGAAACCAGGCCTGTCGGAAGTAGTTTGCGAGGAGTTGCCAGCGACTATAGTAAACTCACACGGCACGGCTACTCCGATATCGGACTATAAGAAAGTTATAGCAGTATCCCATGCCGAATATAGTGGCATAAGGTCAACTCGCTCTAAAGCGAATATCTGCCTTGCTTCCACGGCCATGCCAGTGCCGATCGGGTCATAGCATCAACGCCCTGAGCCGAAGTGGTGAGAGTCCCACGGTCAGACTATTAAAAAGAGGAGTATCCTGCGCCGGATATCATGGCAAGGGGTAAACTCGCTCTAAAGCGAAATCTCATAGAATAGCAAAAGCTAACAAAGATTTGCTACGTCTTCAAATATGTAATGTTAGTCAAGGACTCTCACATTTTTCAATAAATCTCCATTTAATCATGTTATCAATCTCTTTGTTAAGAGACTTTTGCTTCTCAGGCGAAAGTTTATAAGCACTTCTTGTCTAAAAGGGCGACGTAAACGTAGAAGGAATATTTTTCATTGTTAAAAAAAAACAAAGAAGTTCTATAGCAAGTAAAGATTTTTTTTTTTATTTGTAGCCAATTTTGCCAATCATCGAGTGTTAAAAAAACAAATTTTAGTTTTTTGGAGTTGGTGTGTGACGAAGTAGTTTTTGAGGAACATGTATTGCAATTTCGACAGTCTGTATTTTTTTGGGCTACATACTTGGTTTTTTATACTTAACAAGTGTAAAAAAGCTAAAATCCAAAAAAGCACCTGGAAATATGATTTTAAAATTAACATATACGCGCTATCGAAATTTTTGTAACAACCTCCTTCGTAAATTAAAGCTTGCATTTCATAAATCTCAAATCCAAAATGCTGGTAATGATCCAAAAGCCCTGTGGAAAGCCATAAGAGACATATCATCTACTCATAAAATTAAAAACAGTGCAAAAGAACTACTGAAATTAACCGATAACCCAAAAACATCTACTAACCATGTCTGCACCTACTTTAAAAACATTGGTAAAAATCTAGCGGACAAAATTCACAAGTCTGCCAATATTCCATCCTCTCTACAAGATCTCGACCCAAACAGCCCATCTGGATCATTGGTCATCCTAGAAGTAACTAGCACCGATATTGAAGCACTAATCTTGGCACTTCGTTCTAACTGCGCTACAGGATGTGACAATATTCCCGCTCAAGTCCTTCGACAAAATTCCCAGTTACTAGCACCTATAATAGCTCACATTTGTAACCTTGCTATAAATAGCGGCACTTTCCCTGAAGCATTTAAGAAATCTATCATACATCCCATTTGTAAAAATGGCGACAGGGATTGTCTAAATAATTATCGTCCTATTTCTGTACTTTCGGCCTTATCTAAAATCTTAGAGAAGATACTAAATAGAGCACTTAAATCGTTTCTAGCAAAATTTAGTATAGTAGTTTTAGAACTCTATTTCGCCCAGGTTTATCCACAGAGGATGCTGTAACTTGTTTGACCAATAGCGTTGTAGACAATTTAGATGCAAAAAATAGATGTGTGCATCTTTCTAGACCTTTCGAAAGCATTCGACACGGTATATGTCCCTATTCTACTGGATAAATTACAAAAACTGGGTGTACGAGGTTTATCCTATGATATTTTTAAAGATTACCTCACAAATAGGCGACAACGTGTTAAAATTGAGAGTTATTTTAGTGATGAGGAAGCAGTTAATTACGGTGTGCCCCAGGGTAGTGTTTTGAGCAATACCATATTCCAGCTGTATATTAATGATCTCTGCACAATCCAATTACCCAATACTAACATCTACACCTACGCAGATGACACTGCTATCCTTGTCTGGGGGCCTAACTGGCAAACTGTAAAGGAGCGAGCCGAATACTCACTATCCAAAATTATGATCTGGCTAACAAACAACCTCCTGACACTTAATTTGACAAAGACTAGCTACATAGCTTTTTCTTTCAGCAAAATCACTGACCCTGCAAATAAATTTTCTCTTGAAGCACACACTTGTACAAATCGCAATGAATGCAACTGTCTAGAACTTAGGCGCGTCGAAGAGGTTAAATACTTGGGCGTACAAATTGACCACAGACTGAAATGGAACAAACATATAGACTTAGTTACAACAAGAGTCAGGCGACTGATATACGTTTTTAAATCTCTAAGAGATGCCCTACCGCGTGACAAACTAATGCTAGTCTATCTGTCTCTGTGCCAGTCTGTAATACAATACTGCATCACAGTCTGGGGTAGTGCAGCTAAAACGCACCTTATTAAATTAGAGAGAGCACAGAGAGCGGTGCTAAAGGTAATGACCAGGAAACCTTATAGGTACCCGACGGTGAACCTGTATGCAAATTGTAAGGTCCTTCCAGTCCGACAGCTGTTCATCTTGAAAGCTGTCCTCCGAAAACATCGAGATGTGCCCCCCACAGACCCAAATAAACGCAGCTTATCATCTGTATGCCCACGTGTGGCGTGCAGAACTTCCTTCGCAAGAAGACAAATGCGTAGTATAAGCACTAAATTATACAACGATTTAAATAAGAAACTTAATATCGTTTCGATAAGTAGACAAAAAGTTATAGTAAAAGTTACTGATTGGCTTCAACAACTTGATTACTAGTCGACCGAAAACCTACTTACTTACCTAATATAAATATATAAATCCTAATATTTATCTTAAAATACTATACACACACACACACACGCACGCACACGCACACACACCATACCACTCCAAAATATAATTAACACCATTAAATTTACCAAACTAATGTATAAACAGCGACCTTGAGCACAACAAACAGTACTGTCTACCCGCTGTGCGACTGAACACTGTCTCCCAAGATACAGGCTTCTGGCCTAGTTTGGGAAGCAGTATCAGTACATAGGTATTTTGTAAATGTTCATAGATTGTGCCCACTTAAATACCAATGTTAATTTATGTGTCAATAAACATTTTTTTTTATTTTTATATATTTAGGACAACTTGTAATTCACTTTGATGTTAAAGAAGTCTATTAGCATTCCCTGCCATAATTTGTAAAGAATTATTCCTGCTTTTTGGATATAGCTGTTTTATTGCTATTTTATAATTTCCTTATACGTTCGTCAAATGATTATAATGCTGCATAATATTTAATTTAATTTTGCCTCTACAGTCGATGTTGTTTCCTTATCTGGTTGAGGTTTTGTTTGTGCTTGTGCAGCTTTGGTTATTTGTGCGAAAGACTGGGTTTTTGTGACCATTTGACTGCCTACTGTTTTTTTTGCAGGATAGCACTTCAGTGTCTGGTTGGAAGAGGCTGATTGTACAATTTTAGTAGTTTTATTTTTAATGTTTGGCTACCATACACCCTCGGTAGCTAGCAGGGTGCGGTTCTTCACAATGAATACATTTAGGTTTAACGTCTGCAAGTTTTTTGCAGTCTTTACTTAAATGTTTGCCTGTACATTTGACATAATGCGGCTCTTTGGCGCAATACTTTTATGTGTGCCCATACGCTTGACACCTTTTACACTGCGGAATTAATATAGAGGTTTTTAATGGTTTTATCTCTACTTTGCATCCAAGAATAGCGTTGATGCTGAAAATTTTATTAATATCTTCATTTTTGTTGAATGAAAGCATGAACATGTTCAGAGGTTCCTTGGTCTTTCAGTTCAGCTTGTTAACGGTGTTTTGGATGTTATAACCTTTAGACTTTAAATTTTCTACTATTCTATCAGATGTGCATGAATACTGCAGATTTTTAGTTATTACTTTGATTGGCCTTTTTTATTTATTTTCATGAGAATGCTAAACACAGTTATTTTCTAGTAATATCTTAGAAATCTGCCTGTAGGACTGTGGTGTAACAAGATTTTGTTTTAATATACCGCTACAATTTGCATGTCAGATTCTTCGTATCTACTATATTCCCAGTGGCAAATATTTTCTATAATTATACTAGCACTACCACCTCTGGCAGTATTGTTAGGATGCAGCGAGTTGTACATTTTGTATCCTCTAAATTTAATTAAACGATTGCACAGTAAAATGTGTCTCAGAAATTAGGAACACGTCTATGTTTTCAATATATATTTAATTTTAACGATTGCTTGCAACTATTGTTGGTGTTAAAGCAGACCATTGGCATTCCACGTCATTATTTTGAGACTTTTTTGATTCATATTTGCGATCGTGAGACAGATATTTTAGTCACTTGTTCGAGCTATTCTAGTCTTTTATCGAAGGTCGTAATATAATTAAATATTTTGTTTATTTTATCTTCAAGGTTTGGTGGTTGTTTACATTGTTGTGCCTATGCATAGGATACGCTTTTTGTTTCAGGTGGATATTGTGGGATTTGCTGTGAGCTTGATTTTGGGGTTCGTTTGTTGAGGTTGAGTTTGTTAATGGGCTGTTGCAAGTTTGATGTTTCGAACTTTTGTTTTGGGTTTTTTGTTATTAAGCGATCGCATCTCTTTAGCTACTACACACCTTCTGTAATTGGCTGGGTGTCACACCGCACGGCCGCAGAGGACACACTTAGGTTTTTCTTCGGTTGGCTTAGTCCAGTTAAAGGGTAAGCTGTAAGGTGTTTGCCTGTGCATTTCACACATCTTCGCTCTTTTGAGCAATACTTTTGGGTGTGTCCATATGCTTGACACCTTTTGCATTGAGGGATTAGTTTGGGATTTTTGAGGGGGTGTATTTCGACTTTACACCCTAAAATATGTTGTATGCTATAGATTTTATTGACATTTTCGCTATTTTTAAATGACAACATAAACATGTTGAGAGGTTGTTTATTTTTCCAGCTTAACTTGTTTATTATATTATATAGCTGAAAGCCCTGTTTAATTAGATCATCTTTGATCATTTCTGGTTTTGAGTGTAGTTTCTTCACAACAACTCTTATCGGCCTAGTCTGTTTATCTTCATAGGAGTACCAGTGAAAGTTTCCTTCGCCATAAGTTTAGAGATTGCCCTATAGCCATCTTCGGTTTTAGTTTTAACCTTAACACTGTCCCCACTCATCATTTTAGCACTAAAGGACTGAGCTGTTTGGCTTTCATCGTCTCATACTGGAGCGGCTTAGCGAGAACCTGATTGCTGGACGTTGTAGCTGGAGTTACATTGTGCTCCTGGATCTATCAGCTGTTGCCGAAGTTCTGCTATGTGACCTTTTAAGTCTATAACCAGGACTTCCAACTGCTTATGTTGAGCCTGTTTTTTCGTTAGGCGTTTGTACAACAAAGGTGTTTGAATAACAAACGTTCCCTTTTGGTTTTGATAGATACCGAAGTCATATTTAAAAGAAAATTACACTTTATATTTAATGTTTACACATAATTAGTCATAATGATTGACGTAACACTGCATAATATTAATAACTAGGTTTCGCGGCGGCCGACAAAGGTTACTCGCGACGGAGTTATTTGCTGCGCCAGCGCTTAGCTTGAGGAAATAACCTAGCCTAACCTGTGGGACCACTATCCCACATTACTAGTTATCTTATAAAAAAAAAGTCAAAGTTGCTGTTACAAAATGTGACTTCGAATAATTTGCCACCCACCTTAAAATCCTGACCTGGTCCCTAGTGACTATTATTTGCTTTCAAAACTATAGGCAGATTTAAGAGGTAGAAGATTTTCTTCAGGTAACTCTGCGTTCGCACTGAAACCCTTCGTAGAGCTCCCTGAACAGGTGTTGTGGTGTGCCCATGTCCAGTAGTGTTTTCCACAACGTTGGCCATTTGACCAGGTCAAACCATTTGGAAGAGTCAATAAAGCGTATGTGTGTCGGTTTATCCTGATCGCTCAGGGGCTTTTACTTTCGCACCGCACCTTTCTGTCTGACCAGTTAATTTTAAGGTAACGTTGGACCCCCTACTCGCGCAGTGGCTTCTGAGCTTACACTGTGCCCGGCAACATTGCACTGAGTTTATAACAGCGCTGTTCGATGTAGCTTGCGCGATAGATAAGACAATTACATGTACTTAGGTCTAAATAGTGAAAAATAAAATTAAACATGATGTGAAAAAATAGTATTTACAATTGTATTTCATTTGAAATAAAATAAAATGTTTACAACTTAAATAAAAAACAAAAAAAAAATGCTTGCTGCTGCTTTGCCTTACTGCAAGGTATTGTACTCGGTTCATAATCGCACTAACGGATGTTGTAAAGGTATTTAGATAGGTAGATATTTAGAAGTTGGCTAAATTAATGAGTGTTACGAAGATACGCACTACGCCATATCACCTACAGTCAAATTCTAATGTGAAAAGATGACACAGAACAATGAAAACAGCATTAATGGCAAGAACGAACATAGTTTATTGGACTAAAGAATTAGCAACTGTTTTTATTATTATATTAGATATATTTCGGGATTTAATCGCGTAAATTATTAAATAATTCACGCGATTAAGTCCCGAATTATTATTATTATTATTATTATTTATTAACAGGCTGGCAGTTGAAACAACTAATATGGACCTGTATCCTGCTATACTCTCGCTAGGTTGTCTTTTTGTTGTTGAAGGTGTTTATCCAATTTGTTTTTAAATGTATTCAAGCTCTGAGCTGAGACTACGTTTTCTGGGACTCTGTTCCATGCTCTTACTACCCGGTTACTCAAAAAATATTTGTGTGGATTATTTCTTGACAAGTTGCTAGATAGTTTTAAGTGATGACCTCTTAAATGTACATTTTCGTTACGCCTTAATATTTTATCAAAGTCTTGCAGATCGTAATGCCGGTTAGGATCTTATACATATGTCTCAATTAGGTCTCCACGTTCTCTCTGATCTTCTAGGGTTGTAAGTTTGAGAGTAGTCAGTCGCTCCTAATATGATTTATGTTTTAGCTCTCGCGGGATTTTAGTAAAACTGCGCTGTACTTTTTCCAGGAGTTCAATATCCTTCACAAAATAGGGGCTCCAGACTTGAAATGCATACTCCAAGATTGGTCTAATAAAAGTTTTGTAGATCCGAAGTATCATTTCTGGTGTCAAAACTCCAAAGGCTTTTCTGACAAGATAAATAAGGCTTTTGGCTTTCTTCGTGATCATAGTGATATGGTGTTCCCACTTTAGGTCCTCTGCAATCTTAACTCCCAAGTCTGTTTGTACCTTAACGTCTAGCAGTTGGACATGAAATGTATCTAATATGTATAAAAATCGTAAAAGTTTAAAAACAATAGCAACTGTTTTATTTAGAATGCGTACCAGTTTTCGACAAGATACTGGATACTCGGCGGCCAAACTAGTTTACAGAACAACTATCTATACTAGGAATATTTTTTGGAGAACAAAACGAAACAACGTATGCTGATTTTGGAAATTAAGGATATCGGAAGTGCTATTTCCATACCACAGAGGCAGAGCGTAAACGATAAAACTTTCGTACACCCACGTTTATAGGACTGTACGCACGTTTTTGTGCGCTTTTATAGATTACATCCAAGCCAGATACCTACATAGGTACAACGGTCCATTCCTAGTTATCAGAAGTGACGATAAGATTTTCACTATTAAGAATGACGTCAAGGAAACCATCGTGTCAACAGACTGTTTGAAACCTGCATTTCTGATAAGCGAAAACGAAACACCATGTTTATTGGAAAATTCACGGAATGAAAAGTAGATTAAAAACCCATTTGAAGATAAACAAAAACTGATAGTAACACGCCCTGGCAGAGTATCACTACCTACTATCCGTTTAAAACATATCTTTTTGAAAGGGGAAATATCTAGGCTACGCAAGAATTTACGTAATTAAATAGACAATACAATCTATATATATAAATATGTTATGTTGATTTGTGTACGCTTCAAAAACTCAAAAAGTTCTGCACCGATCGAGCTGAAATTTTGGCATGATATATAATCCGCATCAAGGATTGTTTTTATATCCACAAGTATTGCAAAATTAAACTTATATGACATGTATTCTTTGCTTTGTTTCTCATTTCGCAACCATTCAATCACAATGTGCCACAGCGAAGCGTGGCAGGGTACAGCTAGTTATTGGTGGATTGAAAAGTTCGCGGCCTCAGCAAGAAAACAATATAAAATATAAACAAAAGTAATTTTATTTTTCCACGTAATCTCCACTTAACTCAATGCACTTCTTCCATCTGGTTTCCAACGCCTGTATGCCGGTCATAAAAAAAGTTTCTTCAAGGCCTTCAAAAAAGTCACCCACCGCGGTTTCAACCTCCTCATTTGATGAAAATTTTTGACCTCCAAGGTGTTTTTTAAGGTTTGGGAATAAATGAAAGTCCGAAGGTGCCAAATCAGGGGAATAGGCGGGATGGGGCAGTAATTCAAAGCCACAATCACGAATTTGAGCCATTGATTCAACAGACATGTGAACGCGTGCATTATCCTGATGGAACAACACTTTCTTGCTGAGTAGTCCTGGCCTTTTCTCTTTGATCGTTTCACGCAAATGACGTAAAAGGGTGCAGTAATAAGCAGAGTTTATAGTCTCACCTTTTGTAAGGTAGTCCACCATGATGACACCCTTAGCATCCCAAAAAACTGACGCCATCACCTTGCCAGCTGACAAAATTGTTTTGGCTTTTTTTGGAGTCGGTTCATCAGGTTTTTTCCACTGCTTGGATTGCTGTTTTGACTCTGGGGTGTAGTGGTGTACCCAGGTTTCATCCATTGTAACAAATCTGTCCAAAAATCTTGTGGATCAGTCTGAAACATTTCCAAACTGTCGCGAGAAATCGTGAGCCGTATTCGTTTTTGTTCAACTGAAAGCAATCTGGGGACCCACCGCGCAGAAACCTTAGAAAATCCAAGTTCATTGACTATGATGTTTTGTGTTCGTTCATATGAGATGCCAATAGTGTCAGCAATCTCCCTGATGGTCAATCTCCGATCTGCCAATATCAGATCACAGATTTTCCCAATGTTTTCTTCAGTCGTAGACGTCGTAGGCCGGCCGGAGCGAGGGTCATCTTCAATACTCTCTCGTCCGCGTTTAAATTCTGCAACCCACTTTTTCACAGTCGTATACGATGGAGCAGATTCCCCCAATGTTGTTGACATATCTTCGTGAATCTCTTTTGGAGTCAGTTTTTTTTTAAACAGGTATTTGATGACCGCACGTTGCTCAATTTTCTCCATTCTTTAAAAACGCTGCACTTAGGCTCACAAAATTCAGTCTTATTTAAAAACAGATAATGCTATTGTGACAGAATTTTACAATGTGACAACCAGAGAGTAAACAAATCGAATGAGGTCAGTTACATTAAAATAAGTCAAGTATTTATGTGGTAGGCCGCGAATATTTCGATCCACCCTCGTATATAAATTGTAATTATTAGGAAGTACAAACTTACGAATGTATTCTGCTAGCTAAGCAAGTATAAAACCCCACTAACATAATAGGGAATATGAATGTTGTTTAAATTTGCTTCTTTTATTTTTTCCTTGAATCTTAATTGCCTAAACAAAAATAATAATTAAAATGTGCAAAATGAGACGCAAATTGAAATTTGCAAAACGCATCACTATTGGTCGAAACGAAACGTGACGTCATATGACAAGTTCTGTCGTTTATAGGCGTCGATATTTGTACTGTGCTTTAACGAAGAAATTGTTTTGCTTGTGTTCTTATGTTTTATTCTTACAGAAAAAAATATTTTAGAGTTGTTTGTGGTCTTAGGAATCATCTAGGAGGATGATCGACATTGGTTTACATAGTACTACTTCTATATAGTAGTGGTAGTAGATTACATTTTTGATTGACACTGAATATATGAGACTCAACGCATTTCTTTAACCTTAGTGAAACCTTTAACCCTTGTTCTTTTATAATGTTATGTTGTATTGAATTAAATAACTGTATCTTACTCTACCTGAAATAAGCTCGAATTAGGTACGTGAAACCTCGACGAAAGGAACACATATGTTATATGATATTTTTTAAGTTTTGTTGGGCAAGTTGCCTCCTACTTGATATTTAAAACCGGTCGGAACTTCCGATTGATTTTACACCTCCAATTCCTCTTCGGGTCCGATACTTTTAAATCGGAGGTACCTAGCGTGCGGCGGCGGCTCCTTTATGCTAATTTATTAACCTATAATAAAAGTATAAATTCAAAACTGTCACGGATTCTTTATGATAGAGGGTTCGAGTACCGCCGAAGCGAATTTTTCCTTCACACATTTAATATGCATAACTGAATAATGTTTCTTTTTTAACTTATATCTTAAGACTTTTCTCAACATACTTGTCCTCGCCCACCACCTCCGACTCCGACTCCGACAAACCAAATTTAAAAACTCCGACTCCGACTTCGGTTCTGATAAAACCATCCCTATTTAAAACATATTTTTATTACTTTTGACTAATTCTCATCATGGTATTCACAACAATTCAAATTGTAATATACTTTTATTAAAGAGATCTTCGCAGCAATACAAAACAAAGTGTATGTTAAAGATACTTCATCTCTTCTCATTAATTTACATCATTGCATTGTATTTTCGCATATCTTGATAAAGGGAAAAAAATAAGTGTACTTCATGTAGTGTTTTTGCTCTTTGTAACGACTCAATACTTACAAAATGTGTTTTAGCTTTATCCTTTGTCTGCAAAGATATTACATTTGAAAACTGGTATAAAACTTCTGCAACACTTTAATAAACACTCATAGAGCGTATCATGTGACGTCATCCAAGCCCGCGAAACAAGGCGTTCAAACAGGTCAAATTTTATAAAAAAAAATTGTAATTTAAAAAAATATATATATTAAATTTTATTTCAACATCACAAAAAAATAGTATTTAACGGCAAATTTTATTACATAGAATCGGTTAGTAACTAGTCATAAATGGAGTCTCACAATAAACCGGTAAGACTAACTCAATCTTAATATTATTCGATAATTGCAACAGCATTGCAAATTGGCTGAAAAAAAAACAGCTTTTATTTAAAGTATGAAGTGCACTAGATTTTTTTTATTGTTATTTACGTTAGTTATGACCAAACTAAGTAGCGGCATGTACAAGACACCTATACTTTAAATTTTATCAAAATACATTAAGTAGTTTTTGAATACGGACGGACGGACCGACAGATAGAAAAACAGACAGTATAATTTCATTTTAGCCATTGTGTCTACGGAACCCGAACTAGTAATAAAGTTTAGAAGTGGGGATGTTTGAAACTCATTCACACAGAAACAACTTGGTTTAACTCAGAAAATTTTGACATTCACTTGGACCTTGAACCAGGTTGAACAATTTGCAGAATCCAGTAGCAAATAAGTCAATAAAATGTACCCAGATGTGTATATGTGTATAGGTGTACTGTTTGTGGGGATTGTGGGCGTTTGTCAGTGCACGAGAGCGGTGCATTGCCTGCGGCAGGAAGCCCGATTATCCACATAAGTTAATGATTATTGTTTTTTTATAAATAATAATAATATCTTGGGACAACTCACACAACGCTATCTGATCCCAAACTAAGCAGGGCTTGTACTATGGAAACCAGACAACTGATAAACATACTTATAAATTTCTAAATACATACATACTATAGATAAATAACACCCAGACACAGAATAAACCATCGTACTAATCACACAAAGTTTTATCCTAGGTGGGCGTCGAACCCACGATTTCTCATTAAGATTACAATCTAGTCCAAATCCTAATGAATCATTTTGTTAAACTACTGGAGTGTGTATTTTATAATATTAAGAATGTGTACACTTTTTTTATTGTCTCTAGTAAAGTAATTTTCTCAGTGTGTTCTTTACGAGTAGCACTCATTATACCACTAAAATTAACTTTACTTGGTCAATTCAAAAGGTTCAGCCCTACTAAGCCTTTGCACTATGTTTGCGTCGACGTGTCGACGTTCAAATAAAATTGAAGAAGTCGTGGTTCATGAGCTTCGACATACGTTTTTATAACATTTGCAACAAGGATAACCTTCAGGTCACGATGGAGATTATCTTTTTTAATGTACTAGGGAGCGTTTATTATTACCCGAAGTACTTCGTTTTGAAACTTTTGAATGATTTCAATGTAACGTTGTTTGGTACAACCCCAGAGCTGAACACCATAAATCCATATTGGAATTAGGACTTATCTATGTAAAAGCATTTTGTTTTCCACGATAGTGTGGAGTGTCCACCAAGTAGCTAGTTCATATTATTATAGCTAAATTCTAACTTGCATTGTTTCTTTTTAATATGGGCCTTTCAGCGAAGCTTAGCGTCAAGTGTAATGCCCAGGCATTTGGCTGTATTTTTGTGCGGTAAAACAGTTGATATTTCGGATGTTTATACGTGATATCTATAGATATCACTTAAAAACAAGTCAGTATCACTTAAAATCAATCGAATACTACATGAATTCAAATCAATCCATGTATGGGTTGTTTTGAATTCATGTAGTATTGATTGATGAGGAAACCGATACCGTGGTCAGAACGCTACATAATGTAGGTCATAGGTTGTCTCCCGGAAAACGGAAAAATAGGGAGTCGAAACTCTCACTTGACACTCTCGAACTCATGAGGCAAAAACAAGACACGCAAATATCTTCGTTAGATAGGAGAGCTATAAACCTGAAGGTCAGGAAGCTGACGTGGCGTGACCTCCGACGCTCCAATACTTGGGCTATTGAGGCTGCGATTGAGCAAAATAGAGGCACTAGAGTTTTTGCCTAACAGCTTAGCGTAACTGGCCTATATGACGCGGATGGCAAAACCGTCACCTCAAAATTTGAGATACTCAAGGATATACGCATCACGGATAGCTAAACCTACGGGCATCGACGACCACAGAGCCCCACTTACACGCCACTAAACTGAGGACATTCCGAATGTCGGCCTGAGCGAGGTTGAGGCAGCTCTCGAGCAACTTAAGAACAGTAAAGCACCAGGTGATGTCGGTGTTACTGCAGGGCTTCTAAGAGCGGGCGGGATATCAGTCCTGAAAGAGCTCACGAGCCTTTTTAATTCCGTTATCCACCAAGGCTTAACATTACAAGCGTGGAGCAGAAATGCGGTAGTTCTGTTCTACAAAAAAGGTGACCAAACCTTGCTTAAGAACTACAAACCTATCTCACTCCTAAGTCACATCTACAAGTTGTTCTCGAAAGTTGTCACCAACCGTCTCACGAGAAACTTTTTCTCGTCTAATACTGTTTGTCGTAAAACTACTTTACATCTTAAACTACTAATCGTCTTTAAATAGTGTGCATCTAAGATTGATGCTCGTCTTCGACTGTCGACTTAAAACTAACTGACGATGACACATCTAAATAGAATATCTTACTAGCTACCTGGGCCTCTCACTGAACTACTACTACTACTAACTATACCCTTACTTTAACAACTTAAAACAATGCTATTAACCATTTTTTTGCACCTACTCTATATTTATTGTCTATAGATAGATAGATTTTTTTTTTCATTGTACACCACACATAACAAAATTACATTGTAATTATACGACCACATAATTATTACCTACTTAAGAGCATGCGCAATGGGCGGCCTTATCGCTGAAAGCGATCTCTTCCAGGCAACCTTTGGATGGACAGGAATGTATATAAGAATACCACGTGGTGTAGAAGAATGTAAATTAAATAAAGACGTACACGATTTTACACAATGTCAAACGCAACTGGACCGCTGGACAGGTAGTGCGCTTTTACCATTTTTTTAAACATATTGGTTAATTGCACCTGTCTGATGTCTAAAGGTAGTGCATTCCACAACCGAACAGCTACCATGGTAAATGATTTGTCCATAAATTTTGTGGAATTCATTGGCATTTTCAAGCTCAAATCATTTGATGACCTCAGGGACCTCATATGTGTGTCATGCAAGAACTGAAAATGTTCTTTAAGATAAGAGGGGTATTGGGAATGAACAAAATACTGTAAAGTAGTATCAAAATATGAGTATTCCTGCGAAGACGAATTGGAAGCCACTTGAGTTTTTTGCAAAATTCAGAAATGTGATCATATTTGCGTAAACCAAATATAAATCTTATTAAAAAAAATTAGAGGCGCTCAAGTTTGTCAAGTTGTTCTTCGGTTAGATCTAGATAGCTGACATCGCTGACACATAGTCAAGGATCGGAAGTAGTAAGGATTGCGCAAGCGTAATTTTAGTGGCGATTGGCAAAAAGTTATGCAACCTGCGTAAGGTCCCCACTGCTGCAAAGAGTTAGCCACTTGTTTCTTGCATCTGCTGTTCCCATGATAAGGTTCTGTCTACGCATATCACCAGGTTCTTGACACAATTTTCAATGGGTAGAATTACATTGTTAAAATTAGCTAGGGGCAATAGAGGCCAATTTATTTTTGATAGCAATCCTGGGCTACCTACTATGGCGATTTGGGTTTTCGCTGGATTAAACGTGAGTCCATAGATTTTACTCCATATAGAGACATGCACCAGGTCCTTATTCATTCTTGAGATTCATTCAGTTAGTTTATTTACTGTAGCCTGTGTGTAAATTTGCAAATCATCTGCGTAAATAATAATAATAATAATAATAATAATAATAACCATTTATTTCAGGCTACTAAGGCCCATATCATACAAATACATAGGTACATAAAAAACTTAATAAACTAATACATAATTTAAACTACAATTACACAAATACGTAACATAATAACAATAAACTAATACATAATTAAAATTATACACGACAGTGGGATTGAGACAGCGGCGTCGTGTTTCGCTGCGTGGTGTCACGTAACCTTCCACGAAAACGTCGGTACGCGACACCCTTCGGCCAGAAGTCCTCCTTCATAAAGATGGACAGATGTTCACTGGGAACTCGCACCATGAATGATTTGAAGTTGACGTCATGGCGCGACTCCAACTTCTCCACCCTCAAGGTCCACTTCGTCTTGATCCGGAGGTATTCCGCAAGTTCCTCTGCCTTTGTGGTGTGATGCAGACGAGACACATATAACTGCGTCGTTGCTATTGCCGGACGCAGCAGCATTTTAGGTCCCGTCACGCCTGTACCACATTGGTTTCGTCTGGAGGGCCTCTTCTGCTTCCTTTTTCAACCTTTATAAAGCCCTCTACATCCATTTGCCCTTTGGCAGGGGCTGTGGGTACGCTCTCGCTGGTCTTCGTCTTTATCCCCCGTCTTCTTCGTCTTTATGTAAAGGTGGTAGGATGAAAAGAGCTGCTTAGAGATGGAATTGATGAAAATCGCGAAAAGTAACGGAGATAAAACGCCACCCTAAGGTACGCCAGCAGGAGTATAGTTCCAAGAAGAATACGCTTCTTCGAGACGTATACGCTGACGGCGACCATACAGGTAAGTATGAAACCAGCTAATCACCGCTGGAGATATGTTAATAGAGCGTAGTATGCCAAGCAAAATGTCGAAATCTACAGCATTGAAAGCATTGCTGAAATCCAACAAGGATAGTAATGTAACTTTCCCGTTTTCCATGCCTTGTCGTATATCATCAGTTATCTGCACCAATGCAGTAGTAGAATAGAAATTGGACGGTAGTCGGAGAAAGAAGAAGGTTTAGGATTTTTAGCTAGTACAATTATTTGAGCGTCTTTCCAAGCAGTGGGAAAGGTGCAAGAAGAGATTGAGTGATTCAGTATATTCTATAGTTCTATTCTTACAACTATCCTAACATAAACTCATCGGCTCACCACAAAAACTCGTCGGAGCCATCCTTACAAATTTTAAGGACCGACTTATTATTTTTACAATCGTTAAATGACTCTTCGCCATTCACATTTGGAGCACAGGGTGTCTTTTAAGAAACTTAACTATTTTAATCTACACGACATTAAAAGTAAACATTTTAAAATCTAAAATACCACATTCAGCCATCCTGCAATGACATTTGCCCTCAAATGTCGTCGTTTCGTTTTTCACCAACCTAACAGTCCATTTAACAATCAATTCAAGTCAAGTCAAAAAACTTTATTCATTTAGGTTACAAATGCAACGCTTATGAACGTCAGACAAAATTTGGAATAGAATGATTCTACATTTAAAGCTAAGTTCGCAAGAGTAAAGCCGTGAGAAAAGAGCTTGGAAAAAGTCGTGGCCACTTTTTTGAAATGCCATTTTTAACAATATATTTGTATATATACAGCAAGCCAGTAAGGTTTGCAACCATAACACCATAAAACTCACGCAAGCAA
Organism: Herminia tarsipennalis; assembly: GCA_945859575.2. NCBI lineage: Eukaryota > Metazoa > Arthropoda > Insecta > Lepidoptera > Erebidae > Herminia > Herminia tarsipennalis. Next base: position 8,360,123 of record OX243849.2, on the reverse strand, counting down.
TAACCATAGTACTTAAACCGGTATTATCAAGTTTTAAATGAATTAGCCTCCTACGGTATGATTGGGATTCGATTATTATAAGAAAAACTACTCAATTTATGAATTATTAATTAAAAAATAATAAACCTATTAAATGATAATAACAAGGCCGGCCAAGTCACCCCAAGTAGCACCCGTTCACGAATTTGACGTATGGGTCAGCCATCATCCCCTTTGCCATATGACCCACACCGCCACCGTAAGCAATGACATTTTAGTGAGCATGCCTAACATTACATATATCATATCAACCCATATGATGGCCCACTGCTGGGCACGGGTCTCCCCAGTAGAACCTACTGGTATGTAGATCCTGGGGGTAATTGCCATAATCGCCACGCTTGGCGAGCGGGTTGGCGATCGCAGTAAGGCTTTAAGTACGCAGAGGACGCTGCTGCCCGTCTTCCGGGGTGAAATCCCTTAGTCGCCTTGACGACACCCACGGGAAGAGATGGGGTGGTACTATTCTTAAGCCGGCACCACACGGCACGGCCGGCACCACACGGCACCTTTGCATGCCTAACATTACAACTCATAAAAACGAAAAATAACCTTAAATAATTTATTGAAAAACAATCGCTAGTTACCGTTACTAACAATGTCATTATTGGTAGATACTCTGTGAATATACAATGCAAACAACATTTTAATATTTATCACAAATACCTACATTATTCTGCATTTTTTGCATTTATGACCATGAATTTTACATCTGAATGATGTAAAATTCATGGTCATAAATGCAAAAAATTATACGAAGAAACCAGTTTATACAATAAAAAAAGAATGAAAAACAAGGTATAATTAAAACATATATATATATAAATTAGAATTATTATTATACAAAATGAAATTCGTAACTCCTGTGTGAGTATTACGACCATGCGTTTAAACAATAAAAAGGTTTCTGAATAAGGTCGTTCTTAATTTCAGATTTGAATGAATTATATAGTAAATTCAGAATATGAGCAGGTAGCTTATTGTAAAAATGGATACCAAGACCCATAAATGAACTATGAAGCTTTTGAAGACGATGGTAAGGAACACACAACTTATGCCTATTTCTGGTATTGATGATGTGTAGGTCACTATTTTTACTAAACTGTAGGATGTTTTGTCGCACATGTAATATATTGGTTTATATATATATATTGCGAGGTAACAGTGAGTTTACACACACATATAGCTCCATAATGTAGTATAAAAATACTTTCGATATCAGAGGTTCTGCCTCAAAGTATTATCCCATGACATAACCCCTGTAATCTTTTTGCAGACGATATATTTTAACAACGAAATTAATATATCAGTGTCAAAAATAATTCAATGGATGCGAGATAACAATCTAAATGTAAATATTAATAAGACTATATATTGTTTTTAAACTTTTGCGATTTTTATACATATTAGATATATTTCGGGACCACTATTATCACAGGAACTATTACCCTATGATTGTGAGGATTTATAACAAACTTCCTGATAATGTAAGAAATTTTCAACTAAACCAGTTTAAGCGCAGTCTACATATATGGTTAATTGGCTTCTTGGCATTTAGAACTAAGTTATTAAGCGTAAACCATTCCGTTACCTGAGAGAGAGCACAGTTCACTTCGTCAGAATGTTCTCAGTTCCTATCTACTTTGAAAATAAGAGATGTATCATTCGCAAACAGTACAACTTTACAAACATTTTCTAAATGGTAAATCGTTAATATAAATTAAAAACAAAAATGGGCCTAAAATCGAACCTTGTGGCACGCCTAACTGAACCGGTAAGCCGGTAGACTTCATGCCGTTAACATCAACTATTACTCAAATATGATGTGACTACAGCTAATGCATTGTCCCGCACGAGATAAAATTCTATTTTTTTATCCATGAGTAACACAATACGCCAATGGCATTTTTCGAGTCTTCTAGATGTGTTTTAACAAAGCAATTAATGCATTAGTTATTGAGCGGCCTTTAGTAAAACCATACTGATCATTACGTAGGAGGCTATTTATATTAAAATGTCTAAGTAATTGAGTAAGACTAATCTTTCCAAAGATTTTACTGAATGCAAGTAACACTGAGGTTGGTCGAAAATTACCAGCATCAGTTTTGCTACCTGACTCAAACAGAGGTATTATGTTAACTACGTTAAAACACTTTATATCGTATATTTTTTCAGAGCACACTGCACTCACACAACCTTCTTTACAACTTTTGACGGCTTTCATTGTCGTCATCGCAGCATCGGTTTTTCTTCTGTTGACAAATTGTGCATCCTGATATATCGCCTTTTTCTGCAATTTATGATTCTTTTGCTACTTTTGTTGACTACGTTCTCGGTGCACTTATATACTTTAATTTTTTTTTCCGAATTCGTCAAAATATCCTAGGGCTTTGTTCACCTCTCATACGAATAGTTTTGCTGTCCCATCTAATAGTTCTCTTGCCTAAATAAGCTTATGAACATCAGTCACCAAACTCGTTTAGTCACCTTAAAAGGTCAACAATACAAGTCGCGATTTATTAAGTCTTCGAATTACGGGTGTATTATTTTTGTCGTCGTCGTTATTTCTTCGATTAATGATAGGACGTAAGGTGCAAGGGACTTACGTTGTGTCTACTTGAGTTTCCAAGACCAAAGGCGCTGGCGTTTTTCCTATCTCCGTCTCGTTGTTATCGTAGTCTTGCAGGCAGGATGATGACTACGCTGTACCTTTCCGACCATTTGAGCAGCTTCTTTAGAACTGTGAGCGTACACTTTATCATTTTGCTTATTGTAGTGACCTTCAATCGTGATTTTTTTTTTCATCGGTAAAGAGGATTATTCTGTGCCCTTCACCTGCGTATCGCGACAGAAGGCCTTTTGATCGATCCACTCTCTTTGATTGTAAAGATTGATTTAGGGCATGTCCTGTATATCGACGATAAGCATCGAGCTTCAGGTCATGTTTTATACGCGACAGAGTCCTAGCGGGAATCTTCATTTCTCGCGATAAGATTTTTTCCTTCCTAATGGGATTTCGACGAACTTAACGGCTTTAACAGCATTAACAGCCTTTGCAGTTCTAACTATAAATCTACTAAATACTTACCTATTTGTCTGTACGAATCTTCGTCCTTGGCGTTTATTTTGACTTGGTCATCTTTCACAATAAACGAGTCTTTATTGAGGTTAATCAACAGATAGTCGTAAAACTGTTGATAGTTTTTAATATTTTTGACCGCAGTGGGTAGTGGCATAGGTGCTTCTTTGACCTATACGGTTTTATTGTTTTTTTTTTTAACTGGAACTCGCTCCTTGTGACAGCGGAGATAGCGTAAAGTTCATATTTTTTTTTTTTTTCTACTTTTTTGTCGTACGTACTGCGTTTCATTGGCAAACTCTTCTTCGTCAGTCTTGTACTTGACAGGCTCAGGAAGCTTTTCGCTTGTAGAATGCTCTATTGCTTGAGAAACATTCTTTTGTTATCTTTCTTGCATCTGTTTTAACTAGCATTGCAGTGCTTCTATTTGACCATTGAGATCTTTAACCAATTGTTGCAGTTGTATGTGCTCATTTTGTTCCTCTTTGAACTGGGTGTAAAACTAATGTGCTAGGTCAGTTTAAAATGTAATTTTATTTGGCGTACTTGCGATAATTGTATAAATTGTAAAAAAATACTTTTATTCCTTATACAAATATACATGTTTTACTTACTACCGATATCTAGGTCACTGTGTTGGCTCAGATTCTAAACGCGGCAGAATGCGTTTACCCTAGCGCGATTTAGTGCAATAGCGTGTGCGATGCGACCGTTCTCGCTAATGGTCGATTTTTTTTTCTAGCTGAATTTATTCCATGTTGAATTAGTTCTAGAAATAGTAAGTCTGTCAAAATCGCTGTCAAAGCAAAATTTATATTGGGCGTTATATTTGCTGACGTTACCTGCACATAAATTGAGCGGCATAAATGTTTACGGAGACGATAATGACTCCTGACCTATAACTAGTTTTATATACATTCAGTCAAAATCGGGAATGGATAAATAGTTTATGGTTCGAAATTTAATTATTGCATTTTTATGTTAGATTGGCACAAATGTTTTCCATTATGGCGCGGAGCATCGGTTACAAAAAAATATATATTTTTTATTTCATTAATCAGTAGGTACATTTGTTTATTAAGTTGTAATAAGAGCCTTATTTTTGACAATTGTTATATATTTTAAATAACTTTGATATAACTAAAATGTTTTTTTTTTTAAATGAAGTAATGTAATATTACTAAAACTTATATGTACATATTAATCATAGTCTCAGCAAAAAATAAAAACAAAATTCTTTGGCTTTTATACAGGCCTTTAATCTGTCTGGCCACGAATTTATAGATTTACGCACTGTTTCTATGGGAAATTTTGCCACTACTTGCTCCAGAGATTTTTTAAGATGCTATGTCCTCTAAAACTGACCATAATTTATAGTCTAAAGGGTTGAGGTCTGGGCTAGATGAGGGCCAGTCTTCAGCTTTTATAAAGTCCGAAACGTTGGTTTCAAGCCAGGCTTCGATAGTTCGGGCTTTGTGACTAAGTGCAGAGTCCTGCTGGAAAGTTTCAGTTTTCACTTCTTTTTCACAAATATATAGCTTTGTGACGCCTTGATAAAACACGCCCCACCAAACCATCACTGACGCAGGATGATGACCACGCTCACTTTATCATTTTTCTTATTGTAGTGCTCTTTAATCGTGATTTTTTTTTTATCGGTAAAGAGGATATTTCTGTGCCCTTAATTGTGAAGATTGATTTAGTGCCCTAAACCAATGTTTACAATTAAAGAGAGTCCTGTATATCGACGATAAGCACCGAGCTTCAGGTTTTATTTTATAATACGCGACAGAGTTCTAGATCTTCATTTCTCGCGATAAAATGTTTTGCTTCCTAATGGGATTTCGACGAATTCTGGCTTTAACAGCATTAACAGCCTTTGTAGTTTGGTAGTAGCACGCGGCCGCCCGATCTTTTATTGTCTTTGACAGAGGAAGTGTTGTTGCATCTGTTGATAGTACGATATAATAATAATAATAATAATAAGCATTTATTTGTCCTTTATATACAATTAAATTTGACATATTGTACACAAACAATGATTAAAAATAAAAGACAAAAAGGTCCTGGACTCAGCATATAGTCAGCAGCACAAAACATGCCGACCGCTGATATTCTGTCCAAGCCTGATGTAAATGGAGCACTTTTTATATATATTCGTTTTCGCTAAAATTTTTAAATATTTGGCAGTAAAAAATTTAGAAGTTTTTGAGCTCATACCATTAGATACATACGAGTACATTTCCTCTTTATGAGATATTAGCTGTTGTAATAATAGTAAACATTTTCTTCTTTGTTTTAATTTCCTAAGATGTAATATTCCAAGCAATTACAAATGAACATATTCTGATTCTTATTATTATGGATAAATAATCCCTGACCACGACTGACTTTAGTTACAATGATAACATTTGAATAGATTAATGACAATGATTACATAGTAAGGATGATTAACCTGTAGGTTGTATTTATGTCACAGGTTTATATTATTAGAAGTGTGAGATATATTAATATAAAATTACATTTTAGGTAGGCTGAGAGCTCCCAAAATCCAATGAACCCTTCAAAATGAGCCACTTAAAGCAATGCGCTTTAAAGGATGAGTGAGATAAAAGTAATATAGGTGGAGGTAAAACATTCCAGCACTTAGAAGCGGCGATTTTGAAGCGTCCTCTGGTCTTAGATAAGGTGTGCCTGGGCATGAGCAATAGGCGATTTCGTGACCTAGTGTCTGCCGTGTGCGCGTCAGATATCCATTCCAGTTTATGGAATAAATAGCCAGGCGTTTTATGTTTACATAGGGAATTGATTAGACATGCGAGTTTTAAAGTATCGGGCTGTCCATGCCCAGAATCCCCTCCTCTATTAAATGAGGTGTAATGTGGTGCCATTTTGGGAACTCATAAATATAACGAATGCAAGCATTCTGTACTCTTTGAATAGCTTTCGCCGTTTTATTAAAGAGGCACGGCCCGTAAACTATATCACAGTATTGGAGATGAGACAACACTAAACTTTCCCATAACTGCTGTCTAATCTTAGTCTTTAGAAATGGTCGAAGCTTGTATAGTGTATTAAGAGAACCAAAGCATCTTGCAACTTTTTGCTGAACGTGCTTTTCAAACCTTAAAGTTTCGTCCCAAAGTCCGAACACAATCTGTCCGTGGAACTGAACAATCATTTATTTTTACACCTGGGTTATGGGATTTGATGGAACGTACTTGGGCTTCGGTGCCGCATATAATGAATGCACTTTTAATAGGGTTAAGTACTAATCCGTTCTCACTTGACAACTGGAAAAGAGTTTGTAGGTCGCTATTCAACTTAGCAACAGCGGAGGCGACTCCTTCAGCCGATAATGGAGTGTTAATATACAGCTGGGTATCATCAGCATATAAGTGATAACTCGCATGTTGTATGACTTTTGTAACGTCTGAAGTATAAACAGAGAACAAGGTCGGACCGATCACCGATCCCTGGAACACCTCGTTTTACCGGGATGGCGGTAGATCGCTCTGGCAGATTCTTAGCGCTTGTGAGCCTAATTACTTGGCTGCGATTTGAAAAATAAGAAACAAACCATTTACGAGCCGAGTCTGAGAACCTATAAAACTTGAGTTTTTCTATAAGGAGTGGAACATGAACACAGTCAAATGCACGGGTATAGTCCAATAGAACAAAAAGTGTACCATATCCCTGATCAGACACCGTCAATATGTCATCAACTATATGTAACAATGCCGAGGTTGTACTTTGATGCTTCCGAAAGCCAGATTGTAAAGTGGGTATAATATTATTGCTTTCAAAATAGCGTGAAATTTGTTGTTGGACCACTTTCTCAACTATTTTGGATAATGCTGGTAAAATACTAATTGGTCTAAGATCGCTTACCAATTAGTATTTTACCAGCATTATCCAAACCAAATATACGAACATACGACTGATACCAAGCTTTTGAAGTGTCTGGAATATGACCGACGGCTCCATACCCACCTTGTGCAAGGCGATCACCGCAATCCTATTTTCTTTAACACTCAATCCATATTGTAATTTCATAATGAACTCGGAAAAATATGTGACATGGCGCAAAATCGAACGAACTTTTACAAATAATAAACGCGTTCCAAATTTAAATTAAAAGTTGAAAAGTTGTGTGTGTGTGTGTGTGTGTTGTTATTTTTGTTGGCGGTATTTTAGCAATGTTATCTTTACGCCCTTTTAAGATTCTATCTTTGTTTTGCTTTTTTATGATTTTTCAGGACAGCAGATAGTAGTCATTTGGTATTTTTACTTGGAAACTTTTCCGGGAGTTTTGAAAATCGGTAGTTTTATAGAGTTTGACGTGTTCTTTCCGAATTTTTCCTTTACCACCTCGTATCTTTGCCGCTCGCGCCGCCGTATTGCAAAAATGGCGCCTAAAAGCAGTTTTTTGATAATAACTCCTTTCCGACGCATTTTACAAGAAAAACCTATCTATACAAAATAATAGAAGAGAAAATTTCCTACAATTTATGTCATAACCTTTTTTTTCCTAAAACCAATAGTTTCGGCGTACGAGCGCCGTAAAGTGTAGTTCAACACACGTTTCGGCAGAAATACTAATTTCCACACCACCATGAGGTAGAGAAAGCGGCGCGTTTTTTTTTTATCGTGGTATCCCCAGTAGGCCTAATCCACATCTGACTCACTATTTCAAAATTTAGTTCAATCTCCGTCGCTTCATTCTTGTTGACGGACCAGGTGTTGTGTTCTCATCGTCTTCACCACTGATTGGAATATCAAAGACGGAAGTTTCTTCTGCATCATCGGCGATGGAGTCATCAGTTTCATCGCGGTCCTCTTCGTTCTCGATTTCGTCGTTTATTTGCTCGAGAATAGTGTCCGTTTCTTCATCTTCACTGCTATCTTGTGATGGAAATTGCGAATTATCACAAGAACCACCACAGTTCGTGCACACAACGGAGCACTTTAGCCCTGCCTTTCTACAGCCGCAAGCTTTGTGACAACCTTTCTTGCATTTGCAAGAAATAAGTTTTAGCAAGCTGTCCGGAGCAGGGGGCTCGACTGTAGTAACAGGAATGAGCCCGTTCTTGTCTTTTTTCCATCCCCATTGTTCTACATTATGTTCGTTCCCATACCACTGCTGAATCTGGTGATAAGTTCGAAACGAATGTTGTCGTGCTGCGGCTTCTGATGGTGGTAGCGACGCAATATTAAATTTTCTCTTATATGCTGATGCTGTGAAGCATGCATATATATAATTATTTAAAGATGTACTTTTCCGATTTTTCACATCGCGGTAGCTGTATAATTCGACGATGAAACGTTCTCCAGCTTTAGCAATGACTTCTGGATCAGCATTTGGATTTTTAAATACTTCGATAACCTCGTTTAAATATGGGTTTTTTCAGAGTACTTTAATAAATTTCATTTTTCCTTGATAAAATAATGCTGATGTGGTATCACAACCACTAAAGGCATGCAAAAATAAAATATGATTTGCAGCTGTTTTATCTTTTATACTATTTATGGAGTATATTTGTCGTGAAATTTTTCTGGTTTGAGGATGTATATGTTTGGATGCGTTGACAACGCCGTCAAAAGAACGAGGAGATCTACATCTTCACCGACAACTACTACAAAGTCAAATCCCGATGAAACGCTTATTGCGGTATTAATTATTAACCTATCTGCATCTTCGGTGACTTGTTTAACCATAATGTGTTCAGCTTCAAATTTTGTCTTCAACATTCTAATGAGGCGGTTCTTGTTTGCATAGTTAACCCAAGAATTTACTTTGTGACACAGTTGGCGTCATAGTTTCGTCAAAAAGTATGTCTACTGAAGCATTTTTCCGTGAGTCAGATGTGGATTAGGCCTACTGGGGATACCACGATAAAAAAAAACGCGCCGCTTTCTCTACCTCATGGTGATGTGGAAATTAGTATTTCTGCCGAAACGTGTGTTGAACTACACTTTACGGCGCTCGTACGCCGAAACTATTGGTATTAGGAAAAAAAAGGTTATGACATAAATTGTAGGAAATTTTCTCTTCTATTATTTTGTATAGATATGTTTTTCTTGTAAAATGCATCGGAAAGGAGTTATTATCAAAAAACTGCTTTTAGGCGCCATTTTTGCAATACGGCGGCGCGAGCGGCAAAGATACGAGGTGGCAAAGTTAAAATTCGGAAAGAGCACGTCAAAATCTATAAAACTACCAATTTTCAAAACTCCCGGAAAACTTTCCAGGTAACCTCTATTTTTTCGACCAAATGACTGTACTAAGATGTAATATATAATTTTGTAACCGATAATAAGTCAGTGAGATGTCTCTTTTTTTACGTTGAGCTCGCTTTCATATCTATAAACTTAGACTTAGCTGCGCCACCCCAAATGGGGATGCAGTGTGTTAGTACAGACTGTACGAGAGCAACGTAAATTTCGTTTAAAATATTCCTATGGGAACTATCTTTCTTGACTAGGTTTGTTGGAGCTACATGTCTCAGTAACTTAAATATCCAGCCTAATTTTCTAATTCTTCCATTCGTGTATTCCAGATGGGGAAAACAGGATAACCTATGGTCAATTATATATAACTCTTAGATATTTTACTTGTTTTATGTATTGAAGTAGTTTATGAGTCTATTATTGGTTACTTTTTCTATGAATTTAGACAGGACAGGTAATACTGAGATAGGCCTGTAGTTATTAACATCGTCTCTGCTATCTTTATTGTGCCCTGGGGTGATTAAAGAATTTTTAAAGAGGTTGGAAAAATGCCTAGTTTAAAACATAGTGTTACAAACGATCGACTCGAATGTTCGAGAAGCTCGTAGTATACACGCGAGTGCATCAATAAACAAAAAAAAATGTATGTGTGCGTGAGACAGGCGTGCCTACGCACAATCTGGCTACTAGTATATGGTTGACTTTTCCAGATCATGGATTTTTTTTGTATAAAAACGCAAATCAGTTCAATTTGAAATACGATCTTAAAGAGTTAACTTTGCTATGATAGTTTGTGACTAGTGTACAGTGTATTATACAGTGATTTAGTGTTAGTATTAGTGTTGATCAGTAAACATTGTAGTAGTGTTTTTTGTGGAATAGTGATAATAAATACGTCATTGCGAAACTTGGTATTTTATTCGAATCTACCATCCTGATACGTAACAATAGGTTTACAAGGTGGGTAATAAGACGGACGACTGTTTTGTTGTGTCTTTATGAGTTTAATAGAGAAATTATCCCACCTGGAGGCACTAGTTGATTTCAAATTCATCAGATTATTCTGAACTTCTTTAGTGTCGGTGTCTAGGAAGACGAAGAAGTTTAATATAGGAGGTATAGTCCTAACATTAGAAGTTTTATTATTTAAATTAGGTCGAATATTATCAGCTACCTCTCTGCCAATAGTAACAAAATAATTATTTATAAATTTTACTGATTGGCGTGGAGACGACTTTATATTTAATAGTTCTGTGTTACTGTTTTTTTGTTTGTTTGTATAATTATAATAATAATATCTTAGGACAACTCACACAACGTCATCTGATCCCAAACTAAACAGAGCTTGTACTATAGCAGCCTGACAACTGATAAACATACTTTATTTTTAAATACATGCTTATTAAAGATAAATTATACCCAGACACAGAATAAACCATCGTGCTCATCACACAAAGGTTTATCCTGGGTAGGGATCAAACCTACAACCTCCGGCTTAGCAGTCAGGATCACTAACAACTATACCAACATGCCAGTCAAGTGTTATAGATTACTCGTTTTTCCAAAGTACTTTTGTATTTGATATTGAGTTCGCGAGTAACTAATTAGGTTGCTGCAGTAATTTCTGTACCAACAGTAGGTCATTTTTAAGGTAGCTTTTCGGATTACTCCGGGCTTTTTTCTGTAATTTATTACGGTTCCTTATACATCTTAAAATGCCCGGTGTGACCCAATGCTTAATTATTCGGTATTATAAAGATTGTAATGCTGCGCTTAATGGTGTCAACCAAGTTTTCAATAATCAGATGGGTTAGGTCGTTACAGAATAGTAGTTTTCAAGGTTTTTTTCCTTCATGTACTTAAGGGCTTGTTCAAAATTTATTTTAGTAATTATTTTAATAAATGATTTTAAGTTTTTTAATTTTAGAAAGTGACGTAATTGTAGTATGTAAAATTGCAATAGATGCTAGGGTCTTCTTATTATTATTTTTTATCATAAAATGATCTAAATCGTTCTCGTGTTGGAAATGTATGGCCAGGCAATATTCAAGTAGAGAGTCTGTTAGTTAGATTAAATACAGGGTCGTTACAGAATAGTAGTTTTCAAGGTTTATTTCCTTCATGTACTTAAGGGCTTGTTCAAAATTTATTTGAGTAATTATTTTAATAAATGATTTTAAGTTTATTAATTTTAGAAAGTGATGTAATTGTAGTATGTAAAATTTCAATAGATGCTAGGGTCTTCTTATTATTATTTTTTATCATAAAATCATCTAAATCGTTCTCGTGTTGGAAATGTATGGCCAGGCAATATTCAAGTAGAGAGTCTGTCAGTTAGATAAAATACAGTGTTGTTTTTAGTTAGAACACATAAAACAAAGCGTTTGTTTTAATTTTTGCATCGCCAATGGAATTTCCTATTTGGTGTCCCTGAAAATGTTACAGTATAGGGGTTTACGGTGAATCGAATTTATCAAAAACATGTGCTTAAGATGGCAAATTTGCCTCGCTCTGGCAGGCCATCAACGTCTTCACCTAAAGTTAACATCGTAACAGTGAAGGACATAGTGACTGAAAATCCTAATTCTAGTTTTTCCGCTGAACTTTTAGTATCTCATGAGTCGATCCGTACCATTATAAATAATTAATCAATTGGGTATGTTGCCGCTAGGCCAGTCCCAAAATACCTGAATTTTCTCCAGAAACTCTATCGCATAAGAATCGCTGAGGACACTCTAGAACGAGACCGAAACTATGCCAAAGTCGATCAAAAGTCAAAGTCATGTTGATAGTTTTAAGTGACTATCGCAGGGTTGTGCACTCGGTATTCTTGCCAGAAGGTTAAACCTGAGTATTATGCGGCGTTTAAGACAGCAAATTCGACGAAAAAGGTCAGTTTATGGAATGAAAGTTCTTTGATTTTGCACCATAACAATGCGCCTTAACATATCTTTGTTAGCGAATTTTTGACTAAACACTCAACAAATACCATAGAGCAACCTCCAGATATATAGTTTCAGCTGACATCTTTATTTTTCCTAAAATCCAATAATACTTTGTGGCACCCGTTTTCATTCTGTAGAAGACATAAAGCAAAATCCGCGGCGCAAACTCAACTCAATTACGGAAAGAGTGTTTAATAATTGGATTAATCATTGGCGTAGGTGAGTGCATCGGTTCTGAACGAGCATACTTTGAAGGCGATAAAATAAATTTGGATGAATAACTAACATTTTGTGTATTATTTGGTACTTTCTTGTCAGAGTAGTATATACTTTTTTTTTTTTAAATCTGATATCTGCTAGACCATTTTAAACAAGTATACATCACAATGAATTTAAACAAGTATACATCACAATAAATAAATTGAGTCTAATTCAGTTTTAAAATGTTGTTGTTTGTGGGAAAAAAGGGCAGATGGTTTTATTACATTATACAAAATTACAACAGGTAAGTCTCCAGGTCATGACGGCCTCAGCGTCGAACACCTTAGGCATGCCGGGCCTCATCTGGCAATGTTCTGCTCGGTTTGTATGTGTCATCCCTATCTTCCGGCTGATCTTATGAGAACCATTGTAGTGCCTATTGTTAAAAATAAGACTAGTGATGTAGCTGATAAGACAAATTATCGACCCATCTCACTGGCTACCGTTATAGCTAAGGTGCTCAATAGATTACTCCATTAGAAACTATAATGGACGTACATGATGCTCAATTTGGGTTTCGGCCTGGGCTGTACACTGAAACTGCTATTCTAGCTCTAAAACGTACTGTGCAGTATTATACCCAGCGTCGAACACCCGTATACGCTTGTTTCCTTGACCTCTCTCGTGCGTTTGGCCTAGTATCATATGATGTACTTTGGGACAAGCTACGGAGGAGGAATGTGCCGGCTGAACTGTTGCGTATATTGAAATGAAATGAAATGAAATGAAATTAATTTTATTGCAGTAATTGTGGTTTTACAAAAATATGTGGTCTTAAAAGTAATGGTGTGCAACACAATTTACCTCATTAGGCATGCAATTTTATTTAAGATTAATTATATAATTAAAAACAGTAATTAATTCAACATATTTATAAAATACTCTGTAAGGTTATAGAAACAACGATCTATTAACATTTTTTTAAGCATTCTCTCAAACCGTGGCATATCTAATTGCTTAATGTCATTTGGTAAGTGGTTGTAGATTTGTATACAAGAAAAGTATATGTTCCTTTTAAAAATGTCTGTTCTAGCATGAGGCAATATTATATCGACGGTGGAAAAGCAAAATAAAGTAAGCACCATTTTTCAAACTTTACAGTGGAGCCAAAAAACTTTGTAATTTTGGGTAAAATGATCATAAAAAAAAAATTATTACTTCTACAAGAATATCAAAAAGAGCAGTTGTTTTATTTTTTTAAAGTCCATAATTTCAATCTACTAATGAAACAAAGCCTAAACGATTTATAAAAATAGGTGGCGCTTAATGTTTCTTGCCGATATAATAGCTTACGGCAAAACACATTAACGTAATCCGACCTGCGATAAATGATCATGGGAAAACACTTTAACCGCCACTATTTTGGTTTATAAAATACAAGCAATACAATTTAACAACATTAATTAATATTAATATTGTATGGGCAAAACAAATTAAGTGTCGCAATGTCTGTATGGTTAACTTAGGGTAAACCATTTAAGTGCTTGAGAAATTAGAATGTAAAGCCAACAAAATAATTTAAGCTACTAATATTTTTTTATTAAGGCAGTGAAAATAAACAAATTTCAGAATTCACCCTTTTTATTAAGAACACTTACGTTTCACTTACTAACTAACAAGGAACATAGGTGGTAAAATAATCTTTTTGGGATATCAACAGAACGTAATTATTCTTTTAAACTTAACACTAGTCTAGTTATAATAATTATTATAATCAGTCACCTACTCTATTTAAGGTAGGCATGGAGAGATCACAAGACACAACTACAAAACAAAACAAATACAGGTACAAATTTTTGTGATTTTTATATTCCACAGGTAAGTAAAGTTTAGTGGTATCTCTGCGGCAATAATGCGAGGGCAAAGCAGGCAATTTTTTGATGAAGTTTTGAACATTTTGCTTCGTTGCTTCTTTCGTCTTATTTGCAGGAATGTGTCTACCCCTGAGGTCCTCTTTTGAAGATCCTTCTATGCAGTTTGACAGTGTGTAATACATGTGTGTTTGTGAAACAGCTAACGTATTTAGTATAAACTGCTGGCAAACCTTGCGTCTGTCTTCATTATCGTTTATATAATATTCGAAAGAATAATTACGTTTTCCACTATCTTTTGAACGTTTTCTCTTAATAGTAATTCTTCGAGACATATTAACAATCCAGTCTCGTTGTCTTTCAGAAGATAATGTCCAAAAGTGATTAAATAAAGACAATCTTCTTTCTTCGGTTATCACCTGGGAATTATTCCCACATTTTTTACCAACACAAGGATTGGGTTTAATTTCTTTTTTGGATCGTATTTTTCCGTTTGTTTGAATATACTCTTTTCCGCTATTTTTACATATCTTTCTTTCCTTTCTAGTATTAGTTTGTTGTATCTTTTTTCCCTTTTCTCCCACTATACTAATATCGTCCGGTTTTCCAATGATTTCCTGCAGTGGTTCATTAGTAGTTGTTTCCTTGTCTAGTTCCTCGGTTAATTTCAATTTTTTCTTCTTTGTGGTCTTTTTCTTAGACTTTTTAGTAATTGGTGTATCCGAATTAGAATCATTGCCACTTTTTTCATTCCACGAACTAAATTCATCAGTAAAATATGGATCTTCATTATCAGATATAAATTCGCAGTAAGTTTTCTTAATCAATTTGCGTTCGCTAGATCGTTTCGAAAGCTTATTACTAGCTGATATAGAACTTGTGTTTTTTTCAGTCATAGTATTAGTATTTAATACTAAATTACTATCATCTTCTACCTGAAGTTCGCTTGAGATGTCAACTATAATAAAAAAGCAATAAGTAAATAAATAGACACATTAAAATATAAATAAAATAGTAATATACATAAATATATACAGTCAAAATTATCCAGGTACTACGTGTGGGGCTCAGTCAATAAGGTGCTTTTTTGTTTTGAAAAACAAAACAAAACTCACACTAGAGAAAAAGCCTTGTATTGTGATTACACAAATATTTGTCACGGGTGGGAATCGAACCCACCACACTCGGTGCGTATGACCACCTCAATCGCTAGACCACGAAATCGAATTAGCACACACTTTGTAAAATTAATAAACTCGACAAAGTCACCACAACTTTGTCGAGTTTATTATTTTTACAAAGTGTGTGCTAATTTGTATTTATGACTATATTAGTAATTTACGTGTCTGTTTGGTATAATTGCGTAGGTTTACAACAAGCATTTACTTAAATTATTAAAATAATAAAATAACGAACCTGTTTCTTCCAAATTTTCATCATTAGAGTTATTAGTGATAATGTTTTGTCGGCATTCAATTTGTGACTCTTCTGAGGCTGCAATGACTGCCTTGTCGGTCACATCTAAAATGAAAAGTTAATACCTATTCAGTACATAATTAATACTACGAGTATAAACCTTGTGCAAAAATGAAAAATCTTAATTGTAAATAATGAATACATACCTGAGTTCGCTATCGGCAGATTATTATTAAGGAATATTTCTGGAGAAAGAACACCTTCGCTGCTTACTAAAGGTTGATTTGTTGATGTGTTGGCGTCTGTCAATAATTTTAATTCCAAACATTGCTTTTTCGGCTCCTGGGATATGTCAGACATTTCATCTTCGAATGTTATTTTACGTCGGCAGGATTTTTTTATAACTGACTGTGAATCAGTCATTTCGAATATTTTTCGTTTAAAATAAGTTTTACGATCCATTTTCAAACTGTAACATGCAATATAAACAAAATGAATAAGCATCAAATTTATTATTAGCTACACAGTTATCATACTCGTATTAATCATACTAATTAATTACCCAGTTACACAATAATTTAAAACTAAATTAAACAAAATAATAAGAAAATATCTTACGCTTGGTCTATTCATGAACGCGCGTGTTGCGACACGTACGCACGCGGCGACTGCCGATCAATAAATGAAGCGCCATTTGATCGTCTCTTCTATTTATACATTCGTCACTTGCACGAAATGGTTCAAAAAAACGTTACTTTAACCGACATTACGTAAAAATAAGGATTAAAAAATTTAAATTAAGCGACATTTTATTTGAAAAAAGTACTGTCGGTTAATTTTAAAATATTCGTGTTTTTTTTAACATAGTTAAATTAAGCGACACTTGTGTATTATTGGATGACTGCCAAAACCAATTAACAACCATGACAATGGTATCTAGATATTAGCAAAACACATTATATCCATACTGTGAATATAATGTTTAACGGCAAAACAATTTATACAACAAATCGACAGATTAGGCAACCATAGCATAACGCATTAAGTGGTCATGTAGGGGCATTATGGGGTACGCAAAAACAAATTAAGTACTTCTTAAAAGTTGAACTAAGAAAACGTAAACAACTTAAATGCCAAACATACATTGTGTATATTAAGTTAAGTAAAAAAAACAACAAAATAGATAAAATATTAAGTCGGTTCAATCATAGCAAAAAAAAATGCCCTACCAAATTGCAATACATTAAGCGACATCAAAGTGTTCAGATCGTTATGAAACTAAGACCAATCGACGCAGAATTTAATGTGGATTCCAGTTATGTATTTAACTCATTTTCGTCCAAAGTGTCGCTTAAAGTGTTCTGCCTTTCCACCGTCGATATTGTTTCTATTTCGTAATCTTTTATTATAATCTAAAGTGCTTTTTTTCGGAAAGTATGTGCTGTGTTTTTTTACGAAGCTAGCTGCCTGTAGTATGTATATTCCTGTTAGAGTGAGATATTTATGTGCTTTAAATATTGGTCTGCATGACGTCTGACTGTCAATATTATGAATGATTCTGATACATCTTTTTTGTAATATAAATGTGCTGTCAGAATCTACGGCGTTTCCCCAATAAATAATACCGTAATTCAACAATGAATAAATTTTAGCTTAATATGCCGACTGGGCTGTTTCGACATTTGTTGTGTTGATTATTACATGTAATGTATAACAGTATGACCTTATTTTATTATTAAGCTGTTCTATATGCATTTTCCAATTAAGATGGTTATCTAAATGTAGACCTAGAAATTTAGATGTGTTTGTTTCTTCTATGGGTTGACTTTGTATTGTATTGCTAGTTTTTTATGTGTAGCCTGATGTGGTCGAAATTGTATATACTTTGTTTTTTCTAAGTTTATTGTTAAATTTAATTGTCTTAACCATTCAATTACTTTCGATACAGTATTGTTTATTTTATTTTCATATTCTGTTTGTGTTAAGCTATCACCAGTAATTAATATAGATATATCATCGGCAAATAGTACGCTTTGATCTTGTATTATGTTTGGGAATTCATTAATGTAAATTAAGAATAGAAAGGGTCCTAAAATACTCCCTTGCGGCACTCCAACATTTTATTACATTGTAGGATGACCTGGTACTCATAACAGTACTAGTGTTAATATTATGGTATGCTATTTCAGTCGCTTGCTTTCTATTAGTCAAATAACTCTCAAAAAGTTTCAAAGCTATCCCTCTTACACCGATTAGGTTTAACCGTTTGAGTAAAATTCTATGATTGACACAGTCAAAGGCTTGAGACATATCCAGAAGTACAGATGTCGCAGGCATTCTCACATTCATAGCATCAAGTATACCTTTTAGGATTTTAAAAATAGCAAGCGATGTGGAGCGGTTTTTTCGAAATCCACATTGAGCTTCATTTAGCAATTTATACTTTTCTAGATAATTGTTTAAACGTGCGTATATCACTTTTTCCAGCAACTTTGAAAATATTGATAGTAACGCTACTGGTCTATAGTTTTGTGTATAGAGTTTATTCCCTTTTTTAAACAATGGTTTAACAATAGCCTCTTTTAGTTTATCAGGAAATATACCACTTACCACCATAATATTCGCAATGTGGCTTAATGGTTTAACTATTGCTTGTGAACATTTTTTAATTATACCTGTTGTGATGTTGTCATTGTCGGTACTTTGTTTGTTTTTTAAACTTGATATATACCTTGAAATTTCTTTTTCATCTGTAGGTTCCATGAAGAGAGAATTTAGTGTACTCATCCCTTGGGGTTTGTAAATATATTCATCAAAGTTGGGATTGTAGTTTTGGTTGATATATTTATTATTAAAAATGTGTGCTATTTCGTGATGTGATGTAATGAGTGTGTTTTTTTAATCTATAACATTTATATATTTCTCGCCTTCTTCTTCATTAGTTATTTTTTTAATTAATCGCCATATCCCTTTTGATTTATTATCATATTTATGTAATAAATTGATATTAGCTTGTTTTTGTCTATATCTAATTACTTTTTTTAACATTCTTGCATATTTATTGTAAGTTTTTAAAATACCCCTTTTTTCAGTTCTTTTCAGCAGTTTTGTAAATAAAATTCTCTTTCGTTTACATGATATTTTAATGCCTTTTGTAGTCCAAAATCGTTTATCATTATTTTTTATTTTTACTCTATTGACGGGAAAACAAAGGTCAGGTGGAGACGTAAATTTTGTATTTCTTTAAATTAAATTAACTTTTATTTTGTAATTAATTAGTTATTAATATTTAAAGTAGTGACTAGTATTATTAAGAATTGCCTTAATCAGTGTATAAAGTGAGTCGTCCCTGGAGAACGCACAAACTTGCCGATCATCACTGCCGCCAACGGATGAATTTTCAAAAGCTCATCTTAAAACCTGGGGAGTATTTGACTTATTTGATATTAACTAATACTCCACAAGCACATAAATACATGTCTCATCTGTGCATGAGCTTCGTCATTCTCTCACTGGCACCAGTTTTTATCTCTTTCCGCTTGACAAATTGTGGAAGCTGAATTGAAGACCTAAACAATTGGCCCCACACACTCGTTTACACACAAAATTACTGTACAATTAGGCAACTAACACTATAGTAATACTATTTAGATATAAAACTTTGTATGTTAGTCTTCAATAGTTTAGGTACTAAGTTTTGAATTAGGTACATACCTACCTCATACCCAAAATCTTAAAAATCCACTAGAATTGTGAATCCACTATTGTGTTTCTTTTAGTCTTTATATTATATTTTTATCATTTTAATATCTTGCTTATATTCTATAGTTGAATTAATTTGTATTTCAAGTTTTCTTTGCATTTATTCTGTAATCTTATATAAATTCTACCTACCCCCTTCTCATGTTTATTGTTTAAACTTTTTTCTTTCTTGTACTTAGCTTTGTTTATTGTGTTACAGGAGTCTAGTGGACTAATCTGACAATGAGCACACACATGATGACTCGCAGGGCAACAGCAAAGGACATGGAAAATAAATTAAAATTAGCGCTACTTGAATTGAAGAAATACAAAGAGGACAACACCCAACTGCTGTCAGAGCGCAGCGACTGTGAAGTAGAAATTGTGAGACTTAATGAGAAGGTAGCTGCACTGAAGAAACAACTTACAGAACTGGACTTACAAAATATGGATCTTCAAGAACAATGTGGCCGTCTTCAACAGGAAATAAACTCTTTTAGTGACTGTAGTGAAGTGTTTTCAGAGTCTCTGAGTCACAATACTGAATTACAACGTGATCTGAACGAAGCTCATAGGACTATAGTTTCCCTTAATCACACAATACAGGCAACAAACAGTAACGTGACTCAGAACCTCTATAGTGAGCTCTTAGGTGTAAAGTGGGTGTCGCACTTAAAACTTAAGTTACTTAGCCGCAAGAAACAGAGAAAATACTCAAAATTAAATAAATTAATAAGCAATATTAAAAAACAAAGTGATAAGTTAGGAAAAGTTAAAACTTTATCTAAAATTAATTCTAAATTGACAAAGGAACATAAAAGACTGCAGTCAGACTTGGACAACTGCAAAGATCAAATGATTGCCAGCAGGTTAATGTATGACCGCCATACACAGGAGCTTAACACACAAATAACGAACTTGTACTCCCGTCTAACAACTCTCATGCTTGAACACCAAACAGAAACTCAAGTATTCATTAACAAGTATGAGGAGGTAGCCAGAGTAGCTAGAGAGGAAACAGAACAATTAACCTCTCAGATTAAAAACAACCTATGCTACAATTGCTCACTACCACCGTTTGTCGGTCAACACAACACTCACACCAATACACGGCAATTACAGAGCAGTAAATGCAGTAAGTCTGACTCTGACTGCAGATTGTTATCTGACCAGCATACTCTGAATTTTACAGAAAATAAAGTTGTGATTTTTTCTGACCAATTAGGTATAGATTTTAGCAGGTTTATTATAGGTCACACAAAGTATAGGGTCATAAATTATTGTTCAACAGGATCAAATTTTTGTAATTTAATTAGTAAATTAAATAATACCACCTTAGATAATAGGTCAACAGTTATAGTATTATATGGTGACAGCTTCTCAGTCACAAAGAGAGACATAATTAAATTAACAGAAACTATTACATACATGCATGAAAAAGTAGGTTGTAAGTTTATTTTATGTAGTCTACCTTATTCGCAGTCAGTATCTAATTTACAAAACAAGCATGTACAGAGCTTGAATCTTTTATTATATAACAGTACTTACTTACATAGTAAGTATATTTTGTTTTTTGACACGAATAAATTTATTCGTAATTTTATTTTAACGAAAGATAGAATGTATCTTTCCACATTCTACAAAAGACAACTTGCTAAGTTATTAGCATTTAATTTACACCCTGACCTAGGTACAAACAGTACTTTGCAGGATTCATTTAGTGTTAGCAGTTCTACTTTGAATGTTATTAAGACGCCTAGTTTAAACTAGTAAGTCAGACAATGGACAAGCCCACAGGTGGTCTAACTGTAGTTCACCAAAATATTCAAGGCTTATCCAGCAAAATAGAGGAACTCGAATTGTTCCTTAAAATGCACAGTGTTGATATTTGTTGCTTAACTGAACATTGGTTGAAAACTAATGAACTGATATTTAATAATAGTTATTATTGTATGGTTAGTGCATTTATAAGAGAAAGGGCTATACATGGTGGGTCTATGATATTTGTATGCAACAATGTTAAATGTAAGGAACGCAAGGATATAGTACATCTGTCTGTTAAGCGTACTATAGAATTATCATGTGTGGAGCTGGAGAGATATATTATAGTTTGTGCATATCGACCACCACTGAGTGATTTTAACTTATTTGAATCTGTAATGGAAGATGTGCTTAAAAGGGTAAGTTACGGTATTAAGCATATAGTAGTGTGTGGCGACTTCAATGTAAATTTACTTGAACAATCATCTTTGTCTACCAGATTAGTTAACCTATTTAAATCATTTAATTTAGTGTACTTATTTAATGAACCAACAAGAATTACATCACATTCTGCTACTTGCTTAGATAATATATTCTGTGATTTAACATCAGATCACTGTGGGCAGAAAGTCACTTTTCCCTCACACACAGTGGCCAAAATAGATAAGATCACATGTAGGCCAATGAGTACGGCTCGCTTAGAAAAATTCAATTCTAACGTTTCTGCTAATATTACCAGTATAGATTTCAGCCACTCTGATCCGAACTATCTTTACTCCTCAGTGTTTAATATAATCAAAAGTGAATACAATAATATATTTAAATCAAAAACTTTTTATAAGAATTCTAAACTTAGCTTTTGTGATTGGGCAACTACCGGCATTTATAAAAGTAGAGCTAAGTTATACGAGTTATATGGTATGAAACAATTTAATTTTGATCAAAACTTTATTCAGTATGTGAGAAACTATTCAAAAACTTTTAAAAAAGCTTGTGCATGTGCCAAAGCTAGCAAAGTTACTTATTAGTAGAAATATTAAAAAATCTGATAATAAAATAAAAGCCACTTGGAATATTATTAATTCGGAAAGCGGACGGGCAAAGCCTCGGGATTAAAGCTTTGAATTATTAATTAACAATAAGACTGTTACTGATAATTTAGACCTAGCACAAACTTTCAATGATTTCTTTGCTGACATACCACTAACCACAACCAGCTCCTTGAACGCTTGCCCAGATAAAGCCGAATCACTCTTGAGAGATAATGTGGATCAATGCAATGTACCATTTGCTTTTAAATATATATACCCCAGTGAAATAATTAAAATATTCAAGTCACTCAATTTAAAAAAAACTGCTGATTTATGGGGTATTTCAGTAAAATTAATTCACAGTATAATTACTGGCATAGCGCCACAGTTATCTATAATTTTTAATCAATGTGTTGATACCGGAATGTTTCCTGATCTGATGAAACATAGTAAAGTAATACCATTATTTAAATCCGGATCAAAGAATGACCCTAGTAATTTTAGACCAATATCCATCTTGCCAGCTATTAGTAAAATTTTTGAAAAGGCTATACTCATGCAGTTAGAATCACACTTTAATTTTAATAATCTACTGCATCCCGATCAATATGGTTTTACAAAGGGTCGCTCTACAATTGATGCAGGTACTAAGCTACTGAAACATATTTTTAGTGCCTGGGAAGATTCACAGGATGCCATTGGAGTGTTCTGTGATCTTTCTAAAGCTTTTGATTGTGTGGCGCATAGGACACTTCTCCTGAAACTTAGGCATTACGGTATTAAAGGTACAGCGCTGGATCTACTTGCCTCTTACCTAAGTGAAAGAATTCAATATGTTGATATAGGAGGAGTAAGGTTGTCTGGATCTCCAATTAGTATGGGCGTGCCTCAGGGATCAATACTCGGTCCCTTCTTATTTTTGGTATATATTAATGATTTACCATTTTATGTTAATAACTTTTGTGACATCATTCTATTTGCTGATGACACTTCTCTAATTTTTAAAATCGATCGTAAACTAGAAAATTTTGAGAAAATAAATAGAACACTCGCACTAGTTCAAGATTGGTTTACAACGAACAACTTACTTCTAAATCCCAAAAAAACTAAATGTATTAAGTTTAGTTTGCCAAATGTGAAAAGTACTAATACGAGTATAATTTTAAATAATGAGGTGATTAGCTTTGTCGACTCGACAGTTTTTTTGGGAATTACATTAGACAATAGGTTACAGTGGGGTACCCAAATATCATGTCTCGCAGGAAAACTCAGTTCTGCAGCGTATGCTGTCAGCAAAGTTAGACAGCTTACGAACGTAGAAACAGCTCGACTAGTATATTTTGGTTATTTTCACAGCGTTATGTCCTACGGCATATTGCTTTGGGGCAAGGCGGCTGATATACAAACTATTTATATTCTTCAAAAACGTGCAGTGCGTGCGATATATCAACTAGGAGCACGAGTTTCCTTTAGAGAAAAGTTTAAAGAGATAGGCATTTTGACAGTTGCATCACAATATATATATGCAAACGTTATGTTTGTAAAGCAAAACTTACATTTATATAACAAAAATAGTGATATTCACTCTGTGAATACAAGAAATAAGCACAAATTGGTAGGTCGATATCATAGGCTTCATAAAACTCATAACTCATTCATGGGACTAGGTGTTAAATTTTTCAATAAAATCCCAGTCAGCATATCGAGTCTACCAGTAGATAAATTTAAGAATGTAGTCAAGAGACATCTTATACAAAGAGCTTACTATTCAATCGATGATTATTTAACTGATAAAGATAAATGGATGGAGTTCGTTGCTCCCTATTAATGTATTGGGTTGTATAGTTTATTGCATTTTACTAGGTGAATATTGTTGTCACAGTTTGATAATGTTACTTAGGTACTAGTTAAGAAAACGATTTACTTTTGTAAGTAAAGATTCTGCGTGATAAATTACGGCCATTCTTTTCTTTCCTTTGAAAAACATGTATACTTATTCATTAAGTAGCAGTAAATTGGCCAATATTTAAGCACATAAAGTTTTTACATCGTAAGTGGATGCTCCTACTATGTTGTGCCCATTGAGGCTGATGTATCCGATCTCGTGTACTCTTCTAATATTAGTGACCTCTTTTTTTGCATCAGTCCTCTAATATATGGTGTATAATATAATGGTGGCAGCACCTTACCTGCATATACAGTTTATAAACAGAGAAACATTGTAATGAAATGAAATGAAATGAAATGAAATGAAATTATTTAATTCACACAAAATAGAGTACATAGTAGATGGTCAGGTACATTTATGGTCCTTCTATTTTGCCATATGCGGCATGTGAAAGTACTTGTAGTTTTAACATTCAAAAAAGATCATACACATACAAGGATCATACCATAATTATATTTAATAGAAAATGTGACACACCATTAATTTAACGATAGTTACATTAACAAATATAGTAGCATACAAATAAGTTTTATAATATTAACAATATGTGCGATTATTATTATTTTTTCAATTCACTAATGTTATAATAAGTCTTTTCGATCAACCAGCTTTTCAAACATTTTTTGAATTTATGTTGTGGCAGTAGTTTAATGTCATCAGGTATTTTATTATAGATAGTTACACACATAGCATAGCAATTTTTTTGGTATAGAGTTGTTTTTGGCTGCGTGTCCAGAACAAGCCTATTCGGATTCCTCGTATTTCGAGGGAATTTGTCCTTCGCCGCAATAAATAGGCTTTGGTTACATTTTACAAAAACGCATACCTCGTAAATGTACATGCATGGTAGGGTTAATATGGCAAGTTTTTTAAAATGAGGCTTACACGACACATCAGGAGAAATATTTACCATGGCTCTGATACAACGTTTTTGTGCTAGAAAGACTCTGTTTACGTCGCTAGCATTTCCCCATAGCACCAAACCATATCTTAGTACCGAGCTAACATAGCCATGGTATGCCAGCAGAGTCGTTTCTAGTGACGATGTTTTGCTTAGTCTATAGAGTACATATACGAATTTATGAATCTTATTGCATGTTAAATTTATATGTTGTTGCCAATCATTATGCTTATCCAATGTTATTCCTAGGAATTTTGTACAGTTGGTTTCATTAATTTTAATATTGTTGTAGGTAATATTTCTGTCAATTTGTTTTGATTTTTTGCTTTGGAATTGGATATAATTAGTTTTGGTTAAATTTACGTTAAGATTATTAAAGTCAAGCCATTGTATAACTGATTGAATTGTCTTGTTTATTTCAAAGTCATATGTGGTCAAATCATTGCATGTCAATATAACAGAAATGTCATCGGCGAATAAAATACATTTATGATCTATTATGTCAGGAAGGTCATTGATATAGATTAAAAATAATAAGGGTCCAAGCACACTCCCCTGTGGTACACCGCAATAGTTAGGCATGTACGGCGACCTGAAGCGTGTTATAGTTGCATCTTCACCTATATTGGTCAGTTCAACACACTGAACTCTTCCTGATAAATAGGATTCAAGCCATGAAAGGGCCGGACCTCTAATGCCGTGGTTGTGAAGTTTTTGTTTTAACAGCTTATGGGACACAAAGTCAAATGCTTTGGACATATCAAAAAACATGACCGTAGTAGAAACCTTTTTATCTACATTCGAAATAACGTTATTTACTAGATTGAAAGCAGCCAGTGTTGTAGATTTTCCCCTCTGAAAACCGTTTTGTTCATCTTTGATAATATTGAATTTATTAAGATAACTAGTTATTCTATCATGCATAGCTCTTTCGAAAATTTTTGATAGTACTGGAATTAAGGTTATTGGTCTGTAGTTTGACATATCAGTTTTTTCACCTTTCTTGTAAACAGGTTTTACTAGTGATTTTTTTAAACGGTCAGGAAAAACACCTTGGTCAAACGATAGATTTACTAAATATGATAAGATAGGTGCGATAGCTCTAGCGCATTTTTTTAATATGACAGTTGATACCTCATCATATCCTACCGATTTGCTATTTTTTAGTGTGATAATTATTTTGTACATTTCTATAACACTTAATGGTTCTAAAAACAGGCTATTCTGTTTAGTAGTTTTGTTTGTGTTTTGAATACGATTAGTATCCTTTGTAAGGTTTATGTAGTAATTATTAAAATATGTAGCTATTTGAATTGTATCAGTTATTGACTGATTTCCTACATTTATTTCTTCGATGTGGTTGTTTAAAATTGAATTTTTATGGTCGTTAATGATAGTCCAGGCTGCCTTGCACCTGTTATGGGATTTTGAAATGACTTTATGATTGCAATTCTTTTGTGACTCAAATAGGCAGCGTTTTAATATACTTGTGTATTTTAAATACATGCGTTTACTGGCCTTTGTTTTTTCTTTATAAAATTTGTGGCGTAAAATCCTTTTAGTATGACAGCTACGTCTTAGTCCTTTCGATATCCATTTAAGGACTTTTGGTAACGTTTTTCTTTTTTATTACAGGGAAGTAACAAAGTAAAGTCCCTTTCTCCCTCGACATTGTTTTTGTAATAGCGGTATCATTTTTATTTAAATTGGTATTGGTGCATCGATTAAAATAGTAAGGAATTGTTCCTTTTTTCGGGCTATTGGAAACAATATGATCTTTCAGTTTTTCATTGTTTTGCCTTCTGAGTGCAATTTGTTTTTTAAGCCCTGTAACATTTAAATATTTTTCTTCATAATCATTACAGTCAATGACATAGTTAATAGTTTTACAGGTATGATTTAAGTCATAGCATTTCACAAAATTACAATTTTTATATTCTTTGCAGACATTTTTTATATTATTATTAAGCTTATTCACGTCTATATAATTATTTTTGGATACATTTAGTACAATAATTGTGTTACTTTGAAAAGTCTCTAGTGTTTTTCGTAGATGTATGAGCACTGATTTTTGATTATGGTCATTTTCACCGAGAGAAATTACAATATTGTCACATGATTTCGGTTTTATATTTCGAAAGTTTTTTGTTATTTCATAGCTCAGTGCATTCGGTTTCGTCATGCCGCTAATTTCATATTTTTCGTAAGTTGTTTGTTGCCTAGAATACGATAGAGCCGAGGCCAGGCCTGCACATTGTTGAGCGCCGAAGATAAAGATAAAGATAAAGATAAAGATCAATTTATTTGCATAAACATGTGTAATACAATACGTTGTGATGTTCAAATTGAGTTTGGTATGTTCAACATGTTTTACCATGGTACGGTGTACAAATATCAAATAAATAATTATATAATCCAGTATGCAATAATATGTCAATGGTTAAATAACAATAATTAATACATTACAATACATCATTACAATCTTTATAAACATACAAACTTATTCTTATATTTCAATATATAGATATAGATCCTCTTTGTATCCTCTTTGTTTTTTTCGTTCATGGCGTAAGGGTACATTGATAGTAACTGCATATTTTGAGTAGATCCAGTATTTTTTGCCTCTGATGATAATTCCTGTGTCAATGTTTCAATTTTTTTAGAGAGGTTTACTATTTCTCGGTTCGCAATGTTTAGTTGCTCTTGTAATTGCGTAATTGTTTGTTGCAGGTTTGCTATTGTGACAATTTTGGTAGTCTTCAAAATTGGAGAGGAGGGCAATGAGATTACATCATAGGAGATGTCCGCGCGTCGCAGCTTTTTTTTGGTGCTACTACAAATCTTATTTCTGCCTGACGGAGAGTGGCATAGTGATTTTAGTAGGCTGGTTTCTGTAGTCAGCTTTTTTATTTGCTTAAGAAGGTCGTTGTTTTCTAAGATCGTGTTTTCTAATTCATTTTGTGTAGAGGCCAGCACTTGTGTCAATTGAGATATGGTTTGTTTCATTTCTGAATATGCTAGGGTGTCAGTTTGAGTTCCATCGACACTCCTTGATAATTTATTGGGTGAAATACCAGTTATATCAGACAGTTCCGAGTCAGTAAGTACCAGAGAATCGTGCTGAGATGGGGAAGAACTATTAGGAGTGCGCTCAATTTCTCCAATGTTTTGATTAAGTTTTGATATATTGATATCTTCTAATGAGACTTTTGATGGAGGAGTTGTTTTTTTTCTCAACGTTATATTTGTTATTTTATTATCAGGTCCTTTTTTGTTTACAACACATGACTTACATCTCCATTTTTTGCGTAAATCTTGATCCATTACAAGTATTTGTTGTTCTGTGTGGCCAGAGCATTGAAAATCGTATCTGTTTTTACAAGTTGTGCATGTTAAGGTATTTTTTAAATCGCAGATGTTTTTGCATTTGGAGCAAGGTACTGGTGCTGCCACCTTACGGCCACTGTTGGTGGCTTTTACATGTAGCTTTGTTGACATGTTTTGTATTGTACTAGTAGTTCTTGTTCCACTATATTGTACAATGAAACGAAATCGTAAATAAACTTACAAAAAGTGATACCCTCCCTTGTCGTCTGAGGTTCGAACCCGAGACCTCTGCGTACTCAACCACACGTACACCAATTCGTCCACGGTGACATTAACTTAAAAATTGAAATAGGTGATCACAATCAGTGGTTAAAGCATTAGATGAATAGGTAGGTATTATGTTGCTAATGAGTCCAAAGTCCAGTCTTTTGTTTATCACTCACTGGTTAGGTACGAATTTGAATTTTAACTGTTTGTTTTTGCTCTTTAGCACGTTATTTCACTGTATTAAATGGAACATTACATTAAAGAAATATAACGTTCGATAGAGTGTTTATCACTTAATGTTTTTATATAAATTTTTCACCTTATTAGTCACTTTTTAAGCACTTTTTTATTTTATTTTCACGGAACGGTTGAGCAACACGTCTTTCTTGTACAGCTCGAGGGTTGCCCAAAAAGTTGTTGGTTGTAAACATTGGCAATTTGAAAAGAGTGGCCACGAGTTTTTATTGCCTGTTCTTTTCTCGGGCTTTACCAATTGTTTGCGAACAGGCATTACCAGTAAATGTAGAATCGACTTTTCACAAGTGTAGTATTTTGCTTCCTAAGTGAATAAATGATTTTTATTATTATTATTATTATTATTATTATCATAAAATAATTTAAATTCTGCTATGAACATATTGTAGGCAATATTTGGGTCATCAGTTGTATATATTTCACTGAAGCTAATTTTTGATATAGCATTATTAAACTTCACTATATTTTCGGGATGATAATCTCTTTTAGAATGGAATTTGGTTTTTTGTTTTAGTTTCAATTTTATATTAGTACTTAAAATCTGTGCACTATGATCTGAGAGTCCTGTTTCTAGAACTGTTGCATTTGTTTTTTTATATTAGTGATTATATTATCTATGCATGTTTTTGATGTTTTTGTAGTACGCGTAGGAACATTAATTTCAAGTTTCATATTATATATTGAAATCAGGTTTTTTAGTCTCCTTGTGTTTACGGTATTTTTCAATATATCTATGTTAAAGTCGCCCGTAATGATTATGTTTCGACACAACTTCTTATCAGTTTTAGTTATTTTATACAACATACTATCTAGTTTTTCAAAAAATATATTAATTGAACTATCTGGTGTTCTATAAATGCAAATGACAATAGTTTTAGTTGATTTTAAGTATACTCCACAACACTCGAAATGTAAGTCTACAGCGTAGTCACTAACCCATTTCAAATTTTGGAATTCAATATCCTTTTGCAACATAATTACTGAACCACCCCTCTTTGCATTTTTCCGTATAAAGTAGGTCCCCTTAATGTACCCAGGTAAATACAGAAATACGCTTGAATCTTCGCACATGAATGTTTCAGTAAAGCACAATACTTGGGGTTTAGTTTCTAGTTCGTCTAATAATATATTGAGCTCATATAGTTTTGATAACAGGCTCCGTATATTCTGGTGAAACACACAAAGCCTGATAATCTCCGTTCCGAAAAAGCTGTTTCTGTGATTCTATATTACTATGTATTAAATCATTCTCAACACTTACCGACTCCACTATGCAATTATCAGTTTGAGTAGAAACATTTAAATATAATTTATTTTTGTTAATAATATTTTTGTTTACACTATTGTTTATATAAAACAGATAGTTGTTTTTATAACCAATACGCAAAATTTCTTTTAGCAATCTCTGAACCGTATTTAAAACACGTTGTTTCCGATTTGGTATGTATTTATAATATCCCATATCTAAATAAATTGAGTGTTCAAATTGGTTACAATTACATAATATTTCCCTATTGAGTTTACCTTCGTTGATACACCTATTATACGGTATTTCAGTGATTATTACATTTGTATGCATGGTTTTTTTTAAGGTGTAGTATATCATTGATAAAGCTTCTTTAGGTCTATTATCATTACATCCAGCAGTGACAATAATGAAGTCGTTTTTTGTAAACTGCAAAGACATATTTATTGCTGGTTCTAGTATATCACACAATTTCGCACCAGGCTTAAATAATGTGAAGACTTCATATTGGTTACCCAGAAGTATTGAAAGCGCTTGCTGAAGTCCTCTTCCTTGTTCATCCCCAAAAATT
This sequence comes from Herminia tarsipennalis, assembly GCA_945859575.2. Taxonomy (NCBI): domain Eukaryota; kingdom Metazoa; phylum Arthropoda; class Insecta; order Lepidoptera; family Erebidae; genus Herminia; species Herminia tarsipennalis. Next base: position 8,329,293 of record OX243849.2, on the reverse strand, counting down.
AATACCTTGTACTTTTCTTTGGTATTACTTTCTATAACTTTTTCCGTGTATCTTTGTTTATCAGGTACCTGTTCGTTATACAAAGGCGACTGCGTTGTTAAGTTTTTCTTGAATTGTTTTTGTGGTGTGATAGTTGTATTTAAGTTTGTTACGGAGGTATCTTCTTCAACCTCCAGTTCAAAATCCTTCTTTGTTCTAGTTTTATTTGTATCCATTGTTTCAAAAATTAGGTTTTTTTGTGGTTTTTTCAAACTTTTTATTTTTCCATTACCGGCCGTTACTTTCGACCGAGGTGTTGTAATGCCAATTTTTTTGTAGTTTTCGACGGTTCTTTTACATTGTTGTAGCTCATTTCTTAAGCTTTCATTCTCAGAATTCAGATTCTCTATTTCGATATGTGCTCCATCTAATTCTAAAACTATTTGCTCTATTTTTAATTTTAATTCCATTATTTCTTCGCATTCCATACTGCTATTGGGTAAACTACTTCTTTTAGTACTGTTCATTAACTGTTCGCATAAGTCAATATTATCTCATATATTATTTATTTAAAATATTTACAAGTTTACAGGTATATTGATTAAACTATTAAATACTATATTTAAACTAGAAATTAAGACTAAATAAAACTAAAATATATCCAAAAAATTGGGACCCCTAGGCATGGTTCCACAAATACTGGCAGCATTTCCTCGCTGTATGGCAATGCTGATGCGTTGTGCGAGGAAGCTGCCAGCTATACGGTCACCAGTGGAGTCGACCAATTTTTTGGAAAGTTCTTTAAAAAAATGTTGTGCACTTGGACCCCACGGGCCAAGGGTCTCGACGCCGAATGGTATAAATATATATTGGTTGCCGAGACCACTGTATTTAAGGGTTTTTAGATTTTCGGCCGCTTTAGCCGCCGCTCCAGCTTTAACGCTGGTTCCGTGGAGGTGGGAAGGAGCAAGTGTGTCTACACACGTGGCGTCCCACACAAGCACCCTTCCCAAACTCCAAGGAATCAGCGTCATCCCGTCAGGTCTCTTGCCATCGTCCCGAGCTAAGCCGGTAGGTTCCAAAAGAGCTGGTACGTTTATTGAGGCAAGAGCCCGACGGATTGTGTCATTTAGGGCGGCGTGTCTAGAAAAGCGACCTGCACTCTTTTGGCAAGATAGCCCGTGGTGTCCTAATTGGTCGACTTCACTGCCACAGGGGCAACGGTGCGGAGTGCATATGCGCAGCCCTAAGCGCAGGCTGATAGCAAGCCGGAGGGTATCAGGCTCCAGAAATGTGCCAGTGTTTGACGACGGGTAAGCACGAAGCCATTCACCGGATTCTCTGGAGCTGGATGCCAACAGTCTAGCGCGCTCAAGACCAGAGCTTTCGTCAAACAGAGTGTTGTATGAAAATTTGCACAAACCATCATCCCAGCTTCTTTGAAAGTTTGGACGGGCAGGGATATCCTCACCTGGGCATGCTGATGACCAAGCTTTTTTAGCTTCCTCCAAACCCGCAGTCTTATGGTTTGAGTGAAGGATTTTACCAATAAGACTAGCTGAGCTGTGGACAGAAGACAAAAAGGCTGGTAAGGAGACACTAGAAATTTTGCGGATCCCTAAACCACCATGGAGAATGGGGAGGGATGCTTGGGTCCAGGACTTATCGCTGAGCTGTATGTTCAAAATTGGGTCTAAAGTTGACCTCATGAGGTCATCTAATGGAGTCAGCAAATTTTGAAATTTCCATATGGGACAGCAGCGAAGTATGTAAGTTAATTTTGGTACGAAAAGGCAGAATTTTAGTAAAGTTAAACCGTTATGCGGGCTTATATCTTGAAGACGTAGCGAGAAATTTTGAAATTTTGAAATGCAATTCTGCAAATAGAAAGGAAATGAGTCTTCAAAAACGGGGGCTCCAAGGAGGCAAAGTGAGTTTTTGGTAACTATGTTTATGTTCGGAGTTAAATTATTAAACTTCTGAATTATTTCATTAGAATTTAGAGAGGTATCATGAAAGTATAGTTCGCATTTACCAAAATTTAATTCCAAACCAATATTTTGAAATTTTGATTTTATGGTTGCAAGGTCGGAAAGAACAGTATCAAGTTCACCTCCTAGGGTTCCGTCGTCCAAATACCAAACGTTGAATTTTGATTTTAAATTTTTAATAATTGTATTTATTGCCAAACTGAAAATAGCTGGCCCGAGAGGATCACCCTGCTGACAGCCTACTTCTGAAGAAAGAACTTTCTCACGGTAAAGTAATTTCGTGGGGTCAGCGTAAGAGATAAGGAGATAATTGTAGATTTCGGGAATGTGATGTTTAATTTCTGTCAGCAGAGCGTCCCTATTTACCGAATTAAAAGCGTTTTTGACATCAATTTTGACCAACACTTCCGATGTGGCACTTGAAAGGAATGAACGCAAGGAGTGCACGGCGGCTTCACACCCCCCTTTGGTTCCAAAACCGAGTTGTACTGGTTCAAAAACAGACTGTAATTTTGGAAGGATATGCCGGACAGCAATTTTGGAAGCAAGACGACGAAGTGTTGAACCAACGGCTATAGGCCTCACCCCTCCATCTTTTTTAGTGAGGGCGATCAAGTTTGCGCCGAACAAAATTGGAACAATATCCGAATGAATGTTGCCAGAATACATTGTGTTAACTAATTTAGCCACCATCTTTCGCTCCAAGCCAACCTCACCTGCACGCGGTACATCCTGCTGTACAACGAACGAGGCTCTGGCGACCGGCTGGTGGCGGTATAACCATCCCAATTTAAGGCGTAGCTGAAGTAATAGGTCAGTGACGGGCAGCAGCGTCACTGATGCGAGAGCTACGCCCTGCGATCGCCAACCCGCCTGCCCAGCGTGGCGATTATGGGCATTACCCCAAATGCACAAAGCACTAAGGCCACGGCCCCCAGTCACGCTATTCCTGGACATGGTGGCGTCCACGGTAACGGCGTGGCGGGGGGTGCTAAGAATCTCCGGGCTACGGAAGGCCACCACAACCGACTGACCCTGGCGACGTATAACGGACGCACGCTACGGCTAGACTCGCATCTGGCACAACTTGAGGTGGAACTTGGGAAGATTAGGTGGCATATCCTCGGGTTAAGTGAAGTCCGAAGAGAGGGAGAGGACACCATAACCCTCGAGTCAGGCCACCTTATGTACTTCCGCGAGGGAGACCAAAAATCTCAAGGTGGTGTTGGGTTTCTGGTAAATAAGTCCCTTTCTGACAACGTTGTGGAAATGTCTAGCGTGTCGAACAGGGTAGCGTACCTCATTATCAAGCTCACCAAAAGGTATAGCCTCAAGGTAGTGCAAGTGTACGCACCGACCTCGGCACATCCAGACGACGAAGTGGAGGATATGTTCGATGACATATCGAGGGCCCTCCACTCAACCACTAAGACCCACTACAACGTTGTTATGGGGGACTTCAACGCTAAAGTGGGAGTACAAAATTGCAGCGAATTGGTAGTAGGATCCCATGGATTTGGAAGCAGAAATCATAGGGGGCAAATGCTAGTCAACTTCCTCGAACGGGAGGGGCTCTTCTTGATGAACTCCTTTTTCAAGAAACGGCCCCAAAGGAAGTGGACGTGGCAAAGCCCCGACACTATGACGAAAAACGAGATCGACTTCATCATGACGGACAAAAAGCATATATTCAGAGACGTCACCGTGATCAACAGGTTTAATACCGGTAGTGATCACCGACTTGTCCGAGGCTCTCTGAATATCGACTTCAAGGCGGAACGTGCCCGTCTGATGAGGTCCAGGCTCCGACCTACTTTGCTCCAAACCATGATAGGATCCGAAGCGTTCCAGTCAAACCTGGATAACCGATTTGCTGCCATGGAAACCACAACAGACGTAAACCAGAAGCTCGTAAATGTGGTTCGGATACTCAGGGAAGAAGGTACGAGATTTTGTGAAATGCAGCGTAAGGGCAAGAAGTCAAAGCTTTCGGAAAAGACTTTAGGGCTAATGAAGGAGCGACGTGAAAACCCACCCGTCACTTCGTCGGAAAAGCGCGCTCTAAACCAAGAGATCAACAGGCTTATACGACACGACCTTCGGTGCTCCAACACTCTTTTGATTAAAAGAGCGATCGAGCAGAACCGGGGGTCAAAAGTGTTCGTACAATCTCTTGGAAGAAGCCACCTGACGAAGTTGACCACAGCAAGTGGAGAAGTCGTTTCTTCGAAGCCGGCAGTCATCTCCGAAGTGGAAGGCTTCTATGGCCGGTTATACGCTTCGCATGCATTTCGACCTGATCCTGAAAATGAGGGTCCTAGAGCCACTCTAACACGCCACTACACCGAAGACCTGCCAGAAGTCAACATTGACGAAATCGTGCTGGCTCTTAAACAGCTGAAAAATGGAAAAGCCCCTGGAGAGGATGGCGTTACAACAGAGCTGTTAAAAGCTGGAGGTAAACCCGTACTGAGGGAGCTCCAAAAGCTTTTTAATGCTGTCCTGTTTGAAGGGAGAACTCCGGAGGCGTGGAGTAGAAGTGTAGTCGTCTTGTTCTTCAAAAAAGGAGATAAGACCCGGCTGAAGAACTACCGACCTATTTCTCTTCTAAGCCACGTCTATAAGCTGTTTTCAAGAGTCATCACGAACCGTCTTGCGCGAAGACTTGACGAATTCCAACCACCGGAACAGGCTGGATTTCGGAGAGGATATGGCACCATAGACCACATCCACACAGGGCGGCAGATTATACAAAAGACCCAGGAGTATAATCAGCCCCTGTGTCTAGCATTCGTGGACTATGAGAAGGCCTTTGACTCGATTGAAATCTGGTCCGTTCTGGAGTGTCTGCAGCAATGCCAAGTAGATTGGCGATATATCCAAGTGATGAGATGTCTCTACGAAGCCGCCACCATGTCCGTCCAAGTACAGAATCAGCAAACAAAACCTATACCATTGCATCGAGGAGTGAGGCAAGGGGACGTTATTTCCCCGAAACTGTTCACAAATGCAATGGAGGATATGTTCAAGACGCTGCACTGGAAAGGGCGGGGCATCAACATCAATGGTGAATACATTTCTCACTTGCGATTTGCAGATGACATTGTCATAATGGCGGAAACGCTGCAGGACCTGCAACGGATGCTGAATGACCTGGCTGACTCCTCTGTACGCATCGGCCTACGGATGAACTTGGATAAAACCAAGGTCATGTTCAATGAACATGTACTACCGGAACCGACAGCGGTGCACGGCGCCGTTCTCGAAGTTGTTCAAAAATATGTGTACCTCGGGCAGTCATTGCAGTCATTGCAGTTAGGTAGAAACAACTTCGAGGACGAGGTGAACAGGAGAATTCGGTTGGGTTGGGCAGCGTTTGGTAAGCTACGTCAAGTCTTCTCATCGTCGATCCCACAATGTCTAAAGACTAAAGTCTTTAATCAGTGCGTCCTACCCGTCATGACATATGGAGCCGAAACGTGGACACTGACGGTACGGCTGGTCCACAAGTTCAAAGTCGCTCAGCGGGCTATGGAAAGGGCTATGCTTGGAGTTTCTCTTAGGGACAAAATCAGAAATGAGGTGATCCGGCAGAGAACCAAAGTTATCGACATAGCCCACCGGATTAGCAAGTTGAAGTGGCAGTGGGCTGGCCATATTAGCCGAAGAACCGACAACCGTTGGGGTAAACGAGTTCTTGAGTGGAGACCGCGGCTTGGCAAACGTAGTGTAGGACGCCCTCAAGCCAGGTGGAGTGATGATATACGCAAAACGGCTGGCAGGAGCTGGATGCGAGAAGCCGAAGATAGAACAAAGTGGCGTGCAATTGGAGAGGCCTATGTCCAGCAGTGGACTGCGATAGGCTGATGATGAACTAATTTAGACAAGGAATTTAAAAGTTGAACGCCTGCATCGCCAGCTGAGACAGAAACGAGATCTTTGAGATGTTGAGGTGAGATACCATCGATGCCCGCTGCGGAACCAGTTTTAAATGAAAAAATTGCATCAAAAGTGTCCTTGGTATTAATTTGTAAACATGACTGGCTAGCCGTTGGTGGGTCCAGAAAGAGCGGATAAGAAGGAGCTGGGGGATGTTTTGATTGTAGGGCCGAGAAGGTGTCTGGAGTGTCTGGTGACAACACGTCGTTTGAAAAAAGGAGACGGGCGGCGCCTTTTAAATCACCGTCGCTTATTTTAGTTTCTATGATCTTGCGGCGGTTAAAAAGAATATTTTTGACTGGTTTGTCTGATGATATGCTATATGATTGATCGAAACAGTTGTTTTTGATTTTTTGGGTGAGAGAACCGGTTGAATTATCTTTGATGACATGAAGAGTGCGATAGGCAAAAAGTAAAAGATTGTGCCAGTCTTCTAAACAATTTTTTTCCACACATTTTTCTATAAGATGAGAAAGATGGGACGCAACGGTGATTCTTGCGCCGCGGGGAATCCTTTTGACAACTGGGGTAGTATGTTTAAGTTTACTGATATATAGATGAAATGGAATGGCTGAATGGTTTGTAGCTGTAGGTACAAGGGGTTGAATAATATGACAATTTGAAATAGGAGGGGCATTTTGGCTGTGGTAGTATTTATGAGTTTTGCCGAAATGTATGTTGAGACCTCTTACTGTTTTGAAAATTTTGCTACATACCGAGCATGGATGATTATACGTGCTGTCACCGGGATATTATCTTCATTTAAACATGATACATCTAGACTTGAGTGACATGTTCGTTTTAACCTATGTGTAACAAACGACATACTTCCAATACACAAAAAGTGCTCGGTATCGAGACTAGGATTTGAACCCTAGTACGATTGATCCGAACGCTCACAGCTTACGAAATCGGCTACGAACTCGTTAGCAACTCAGTCTTAATTTGGTGACCACAAGGCACTTATCTTGTTTTATTGGCGCGCGTGTCAGTTGTCAAGTAGTGGGTAGTTAACAAAAAAATAAATAAACAGAGTTGTCGTTGTTTTTACGTTTTTAAAATGGTCTTCATCAACGGCAAATTGAACAAGTAGATAACTTTTTTAAATAATATCACTTAAAACTTTGATTTCCTCACTTATCTATGATTATTTCCACTAAAACTCACTGTTTTCATGTAGTTTGTCGAAGTTATTGTTGAATAAACACTGTATTTCACTCAATATTGTCACTAATTTTAGTTTTCAATTTAGTATTGTCTTTAAAGGAGTTTGTTTTGGATAATAATTTCACTTCAATTTTAAACTAAGACGAGCACATTTCAATGACTTTCACAATGATTTAATAAGATTTTATATTTTTTTATAAGCAAGAATTAAAGAGCGATATCACTATGTTCCAGTGGCGCCATCTGTTCTATTATCTATTCCATATCTATTCCAATATTGGTGCTTCAATCAGGTAAATAGTGTGAGATGGGGCGATGATCTTTCTATGTCATATGGATTGGATTGTGGTGTTTAGACAAGAGGGCATAACATCTCCGAAGTTGTTTAATTATATGTCAACGACCTGATCGTTGAACTCAGTAGCAAGAAAGTTGGATGTCGCATCGACGATATTAGTGTAAATAACATCAGTTACGCTGACGACATGGTGCTGCTGAACCCATCGATCAGGGCCCTCAGAGAACTGCTAGAATCCTGTCAACATTATGCTATGTCACATGGATTGGTATATAATGTTAAAAAAAGTGATTTTTTAGTCTTTAGGACCAGTGGTGGCAAGTGCCCAGACACCCCCTTGATTCAACCCCTTGTACCTACAGCTACAAACCATTCAGCCATTCCATTTCATCTATATATCAGTAAACTTAAACATACTACCCCAGTTGTCAAAAGGATTCCCCGCGGCGCAAGAATCACCGTTGCGTCCCATCTTTCTCATCTTATAGAAAAATGTGTGGAAAAAAATTGTTTAGAAGACTGGCACAATCTTTTACTTTTTGCCTATCGCACTCTTCATGTCATCAAAGATAATTCAACCGGTTCTCTCACCCAAAAAATCAAAAACAACTGTTTCGATCAATCATATAGCATATCATCAGACAAACCAGTCAAAAATATTCTTTTTAACCGCCGCAAGATCATAGAAACTAAAATAAGCGACGGTGATTTAAAAGGCGCCGCCCGTCTCCTTTTTTCAAACGACGTGTTGTCACCAGACACTCCATACACCTTCTCGGCCCTACAATCAAAACATCCCCCAGCTCCTTCTTATCCGCTCTTTCTGGACCCACCAACGGCTAGCCAGTCATGTTTACAAATTAATACCAAGGACACTTTTGATGCAATTTTTTCATTTAAAACTGGTTCCGCAGCGGGCATCGATGGTATCTCACCTCAACATCTCAAAGATCTCGTTTCTGTCTCAGCTGGCGATGCAGGCGTTCAACTTTTAAATTCCTTGTCTAAATTACCTGCTATAAAATTAAATGATTGTGAACTTGGCGTGGATATCACTTCAAATATCTAGGGCATTATGTTACCGATGATCGTAAGGATAAAATGGACATAGAACGGGAACGTAGGTCGCTGGCGGTGCGATGCAATATGGTGACCCGTAGGTTCGCGCGTTGTAGTCAATCCGTCAAAATAACTGTATTTAAAGCCTACTGCCAAGTATTTTACACGAGCACGCTGTGGACTAACTATACGCTACTGGCCATCAGCGATCTACGTGTCCTCTATAACAATGGTTTTAGAATGTTGTTAGGGTTGCCCCGCATCTGCAGTGCATCAGGGATTTTTGCTCAAAGACACACTAGTGATTTCTACAATTTATGGCGCAAAAAGACTGCATCTATGCTCTGGAGAGTTCGGGCCAGCTCCAACAGTATACTAAAAATTATAGCTGAGCGATATGACTCATTCATTTGGAACCATTGTATGCGCCGATGTATGATTGCAACACTGTTGGTTTCCAAATAAAATCCTTTGAATATTACTTTTACTAACATAGCTTTAAGTCTTAATTGTTACTAACAAAATATGAATTCTTTGAGTTCGAAATAAATGATATTTTATTTTATTTTATATATTTCTTCGTTTTAAGCATCAAAGATTGTGATAATAAAGTTTTAAGAACATATCATTACAATCTTCATATTTCTACCTACATTTTTGGGTATTTTTTATTTTGCTGTAGGTATTTTATTTTGTAAGTAGTTATGTAGGTTTTTGTGACGGTGATGTGAACGACGTGCTGTGCACATTGAGTTTGCGGGAAGGCGGGCGTATAAGTATCATGTCTCTACATTTTGTATGTACGTATTATATTATATATGTATGTACGTATTAGATATTTATTCCTTAGTATGTATATGTTTTGTGTTTATTTAGTTTCGTTTTGTTTTAGTGTAATAATTGAAATAATATGCACCTGCCTCCTGCCACCTACCGGTTGACTGGTAGAGAATGCCTATGGCATTAAGTCCGCCTTTTGCAATGTATTTGCAGGAAATGTTAAATAAATAAATAATTTAAACCAGAGATTTAGACAACTATATCTAATTCCCTGCGTAATTTAAGTTTGTGAAACCCTGTCGAGGTGATTTGTAGGGGGAGAGTCGGTCCGATGGACCGGTGCGGATGCCCGAATAAATCTAATAAGCGCTAGACGGGTTATTTATGTGCCACGGTTTGGTGATCGCGTTACAAGTGTTAAGTCCGCAGTGTTGCACGTTCGCGTAGTTGGAATTGTTCGTGGTTATTCGGGAAATTTATAAGAAATGTGGAGATTTTTACCTGATTGCTAAAAGGAGTTAACATGCTTTTATTAGTTCTATACACAGCTAACAACGAATGTAATGTAGTCTAAGTAATCTTTTTATTTTTTAATTATTCACTTTCTTATGTAAAAAAAAAAATTATAATAAGTACCTATTACAATTAAAAAATTAAAATCCAAACAGTTTTCAAACAATTTCTTGAAATTTGTTTTTCTTAGTCATGGAGAAGAGCATCAAAATGCAAGCATTTTATAAAGGCTGGTTTTTAGGGTTCCGTGGCTAAAATGGCAAAAACAGAACACTTATAGTTTCGTCATGTCTGTCTTTCTAACTGTCGGTTTGTCTGTCTGTCCTTCCATTCGTATGTCACAGGCATTTTACTAAAAGACTACTCAATGAATATTTATGAAATTTGAATAAGAATAAGAATAAGAATAATTTATTTCGCAAATATGGGTACAAGTACATGATGTCAAATAAATTACTAAGATCAGCCACATTTCACCACTAGGCATTGTTTGTCACTGGTATTGTACCTTTCGCATGCCTAGATGCGAAAGATATAATACCAGTGACAAACAATAATAAATTATAATTATATAAAAGAAAAGGATCAGCACTTTGAATAATGGTAGATTTAATGCCTTCCAAGACTTAGGTAGCTTATTGTAGATTAATGGGGCCATGCAGAAAACACTTTTGTGCATAAGTACCGTATTTGCGGTCTGCAGAAATAATTTGCTATTGTTACATAATTTGGTGAAAAGGTGTCTTATAGTATCCACTACTTAGTAGAACAGGCTACTTAATTACTTAAATTTAAATTACTATCTCCGTCGCAATTCGGTTTTAGAAAACACATGTCTACCGAAGATGCAGTTATCGCTCTGAGTTCACTAATTGCTGATCGACTTGATTGTGGAAAGAAATGTGTTACTATCTTCCGGGATCTTAAAAAGCGTTTGACACCGTGTCTGTCCCAACTCTTGTGACCAAACTTGGGAAAAAAAATGGGAATAAGAGGAACTCCTCTCAATTTAATTAAGGATTACCTCACTAATAGAAAGCAATGCGTTAAATTAGGTCAATATTTTAGTAATGATGTAGACGTTTTGTATGGTGTCTCACAGGGGAGCGTTCTGGGCCCACGATTTCTTTGGCTTACTTAAATGACCTATGTAATATTAAAAATTAAAACGCTCAAGTATTTTCTTACGCTGACAACACAGCTATTGTTTTTAAGGGTGACTCGTGGAATGACGTAGAGAATAGTGCTTCATCTGGCTTGGCTCAAGTTGCTAAATGGCTCAATTATAATTGATTAACATTAAATACTTCAAAAACAAACTATATATGTTACAGTATTAGCAAACGAAAACAGCCAGATTAGGACTTCAACAATTAAAGTTCATATGTGTGGTGACACTGACACCCATTCGTTGCAACCGCGAGGCACAACATAAAATGTTGTAAATAATGTTATGTATCTTTTCTTTTTCTATGCCCTTCTATTAATAAGGTTACACAAACCAAGTACCTAGGCATCACCATTGACCAGAATCTATCTTGGTATCCCCATCTGGAACAGGTTACAAATAAAATAAGAAAGCTAAGCTGGGTTTTTAAGTCTCTGAGGCATATAGTTCCAAATAATACTAGCAGTACTGGAGATACCAAACCTACTTAAAGATCCATATATTGCTTTAGTGTATACCCGTTTGGGATGGTGCAGCAAAGTCTCAGTTTATATACTTGGATCGAGCGCAGTGGTTTTTTATAAATATTTTCGAAAAAAAAAGTGGTTTCCTACATCAAAATTGTAGTAGATAAGCGATCTACTCTCAGTGAGAAAGCTTTATATGGTTCAAACTGTCTTAAAGAAACATAGAGAGCTGCCATAAGATCCTGGTGACATATTTAAAAGAAGGAGAAATCGAATAGCCGTAATTCCCCAAACAAGAACCAGATTCTGTAATAGGCAATACAAGAAAAGTTCATCGCGACTATATGAATAAATAAAAAGATTTATGAACATAATAAACAACATCATTACTGTAAATACATAGTTACAAAATGGATTAAAACTCTTACTTATGAGGATACGGAGGCTCTTCTACAACACATTTTTGATGCATACCATCTTACACACACACACACACACACACACACGCGCACGCACACGCACACGCACACGCACACGCACACGCACACACACACACACACACACACACACTATTAAGCTATGGAAGAGCATATATTTGGACACAGGCATATATTTGAGCAGTCAAAGGGACATTTCAAAAACTAATTATGTATCTTAATACAAATATTGAAAAATAATTAAAATAATATTAGGTATCTTTAATAATATGTATGTATTTCTTAATGGGTGCAGGGTGTAAGTGGTCTCAAGATAATAATTTATTAATAATTTTGTTTTTAGGGAATTAAAAACCCAAACACTGGCAACACTTAAGTAACTACTCCACTAGTTTTAGTAAATGTTTACATGTTTCTTTATTAGCTCGTACATTGCGAACCCTACGTTTTAGGGTCTCTTAAGTGTATTAGCTGAAAACTCCATATATCTTGTAAGGGCGTATCTTCACGGATATTTATCTATAGCAGCAAAAGCAGGAGAAAGGGCCATTGAAAGAAATTCGACGTTTTAGGTATATACAATCTGTGACTCAGTAGTAATCGAGCAGATCGAGATATCTGTGCGAGGTTAAGCAACGTTACCAGTGTCGCATATCGGTCCATAGATATCTACCATGGAGATAGAGTAAATAATGGAGGCCACATGCTGGCTGAATAATAAAAGTGAAACGATATGACCTTGAAAATCCTGTTGTCCTTTCCATCTCTTTCTAAATAGGGGTTCTCTTTCTTAAATAGGGTCGCCATGTTTTTTGTACTTCTGTACATTCCTAAATAAATACATTTAGAGCAACAGATCCGACTACTTTATAGAAAAATGCTAAATATCGAGATACTTACTAATAAGAAATTCGTCTGCTTATTTCAATATCTACTGAACTGTACATTTTTAAAAAGTACGGAAATCTAGTTTCGATAAATTACAGTTCAGCAGATATTAAAACGTAGATAATTTTGTTAACTTATTTTTGATTTTATTATCTTTTAGTTAGAAAAGATAAAGCGGGTTAAGATTCATGACAGTTATACATAATACTTAAATTGTTTCAATATTCAAACACAAACATAGTTCATTGTAAATTCCGCAGAAAAATATGGTCACCCTACTCATTTGGCGCATAAAGCAAGAATTAAAGAAAACATGATATTAAACTGAATAGCAACAAATAATAATACACAATTTAGGTTTATTACGGTCATTACCGGTCATATCAAAGTCGTCATTATAAACTTAATAATACATAAACTGGTTCAAATTTAAATCTTGGAATCGAGCATAAATTTATATATTTACGAGTGAAAAGAGAGTCCACATTCTAGGCACCACTTACTTTTGCAATCTTGCACTATGCGAACATGCACCATCTAATATATAAAATTCTCGTGTCACAGTTTTCGTTGCCATACTCCTCCGAAACGGCTTGACCGATTTTGATGAATTTTTTTGTGCTTATCCGGTATCTATGAGAATCGGCCAACATCTATTTTTCATCCCCCTAAGAGTTTGTTTGTTTGTTTGAACGGGATAATCTCAGGAACTACTGGGCCGCATTGAAAATATGTATATTTTATTGTTGGATAACCCATTTATCGAGGAAGGCTATAGGTTATAACATCACGCTACGACCAATTACAACATTTTTCATTGCTGCTCCGCTCCAGCAATGAAAAATGTTGTAAAAAAAAAGGAAGAAAAAATAAAAAAGGGAAAATTTACGCAGACGAAGTTGCGCGGGTCAGCTAGTTTTTATATAAATATTGTACAGTTATTGTCAAAATAAAAATAAAAACATCTTCCGCCATATATGTCTCTGTGACACATTAACCAGGGTTGTCATCATCTACTAATATAAAACTCCAGGACAATTTAAAAAAAAAATATATATATAATAGGTAAATGAATATTAAACTATAGTCAAATGCCTAATATATTACAACATAATTCATTATTTTCATACTAAATATTAGTAAGGTAAGTAAATTTATTATTACGTAAGGGTATACTTCCAAATTGGTTTCATTGTCATCAAAGTTAGGATCTGATGATGAGATCTTGGGAAATCGAGGGGACTCTTCAAATATTAAAGGCACACCTATAGTAATTTATGTATATTTTGATGATGAAGAACACAGGTGACCAGTGGAAGCGGAATTGCGATTTGCGATCTGGGTACCGTGTTCGATACCTGATTCTTCGCCTCTATATTTATTTTGACGACGTAGATAGTGCACATATTAGAAAGGGGTAAAATAGATGCTTTAGAGGTCGTGCTGGAGGAAGATGCTCGGGATATCGTGGGATGATTTTTGCACCAACATGTCCACACTTTAGGAGCTCAGCATTAAGTCGAGTTTATCGACTGTGGTATAATCGCGTATATTAAAATTCTTTAGACATGTCTCTAGGCGGGATAACAACTCCATATAGCGGCTGATCATACAGGAAAATGTGGAGGGAACACGATCACGCGGGTGGGCACCTGACCAAGTTAAATCCGCAATAAGAAGCTGCGTATCTGACTGCTAACATCGTCACAGAGGTCTACGCACCGTCAAGAGTGAAACGAGAAGATCATGTGAATTTTCACAGCAATTGTAAATCATTGACAGATTAGTTAACATTGCTTGTGCTTCAAGTCAATGCTTCAAGTAAAATAATATCTTAAATAAGTTTATTAATATTTATTTACTTATCATGTAATGCGCTGCGCAAAAAGAGAAATAATGCTTATAATTATTATCCCTAGCTGTTGCCTTATGGGTCATGATGTGAGTACTCTTTGTAATAGCTGTAGGTTTGTCCACTAGACTCCTGTAAAACAATAAACAAAGCTAAGTATAAGAAAGAAAAAAGTTAATACAATAAAAATGAAAAGAGGTTAGTTAGAATTTATAAAAGATTGCAGAATAAAAATACAAAGGAAACTAAAATACAAATGAATTCAACTAAAAATATAAGCAAAATTTTAAATGATTAAAAAGATAACAAAGATTAAAAACAACAGAAAAGTAGTGGATTCACAAGTCTAGTGGATTGATAAATTCTTGAAGATGAGGTAGGTATGTATTTCAAAACTTAATATCTATAATAAAACTTAATATATATAAACTCTTTTTATCGACAATATTTGGTATGTACTTAGACATTCAGGCTACGGGGGCGCTGCCCCCCACTGTCGTTCCCTGGGTACGCCCATGGGCATATTCATGTCAAACTACAGATTTCTAGTACTAAGGCTATAAGAGTTAACCAGCGCACTTATGGACGGACATAGCAAAACTATAAGAGTCCCTTGGTTTACTACGGAACCCCAAAAAACAACAGTGGCGTGGCACGTATAATAAAAGTTCAGTTTAAAAAAAAACTAGTTTTTCTCTATATTAAAAATAATTATTATACTTCGACATTTTACATCAACATATAATAATGACGCACGGAATTATGTTAAAAACAATTGTATTGACGTAGTCTGTAAATAAACAACAGTGTTTATTTACAGACTACGTCAATACAATTGTTTTTCTAGCAAATTCTCCAAATTAATGGTTTTTTTGACCTCGGCTATTGTAATATCACAATAATACCTCATTTTTTATATCTCTCACAAAGCCCACTGATCCTAAACTAGGCAGAGCCTGTACTATGGCAACCAGACTACTAGAATTAGACTAGAACTGAAAAACAATACACAATATGGATAAGTGACACCCAGACACAGAATAAATCATCGTGGTCATCACACAAAGTTTTATACTGGGTGGCGCTCGAACCCACGACCTCTGGCTTGACAGTCAGGTTCACTAACCACTAGACCAACAGGCCAGTAAATTGCTATTTCCTGTTTGATTCCTGCGTCTGGATTTAAAAAAAAAATATCTTTCCAAAATGCAATTATAGTATTAATAATGCTAGTAATCAAGTCAAAGATATACCATGTAAAACACTATACCTTCCACAAATATGCAACAGACAGGCTGTTCACTTTAGAAATGAGTGAGGTTCCAGCATCAATGTCAGGACGGCTTAGTACGGTCGGAATTAATTAGACACATTTCGTGCAGCCCACTTAGATACCACAGAATAAAGAGAGTACAGAAGGCAACCCTCATACGTATAAGTACGACAATCGAGCGACCGCTGACTTCTGAAGTACTAGTACGCTGGATTGGCTACCCCGTGACATAGTGACAGCAATTTCTTATGAAAATTGAATATGATCTTGAATTGAACCGTCTTGAGAATATTTTTGTTACATATGAAAAACTAGCTGTGCCCCGCGGTGTTACCCGCAGTTTATTAGCCTATGTGTTAAGCCAGGGTGTCAGCTAACTCCATACCAATTTTTTTTTTAAATCGCTCCAGCCGTTTTGACGTGAAGAAGTAACAAACATACACACTCACATACTCACAAACTTTCGCCTTTATAATATTACTAGGCTACTAGCTGTGCCTTGTGCCCAACTTTTCGTGAGATTTTTTTCCGCCTAGCCCCCTTTCACAACGCGCGATAAGGAACTTCGTTCCAATAAAAATAATAATGTTGTGCTCACCGATGTCAGTTACGGCGGCTAATCTTATCTGAGACTAGCTAACTACACGAGATATATTATAGTACACAGTATATGCGCAGACACAGTTACTGAAAAGCATTTTCCCTGCGGAAATGCAGAAACAAACCAAAAATAGTTCGGTACGGTTAGTCAGTCTTAATCATTATTTTAAGGTTATCCTTTTGTTATTGTACGACGTTTCGACCGTATTGCATCGGCCGTGGTCACGGGTAGTTAGTTTAGCTCAACGTCGCCTCTGTGAAGCGCGGGTTTCGGAAACAACTCTCGCTTAATTTTAATCACTCACTATTACGGAACTACAGACTACTTCGACACAGAACTGCCTCTGTGGCGCAGTGGGAGTGTATCCGACTGCTACGCAAAAGGTCGTGGGTTCGATTCCCACACGGGACACCACTTTGTGTGATCCACAAATTGTTGTTCCGAGTCTGGGTGTACTTTGTGTCCGTGACTTGTATATTTGTAAAAACCCCGCAACACAGAGTTTGTACCTAACTCGTCTTTTTAAAAAAAAAAACAACACTTGCTGAAAGACAAAGCATTCGCTAGTTAAAATGTTCTTAAAACATCTACCAATTTATTTCTGTATTATTTTTAATTATGTAGTAACATAACACTAGTGCATAACTTTATACTGTGTACTTTTTATAAAATCAGCCTCCAATGGGAATCGTCACTGTACCTAGTCCTTATTACAGGTTACCTAATTATCCTAGCTAGGAATACAGCACCTCACCCAACATGTTACATATTATAAACTAGCTGTGCCCGCGACTTCGTTGGCGTGAAAGTCGGGTTTAAATTAAGGAAGTTTATGTTACGAAATAATTTATTGGAATCAGTCCTGTCGGATGAACCGCGATATTCAGCAGCGAAGAATCGTCTTAAACTCATTTATTGATAGCTTCAACACCCAAAGCTTTGTGAAAATAAATAAATACCAAATACAGACTCTTTAGGTATTCGTTTACTGTGTTTTTCTGTTAATAATTTGTGTCTGTTTTCTTTTTGTCTATTGTTATTTTTATTATTTTACTGGTTTTTTTTTTATCTTCTTCATGACTTTTCCTGTTAAATTATAATAATATTTAAGTGTCTTCTGTGTACTATATATAAATCTTTCTATTCTCTTCTTTTAGATAGTTAGTTTGGTGTGCGGCGTAAGAAGTGGGTTTCTGTTGTTTTTGTTGAAAGAATGAAACATTCTTTCAACGTTATACCTACTTAATACCTAATAATTTTCAATAGAATTTGTACACGCTTTTTAAAAGAGCTATCTAATGATACCCCACACGATGGGGTAGGTGAGAAAAAAAATCACATTCCCACTTTACATATCCTACGTACCCATAAAAAAAACGATTTTGTTCCTTCACTTTATCGGCGTAAGTAATATGTGTATTCATGCAAAATTGCAGCCTTCTAGCACTAATAATCTCTGAGCTAAGCTACGGACGGACGGACATAAGGGTTCCGTTTTGCCATTTTGGCCAAAAATGGGGTGTAAAACGCAATATTTATAAAATTTTTTTTCAAGTTTTTCCTTTGTCTGCAAAGATATACAATTGAAATGCTTATAAAACTGCTGTAACACTTTAGTAAACGCGAATATGGCAGCGTCAGATATCTATATAGGTACATACTAATGTATGGGTAGCGTTGAAATAGGTTAAACATTAGCGATGTTTTTAATGATTTTTTAAAACTTGATCTCCAACCATAACCCCAGAACATGATCCTCGATGAACCTGTGTGATGCGTGGTCAAACAAATGGACAGACAGACAAACATTTCTACAAAAATACTATTTTAAAACTTCCTTTACTAAGTATAGAACATTATTGAATACAATGCCATCTACTTTCAAAACCAGTGAAGTTTCTTCTAATACTTAAAGTTTTTTTATTAATATACGCAAGATGGTTTTAGTACAATAAAACCTTAATTAAATAAATAGGACAATGTTGCCACTCAGCAAGTAACGAATACGTGATCGCAAGCAGCCCTAATAAATGTTTTCACAATTAAGGAATTATAACACGGTGAACAATTTCATTACATAGATGGCGCTACATGTTTTTTTTTACGTATGTAATGTTTTTTTTTAGCAATGAGCACATCAATTCTGGAAAATGTCGAATACTTTTTAATTGTAATCTAATATTGTTTTAAATTTCTACTACGATTAATTCATTACTCAGCAGTGCTTGCAATACCTATAAATATCTTACCTAGGTGCATTTTTCACTTGATTTTTAATATAAAAAAATAATAACCACAGTGAATAAGTTACCTACGGTCGAAAAAATAACTATAACATTGAGAAAAATATTAAAAAAGGAAAAAGATAATTTAAAAAACTACAAAAAGAACATAACCATATGAGATTCGAGTTTGGGACTTCGTCGTTAAAGACCGCAAGCATAGCTTCGAGGCTATACTGTTCGCTACTCCGCACGTCAAAATAACTGTTCTTATGAAACTTAAAAATGTTGTGTTTAGCTCCTTATAGTTTTAGCGTGAAGTTATGTATTCCATAGGTTACAATTATAGATAATGTCTAATTGTGGAAAATTTTGGGATAATCCATTATGGTGCGACAAAAAATACGTTGCTGCTCGTTCCCCATAGACGTTAGCGTAATGATTCATAGTGTAAATAATGTCCTATAATATTTACTATAAAACTGCAAATTTCATAATCATAAAGATCCGTCAAGTAGTTACTGTTTTATAACGAAAAATAGCTACAGACATTATCCCTTACTGCTTAGCTCCTATGGGAAAAAGCGTGATAATTTATAGCCTAAATGTTAATCCACGTCTATTAGATAGCACATGCAAAATTTCAACCGAATCTGTCCGGTAGTTTTTGCGTGATGCGTGGTCAAACAAACAGACAGACAGACAGACATTTCTAAAAATGCAGCAAAGTGTTTAAATACTCTTTTCGAACATTTCCTAATATTTTTTTTCAC
The DNA here is from genome assembly GCA_945859575.2 of Herminia tarsipennalis. Taxonomy (NCBI): domain Eukaryota; kingdom Metazoa; phylum Arthropoda; class Insecta; order Lepidoptera; family Erebidae; genus Herminia; species Herminia tarsipennalis. The sequence continues at coordinate 8,309,886 of OX243849.2, read as the reverse complement.
TAAGTTCGGCCATGTACAGACACGTAAAATTTACAGTTTTATTATATGTATAGATATAGATATAGAAGATAAATAATGATTACTATTATTTATTATGAATAAGGAAACACGACACTAACCTTTACTTAGACCAATAGTTAACAGGCCATTTAGGCGAGTTACCTCATTATCTTCACACTACTTTCTTTCAAAATTGTAGTAATTTCAAAGAGGGAGTCTATATTTGTAAACCTTTTTGAAATAACTTTAAGACATATACAAGGTTATTTTTCGTGCTCAGACACCACAACACGATTTTTTACATTAAGAAATCTATACTAATATTATAAAACTGAAGAGTTTGTTTGAACTACTGATCCGAATTTCGAAATTCTTTCACTGTTAAATAGCCTATTTATCGAGGAAAGCTATAACATCACGCTACGACCAACAGGAGCGGAGCAGCAATGAGAAATGTTGCTAAAACGGGGGAAATTTACGCATACGAAGTTGCGCGACACAGCTAGTCATATATAAAAAGAAAAAAAAATGAAATCTTGCAGAGTTTTAAGCCATTAAAGTTTTCATAAGAGCATCGCATTATCATGCTAATTGCATTGCATAGTACGTAATCCATAGTTATTATTAAAAATACGTAAACGATAACATTTTTCATCACAATGTAAACAAGATTTAAACTGTTAAAATGAGTAATTAATTATTGTAAAATTTATTATTTGTTTAATATAACATGGTCTAAAAACTATCTATTTCGATTATGTTACTGATTCTGAGCATAGTACTTTCAAGTTTGCACTATACCGAGAATAACGTTGTATATTTGAGACTATAGGGTCCCAAACCCTCTTATTGGTTTTCATGTTATATCATACCGTTTTCAAAGTTTCTATTCAATTTCTTCATTAGCCCCATATATGACCTCCATGTTTAAAATTCAGACTTCTTTTTATTTTTCTTGCAATCTATTAGGTTAAGTATTAACGATTATTTTTTTTTTTTTAATATTAGGCACAATAGCTTCGGAGATAAGGGGGATGATCTATTTTCATGGTTGTTCCTGAATAATCTTAAAAGTAATTATTTTAAAATCATAAAAATTATATATACCTACTTGACATGCTCACAACAAGCCCTTTCATTTGATATCCCCTGGTCTGTGCGACGCCCATAAAGTTTGTGCAACAATTTTTTCTAATTTTTTAGTTTGTCCCCAAAAGTGGCTCCTAAATTTAAAACTCTTTTATTTACGTTACTCGTCCTAGTTTAGGTCACAGAAATACACATGTTAACCAAATTTGAACTAAATTGGTCCAGTAGATTTGGAGCAAATTGTCTGTGACAGATGGACAGACAGAACCACGCGTGATCCTATAAGGGTACCATTTTTTACCTTTTCAGATACAGAACCCTAAAAATAAACTGCTCATACAGAAATTGCACTTGTTTGTTATTAATAAACAAGTGCAATCTCTATTCCGTCACAACCGGTGAGATTGGGTCCAGGACCGACAGCTTAATTTCGACTTCCTCTGTGGCGCGGTGGGAGTGTATCCGACTGCTACGCAAGAGGTCGTGGGTTCGATCCCCACCCAGGATAAAACTTTGTGTGATGAGCACGATGGTTTATTCTGTGTCTGGGTGTTATTTATCTATAATATGTATGTATTTAGAAATATATAAGTATGTTTATCAGTTGTCTGGTTTCCATAGTACAAGCTCTGCTTAGTTTGGGATCAGATAACGTTGTGTGAATTGTCCCAAGATATTATTATTATTAAATTAACGTGTTCTCTGATGCGCGGCCCCTCCTTACGTCGCGTCGTGTGATAATATTTGGAAACGGTGATCCATCTATGGACCGACAGTGGTAACGTAGCTTAACACCGCAGATTTCTCACCACTGAGTTAGGGACATGATGAACATTTTATGGGATAATAATCATCCCCCCCCCCCCTCATCTTACACGTGATACAAGTTCTTATATGTCGTATGCATAGGTTTCTAGACTTTTTAAATTACGCCTGTAGAGTCAATATAACTTAGTCCTTTCAACCCTTAAAACAGTCAACTTCATACTTTATTATAAAGAAAGTAAAAAACTCAAAGTAATATAAAAATTCCTTGCTTCTCAAACGTAGTATATTAGAGTAAAATAACTCATACAGTTATTTCAATAAGGTAACTTCATAATATTTCGTGAATGTGAGGGACGAGCGTTTGGTGCCATCTACTGGAGAGTTATGACAAATTCGTATGTTTAATAAAAGTGTCATTGTTCGTTGAAAAACTTTTTAGTTTGTTAGATACTACGACTTGTTTGTTGAACTTGGTTTGTTTTTAACCAAAATTTGATAGATTTTAGCAAAGAAAAGAGACTATTATAGGTACTTATAATATTATTTTTATTCTGATCATATCTTAAGTCAACTTACCCCAGGTGATAGCCAAACAAGGTGTTAGAATTTTATACATCAAAGTATAAAGTCAACTAGACTTTATACTTTGATGTATAAAATTCTTGTTGTTCATCATATTCTAATTTACTTTTACACATATATGTTCGCACACATAACTGTCGCGATTTGTACACATTATAGAATTGTATTAGCTACGGGTCTTAATCGCGTAAATATTTTATTTTAAGGCTAAATACCTTTGTTTTTTGCCTGACGTTTCGACCGTATTGCACGGCCGTGGTCTCGGGCTTATAAAATTCTATACTTTTACACACTTTTTTTTCTGAAGAAGAATGTGTTTGCCTGATATGCTACTTTTAAATACTCTAAAAATATAAGCTATTTAGCCGAAATTTGGTCAATCATTACCAGTTTCATTTAAAGTTCTGATAGATTACAAAATCATACGACGATGAATGACAGAGACTATCCTTTATTATTCAAGACCTTATCAAAGTTGTTCTTCGTTATTATGCAACCAATTTTCGGACGTAGCAGTTACAATTTGTCAGTTAGTTTAAAATGCACTTCGTAAACAGGTCAGGTCATAGGCTTACCGACCGCTTGCGTTCCGAATAGCTAATCGGCTTTTACTGTGTACTCGTGCATATGATTGGAAACCAGTGAATGATATGCTATAATAAGAATCGATAGTGTGCCGATAGTCGTTTTAGTCACTGGACTTATTGCAAAGAGCCTCGACCACTATAGCTTGATTAAGGGCCTGTTGCAGAAGGTGGTATTCCTTGACAGGACAGGACAGGAGCCCTAAAGCGGTTTTACCTGTACTCGACGCTGTGGGTTCGCTATAAAGTATTCATTATATAATAAATGTTTTTATATAACTAGTTATTGTTGTTCAAATGAAAAAATCAGTGTCGTGTCTCAGACCGACAACATCGAAAGATCGGTGTAGTTAAGTAACGTTAGAATTATTGGGTCCATAGGTGGGTGATAACTTTCTTCTGTCATGTAGGATTTTGCTCACACCCTTTTGTGCCTGTGTTTATTTTTAATAATATCACCAGCGTAGTTGGCTAGAGCTCGGATAAGGCTTGATTTCCTCCTACGCTGTCGTCAGTCGAAGATATGGGCCGAGCGTACGAATATACTTATGTAGTATTAGGCACCGCACTGCGATGTATACAGATATAAAACGACGTCAGCGTAGGAGGAAATAATAATTCGTTTATTTATCTCCACAAATTACATAAAGTTAAATCTATGTTGACATATTTTTTTACTTAGTTTGTAATTTGAGGGAGATCTGGAGTCCAAACTAAGCCTTGGCCTGTATTTAGAAGTCTGAAGCTTCTAAATACAGACCCCCAATACTAAAGTTGTGTTAATATTGTCAGCATGTTCTACAATTCAACTACTAACTATTATTCAACGTGAATGAGAAAGTGCATGTGTGTGTGTGCGTTGTGCGTAAGTGTGTATAAAAATTATATTTTTATAAATTAATATACTATTTATTGTTTTACAATACATGTTATATTGTTGTCTTTATTTTTGCAGATTAAATTACACTGTCAGCTTTAAGAGATCCCCTGTTTTTGCATAGTTTAGTTCTAGTAGTAGCTTACGAATTTCAGATTTGCATTCCATCTTCTTACAGTTTGCTATGGGTATTCATTTATTTATTTTGTTGAATAACTTTTGTTGAACAAATCGAGCCTTAGATGCCATTTTTGTATTATTACCCTTATAGTGTCGTATGGCATAGCTTGAAGTATACAACCAATCTCGCTAGTTACGTAGTCACTGTCTGTAGCTAGTGCAAGTGTAGACCTAGAGAGATATCTCGGGGTGCCTATTGTGGTTCAAGCAATTGATTCCTGCGGAGAACGTCATTGAATTGAAATTAGAAGCTAACCGACGAGGGGGCTTGTCGGTTAGGGAATATATCGAGTTTCAGATCAGAGGAATAGTGACATGTGCATTATTGTCAAAGTTACATAAAAACATTGGTAATTGCTGTTAAAGCATAAGCACTATTTTTTATATGTAACTTTTGTAGTTGCTCGTCACGGCTTCGCACGGGTGATGTTTTTGATTTTTTGTGGTATTCCTTTTTTTTAATGTTTGTCCTGTTGATAAAAATTATCCTATTGGGTGCAGGCGTTGTGAAATTATGCGCGTACAATGAGAACATTTCCGTGATTAATTTTAATTTATCGATAAAAATTAATAGGCCATATTCCCAATTAGTTTCCGTCAGCGGTAACTTCTGCCAAATGTAAGTGTCCCTGCAGTCTGAGTCTAATACCCAGAGTCCAATAAAGTAGTGTTTAAAATAGTTTTATTTTAAATTATCTAATAAAATATTAGTAAAATAATGAATTAGGACCCATTCGTCTATAATTTATATTATTATAGCTTTCGCTTGTGGCTTCGTCCGCTTGTGGATTCTTCTTCCTCGGGACTCAAGCTATCCCGATACCAAATTTCATATAAATCGGTTTAAAAATGTATTAGTACGGCAAAATACAATAGCTTTCATTAGAATACATTTAATATTCAAACAAAATATTTCAGTAACAATCAACTCATTTTAAACAACGCCGCTCAAATATCAATCACTGAACGCATTTAAAACTTCATGATTCCAAATTCAAAATTTGTCCAAGTTCTAATTTTGAAAAAGGTTCTGTTCTATATTCAAAATGGATACGTTTTAATTGACGGCGATTCATTTTGGCGGGAAAGACCGTTATTTTAAAGGAATTGAATAATTCATTCAATGGGGATGATGGAAGCGGTAATTATAAAGCTATGGTTTTGTAGTTGTGACGGGCGCTTAATACTTTGTTAATTTCACGCCTTTTAGAATTCTGTGTAAAGTAGGAACGGCTATTGAATCTTAATTTAACTAAATAAGTTGGTTGAGTAGGATTGCGAGGGACGAGCTTGGAACAATGTTGTTTACATTTATTTGATTTTTTAGCCCGAATTTATCAAATAAGCCTGTGTAGCCGGCAGTGAAATCACATATTGTTATAATATAGCTATGCAATCATTGGTTATACATCATTCGACCTCATTTTTTCTTCTTGAAATTTTCCCCTAGGAAAAAAATCTTTGAGTGTACACAACGTCGATCAACAATAGATACAAATTCTTAAACTTATGATAAACTAACTTAAAGACGAACATAGTTTGCAAGCAAGAGGATACTTCTTTATGACAGTGTAAGAAAGAGAAAACAAATTAATAGCATTGTAACCCATTTTGAATGACAGTAACTCTCAAGTTGCCTTGCGTGTTAATGAACTCTAACAGAAATTATGATTATTTATATTATTAGCGATTATTTAAAAAAAAAAAACATCTCAAACAATGGTTTCATGGTCTGTAAGTAATCATGACGTTACCTATCGTAATTACCCAGGGAATTATTCATTTCACAGGTAAGTTGCCATTGGCTTAGTATTTTATTTATATTTATTTCGAAGAAATTTATATGAAAACCGTCATAGTAATTACGAAATCACTTTTAATGAAATTGTAAACTTAACGATATTTTGAATAATATAGACATTAATTCGTTCGAAGTAGTATTTTTATCATGATCTTGTTATGTTACGTTTAAACTGGGGTTTGACTAATCCTTATCGATAATTTTATCGATGAAATAAATTCTGACACGACATATTATATTGAGGATATCAGTACCTATTTGCATCGGTTACAATAATATTTTTTATTGTACCTACAGATTTCTAGTAAATCCTATGGTTAATAAAAAAATGTCTATGAATTATAGGCCGACCAAGAAGTGATCCCGACTGCCAAAACACAGATTTTTTTGGAGTCGGAAGATCTAAGTTGTAACTAAACATTATTTGCATTATGTACTCAATAAAATATTTTTGATTTAATAGTATCTTTATTTACTTAACTTATTTTTAATGTTACTGGATGCGTAGGTAGTTTTTTGTGCATTAATTAACTATAATACAACAACACAATGGTAGTTAGCTTAGATCGGGCATATTGTATAAACTTAGAATAAACTAGGCATATTTGTAAATAATACCTATCGATATTAGTCGACTTTTAGACATCTCGTCACTAGCTCACGCATACACTGATAAATCAAAAATCGTCATACGTCAATGAGCTCCATGTTCGTCTACTAGTAGTGCTAAGTCTATTATTGAAATGTTAGAATTAGGATTTTGCAGTGTTTTATACTTTTTGGCTATGACAATGAAATTAAGCAATTATTTGAACGTCGATCTCCATGGTACTTACGAAAACATCATTGGTTGTTGCATTTAAATACCTGGTTAGAAATAAAACGAAATTATGAAAATATATATACTACTTTGGTCTTAATCGCGTGACTAATTTAGGGTAAAATACATTGTTTATTGCCCGACTTTTCGACCATATTCCCTATATATATATATATATATAGATCCCGCATCCAGGAAGTGTTCCGCTATTGCTGACTCGTTTGTCTGTCCGTTTTTCACAGCCGATATATTTTCCTTAACCGTTTCCGTTATTGTGCGCTTAGTTTGTCCGATGTAGAAACTACCACATCTGCAATCCACTTTGTAGACACTAAGTGTCCTCATAGGAATTACATCCTTAGGAGTATGTAGGTGCTTAGCTACCTTAGAGTGCGGACTACACACAGTCTTAATGGAGTACTTCTGCACTACAGTTCCTACTTGACCGTCACTCCTTTCACATACGGTAAAAAAGCTGGAGCCCTGTCAACTCCCGGTCGGAAGTCTGTCTTTAATTCCTCGACATACACTGTATCAAGTCGAGCCGTTCAGTATTTTTTGTATGGAACTCCCTACAGCTGCGCACACTATTCAGATGCGTAACGTAGACTTAGAAATGTTGACTTTAACATTTCGTTTTATCTCTAACAAGGTCTTTAAATGCCAATAATGTTTAATTAAAACCTGGGTAACAACCACTGACTTCTATACTACAAGTACGCTGGACAGGCTATTCCCGACAACAAAATCCTGCCATTCGATTTTGACATTACGGACGGAACATTGTCAAAAAACAAAAATTGTGATGTAACAACAAATTACTTTTGATATCGATAAGAAGTTAAAAACACCATATCGACTAGCATTACTAAAAGTGTTTAGTGCCACTTCTTCACCAGGGGTTTAATAGGTAGTAACATAGATTCTTCTTCCCTTACAATTAATTTTGAGAATCTAGAAAAAAACTGTTGTTGATTGTTATTGGTCACATGATTCAAATACTTACCTATAGGTGACAAGGTAGGTGAATTGAACAAAGACCTTTGACGCAAAAGTACCTGCGATCTATCACAGAATCCTATCTAATATAAAATATATACGTTGTTCTAACGCACACAATTCTAACTACCCCACCCGCGGCTATAAATATTTTACCGTCAACATCATAATCGGATTAAGCGATGTATTTTATTTCAAATTACGCACAAGTTTATACACTGACTTCTATAGTACCATACATATATAGTTATCCGCTACTTATTCACTTGAAATAAAAAACAAAAGTATTGCACAACAACATTTATTGATAAATATTTATATATTTACAATAGTTACACTGGCCGACTGATAAATTACACCTAGTCCGTTGTAAAACGCAAAATCTTTACTTACAGATGCTTAAGTCAAAGCATGATCTTAAATATTAAGTAAGACATAAAATAAAATGACAGCATATTACACGACGATGCGGCAAAGCTAAATTAAATTTATTTTGCACATATGCATATGCCTTTGGTGAGTAAAAATGCAAAAAGGCCTTAGAGCATACTTAGTGCGTGTTGTATATTTCACCATTATTTTTAAAAGACGGGGTTTAAAATCATTATATTGATTTAACATGTTTAAGCAATCCTCGGACACGAAATTCTTCTTATTTAAATGTGTAATTATTGTTTTTTAAGACTCAAATTTTTATTTTTTTTATTGTGAGATACATTTTGACGAGCTGCGTGGTTTTTAAAGATTTTTGGACCCTTTCTAACTCCTTTTTCATTGATTTCGAAGATCTTTCATAGCAATAGTCAAATTTCATACTGGCACAGGTTTCTGCTTAGACTTAACTGTAGCTGCAGGTAGTTGCTGCATCGGCTGGTTGAAGATGCATTTTTATTTTAAATAATTTATTAAAAAAAAAATGTTTATATTTTAGTTTCTATCAACACCATTTATTTAAAATATTCAATATTTTAGGTCACACTTTGCATATTTGTTTACACTTACCAAGAAATATTGTGGGTACATAATGGGCTAATTTTACACTGCCACAGGTTTCTGCGAGACTTAGTGTAGTTGCTGGTAGGTTGCTACATTAGGTGGTTGAAGCTGCAACATCCGGAAAAAAGCTACAAAAAATATTTTTTATCTAAATATATACATATTTAAAAAATACATATTTTAGTTTATTTAGTATCTGTTAACACTGCACGCTTATTTATTTACCAAGAAATATTGAGGGTACACTGTTCATTTTCAGGAAAGTCCGCAATGGGTTTCTAATAAAGCAGCCTTCGGTGAAATGTTTGGAGCAATGATGATCGGAAGTTTTCGGAATGTAATTAGGAAGGTTCATATTTTGTAGACGTTATATAGACGTATAATTGGACGGAAACCTGTATTGGATAGAAATATATTATTATTATAATCTCTCTATATTTTTTATCGATATGTTATTGGGCATACCTAGCGAATATCCCTCATTATTTAAATTCTCATAAAAACGCGTTGAATATGCTTAATATAAAGTTTATAACTAAGTAAGATTATGTATGGTTTAAAAGTATCTAATATCTATTTATTTTTCACTAACTGATGGAAACTCATGCCACTGCCATGTTCATATGTAGTATTACAATACACACACTTTTGAAATGAATTTACACATTATTTAATACAACTTTATGCTAAAAGTGACTATTAAATAACTTATCCTATTTAAAAAGCGGCGGTAGCCTAATGGCTAAGGCATATAATGTGGAACTCAATCCGACATTGCTGGTTATCTTTTTAAACAAAAAAAAATATAATCTAAAAAGCTTATTACAACTTATTCAAATCGCGGACGGTAGTTATTATCACCTCAAGAAATTGCTGTCTAAGTCCAGCGTGGGTACTTGTAGTATTGAGGTCAGTGGTGACAACAGAATCAATTGAGAAGTTTCTAATAAAAAGTTCTTACTAAAAATATAAAAAGCACCAAACCTCTTTGGTATTTTGACAGAAGTAAACCAGGAACTTCAAGAAACTGGCAGAAATGAATAAAAAAATCAAATGTCTAAAAATCTTTCATTTCACATCACACATAGTACATTTTTGTATATATGCACATGACAAAACTGGTAAAAGTATGTGAGAAAATATTTATAATCGTCGACTTCTTATCGTTTGTTGAAATACAGGCGGTACGTTTTGGTGTAAGTCGTCTCATTGCCATAAAATGTTTCGTAGTAAAAAAAAGGCGAACAAGGTAGAAGTCTATGAAGATTCGGAGATAGAAGACTCATCATGCGCATCAGAAATATCAGAAGTAAAAGAAAAGAAAAGTCGATTTTCGTGAGTAGATTATGCTTAGCTATGCTTATTTATTTTCATCTATTTTCTCTTATAGAAAACTTAGGAGGCCAATTTGTAATTAAAATAATCGATCCTGTTGTGTGGTTCAGTGTCGCAGTGGGAGCGTATGCGACTGCTTCGCATATAGTCATGGATTCTATCCCCACGCGGGACACCTCTTTGTGTGATCCACAAATTATATTATTGTTCCGAGTCTGGGTGTACTTTGTGTAATTGAATGTTTGTAAAATCCCCCGCGGCATAGAGCTTGTATCCTAATGCAAGAGTCATCTTAAAAAAAACATTTTGCCACAAACTTCATAACAAAGCTTCATTTCCAGTTTTCAGGACAACTGACAACGTAAAGAAACTTCAAAAATCTATCTGGAAAGTCGTTTTGTACGTAATAGATGTATACATGTACATATAGGTTACAGGCCTTGAACCATAGGCCGTCTTGGAGGGTACCACCACAAGTTCCGTAAAATGTTCACACACCATTGTGTTTCGATAGTACTCCACCGAAACACAGACACCGACTGAAACTCTATCAAATGGGCAAATGAGACTTAGTTTTTGGATGATCCACAACCAATTTTTTCGAATCTGGTCTTTGTGTCCGTGATTTGTATGTTTATAAAGTCCCCCGCGTCACAGGGCTAGCACCCTACTGCGGGCGTTGTCTTTTATAAAGAAATAATATCGCGCAGTGCAGTGCTTGCTAAACATGGATTTGAGTGTCACTGATACTATTATGGACTAGCTTGACGGCTTACCACCAGGCTCACGACATGCTCGTCTCTTGATTTAGTGGTTTACATTTTTTTTTGACGGAGCCTTTACGATAAGGAAGGTAACCAACTATGTAGGTATATGTTAGTTGATCGCGCAATGGGTAATTTCTCTTTCAATTAATTATTTGTAAGCTCTAGCTTACATATAATTGAAATGAAAAGTAATAGTCCTGCGTAGTGGCGTGCAGCCTGTATGCCTGCTTCCCTGGAAACTAGGACTCATCGTCATAACCTTGAGGACTACCTTAGCTATACACTCTTCCCTAATGGTCATCGATGGGACTCGTACTCAAAAGCATTCTTAACCAAAGCATTCAATTACTCCAGGAAGCTCTGCGGTATCCTGAAGAAGAAGAAGAAAACCTCAGAAAAAGAAGCTGTAGAGTCAGAAGATAGCAATGAGTACGAAAGCCCTTCGGCAGATGAGTCAGTCGAGCAGAATCCACCTGGGATATTAAGGCAAACAGCGTACGTGATGAAACCTTTACACAGGGTGCCCATTTATTCGAAAAATGTTTGATTAACATTAATATGAAAAAAATACTTTTTTTTCTCAAAATATCCAGTTCAGTATGATGGTCTGATCAACCCCTGCAAGGATTCGACTGACTAAATCGGCATCCTGTATAGGAATTAAAAAGCATAAAATTAAAAATTAATAAAAAAATATCAATTCTATATCAATGCAATCAGATTTCGTTCCACGTGAGAAACCATATATGCATTAAATAAAAAACGCTCCCTATTATTTTATGCATATATATCTCATGCATATTTAAATTGGATCAGTAACTATTAATACAATACTTCCACAATTAAAATAGTTACTAGTCCAAAAGAGTGCCTTTTAGCATACTCTCGAGTATGCTAAAAGCATGCTTGATAAAGCCATTGAATAAAACCATAATCATTAATGTACGTTAATTAGAACTGTTGTCTGGTTACCATAGTATAGGTTCTGCATAGCATGCTTTTAGGCTAAGTACGAGTTTGTTTTACGTTAACGCGATCGAACGGAATACCGCGTTTGACTCTCTGATTGGTTAAGAGCTTGCAGCGAACCAATCGGAGCGCCAAACGTCCTAAACTTGTCGATCGCGTTAACGTCGTGTGTGAGTTTTCCTAAGATATTTATTTTTTATTTTACTCAGGAGCGTGCTTACGTGCGGTATGCTGAAGAAGAGAAAGAAGACCTTGCAAGTGGAAAGTGATATCGATACTGAGGACCAAAGTGAAACGCTTGATGAGTCACAGGAAGATATTGAGGACCGAAGCCAAACGGCTGAAGATTCAGAGGACGCCATCGAGTACCGAAGCCAAAATGATGAGATTGCTGATGAGAACGCATCCGGGATATACAAGAAGACTGAGTAATAAGATAAACCTAACTAATCTTATAAACATGTAATAACTCTGTCTGTTTGTCTGTTATATTTTCACTCTTAAGCCGCTGAACCGATTTAGATGAAATTTAGTATAGTGACAATTTCAGTCCCGGGAAAGTTTTTATGGCGATAACCTACATCTACGCGGGTAGAGCCGCGGGCGAAAGCGAAAACATCGGGATTAACGCGCATTATTCACCTTTAAATTACTTGACGTTTCGACCAGTTTGCATCATCATGACCGGTGGACCATGACCATGATGTGGACCACAGCCGATGCAACCCGGATTTTGCATCCATAACACGGGGTTTACCGGGAATTACCATCCCGGTAATCTCCGTGTTTTATATACTTATCATGCAACGCGAAAATCTTATTTATGCTAGATATTGTTAATGCTTGAAATGTTAGAGATTTATAAACTAAATTATCCATTTAAAATAAAAACGCCAGATCGTTGTTATTACATACAATGCAATGAGATTTTAGCAGCATCACATGTGCAATACTTGTGCTATACACTGCCCGCTGCTGTTAAAAGAGAATTCAGGGCTTGGTCCAAATGTACTAATGTGTAACGACACTAATTCTCTTCTTCCGTCACAAGGCGGGGGATTATTTTGGGCGATTTGGTTTTAACTACGGTTGACTGCATATCGCAGCCTCAGCCAACAATTGGCTGAGATATGTATAACCACTACAACAGTTTGTGGTAGTCCCCTGGACACCGTGATATTTTGTGACAACCCTAGTGTAATATCAAAGAGTCGCCGCGTATCAGCGTTTTGCGCTACTTCAAAGAAGATGACTCACTATTAGTAGTTGAGTCTAATAAAACAAACTCTTCAGCTTTATAATATTAGAATAGTTAAGCATTTAAACATTGACGTTGTTTAGACATAAGTCAAAGCTAACGTCAAAGTTTAGCGGTTCTCGGGTTAATTATTCAGAAACAGTTGAAGTAACTGATAATTTCTTCTTCGTAACAATCAATAATTGCAACAAATACAATTTTTCTTTCCACTTGCTTTTTACAAAAACATATAGTATAAACAGAAAGTCCAAAATTATACAGCCCAAGTCGCAAATAGAGAATCAGGTGAAGTCCGGTAAACGATAGCCCAAGTCGTAAATAGAGCATCAGGTGAAGTCCAGTAAACGATAGCCATAGTCGCAAGGAAATGCACATAAGATCTCACACAGTTATAATCACACGTTATAAAACTACAAGTTTGATTGTCCCTTGCTATCATATTCTGACATCACCTTATCCTCCTATTATCCTTAACGATATTTTGGTACACAGCAAGTTTTGTCAAACCTGATAGACCATATTCTTGGCCATGGCCATCCTCTGCTTACCATCTATCTAGACCTATTTTACTAAATCATTAAATTACTCTAGGAGCCTGCTTAGATGCGATATCGTGAAGAAGAAGAAGAGGACCCAAGAGGAGGAAACTGATGAGTCAGGGGACGGCGCTGGTATTGGAAGACATTCGCCTGTTGAGCCTGAAGAGCAAAATGTAGCTGAGATATTAAGCAATTCTGAGTATGTCTGTACTGACGATACTAATGATACGTTTATTTTTTAATTATATAGTAATCACACCGCACAACAAACCTGCGCTGGGTCTCGTCACCGTCTCGCATTTTTTACTTTATTAAGGCACTGCGAGAATAGCAAAGGGATTTTTCATGAGTACGAATAAGAAACACGATGGCGGCATTTAGGCGCATAATGTCCAATTTGCAAAATGTCCAGCAGTCGCAAAATGTCCAGGTCGAAGAATGACGCATTCGCAGAAAGCCTAAAACGCAAAATGTCCAATTCGCACAATGTCCAGTTCGCAATAATATCCAATATTAATCATCACGTTTAAGGTGCTATTCTGTTAGGCAACTCTGATTTTGATATTGATTTCATTTTTTTGTAAAAGTTCGAATACCTCATACAAGTTGTAACTTGTATACAAGGTGTAAACAAGTTGGATACAACTTGAACAAACCTGTACATAAGTTGAATGCAATTTAAGGAACCTGTATACAAGTTGTATGTAATTTTTAACTTGCATACAAGTAATTTGCCTATAGGAATTATGCCTTTAATGTTAAAAAATAACAGGGCTTGATATAAAAAGGCGCAAGGTGTTATTTTTTATATGCCTAATTTTATGGGTAAAAATAATCTTTTTATACCAATTTTAGGTATTTTAACGTTATGATGAATATTGGACATTCTGCAAACTGGACATTCTGTGATTTGAACATTTAGCGACCGCTTGACATTTTGCGAATTGGAAATTCGGCGCCCAAACGGTGTCAAACTTTTTGTAATTAAGCACTTAAAACAATCAAAGTTAGTGGCATCGAATTTAAGGTTTTATTCTTGACTATAATGTCCTTTTCAGTCAGTCCAATGTTTTAAAATTAGTTCGTCCAAACTATACTCCATGTCGCCACTATCTTCGTGACAATAGATAAAATGTAGTTTTTTCAATCCACCAAGGCACTTGTTTATGCATATTATTTAGTTAAACAGATGTTTAGTTTTGTTTTGTCTTATCTTTTTGCTTAGTTTGTTAATATCTAATGTTTAATAAGTGTGTGTTTTATGTAAGTTTATGTTACACGTTTGGTTGTTCTATTTTTGGATTATTTCTTTAATGAATTACGCCCTTGCCTCATGGTGGGCGACTTTTTGGATGAAGGTTATGCATTATATCCTTACAGTCCGTCAAATCTAAGAAGTACCGTTTGACAGTTCTGACAATTGAATGATAGGGATGGGATGAAAAAATCGATTACTATAATATCCGAACTTTAAGAGATCGATTACTATAATATCCGAATTTTAAGAAATCAATTGTTATAATTAAATAAAAGAAATGTTTAGGATATTTTTTTATTCACTACTAGTACTAGTATCGTCGTCTTCGTCATCATCGTCATTTAAATTAATGACCAGTTGATTGTCCATTACATTATCAAAGTGTACGTCTCTTTCGAAGTCGTCCATTATTATTTTCTTTGTTTTTTGTACTACTTTACTCCAATCTTCCTGTGTAACTTGGGCACATGCTTCCTTTAATAAACCTTCCATTTTCTTGACACTGAAGGGTGGTTTTGTGTTGTGTCTTGCTGCATAACCTGTAAAACAATAATGTAACTATTTGATAGCAGACGAAAACCATTGTTTAAATTATAAATGTTAGAAGTACTCGTGTTATTATTATAATATTATAAAATATTACCTTTAACTTGGGCCCAAATCAGTTCAATGGCATTATATTGGCAATGGTACGGAGGAAGTCGTATGACTTTGTGCCCGTGCTCTTCGGCCAATTGGTCAATTACATATGTCGGTTTTGGTGGTTTATGCAATTTCACTAACTGTAATAATTCAGCTTTTAATAGTGACATGTCGGCATCCACTCCTTTTCTTTGCAGCCATGCCACCAAATCTGCTTTCTTATTGGCTGACGTAGGTGCTTTATCAATTTGCACAGAGTGGTATGGGGCATTATCCATTATAATTGTGCTGTTAGGAGGGATATTCTGTAATAAATTTAAGAACCACTCTCGGAACCTTACTGCGTCCATTTCTTCATGATACTCTTTAGTGCTTTTGGATTGGAAAGCTAATAAAGAGTTTTCCACGAAGCCTGTAGACGCTGACCCAGCATGGCATATTATGAGGCGTCCACCTTTTCCTATCGGCACCTTCGAGCACGAAGCTTCAGAATCATCAGTCCATGTTTTCGGCACAGAATGGTTGGAATTTAGCCAGGTTTCGTCCAAAAATATTACATTATCCCAGTTTATAATTTGTTTAACTTCGCGCAGGAATGTTAGTCGCTGCATAATTATGTCATGTCGCTCCATAACAATTTTTCGTTTGTCAACTTTTTTGTATCTGAAGCCAATTCATGTTATTACCGTTCTCAACGACTCTATGCTTCCCTTATACAGCCCGGCATCTTTTAAAGTTGCACATAACTTTGCCAATGTTGGAAATTCGCCTCTTGTAAAATACCCGTATATATGGTTTCTAATAGCATGACTATCGAATTCATCGATGCCTGTCACAGGTTTATTTCTTTTTCGTTTTTTCGGTGTGTGAAGTACGTAACTGTCACTCCCCGAAGGCCCATATTTTTCACTTAATATTTTGCCAACGGTGCGGCTACCAATACCGAGAGCTTCACCGACGCGATCCCGAACTTGTGTAACTGGCAGTAGAAGTCCACCATTTTGAGATTCACGCTCAAAATACTCGTGTAATTTCACCACCAATTCACGAGCCTGGCTGTTCAAAGTACGTCCTCTTTTCGACATTATTAATAAACACTTGCTTAGTTCGGAGTCCAGTATAAATATTGCCAAGGTAAACGGATAAAGAATGATCAGTCCAGAAAAGTAATAGCCAAGTCACAAATTGTAAAACACAAACGAGAAAGCAAGTACGCGCACAGTCAGCTTCCAAGATGGCGAGAGACTGCTGACGCCGAACCGACCGAGCGGACCGCGTGCGCTTGTAGTTGGCAGTGTTGCCAGAAAAAAAAAATTGTAGAGACTTGGACACCTGCGATTTTGCCTATTGACCTAAAAATAATTAAATTAATTTATTTTAGGGTATCTGTGTATTCAGTGCATTATGCGGTCGCGCAGTAACGTCGTTAATTTATAACATCAGGCAACAACATTTTTGTAAATGGGTTCTACATACCTTATTTTTATTAGTTTTAGACGTAGAAATAAGACTTAGAAGAAAAAATTGTAATTGTAAAATCAATGGATGTGCTTGTTAAAAATTTGTTTATTTCTCTGTAATATGCAAACCCATACTATCATACACAAAAATAAATGTAAAAAACACTATCCCTGACTCCATTTACTATTTCGACAGCGTTAGCGCGAGAAACCCCGACTTATTTGGGCGCGAAAATCACTCATCACAATCATTTATAAATACGTATTTTTGGTGAATGGGTTTTATCTCATATTTTACGATTACATAACTATTTAGTTATGTAATTGTAATATGTGAGATAAATCCCATTCACATGAAAAAATATTTGTTTGGTTGTCAAGTGTAATTTGTAAATAATACATTCGATTTTTCGTATATGTAAACGATTTTTTTGCATACAAGTGTATCCGAAGAGTCGCAACACTACGTGCAGTGACCTAACTACGTAACTTTGTAATGAGGTCAAGAATATAACTATTAGAAATGATTTACTGTGTAAATATGTGTTATTTTGCTTTGTTTGAAAGTTTTCAATTACATTTAGATATAAAGAATTGTACATTTTTAGATACAATAATGAAATCTTTCTAAATTCATGGTTTTATGAAAAAGGTTATCGAAACTGAATAATGTACGTATGAACAAAGTTGTTTCGGTTTGAAAAATATGAAACGTCAAACGGTACCTCTTAGATTTGATGGACTGTAGTGGGCGGTATGTCCAATATTATAGATTAGTTAGTCTAAACCATACTCGCATTTTATACATAAATGTTTGTTATTATAATAGGCCTAAATTTCGTGAATTCTCTCTTAAAAACATGATTAACTAACATTTTGAGTTATTCCAATTAGATGCGATGTCGTAAAAAAGAAGAAAAAGAAGAAGAAGAAAAAGAAGAAGAAGAGCTCAGAAGAGGAAAGTGAGGATGCAGAGAACGCCATCGAGTATCGAAGCCAAACGCCTGATGAGCCTGCCGAGGATAACGCATCTGGAATATACGATAATACTGAGTACGCAGATAATATTATTTGTAAAATTTTGAATTATAAAACTAACAACCATATGGGTGTTAGTTTTAATGTGTGGGAGTGGAGGAATTGTGAAGAAAAGGTCTTAGAATATTCTAAGGCCTTTCCTTCACAATTCCTCGACTCACTCGTATTACGACGTACCTACTACGAGTTTGACAACTGTTTCCTCTAAATGTTGACAATTGTTTCGACTAGAAGTAAATGGGTTAGATTTCAACTAAGAATGCAGATTTGATTCGAGTCGAGAATGTTTCGAAGAACTTCTTGGAATACTGGTGTAAAAGCAGAGAGTTGTATGTTTATAGAAAAATATAATTAATGTTTGGTAGTAATAAAATATTAGTCTTTAATAAGAAAAAAAAGAAGTAAACAGTAGCCTAAAATTTGTCAAAGTTAACTGAGCTGTCCCATTGATGACAGTTCAGTCTAGTTCTGGTCTAGCTCGATGCATAACCAAATTATTGAAACATTGCAGGAGCCAACTGAGATGCGATATTGTGAAGAAAAAGACCTCGGAAGAGGAAATTGATGAGTCGGAGGATGCCACTGGAATCCAAAGTCAAACGCCAGAGGAGTCGGAAGATACCACCGGGATCCAAAGCGAAACACCTGTTGAGTCACAAGACACCATCGCAATCCAAAACAAAACGTCGAATGAGTCGGAAGACAGCGCCGGGATCCAAAGTGAAGCGCCTGAAGAGCCTGAAGCGAAGAATGCACCTGGGATATACAATGATACTAAGTATTGAAACATTTATTTATGAACTTTTAATGAATAATCTTAAATGGAAAGGGGCCATTCACGTATTGCGTAAACACCAAAAGGGGTTGCTTGTTTTTGATAACATGAGAGAGAGGAGGTACGATGGTGACTACGTCAGCAATATTTGTGTACAGCTGACAAGGGTGAGAAGGTAGCGAAAATTACTAAAATTCTAATAACGTATAATAGTTGAATGAATATGAAGATAATAAATACCGACCAATATTTGGTAATAATATTCTTTTAATTTAAAAATGAAATACTAGACTACTGAAGTTATAAGTCTGCAGTAGCCAAAAAAATCCTTGTTGAAACATTATAGGTTACAATCTAATACTGTAGTCGCAACCGGCTAAAATATATTGGACAGCTATCACGTTGTCTCTCTACGAAATATATGCACTTTATTACTAGTTTGTATATTCGTTCAAAAACTGATTTGAGTGTCGATATTTTTGGCTTTTTATAGTTGACCGATTGCAAAAGGTATAATAACATTGAAGGTATAATTTCATAATGTAACAAGTATCTACTTTTATTTGCAGAATATAGTTGAAATAGGTACGTAGTGCTAATTGTAAATACTTTCGTTACAATATATTTTGCAAAGAGAAATCGCTAAATAAACGATCTCTGTTTGATTGTTTTTAAAGCCAAAACAACAGAGTATAGGTGCATGCTTGTCGCCCTTGTATCTTAACCAAATCATGAAATTACTTCAGAGGCCTGCTCAGATGCAGTATTTTGAACAAGAAGCAAAAGAATACCATAGAAGAGGAAATTGAAGAATCAGAAGACGAGAATGCGATTGTGGACCATGCTGAGTATTGCGATGAGAATCGACAAGATAATTATGATTGTGAGTAACAATTATGCAATATTGTATTTGCCACATTCGGTTGACCGCATCACCACAAAATACATAGTAGGCTCACGGCTCTTTAACTAGTGTCACACATGCGCTTTCTCGGCTGGCATTCGATCGAGGAAGACACACACACACACACACACACACACACACACTCACACACACACACACACACACACACACACACACACACACACACACACACACACACACACACACACACACACACACACACATAGCATACAACTAATTTAAAAACAGTATCATTTTGTATACAGCTCAATGAATTATACTTTTACTGTGTAAGAAAGAGCGATGTAAGTCTACACACTGTATTGATCTGCTCTAATTAGATAATTTCATTTTAGCCGTACACTGTCTCATAAGATACTGGATTATCCTAGTTTAAGAGGTAGACAGTGCTTAATGTAAACCCTTTTGTTTATTTATTATGACATTGTTCAATTTAAACAGTCTTGTTCTAGTTTTATGTACCTACACCTGTATTTTTTTTAAATTAATTAATTGTGGGCCAGTTTCGCTCGTTGTAGAGACCTGGGCTGCTGTAATTATGTATATTTGGCATGCACATGCGGCATTGTGCTATAGGACCTGGATGGCCGAGGCTCGGTATTTTATTTGAACAACGTTTTTAAAAATGAAACCTAGCTAGATCGATTTATCGCCCCCGAAACCCCCCTACTGAATTTCATGAAAATTAGTGGAGCCGTTGCCGAGATACAAGGATTGCTCGTTTAGAGGTATTAAATAGATATGTACTTATTAGACAAGCGGCCAGTCGCACCACGGATAGTAACAGGTGCGTTAACACGTTTACAATCCACTTTTCTTTCACGTGTCGTTTTGTTTTTTTATTAATAATATTTACATATTTCATTTTAGCAACTGACACTGAAGATAGCGATGAGTTATCGCGACACCAAGGTGAGCAAGGTGACCAAAAGAAACTCAAATCAAAGTATCTCATTGGACCAGGCAGTGCTGCTGGATTTGCTTTCGTCATCAGGAAGACATCTGAAGTAATTAATTCATATTATTCCAGCAATTAGCTAAAGATCATTTTTTTTATATTTGCGGTTTTGCACGCACAATGAAGTCATTGTATTCGATTGACATTCTATTCGATAGCGTTTATGTCACTTGTCTAGGTGGGCACGGGCGTAGCTACCGCTACCTGTTGTAATGATTAAACGTGCCCCCCTTCCCCCCTAAGGCTACAGGGCTCCCGAAAGTGTGGCAGCAATTGCACAACTCCTCCCCCCGCCAGCAGCACTCTGCCGAGACGTTGTTATTGCAAGAGTAATTGCAAATTGGTGCGACTCACATTAGCTCTTTGGCCATTAAGGTCTTTGGGCACCTGGCACCAACAAATTTTTATACAGGGCCGGTCTAAGGCAAGCTACGCCAGATGTCACAGATATGATTAGATAGTTGAGGAAAAAGAAAATTAGGAAGGTAATCAAACCGTTTAAGCTGTAGAGCGTGCTAAAAAAATTACACACAGACAAACACTTGAAATTATTACCCTGTTTAAAAACAAAATACGCTATATAATACGCTTAAGCGCAACCGAGTCAGAAATGTTCTAGTTTTTGTCCAATTGCCCTAGAACGAGAAAAATAATCTTCAAGCGTATGTAGTTATTAGTAACATATTTATTGATGTGATTAATATATATATATTTATATAGGTACTAGCTGACCCGCGCAACTTCGTCTGCGTAAATTTTACCCGTTTTCGCAACATTTATCATTGCTGCTCAGCTCCTATATGTCGTAGCGTGATGTTATATAGCCTATAGCCTTTCTCGATAAATCGGCTCTATCCAACAATAAAATATTTTTTCAGTGCAGCCCAGTAGTTCCTGAGATTATCGCGTTCAAACAAACAAACAAACTCTTAGAAATATGAAAAATAGATGTTGTCCGATTCTCAGACCTACCCAATATGCACACAAGATTTCATCAAAATCGGTCAAGCCGTTTCGGAGGAGTATGGCAACGAAAACTGTGACACGAGAATTTTATATATTAGATAAAAATGTATATATACATGTATAACTAAATTAAAAAGAAAGAAAGCCTACTCTAAATTAATTCATTCATACACAAAAAATATACAATAATAATATATACCTACATATTCACAAAAAAAAAAGTAAGGTAAAAACTCATTTGGGCGCCAAAGATGTCCTCCCCATCGACGTCAACTGGTAACGTTCCCGAAAGGCTATAATGTACCTAATGATATGTATGTAGATACTATTAGTATAAGGCACCTCTCCAACCAACGGCGAGAAAACGAGTAGCGATTAGCGATTTTATCGCTCAAGAAACGTAAATACTTATGTAGATCCCGGATAAACAAAAGAGATACAGATATTAATAGTTGAACGTTGAGTGTTCACACTGCCGGCAAAATCTCGCTCTCTCGTAGCGATGAGAGCTATCAAAGATAGATCGCTTAGCAACAATCGCTCAGCGATGCGGTCGAAACACTCGCAATACTCGCCGAGAGAATAAAGATTGGTCGTTGACATGTTTTATGTTAACGAATCGAATTGCATACTAAACAACACGCTTTTGTAATTAGCCAATACAAAAAGTGAAAAATAATTTTCTATAACTTCAAAAAATCAAGTATAAATGAGTAATATTTATATAATAATAAGAAAATGAGTTTAAAGTAGAAAATTATTTTATGGTAAAATGCGTAGGGTGGTTTAAACTCCGTAAGGCCGATGTGAATCTTCATCTACCCTCACTTTTTTGTTTCTCGAAAAGTAACTAAGACGAGGTTGTGTTTTATGAATCGCTGGATTCCACGTCACGGATAGTTTGAAGCCCTCTTCCCGATTGAAAGTTTTATGTTTTTTTAATTTCAATCGCTTCACGCACAATTCTTGAATAAAAATGGCGGTCTGTGAAGAGGGTTTGTGGACGATGAAACTCAATCCAGTGATTGGTGTTCGACTGCAGTGTGTGTTCTGCAATCGCCGATTTGTTCGTTTGCCGGTTTTTCACTGCAGCAGTGAAAAACCGAAAAATTGCAGCAGCTGTTTAAATGACAGATATTGGTAAATGTAAAGTTTGTGTGTCTGTTTGTTCCGGGTAAACTCCGAAACGGCTGGACGGATCTTGACGGGACTTTCACTGTTAGACAGCTGAGTATGTAAGAAGTAACACTAACGTCTATAGAACGAAAGCAGCTCTGCAACTTCATGCGTCATGTTCATCGTCATATATTATGCGCACAGCTAGTCATATATAATAGGTATCTTAACTGTTTTACGATACAATCTTTGAATGCAGATTGAATTATTTTCAAAATCAAAATGAAGTCTTTTTTTAATAAAATGTTTATCTACTTTACGTGTGATAGTTGTGGTTTTTGGGGCAGGATATTTTTCTGCATCATCATCTGAGTTGACAGCCAGACTTTTATGCCGACACTTGGCGCTCCGCTTGGGAACGCCGAGTGTAGGGCTAAACGTCGTGGTACATACACGAGCTTGCTTTTTGTACTTTCTTTATTTTGTGCTTAAACGTAGATAATGAAATATAAACGAAATTTTAAGTACAACGAGATTTTTCAAGTGCTTTTCGTTTAAAGGGTCATCTCTGGTCTCGGCAACCCCGAGCGAGTGGAGCGAATTATTGCCCGTTACTGTCGCTCAAGACAAAACTATCAGAACTTCAAATCGCTTCTCACTGCTCGCTAACTCATTTGTAGTTTATAGTAAAGTTCACCCGCTTCTCGCTCATCGCTGTTGGTGGGATAGGTGCCTTAGGTATGTATGTTTTTCTTTGGCACGCTCCCAGCCCAAACGATTTGACTAACTTCATCATGTGAGGCACAGATAATAGATCTAGCTAGATGCCACATGTTCCTGTGACAGTATGAAAACAGAGCGTGCCACTTTATCCCCACCGCGCATGACGTCACGCGAGCGTTTTAGTGATGAACCTACCATAAACAAAATCGTTTCAATCGTAAGACATCAGACATCCAACTGAGTATCGATTTTAAATCGACCAATTCGATTCGATACTGCTGTTTTGAATTATTTCATTTGAAGTTTTTTTATTAAAAAGAAAATGATTAAGGTCAATTATTTTTTACTCACGCAATTTTTACGCTTTGTTTCAATGAAATCATGAAATAATTAACAAAATTCTTTCGTTATAATGTATTCATTTTTTTTATTTTGTTTTAAGCTATATTAAAAAAAAATCTGCAGTTTTTAGTTCCAACAAGTTAGCACAAGTTTATTAACTAACTGGCGCTCGCGGCTACACCGAACTTATACTAAATTTACACTTTGAATGAAATCCCACATGGAAACCGGGATAAAAGCAACCTATGGGTTCTTTGCCAGGTTCAAGCTATATAAATTTCTGCCAAATAGGTACAGCTGTTTACCCGTGAAAGAGTAATAAACATCCACTCATCCATCCATCAAGTCTCACTAACTTTGCATTTTTAAGATTACTAGAATCATTCTTATAAATAAAAATAAAAACACGGGTAAAAATAAATGACATAAGCATTTTATTCATTTTTAATAATTTAATATACTTACCTCTCTAATCAATTGTAGGGAAGATTAGGTGGGATCAATATAATTTTTACACTAAGTCAAAACTATTTTTAACGCTTTTGATTTTTTGAATATCACAGAATCAGCTTTCTTAGAGTAAACTAATAATACATTGTGTTTAAATGCTGTAAATAGGTCTAACACATATTACAGTAAAGGATTGAACTATTTAACATTACATAGATTGCATAAGATTACCATAAATCGGGAATAATTTACAATAAATTTTCTAGAAAATAAAAACGTACGAACACAGGTAGTAGTTATGTACTGAACAAGATCAAAGTTATCAGTATCACAGAATAAGCTTTCAATATAAAATTTACAATCTTTCTTTCTGAGTGGCCAACCTTGTGCCAGAATTATTCAGATCACCCATTATGACATGACCTAAGGACTGTTAGCGAGATGATAACAGCCTGAACCGACTTTTTACGTGCCCTCTGAAGCACGGATACGTTCAAATGTAATATCACTATGCTATACGACTTCAAAATTTAGTTTAAAAAAGTGTGAAATTAAATAATCGCGCGAACAGCGTAAGCCCACAAAATTGAAGGATCAAAATTAAAGAACCCCCAATACGCTCCAAACCCTTTCTGTACCATTTAATAAAATAATAAAACAAAATAAATGTTGATTTTGATTTATCTGAATTGAATACCTCTTAATTACTAAATTATTGACCTTGAAACAGAACGAGTTTATTATATATTTGTCTTTTCGTAGTTTTGGTTTTTAAATTTCTCGTTATATAATGTAAACGTATATCAACGTAATCTATACTAATATTGTAAAGCGGAAGAGTTTGTTTGTTTGTTTGTTTGTTTAAACGCGCTAATCTCAGGAACTACTGGTCCGATTAAAAAAAAAAAAATTTCGGATAGCCCATTTATCGAGTGAGTGTAAGGCCTATCGAAGTGGGCACGGGTCAGCTAATCTATACTAATATTATAAAGCTGAAGAGTTTGTTTGAACGCGATAATTTCAGGAACTACTGGTCTAAATTGAAAAAATATTTTAGCGTTGGGTAGCCCATGTATGGAGGAAGGTTATAGGCTATATAACATCACGCTACGACTAATAGGAGCGGAGTAGCAACGAGAAATGTTGCAAAAACGGGGAAAATTTACGCATACGAAGTTGCGCGGGACAGCTAGTCAACGTATACATAAGCTATTGCCTTTATTAAATTAACTAAATGGTTTTCAGTAAGTGCTTGATGAAACTGATGAATGGTTATGCAATTATAAATATTACTAATAATAAAAAAAGTTAAAATTTTGTGATTTATTTATTATTTCTCTTTTAACTATTTCAGCAACTTTGCATACTTGTATACAATCCTTTGAGGAATACACTACACCACTTTTGTCCATAAACATAACTACTGGGTGGCGCAAAAGTACTGGCACTAAAGAAAATACTTTTTTTTTTTTTATATGACATTTTCTGTCATTCTGTTGTTGAAAATTGTGTAGTGAACAAATGTAAAATACACTGAAAATAAACATGGACCGTTTTACTCCCCAAGAACGTGGAATAATTGTGTCAATGTTCTTACGGAATAATTCATCAGTGATAAGAACACAACGTGAATTTCGTCGACGATTTCCCCACCGTCCGGCACCGATTGGTCGCACAATTCGACGCTTTGCCACACGCCTTGAAGCAACTGGCTCAACATTGGATAGACCTAAGTCTGGGAGACCAAGAACAGGCCGTTCAGCTGAAAATATCGATGCTGTGCGCGAAGATGTGGAAGAGTGTCCAGAAACATCAACGAGGCGACGTGCCACGCAATTGGGCATTTCCAGACGGACCCTGCAGCGTATTTTGGTGAAAGACTTAAAGATGTTCTCGTATAAAACTCAAATGACTCATCAGCTGCTGCCTGCTGACCACCGAGCTCGTCTAGATTACTGCCAGCGCGTCATAAACCTCAACCTTGAAGAGGATGATTTTCCTTCAAAATTGGTTATGAGTGACGAAGCGCATTTCCATCTCTCAGGGCATGTCAATAAGCAGAATACTCGGTTCTAGGGCACTGATAATCCGCGCATTATTCAAGAAACACCTCTACACCCACTAAAAGTTACTGTATGGTGTGGCATCTGTGATGACAGAGTGATCGGACACTATTTTTTCGAAGACGCTGGAGGCAATGCGATAACTGTCACTGGAGAACGCTACAGAGCCATGTTACGTGAGTTTTTGATACCCAGTTTGGACGAATTGGGGCTGGAGCACATCTGGTTTCCACAAGACGGCGCTACGGCACACACAGCGCGCGACACTATGGACTTAGTGAGGGACGCTTTTCCAGGCCGAGTTATCTCTCGTTTTGGCGATTTGCCTTGGCCTGCAAGATCACCCGATCTGACCAGTCCAGACTTCTTTCTTTGGGGTTTTTTGAAATCTCGGGTGTATGTGAACAAGCCACAGACTCTCGCAGCTCTAAAAGAAAACATTCGTCAAGAAATAACGAACATATCGCAGGAAGTGTTACGGCAAGTTATGCAAAATGTCATAAATAGGGCTCAAATGTGTATCAACTCTGGAGGTCACCATTTATCATCATCTTTAAATCCTAATGGTACGAAATTTAATGGCACAAATATACATTTAAAAAAATCTAAATCTAGTTTTCTAATTTAGAAAAAATGTTATAGCTGAACCAAATAGGGTCTTTACTTTTGCGCCACCCAGTATGTAGTTATAACAAAAATGCATTCTCGTTCCTCCGGTTATCTGTTTCATATATCGAGCGTGATCAATTCGCGATTAAAGAAATCGATCTAAAGTGCTTAAACATAACATCACTACTTGTAGAAAAACGACAAAATCCCCTGTACCACGACATTTATTTGTTGTTGTTTTTGATTAATCGTTTGAATTTCATTGCGTACTTTCAACGTATGAGACGATGACATATCACCTGATGACATCAATTTAAACCGCAATGTAAAACGAATAGAGTAAAAATACGCCAATGAGAATTTATCGTTGTAGTATTACTCAAAAACGTAAATAAATCATTTTAAAATTATATTCACCTTAAGGAGCAACAAAATTACTTAGCGATGAAAGTATACATCTCCCTTGATACGGTCTACATTCTTCGACGAATTTTTACAACTTATAACTGCACAATTAGGCATTTCTTGTTGTAGTACACACGACGTCAGGCGGCCGCGATCGGACATTGAATAATATCACGTGCGCTCCAACCAGCGCCGCGGCGCTGGTTGGAGACACGCTTTGACTTTGACTGACTGATTCTAGTTATATGTGTGTTCTGTAATGTGAGGTGTCGTTAGATTCTTCTGAATTGTAGGAGTGACGTAGGTAAGGGGGCGTCCATAAATTACGTGAGGTGATTTTGACGGATTTCTTACCCCCTACCTCCCCCTAGTACCCATCAGTAAGATACTGTGAGATTTGACCCCCTCCTAATCTCACGTGACATATCACATTTGATTTAACACTGGGTTAAGTGCTAGTGGCTCGCATGATAAGTAATGAGGGGAGTAGCAAAATGAATGTAAGCGGCGGTAGTGTAATGGCTAAGGCATCGGACTCGTAATCGTTAGGTCGCGGGTTCAAAACTTACTCATTATACTACCGACTGAACCTACTTCTAACACAAGCTGTTGAGCTTTGTTAGAGAGATTAACAGGATTGTTAGTAATGTGGTACCACAATCCCACACGGCTGTTATCTATATAAAAAAAAAATCGAAACTGGTCAAAAGTTATGAGAAACAATGCAAAATTGAACCACAAAATTTTGTGATACTACCCGATTAATGGACGCAGTGGCGGATCTCCCAGTGGATCCTCTCAGTTACTGTCCCTGTTGGACCGTACACAGAACTCTCGGTGCGCAAGTACCTACCACTAGCACTTAGCCAATTTTCGTTATCATCAGGGATTTTTTCTCCGGGCTTACCCGCCAAATCCGCCACTGAATAGATCTTAAGTAATTTCAACAGTTTTTAAACAGTCATGTTTTTTGTTTTTACCCGACTGTAAGGATGGCGCGTATCTTGTATGTATGTAATATTCTTTATTACCTGATTCTCACAATGAAAGGATTTATACAATTAAGACGTTATTAGATTCATCTTGATTGCCCAAGTATTATTATAATCAGCTCGGCGAACCTTGATCCCTATGACAGTTCATACTAGTGACGGGTCGTGTCGATATATCGCAACTTTTTATAGGCAAAGGCGTGACTTGCATTCAGCCACATCGATAAACATGTTTTTAAAATATAATCTACATTACTATAATTATAATGCTTGTTATATTTACAAGTATCCGTGTATTTGTATATGGGGTTGCCAATATTCCGATGCAGAGGTAACATGGTCGGACTGTATAATTTTAATGTGAATTAAAATTTTAGTTATAGCAACACTATCTGATCTGTCACTACGCTAGTACTGTCAGTTCGCTACGCCAGTACGAGTCTTGTATGCGCCACGTGTTTTGTTGTGTCATCGGAATCCTTTGTTTGTTACTATTGTTGTTTTCTGTTTTTGTTATTGTTGGTGTTTCAAAATGCCGAAAAGACTGAGAAAAACTGTACTCAACAGTGAAACGCGGGAGTTTGTTGTACGCTTGCGTGACTATTTTGCTCGCGAACTACAAAATGGCGGACCTTTGTTGCCACTTGACTGATTGAACTTAAATGATTATAAATCTGACACTAAGAGCGTAGGTACTCTATTGATGTATTTTGTACACTCGTTTCCATTTTCGATATTTGTTTATCGATACTTTTCCGCACTAGTCGATATCTTCCAAACGGAGTAACTTTTGCAGGACGTCAACGTAAAGTCTGATTGAGATAATTTCTTGTAAGTGTTAATAATTATTATAATTCTAACGGGATATTATTGTAATTGCATATATCTGCCTAAAATTAATAAATATCATTTTTAGACACCGCCAATTCGATTATAATATAACGGTGACGCTACTACAAGGTTGTGTCGTGGGAATAACTGTCAGTGTCATAGGGATCAAGGTTCGCCGAGACTATTATAGATAGGTGACGTTTGAAAAAAACAAACATGGCGGCTGTGAGATGTCAAAAATAAAATGTTTTGATTACCTACTGCAATATGGGTATCAAATTAAAGGGCTCATCTTAAGCATTTCAGAAAAGTATAACATGATTATGATTATAATACTAAAAAAGTTAGTTAGCAACCATTCTTGTTTTCAATGTTCATTACTTGACAATAGCTGTAATTAAAGTTAGTTGTTACATCGGTTACATCCTACAACTACTCAAAAGTATTAAACAAAAAATAAATTATATAATTAAAAAAACCGCCTGCACAAAAAATATGGAAACAAGATCCCCTACATAATTATATAATTTCATGCAGTCGGATGCACTTTACTAAGTTCATCGAGATTCATTCAATGCCTCATAAAATACATCCTGCTCATGTTACTAGTAACGTGAACACGATGTTTTCTAATTATTGATTAGTAATAGAACATTATTATTAGAGGATACCCTCTAATAATTTTGTCATGTCGAGTTTGTTTAAACAAGGCTTGCTTCAGGCTACAACTGATAACAGGAATGACCTGTATTGGTTTAGCCAATTATTATTGAATTCACCACCAAAACATGGTCAGGAAATTCACTACATTTTTTAACACAATCCCACCTTGCATTTAAGGGAGGTTTTGCAACATTTAATTTAACCACTTTGTTGGTGTAAGTGCCAAATTACAACTTACTAGTACTAACAGTCTCTGAGCCAGACTGCAGTCGGATGGACGGACGGACGGCTGCGTAAAGCCTGACCCTAAATTAAGACACGGCGAATAAAAAAATAATTTTGTTTAATAAAAACCGGGCAAGAGCATGTCAGACCATGCTCAGTGTAGGGTTCCGCAGCCTCGAACAATCGCATTAGCAGAAAAGCGTATGTTTATGGCACTTACGACCTTTGGTTGAGAAACGCAGTTTTTTGGAAATAACTCAATTACGGTAAATCCAATCTTTTTCGAAAGAATCTTAGTTTAAAGTATTTATTAAGCGCTATGTTTGTGATTTTTTCCATATATCTTGGTATGTAACCAAGAAATATGGAAAAAATCACAAACATAGCGCGGTTCAAAAGTTAATGGGGGGGGGGGGGACTCACGATTTATGCAACTTTCGGAGCGATTATTTCCAAAAATATTCACTTAATCAAAAAAGTTTATTAAAAACCTTAAAATATTTTTGAAAGACCTGTCGAATCATGTGCCACACGTTGATATTTGCTAAAAAAATATTTACAGCTTCTGTTACATGTATAGAGTGCCCCCCTAAAAATATTTATTATTATTATTTAGCTATCAAACTAAGTAGCGGCTACTACAAGACACCTTTTCACCTAATTTCATCAAGATTCATTGAGTAGTCTTTGAGTAAAATCTCTGCGACATACGAACGGACAGACATACAGACATGAGGAAATTATAAGAGTTTCGTTTTTGCCATTGTGGCAATAAGAACCAATACCAAATAAAATTAATTGAGAAAATAATTATTTATTTCTTCCTTCCTATGAAACTGTTACCTTTTGTCATTGTAAACATTTTCCTCTTTTTATCATTTCCAAAAATACAATATTCTAATAATACCTACATAATTTTGAATCAATTTTTAGGAAAATTGGGTTATTTCGGTGGTTTAGTCACATCCAGTCACAACAATATTGATGATGATTTGTCAATATTGTAAACTTTCAGTGGAACTACTATAAAACAAAAAACGCAGAATACAGAACACAAGCATTATAGCAAAACTTTAAGGGACCAGATAACTTAGAGAGATAACTAGGTACTTATAATTCGATTCGAACTTAATACGAAATGACCAGTTACCAACTCTCGTTTTGTCGTGTCGGTTGGGGGAGGTATTTGAATTTGAAATAAATTTATTGAATACATTTATTGAGTACATTGGACGAAGTACCATGAAGACGCTCTTTGCTGGTGCACTTTTTCAGACCGCATTTTTTCATATGTAGTGCATTTCTTTGTAGTAAACGCTGCGGAACCCTACACTGAGCATAGCCTGACATTCTCTTACCCAGTTTTTTTCATTCTTAACAAGCAATAAAACTAAGCCAACACATTGTTCTTTTTTTTTTAAAGATAACTAGCAATGTGGGATTGAGTCCCACATTAGCAATCTTGCTAACCCCTCCAGCTAACCTCAAAGGCTTGTGTTAGGAGTGGGTTCACGTCGGTAGTATAATGGGTAGGATTCGAACCCGCGACCTCTCAATTGCGAGACCGATGCCTTAGCCATTAGGCTACCGTCGCTTCAAAATTATCTTCTTTACTCTCGGTTTTATGTGGCACTAATCACACACGAGCAATGCGCGGTCAACTCGGGGCCCGCTTGTTGCCAGCGAGCGGTCACCCCGCGGCAAGCATACATACTTCTTTTGGTTTGGTACGCGAACAGTTTGTTATCACCGAGTGGTCCACTCACGAGCGAGGCGATCCGCTGCCGATACGGAGTTGATGTAGTGGGCAAAGTAAACTTTGTCCAAGTTCCGGTTTTAATCCAAAGCTCGATTGAAACCGGAACGTTTTAAACCGGTACCCGGCGCGAAGTGTATGGCGATGTACGTTAGCTTTCACATGTTCTAGTGTCCATCCGGTTCGGTCGCCATACATTCGTGCCGGGTACCTGGCGCCGGACCGGATTGAAACTGGAACGTGTGAAAAGAACCTTATTCTGTACAAATACATACAAAGAATACCAACCGCTCGAGGCGAGGCGGGTAGTGGGGTGGGGATGATGCTGTCAACGATGACCTTAAGCCTAGTATATTTACTGTATACTATTTTAGCATTTTATACGTTTTGGGAGGAATATTCGTCTTAAACGGAATATAAATAAAACAAGACACATTTATTTGAACACATTCAAACAAAAATAAACTGAGCACTTAATACTAGGTCTAAATATTTTAAATCGTAGCCAAATATACCCTAGAGAAAAGAAATACCTTTTTTATTTAACAAAAGGTTCACAAAAGTCTTTAAAACTTATTTCAACTTTTGTCAGCCATTATACAATTTACACTGATCTCGCGAATGTGCTTAGACATTTTTCCCTACTAGGAGGATCCCTAGGGGTAGAACTAGGTAATATTTATAGACAGGGGTCATCCCTAAGGATAGCAACATATAATTCAGTTTTATTACAACAAATAGCAATTGATTTTATAGTTTCACCAATAAAAAGGGACTTGGCTTCTGCTTTTGACATAATAATGTATCTTTGTACATTTTTGGGTTCTTTTTATTTTGTTCCATTATTTAATAGCTAAAAGAGGGCAAAAGAGGTAGAGGACGCCCACTGACTACATGGACTGGAACAATCTAGAAATACTTGTTAACTGTGTTTAACACTAGAAATAACACAGGTATACAAATACCAATCACGGGCACCAGTCTCTCACAAATGCATGTAAACAATTGTATTAATCCAATTTCTGTATTTTACCATTTGTGAAGAAAAATATATAAAATTTGAAATGACCCAAAATCGCCAAGACTATCGTAAAGTTGATCCCAAATAGCCCGGAAATTGGTTGTTCTATTGATTTATGGAAGGAATTAGTTTTCCAACAACCGCAATTGTTTATTGAGCTCAAAACTTATATTAACATTATTTTTTTAATTATTGGAAAAATAATCAACGTTAATGTTACCTATTTACAATTTTAAAATTAAAGCGTTGTATTTTTAGATTTTTTTATAAAATATTGTAAGTAGATAACCCTGTCACAAGTTAAGCGTCGAAAAAAAATACGTAGGTACGGGTTCACTTAATAACCTCCTCAGCTTTTTTGTTAGCAAAAATAGGAATTAACAGATGATTTCAATTTGTAATCGGTTAACTCTACTAATCAGTGTTGTATCAATCAAGTTTGGGACGGGCTGCAGGCAACATTATACTTTTTTATTAATATTACTAGCGGACGCCTCGCGGTTTCACCCGCGTAGTTCCCGTTCCAGTGGGAATACAGGGATAAAAAATAGCTTATGTCACCCGGGGTTAGTGTAGCTTTACAACGATGAAAGTTTCGGAGCCTATTAAATACAAACAAACAATCAAATCTTACCTCTTTATAATATTAGTATAGATAAATGCGAAAGTTTTCATGCATAGATATTATTCAATCGCGTCAACACGGCTAAGCGAATCTCGATCAAATTGGTCACTGATACAGAATATAGTCTAGAAATGTACGGTTCCTGTAGGATAGATTGGGTTTTCTTAATTTCCACGCTAGCGAAGTCGCGGGCTAATCTCACATAAAACCCCTCTTGAAAAAAATCTATCAAGCCGTTTGGACTGCGGACTATGCCACGGGACGGGACATGCTAACATACAGACGCTCAAAGAACATTACCCTCTTTCAAGCACAGTCAGGTAAAAAGCAAATGAAATTAATTAATATTACTCACATAAGAGTAAAGAAATAGCCTGCGGTCAGTCAGTTGGATCCCTTAGCGTTTGACGCCGTGATGACTTTAACTTTGTAAAAAATTTATATACCTTGCAACTAAAACCTTAAAAAATAATTTGGAAACAGTATATTGATTAAGAATAAGGTTTACGATCCATAGTCACCAAAATCTTGTAAAAGTCACGCGTTAAAGATGTGAAATATCGGTACATCGTGCAAATACTTTCTAAAAGCTGAAATGTCGTATGCTAAATTCACGTTCATTTTTTTAGTTTTTGTAGCAAATCCACACGAACAGCTGTGCGCGGTGCGGTCAGGTAAAAAGCAAATGAAATTTAAAAGAAGCAAAATTAGATTGACTCGTGAAGGATTTGCACCTCCGTCCTCTGCCGGCCGACTCACTACCGAAATCGAAACGATATTCAGCCCAAGTCTGAAATACTGTTTCCTAAAAACACAGGACAGTAAGCAAGTCTAAACCGGACAGCACTCTAGACTACTGAGCTAACGAGTCTGGTAATACATAAGACGAAATAACGATACTCTTTAAAGAAAAAGTGTACAAAATAACACAAAAAGTAGTATTAGAAACTTAGGTTTGAACTTGCAACGTTTCAATGCTTGTTGAACAGAATGAACCAACTGTTACATTAGGATCGTCGCCGAAATAGGCCTTCCTTTTTGTAGAAAGATTTCGAAGGTTATATTCGTAGTTTTGATGACATAATAGGATTTAGGAAGGATAGTAGTTGCATCTCTTTTTTGTACGGTACTGGTACTGTAAAATAAAGACAGGATGTTTCTCGAAGTAGGTCTTTTTTTTTGTATTAAGATTTAAAGTTTACTAAAGGTTGGTTCTTTTTTTTGTGTTTAGAGTGTCTGTTTGTATATTTCTTTAGCACGCTCTCGAGCTTAAATGTATCCTTAGATTCGTCTCAACTGTGATTACATTAAAATGCAGTGGTAACATTAAAATTCAGTTACTAATTTTAAGCAGCCGGGTTTTTTGTTTAAAAATAATTAGTTTATACTTTGTATAACACAAGAATGCATAACTTCTGAGTTATTTTAAAAGGTCTATTAGATTTTTATAGATTTTTAAGTATTTATACACAAAACAAAAACAACAAAACTCAGTAATCATCATGAAATCCTGAGTCAAACGTAAGACCGTTCATACATCCAAACTTTCGCATTTATAATATACTAGCTGTCCCGCGCAACTTTGGCTGCGTGAATTTTCCCCGTTTTTGTAACATTTCTCATTGTTGCTCTGCTCCTGTTGGTCATAGCGTAATGCTATATAGCCTATAGCCTTCCTCGATAAATGGGCTATCTAACAGTGAAATAATTTTTAATTCGGATCAGTAGTTCCTGAGATTACCGCTGTCAAACAAACAAACAATCTCTTCAGCTTTATAATATTAGTATAGATATATAATTGATTGCATTTTTCCAGATTTTAAGTCAGAAGGTAAAAAGTGATAAAAAAAGGAGTAAGTTCATGAGGCTCTTCAGTAGAGGTTCTAAAAAGAAGAAGATTGATTAGGTGAGTACGTTCATTATGTGTTTCACTTATACGGAAATCGGTTAGGAGATTGCTGGTATGTACCAGCAATCTCCTAACCGATTTCCGTCTTAGCGGCCAAACATGAGAGACTAGCCAACAACGCAGAAGATTGTAGCGTAGTTTTTTTTTAAATTTATTATTGAATCATTAAAACATACAATTTACAAATAATCATAGGACAAATAAACCACTGAGGTTTGTCCTTATGCTACGGAAGTCGGTCGATCTCAATACGATTGTTGACGCTTAAATCTAAATGTAGGTATTTAACAATATCGGTAAATCTTATTGACTACTACAATACAATAGTGTAGTCGTAGTGTGAATCGGTAAGTACATCATTAAGTATAATTCTCGAAGGTATCTAAAATAGGATGTTTGAAAACAGTTTTATAATTACTTTTTGTTATTTTATTTCGCTAATCAGAGGGTAGTTGATTGATCAAACGGGGAACCATATAGCGAGCAGTTCTTTCTCGGAACGTATTCTCGGCTCGCACCGTACATAACTTGTTTTGAGCAACGCGTCTAGTATACACAGAATGTTCAATTTTTGTGAACAAGGTGGAATTAAAATAATGTTCTTTTAATAATTTTAATTGAAGGTGAATTGGTAAAGTATTGCAATGTTTAAAAAGACCTAATTCATTATCTTTGTATTGTTGTTTAATTTTTTAGTTGAAAGTGCACTCTCTATTTTCTCCCTCTGAAAGTTCAATGGAACGGAAATCTGATACAAATGGAGAGATATATAAGCGCAGGACCGAATAGCCTAACGTGCCCTCTGAGGAGCGGTTGGATATTTTTCGAAATTGGTCTCCCATCTGTGGAATCAGTGTGGTAATGCAACGTTACCGCTGTCGGGTAACGTTGCATTACCACACTAATTTCTCGATCTGCTGGGTTGCCAATGAGTCCCGGAATTCACTTGTTTCATAGATAACATTATTAACAAACTTTTGCTTTGGCGGTGACTCGTGCGACTATCAGTTAAGCTTAGCATGATAGAAAGAAACAAAAGACGATCTGGAGTCTCGATGATTGTAATCTATGGCGTGGTTTAGAAAATGGACAAAAGCAATCAGACCGCGACGATAATCAGAACTTCATTTGCGTCAGTGACCCATAGTCCTGGAGGGAAGCGCCAAAAAAAAGGCAGATTTTTTAATATTACTCACTTAGGTAGAGTAAAGAAATAGCCTGCGGTCAGTCAGCTGGATCCCTTCGCGTTTGGCGCCGAGACGAATTTAACTTTCTAAAAAACCTATGCACCTTTTTTTTTGTATCTAATGCGTAGCTGCTTATGTGACAGCGGCAGCAAAAACAAATAAAGGGTTTACAAGAATTACCAGCGTTGCAGTTTTCAGACTGCAACAATAGCTGAAGTGAAGTAGGTCCTATTTGTCCGGCACAAAAATTCATTGCATTGTGACAAAATATTTTCTTTCTTTCTTTTCTTGCAACTACTTTATAAACCTTAAAAAATAATTTTAGTTTTCGACTGATAGTCACAACAGTAAATCTTGTAACCAGGTCTGTCACGCGTTAAAAATGTAAGGAATCGGTACATCGTACTATACATATATTTACTTACACTAAATTTAATTATCTTAATATATAAATCTCCTGTCACGATGTTTGTCCGCGATGGACTCCTAAACCGCTAAACAGATTTCGTTCAAATTTGCACGCAATATGCAGTTTGGTCCAACTTGAGAGATAGGATAGCTTAGATCTTTAATTATAGTCGCAATTACTAAAAAAAATAGGGATCCCATGCCCATACGTGCGAAGCCGGGACGGGCCGCTAGTATATATATATATATATATATATATATATATATATATATATATATATATATATATATATATATATATATATTATATATATATTATTATAGTTTTCGTAGAGGTATCTATTTTTTTTTACTATAAAGTATAAGCCTATGTTTACTTGCGTAATATTACAATATTCTGCACCTATATACCTAGCTATTCAGCTTTTAGAAAATAGTTGCACGATGCACCAATTTTCACAACTTTGACACGTGACTGATGAGCCCGGTTACAAGATTTAGGTGACTGACGATTGTAAACCTTATTCTTAATCAATATACTATTCCAAATATTGTTTTAAGGTTATTGAAGCGAAGCAGTTGCAAGGTGTCTATTTTTTTTACAAAGTTAAAGTCGTCTCGGCGGCAAACGCTAAGGGATCCAGCTGACTGACCGCAGTATATTTCCTTACTCTACATAAGTGGCATAATATTAAAAAATCTGCCTCCATAAAGTACTTGCACTTTTTGGCGCTCTCCTCATGGGCTATCAGAACCTGACCGCAGAAGCCTTTGATAGAATTTTGTTTCTTTGTGTTTCAATATGAAACTTTATAAAAGATATTAAATAGTTCTAAGACATTGAGCTGTTATTGATAGCTTGGTCGAAGTCAAATAATAATATTTTAGGGTTGCCAAAATAGCAAAACGGAACCTTCATAGTTTCATCATGGCATTTCCGTCCGTCTGTCTGTCCGCCCGTCCGTATGCCACAGGCATTTTGCTGAAAAACTACCGAATGTATATGGATAACATTCGATGTATAGGTGTCCTGTATAAGCCGCTACTTAGTTCGATACCTAAAAAATAAAAATAAATATTACGGGGTGTTTAAAAAAAGCAGCTTCTGTCACATTATGGAGTGGAGCGCCATCCCCCCGATGGCACTCCATACATGTGACAGATACTGATTCTTTTTCAACAAATCTCTACGTGTGGCACATCATTCGACAAGTTTATTAAATACATTTTAAGGTGTCTTGGAAACTTTTTTGAATAAGTGAACATTTTGGAAATAATCGGCCCGAAAGTTAAAAAAATTGTGTGTCAAAAAATATACTATTTTCGTTTTCAACATGATCAAATTACCGTCTTTGAGTTCATAGCGAATAACTGCGCTTCTCCACAAAAGGATGTAAGTGTCATGTAGTTACGCTCTTTTGCTGGTGCACTTATTCAGATCGTATTTTTTCATTCGTCGTGCATTTTTTAATAGAAATAGCTGTGGAATTTGAGGAGACCATGAATGTTTTATTTTTATAAGCTCGTTACCCATATTTTTATTTTTCAGAAATCGAATGAATTAATGCTGATATACAAGTACAGAGATGAAAAAAAAGTGCAAATTTACCGTTTTCTCATGTCATGTTTATTATACTTATTTATAAATAAAAATGTTTGTAAAGATTTATTTAAAATATTGTTTCAATAAAAAAAATCTGATGATCCCTGTGACTACAAGAACACCAGTCGAATTGTTTTGGGTTTTGTTGAACATTGTATTTTAAATCTACAAAGAAAGTTACTCAACATTAAAAAAACCAGAAATGATAAAAAAATATTGATTTTACCTATCTTCAAAACGGCAAAAACAATTCAGATTTAAATAGCGTTCTAATAAATACGATGCCAAAGGCACACACAAACTTATATTACCACAATTGTTGTGTACTTTTTATGTAAAAGACTTAGAATTTATTTTCAGTAAACGTTAAACACAACATTGTGAATCTTAAATTGCTGATATGTGTACAATCCATATGATTCTAAGTATTACGGAATTGTGAAATATATATAATATTTTTAAATTTAGTCTTGTTAAAGTAGGCTTTGGCTATCGTATCTAAACTTTTGATCTATACTTCAGTGCTGTGACGTCATCAAGAGTATTTTTAAACTTTTACGACCTTTGGTCTTAACTTGTGAGAGATTTGGTCATTCCTACACACTTTAAAAATTCACCTTATGTTAGTCTAACCTTTTGAAAACACGATGTGTAATATTCTTCATAAAATATCAAGATTACAGAAGTTAAACTTCACTCGAGAGAAAAACCTCGCTCGAGCAATGCTCACATAGACATCGTTGATGGACACAATCAAAAACCATTTCGGACCACTTTCGTTCCGAGATTGCGTGTCTATGTAAGCGATATTTACGTGTGCGTTACTTCAGTGCGCTCAATGAAGGTTGCCTTCTGCACTTTCATTTTTTGTGCATAAATAATGTATTAAAAAATAAAATTCTTCAGACGTTTAGGATCCAATCCGATACCATCCAATCCTAAAGAACATAAAAAAGTTCATAAAAAAGTTAAGTAAAGTAATATTGTTTGAGAAAATATTTCATATTGGATGTTTATAGTAAGCAGGGGAATACGGGGTTGATTGAATGCTTTCGAATGTGAATAAGGTTCTTTGTATACGGGTGATCGATTTTATGATATGTCTAGCGTTTGCTTGCATGGATTCCGGTACATTCGTGCCTGTTTTCAACACATTAAATGACTTTTCTATATTTTTTACCTATGGAATGTCTATGTGTCTTACATTATATTTGCTCAAGACCACATCATACCATACAGAATTGATTTTTGTGAAGTTTTTAGCAGATTATGGTAAGAAGTTTCGCATAAATCATTTCTTCTGTTTAGTTTGTTGTGTTTTCTGATTGATCAAAGGCTTGTTTGATAAATTTAGTCATCGATAGTTGCATATTAAAATCATATTTCGTTACGTCTTTTTTGGCAAAATTATATTCAACTTGAGATTGAATTGAAACACTGGATACACTTGATTTCTTCATTTTGTTATATTTTTATTTAATGTTTAGGAGATTGGGCTTAAGCAAACAATCGGTGCATACCATCGGGTATGCACCCGATGGTAAGTGGTTATCGCTTGCTTATCTTACTCATGGATATCTGTAATACTATAGGCCAATTACACGAATAAATTAAAATGTATATTTTCATATTTTTTGAAGGACATCTGAACTGGAATAAAGCTACTAGATATCTTACATAAAAATCAGTTAGCCTAATTCAATTATTTCCATTTCATTAACGCCGTGTCCGAAATTGCCTATTTTCTCCTAAAAAAAGAAAATTTTATAAACTTCCGCATTTGTACACATTATGAAAATATAAATATAGGTCTTAATCTCTTGAATAATTTAAGGTAAAATACCTTGTGTGCCCGACGTTTCGACCGTATTGCAACGGCCGTGGATTAAGGCCCGTAATATTTATAATTATCATAAAAAGAAAATTGTTACCTTTAGTTAACGTCGGTCATGCGTGCGATTGCACTGAAACGAAGACGCATTATTTGCTTTGCAGCTCGTAATTAAGTCATGTTATAAGAAAGCATTCATTAATTACGTAAGGGACTCTAGGGGGAGGGTGCAGAAAATCTCCACATGCCATTATCTGGGAGGGAGGGGGTAAATATCTTATATTTTGATTGTTTTTGATAATTAGTTTACAAGATAGCTGACAAGTTTATTGTATATTCTTTGAGTAGTTTACTACTCGCTAATTACGGAGGTGGATGAGATGGAGGATGTATACATAGATGCGTGACCGCGTTCCGACGAAATCGCACCTCTACTATTCTTCAAAGAGCACGATAAATGGTGATCTTCCTTAATTGTGCTTTACTGTCTTCAATATGAGAATTAATAATGCATCTATGTATGCATCCACCCTTGTGGCACTAAAGATTTATTACACGTCGAGGGCGCAGATTCTGAAGTTGCAATGCAACGTTAACTTCTTGACGATTGTGGTGCGAGTTCCAGATCCTTGTCAAACAGGAGAACATGAGGCCCTATAGTGTGGTTTCCGTCGCTTCACAAACAAGTAGGTAGTAAAAGAATGTACAAAGACAATGTAAGTGAAACATTACTAACATAGTTTTAAGATGTTGATGATGTGTTACCTTATGTTATTTATTTATTTTAAGCTTTATGCACAAAGTTGTACAAAGGTGGACTTAATGCTAAAAGCATTCTCTGCCAGTCTACCTTAGGGTGATGTAGAAATGGAATGTGTAGGTGCAGTAACCTAATTGTAAATTAATAACTTTTATTCTTACATAACACACACATAAAAAATAGCTAGATAGAGAATATTAAATAAATACTGAAATACAATATAACTATACAATAATATACATACTTACAAAAATACATACATATATATACATACATTTATATCTATATATACACAGATACAGTGTAAAAATTGTATGTAGGTATGTTAGTCTATAAGGTTTTGTATATTTGGACTATAAATGCCTGGATTATTAATAAAAAGATTTTCTACCAGCCACGGTCGAAAATGTTTTGCAGGACATTAAATTAAATAAACCTTTTTTTTAAGACCGTGACTGGTTTCATTTCCCTAATAAACCTCATTGACCCAAATTCATACAATGTAAAATTAATTACTCAAAGGACCCATTACAAAATGATTTGATACAATCATGATAAAAGCAACCCCATTCTTTGATAAATTATGATTGAGTACTTAACCTTAACAGGAAATAGCGTTATTTTAGCGCACAATGACTTAAATCGATTTTTTTGGAATTAATAACTACGGGTTTTTCTAATTTAACGGGCATTACATACGTTGGAACAGTAACAAATTAATGATATTTCTGCATTTGATTGTGCCAGCTGTATTAATTTGGGATAGATGCTTTTTGACTATAATTATCTCGACAAGACTAGATAGCAATTCTGACTAAATCGCTTTTAGACAAAGTCTCGATATGAGTGGTTTAGATAGCGTTTGGACTAGATTGCAATAAGGCCAGATAGAGTAATGACGATCTAGTCCAAACGTATGTATCATCTATCTTAAAGATTTATAAATTTGACTCTAACGCTCTAGTAGGGATTTCAACCTTAGTTTGCCATTAGCCACTAGTTTAAATACACAGTAGCCTTACAAAATCAGACAGGTTTAGAATGGAAACATTCACTCTGATATCATATTTATTTTATTTAAAATGAGCTGCCCCGGTGAACTTCGTACCACCCCGTTTTTTTACGTAAGAACAGAGTATTAGAAAAGTACAGAAAAAATAATTAATAAAATCACTGAAATATATATATTACGGGTCTTAATCGCGTGAATAATTTAAGGTAAAATACCTTGTTTATTGCCCGACGTTTCGACCGTATTGCAACGGCCGTGCAACACGGTCGAAACGTCGGGCAATAAACAAGGTATTTTACCTTAAATTATTCACGCGATTAAGACCCGTAATATATATATTTTAATAATGTGTACAAATCGCGAAAGTTTATCAACATTTAAAATCACTGAAGTCGTTCTTTAGTTATGCCGTGACCAAGGGAAATAGGGATTCATTTATATATATATATATATATATATATATATATATATATATATATATATATATATATATATATATATATAAATAGATTATTATGAAAATAGATGATAACCAAGACTCATTAGGTTAGTTATACTTAAGAACTATGTTGGTAAATAATAAAATTAAAATCACGGCCGCACCATTCCATGAGAGATAGCAATGCAAAGGTTCATATAATAAGCAGTCTAACCTG
This sequence comes from Herminia tarsipennalis, assembly GCA_945859575.2. Classification (NCBI taxonomy): domain Eukaryota; kingdom Metazoa; phylum Arthropoda; class Insecta; order Lepidoptera; family Erebidae; genus Herminia; species Herminia tarsipennalis. The sequence continues at coordinate 8,267,113 of OX243849.2, read as the reverse complement.
CTGGCAATCCTGCTCATAATGCTGTTACCACTGCCCCGCACCCTGCTCACAAGAGATGCTCACATGCATTTCAATAAACTAGTAACTAACTAACTATTTTCCCCGCCCCATATTTTTACCATGAGTTTTACACATAAACCCGTTTCAACAATAAAGTTATTATCTAAAGAAAGTAGGATCATCAAGGGTACAACATTTTATAGTCAGTATTTAAAGAGTACTTAAAACTTTTGTTGAAGGCTTTTATAGCTGTTAATTAAAGTTTAAGTAGTTCTTTATCTTTGTCCGTTTTCTTTACCGTTTAAAGGTCGATACCTGTTGATTAAAGTACCACTAAACCGATCTATCCGAGGATTAATAAAGGTTTCTAAAAGTATGAGTTATATCAGCTTGTAGACCAGTCTCACATATTTGTGTATGATCCTTGTGTACATTTGATTGTGTGAGAAATAAATAAATGAAATAAATATCTTAAATGTACCTAAATAATAAGAGTTCCTAATTTTAATTTTGTATCCAGAATAGAAATGTAAGCCACGGATCCACCCTGGTAAGATATCAAGGCTGAGTTCGTCTTACCAGAATGAATCCCAAAAGAGTAGGATTACTAATTTTCGTTAGAAAGCTTTATTGAAATACTTTTACGACTAAATCCATTTCACAGTTTAACAAGTTCACACGTGTGTGTGGATTTCACGGCCACCCCGACTCACGCCAAAACATAAATATTAACAATCCAAATGTCCGGAGTGACGGGTGATCCCGACAGCGTCACACAGAAGGCCCGGCTTACACTAAATATCACATAAATCAATTAGAAATAAAACTAGGCGCGCTCGCCAAAAAAAACAAAAATCACATTGTCCCAGTTGACAAGTATAACCTTAATAATAGGTCTCGCCTTGACGTGTGACGAGACGTTTGAAAACGCAAAGTCGATTTAATCGATTAGTACAAGTCGATTATTATAGCGAACGATAGTCCTAAATTTATATTTTATTTATATTGTTAGTATTTTGATTTTATGTATGTATTATTATTGACGTGTATTATTATTTTTTAACCTATCTTAGTGTTTTTTGTGTAATAAATGAGAATAGCTTAACGTGCTCTCCGAGGCACGGAGGAATATGATATTTTACGAAAACAGTCACCCATCTATGGACTGACAGTGGCAACGTTGCTTAACCTCATATATATCTTGATATTTTCAATTGCTACTGAGTCAGGATCAGTCTCCTCAATTAAAAATACAATAAAACTAATCACCCACAATAACTGGGCGCGTTCTTAATTTCGTCATGTAATACACGACCGCAACTGCTCTCTTAGCTTCCAACAAGTCATTACCTGTCCTTCTGCCTATCTCAAAAGGGATAATAGCCTTTAACATATAAACACATTGTTGAAGCACCTTTAAACTAGTCTCAGTAATAAAGTGGAGCTACGACGTTTTACGGTCTACGTCGTAGCACTCTACGCCGTAGATGGTCTACGAGACGTGTAGGTTAAAAGATTTTAATAGCGTAATGTCGCCTATGTCAAGATGTTGATGAACTTTGTTGCTTATGGGCTGATTTAGTACTGATTAACGTTTAATACGTGTAAATTAATTAGTAAACGTTTTTGAGCTTAGTTCCGCAGTAACATTGATATCAATAAACATTAAATCATCAACCAGTCCAAATCATTATTTTTATATACTAGCTGCCTATCCTGGTTTCGTACACGTGTTGTACCTGATTTTTTTAAAAGGTCTTTTATACAAACCTTGTCCTGACAATAACAAACAAATTTGTTTTGTAACTCCGACTCCCTCAGTAGAGTACAAGGTCTGTGTCGCGAGGGACTTTACAAACATACAAGTCACGGACACAAAGTACACCCAGACTCAGAACAACAATTTGTGGATCACACAAAGTAGTGTCGTGTGGGAATCGAACCCACGACCTCTTGCGTAGCAGTCGGACACACTCCCACCGCGCCACAGTGGCAGTTAAACAAAAATAACCCAATTTTGTGCAGTCCTTCTGAACTTATGCGCGAACATACATTTCCGCGATTATTTTTTTATTTATATAGATAAAGATAAATGTATGTTCGTAAACTTACGCGATTTGTACACATTATAAAATTTTATAAGCTACGGGTCTTAACGGAATGTCTTAAAGGAATGGTTTGTTTGTTTATGTTAATAAACTAAAACTTAACTGTTACTACAACCTAACTATTGATTTATTCCCACTTGTATACATGATGCTACTATTCAGTTCAATTTTTTTTTAATAGTCCTACGATATAAGGTGTAACAAAATAGAAGTAGTAACAAAATAGAAGTACTAACTTGTTCTTTTCTAGAATTCTACGATAAAACTAATGAGAGTTTTTGTGCCTACTATAACTAAGTTTCGATATATTCCACAATGGTATAAGTAGTAAGTTGAGCGGATTTTTTTTATTGATATGGATGTAGCTGTATGTGCTTTTCTTCCTTATTATATCAGAAATAATATTTTATATTCAATCATTCATTACAAGTACTTTGGCCAATATTTAAGCACATATAGTTTTTACCTTAGTTGTAAGTAGATGCTCCTGCTATATTGTACCCACTAAGGCTGATTTTGGCTTATCTCATGTTTCAACTTTTAGATAATACAATTTGCATCAGTCTTTTAACATGGTGTATAGTATATTAGTCGCAGCACCTTATCGCATATCGAGTTTATAAACATTCAAATATTGTAAAATTGGCAATTTGAAAAGAGTGGCCGCGAGTTTTTATTACCAGGTTCTTTTCTCCGGCTTTACCTATTGTTGGCGAACTTAGCATTACATCTACATGTAGAATCCCGACGTATCACAAGAGTTGTTTTGCATTCTAAGTGAATAAAGGGTTACGATTTTTATGAATTTTTGTAAGCTTGAAAAACGACAACTTTCAAGCGTTTAGAGCCGCGGGGAACATTTAGTGATCGGACCTCTCCGTCAATCATCGGCAGTCGTCGGCCGGTCGTGAAATGCGTGGGCACGCGTTCCCCTCTCTATGACACTTCGACCACAGACACGACACGATACGCCGTTTTGGTAGGTACCACAACAGCGTCAGCTATTCTTCCATGAAATAGTAATGCTAATGGATCTCCGTGTTTTGGTTGAAGGGCACTGTAGCAAGTGTAATTGAGCAAATGAGATTTACAAACTAATATCTCAAATAAGGAGCGCGGTGCGGTGACATTCAAATTTGTTTTTTTAAAGATAACTATCAATATAGGATTGTGGTACCACATTACTAGAAAACCTGTTAAACCTTTAGCTAAGCTCAATGGCTTGTATTAGGAGCGGGTTCACGTCGGTAGTATATTGGGTAGAATTCGAACCTGCGACCTGCGAAACCGATGCATTAGCCATTAGGCTACCAGCTTCAATTATCAATCAAATCTTTGCCAAACAAGGATTTAGGTCACATACTGTTATGGACGACGCGTGACGCGCGACCTTGAGGCGCACGACCTGCTGGTTTTTTCATTTAGTTGTGTAAATAATACTATATTCTAATTTCATTTAATTGTTTCTTTATCCTTAAATTCATTGTATCTTGAGTAGTTGTCTTTGATTATATTGTATTATTTGTATCAGTCCGCTATTTTCATTTTTATAGGTCCCCCAAACATTAAGTATAAATGTTCTGTAGATTACGGAATGTTTAAATCAACTAGGAATATAGCTGGCAGATCATACACTCCTTAATAAGAAAGGGGCCAGAACTAATAGAATTCCTGACCCACCTATTTCTATCTTTATTTAATAAAGAAATCCTATCAAACTTTCTTGTCACCAATAGTGATTGCCTCTGCATGTATATAATTATTTTTTTAAAGACGACACCTGCAGTAAGGTATAAGCCCTGTGATGCGGGGGACTTTACAAACATACAAAGCACACTCAGACCCGGAATAACATTTTGTGGATCACACAAAGTGGTGTCCTGTGTGGGAATCGAACCCACGCCTTCTTGCGTAGCAGTCGGGCACACTCCCACCGCGCCACAGAGGCAGTCAATTTTAGTAATTGCCGTGGTTTAATTCGAGCCAATAGTAATCGCATTGGAGCCAAATTAATAAGACAGATGGCTGGTCATGACGAGAACGAAAACAGTATTAATTATTTTAAAAAGACCTGGATCAAATCAAATGCCTTTCTTTCAAGCCTTTATTATGTTAATTATAGAACAAATATTGAAGTGAAGTCATGGAACGCTAGGATTATAAAAAAGTGAAGCCCAAAACCAAATATTGCGACATTACTTATAAGCTTTATACATGATCATGATGCTTTGTAATTTACGTAACTTTCTTAGGTATGAACGATAATACGTACCTAAGAAAGTTATCACGTACAAATAAATAATAATGTAAAAGGAAATATGTTTAATTTTGATAACAAGTTTTGCAAGTAAGTATCATAAACAACTTGATTATGATACTAGCTTTAAAATAATAATATTTTGGGACAATTTACACAACGCTATCTGATCCCAAACTAAGCAGAGCTTGTACTATGGAAAACAGATAACTATTCACACTATCAACTTTAACTATTCACACTATAAATAACACCCAGACACAGAATAAACCATCGTGCCCATCACACAAATTTTATCCTAGGTGGGGATCGAACCTACGACCTCTTACGTTACATTAGGACACACTCCCACTGCGCCACAGAGTCAAAAAATATACAAGTAGTATAATTTTAAATATGTTATTTTCTTTTGAAACTAACATGTCGCAAAAAAAATAAGGCTGACTTTTATTGTTACATAGAAACCTTAGACATCAATCTCCAATTATTTTTAATGACAAAACGGTGCGTTATTCTAGAGAGCACTGTAGGGCGAGAAGACTCCTGCTATTTAAGTCAAGTATTAACTGGCCCAGGTATTGGAACCACTTGATACCTAGTAAACAAAAAGTTGTTAACACCAGTTAACAACTTTTTGTTATTATATTATGGTATTATATGGCCCGGGGAAAATCTGGCTACGGACCACCGTAGCCAGATTTTCCCCGGGCCATATAATACCCAACCCCATAAAAGAGCGCCTCGGACTTATACTATATATCGGACATTGCTATTATTCTCTTTAAATTAGGTATACATACAAGCTATTATAATAATAATATAATAATATCTTGGGACAACTCACACAACGCCATCTGATCCCAAACTAAGCAGCGCTTGTACTATGAGAACCAGACAACTGATAAACATACTTATATATTTCTAAATACATACATTTTATAGATAATTAACACCCAGGCACAGGATAAACAATCATGCTCATCACACAAAGTTTTATCCTGCGTGAGGATCAAACCCACGACCTCCGGCTCAGCAGTCAGGGTCACTAGACCAACAGGCCAGTCAATTATATTTATTTCAATTCATATTGCTATGAGGCATATTACTGAATTGAATTTTCAAATCCGTCTGTACTCATAATACAACAACTAAGAAGTTAAAAACATAACACTTTTGTTAACATATTTTATCATTGAGTCAGGAGGACTAATTTCCCAAGAGATCTCGTAACCCTGCTAAAGGGATATTCAAAATTGAACCTAAACCATAAAATAACAGGGTTCAAGATGCCTTGAAGTTTGTATAAGTTTGTTCTTTAGTGGTTTTAAAATATGCCGTTATAAATGACATTATTTTTAGCCTAGCTTATAATCAGCTCGGCGAACCTTGATCCCTATGACAGTTCATACTAGTGACGGGTCGTGTCGATATATCGCAACTTTTTATAGGCAAAGGCGTGACTTGCATTCAGCCACATCGATAAACATGTTTTTAAAATATAATCTACATTACTATAATTATAATGCTTGTTATATTTACAAGTATCCGTGTATTTGTATATGGGGTTGCCAATATTCCGATGCAGAGGTAACATGGTCGGACTGTATAATTTTAATGTGAATTAAAATTTTAGTTACAGCAACACTATCTGATCTGTCACTACGCTAGTACTGTCAGTTCGCTACGCCAGTACGAGTCTTGTATGCGCCACGTGTTTTGTTGTGTCATCGGAATCCTTTGTTTGTTACTATTGTTGTTTTCTGTTTTTGTTATTGTTGCTGTTTTGTTTTTGTTGGTGTTTCAAAATGCCGAAAAGACTGAGAAAAACTGTACTCAACAGTGAAACGCGGGAGTTTGTTGTACGCTTGCGTGACTATTTTGCTCGCGAACTACAAAATGGCGGACCTTTGTTGCCACTTGACAACGTACGCGACCGTGTTGCTGATGCTTTGGGAATTGGCAAAGCTACCGTTTCCCGAATTACAAAGGAGAAGTTCGGCGAATCGTCGATGGAGGAGAACAAACTATCAACTCCAAAGAAGAAAAAACATAATAGGGCACGACCCGTAATTAACCCCGATGATTTCGACATGGCAGCGATACGAAACCATATTTACGGCTATTATTTTCGAGGTGAACTGCCGACTTGCACAAAATTATTAGCGTCGCTGAAATCGGTTGATTTATTTAAAGGTGGATTCACTTCTCTCAGACAGGTTATAAAAAAATGTGGATTTCGTTATGGGAAGTGTGACAAAAGAAAAGTGATAATGGAGCGGAAGGACATTGGATTGATGAGGTGTGATTTTCTACGACAAATAAAAAACATCGAGAACTGGGACAAGGTGGTTTATCTGGACGAAACGTGGCTCAACGCCAATCACTCAGTCTCCAAAACATGGACAGACGACACAGAGAAATCCTGTACCAAAGCACCAGAAGGCAAGGGCCAGCGTTTGATTATCTGCCACGCTGGCACAGCCAAAGGTTTTGTACCTAACTGCTTGTGGGCCTTCAAATCCGTGAAAACAAGTGATTATCACGAAGAGATGAATTTTGAGAATTTCAAGAAATGGTTCACAAAACTATTAGACAATTTAAACGAGCCCCACTACATTTTAATGGACAACGCCCCATACCACTCTGTGCAAATTAATAAAGCGCCTACCGCGAACAACAATAAAGGCGAAATAATAGAGTGGCTGCAAAACAATGGTGTGGCAGCTAATACTCAAATGCTGAAAAAGGAATTAGTTAGATTGTTGAACCTTCATAAACAGCAAACAAAGAAGAAATATTTCTTGGATGAGATGGCAAAATCAAAAGGGCACACCGTGATTCGGCTACCGCCCTACCACTGCCAATATAATGCAATCGAAATGATATGGGCGCAGATCAAAGGTGGGTTGATTTGTATTTATTTTAACATGTTTTTATTTAGGTCACTGGTGACTGTCTAGTCGGCTAGTACTATTTAAAGTAAATGTACTTACCCCGATCTCGCTCTTTGACTTTGCATCATATTCAATCTAAACCATTATTGTTTCAGGTTGTGCAGCCAGGCTTAACACCACTCCGCCATTCACAGCTAATAAAATGCTTACGTTGCTACAAGAGGCATGTAGTCAAGTGACTCCGGACAATTGGAGGAAAGTGGTTGAAAAGACGAAAAAACTATGCTTAGATGATTGGAATCGAGACGTGCGATACGACAATATAGTAGACCAGCCGTTTTTAATAAACATAGGAGAAAGCAGCTGCAGTTCGGATTCCGAGTCTGAGACGCAATCGGTGACATCATTGTCAGATTCAGATTAATGTATATTAAAAAATCATAAATAAACCGCTTTTGTTTTATTTGAGTAGGTATATACAATAAATTTGTTAAATCTCCTTTATTTTATTATCGCAAACAACTTAAATGATTATAAATCTGACACTAAGAGCGTAGGTACTCTATTGATGTATTTTGTACACTCGTTTCCATTTTCGATATTTGTTTATCGATACTTTACCGCACTAGTCGATATCTTCCAAACGGAGTAACTTTTGCAGGACGTCAACGTAAAGTCTGATTGAGATAATTTCTTGTAAGTGTTAATAATTATTATAATTCTAACGGGATATTATTGTAATTGCATATATCTGCCTAAAATTAATAAATATCATTTTTAGACACCGCCAATTCGATTATAATATAACGGTGACGCTACTACAAGGTTGTGTCGTGGGAATAACTGTCAGTGTCATAGGGATCAAGGTTCGCCGAGACTATTTTAATTTAGTACTAAGTTAAGGTCGTAGTTTAGATGATGTCACTATTTCCTACGTAGGGAGATAGGCATTTTAATCTGTACTAATATTATAAACCTGAAGAGTTTGTTTGTTTGAACGCGGTAATCTCAAGAACTACTGATCCGAATTAAAAAATTATTTCACTGTTGGATAGCCCATTTATCGAGAAAGGCTATAAGCTATATAACATAAAGCTATGACCAACAGGAGCGGAGCAGCAATGAGAAATGTTGCAGAAACGGGGAAAATTTACACAGACGAAGTTGCGCGGGACAGCTAGTATTTCATAAAGAGCATCAATAATCAGTTTGATAAAGTATATCTACTGTGAAAATAGAGTTGCATATATTCGGGCCGGCATTATTCGGCACAAGCTGGGCGGTATTTATTATATATAGTTATATCGGTACAGCCAAACATGTGGAGTAGTTGCTTCGGACATAATTACACATTACATAGTTCCTGTGTGAGTTTGAGTGAGAATTTAAGTGCGATAAACGCTTCGCGAAACTGCAATAGAAATATATGTTCGTAAACTTTCGCGATTTGTACACATTATAGAATTTTATAAGCTACGGGTCTTAATCGCGTAAATATTTTATTTTAAGGCTAAATACCTTTGTTTATTGCCCGACGTTTCGACCGTATTGCAACGGCCGTGGTCACGGGTAGACTGGCACGGGTATTTAGCCTTAAAATAAAATATTTAAGACGATTAAGACCCGTAGCTTATAAAATTCTATAATGTGCCATAGAAATAGTTGGACAAACGATGCTTGAACTTAATCGCCACTATGTGAAGGAGTCACTTTTTTTGTTCTTTTTCAAAGATAACTAGCAATGCAGGATTGTGGGTCCCACATTACTAGCAATCCTATTAACCCCTCCAGCTAAGCTTAATGTCTCGTGTTAGGAGTGGGTTCACGTCGGTAGTGTAATGGGTAGGATTAGAACCTACGAGCTCACGGTTGCGAGTCTGATGCCTTATCCATTAGGCTACCGCCGCTTTATAAATCAAACTGTCACATAGTATTAGCCATAATACTACCATTTATTTCACTCTCAATTTAAATCTAGTCTATACAAAGGATTAAACTAACAATTCAGAGGTCACAAGTTCAATCTTAATCTTTTTGAACTGCCGATTGCCCTTGTTGAGGTCAAGGTCAATAGTACCCGGTCTTAAGAGCCAATCGAGAGAGCTGTCCCCATTGTTCTCAGTGAAGGATTGACGGATCAATGACTCAATAGGGTTTGGTTAGATTAAAGTGAGAATAGGTTGACGGGTTAAGTCTATGTTAAACCTCTTTTCATCTGTATTAGTAATTGTTGAAATGATGGCCTACTGGTTATGGAAAAGCTATCTCTGTAATCCACCCACGATGTGAACTCATTTTATAGATCTACTAAAATATTTGGTTATGCAAGAGTAGCTACAGTGCATGCAATGTTAAAGCTTTCAAATAGTTTTTTGCTTCTGTTGAGACAAGTATCAACTTTTTAAAAGTTTTCTTTAAAAGTTGCCAGTTACTACAACCAAATAGTTCGGTTTAATGTTGTCGCAATTTTATGGCAATCTGTGAAGGTCGTGTAGCTGCAGCCATACGTTGAGCAATTGAAGGAGAGGAGGAGTTGAGAAACAAGAAAGTGAAGGAGGATGTGAAATCGTCTGACTCGCTGCGATTGCCGGTTTGGGAAACCAGCAACTTTACACAACCAGTACAAATTCAACAGTTGCTAGTTGTTGCAATTAGAAACTAATTTAGTCATCGATGGCAGCTACTGAAAACTGTTGTCGATCACCGAAACTCGCAAATCGAATTGCTACGTGTACGCAGTTCCATTGAGGTAGGTATATGTAAACAGCTAGTTGCCTCTTGCTCCATCTCCATCTTAAATTGATCATATCATATATCTTAATCTTAAATTTCGTAGGAGATTCTAAACCGTCGCACAATAAAATATTAGTATCAAAATAAAACCATTTTATATCGTCCCTTTTCATATTGAATATTTTATTGTTCACGCAGTGGCAATGTGCGTGACGTCATCACGGTGACGTCACAGCGGGATGGCGTATGAGTGACACGTTGATAAATTGTATGACGGTACACTTCGTCATTTCTGCTTTTGTTACTCATTTTGTGTATAAATATGTTATGAATTTAATGAAAGGGATGGGGTTCCATATAATTAATGCAGTAATGAATTTATTACTCTACTGCTTAGTTTGATGTCTATCAAAATAATGTTAAGACTAACTGCCATACTCATAGTCGTAGAAAGCTTACTTAAATTATTCCTTTTTTCAAATTTTGTCGTATAAAATCTTTACTAATAAACGATTTAATAATTTATGACTCTGAGCGCGGCGGTACATCAGCGGCGCATACGGATCGCCAGTTTCCAACTAAACAACACGTAGATACCAAAAATAAGTGGTCGAATTTCAGCAGCGGGTAGTTTTATTCTAATCTCATTACTCATTTAATTATTCTTATTAAATTTTAGTCAGACTTCAACAAAGGATATTAGGTATATGGTACCTTCCGTTATGCAAAATCAGATAGTATCGCATATAACTTTTTAAAAGTTTTTTTTTTAATTTGCCCATACCTCTCTGTTACACGTGGAAGATAGTGCACAAGTGTGTGTGTGTGTACCTACCTTGAAATATAGTTCCGCGACTTCGTTCACGTACAAATTTTGAAAACACAGAATCCATACAATTTTCTATGATAAACAGCACATGAGCTTATTTCAGATTATAAATGTATAGCTGTGCCAAATTTATTAATAAAATAAATAGATTTGTTCAACCGTTTTGACGTGACTGTTTACTATTTCGTATTTATAATTTATTGTAGTATTGTTTGCATGTTCGTTTTTAAACTACAATGTCCTTTGCGTAGACGACTAGTTTCCATAAACGTCGCTAGTGAAATCGATTACTTGCAATCTTTGTCTGTCAAATAACTTCTCATTTTATTCTAAGGTAGTAGGTACCTTCAAGACTATATTACTCCTGGATACCGGCAGGGAATGTTAGCTTAGGATAATGGCACTTCACGGCAGGGGTCTGAGAGGGAAATTGAAAAAGTTTCGTCTTCTCGAGAGGCCACTGCTCCTAGCCGACTGAGCTCATGTCTGGGAGGGTACTGTGTTTATATTAGTGATACAGTTTCTTAATATGCTATGAAATTAATTAAAATTGTTTTTAATGTGCTGAAATTAACTTCTGTCTACGGCTTCGCCCACATTTTATCAAAATGAGTAACGTTATGGTAAATAAAGTAATGAGTAAGAAGGGTCTCTGACTCAGTGGCGGCTGAGCAGATGGATATATCTGCAAGGTTATGCAACGTTACAACTGGTACATATATGGGTGACCGTTTTCGAATATTATCACACCTCTCCGTGCCTCAGAGAGCACGTTAAGCCGTCAGTCTTGCGCCTAATCTCTTTCCGTCCCATCGGACTATGAGAGTGGGGGAATAAAGAGGGCACTTGTGTCTGCATACACTCGTGCTCTATAATAACTCCTGCGTATTTGGCTAGTCTCTAATGAGATTGACCGCCGTAACCGACGTCAGTTAGGACACCATTATTATAATGAGTAACAAACTCTATACTCAAAAATGTATAGAACAGAATAGAATATTGTAGAAGAAATGTTATGATGTCACAAACAGACTTTGGTGTCTTTATAACACTTCTTTTTTGTTGAGTGTAGAAATGAGTGTCATCCAAGAAACCCTTAGCTAAGGTAAAACCATATTACTGCTGGCGACTGCCTCGATGGCCCGGCGGGAATGTATACGACTGCTGCGCAAGAGGTCGTGTGTTGGATTTCCCACACCGGACATCTCTTTGTGTGACCCACAAATTGTTGCTCCCAGTCTGGGTGTACTTTGTCGGGGAATTGAATGTTTGTAAAGTCTCCTGCGACACTGGACTTGTACCCTACTGCGAGAGAGTCTTTTTAAAAACAAAACCTACGAATGGGAGTAAAGTCATACAACAAAGAATCGGGGTTGTTGTATGATGTGTCTTAGATTTTGGGGTTTTAGAACTAACTAAACGGTGATTTAACATTTGAACTCAACTTCCATTGTTGTATTGTAAGTTAATTTTTTTGCATTTTATATAAAAATAATTTTGAAGTCCATTTTTCAAACTTACTTTTTATTTCATTGTAGTCACCCAATAATTACCATTTAATCAAAAATCTGTTACTAGTGTACAATATTTTAAATTTCAGTGTGATATTTTTTTACAAACGATAAAATAGAGAAATTGAGTTTATACATTTTCTAAAATTAAATAAACATGATTAGATTATACAGGAGGTTACACACATTTACGACTTACAATATTTCTTACAAACACCTGCGTACGATCGTAAAAGAAAGTTATTGATATGAATTATAATGTTGTTAAGGAATCCCTCAAACATGCGCCTTATCAATTCATCCCAAACACATTATAACAACTTTTCAATTTATCTTCAGTATGGGTAGTCGAGTAGAGAGACCATGATTTGGATAACAGAACAAATTTTGCGTGTATTTTAATGGAATCTATCTTTTTTTTATACTACAAAATAAAGAGACGAGCAGGTTGTTACCCTGGTACTTAGCGTCACGCTAGCCTATATCAGTGTCACCTAAGTCCTTGTTTGGCAAAGAACTAAATGTCATTTGAGACATTACGCTATATGTGTGTTCTGAGGTAATTACACTTCAGCCAAAAAACAGTGATGTGTTCGCATCACTATTTTACGAAAGTCCAGTTATGCAAAGATAATATGAGGTTAACTGACACTGTTTTGGTACTCACAAGGATAACCTATGTCTTAAATCTACTATCGATACTATCTTAAATTATATGGATGAAATGATCTGAACAACGCAGCGGACGTGTGAGCTCGCACGATCAGCTTCTACAGCACAGCTACAATCAGCTGGAACCCGGACGCGTGTTCGCGTATCCGCTAGCATGCATTCAGCGACTAGAGATACACGCGGCGGTAGCCAAGCGGATCCGAACAGATGCGACGGTGCACCAAGCGCACCCGTCCGCGTGCGCAAACAGCCAACCGGCTGCCGCGGTGTCCGAGCGCATCCGAGCGGCTAACGCGGCACACGCGCGGTTCTAACCAAGTTTCAATCAGTGTAAATTCCATGCAAATATATGAAACTTATGGTTAAGTTTAGAATTTCCTCTAACAGAAGTGTGATATCCCCTGCGCTCCTGCGTCGCTCAGTAGGTAGAAGTTGTATGTAAGATGTAAAAATAAATCTCGCATAGCGATCAAAACCCGAGAACGACCTGACGTAAGATAAGTAGAGACCTACAGACTGTGGCACCGAGAAAATAAGATAGCACGGAAATGGCGACGATCAGGAAAGCAGTGGCTTGGCAACAGAAGAACGTCCGGGGTCTATGGGTGTAATGGTAGATATTAGCACACAATATCAAGACTACAAACGGTAACCTTCATACATACTTCAATCAAGCACAAATAGACATCGTTCACGGATAAGAATTGAAAACGGTATCGATTCGATGTACTTTGTTCCACGATTCTGTTCGTGTGTGATTCTATAAGCGCGAGCGTCAAGAACATTTTCTAGGTAGGTTGTTTCTGTGCTCTCGGTATACTGTGGTAGTAATCCGAACTTCTACCTATCGTCTGTGCATTGATGTAGTGTAGTGTCTAGCAGAATATATTGGCAACGAGAGATCTTCAAAATAGTTTGAATATCGTTTTAGGAAAAAGGTTTTGCATTAAAATAAATTTCACTTTTATTTTTTTTTTATTTCGAAATGAATACTAGCCAAGTGGCTATTATTCTTTTGCAGTCGAAACCAACTCTAGGATCTCCTGTGTCAGACAAAAATTAACACACAACAATCGATATCAATGGACGGACAATAGTTGTAGTTTTAAGATTCATCATTATTAGAAATAGTTACGTGATTTCGTCTCTGCTTATTTATAAAGTAAGACGCAGTGCAGGACAGCCCGTCACAAGATAGACTGATGACTTGATTTAGGTAGCGCAGTGCCGTTGGATACTTACTACGCTTAAAATTGGTCGCTGTGAAAGTCTTTAGGTGAGGCATATGTTCTGAAGTGGACGTTTTCATAATCATAATTTTAATCATTTATTTTGCAAAAGCACTGTTACAATGGTTTTATACAAATTACATGTCTCAAGTGTTTTCACCTTAACGGATATATAACGGAATTAGATGAATAAAATACAATGCTATAATAAATGTCTATAACAGAACTTTAAAGTTTTTAAGAATAACCATTAAAAAATTTGACAATTCATTAGCTAGCCTTGCTGTTTCACTCGCGTAGTTCCCGTGGGAATACAGGGATAAAGAATAGCCTATGTCACCCGGGGTTAGTGTAGCTTCACAACGATAAAAGATTTTTTAAATCCGTCCAGTAGTTTCAGAGCCAATTCAATACAAACAATCAAATCAAATATGGATATAGATGATAGGTGCCATATGAAACAAACTTTTGTACATTGTTGCTGCCGATTTTTAGTTTCAGATGCTAGTTGAATAGGTTTGGATTCATTTTAACGAATACTTCAACTTCAAAATATACAAACATGTTAAAGTTAATATTTTGTCTGTCTGAAACATTGGTTTGCAGGTTTCAGTAGTTTGTAACCCAAACATTACTTTTACACAACGTTTTTGTACTTTAAATATTAGTTCTCTATTCGAGGAGTTTTCCCAGAAAATAACACCATATCTAAAGACAGAGACTACCAGTCCATGATATACCGTCAGTAGGGTAGTATTGGTTGCGACCTGTGCCAGTTCATGGAGAACATAAACAGATTTACTTATTAATTTATACAGTTGTTTGATATGTTACAACTTATTATTGACGACAAACTAACATAGTTTGTCGTTAATAATAAGTCCAAGGATGTTGTTCTCACCTTTATCAACCGGCTCACTTTATAATTAATTTAACATAACTTTTATAAAATAATTGATTATAGCTTATGATTATTAACACGTTGATTGAATTGTACTACTATCTTTGTTTGCCCTATGTTAGCCTTCAAATTATTGGTATCTAGCCATTTAATGATACGGCTAAGTGTGCTATTGATATCATATTCGTAAGTTTTTATGCCATAACACTTAGAGCGTTATTGGGTTAGGGGGAGCCTTCGGAAGGTCATTTATATATACTATGAATAGTAACGGTCCCAGTACACTCCCTTGTGACACACTAAACAATATTTTACGTCCTTCAAAGAAGTAATCGTCCTCCATGTTTGTCCTAAAATTTATTCTAGTTAATAAAGTATACTGAATATGATTTTTGAGATAGGTGTCAATTAGTTTTAAGATATTTCCTCTTATGTCATATGTCTCAAGTTTATGTCATAGAATGCCATGATCCACAAAAACAAACGCTTGTAGTCTGATGATAATGATGTTTGTATAAAAACAATCCTACAAAACCCTTGTTAGACAGTCGCCCTACAGACCTTATTTATACGTCAACAGAGTATAGTTAAAGAAGTTTTATTTTTTCGCCAATAACCCTCAGGAAACTTATATTAGTTTGAGTTAAGTGTAAAAGATTTAAGACTTTGCGGTCGCTCCGAGAATGGGGAACACTCGAAGGCGTAGAGTTATGGAGTTATGGTAATTTTATATGAATATTGTATTTGTATAGCGCCTGAGAATCCAAGGGATTGTTTGTTTATGTTTCCGTTAACTATAGACTTTGTGAAGTTGTGAGGTACTTTGTTTGGTCAAGTTGAGGTTGAGAGTTATGATGTTGTTTTTGAGCAAGGGAGCTCGTTAAAGCGTTGAGAAATTTAGAAAATTAACCTTCGCTTTGTCATAAAAATACGTTACTTGTATCGGGTACAGGCCGGGGTAAAGATTAACGGAAGTCAGTCTGATTTAAAAGGTCTATTGTGACGCAATACAAAATACGTTACTAGTTATAAGAATAATCTCAATCATAATGTTGCATTTTGATGGTGGGTTCTCACGCTAGCGTTCAAAACAACAGTCAACGGGCACGGAAATGAGTGCGAGAGTGTGAATGTGCTGCTTGGCTGTTTTTGATTGTTTTTTTTTTGGACCGCCGGCCCGTTTGAGCTGCTTGTAGGGCTGCGTGCCGCGCGTCTGATTCAGACTTAAGGAGCGACAGACAAACTTGGAACAGTGTAAGCATCTACGTACCCCTAAGGATGTAATTCGTCTACAGACACCTGGCGTCTACAAAGTGGATTGCAGCTGTCGTAGTTCCTACATCGGACAAACCAAGCGCACAATAGCGGAAAGGGTTAAGGGACATATCGCGGCTGTGAAAAACTGACAGACAAATAAGTCAGCAATAGCGTAACATTTCCTGGATGCGGTATCCAATCACTAGATGAACTACACAAACCACAGGTCCTCTGCACTGACCGTCACTATTATTCCAAGATATTGCAGGGAGCGGTTAAAACCAAAAAACACGTCAATTTCAATCGAGAAGATGAATACCGTATGTCAACATCGTGGAATTCCGTGATCAGCAAGTGTAGACACCGCCCAACTAGCATTACACGCAACGACCATATATGGTCGTTGATTACACGCTAGTGTGCAGATGTCGATAGTGTTGCGAATCGAAAGTACCGATAATTCCGTAATATTTATTCTTGTCAATTGTTTATTAATATTGTCAATTTTTAAATATGTAAATTTAATAAATGCATTATTATTATTAAAGTGAGTGATAAAATTTGACAAAGTTGCCTTATATCCGCTCCAAGAGGGTGTTTATTGGAACGTAGTTCCTTGTGGCGCGTTATCAATTCTTTGCGGGCTGAGGGGCTAGACGAAAAAGTGTAACAACTATAACCATAAAAACGACACCAAAAATCTAAATATTTTTTTAAGTTTCAAAAGGTCAGCTATTTTGACAGCCTATGTATCGGTTACCGTTGTATCGAGTAACCTAACAAGTAAGACGAGTTTGAAGGATCGAATCCAAGGGTCGGAATCGAGTTCTTTTTGTGTTGATATAAATTCTTTTTTGCAGGCACTCTCCGATCACCTACGAAACTATTTTTTTTCAGTCGTTTCAGCTTGCCGTCAATTTGTTTGAATACATGTAAAGAAAATTACGCGCAGTTTTACCCAGAGACTGTTAGTGCTAGAAGGCTGTAATTTTGCCTGGATACACATATTACTTACGCTGACAAAGTGAAAAATAAAATCTTGAAAAATGTTTTTTTGGGGTACCTACCTCCCCTATATGTAAAGTGGGCATGTGACTTGTTTTTCTCATCTACTCCATTTGTGTGGGGTATCATTAGATAGAACTTTTAAAAACGTTTTAAACGTTTGATGTTGTGTATTTGAAAAAAATTACGGTAGTAGTATGTCTAGTTAAATAAAAAGGAAACTATCACATCTAAGAAGGCTTTACAAGTGTAAGAGTAACAGCTGATCAAGTGAGAAGTAACAACATTTTCGTACAAATTCCATTGAAAATTATGTTGTTTTTGTTTCATATGTTGTAAGTTCATACTTTACAACGTATGAAACAAAAACAACATAACGTTTCATAACAAAACAACAGAAAACCCACTTCTTTAGTCGCATTATTCGTATTTCTACGGAACCCTACATTGTGCGTGGCCCGACATGCACTTGCCCAGTTCCTTACTACTTCAGTAGTAAATTGTTAAAAGGGTAATTACAATTTGCTCGTGTTACTACGGTTGGTAAACGGTTGAAAAAAGCTGGAGGAGGCCTTTACTCGAGCCTTTACCTTTTAGAAGGGGTTCCGATCCATAATAATGAAGAAAATTGAAATACCTTAATTTATTTATTAAATTAATTTATTAGCCTTGATAGCGTAAATCCTAAAAATTAAAAAAAAATCCTTATTACAAAAAAAAGAATGTATCTTCTTAATAACAAAACAACCGGACAAGAGCAAGTCGGACCATGCTCAGTGTAGGGTTCCGCAGCTGTTTCAAAGAAATGCACTAAATATGAATAAAAACGATATAAAAAAGTGGACCAACAAAAGAGCGTATCTTCATGGCACTTTGTTGAGTCTTATCATTTTGTTGAGAAGCGCAGTTTTTCGCCAAAGAAAAAAGCTTTCATTTTTTGTTGTTATAAGTTTAATTTTTCATTTAAATCCTTGTGATGTTTCCCATTTCAAAGAAAGAAAAGAAAAAAGGAAAAAGAGAAGAAGAAGAAGAGCAAGAAAAGAAAAAATCTAGCGAAAGGAATGTTCCGTAGCCAAAATGACAAAAACGGAACCCTTAAAGTTTCGTCATGTCCGTCTGTCTGTCTGTCTGTCCGTCCGTATATCACAGGCATTTTACATAAAGATTATTCAATGAATATTGATGAAATTTGGTGAAAAGTGTCTTGTGATACTAAGTAGCGGCCTACTTAGTTTGATAGCTAAAGAATAAAAAAAAAATTGGGGGAGCCCTCCATACTACATGTAAGGAGGGCTCCCCCAATTTTTTTTTTTTTACTGAAGCAAATATTTTTGAAAAAAATATTTTTTCAGCATACATCAACGTGTTACATTATTCGTCTTTAAAAAATATTTTAAAGTTAAACTTTTTTGGTTATGTAAATATTTTTGGTAATAATCGCTCCGAAAGTTGTCCTTATCTTTTGAACCGTGTGACCAAAATATGAAAAAAATCACAAAGGTAGCGCTTAAAATAAATACTTATATTTAAAATTATTTCGAACATGATCGGATAAACCATCATTCAGTTATGGCCGAAAAACTGCGTGCCTAAACAAAAGGGCGTAATACAATTATTACATACAATTAGGCTGCGGAACCCTACACCGAGCATGGTCCGACATGCTCTTGCCCCGTTTTGGCAATGCAAAATACACTCTGCTTTTTGATACTGAGTTTACAGTTGCTTGTTAGGTATATAATGTTATTAATTAACTTTATTACTAAGCTTCTGTTGTCAGATCGTCTATCCTACAATTTGTTGACACACAAAGTTATTTCCCGTTCTAAAATCGAACCCTCTTGCGCAGCAGTCGTACACGCTCCCACCGCACCACACAGGCGGCAATTTTCTATTTCTTTCATAAATCGGATATAGAAGCGATCCATTTTCCTTAATATGCAACAAACGTGCTAGCACTATTAACAACAAGCATCAATACAATCTCCTTAGTGCATAATCTGTCGATAACGAGGTACGTTCGCGAACGGAGCGGTGCGAGGGAATCAATAAATAATGCAGGGTTATTAGCGAACCCGTTTGTCTGTGATGTTTGTTCATTAACTGTACTCATTAGCGAGCGGGCTGTAGAGTAGATACGAATAGAGAAAACAATGTTTTATTCATGGGTTGACGAGCTGTTGCCTGCGACTTCGTTCACGTAGAAATTTGGAATGAACGAATGAAAAATTGAGGCCATCTTGGTTGTTACCACTACAGTGTAAGTATTTCGTCCGTAAATAGTAATGTTAATGCATCACTGTTTTTTGGTTGAAGGGCACTGTAGCAAGTGTAATTATAATAATAATAATAATATTATCTTGGGACAACTCACACAACGCAATCTGATCCCAAACTAAGCAGAGCCTGTACTATGGCAACCAGATAACTGATAAACATACTTATATATTTCTAAATACATACTTATTAAAGATAAATAACACCCAGACGTGGTCATCACACAAAGTTTTATCATGGGTGGGAATCGAACCGACGACCTCTTGCGTAGCAGTCGGATACACTCCCACCGCGCCACAGAGGTAGTCTAACTTACTGGGCAAATGAGATTTATGAACTAATGTCTCAAATGAACATCGGTGACATTTTGTCAAACAAGGATTTGGGCGGCACTGCTACTGTTATGAGCTAGCGTAACGCTTACCATCAGGCTCATGACCTACTTGTCTCTTTTTTTGGTTGTCCCCGAGAACTGTAGGTAGATTTTTCAGGATAAAAACTAGTATGTGCTATTCCACGTTATAATCTATCTCTGAGCCTGAGAGAATTTCTAACAACTCAGCTACGAGACAAGTGTGAATCGCTCGCACAAAGGGGGGATGCATTTGATGATTCGCTAGGGCGCCTTGGTATTAGGCGCCCCAAGAAAGTGACGCCCGGGGCACTTTCAGAACGTAGTGAACCGATGTCGTCACAAATTTCGTGTCCTTGAATAATGACTATGATACCTGTTTACCAACTGAAACTGACAATCACGGTACACCCTCGGAACGTAGTGATTTGAAGTGATCTAAGATTCTGTGTCCGTGAGCGTTGCTAAAGCGCAGTATACACAAGGTTTCCTCCTATGCTCTTGATTATGGATTCCCAAACAAAAACAATATCCTTTGGGGTATTGAAGGTGGTATGATCCCCCCGCCCCTCGGTGTCGTTGTAATTCATAATTAAGCATCCCCAAAAAAAATCCCCAGAAAAAGGTTGGGAACTACTTATTTGGTGCTTTTCTGTAAAATATCTGTATATGTATCTGATTTTTACCACGTGTACCTAACACGTGGTAAAAAAATTCGTACAATTAATGTAATCTCTAAACCTTTCACTACTCTATGTCCCCCCTGAATTATTAAGCCGTTTGCACGTGACTTGTCCCAACTAGCTGCTCTTTCAAGACCTTGAGAGATCATGACCATTTACCTAATGGACCAGATCAAATGGTCACCTCATCGTCAAGCCGCTTGACAACATAGACTTGTTGACTAAAGGATTATGGACATATGAGTAGGTACATAATTATAGTGTGGATAAGCTACCCAATCACATAGCGCGACAGATCGAAATAACAATTTTAGAAATGTGCAGACAAAATTGTAAGCGAGTTAAGAATTAACTAATGCTTCTGTTGGTTTCTCGATTTTCAATTTTTTTTTAATACAAATACGACTCCCGCAGTAGGGTACAAGCCCTGTGTCGCGGGGGACTTCACAAACATACAAGTCACGGACACAATACTCCCAGACTCGGAACAAGAATTTGTGGATCACACAAAGTGGTGTTCCGTGTGGGAATCGAACCCACGACCACCTGCGTAGCAGTCGGACACACTCCCACCTTGCCACAGAGGCAGTCAATCAAGTTTAATCGTCTATCAAGCTATTTGGATTGTTGTATTAAAGGTATCCCCTGAATACCAAGCGTGTAGGTTAGACGGGCCCCATATCAAAACTTGTTGGTGGGTTTCAAAGGATCACAAACGGCCAAAGGACTGACAGACTGATGTGAGTCCTTCGCACAAATTTGCCATTGTATTTTCAGTATGAGTCATTAGCACATGGGGGGGGGGGGGTAATTGCTAACGCACATTCGGTGCCCCTGTAGTCGGGGGCCCCGTACCATTGATACGGCTGATATGGCGGTAGCTATGCCCCTGCTGACTTCCATATTTTTTCACAGGCCAAGTGAATTAATGATGGGATCTTACCATAATAATTCGACATGAATGGGCGCCTGATTTAATCATCTATACTAGATTACTATATAGTATTATAAAGCCGATTTCAAAAATTGTTTCACATAAAGAAAGCTGCATTATTGGGAAGCAACATAAGCTATATTTTATTCTAAAAAAATAGAGATACTTTCGAAAACTGCGTTTATATATAGTGGAGAAAACTTCGAACGAAGCTGGAGCGGGCTGCTCGTAATATTATAAAGAGGAAAGATTTGTATTTTTGTATGTTTGTAACGATTAAACTCAATTTTTTTTTCACTATTAGAATGCTACATTATTCCTGAATAACATAGTCTATATTTATTACTAGAAAAAAATAGGTGTGTGTAAAAAATGTCCCCCGTGCGAAGCCGCTAGTTTAAATTGAATTATATTAATAAGTAAAAGTCAATAACATCGGCTTATTATTTTAGGGTTGTCACAAATAATTTTCAGTAACATTTTTTCAGTGATAGGTAATATATATCAATGTTCTGTGGATAGGTACATACCTAGTATTAGCATTTCAACATCAACACAGTGACAACACGTCAGACTGTTCGCCCGCGCCACACAGCGTATAATGGTCGGCTTTACGAAACATTACGCTCAGCTTGTGGCTTATAGCACGCACATAAAATGTACGAGATACAGTGCAGACTTGTGGTGATATACGGGTAGGTATTATGGCGAGCCCGACTCGCTTTAGAAATATAATTTTAATAATTATATGAAAATTCTGTGTTTTCTTTACAATTCCTCGACTCATACTCGACGGTAAAGAAACAATTCTCAAACTCAAGGTACTTTGAGTTTTACAAATGTTTCCTCACCTAAATTAAGGAAAAGTTTCATCTTGAAGTAGGCAGAGGAGATTTTTTGCAACTTAGAATACAGATTTTGTATGAGTGAGGTTGAGTCGAGTTGATAAATTTACGAGTAAATGTCTTAGAATATGTGTGTAAGTAACCAATGGAAGAAAAGAGGAGGCACGCAATAAAAAAACTGACTTTCTTGGCGTTTAAGTAGTACCAGACAAATAAACTTACTGTGAGATGTTTCGAGAAGTTTTTTTGATCCAAAATCTCATACAAGAGTCTCTCTCAGTCTTGGTCGAAACTTTTGTCAATCAGGCAATAAACTGATATATTCGGTAGGTACTAGTTTGATTTTATAGATATCTGGTATAAAATTCATTTTTGGAAATTAAAATTACGATTGTTTTATAATTGCAAAATAAAATTAGTAGGGCCGACTGCCTAGGTGGTGCGGTGGAAGTGTGTGTGACTGCTGCGCAAGAGGTCGTGGGGTCAACTCCCACACGGAACAGCACTATGTGTGCTCCAAAAATTGTTGTTCTGAATCTGGATGTACTCCGTGTCCGTTATTTGTATGTTTGTAAAATCCTCCGCGATACAGGGCTTGCACCCTAATGCGGGAGTTCAAAAAAAAAAAAACAACTACTAGAGCGAAAAGCTAATCGCTCATATTATGGCATATTTAGTACATTTAGCAAATTTTAACCTTTCAGAATTTTACACCATTGGTCCTATTTGAATAATTTAAGAAATAATGCATGATTTACACAATCAACTTTGATTATAAATTAATCTTTATTTAAATAATGATTAATATCATGACATGAATAATAAGATATGTAGACTCGAATTGAGTTTATCCATTATGAACAAACCAAAAAAACAATTATTTTCTATTTTTAGTATTATTTAAGACTAACAATATAAGTCACACAAAAGTAACAATCAGGTAAGTTTAATGCTTATGATAGGTAGATCCCTTTTTTTAACTGTAAGAACATATACATAACGGACACAAAGTACACTCGGAACAACAATTTGTGGATCACACAAAGTTGTGTTCCGTGTAGGAATCGAAACCACGACATCTTGCGCAGCAGCCGTATACACTACCACTGGGGCAGTGGTAATACGCTCCAAGATAATGTTGGCGGCAAAAAGTTCGGCACGATTCACTCCCATATGTTGCTACAAACGTACATAATATAAATGCACATTGGATCACGTCTTCGTTCAATAACGCCAAGATTTTTTGTCAATACACACGCATGAATCATTGGCTACGTCTCGATAACACGGCATTTGCTTACTGGCTTGTAGTTACCTATCACCATATCGGAACTTCTATGTTATGGATAAGACTTTTGTATTGTGAAAACATTGTAAGAGAATCAAACAACAAAAATAGTAAACTCACACAAGCTCATCGGATTCCAAACTAGATAGAGCCGTTACTATGGCAACCAGACAAATGATAAACGTACTTAAAATATATTTCTTTTGTATCAAATCATCGTTTTATAAGCAATTTTAAAAAGCAAGTTTGAAACATATTCATATATAATTGGTTTTAAATGTCAGTGTTCAACTTTTACTTTTTTTTGTAATATAAGTACCTAGGTTGTATTTAATTTGTAAACTTTTAGTGGAAGCTTGTAATTAGCAATTTAAGTTAACTAGAGTACAGTATTTATAAGATTACTAGCTGTCCCGCGCAACTTCGTCTGCGTAAATTTTTCTCTTTTTTTTGTTTTTTTTTTATAATCCTATGTTACTTCTAATACCTCCAAAAATATGTGTACAAAGTTTCATGATGATCGGTCGAGTAGTTTTCGCGTGAAAGTGTAACAAACAAACTTACATTCACATTTATATATTAGTAGGGATTAGTCTGTAAGCTTCTGTAAAATTAATAATAAAAAAAAAACGGCGTCCTATCTCATCAGGGACTAGCCAGCTACGCAGGAGATATTATAGTGCAGAAATGTGCACAAACACAAACGCACTCTTTATTACCTCACTCCCATAATTCAGTAGGATGAAAAGAGGTGGTGGACACAGATTAGGTGCAGGACCGAGGGCTTATCGGGTTTAGTAATAATAATAATAATATACTAAGCAGAGCTTGTACTATGGAAACCAGATGATAAACATACTTATATATTTCTAAATACATACATATCATAGATAAATAACACCCAGACACAGAATAAACCATCGTGATCATCACACAAAGTTTTATCCTGGGTGGGGATCGAACCCACGACCTCTAACGTAGCAGTCGGATACACTCCCACCGCGCCACAGAGGCAGTCAACTAGTCACCCATCTATAGACAGACAGTAGTGCAGTAAAGTTGCTTTACCACGCTGATCTCATGATGCACTCGATCACCACTTACGGTTGGTCTTAATGGCTTATCTTTCGATAACTGTTTATTATAAAAACTTTAACAAAAATAAATATAAGGTAACTAAAAAGTAAAAAATAATTAAACATTTTGAAGTTGGTGCCAAGAAACGTAATTTTAAGCACCAACTTTTAAAATGCTTAGTTATTTTTTATTTTTTTGTAAAAATGATTTTAATGCTCACTCTTTAGTGTAGTTTGTATGTAGTTGATATAAGTTACAATGGAATAATCCAAACTCATTTCTTTTTACAAAATGTTGCGTTTTGAGATACAATGCCGTTGAATTTTTAAGGAGTTCACCTGATACTAGACTATCAGTTCCATTACATGATTTAGTGGAGGCGAAGTATCATGTATCGAACACGGTACTCAGATCGCAACCCGCGATATTTATTAGTAAATATTACCGATGGTCATCTGTGGTCTTCATCATCAGTTCCATTTTACTCAATGGTGCTTTTTCATGAATTTCAACAAAATATACCCAAATTATTATAGCTGTGCCTTTAATATTTGAAGAGTTCCCTCGATTTCTCCAAGATCTTATCATCAGATCCAAACTTTGATAACAATGGAATCAATCTGAAAGTATACACTTTCAAATACGAAAATATTTTTTAAATTGGTCCAGCCATCTGCGAGTAATCTCCAAACAAATATTTAAGCTGACTCTTGTCTTAGCTTGTGACCACGGTCGGTGTAACCCGGTCGAAACGTCAAGCATAAGGTAAATACTTTACCTAGATTAAACGCGTTTATTCCCGTGTCAAATTGTATTTAAAATACAGTTGAATTGAGAACTTCCTCCTTTTTGAAGTCGGTTGAAAATAGTAAATTTTAGTAGTGAAATTGTCATTTGTGTCGTGGATAGATAAAAAACCTATCTATCAACACTTATCGAAACGCACAATGAACATGAGGTGTCCAAGGTATTGAGTAGGTACTTTCAGATAGTCAAAGCCCCATAAAAAACCCAAGAATAAAATGCCGGTTTCGATAAAATTCACATTTAAATGCTAACAGGTTATTTGGTGCAAGATTCGATGCATGTAACGGAAAGAACGGCTTGCGGCACCTAATATATAGGTAGAGAAAGCCGGCTTCCTACAACGAGCGAATAATACTCCACACACACATAGACGAGTAAGTACTAAAATTTCGGTCGAAATAATAAATTAAATTTATTTATTTATTTTTAGGAAGGCTTACATACTATCACACTAATATTATAAAGGCGAAAGTTTGTGAGTATGTGAGTGTGTATGTTTGTTACTTCTTCACGTCTAAACGGATGGAGCGTTTTTTATAAAATTTGGTATGGAGTTAGCTGACACCCTGGATTAACACATAGGCTAATAAACCGCGGGTAACACCGCGGGGCACAGCTAGTTGTACAATAAACATAGGTATATGTCCTTATTCACGTTCTTCTTTTCCGTTTTCGCGGCAAGCCCGTGCGAGCTGTCAAAATCTTGTCATAATGGTAAATAGAGAGCTGCGCTTAGAAATGAATCTACATGCATGTGCGGCGGACTTTTTTGACCGCATCGCCCGAGAGGCAGTATGAAATGCCTTTAAAGAGTCGGCTGCAGTACACGTGACTTCTACAAGGAAGACTTTGAAAAATGACCACTGCACTGGTAGAGATGCATCGATACCATGGGTATTTTGATTAGTAGAAATATTTATAAAAAATTACTTCCTTCCTAAACGGCAATTTCATACGTAAATAAAGACCAAATACATTACCTAAATAGGTGAGCCTTGTCGTTAATATTTGAAGAGTTACCTATTCTAAATTAATCTATTGCTATTACATATCAATTTAACTAATAGAATTTCTTTTTTTATAATTTAATAATTGTTGAATCAATGTAATTTTGACCGGTTGGGAACTACTGCTCTAGAGGCCTAATGGATTTTACCTCGAGAGGTATCGTTAGGCACCTGTCCCACCAACAACCATGAGCGAGAAGCGAGTAGCGATTTGTCGCTCAAGAAACGTACAAAAGATGTATTTTGTAGACCCCGTCAGTGTCAACAAAAGATATGCAGTATAGAGCGAGTACTCGCCGGCAGTATGAACGGTCAGCGATCAACTATTCATACATGTATCTCTTTTATTTACACGGGATCTACATAAGTATGTAGGTTTCTTGAGCGATAAAATCGCTACTTGCTACTCGTTTTCTCGCCGTTGGTGGGACAGGTCCCTTAGGTTCGTCTCAGTTGTTAGAGTGACACTGGGTACATCCAGTTTAGAAAAAAAACGCGGATTTTAGGAGCCAATACAATTCAGTTATTAATTTTAGGTAGTCGGGTTTTCGGTTTTGTAATAATTTAGTTTGTCATATATGTTATTTACTTAGTTCACAATTTATTAATTTGTTCGTTTTGTGCAATTATTATTTTTTGTGCAATTATTAGATAACTTTAATTTTATTAATGTGATATTGTTATTTTTTCTTTTGAGATCGTATGCACGTGCGCGATTATATGAGCGTGAAATTATTGTTGACCTGTGAGCCGACCTTTCACTCCTATGTATTTAGAGCTTGCGGCGGACTGACAAACACCGTCTCGCTTTACAAATATGTTTGGAATTTTTCGATGTTTATTGGAAAATATATTATAACTTTTGAGTAAGAAATTGAGTATTCAATTCAAACAGCAAAGTTATGAATGTGAAAAACATATTTATATACCTCAGTATCTCTTTACGAAATACTGTTGCCAGTCTAATGTGTTATAATTTATATTCATAATATATACTTAGTAAACAGAATTGTTAAAATTCTATTAAATAGCGAATGTTTTGTCTTCTTTTATTGTTTAGCTTTCGCCCGCGGCTTGCCCGCGTGAATGTCAAAACCTATCTATCTCTTTCCTACAAACTTAAACTATCTCCATATCTAAATTGGTTTAGCGGCTTAAGCGTTAAAACGAGACAGATAGATAGAGTTATTACTTACATTTTATAATATTAGTTTGTATAACTGGGATAGTGTATGAGTGTACCTACAATGTAAATGTGATCACTGACGAAAGCCGTTTCAATTGATAAATATAGTAGGTACCTATAATAATTATGATTATGACATAATAATATTTTGGGCCACCTGGGCCCAAACTAGGTAGAGCCAGTGCAAACATACTTATATATTTTTATTCTGTGTCTGGGTGTAACTTATCTATAATGCATTATAAACGCATTATAGATAAATTACATCCAGGCACAGAATACTTGAATAATCTTTCTCATCACACATAGTTTTATACTGGGTGCAGATCAAACCCATAACCTCTGGCTTAGCAGTCAGGGTCACTAACCACTAGACCAACAGGACAGGACTGGAGGGCCTTTCTTAGACTAGGCTATCCTTAATTTAGCATTTAAAAAAAAAGGTGGCCATGAGTTTTTATTTCTACTCTTTTCAACTTGGCATTAAATGTACAATAATTCTATTCCAAATTTTGCCTGACGTTCATAAGCGTTGCGTTCTGTAACCTAAGTGAATAAAGTACTTTGACTTTGTAGTACATGGGTAGGTACACTGAATCATTTAGCTTTCCCAACTGTTATACACATCCCTGTTAAATAGTGAAAATATTCAGTTAATTAAAGGCAGTTGAGATTCAGAGGTAATCAACGGAGGTGGCTCCCTCTGGTGCCGTTACAATGTACACATCGTGAGATAGTGTCGCCTCAAGTTAAATTAATATATCTATTATTAATAGTCCCACACAAGTTAGATTTTGTTGACTCCCTGTTGTGTGTTGTGGTGAAAGTTGTGAGAGATTACATTTATTTAAAATTAATCTATACATTATACAATTACTTGTCCTGACTTGTCTAGCCTGCTGGGACTACAAACCTGAAATATTGGTAGGTGATGCCTTTTATGTTTTGAAAGGATTTCAGGAGGACAGTGTATGCCAGATAAATAAAATAAATAAATTTTCGGAAATTAGTTCTCGAATGGAGCAATAATTCCTTTTCTTCCTTTGCAATTTTGTATGAAACTCCGTCAGTGTGAAAGTAAGCACTAAGAAGTATTTTATTTAGCGTTTTGGTTTAAAATAATTAATAAACACTCAAGGGAGTAAAATGACGGTTGTCATTTTACAAAACTCCGTCAGTTTTAATCTTAGATCTATAAAAAAATGTATTTGACTTTAAATAAAGAAAAACGTATATCGGCGTTTTTGGAAAATCAACCTCATTTAAACGGGTAAATTTGTCTATGTGGGCAAAGCTGCAAGTAACAGCTAGTTGTCTGGGGAAGAAAATGGCTGAGAAAGAGCTTTGCTCAACAATGGGCGTCTGTAGGGAGCAAAAATCGCTACTCTCTTCTGACTTAGCTAGGTAACTTAAACTTGTACGATATTGTCAACGTAAGGTTGCATTAATTTGACGTTCACCTAATCATCTGACCTAATTAAAAGTTTTAATTGTTATAATATGTGGTTCTCTTGGTTTCCGGCATTTTGTATGAGAATGTGAATTAACAAAATGTGTGAGGTGAACCAAAATGTACCAAATTCGATCTTTGTATATATTATAGAATTTTATAAGCGGGTCTTATTCGCGTAAATATTTTATTTTAAGGCTAAATACCTATGTTTTATTACCCGACGTTTTGATAATCGGTGGAACCCCGTTCCACCGATCGCCACTATTATTCTAGGATAGTGCGAGTGGTGGTTGAGATAAAGAAGTACAAGCATTTCAACCGAGAAGATGGATACCGGCTCTCACCATATTGGGACCCCGTTATTAACAAATGCAATCATCGCAGTACAGATATCGCGCCTCAGTATCAAGACGTAGTAAGTGTTGTGTGTAGAAGTACCGACCGTAAAATTTATCAAAATTATCAAGATCAGGCGAGTGTAGTTGATAAACCCTGCGCCTCACAGAGACATCACTAAGCTGCCATCCGACCCGTGACCACAATCGGTGCAATTCGATCGCAACGTCGGGTAAATAACAAGTCGTATCTTTAAATATTTCACGCGATTAAGTCCCGATAATCCATACTAATATTATAAATGTGAAAGCAACTCTGTTTATCTGTCAAACAGTATGTCTCAAACAGTTAAACCAACTTTGATGAAATTTGGTATGGAGATATTTATATAATTTGGGAAGGATATAGAATCATCAATAATTGCACGCCTGCTTTGTCCTATAGTAATATCATAGAAAATATTTTAAGATATAATTTTAGTCAGGACAGCACTATAATTATTTTTGTCGGTGATAGGGGAAATGTAAACAAAAATAAGTTTTTAAATTATTTTGAAGAGTTGTCCAATTTAAATGTAAAAAAAATTGTTATGTTTTCATTTCCCCTTAGTAATGGATTATCACAGAAAGAAAATTCTATTAGATATAATTTGAATAACCTTATGCATCAAGTGACATGCCAAATTAATGGACCTTTTTATAATAAATTTCATTTTATTGACACTAACAAACTTGTTAGTAAATATTTTTATTTGACAAAAGATAGATATTATCTTAAAAATAGTTGTAAAAGACAGATAGCTGTTTCGCTATCTTTTTATATTAATACTTCAGCCAAGAATTTGGCTACTCAAGTTGCTTCTATTGAGCAACAAAATTATGACATTAATTTTAACTTAGCCAACAATTTGGCTAAAGCACCTGACAGTAATAATGATAATTTATGTATTAATAATAATTATAATATTGACATACCGAATAATTTAAATTAAATTTTAAGACAATAGAGAGTACCTCTTGCACACACATACTTGTGCACTACCACTTGAAAATTATTCTGTTATGTCAAAACAGAACAATAGTTATATTAATAAAATTAACCTGGTGCATCAGAATATCAGAGGAATGACAGGAAAAGACATGGAATTGGAATTGTTCATGAATGCTGAAGCTATTGATATTTTATGTATTACTGAACACTGGCTAAAGAGCGATCAGTTCATGTTTAATTTCAACAATCACCAGGTAGGCAGCTCGTTCAGCAGGGAACTGGCTGTACATGGTGGTTCACTAATATTAATAAATAAAAATCTTAAATTCAAAGAACGCCGTGATATTGTTAACTTCTCTGTTGAACGTAGCATAGAAATAGCCTGTGTAGAGTTGAAGCGGTTTATTGTATTGACTGTGTACAGACCACCTTCAGCACAATATCATATTTTTGAAGATGTTATGGATGAAGTCTTGCATAAGGTAACAAACCTTAATAAAAATGTAA
Organism: Herminia tarsipennalis; assembly: GCA_945859575.2. Lineage (NCBI taxonomy): Eukaryota > Metazoa > Arthropoda > Insecta > Lepidoptera > Erebidae > Herminia > Herminia tarsipennalis. The sequence goes on along the minus strand of OX243849.2, from coordinate 8,235,975 downwards.
TAATATGTGGCGACTTTAATGTTAATTTATTAGTTCGTTTATTTGTTCTACTTTAAGTATGAGGATTTTAGCTCTATTCAAATCATTTAATCTGTGTAATTTATTTTTAGAGCCTACCCGCATAACTGCCACTACAGCCACATGTTTAGATAATATATTCACAGATATTATTGTAGATAACAAGAGAGTAATTAATCAAATGGATTCTGACCACTGTGGTCAACTTATTTCCTTTGATATTAAAAGTAGAAAAGTAACTAAAAAATGTATAACTGTTATCCCTAAAACTGTCAGTCGATTTGAGAGTTTCAAAAGCCGCCTCATTTGTAACCCTCCACTGTTGAATGAGGACAGTGATCCTAACATTTTATATAAAACATTCTTTAATAAATTTTGTCATAATTTCGATTCGGTTTTCACTCCCAAAACGATTATGGTTAAGGGGAATGCAACTTTTAGTGAGTGGGCTACTGTCGGCCTACATAAAAGTAGAAAAAGATTATATGAGCTGTATGATGAACGAAATTATAACTGTTGTGAAAGATTTCAAGCTTATGTAAGAAATTATGCTAAAACATTTAGGCAGACTTGCAAAACAGCAAAAGCTTGCTACCTTAGTTCACAAATTAAAAACAGTGATAATAGAATTAAAATGACTTGGGATATTATAAATAGTGAGACCGGAAGAGTCAGAAGTCAGAATAATGATTACTGTCTTAAAATAGATAGTAAAACCATCACATCGGACATAGAAGTAGCCACTGCATTTGAAAAATTCTTTACTGACATTCCAGTCTCCACTACAAAGTCATTGAATTCCTCACCTATTGCAGCTGAGTCTATCTTGATTAAAAATGTTAATAAATGTGACATCACTTTTCAATTTGACTATGTTACACATATAGATGTCATAAAAGCTTTTAATTCTATTAATGTCAAGAAGACTACTGACCTCTGGAGTAACTCAGTTGTGATTACTAAGTCTATGATTTCTTTTATCGCGCAGGACTTGGCTTTTATATTTAATAAATGTATAGATTGTGGTGTATTTCCTGATTTAATGAAATATAGTAAAGTAATACCATTGTATAAATCAGGTAGTATGTCTGACCCCACTAATTTTAGACCCATATCAGTACTACCAACATTTAGTAAAATCTTTGAAAAAATAATATATGATCAGATGCAGAACTTCTTTTACAAAAATAAATTATTACACTTTAAACAATTTGGTTTCACTAGGGGTCGCTCTACAACCGATGCTGGTGTGGAGCTTTTAATACATATTTTTGACGCCTGGGAGGAATCGCAAGATGCTTTAGGCGTCTTCTGTGATTTATCTAAGGCATTTGACTGTGTTCTGCATGAAACATTAATCAGGAAATTGCAACATTATGGTATTAAAAACACAGCTCTGAATCTTCTTACGTCCTATCTGAGTAACAGGATTCAGAAAGTTAATGTTAATGGTAAACGCTCCCCGGGGTCTGTGGTCAAAATGGGAGTCCCACAGGGTTCTATTCTCGGGCCGTTATTGTTTTTAATTTACATAAACGACTTACCATATTTAGTAAATAATAATCATGAGATAGTCCTGTTTGCAGATGATACATCACTCTTATTTAAATTAAAACGCCAGCAAAAATACTTTGAAGATGTAAATATGGCTATCTCAAAAGTGGTTAACTGGTTTGATGTTAACAATTTACTCTTAAACGAGGGCAAGACTAAATGTATTCGATTTATAACACCTAACGTGAAACCAGTAAAAACCACTATAAAAATAAAAGAAGATGAGTTGAACCCTGTAGAGACCACAAAGTTTTTAGGAATTACTCTAGATTCTAAGCTTCAGTGGGGCCCACATATAAGTGAATTGTCTAATAGACTCAGTTCTGCAGCGTACGCAGTTAGAAAAATTCGTCAGCTAACAGACGTTGAAACAGCGCGATTAGTTTATTTTAGTTACTTTCATAGTTTAATGTCGTACGGTATTCTACTGTGGGGGAATGCTGCCGACATTCAAACCATTTTTGTTCTGCAGAAGAGGGCTATTCGATCAATTTACGATCTTAGTAGTAGACACTCACTTAGAGAAAAATTTAAGGAAATCAATATCATGACTGTTGCATGTCAGTATATCTATGAAAACCTTATATATGTTCACAAAAATATTGATAGTTTCTGTAAGAAATGTGATATACATAATATTAACACGCGGAACAAACATAAACTTGTTGTACCAGCGTCAAGGTTACAAAAAGTAAACAAATCATTTCGGGGCCAATGTATACGTTTCTACAATAAAATCCCTAGCGACATTCAAAAATTAAGTCGTAATAAATTTAAGTGTACCATTAAGAAAAAATTGTGTATGAAAAGTTAATACTCAATAATTGATTATATGGAAGACAAAAACGCTTGGGATTGAACTGCTTTCTCTCACAGGCTATTAAAATGTACTTTAAGATTATATGTATATATACATATTTACTTTGTAAGAAGTGAAGTATTGTGTTTGCTGAATACGTTTATATATACTCATTTTAGAGTTACTAATAGTATTATTATTTAGTTATCCTTATTTTATAAACGATTACACTCACCAGACACACTGGTTCATTCAGTAAAATTTATTTTTGTAAAGAAAAACTTGATGATTTTAAAAGAGTGGCACATGAGTTTCTTGGCAGCTTCTTCTCATGAGCTTTACACTTGGAACTGCCACCTAACCTCATTTTGTTTTTTTTTTCAACATTCATAATTTTATAATTTTTTTAGTATTTTAATTTGACGTTTTCAAATAATCATTAACCTGATTTTACGAAATAAAGATCTTTGACTTTGACTTATAGGATAGTTTTTATCACGATAACCGACATCCATGCGGGTGGAGCCGCGGGCTTCTAATATGTGTAAATATCGCGAAAGTTTAAAAACAATTATACCTTCTTAGACTGCAGTTGTTAAGTTCTCGACAAGTTGATACAGTAGTGCAACTAACTTGACTAAGTTCACAAGTCAAACGAGCTCTACTAATACATGCCAACCACCTTACATTTAGACTCACGTTATTCTGAACAATTCGACTTACACAGTAAAGTCCCAGTAGCTACATACCTGTTGATCTGTTACGTGTGTTGCTTGTTAATAGAACTAAGATGTAAATTAGGAAGCGGGTCCTAATTGCTTTAGTATTTTGTGTAGACGATTTATTAGCTTTACTTAAACCGCCAAATGAAGAGACGATCAGGGGGTTAATTCACGTATTTAAAGCAGTGCAGTTGCAGTTAAGTTTCTAATTAAAACGGCCATTTTTGTATTCTTGTAACTTTGGGATCGATCTAGTACGGTGCGCAAGCGTTTTTGAGATCTATCCCAAAGTTACAATAATACGAAATTGGCCGAAAAACCAAAAACTTGTTAATATTTAATATAAATTTTGAAGTTATGTGAAAAAAGTGTAAATACAAAAGCTGTACTTCGATCTTTTTTATTATCTACAACTTTATTTAACTTTTTTTCCATTGGACTTGTAGTTTTGGCGGAAATTGAGATAAACCGTTATTTACCCTTAAAAACTTTTAACTCCCTTCCACTTCCCGACCTCAGATCGACCGTAAATTAATTTTCCTTTCATTTTTGTTATATTAACGTCCTTTTCCAAACACCTATGGAAAAGGAAGTTAATTTAACAAAAATGAAATCCGAATCTGAACTTAAACCTATACCTTGAAATGAGTATAGGTTTAAGTTCACTTAATGATTTGTCACGCGTGAACTAAAATGGTATGGGGGTTGAGCTAAACCCCCCTTGGATCCGCCACTGCCTCAATGGGCACGAGGTGGTCGACTAAAAGTTGGCTAATTAACAAACCTTTATGTCAGTATCGCATCGCCAGCGTCGACAACTGCAAGTTGCGGATTACAATTTTCTCTTTTACACTCGTGATAATTAAATCATGCTTTCCTACTTTTACAACTTCTTAGAACAGTGTGACATTGCAATATTTGAAAGTTATGTACCTATGTGTATATTAGTTTTCTGTTTTTAAAGATCGAATGTTGTTTATGTCTATCTATCTACACCTTTTTACTTAAAACATCATTGGTAAAACCTAAATAATCGAAGTCACACCCAAAAGCTTGCGCAAAAGGTACATAAAAAGCAACCAAATAAAAATACCTAGTGAAACAGCCTTTCCTTTTCATAGAAATTCCGTCCGTTACATTTCCACTGCACTGATTCAGATTCAAAACTACAGAGACTAAAATAACACCGCCTTTTTTAAATACGTCGATTTTTCTGTACATTTTTGGACACCTTTTCAGTGTGCTTACAATCTAGGTTAAAAAATATAGGTATCTGTATTAATTTTACACTCGCTCCGAAACCGGATGGTCGCCGTCGTCTAACCGTGATGTTAATGATAACTTTATTGACACAATACCGTACATTCTAGAGTTCTGTATAGAGAGCGTTAGTTTCTCTTTTAGTATGACGTTACTACGCTGAAACATGCGGTGAATACTACGCAACACATTACGGTATTGCATTGCAGGCATACGCTCAGGCCCTGCTTCCTGGTCTTGTTGACTGGCTCCTTATTGATGTTACAAGATGCTACAATGTCTTGTAGCATCTTGTAACATCAATAAGGAGCCAGTCAACATCTTTAGTAGGTACAAGACAGCGAGCATAGGCTGTCGCCTATGCTCGCTGTCTTGTGATCCATGCGTTCAGTTTGTCCTGGTAGTGAACACTATCCGGCTGGATATAGGCCGCAGGGTACATGGAGAACTCACCACTACATCTGTTCACAGAGTTCATGTTATGTTCAAGGCAGTGCCGGCTATCCGGTGTTCGGTTGCCGAATAGCTGGCCTGTGAATACGGGACGTTATAAACGTTTTTAAATGAGAATATGAGAATCCGAACCTCTGTTTGGTCGGTTCACATATTGTTTTAATACTTTTTGTTTAGAGTTTTTTTGTTTGGAAACTTTTATACGAAAAGTGTTGGAAAAGGATTTAAAAGTTAGAAGTTTTAATGTTCGTCGTCGTACGGTCTGTTGTGTGGTTCCTTTGGGTTTTATGAGTATTTTAGGTTGTCAAATACATATTTAACTTTATTTATTTAAAACGGTGTTAATGTCGAGTAAATACGAGTATGTCTATTAGTTGCAGCACGATGACTTAATGTCACAAAACACTAAGGGTATAGAAGGTAATACGCATTCGATCAACGCACACATACGCTTTGTTCATGGACTCGGAAAGTATGAACGCGTAGAGCGAAATACGTATGAACCTACTACTACCTACCTACTTTTAGTATTTTGTGTTAATGGAAATGAATGATACTTTTAGATTGAATTGATTGGTTAGTGATCACAGTCACAGTCACAGACATAGGTAAGTATGTCTGTGACTGTGACTTCGATATCGTCATTACCTCGAGCGGCAACAAAGATTTTAGCAGATCTGAACGTTATATGTATCTATTCAAATAGTAAGCGTTCATGAAGTTATATTATCCAGTGTTTTTCCTGGAGGTGGGTACAATTTGACTTTTACAATTTGTCTTTTCATCGGTCGGGTGGGGGGGGGGGGATTAAACACCTTGTCGAACTCGTACGACGCGGGAAAAAGGGGGTTGCAGTTGATATACAAAATAACATTGACCGAATGCGGCAAGACGATATCAATAAAACACGTTTAAAAAAAAAACAGCCTGTACAAAAAAGATGGAAACAAGATCCCCTACATAATTATATAATTTCATGCAGTCCGAGGCACTTTACTAAGTTTATCGAGATTGATTAATGCCTCCGACTGGATTATGTAGGAGATCTTGTTTACATCTTTTTTGTGCAGGCAGGATTTTTTATTTTTTAAATTTATTTTTTTATTTAATACTTTTGAGTACTTTTAGGATGTAACAATTAACTTTTATCACAGCTATTGTCAAGTATTGAAAATTTAAAAGAGAATGGTTGATAACTAACTTTTTTAGTATTAAGACGAGCCCTTTAATTTGATACCCGTATTTTTTTCTTTATTGAATAAATCCGTTGAGTGGTTTGTTAGATATGAGGTAATAAAGCATATTACATACATACAAGATACGCGCGAAAAACATAACCCTTCCCTATAGTCGGGTAATTACAACTTGCCATATTCAAAACAAAATCAGAGCACTAAATATAGAACTAATACCCAAATCAGGGTCTGGCCTCAAAAGTAAACTACTTTGAATTAATTACACCGTGTTTGTTCCTCGCTTCGTATATTACATCAATCACGCTGTATTAATTCAGTTCCCTCTAAGTTTGTACTAAGCCAGGAGTCAGCGGCACTGAAATGCACTGTAATATTTATACATATTTTGTAAGTACTCGGTTTCTTGTTTGTAGTTCGGGTTCACGAATAATTGAAAGTTAAATTTGAGCTTTATTAGGTATGCTTTATGATTTAGTTTAGTAGTAAAGACCGATATAATACGGTAGTTGACTGTCAAGTCAAATCAAATGACCGTGGCATAATCGAATATAATGTCAATCGAATAGAATGACATCATTGCGCGTGCAAAACGGCGAAAATGTTTTTTTTTTATATGAGTTTCGCAGTTTAGCGCGCGCAACGACGTCATTCCAACGTCATTCTATTCTATTAGCGTTTATGCCACTTGTCTGGGGGCTCATTGAGACGTCAAAACGATATGCTCCGTAAAAATTGTATGAAATGCTATGATGGATTGATTTACGCTAGTCTAGTAATTTACTCATAATGTTGAATTTAATGGTTCTAAATTCATAATAACATTGAATTGTAGGCGTGATATGGCCTGATTATTGTAAAATAATTTATTATGGAAACTACCCAATTCCTGTACTAAAAGCAAATAATACTAACTATTACTATCAGGGATGTTGCAGATGCAGATTTGTTGATACGATTGCGGACGCGGATTTTGTCGGCAGGCATCAGCGAACGCGAATGCGGACGCAGATGTCCAGGTCGATCCGGAAGCTTGCAGAGCTTCGAACTATACCTTGAGCTCTCTATTGTATATCTGTCTATATCAATCGAAAATAATATTATTATTAATGAACGGTCCACCATCTAACAACTGCATCCACATGAAATTCGCATTGATTATTGCGGAAGCGGATGCAGATGTCTAGATCGATGCATAAGCTCCGCAATAGTGGATGCGTATGTTAACATTTGCAACATCCCTGATTACTACGTAAAAGCGAGGAAAATCGTTGCGTTGCGTTTTGAAATTTGCAATTAGCTACCGCCGTCTGCATTGCTGCATTGTAATGTCACATATTATGTTGACAATTTAAAGTTTTGTGATCAAGTTTGATGTCATAGTACATAAATGTGCAGTGCATTCTGCGTTGATTAGTCAGTACAAATAGACAGATAAGTACCCAAATTAAAAAAAATATTTACATAGTTTGAATTTAGGAAAAAAAATACGTTAAATTTATAGTGTTTAGTACTTATAACCTAGATATTTTCCGCGGCGTAGGCATCGTGAATCTTAATAAAGTCACCCAATCTTATGGACTCCAGCTTGTTCAATTTTAGGAGATTTCCTCTTACTTCTAAAGTTTATATTTTTGTAGAATTATACTAATTAAAATGAATACTTCTGAACTTTAAAATCAAACCTATTCCATTCCAAATTATTTGATAAACTATTCTTGGATTGAATAGCAAAAGGTTTGATGTACCTACAGTTGATAAATAGTAGTACATTTAGCTCCCGATCTATACCCGATTCGGTCTCACAAACATTGTGTCATCATATATCATTCATATTTGACTACACCTGCGTTGACTCGAGAGTTGAGATGCGTAACTTCTAAATTAGGTATAAGTTTAAAGTTTTGAGAACTGAAGGTTATCATTTGAAACATTTGTCTTATTATGGAACTTTTTTTTAATTATTGCTGTTTTACATTCTTTTGTTTGAGGCACTTCCTGATTAGCTAGGAAACTAAAACTTTGTTATTGGAACGAAGTTCCTTATCGCGCGTTGTGAAAGGGGGCTAGACGGAAATACTTCTCACGAAAAGTTGTAACGACACTTTTTGACACACACAAGCCGTGCGGCGTGCGCGTAAGATATGAACATCTAATTTGACGAAGAAGTCACCTGTCGATTTGGTCTAAAGGCATAAATTCTGCACACAGTACTGGTGACAATTGTGTAGTTATGGGTTTGAGCCTTCGGTATACAATCGTCTTTTTGTATGTTGTTGTCGTATTTGTCTTTCTATTTCGCATTGAAAAGTGTGGTGTTACGAAGATTGTAAAAAAATAAATAAGATAAGAACTTCGTTCCATTCGGGTGTCCCTTAACACCTCTCAAGTTTTTTGTTAATCGATTTAGCTTGGCGTCAATTTTGAGAATATGCAATTTTTTTTAACGTTTATGTACCTATTTTTATTTAATCATAACTTAATTTAAAGACAAAAAATGTATAGTGAAAGGAAGTTCCGAACGGGTGTCCATAAGACACCCCTCTAATAAATAATGGACATCTTTATTTTGCACACTTACTCAGTAGTAGTACAAAATTAGGTGTATACGTTTGAATTTGACTACACTTTGCTATTACATACTTGTAGTCGCATGAATATTAAACAGAATTACCATAATATTTTGTCAAGGTTTGTAGGTAGTGTTTATTTTGACAGCGTGTCATGGCGTCCCATCGTTATTGTCAATCTGAGCCTTCGTCAGGGAGTAAGTTATTGAATTATAATGTTATTAATTTCCCGTAACAAGTTTACGAAGCCACGTATGTACCCTGCTTGTAATTTAATGAAATTATGATAAACGACCTGTCTTAATATACATGTATTTTAGTTTATATGTAGGAGAGTTAAATTTTATAATTAAAAATCTCATGTTTCGATGTTTGTGGTCGAACTCCTCCGAAACGACTCGACCAATTTTAATGTTATTGTAAGGTATTTGTGTTTAATTACGAGGGTAAATTGACGCAGATAAAGTTACGAGGGTGAGCTAGTACCACTTTATAAAGAGACGAGCAAAACTTGAGCCTAATGGTAAGCGTCACGCTAGCTCATAACGGTATCAGTGCCACCCAAATCTTTGTTTGAAATCTGAATATCAGCGCATCGCACTCTATTAATTCGTAAGTCTTATTTGCTCAATAATTACACTTGCTACAGTGCTCTTTAATCGAAACCCAGTGATATAATAACATCACTATTTCACGGAAGAATAACTGACACTATGGTGGGTAATAACCTACCAAGACGACATATGGCTTAGACCCATCACTGGTAATTTCCTAGTCTAGTCTTTCCACATTTTATCTCCAAAGAGACGAATTTAAAGTACAAGTGGCTTACCAGTCTGGGTCATTAACCTTATGTAACTATTGTGGTAGTCCACTGGACATCACATATAATACAAACATGTTTACGTCGTTATTTTTAAAGAGATACGGTATTTGTGAAATCAGCGCCTTCATAATTCACTTTTATACGGCGCCCACTATGCTCCAAGTGCTTGTAGCTGGTGTATATAGCTCTCTGCAGTGGTTGGGTGTCCTGCAATCTACCACGTCAGTATTAACGTCAGTGTCTGATAGACTACCACGACAGTAAAATCGTAAAAGTATTTATACTGTCTCCTAAACTACTTGACAGAAGAATTGTTAGTTTTTTATTGTTATTTACTTAATTTGTGTTTAATTTTTAGATATTTCAAAATTTTAATCAATAAAATATAATCAAATACTAAAAAATATAGGCCAATTAACAAGGAGGCTTATGGAAAAGTGGATGATAATAGGCATAAATCGTTTTAAATAATATGATGAGATAAGATACATTTATAACAAGCCTGCTTCCGTTAAGTTTGATTTTATGGCTTGTTAGCTATTCACATGTAGATGATGATGCGAAAGTTTTATCAAAATTGGTTAAGTATTTTTTTTCAAAGGAATACGAAATATTCATCCTTAATTAGTTCAGGTTTATAATATTAGTAGGATGAGCATGACCAAAAATTTTGTATTAGATAATTATGAAATATTACTAGTGAATTTTGCACGAGAATGTTTAGTAATGACCTGCTTTCTGCTTCTCTAAAACTTGGGAGAAAAAAATATTGTATTTTCTTGCAAAAGTTAAGAGGCAAACTAAGCATAAACGTATTGATTGTTCCACATCAATTTGCTTGTAAATTTTGAAATGCTTGAAAATAGTCAAAAAAATTGTGGAAGTTTGAAGCTATATATCTCGATTTTGAACCATCAAATATATAAGGAACTTAAAACGTGATTACTTTGAATGTCAAATTTTATAACGAAAGAAATTATTGCAAATAAATGGTCACACAAATTATTTTTGGATAGTTTTTTTAGGTGTTACTTTTCTTAGTCGATTTACGATAATAATGTGAAAGAGTTTATTTTATACTTAGGGGTTTTTATTTTATAAACTAATTTATTTGAAATGAATACGACAAATGCCTATTTTATTTCAACTCCAACTGAAATGAAATATAAGACATTAAACTGGTGTCTACGAGTCTTACCACATCACCAAAGTTGTGAAATTTGAATCACGACAGTTGCAGAGGGTTAACCACTAGCTCAACAGGCCAGTCAGTCACTATGAGAGGTGCAAAACTTGTACCATTATACTGTCCGCTTACCATTATATATTACATCATCATCATCAGCCTGTATCATTCCTCCACCTTCCGCACCCAATCCATCCCAGCGACCTAGTTTAGTTGTATACCTAAACTGAGGCATAGGATGTATATCCAATACCTAGTCTGTCTGTTATGGCTTTCACGCCTAAACAGATTAATCGATTTAGATGAAATTTGGTATAGAGGTAGTTAGCGGATCCGCGGACAAAAGCTGGTATTGTATAGGTAAGTAATTCTGATTTCTACAAGCGTGAACCAAAGTTTTTTTCTAGGTAAATTTACTTCGAATCTAGAAAAACTCGTAACCAGTTTTAATCATATTATTGGACTGCATTTTCTGGTGTAACTTTACCCACAAACAAAATAAATCCAAACTTAATATAAAAGAAATACGAGAACAACATTGGAAAGTTACTTTGTCTTGTTTTGTTTAACTTTTTTTTTTTTTTTTTTTTTTTTTTTATTTATTTATTTAAGGTCGCTGAAACATCTAGGTCATTAGCGACCTCTGTATGTATACATTATATCAACTTATAATAATTAATTAGTTTTATATATTCTATAGTTATCTCAACTTTCTTGCATAAACAGTCTCTTAAAGATTTAGGAAGATTAACATGCAATCTTTCTGTATTGTACATTGGACACTCGATAAGTAAATGTTTCACCGATACATCCACGTCACACCTTGCACATTTCTTTTGATTGTCCTTAGTAATAAGATGGATGTGGGTTACGTTGCAATGTCCGATTCTCAACCTATTTAATACAATCTGGTCTTTCCTATTATTACAAGTTGTTTTATTTTTGTCAAAAACTGATTGCCTTATCTCATATAATTTACTATTATTATTTTTTACCCAACAGTTGTTCCATAGTCTTTTTACATTAAGTTTCAGATATTTTTTAAGGTCTTGAACGTGGGCAGTGATGTAATCGCATTGTTCCTTCATCGTGGCTGTTTTAGCTTCGATGTCCGCCTTTTGGTTCCCGAGAATGCCTTGATGGCTAGGTATCCAGACTAATTTAATAATGTGATTATTGTTAGTTAGGTTAATTATATCATCTTTTATTAAATTTATAAGTGAATCTTTGTTCATCGTATTTGAAGTTGCCGTGAGGGATGACAGTGAATCAGAAAAAATTATATGTAATTTTGTACTTGGGTCTTTCCTAATTATTTCTAGACAGTTCAGGATAGCAACAGCTTCACATGTAAAGATAGATGAGTAATCCTGTAGCCTGTATTTATAACTGTTATTTCCGGATACAATTGCACACCCACTTTTACCATTAAGAACAGATCCATCGGTATAATACTGTTTAAAGTTTGGGAATTTTTCTATGATTTCGTAAAAAAGGTTTTTATAAATATAATCAGGGGTGGTGTCTCGGGGGTTGTTAAAAGCTAGGTCCAAATCAATTGAGATTAGTGTTTTATTCCATGGTGGTGTTTGGGAGTACCTATGCTCAAAAACAGGAGGGAGGTTCAGATTAATTTCTTTTAGGTATTGTTTAACTCTTAGTCTTAGGGGTAAGGAAAGGGAGGGTCTAAGTTGATATTCTAGGTCAGAAGAAGCCGGGGATTTTAAGATAAACGACTCCTTGTTGTTAGCTATATGTTTGATGGCATAGATTAGGCATAACTCTTTTCTCCTTAACATTAGAGGCATTTCGTCAGCTTCAACAAGAATACTGTTAATTGGGCTAGTTTTGAACGCTCCTAAACTTAGTCTTAAGCAGGTATTATGAACACTTTCTAAAATTTTTAAAATGGTAGGAGAAGCAGAGTCATATATAATAGAACCGTAGTCTATTTTTTGTCGAATTAGTGCTTTGTATGTGTTTTTAATGCATTTACTGTCTGACCCCCATTTAGTGGCTGATAAAATTTTAATGACATTCATTCTATTATAGCATTCAGACTTTAATTTCTTTATGTGTGTAACCCAGTTCATTTTTGGATCAAAGGTTAAACCTAGAATTTTAAGTGTATGTGCTTCTCTAATTTTATGATTATTAATGGTTAGGTTAATTGATTCTTTATTTTTACGTTTAGATAACACCATAGTCTCAGTTTTTGTTTCAGAAAATTTAAATCCAGAGTGTTTACACCATTCACTTAATTTATCCAGTGTATTTTGTAATAATTTTTCAGTAGACTTAACACTATTACCACTACATATTATTGTCAAATCATCTGCGAATAAATATCCCCTAACTGGTCTCTCTATAACTTCCAGAATATTGTTAATAGATATTAAAAAGAGAATAACACTCAAGACTGATCCTTGAGGTAGACCATTTTCTGTTTGAAGTGGCTCTGACAAGGTGTTATCAATCTGGACCTGTATACTTCTATTTGCTAGAAAGTTTGTAACGAAAGCAAGGAGGTTACCTTTTAAGTTATATTGTTCTAGTAGTGAAATAAGCCTGTGTTTCCACACCATTTCATAAGCTTTTTCCAAATCCAGTGCAACTACTACAACTTTATTTTTATCTGCAAAGGAGGTTTGTATTTCTTCTTCTAAGTAAGATAAATGATCTAAGGTTGATCTGAACTGCCTAAATCCAAACTGGAATGTTGATATTAAATTATTATATTCTAAATACCATCTCAGTCTATTGCTTATAATTTTTTCTAATAATTTGCAAAGGTTACAAGTAAGAGATATAGGCCTATAGTTTGATGTCAAAGTAGCAGTTTTGCCCGGTTTTAAGATAGGTATAACGATGGCCCTCCTCCAATGATCAGGGAACACTTGATTCGACCAGATGTAATTATAGATGTCTATAAGACGCTCAAGAGCCAAGGGGGGTAATTTTTTAATCATAGTATTCGATATATTGTCAGGACCCGGGCTCGATGAACCTAGTTGGTGTATAACTAGTTCAAGTTCATGCATTGTAATATTTTCGTTAATTTGGTTACTATTATCTTGTAGATTATTGATTACGTTGTTGGTGCTTTCTACTTGGTGTTTGTATTTTAAAAAGTCTTGATTGTAATTACTGGAACTAGAGTTTGCTACAAAAGCTTTTGCCAATGAATCGGCGTTGATTTTAGGATTACAACATAAAACGCATTCATTATTGCTTAGGATTATAGTTTGTTTTTTTCTCCTATATCCCTTTATAGAATTAATTTTCTGCCATATAATCTTTGTAGGTGTGTAGCTATTTATTGATGTAATAAATTTTTCCCAGCTTGTCTTTCTGTTTTCTTTGAATAATCTTCTAGTTCTGGCTCTTTTTTTTCGATATTCTATTTTTAGTAATTCTTGTTCTTGATTTAAGTGTTCCTCAGGTTGGTTTTTTCTCTTTTCCTTCATAAACTTTCTATACGCTTTTTTGGTTTCTTTTAACGATGTAGCACATTCTTTGTTCCACCATGGGACTTGTTTCGCTTTTGATTTTCCAGAAGTTTTTGGTATACTTTTTTCCGCAGAATCGATTAGTATTTCATTAAATTCATCTACTATATCATTAACATTTTGTCTTTTGGATATATTTAATTTATCTAATTGATTGATCTTACATTCTATATCGAGTTGGAATTTGGGCCAATCGGCATTCTGATATTTCCAGTATTGTGCGGTATTGCACACATTTGAACTAAGGTCTATTTGTGACGTAATAATAATAGGAAAATGGTCACTATCATAAAGATCACCTAGTGCATTCCAGTCGAAATATGACGATATACTTCGTGAAGCAAAAGATAAATCGATATTACTGGTGCGACCGTTGCTACTATTAAAATGTGTAGGTTGTTGAGAGTTAAGGAGGATAATGTTATCATCACTGTCCAACCACTTGGCAATTACTTTACCTCTTAGATCACAATGATTTGAACCCCAATAGAAATGGTGACCGTTTAGATCTCCCATAATAATAAAGGGCGTCGGAAGCTGACTTAGTAAACAATTCAAATCATTTTCACTAAAAGAACAACTGTTAGGTAAGTATACGTTACATAATGTTATTGACAAAGGGAATTTTATTCTTATGGCTATTACTTCTAAGGGACTATTAATATTAATTATTTCCGGGAATGTGTGCGACTTAACATAAGTGGCTACCCCGCCACTAGCAATACTGCCATGTGTGCGGTTTTTATAAAAGTTGTCGTAATTTTTTAACTTGGCACAGTAATTATTTTTAAAGTTAGTTTCTTGTACACAAAAACATAACGGGTTAATCTCATTCAGTAAAACTTGTATATGTTCCAATCTAGCGTAAAATCCATTAACATTCCACTGAATAATTTTCATAATAATATAACTAAATTATATAAGTAAGGTTAGAGAAAATAATATTAAATTTTAATGGTATTTCCTGTTTTTATGTCCTGGAGTTTTCTAGCAAATCTAGCACATCTGTTTTTAAGATTTTTATTCATCTTTGGATGAAGGTGTAGGCACATGTCAATTATTTCATCTATATTTTCTCTGTAGTCGTTGATCACTTCTTGGATATTTTGTTTATTACGGGCTTTGTTTAAGAGACTGATGAATTGATCCAATGTAATGGGGAATAGGCGTTGGGATTCTTTTTCTTCCATCTTAATATCGTTCCAAACTTGTTCTTCTGATCTATTATCCATGGTTTTCGTTTTCTTTTTGGCGGGCTTAACCTTAGACGGATCTTCTTCAGTGGAGTAGTTACTATCACTATCCTCTGTGCAATCACTTGCTGGGGGGCTTTCATCCACAATAATATCGGTGTGATATTGATCGGGCTTTGATTGGGTGGATGTGGTGCTTGAAAGAAGTCGTTTATTGCCTTTATTTTGGTCCAATTTATAAAGGGAAGGGTTCATGTTTTGATCTTGTGGTTTTTCGAATTCAAATGTAGGGTAGTGTGCAATATCTGTACTTACTTGTGTATTATTTGGTGACGGTATGGAATTTTGGAGTTTACTTTGTGGGCAATATTTTGCAGAATGACCCATTCCATTGCATACAAAACATTTCATTGACTCATTTGTTACGTAGACCCAATAATTTGTGTCATCGTAATTAATTTGCATCGATTCTGGTAGTATTTTTTCATCCTCCGGGGACACGTATAGTTGGCGTCGAAAACTCATAATATGTGAAAAACCGGGGTCAGGAATTCCTACTTTCATGAACGTAATTGGCGATAAAATCTTTATATTCATCTCATTAAATTTTTCTTCAATCACATCATTTGGGATGATTGGACAAACGTTGGATAAAACAATTCGTTTATTTTTTGTAATTAGTGGTCGGATTTCCAGTAGGTGGTCTTTGACTTTGATCTTTTTGACGGTATCAGTAAGTTCGTCGGCTGTATGTTTCGAATCCATGTAAACACATATTCTTGAATTGGCTATGCGTGAAATAAACCGAATTGACGATGGCTTGGTGACTGTGGATAGGGATAGTAGGTAGTCTCGTATTACGAGTCCGTCTATAGAATCTATAACTATAGCTTGATCCTTCTTTGGGTGTGTGGTTTTAGAGGTCACTTTGGCGTAACTTACGTTGGGGGTAAGGTTTTCCATGGCGGTGTAAGGTGCTCCTGTGACCAGGAACACCCTTTGACTAGGGTGGAGGTAAAACTTCCGTCACACTATTAATTTATTGATAATTAACTCGCGGCGCATTTACGGAATGCGATAACACGCGTGAACCGAACGGCGGCCGCTGGCTCACTGCCTTTGTTTAACTTTGTTTTACTCTATTTTGTTTTTGTTCTCTATGTTGGATGACGTTGAGTTTTCAAACTAAGTACTGAAACAAGTTGAGTCAAATTATTCATGTCGACTTTCGATATCTGCTATTCTGCTAATGATTTAAATGGACTTCGGATTTCTGATGCGTAGAAGTTAAATTCTAATTAAGTGAAAACTTTGTGAACTTTGTGTGTTTATAGATAAAGTTGTAGTCATGTTGTTGGAGTTGGAGTTGTCATATTGACATGGCACAAGACAAGAGACCGACAATAGCAAAATGCTACCTTTAGAAACAATGTATTTTAGAGTTCAGGGTCCTTATTCACAATCTTTATTCCGTATCCATGGCAAGCCCATGCTGGCGGAACTGTAAAAATCTTGTCTTAATGGTAAATGGACAGCTGCGCTTAGAAATGCATCAACACACATTTGCAGCGGATGTTTTTGAGCACACCACGCATGCGCCTTGATGCATTTGTGAGCACATCTCCTCATTTACCATTTTGACAAAATTTTGACGGTTCCGCATAGGCTTGCCGTGGATATGGAATAAAAACGTGAATAAGGAGCCTGTCCTGTCGGAGTGCAACAGAACCTAATTACGCATTCTTAAACGAACCATTCATTTGACTGCCTGTAATTTCGTTATTTTTTAGTAATCTCTGCATCAGTTGATCGAATTATAGTGAGACTTTTACTGACTGTTTTAATAGGTCAACTATGCAGTTAGTCTTCAAATTAAACAAGTATATTAAATAGGTAAGGGTGCTCTCTTACCGCGAGCATTCACCTGTAACTGTAACACATTTGTAGCATTTTGGCGTATCGTATCTCCGTCGCGTGGCACCGACGTGTATCATGATCGCTGGTTAGAACGCAAAATGAGGCGTGACAATATCAAGGTATCTGATACGGCTCTACCCGCACTAACCGCGTATTTTTATACACCTCGTGTATGGTGCACGTATCATGATCGATAGTATGGACGTATTTTGATACCGTTCCACGATACGATGTTGTGATACGTGATACACCGCATCCCGAGACTATCGGTTTTTCCGCGTTTGGACGTGAATTTCCTGCGCTCCGCCTGACAGTTTGTCATTAGCCAAGGAAAAGGCAAGACCTTCTTGATGACGAGTTAGTTATTAAAAGTGTTACAAAACTGATCGAAACGTATAAAGGAAAATAATTCATATGGAACCCCAGACACCGAAACTAAAAAAGATACGAGGATCGGAGGAAATGTTGTAGCGTCCACATGTAGAACGTTGATGCTGATACGCTGAAAAGATACAATATTTGGTAAGTATGGACGCGAGAAGCGATGAACCGAGCATTACCTGTTGTTACCTGTAATGATACAATCATACAACTTGTAAAATCAATAAAAAAATTAAACGATCGCTTCGAAAATCGAATCATAAATGTTACATTACAGACGCATGCTCGTCAGTCAGGAAGTAATTTATCTATAATATATTGTATGTATTTACAAATATATAAGTATGTTTATCACTTGTCTGATTGACATAGTACAAGCTCTGGGGGCTTAGACAAACATTCGTTCTGTGGTGAATTCGCTAGCACCACAAGAGGTCAATTCTAGAGATCATTCGCAAAAAAAAAAATGTTTATTGTCTCCATCGCAAATGTCAAATTCTTAAAAAGTTAAATCTGCCATTTTATTTCGTTTTTTACATGGTCTCACGGTTCCCTAGATTAGTGATCAATCGAATGGAAAAAAATAGCGAAGATACTTTCAATAGTGCAGCTTATCTACGCATCGACTTGGATTGACCACTGTGACATATTTCAATTCCATACATTAGGTGCCTACTTTTCCATTAACGATATCGCTATTCGAATGTGACTTTGTCTGGGTCTTCTGTTTAGTTTAGACCCCTCGACAAGCGGCACCTCTGACGGATCAAAAACTGACCTCGGAACTGGAGTCAGAGATTTCTCAGATGGCCTAAACATCAACATATCCAGGTCCCTAGGAATGCTCAACATGGTCTATTAGGCGAAATGTGTAGGGATTACCCAAGCCGCACACGCCATAGAAGTCAGAGAAGTCACGGATACCCATATTCGTATACTCTCCGAAAGTGCCCCAGTTCTTCAATCCTTAAAGAAAAACCAAATCACGGCGAGACTAATACTAAAATGCCATAATGCCCTAGTACGCATTACGGTAGTGAATCTCATCACGGTGACACTACAATAATAATAATAATATAATAATATCTTGGGACAACTCACACAACGCTATCTGATCCCAAACTAAGCAGAGCTTGTACTATGACACCAGACAACTTATAAACATACTTAAATATTTATAAATACATACATATTATAGATAAATGACAGCCAGACACAGAATAAACCATCGTGCTCATCACACAAAGTTTTATCCTGGGTGGGGATCGAACCCACGACCTCTTGCGTAGCAGTCGGATACTCTTCCACCACGCCACAGAGCCAGTCAAAAAAGGATGAATTAAAGGACACAATGGATCACTTGGAAACGATGCCGCTGCATAGGACTCGAACCCTTTGTACCTATTCCTTTCAACCAGCTAATGAGCTGGTTAAAGGATCACACACAAACACAAGCAGAGAAATGATGGACCACGAAACCACCCTGGTTTCGTGGTCCATCTGGTTTCGTGGTATTGGCCAGCAATTTAAGGAGGCTATGCCATCACTGGATACGAAACTGAACCAAGCGTCTTTTGCGCCTGGAAAGAGAGCCAATCACGTCAGGGTCACCACTGTGGAGGGCAAGGTGTTAAGTCCCTCCTACACAAAGGGAGGATCCTTCGACCAGGCGAGGTGACCATGCCTGGCGGGCCGCGGCCCAAAGTTAACGTTGGGAACTTGTATATATAGCTAGTAGCTGTGAAAACTCTAATATCGCGATGCAGGATTTGAGGCGAGCTGTCAAGTGTCAATTTATTTTTCTTTTTTATATGTGGGTACCGTCATAACTGTATATGGGTATCAAATTATAGGGTTCATCTTAAGCATTTCAAAAAGGTATAACATGATTATAACTGTAATACTAAAAAAGTTAGATAACAATAATTATTTTTTCAATTTTCAATACTTGACAATATCTGTGATAAAAGTTAGTGGATATAAATCCTACAACCACTCAAAAGAAAAAAAAAAATATATATATATATAGACCCGCATACATAAAATTATATAATTTCATGCATTCGGAGGCACTTTATTAAGTTCATCGAGATTCATTACCCCCGACTGCATGAAATTATACAATTATGTAGGAGATCTTGTTTCCATCTTTTTGTGCAGGTGGGTTTTTTTATAATTTTAATTATTTAGGTTATCTATGTGTGCATTAGTTTGCCGTTTTTAAAGATTGAATGTTGTTTAAGTAACCTATCTACACCTATTATACACTATTATTAGATATTTTATTGTACATTACTAACAATCTTGTTAACTCTTAGAGTACTAGCAATAGCTCAGCGAGCTATTGCTAGTATTTGTGATGGGTTCTCGCCGGTGGTATAACAGGTATGATTAGAACACGCTACCTCCAGATTTGTTTACTACCGTTCAAATTATAATGGATATCAAAATACTTGCGACATCGTTTCAGCCTCTAAACATATCCAATGATTGCCTATACGCCGCCGACATGGGACAACATCCTCAAACTTTTAGCTATTAAAGTATTGATATTCCTAGCTTATGGAGCGCGTGTTTACTTCCATAAAATATATCATTATGGTTGTTTTAATCTACAATGTAGATACGACGAAAGTTCAGCACGTAATTATATTTATTTAATAAATCAAAAAAATAGTTAATAGTTGTTCGTAATGACAAACAAATTTTTAAACATTTTTGTAATCTTTGATGTATGGAAAATTTATCCAGATACGCTTTGATCATTTTTATTTATTTTACTTAAGCAAACAAAACAAATTCTAATACATAAACGTATTAAATGATGCAATTACATGGTTTTGTCCATGTTTTATACTAAGGTTCTAACTATGTGTAAGCAGCAGATTTGAAAAAAATGGGTGCGAGTTTTTGTAGGTCGCGAATCGCAATAGATTTGTATATCTAGATCTGGTTTAAGACTCCCAGGAATCGATCCCGAGACTTCCGTATGCCAAGTCTTGGGTTAGATTCCAGGGTCTGGACTTCAAATTCTTTTCAATTCAATCTTTCAAAAATGTAATTATTGTATTTATAAAGTAATTGGCCAGATATGCCTATAAAAATTACTATAAGATACAAAAATGCAATTGAAGTCCAAATTACAATGATGTAATACCTACTGTAATATGAACTCAATAGCTAAATGTAATACCCTTACATTGATGTAAGAGTGAAATAGCACCGTTTTGTTTATCGTCCCGCAGAATCGTAAAAGCTGATTGAAGTAGAGGTTTACTGCGGTGATAGTAAATACGAGAGGTTCGTGAGTGATGGCCCGATACAATGTACAATATCAACTGTTACTTTATCAGCTTTTGATACACTATAAGTTTATAGTTATGAAGCGGTGTAATACTTTCTTGTAAAGACCAGACAACAACAATAATGAGAGATAAATGTTAGTGTGTGTGGAGATACGATTGAACTTGTGGAGGCACCCACATAATTGAAGAATACAGAAACAAATGAGGTACTCATCACTATGGCCACCTCTGAACACACATATGGCCACACTACAGTGACAGCTCGCGTCAAATCCTGAATCGCGATATTGGAGTTCTTATAACTGCTAGCTATATAATGATGTTGTAAGTAAAAAGGTAAAGATAGGTTACTAACGATAAGCAAATGCACCTTAAATTATCCAAGTTTTTATTATGTCAGTGTCGCATCGTAGGCGTCAATAGATGGAAGCAGCGGATTACATTATTCTCTTTTTCGCTTGTGATTATTAAATCATGCTTTCCTACTTTTACGACTTTTTATAATTGTGTGAGATAGATTATCTATGTGTGCATTAGTTTACCGTTTTAAAAATCGAAGATCGTTTATGTAATCTATCAACATATTTTTAACATAATTGTACTTATTTATACATAGTACCTCGATAAGCTTTGCTCCGAGGCATAGCAGAGTATGACATTTCTCTAAAATGATCAATCATCAAAGTCACCCGACAGTGGTAACGTTAACCAGTGATCACTCGATTTGCTCGGTGGCACTGATCGGACCTCTGTGGAATCAATTGTAGTGAAATGAAAGAGTACGTTGATTAGATGACTGTAATTTACAAGAACTTAAAAACTCCGTTAAATTAAAAATAAAACTTATTAATCAGATGAATGTGGCTAGAGATGCGGCGTCGGCAGAGATGCGACGTCGGCAGGTAGAGATGTGGCGTCAGCAGGCAGCGATGCGGCGCCGGTAGGTAGAGATGCGTCGCCGGTAGGTAGAAGTGCGGCGCCGGTAGGTAGAGGTGCGGCGCCGGTAGGTAGAGGTGCGGCGCCGGTAGGTAGAGATGCGGCGCCGGTAGGTAGAGGTGCGGCGCCGGCAGGTAGAGGTGCGGCGCCGGCAGGTAGAGGTGCGGCGCCGGCAGGTAGAGGTGCGGCGCCGGCAGGTAGGGTGCGGCGCCGGCAGGTAGAGGTGCGGCGCCGGCAGGTAGAGGTGCGGCGCCGGTAGGTAGAGGTGCGGCGCCGGTAGGTAGAGGTGCGGCGCCGGTAGGTAGAGGTGCGGCGCCGGTAGGTAGAGGTGCGGCGCCGGTAGGTAGAGGTGCGGCGTCGATAGGTAGAGGTGCGGCGCTGGTAGGTAGAGGTGCGGCGTCGGTAGGTAGAGATGCGGCCTCTTAGAGAGCTGTTCCTTGTCTCTGACTTTCCTCTTAAAGAGCTGTTCTTTCTTGTCTGACTTTCTTCTCAGAGAGCTATTCCTTGTCTCCGACTTTCCTCTTAGAGAGCTGTTCCTAGTCTCCGACTTTCCTCTTAGAGAGCTGTTCCTAGTCTCCGACTTGCCTCTTAGTTTAGGTTATGCGATTTCCAACTATGACTGGCAGAAGGTTTCGATACATGCAATGCTTCATAGAAAATTGCCGCGTGCGCCGCCTAAATAAACGCCGCGGGCTCCGCCGCTAAAAACGCTCCATTTTAAACAAACGTGTGCAAAATCGCTTCTCCGCGAACGCACTCATACAACGCCATATGTTTCAATTCAGTGCGGGCCCCGCCGCCCAACGCCACGCCCGACGCCTCTCGTCTCCGTGAATGAGGCATCACTCACGGTCTAGGTATCTCGGGATGCCGTCCAAACAAAGTACTGGTCTGTACCTAATTCCTTGTCCATAAACTATGTCTATATGTGCGTACCCGAGCGAGGTAGCTTACTTTCCGCACTCTTGGTATTTTGAGCTTCACTTACTTTAATAAAAACAAGTTTGTATTTTTTATAGGCAGCAGCGAAAGAACGTATAGGATTTTACATATGAATTTATAAGTGATAGAGCGACGTAGGTATATTTATCGAGGAAAAATGCACGCGATATTCGAAATTGTGCGACGGTGCCTCAAGCACTTCAGTGGTATTAAAAAACTTTATACGAGAAAAGCACATTTCAAATTTTCAAGTCCTATGTACAAGTAGGATTGAAATTTTTAAAGACGGATATGATTCATGTTTTGTTTTGGAACTCATCGAACTATAAATAATAGTACCTGGATGACGGAGCTTCACTTGGTATTTTTTTTAAACGACGTATTCTTGAAATGAAAACTAGCTAGACCGATTTATCGCCCCCGAAATAAAATAAAATTCATGAAAATCGCTGGAGCCGTTGCCGAGATTCAAATTATATGTATAGGTATATACAAGAATTGCTCGTTTAAAGATATAAGATAATAAGATATGCCGTAGCGGCATATCTGGTTACATAACATCAGGTTGACATAACTATTTTCGATTTCAATTTTAGTAGGTAGGTACAATAATTAACAAAAATGTTTAATGCATTTTATACTATACTAGCTGTGCCCACGACTTCGATAGCGTGATGACGCTGTGCTATTCACCCCTATAGCCTATACCCCCCTATAATGTGATTATAAAAGTAGCCTAAGTTACTCCGTATAACATCAGCTGTCTGCCAGTGAAATTCCCGTCAAAATCGGTCCACCCGTTTCAGAGATTAGCCGGAAGAAACAGACAGACTATTCTTTTTGTTATTATTATTGTCGGTTATCGCGATAAAAACTATCCAGGACATAGGATAGTTTTTATCGCGATAACCGACAATAATAATAACATAAAGAATAGTCTGTCCCCGGGACTCAAACTATCTTCATACTAAATATCATCTAAATCGGTTAAGCTATTTGAGCGTGAAAGCGTAACAGACAGACAGACCGAGTTACTTTCACGTTTATAATATTATAATATATATATATATATATATATAGTATTAATTATAATATTAGTATGTATGTATGGGTAACTAGTCCGATCATAATTACATAAACTTTTCTTTTTTTCAACTTTTTTATTACTTTGAATTTGGAACACGTTTATTATTTTCAACCGACTTCAATTCGACTGTATGTTGTTTTTTTTTTTAACGTTTGTTCAGTGATTACGCAAAGACGGCTGGACCGATTTGAAAAATTATTTTTGTGTTTGAAAGGGTATACTTTCAAGTTGGTCCAATTGCCTTCAGATCACTATCTGATGATGGGATCCTGGAGAAATCGAGGGAACTCTTCAAATATTAAAGGCGCACCTGCAGTGATTTAGGTACATTTCATAGTCATTCGTGCATTCACTCTCAAAAGCACCTATTGGTGAAGTAGAACTGATGATGAAGACCATAAATGACGAGCTAATTTTTTTTACGGATTGCGATTCAATTACTTTAATATGATATTGCGTATCATTTTATTCTCGTCATACTATTATTACACAATTTAATAGAGCTGATAGTGGACTATCATGTGAACTCCTCATTAATTAACGGCCCTGTATCGGGGCAAACAAGATTTTGTAAAGAGACTTAAGCAGTTGTCATAAGGCTATTGTAACTTATGTGAATTACAAACCAACCCACTAAAAAGTAAGAAATAAAAATCATTTTTACAAAAAAATATTACCGACTTCAAAAATAAAAACAAGGCAACTAAAAAACGAAAAATTAATATCTACCTTGATTAACAAAAACAAATTGACATTTTGAAGTTGGTGCCGAATTAAACAAAAACAACTATTTCATGGCACCAACTTCAAAATGTTAATTTGTTTTTGTTATTCTACACACGTTCCGGGCTTTATAAGAGCTGAAGGCTGGCCTTCATCTAGCCCAGACCTCAACCCTTTAGACTACAAATTATGGTCAGTATTTGAGGACATGGTTTGCTCTACACGACACGGCGACATTGAGTCTCTTAAAAAATCTCTGGAGCAAGCAGTGGCAAAATTTCCCATAGAAACGGTGCGTAAATCCATAGATTCGTGGCCAGACAGATTAATGGCCTGTATAAAAGCCAAAGATAGATTTTGAATAGAATATTGTTTTTATTTTAGCTGTTACTATAATAAATATGTACATATAAGTTTTCGTAATATTACCTTACTTCATTAAAAATGAATTGCATTATCGTTTGTAACAGAACTTATGGCCGGACTAGGTATATTCATATGCATTTAGTTTAAAGCTGATATTTTGACATTACAAACAGCACTTCAATTTTATTTATTTGTGTATGTGTATAAAAGATTAGGTAAATGTACCTATGGAGTAAAAGCTCGTCTCAGGCAGGACTTGACCCGCGACTCAGGCACCGAGACATGTCCGCCAAAGTTGAATTTAGCCTCCATATGATACGGCTTTCGACAATCGTCGCGCCATCTACCGGTTCCCGAGGAACCGCATTGGACGTTAACTGGTACTGACTCGAGCGCTGCGCGGGTATAAACGGCCCCTCACCTATGGAGCGACAGTGTTAACGTTGCTTAACCTCACCACTGAGGCATGAACCCCTCGAAGACTGTACCCACTTATAGTTTTATAATATGTTAAAAGTACAAAATGGATTAGAATGCATTTTAAATTTAAATTATTTACGGTAGAAAATATTTTAATAAATAATTAAGTTCAGTGCAGTCGGAGGCATTACTAAATTCGTTAATGCCTCCGACTGCATGATATTAAATATGAAGGGTATCTTATTTCTGTCTTTTTGTCACTGTAAGATTTTTACAAAATGATTTACTTACTTAATCATCTTGTAATTATCTATATGTAACTATTTGTTTTATTAATAACGTTATTTTTTCTATGCATTGCTACTATATTTAAAACATAAAGATAAAATATATTTACATACTCACCTTTTAAAACCCTTTCATTTAATTCCTTGATCGAAGGTCTTAAAACAATAAAACAGCCTGCATTTGTAATCTACCTTTTTAAGAAATATATTTACTAAGTGACACTCGCGTCATCAAGATGAATCTAATGACGTATCATTTATTAAAATCGATTGAGCCCTTGAGGAGTTATGAGCGGACATAGGAACATTAGAAGGATACACACATACATACGCGTTAAACACATAACCCTCCTCCGCAGTCGGATACAAAATACAAGCTTGACGATATCATGTTAATCAATAAAACCTTATTGCTATGTGTCAACTCCAGCAACTACGAGTATTTTACGCGTTTGTTATTTTAAACTGAAAAACGAAATAAGTGAATATTGACTTATTCAGCGCCGCATCAGCGATGTTCGCTGCCAACGAAAGTTGATAGTCTGTTAATATTTAGCGCACTGTTGATAGACACAGAGTAAACGATAGACACAGAAATACAATAAATTTTAAATCGACTACGGCAAAGATAAAGCCACATTTTTTTTTTCTTAAAAAAAAACGACTCCCGCAGTAGGGTACAAAAAGCCCTGTGTCGCGGGGACTTTACAAACATACAAGTCACGGACACAAAGTACACCCAGACTTGGAACAACAATTTGTGGATCACACAAAATGGTGTCCCGTGTGGGAGTCGAACCCACGACCTCTTGCGTAGCAGTCGCACACACTCCCACCATGCCACAAAGGCAGATATTATTGCAGCAAATTAAGATAGTTCTACCTGTGATGACTTACGGTGTCGAGACGTGAACACATACGGTTCGGCTAGTCCGCTCATTCAAAGTTGATATGCAACGAGGTCATCCGAATTAAAGTTACTGTAGCAATGAGCTGGTCATATTTGCAAGGGACCGATGGCCGAGAGTAGAGACCGCGACTTCGTAAACTAAAGTGTGGGTCCTGAGTCACGGCGCACCTCATAGGCGGAATAATGAACGACGCATTAAACAAATGTTCGAAACCTCTGAATTTGTCTTGAATGCGAACGGTCGCGGGCATTTCACAGCGCATTCTACTAGCAGATGTGCTCATCAATATGCGTATTTTGATTTTCAATTTGGGTGGGGGGAACTACGAAACCCTACATTGTGCGTGGCCCGACATGCACTTGCCCAGTTTTTTTATTTAAGCGGCACTCGTCGAACTTGCTGGTAGCAACGTTGGAATCAATGCACTGACCTCTAATCAATGCAATTTTCTAGATCTAGAGTGATATTAGGACCATGTTGAGTCTTTAGGAATAGATCTTAAAGTCTCAACGTGGCCTTACTCGATCTCGGATAGTGATGCGAAATGTGGCAAATTAATTTAAATTAAGACTTCTGGGTCCTTATTCACTATCTTTTTTTCCGTTGTCACGTCAAGCCCGCACTTTTAACTGTCAAAATCTTGTCATAATGGTTTAAAGACAGCTGCGCTTAGAAATGCATCGCGCATGCGCGCGGCCATCTTTGAGCGCATCGCGCATGCGCAAATGCGCTCGGGCTTGCCGCGAAAACGAAAAAAAACATAGTGAATAAGGATCCTGTTTATTATAGCAGAGATATAATTCATTTGGATGTCGTATTCACCGCTTCTTTTGTTTTGATAATATTTCGTGCATCCTTTATTTACACACCAAAATATATAATCGGTAAAGAAACTAATTTTTTTTAAATATTGTAAACGTTTGACTTTTGATATTAACATTATTAAAACCAAAGTAGGTATAATAAATGCAAAACTAAACATGCGCGCACGCATTAATTTTCCCGCGTGCACTTAGGATAAATATCGACGACGTCATAAATCCGCTCCGTAATCCCGCCGTCACTCAGCCCGCACACTATAATAAAGTAGGACGACCGACGACGACCTAGGAAAAGGACAGGATATTGTCGTCTAAATTAGGAGTGGACCGATACCTCAGGCTGATTGAAGTTATGACGACGGTATGTAGCATAGTATTATTCTTTCAACTGAGTTAGAAACTACCTGCGTATAGATAGGTAATAGCTCTGTACTAAATATTATATAATATTTATACACGTTCCAGCTTGTTGTTAAATGTGCATTGCCGCGTTTAGATTTTATATATGGATTGTAGCGATTTGTAGCAAAATATAAAAACCTTTAATGTAGAACTACGTAGAAGTCCTACGACTCTACTTGTAGACTCATTGTAGACCACTACGACTTATCGTAGAACTACATTTACTACTGTGTCAACATATTTGAATCATCTACTCACTACTCAATCAGTAACCTTATCAATCAGGGTCCTTATTCACTATTTTTATTTCGTTGTCGTGACAAGCCCGTGCGAACTGGCGCATGTGCGGTGCGGTGGACATATTTGAGCACACCGCGCATGTGTCATCGATAGTAAATAGGCAATTGAAAATAAATCAGGAAGGTAAATAATACAAAGAAATAAATAATAAGTATCATAATTATGTTCTCAAACTTATTTTGTCTAGTGGTATCAAGGACTTAGGAATAAGTAGGTAGTTTAAGTAGTACTTATGTTGGTTCCAAAAGGAACAACAAGAAAACTAGCCAGTTTAATAATAAGCATTTGCCATACGACATTTCATAATGTCACAAATACATTACAATTATAATTATAATAAAGCTGAAGAGATTGTTTGTTTGACCACGGTGATATCAGGAACTACTGATCCGAATTGAAAATTTTTTTACTGTTTGATAGCCCATTTATCGAAGAAGGCTATAGGCTATATAACATCACGTTACGGCCAATAGGAGCGGAGTACAAATGAGAAATGTTGCAAAAACGGGGAGAATTTACGCAGACGAAGTTGCGCGGGACAGGTAGTGTTACATACTTTGACCGTGTTTCAAACTGTTTCAAACTAGGGATAGCTACAATGCATTCTATAGGTTATTGTTTAAGTATTAACTAGGACTTATACTCGCTAATTCTAGGGTTATGAATATCTTGGGACAACTCATACACACAACGATCTAATCCCAAATAAGGCAGAGCAACCAGACAACTGATAAATGTAATTTCTCAATCTAGGAACGTTATGGATAAATGACACCCAGAAGGAGAACTAACAATCGTTGTCATCACACAAAGATTAATCATTGGTGGGAATCAAACCAACAACTTCTAGCTTAATTATCAGGTTCACTTTCCTACTTACCTTGACCAACAGGCCAGTCAAAAAATCTATCTATACTAATATTATAAAGCGGAAGAGTTTGTTTGTTTGTTTGTTTGTTTAAACGCGCTAATCTCAGGAACTACTGGTCCGATTTGAAAAATTATTTTTTGTTGGATAGCCCATTTATTGAGGAAGGCTATAGGCTATATAACATTGCGCTACGACTAATAGGAGCGGAGCAGCGACGAGAAATGTTGCAAAAACGGGAAAAATTTACGCATACAAAGTTGTGCGGGACAGCTAGTACTAATATAAAGCTGAAGTGTTTGTTTGTTTGTTTGAACGCGATAATCTCAGGAACTCCTGGATCGAATTGAAAAATTATTTTACTGTTGGATAGCCTATTTATCGAGGAAGGCTATAGGCTATATAACATCACGCTAAGACAGTAGCAGCAATGAAAAATGTTGCAAATGTTGTTGGGTCTGCTAGTTATGAATAAAATGGAAATATATCTTTATTTCGATTTTTGATATGTCTAAGCACGATATATTAAATGTAGCCAAATCCTTTTATACTTTTATATAGTAATCGTTTCGCTTTATTTCCAGTCTGATGTAATACCTAATCTGATAGAGTATGTTGGACCAATAAAGAGAAATAAATTGAATGGCCAATGTCAAAAAAGAGGACTTCAAATTTCATACCTAAGGTCCAATCGCTATCCAAGCCAGTGGTAAATTCAGGAGGGAGAGTGGAATCAAGGAGCTAAAGAGTATTATATATAATTCTGAATCCCCAAGCTCTGGATATTTACCCCCAACACAAACAGCTATTCTTTGGGGGTAATGTAGCCCCCCTCGTCTTGCGAGCTACTCACTATTGGGAAGCGACTTACAATTGGCCGATGTTGGGGGAGAATTGGCTCTTAAAGTATTAAAAAAGGATGATCGAAAAGGAGATCAAAAAATTGTTGGCATCTCCAAAAATTTCGAAATTTCAAAAACTGAGTTCCAAATCTAAATTCTGGATCAACTACTGATCCAAGTAAAACTAAACTGCAGTAGAAGCAATCGAATCCACTAACTGTTTTATTTACACTGTGGCAGCAATATTTATCACAACGTAATCGATTCCCCACAATCGTCAAATTGGCAGTTTTTACAAGTTTTACCAAATGCTAACAGATATATTTAATGGCTTAATATTTACTTTTAAAATGGTACAATAGATTATAGTACTTGTAGCTACTAGATGAGGTTTTCTCTTTCTTATAGATGTGTTGTGAATTAGTTGTATTATAGATAACTGATTGAATCAGTTGACAAAGCAATCAGATTTTATTAGAAAATCAATACTCATTTGGTATTTTAGGTATATTGCCAGTATTATATTTTAGGGTGTTCCTCTTCATCAAGTTGAATACAAAGAAAAGCTAGAAGTCCTGATGATCAAGACGTGTCGACATGTCTGTTCAAACCTCGTTTCAAAAACCTTATTTCATTTGTCACCGGTATCAATTTAACCGTTCATTTTCCGAAAAATCTTATAGATTGCTACAATGATGTTTTAAATAAAAGAGTGTAAATAGGTTACTTAACATATCTAATGCAACGTACACTATTATTAAAAGTAGGAAAACACTATTTAATTACCATGAGGGTAAAATAGAAAAATGTAATCCGCTGCTTTCATCTGTTGATGCCGGCGATGTGACATTGACTTATAAAAATTTGGTGAATTGTCTAAATTTTAAGGTGCCGCTTGTCGAGCGCTTGTATCTTATCTACACCTTTATACTTAAAATATAATTGGATTGCTATATAACAATTTATGGCGGAACTCACTACTAACATTCTTGCTATTCGAAAACAGTCGGTAGCACATTCGTCTATCGACAGCACAGTTTGCTATTAGTACTAACTAGTTTATTAAATCCAGTCGTTGATAAATTGATGTCAATCTATCGACATTTTCACCTGTTTCCAGTATTTATTACTACTTAATACGTTTTTCTAGCATTTTGATGAAAAAAAGACAGTTCTATTTTCCCCATTTTCGCAACTCATTTATCAGTTGTGTTGGTGGAATAATACCTCAGCTAATCTTTTAGAAACCAGACGTAATCTTATCAAAAAGCCGTTAGTATTTTAGTTACTTTGTTAGTTCCGTACAATATAATGCCCCAGTTTTTTCTATATAAACTTATAGCGGTAAGTGTTTTGATAAATGGCCTAGTGAGCTATTTATCTTGATCTACGAAACGGTTGACACATGACGCACCAAGTTTTTAGGTAAGTTTTTAGGCCTTTATGTAACAAAATAGGTATCGTACGCCTGGAATTACAAGAAGTGGAATAAAATTATTGTAATGATAGTGGTGTGAAATTGATCAAATTGAGTAGGTGGTAAGGAGGAAGATTTAGCGTTACTACTAGACTCACTAGTAGATGCCACAAAGAGTAGTGGATTCGTGGAGTAAGGGTGGGGGGGGGGGGGGAATGGCGGTTTTATCAGGGAAATCTTACACATCGGAGAGAGATTAGTAGGCACAGAAACGACAACTTAGCGTGCTTTCTGAGCCACGGTACGTGACATTTTTTGGACCTGCAGTTGAAGGTTACCGAACTCTGATCCTCGGCGATATTTCGATCTTCGCGGTAGCCAGCCTGAGTCACGGCCACAACAAGTACACAGTTGCTATTTTGCCACGGGCACAGAACACAGAACATACAAAGTTCCTGCATAAATAAAAAAAAATGGCTTTGTCAAAATGTAAAGTTGGTTGGCGGATGATAATTTTACGTGGTAACGTCATAAGAAAACATTAGTGACATTGAATAAACGATCATGCCTGTGACACCTATTTTTTTTAAACTTTACAATTGTATCGCATGTCGCTGCAATCGCCAAAACATTGATGACATAAACAACCACGCATGTGACAGCTTTACTGGACCCGGGCGCCCAACAGCTACAATACTTTAGCCTATCAACAGGCGGAACGGATGTGAGCGATGAAGTCACACTTTTTCGGGATTGCAGATAGTCATCATGATTTATTAGACGTTGCCATGTCAAAAAAGTATACCATAAGTTTCTGGGCAGCTTCATGTCATCAGCTTCACATAATAATATGGAACTGCTCCCTAACTTTATTATTTCTGTAAAACGGCTATTACACTACCCTGAATCAGGGCCCAAAATCGAGGTGTCCGTGAAAATTTGTTAGAGAATTAAGGCCCTAACTCTTATTATACCTCTCTTTTTAAGGGTTTAGGGTCCCTGATTTAGGGTAGTGTAATAAGCGCATTAGTAACGTTTTCAAATTAATGTTATCATTCACTGATATCTACAGTTTTACGAAATGAAGATATTTGAGTTTAAATTTGAAAGGTGGAGCCTTCCTTATTTACTTTCAAAACTCCTTACAGCAAACATATCATATCAGCAGAATTAAAACAAAAACAAGCAAGTAACAAGAACTTCGGCGCACCGCATCGTACGCAGATAAACACATTATACAGGTGGAGACGAAACTTAAATACGTTCAATTTAACTTGTGGCGGTGTACGCAGCGGTATAAGACATCTTGCAACTTATAATTAACTATTGTCGAACGAAATTGGCTATCGGTATTTACTTTAGAACTAAGACTCTTCAATTAATATTTTCCGGAGTTTTCTGAAGATAGTTTTTGCTTGTGTTGGTGTAAGCGTTCAATTTAATGCTAGGTTTACTAGCTTTCACCCACTGTTCCGCTCAAGTGGATGTCTGTTATTGTGATAAAAACTATCCTATGTCCTTCTCCGGGACTCAAACTATCTCTATTACAAATTTCATCTAAGCAGGTTTAGCGGTTTGGGCATGAAAAGGTAACGGACAGAGAGGCATATAGAGTTACTTTACTCTGTCTATTACTTAAAACGTAGGCAGACAGAGTTACTTTCGCATGGATTCGTGGAATTATTAGCCACCTCGTGTAGTTAGTGTCCGGCAAGGCTTGACCCTGGGCTCGACTTATATGTCTGCTACTTGCGCTGACGCGAATAGCGGCTTCCTCTAATAGAGATCTAGCATAAGGCTCCGTCACTTAGAAGGACTACAGGTAATATTAATTTGTCTATTAGATGTTTAAAACCGCGTAACGTGAGTCTCTGCACCGCAACAGCACAAAACGCCAGAAAGGCTTCATGCGAACTTCAATTGATCAAAGCACTCATAGACACCGTTCACGGACAGAGAATCTCGAAACACGTTCCCAACCAAGTGGTCTGCAATCCGTGTTCAAAAGTTTCATTTTCGTTTGAACGAAGCTGTCTTTTTGTACTCTCTCTCGTTGTTTTGTGATAGCGGCAACCACAGCGTTGGTAAAATACTATTAAGGGGGGAAAGAAACGTGATATGTTTTATAGGAAATAAATTAAAAATGTGTCCAGCCGTAAACTGTAACTAACAGTTCAAAAGCCCTCCAACGTGGCGTTAGATATATGTATGTATGAATGTAGCAGTGCACATTGATGGAAGTGTGGTGATTTTACAGTTGAAGAGTGATTGGTATGTTTGTAGCAATTGTAGACCGTTTGAATAATTGAAAGCGCCACCTTAGTTTAACGCATTTAAAGTCCATTTAACACACAGATGTGACCTTTTTTTTCTATCCTTCGTAACAAATACCTAATGCCTAGGCTACATGATGCTCCTCGCGCTACCCATCTCTCTTTTCCTCCCGCTGCCTCACACTCCTCTACTCGTGCATCGAAGATGTCTAACCGTAAAAGTATGCTGACGCAGGTATAATGGAGCATTTGTGGGAAAATATCCGTGCGTTTTTTAAGCTTGCACAGGCAACCAATGCAAAATCGAAGATAAATAATTTCAGGTGACACTGTATGGTAAACCTTGCAAAAATAAATGAAGACCGCTCCGGTATACCCTCGCCATACATGCTACCGACGTACGTCGGCAAACAGTGCACATCACTTGTAGACCGCAGCGTATATGGCGTACATTATGCTTCGTACTTGGTCGTTTCCGTAAAAAAACAGAAAGCCATTAAAACAGGGAGCGGTGCGCGAGGCCAGGATCATGACTGCGGCGTGGCGAATAATGGTGTCATTACATTTCTGCTACCTTTCCTCGCTACTTCTCATGCCACTTGAAGAGTATGTGACAGGGACCACCATAGACATTGACACTGGACTGCGCCATAACCTCACAAAATTGACCACTCTCTAGAAAGAAGCAACGCGACTACGCGGCGAATACCTGTCTCTTTCTGTAAAGTTAAAGGGTAGTGACAAAAGCCCGTGTATTTTACCAATCAGATTTTTAGAAAGGGACTACTAACTTGGCCTAACATGTGTTTTATCTTTCCTGTTTTGTAACTTGAGTTTAATTTCTGAAAAGGAAGGCCCAGTTCAATCTCTATGTCTATTGTTTGAACACTTTGATCTAAGTCTTGTCTCCCACATATAAACCCATTTTAAAATATCTCATTCATCCCTCGGTGTGTATGTACGCTCGTGTTAGCGGTCGTGGGCGGAAATTACAGAGACAAATTTATTTATGGATCACGTATATGTGTGTTTGAGCTCCAAAACAAATAGGCAAAGGTTGATTGATTGATGATTAATGTATTTTAAATTCTCTGTTGATGATTTGGTTACCTGTCTACAATAATCCAAAAAAAGTGTTATGTATATTTGTACTTGCAGTTGCCCGCGACAAATTTGGAAAAATATCTATCCTACGGAAATTGTACATTTTTCGGTAATAAGTAGCCTTCATGATATTCTGGACTGTAATCTATATCTGTGCTAAATTTCATCTAAATCCGTTCAACCGTTTTTGCGTAAAAGAGTATCAAACACAAATTTTCACATTTATATTATTAGTAAGGATTCACGTATGTGCTATTGTAGTATTTTGTTAACACAACATAAGCTACATCTAATAAAATCACGTCAACATAACCCTTATTTTTAGTTGTAATGAGCAGGATGGTCTATTATGTGTCTGGGTGTATTATCTATACTAATATTATAAAGCTGAAGAGTTTGTTTGTTTGAACGCAATAATCTCAGGAACTACTGATCCGAATTAAAAACATATTTTACTGCTAGATAGCCCATTTATCGAGGAAGGTACATTTATAAGAGCGAAGCAGCAATGAAAAATGTTCCAGAAACGGGGGAAAATTTACGCAGACGAAATTGCGCGTATGCGCTAGTTTATAAAATGTAGGTATGTATTCAGAAATATATAAGTATCTTTATCAGTTGTCTGGTTGCCATTGTTTAGTTTGGGATAGAATGATGACGTTGTGTGTGTTAGAATATTATTGGGACGTAACCGCGTAAAATATTTAATCGCGATTAAGCCCCAATAATATTCTAATATGTGTAAACATCGCGAAAGTTTAAAAACATTAATTGTTGTCTGTGTTGTTATTTTATTATTATATTGCTGCTGGAGTTATAAAAATCGCGGTAAGCTAAGCTAGAATATATGAAATACCTTCAAAATTCGTATAGTCGGCACTGGCCTATTAGTCCAGTGGTTAGTCCCTGACTGCTAAGTCAGAGTTCATGAGTTCGATTCCCACATGGGACACTTCTTTTTGTGATCCACAAACTGTTGTGCCGAGTCTTGTGTATTTCGTTTGTAAAGTCCCACGCGATACCGGGCTTTTATTCTACTGCAGGATTCTTAAAAAAATATTATTTGAAGTGAAAACAGTTTGCATTTTTTGGAATGGGTAAATTTTTTTAACTCGCGTCAGAACACGTGACCTGATCGAAAATTCGTAAGACGGAGGGAGAGCAATGAAAACACAACATTACCTTCGTATTCTATTGTTACAATATCATTAGAATACGAAAGGAAATTTTCGCCACCATCTCATCATGTTGTTTAGCTCACGTGGGACATCGGGTGGTACAGAAATCAGCAGGCCCAGCAATCCCAGTTCGAGTCATGATTATTTTTTTCCCTCTTTATTTTAATTTTTGATTTTGGTTTTCATATTTTTTTACTATTATGTCAGTAAGATCGAAAAATATTATTCAAATTAAATCAGTATGATTCAGATTCAGATTCAGATTTATTTATTTGCTTTAAATGTCGTACAATTTAGATGGTACATTATTATTGAGACTCCGATATTTAGTCATCACAGACAAATTATACAATTTAAAGTTTGAAGTTAAATAACAATTCACATTCATATGTAGTATAATGTTCAAGTTTTCACTCCTGCCGTTGTTTTTTTTTTATACTATGGTGGTGTATGAACTAAGCAGTTACCGGAGCATATAGACGTCTGACACACCAGAGGTGTTGCTTGCGCGTTGGCAACCAACACTTACTACCTGTAAAAATGTCGAAATGTCAAATGCCGAATCGAATGACCATCTTGTGAACTTGTTGGACACTTATGACAAATGGCCGTTGTTGTTATCCTTGTTACACAAGTATATACTCTTATTTGATTTTGTCAAATGACCGTCCAAATGTCAAATTCGAATGACTGCCCCTGTGGCGCGGTGGGAGTGTGTCCGACTGCAACGCAAGGTCGTGGGTTCGATTCCCGCACGGGACACCACTTTGTGTGATCCACAAATTGTTGTTCCGAGTCTGGGTGTACTTTGTGTCCGTGACTTGTA
Source organism: Herminia tarsipennalis (assembly GCA_945859575.2). Classification (NCBI taxonomy): domain Eukaryota; kingdom Metazoa; phylum Arthropoda; class Insecta; order Lepidoptera; family Erebidae; genus Herminia; species Herminia tarsipennalis. The sequence goes on along the minus strand of OX243849.2, from coordinate 8,199,386 downwards.
TGTTTGTAAAGTCCCCCGCGACACAGGACTTGTACCATACTGCGGGAGTCGCCTTCAAAAAAGTAATCATAGAAATTGGAGCAAAGTAATAGACCGACTAGAGGTTAAGTTCTGCCGACCAATGACTGATAGTACCCTACAACGGGAGTTGTTCTTTAAAAAAAAATGTCTTGTTGTCCGCGGCAACCTGTCTAACGTACTAGTACTATAGATGTCAAATCCAACCTATCTATATGAAAATTTCCACACTGTGTGCTTACGTTCAAAATTCGTAAAGCCGAGTCTCCGTGCAGTTAAAGTGTGCAATAAATGCCTGAGACTACCAGAATATTCCCAGAAAATAGTCTAGATTACCATCAACACATAAATAAACTTCACGCTATCGAGCCAATTCAAACTTAACTTAAATTTAGTTTATAGCTTTGCATGTGATTGCTTACTTTTTAATATGGTGTATGATACATATATTGGTAGAACCTTAATATATTGGTCATATACACACCATAATGTTAGGTGTCGTCAAAATAAGGATTTCACAAAATATACTTTAAATTACTGTAAAAAAATATATCCTGACATATTTGCCCTATTAGATTGTATACACATTACTTTAATTAAATGAAATAAAAAAATAATGATTTCTTTTTGAAACTGGTCATTATTCGCAATTATCTGCAAATTTGGGTTTTGGCTAAAAACAAAAAGTCACACTTTGTCTAAGACAAGTTTAGTTCAAATGGTTTTAAGTAGTCTATACTAGCTCGGCTTTACGGCTTCGCATCGATCTTCCAAACACTCTGTATATTGTTATAACCTTAAAAAACATTGGCAATTTGAAAGGAATGGCCGCGAGTATTTTGAACATAGTTCCTTATTGCACAATATCATTTGTTTGCGGGCTGAGAGGCTAGAAGAAAATGCGTAACATTTTGACATCGATAAAAAAAACTATTATTTATGATTATGTGAAACTAGATTATGGACTGGTTGTGTTATATAGATTGTTTGTATTTTTGTAAAAATATAGTCAGTTTAAGCCAGTTCAGTTTGCTTGCTTGAAATATTGATAATAATTGGAAAATGGCGGGAACTTCAGAATGTCAACATTTAATGGTATTAAAACAAGCCAGTTAGAAGTAGTATCAGTAAAAAGAAAGAGATTTGATTACTAACAATAAATTCAAAATACTAAAATACTTTTGCCCCTACCTATCATAATATTTCATAGGTATGTGTTATCTAGTTTTCAATTGTTTTAGATTATTATATTTTTAAATACACTTGGGCAAGAGTCGCGTTAGGTACTTAATATATATTGAAATGAAATAGTTCGGCTTGAATATTTTTGAAGTTCTCGTTGATTTATGTATATATAGGTAGAGTACATAAATCAACTAAAACTTCAAAAATGTCGTAGATAAAAATCTTATTTATGTGACAAGGTCAACAATCTCAGTGCAGCGGTCGTTGGGGTGGGTTGTGGCACTAGTCACGTATTTTACTTTAACACTCTAAAATAATATCAGCTCCATTTTGCTGCTCTTTTCACAACTATCAATATGTGCATTATATTACTACGACTGGGCTCTATGCATTAAGAAACTTCTACATAATACATACTAGCTGTGCCCGCTACTTTGTCCGTATGAAGTGGCAGTGCTGGTCTCTCTTTTTATACGTTAGCATGATGATAAAAAGTAGCTTATATTACTTCTTACATTTTCAACTGTCTGACAGTGAAAGTTTTATCAAAATCCGTCCAGCTGTTGCAGAGATTAGCCGGAACAGACAGACAACAACAAATTCAAATTGTGTTGTTGTTATAAGTTCCATAATTATGCGGTAGTCTAAGGCATCGAACTCGCAATCGTGAGGTTGCGGGTTCGAATTCACTAATTAAACTACCGACGTAAACCTACTCCTAACACAGGCCATTGAACTTAGCTGCAGGGGTAACAGGATTGCTAGTAATGTGGGACCCACAATTCCACATAGCTAGTTATCTTTAAAAAAAACCCTATATACTTTCATATCCATTTAGTAAAATACTGTTAATTTGACCAAAAATAATAAAAAATATTTCTTTCGCCCAAGTGTTCAAACATGACGGCTGTGAGATATCAAAACAAGATGTGAAAAAAAAAGATTTTTCGAATACCGTAATATGGGTATCATCGTAAGCATTTCAAAAAGGTTTAATATGATTATAATACTAAAAAAGTCTAAAGACTTCGTATTGTGCCTAAGACAGCATGATATGACATAATGTCTAAGGTATCTTGTTTGCATCTTTTTTGCCAATTTACTGCGCTTCTAAACAAAAGGACGTAAGTGCCATTTAGATACGCTTTTTTTGCTGGTGCACTCTTTCAGATCGTATTTTTTATATGTATTTATTTGTTGTAACAGCTGCGAAAACCGACACTGAGCATGGTCTGACATGCTCTTGCCCGGTTTTTTTTTTTAATTAAATTTATGCGTTTAATATTTTTAATTCGTGGTTTGTAGACAATTTATGTTGCAATAAAAAACATTTAACTGCGGCTTTTAAATTTTTAAGCCATAAAAATATGTAAAGTGTATAATTTAAATGACTTTTTTACTCAGATTTCAAGATCTTCTAACGAACATGTTAGGCTGATAATACATGCTTAACCTAAATCTATCAATAGTCAATCGATAGATTTAACCCCTCCCCCTCAGACGCATGGATTTTAAAGTCTTTGAAATACATTTGGTCCGCGTAGACAGGCAATTGCCCACCTAAGAAAGCGTCGATCAGTTGCAACCCCTCCCACCTAGGTATTCGTCATGTTAAAGTTGTAAAGAGCACTATTTATTTATCTATCCAATTACAAAAACGTGCAATATAACTTATTAAATAATGTTATCTACATCTTTTTAAAATAAATAAAATAAACTTCTTCAAATAATACACAATTTAATAAAATTGCTTAAAATTTAATTTACTTTTCTGCCGCTTAGCAAAAATGGACGAACTGAATGAATTTTATTTCCTTGAAACTCCGTTACTGAAGATTTTTTTTTAATAAGTGGTGCAAAAAATCTATTGTGATATTTTAATCCTATTCCACAAAACAGCTTTAAGGTTCTCGTTTGCATATCACCACAAAGGCAGAGAGAGGAACTTGGAGAGTACCTCCAGATCAAGACGAAGTGGTCCTTGAGGGTGGAGAAGTTGGAATCGCGCCATGACGTCAACTTCAAATCGTTCATGGTGCGAGTTCTCAGATGAACATCTGTTCACCTTCACGAAGGAGAACTTCTGGCCGAAGGGTATCGCGTACCCACGTTTTGATGGAAGGTTACGTGACACCACGCAGCGATACACGACGCCGCCATCTCAATCCCAGTGTCGTGTATAATTTTAATTATATATAATTATGTATTAATTTATTAAGTTTTTATGTATGTATGATATGAGCCTTAGTAGCCTGAAATAAATGGTTATTAATATCATTATTATTATTAAATACTTGTTCCCATACACGCGACTTTTCAATTACCAATTTCCATGGTAAAACTACAGCTTAGCTCCAAATTCACTGGTCGTACGAAAAAACAAAATTATTAGAACGCATAACTGATTCTGAAAAAGTATATCTAGAATCTAGACGAATTTGTCGGAAGACATTTTCGTTCACTCACATCCATAGTTACCTTAGGTATTTAAATCTCGAGACAATTATGGGACCTTTTAGACGTGCGTTTTTCGCCGGAAACTCGATGGTTTTTTTCGCCTCACTGTGCAGTGTTGTATGGTTTACAATGAGTGTACACGCAACGGACACCAGACCGGCATCTGACTTCAAAAATGTATGCTTAAAAATTGACTGTAACTGTGTTACAATGTAAAATTTAACATTATAACGCCATAGTTTTCTGCTGTCATAAATTGTCATGGGCTAGTGTGAAGATTTTTGTACGGTCTCAATAATCTACCTATAGATGGACTTGGCTACTAGAGGTAGAATTTTGACGTATTTCGTATGGTGCTTATGTCAAATATATACTTTTAGTAGCCAAATCCATTGATAGTTAGATTATTGATACCAGACGTTAGTGCTAGGTATAAAAACAAATACAAAAACATTTCAAAATATATGTTACATAAAACAGATAAATGTCAAACAAATTTAACGTCATGGTAGAAATATTTACATTTGTGTCATGTCCGCAATAAGCTATCGGTGAAAATAACAAGGCTTTAAACAAGCCATATTACTACACAACTAAAATCCAGTCCAGGATTTTTGCTTAAAATGATGAAATTATTAGGTCTAAAAATCCGCCATTTTATTTTTTATAATTTTGGCGTACCACTCTCACAACTACGACGAATCTAGTGCTACCCAAGTCTTTGTTAGGGTCTTGGGCATGCCAAAGAAGTATTCGGACAAACATTTGAAAAACATAACACTTTTCATCAAATTCAAACTTAAAATGTTTTTAGCAAGTTTAAAAAAAAAAGGCTACGGTTCCAAGAGTGAAGCTCAGGAAAAGAAGCTATCAAAAAAGCCACGGAGTACTTTTTCAATCGCTCGGATTACATTAAGTTCGACCGTTCTATTCCCACTTTTTTCAGAAGAAAATAAAATTTTATGCCGGAATTAACAATAACAATCACAAATCAGTTGAATTAACAACTTCTTCCTCTCTAATAGCGGTTAAATACATTGACGTTTTCCTACCCTCTAATAAATAAATTATCGAAACCATAATTAATTATTACCATACGAAATTAATCGAATTTTCCAAACTGTACCATGGGTTACCTGCTAACATTTTTGACATTTATTATCATATCTCAATTCCGTTAACAAAGGAATTTGAACCTAAGTTTGTGTTGTCGTAGGTATAAAATTGCTTGTAATGCAACGAAAGTTGTGACGTTTGGAAAATTTTGTATAAGGAACAGAGGTGTTCCATCATTTTCTAGCCGCCAGTTTTCGCCCGGCTCTTGAGGCGGTCGGTCGCAAAGTCGAAGAGGGTGTGCGATTTTCCCCGAAACGTATTTAAAATGTTCGCGTAATCATGTTGAAATAAAATAATATACTAAATCTTGCTTTCTAAATACTAAAGTAAAATATTTTTTTGTGACTTACCAAGTGTTAGTTTTGTTACTGAAAGAAGAAAATCAAGTCTTAAGATCTACTAGAAAAAGGTAAGATTTTGTATTCAAGGATTTTCCCTTCTCCAAAACGAGTCGTTTCCGTAGGGTCCCTTTCACGTTCGTTTTAATTAAATGATGTATTTTGTATTGAAATGCTTAATTATACCGAGAAATTTCTCAAAGAAACTCAATTGCCTTTACAAATACCTATATTGCTAAGATTTTTTGTGTCTAAACTCTCTATATTTCTCTGTTAGCGACAGATTACAGGAACAACTTGCTGTCAGGTATTGAATATTTAAATAAGGAATATGGGAAGGGATAGAGCGGAAAAAACGATATCATTTTCTAGAGATTTTCTCAGAACTTGCGAATTGAATAGTCGAGATTGTGCGAGTGAAATAAAAAGGAATGGAGTCGTAACTTGTGAAGTATTCGTTTTATGAAGCAATAGAGACTTGCTCGTTTTCTATATTTTATATATTTCATATTGCATCTTCTTATATATTTTTTGCTGTATTTCAAGGAATGGTAACACTTTCATAGTATTTATGAAATAATGTTCTGATGTCTTGGTGTGCTAAAATCCTTATAATATAATAAATATGAGATAACTGTGAGTAGAGCCAGCCTGTCAAAAACATTTGATCGGCTCAGTGATTTAGGACGAAATATGCTGCTTATATAGACAGTTTTATAAACTATCACGTTTCCTTTGACTACTTTTAAAACCAACTTTCGCAACAAAAAAATATATTATACTTAATGTTGATTGAAACCCAAATCTTTTGCACAAAGGTATAAACTGTTTAAGTTATTATGACTTCTTTACTGTGCAAAAAAAAACATTCTTCCTTTCCAAATAAGAATTATCGTTCCATTTTCGAAATTCTTGACTTCGTCTAACTGACTATTAACCGTATGGATAAAGGCAATTATAGTAAAAAAAAAATACAGATTGACTAACTGAAAAATTAAATCGAACTATAGCTGAAACCGCTGAATTTATAAGCTTGAAATGTTGTGTAACGTAAGTGAGCATTATGAAAAGGTGTTTCGAAATTAGGCCCTCAAATTGGTTTGCTGACCTTTAGGTGGGAGAAGTCACGAGCAATAGTATATCTAATAATATAAATGGAAATCGTAACTGACTGATTTATGAACACACACAGCTCAAACAACTAAACGGATTGAAATTGAAATTTGACAGAGATAGTTATAAGAATAGATTTTTAAAATGAAATCCTTAATAGGGTGAATAGGGGTTATTATTATTTAATTTAATGTATTTTCAACACATATTATTGAAAAAAAATGTTTTCGTGTGTATGTTTTTCCTAATCTAATGAAATTTAAACGAGCAATTCTTGTATATGAATCTTGGCAACGGCTTCAACAATTTTTATGAAATTTAGTATGCAGGGGGTTTCGTGGGCGATAAATCAATCTAGCTAGGTTTGATTTTTAGAAAACGTCGATAAAAAATTAATACCGGGCAAAGCTCGGTCATCCAGGTAGTAAACTATGTTTGTGAGAAATTTTATACTCCTTTGTCCGCGTTATTTTCTTAAAAAGGGATACAAACTTTATTTTTCACGGCGACCGATCAGATCGAAATATCTGCGAAGTTAAGTAACGTTACCACTGTCGGTCCATAGATGGGTGACCGTTTGCGATCATTATCACAACGCTCTGTGCTTTGGAGAGCACGCTAAGCCGTCAGTCCTGCGCTCAATCTCTCTCCCGTCGTGTCGGATTTCCGTTCCATCGGACTATGAGAGTGATGGAATATAGAGTGCACTTAGGTCAGTGCATACACTTGTGCACTATAATATCTCCTGCTCCTGGCTAGTTTCTAATAAGATTGGCCGCTGTAACCGACATCGGTTAGGAGATCGTTATTAATATAATTATACTATATTGATAGTTTAAAGTTTAATACATTTAATTTTGGGAATAGGGATGTGGAGAAAGCTTGGAGCAATTGCTATATCATACCATATCAATCCATATGATCCTGTGGGTATCTGCCACAATCGCCACGCTTGGCGAGCGGGTTGGCAATCGCAGTAAAGCTTCAAAGTACTCCGAGGACGCTGCTGCGGTGTGCAATCCCTTAGTCGCCTTGACGACACCCACGGGAAAAATTGAATTGTAGTATTCTTAAGCCGGTACCACACGGCGTGCAATAAAGTACGATAAGGTAAAATTTCGCCGCGCTTAAATAGTAAAATGTAAATAAAAATTACTTACCTAACTAAATAATTATAATTAGATATGCTAATGTGAGGCCTTTAAATCCACAAAGTAAATAAATGTTTAGCCATAGCTTTCAACTAAATACGACCTTGTATCAAATAATAGCTTTACTGAAACTACTTAACGTAGCTCACTATTATACAAAATCCTGATATTTGATGCATAGTAAGAAATTACCTTAAACCAAATGCGTACTCAAAATTGTAGAGTAGTGTAGTTTTAGAAGAAGATTCGATTTTAGAAGAGTCTGCGGGTAATTGTCATAAAAAAATGTAGATCTGGAAATACAGCCGGCAACAGAAGCACAACCACCTTGTGGAATCCACAAGGTGGTTGTGCGTGGTAGAAAAGAAAATGGCGTTTAATATGCATTGTGGTGGATCGCCAAGGGTCGTGATGGTGAGGATGATAGGTACTTTAATGTTTGTCGCACGTTACGGCTTTCCTTCTTAGATTAAAGCGAAAGCGAAAGCCCCTCTCCTGGAAGCTCTTCGTCGTTACTGTACCTACCCATACCGGGTAGGTACAGTAACGACGAAGAGCTTCCAGGAGAGGGGCTACCAGGACTGTACCTCTGGATCGAAGATAGGATATGAGAATCAAACTCAAGATTTCCCGGTAAAGACTACAATTCTCTTTAAGTCAAACGTATATATATTTACACCGTTCACTCGTTTATATCAGTAATTATTTTTAGGCTATTCGCCCTGAGGGTTCTCCTTTCCCAAATTGTTTTTTTTTACTTTTTCTTTTATTCAAATTAATTAAAAATTCCAACTAAAGAACGTCGAACCAAATAGTTCACATTATATTCTAGGTTTTATGTGTTTTGTTCGACCATTCGACACATCCACCACAGTACCTACCCCTAAGATCACGGGTTTGAATCTCGCCTCAGACGATTTTTCCTTTAAATATCTAGTATGTATAAATTGGCGTTAGTAAGTAAAGAACCTCAAAAGCCTGATTACAACGGTAGACATAAAGTCACCTAACTTAAAATAAACCTTTTTGATAGACGGTAATAAATTTTATTTTCTATCTCTATCCAAATAGGTTTCAAAGAAAAGTTTTTTACAGATTCAGAGAAACAACTGTAGGCAAATATAAAGTTTATCTCTTGCTAATATCTTTGCTTTATATGAAAACTTGTTTTGAAAAGCAGCCAACCAATTTGTGATGCTTTTATAGAAAGTCTTAAAAAATCTTCAGGAATGGGTCATGTTGTTTTTACTAGCTTGTCTATCTAAAATAATGATGTTATATGTGAATGAAAATCAGTTGTCATTAGAGGATCATCACTTGGAAACGACTTGACAGATTTGGCTGATTTTTGGATAAAGTTATTAGGGGAGTATTTTGAAATTTGGCCAATATTTCGCCGCCCGGAAGTCAAAGACAGAAACGATTTGAATAAAAATACACTTTTTTTTTAAAACGACTACATTTCTTTGCTGTATGCAAATTTACAAAGTCATTAATGATGATTTCATTACTAAGTTGTTTTGTTAAATCGGCTTCAATATTGAGAATCGCTAAACTATATAAACGTTCTTTACAAATTCGTGAGCGAAGGCTTATTTCCTAGTTTAAAAAAAAAATCCAAAAGACTAGTAGACAGTAAATTAAACTTGGACTGAAACTACGAACGGTTAGTTCCTAATTTAATTTTGTGTTATATCGTTTTTTTTATCATTACTTATATCATAAAAAGAAGCGATTTGACTAGACAAAAACAGTGACGTCATAGTCCGGTATTTGTATGAGATCTCCAAATAAAATCTGCGTTTTAACATTTCTTAAAAAGTTGTTGTTTTGACTAGTTGGAAACTAGCTTATTCTTAACTCTTCTTCAGAACCGTAAATGATTTTTCTGTACTGCGTTTTGTCACAGCAGTGCATAAAAAGATGCGTAACGCAATTTCCATGTACGGAAATGCTTCTTTCATATATAAAAATCGCGAAGTTTAAAAACAATAATGCTTCTTTCAATTCTCTTTTTTTAGAGTTCCTTCGCCAAAATGCCAAAACAGAATCCTTATAGATTCGCCATGTCCATCTGTTTTTAAGGTTAAAGAAACGAAATGAAGTACGTCCTATCTATAACACAAAAAAACGAAAATATTACTTAATTACAAATACGCTAAATGGCATCAAATAAACAAACGTATTACAGTTAATTTCGAAGTCATATTGAAGGCTCTCACGCCAGAACCGAAACCGTTGTTCCACTAACAAAATTAAAGGGTCAAATTGCTTCTAATATAACCAAATTACTAATTGTGAGCGTTTCGACAAGATCTAAAAAATTTGATTAAATCTCTTTAACGAGGGTTGATTAAGTTTGTGTTCCTAATTTAGAATGTTAATCTTGAGAATTGTTTCTGACCGCAGCCGATTGGTAACTTTTGTTTTTTATTTTATTTTTACCTAGTGTTATATACCTACCTATTCCACGCAAAATCGAAACTAATACTATAAATATGAAAGTAACTTTGTCTGTCTGTCTATTTGTTAGTTTTCACGTTTAACCCGCTGAACCTATTTTAATAAATTTGGCATGGCGAGAGTTTGAGTCCCGGGAATATTTAAAGAATAGATTTTATCGCGATAACTGACTTCTACGCGGTCGGTACCACGGAGAAATGCCAGTCTCAAATAAAAAAAATATATACGAAGTTAAAAAACGCCATAAGTTTACCATATTTAACAAAAATCCCACTCAATACATCTATATAGTCCCACAGTCCAGGCGTAGTTGTAATTTATCGTTTGTAATAACACGATTCAGAAATGTGCCTACTCTTATTGGGTGAAACAAATTGTTTGAAATTTTAATACGAAAATACTGCCGTAAAAATGTAAGGCTCGTTTGGAGGAATTCCGGAGGCTTTCAGTAATAAACTTATGATATTTGAACTCGAATTATAATTATAATCAACTGGAGCTATCGCGTTTATTCATGATACTCTAGTAATCAGGATTGTTTGTCACGTTAATCAGGTTTTTATAACATCTAAATAATTACAACTTGACTGGAGTGTGTACGACTAAAAGTTGTCTATAATGTGCATTCCTCGAGCAAGATACATAGATTACCTTGTAATATCTAAGTCTATTGAAGTCTTGGGACAACTCACTCAACGCCACGCGATTCCAAACTAGGCAGAGCCTGTACTATGGCAACCAGACAACTGATAAACATTCTTATAACGGCAACTAGCGATCGTACTTCATTTAATTATTTAAGGTTATTTTCGTTTTTATGAGATGTAATGCCAGGGATTATGCTCACTAAAATGTCATTGTTTGTGGTGGCGGTGTGGGCCGGGTCGTCTTTCTTTCCTCCAATATGGCGAAGGCGTTAATGGCTGACCCATACATCAAACTCGTGAACAGGTGATACTTGGGGTGACTGGTCGATTTTATTATCTTATAGTTTATTTTTTTAGGTTTACATTCTTATAGGTTTTAGACTAGCCTGTTGGTCTAGTGGTTAGTAACTCGATTGACTGCCTCTGTGGCGCGGTGGGAGTGTGTCCGAATGCTACGCAAGAGGTCGTGGGTTCGATTCCCACACGGGGCACCACTTTGTGTGATCCACAAATTGTTGTTCCGAAACTGGGTGTACTGTGTGTCCGTGACTTGTATGTTTGTAAAGTCCCCCGCGACACAGGGCTTGTACCATAGTGCGGCAGTAGTTTTAAAAAAAAAAAAAAAAAAAACTCTGACTGCGGTCGTGGGTTCGATCTCCACCCAGGATATAACTATGTATGATGAGCACGATGGTTTATTCTGTGTCTGTATTATCGTGGACTTAGGGTCCCTAAAATAAAAGGTATTTTGTGGGTACTCCACTATGCTAAAAGTTTAGGAACCCCTGCACTTGACAAATGTACCTAGGTACACCATACCACATACTTACAATTATAACTAAGACTAACATACGTACTTCAAATGTACGTACGTATGACTTCATACGTAATCAATGCAGAAATTTCAAAAGTTTATTTACGTTTCCAACCCTATTTTCCAACTCTGAGCACTTTCTAGACTTTGGAGTTAGTGCGTTTAATTTGTGGAAGTGATTTTAAGAGTTTCAAATGTGTTTGCACTAAGAAATATATGGGTGTAAAAGTTATAATTTAAATTTAACATCTGTTTATGTAGTAAGTAAGTGAACCTTGCTATCCGCGAGTTAAGATTTTGTTTTAATACAATTTGTTTAGGGAGTGCCCAAATATACATAATTAAAATCATACAAGGTCATCTGGTCCCAAACTAGGCCGAGCCTAATCTGTGTAGGTCATTTAGTAATTTAATTGTATTTTAAAGGCGATTCAAGGGTTTAATCTAGCAACATTTTCGTTGACCGTAAATGCATTTTTTTCTTAACTACATTTTGCTCACGTTATTTATTGGCGTCTAAATCACAGTTATATTATTAAAATACAGTATTGTAACTCAGCTCTATCCATGAAATAATTACCTACAACCGCGCGGTACGTAAACACGCGATAGGGCTGCCCGCTTACAGTATTTTAATTTCATCTACGTAGGCACTTGAGTTTCTTTTTAATTTTTTGATTGTAAATATGTTTTATTAAATAAACTTGTCGTGAATTACATTGGAAATAATCAATATTGGTAATTATAGTAATCACAAATAATCATAGATTAAAAAAAAAACATCCTAGTATATTTTAAGCTATTGCATAGCTTCTATCGCGGGCCTTGAGCGCGGGGACCGAATCCAGAAATTCCGTAACGAAAAAACCTCACGCTCCCCACTCCGACGGGCACAGCGGTGACACTTTTTAGTTTTGCCAAATCTATCTATCGATGAATAGCAAAACGTTTAATTCCTTTTTTTTTATTTAAAAAGAAAAAAAAAATATTTTATAATAAAAAAAAACTTAATTTTTTTTATACTTTAAAAAAAAAAAAAAATTAAAGAAAAAAAAAAATTCAAACATTTTTTAAATTCAAAATAAAAAAAATAACATTTTTTTTTTTTTTAATTGCTTAAGTTGATAAATGCAATAGCTTTACCGCGGCAGTCCCCGAGTGCCACACATTTTTTTTTACGATTTCCGTATGAAAAGCTTTATTGTTAAACTAGTGACCCTGGCCACGCTTCGCTGTGCCTTTTTTTTGGCCAGAAACATTCCCGTGCGTCCCCACAACACCCTACCAAAGTTTCATGACAATCGGATCAATGGTTTCAAAACGCATATGGACATACAGACGGACATACGAACAACCATTCATTTTTATATGTATAGATAGAGAAATTAATTTTGACTTCGTTATAGATACCTCCAGCTTATTTATGGGTGCGTAATCGAAGAAATCAAAGTACCAAAAATAGCACAATATCCATATTAATGTTATAAATGTGAAAGTAACTCTGTCTGTCTGTTTGTTACCTATTCACGCTTAATCCATTAAACCGATTTAGATTAAACTTGGTATGGAGATAGTTAGAATAGGATATGACAGATTTTATCTCAATAAGGGTGCGTCCATAAATTACGTGAGATGATTTTGGCGAATTTCGGATCCTCTCCCCCCCTCCCTCTGGTGAGTCATCGTGAGAAAGATTTGGCTTAACTACCCATAAAATTTACTAAATGTTATCCAGTTTTAGACGTTTTTTTGTGAAAAAATATTACTATTACTCTCCCCCACGTGAGATTTGGTAAGATTCGGATTGACACCCCCTCCCCCCTCTAAACACCTCACGTAATTAATGAACGCCTCCTAACCGACATTCACGCGGGTGGAGACGCGGGCGACAGCTTGTAATCTATAACTGTTTTTTGCCATATTAAGTACTTATTCACAAATGCACGCTTACTGCTCACAAAATTATCACAACGTTCGTTCGTCACTCCGACGCATTCGCGACTGTTTACCGTGGGTGTTCCCAACTCGAGGCGCGTAGGTGTATCTCACGTTCCGACCGTTTGTATGAAGATATAATACTGTATAGTAATAATATTACCGTGTCTAATTTAATGTACATAATTACAAAATTACCAAATATCTATACATATAATAAAACTGTAAATTTCACGTGTCTGTACATGGCCGAACTTAGTGAAAAAAAATATTAGGAAATGTTCGAAAAGAGTATTCAAACACTTTGCTGCATTTTTAGAAATGTCTGTCTGTCTGTCTGTCTGTCTGTCTGTCTGTCTGTCTGTTTGTTTGAACACGCATCACGCAAAAACTACCGGACAGATTCGGTTGAAATTTTGCACGTGCAATCTAATAGATGCAGATTAACATTTAGGCTATAAATTATCACGCTTTTTCCCATAGGAGCTAAGCAGTAAGGGATAATGTCTGTAGCTATTTTTCGTTATAAAACAGTAACTACTAGACGGATCTTTATGAAAATTTGCAGTTTTATAGTAAATACTATAGGACATTATTTACACTATGAATCATTACGCTAACGTCTATGGGGACGAGTAGCAACGTATTTTTTGTCGCACCATAATGATTTATCACAAAATTTTCCAGAATTAGACATTATCTATAATTGTAACCCATGGAATACATAACTTCACGCTAAAACTAAAAGGAGCTAAACACAACATTGTTAAGTTTCATAAGAACAGTTATTTTGACTTGGCAAGTAGCGAACAGTATAGCCTCGAAGCTATGCTAGCGGACTTTAACGACGAAGTCCCGGGCTCGAATCCGATGTCTGATTATGTTCTTTTTGTATTTTTTTAAATTGTCTTTATCCTTTTTTTAAATTTTTCTCAATGTTTTAGTTATTTTTTCGACCGTAACTTATTTACTTTGGTTATTATTTTTTTATATTAAAAATAAAGTAAATTATGCACGTAGGTACAGTGAAATTAGTCTCGAGAAATTTTTGCATATGTAGTGGTGTGTATGTTACTTAGATATTAGAGCGCGTTTCCACTATATCGTTCTGGCCCTTACAAAAATGTTTCAATATCCTAACATTACTATTTAATTTAATACTTATCCCTAGCAACACTCTGATTTACATTAAAAAAGACATTACACACGTAAAAAAAAACATGTAGCGTCATCTATGAAATCAAATTGTTCACCGTGATCAAATAATTCCTTATTTGTGAAAACATTTATTAGGGTATTGAGATGCTGAGTGGCAACATTCTTGAAAGTAGATGGCGTTGTATTCAATAACGTTCTATACTTAGTAAAAGAAGTTTTAAAAAGAAACACATTGCTATGATTTTTAGAAATGTTTGTCTGTCTGTCCGTTTGTTTGACCACGCATCACACAGGTGCATCGACGATCATGTTTTGGGGATGGTTGGAGATTATCAATTCAACGATAATGAATGGCTCAACATCGGTCAAGTGTGAGTAGTTTGGGTGACGGGAGGAGGGGGGTCGTTGTTTGTCAACCGTACCTTTAGGGATATCTGACATTTTCGCGAGCATGACACACATGACACGCTCTGTGTTTGCTTACTAAAGTGTTACAGCAGTTTTATTATTAGTATTGCGTTGTAACACTATTTGAAATACACCCCATTTTTAGCCAAAATGGCAAAACAGAACCCATAAAGTTCCCTTATGTCCGTCCGTCCGCAGCTTAGCTCAGAGACTGTTAGTGCTAGAAGGTTGCAACTTTTGCATGAATAAATTACTAACGCCGATAAAGTGAAAGAACAAAATCTTGAAAATCATTATTTTTTTAAGGGTACCTCTCTTATATGTAAAGTGGGGATGTGATTTTTTTCTCACCTACCTACCCCATCGTGTGTGGTATCATTAGATAGGTCTTTTAAAAAGCGTTTAGGGTATGTGAAGACTATTTTTAGATTTAAGGATTCCTTTGTGTATAATATTAGGCTTTATAGTTAACATTTTTGTTAGAGTCAAGTGTCCCCCTGCCAGCTAAATGGTTGATGTTGGGTATGTGAAAAAATTCAGGGTAGTAGTATAAATACTAAAATTATAAGGAAAACTATCACAGTTAAGTACTTAGCCTTTACAAGTTTACGATCACATGAGAAGTAACAACATTTTCGTACAAATTCTATTAAAAAGTATTAGGTAATAAGTAGGTATAACGTTGAAAGAATGAAACAAAAACAACAGAAAACCCACTTCTTAAGCCGCACACCAAACTAACTATCTAAAAGAATAGAACAGATCGATTTTTATTTAGTAAGTATTTAGTCAACAGGACTGTTTCCAACATATTTACACAGAAGTTATTTCGTTACCTAAACTACCTTAATTTAAACCCGACTTTCACGCGAACGAAGTCGCGGGCACAGCTAGTGTCTAATAAAGCTGAAAATAGTGTATGAATAGACAGCTTTATTTATATAGAATAAAGATTTATTGAAGTACTATTTAAACCCGTCACTGAGCTTAAAGCCAGATACTTAATTAATAGGTTTAAGCATGTACTAACATTTTTTTTCTACCGGTTTCATTTCCGTTCATCACGGTTGATTGCCGCCGCGCGTACGGCTACGTGCGGCTGACGCGCGCGGCTAATGCGACAATAGTCAGAGTGCGCGCGCGTCTGTCTGACTATTGTCGCATTAGCCGCGATGCACGAAAATGAATCTTCAGAATTGAGATATCCTAAAACTCAAGCTAAGCCGCGGGCAACAGTCAGAACTAGAAAATTTAAAATGTGTCAACGTCTTTGATGAAGACATATTATTCATATCTATTGCAAGGATCAAACAATGTTTTCAGTAGTATTTTCCTATGTGATAGTTGAATTTATCCGGGCCAATGGTTCCTTTGAAATCAGATATACTTGATCGCACAATTTAGGACCGGCAATGTGCGGCACTTAATATGTTGACGTGTGTTCGCAAATATGAGCTAACTAATGACGTGGAACATTGGCCTTACTGAAATGCTTTTGGTGAATTCCTTGAAGTACTAGACCTACATGGTAACATAGTTTATTCGATTTATGAATAGAGAAACTGATTTTGTGTATAAGGTGTGTATGTAAATAGAATCATGACTGGCCTGCCTTCTAAGCCAAGGTTAGATGGCCACCCAGGCTACCCCAAAGGACCCAATCTTTTTGTGATTAGTATGATTGATTATTTTGTGTTTGAGTATACACTCAAACACATATCGGTGATTGCGATAAAAACTATCCTATGTCCTTCCCTGGGACTCAAACTATCTCCATATGAAATTTCATCTAAATCGTAACAGATAGTTATAGTGAAACGGTAACAGACAGACAGACAAAATTACTCTCACATTTCTAATACCAAGTATATATTTAAAAATAAGTATGTTTATCAGTTATCTCATTGTGTGTATGCTGTAGTCCAGGCTACACTTATTTTGGTATTAAATGGCGGTGTGTGAGTTGTCTCCAAACAATAATACATGATATAAATTGAAATGAGAAGACTGATTGAATGATTGGTTAAAAGAAGAGGTTCCGACCATAGCTTGTTCAAGCAGGCGTTCTATTTATATAGTTTTATTTTCCTGTTTGATACCTACATCAAAACTGTTACTTTATTTGATGATATGCCTACAAGCCTCCAAAAACACATGACCTTTAAGTTAAAGCGACGTACCTATAATATGTATACAATTAAAACGATTTTAATAGGGTATTAGACCCATTTGTGAAAAGTGTGAAGTAAATTCTATACTGGTAATTAGCCACTAAAAAAACACAACATTTTTATTCAATCGATGTGTCATAAAAATGCATTTAAATTTAACATTATCAAATTTCCCGCGCAATATTTCTCTGTGGTCATGACGTCAGTTGGCGGTGTAAACAAATGTGCGGACATTTTGTATGACAATTACGCCGTTCAGTTGACAGTTGACAGTTTTTAATTTACTCAGCCGTATGAAGTAATAACATGGCAGCTATCACCTACTACCTACTTCATGATGTTTTTTAAAACAGATTAAAAAACACATTAAACAGATTAAATTTTAATTACATTTTAAAATTTATTTAGTTATTTTATGAACTAAAACTAACATTTTCGGACTGCTTTTTACCCAAACTATCTCAATAATAAATTTATAGATTTTTTCTCATACAGAGTAAAATATCCAATTAGGATCAACTCAAACAATTAAGCACAAAATATAATTCATTACACTCAGAATAATAGTACAGTTATATATTCTCTAATGAAAGCTTGAACAATTGCTATTCACTTTTATATTCCTTTGACACAATGAACTAGGATAAATGAGTTTTAAAAGCAAAAATCTCATTAGTGTTCTTGTAATTTTCTTGGGTAAATTAAAAATGTACATGCTAGTAGCTTTAACACGCGGCTTCGTGCGCGTGGATGTCGGTTATTACGATAAAACTTTCCTATGTCCTTTATCGGATTTCAAACTATATCTATACCAAAGTTCATCTTAATCGGTTAAGCGGTTTAAGCGTTAAAATTAACAGATTGAATATTAGTTTGGGTTAGCTGAATTTGACTTACGGCACGTTATATTCATGTGGGGTCGATATTAGTCATGTTTTATGCTGTTACTACATAAATACATGTCTTATACATATATACAAATCTGTGTGTGTTTATATGATCTGTGATACAAATATTTGTACACTGTACAGTCAGTGACATAAGTCGCTTAAAGCTTTAAAATGTATGAAACGAACCATGGTATTGAACCATTAACCACGGGTCGACGCATGACCACGATCGGTGCAATTCGATCGAAACGTCGGGTAAATAAAGGGTTCGTGCCTTTAAATATTTCACGCCATCGTTCGAGATGTTCTGTTTGATGTGTGTCAAATAACAGACAAGAAAATTGTGATTGTAGACTCTCTCAGAAAAGAGGATTGGATACCATAGTGAAAACCGTATCAAACAACAAAAGCCCGTATTTTTTCAATGTAGGCACCTATTTTTCTGTTTGGTGGAGGCATTTTCTTACTTCGGAATAGTTTTCGGGCATCCGGACTGACGTTTGGAGGTTCTCTCCGTAGTCCTATTTCACCATATCGGGTTGCTGCTCTAGCGCGGGCGTTTATCAGACTCGGAACAACAATTTGTGGATCACACAAAGTGGTGTCCCGTGTGGGAATCGAACCCACGACCTCTTGCGTAGCAGTCGGACACACTCCCACCGCGCCACAGAGGCAGTCTCTGGCTATTTTCTTGCTACATGTCTGATGTACATATGTAGTCCGCTAATATGGTGTATAACATTTACATTTTGCACCTTACCTACATATACAATTAATAAACAAAGAAACCGTGTAAACATTGGCAATTTGAAAAGAGTAGAAGCGAGTTTTTATTGCTTTGTTTTTTCTCCGGCTTTTAGTATAGTAAGCAAGTTAAAAAGCGTGAAAATAAATGATAAAGCTCCGATAAATATGACGCTTTTCACAAGTGCAGTCTTTTCACAAGTATACATTTTTATTATTATTGATATTAATATAATACAATAATCCCGTATACAAGTCTGAGCCAATCTTTAATCAAAACCCATATATTTGATGGAATCCCTTTCATATTTTTCTCTTTGTATTTTAAAGCAGCTATAACAATGACTTTCCTTTGATCGGTTTTGTATTATTGTATTATTAGATTGGAAATAGCCCGCGGCGATGTTTGCTGTCTGTTTAAATTTATGTCGATTTAGTCGTTATTTCAAATGATTTAAATTACAGGAAAATATACGGTCTCACGATATAATTTGTTTGAAAACTCAGGTATATTATTTACATAGTAGCAGAAAAAATACTAGGTAATAAATTACTTTAATAAACAGCTTGTCCTGGTGTTTTTTAAGTTATCATTTTCCCAAACATTCAGTCTTTTTACACGAGTGCCTCAAAGAACTGTACCTAATGTTTTCAAGGTTCGTATATGTATTTACGTTTGGTTGGCATGTTCATTATTCCACTCCGAGTTTTTCTTCTTAGCTCCAACCGCGTTAAGTTTGACTTAACTGTTTCGGTTTTAACCTTTTTGAGGTGGATTTAAAAAAAATCTTTTACGGCCGGTCTCAATAATCTATCTATCTATGGATTTGGCTACTAGACGTTGAATTTTGACATATTTTATACGGAGCTTATGTGAAATTCAAAGCTCTAGTAGCCAAATCCATCGATAGATAGATTATAGAGACCGACCGTTAGTGGATATCTGTCATTATATTTTTCTGTTTGTCAAATATCAGAGAGACGAGCTGTGCGTTGACACATCAGTCACACACGGCTTTCTTTTATGATGCTTGTTCAAAGTGACTTTCAAACAAGCACAAGCACAAGCGTAAGAATATGCTGCCTGGCTGTTTGTGAACGACTTGATTTTACTTTTAATTGGATCATATGAGTATTAACATTTGTGTACAAAATTTCATATGCACAGCAGCACCTATCGTCTATGGCTCATATAAGCTCATGAACCCAGGCGAGATTATGACGATCATTTTCAGAGTTGATATTGGGTGAAAATGTGTGTAGTAAGTTTGTTTTCATTTTCGATTTTCAAAAAATATTGAAACACGTATTTTTTTATTGAAAACCATAAAACCAAATACTAATTTTGTAATATTTAAATTAACAGAGTTATAAACAATATTTTATCTTAGGTAACTAAGGATGCCAACAACATAAAGCTGGGGCTTTAAACAAATATTTCATGTTTGTAGCCCCGGCGATTTAGGCTCTATCTGCGGTGATGAGTCAGTCAGTCAGTCAATATAATGTAATGTATAGACGGAGTCCATTCTATCTTAATAGAAGCCACTTCAAACGTAAAATCCACTTACTTAACATACAGACAAACAGACACAACGTACCCTATTACCATGTTTATTAGTCTAATATCTTTCGACAATGCTTTGAAGCTATGCCCCCGTACACAATACCCCCATTGATCCACTTTGGACCTTGATACGTCCGCTATAGGAAACTATTTTGTAATTGGAACACAGTGACTGGCAATATTGTTGTTATAACGGCTAAATGGCGCACTTTCGGTATTAGTTTCTTTTTGTAGTTTTATAGGTGTTTGGTATAAAGGAGTCTGGCTTTTTGGCTATTAGTAGAATGTGTTTTTAATAAAAAAAGGTATTCAGTCATTGACTGGAAGCCTTTGATAAGAACAAGGTCGACTTATCCATATCTGTAGGTACTTACAGAATGTGTTGTAACAATCAGCGTTGTTATCATATTAGATATATTTCGGGACTTAATCGCGTGAATTATTTAAAGGTTTATTTACCTGACGTTTCGATCGAATTGCACCGATCATGGTCACCGGTCGACTCACCCCGTGACCACGATCGGTGCAATTCGATCGAAATGACAATAAATATAAAAATCGCGGAAGTTTAAAAATAAAAAAAGCTTTGTTATCATTTTCACTGTATGGACACGAGCCTATTATCTTAGAAATATATATTGTACCTAGACGTATTCACTAGGCGGGCTTTGTATGTATCGTGGGTATAATATTTTATATGCGACTAAATGAAGAGGCAGGTCGTGTCTGATGATAAGAGTCACTAACCCATAACATTAAAAAATCAATTATGTTTAAAGTAAAACTGTGTAGATAGGTTACAAGTGCTCAGCAAGCGGCACCTTAAAATCTATATAATTGACTTAGTTTTTAAATGTCAGTGTTGCATCGCCGGCGTCAACAGATGAAAGCAGCGGATTATATATTTCTTTTTTAAACTCGTGATAATTAAATCATGCTTTTCTACTTTTACGACTTTTTTTCATAATAATAATAATATCTAATAATATCTTGGGACACCTCACACAACGCTATCTGATCCCAAACTAAGCAAAGCTTGTACTCAGGAAACCAGACAACTGATAAACATACTTACATATTTCTAAATACATACATATTATAGATAAATAACACCCAGACACAGAACAAACCATCGTGCTCATCTCACAAAGTTTTGTTCTGGGTGGGGATCGAACCCACGACCTCTTGCGTAGCAGTCGGATACACTCCCACCGCGCCACAGAGGCAGTCATAATAGTGTGACATTGCAATATATAGGTTGTTTATGTAACCTATCAACACCTTCATACTTAAAACATCATTGTATAAAATTATATATAGTACGGGTCTTAATCGCGTGAATATTTTAAGATAGATATCTTATTTTTGCCCGATGTTTCGACCGTATTGAAACAGCCGTAGTCAGGGATAGAATGTGAGAGTTGCTACACACATGTTCGGGTCGATATCATTCGGCAGAGACCGGGCGGTATATGTGGGTGAACGTTGGGTAAAAATGTCGCTTGGCTTTGTCAAACAGATTTTGTGAAGTACCCGATCGGCATCTGTTAATTAAGCTAAATATTGTAGTAGTTGTTTCGGGTCGGCTTTGTAGTTGCCGACCCCCTTATTTGTGTAGCCTCCTTGACTGTGACTCGTAAGATATTCACGCGATTAAGACCCGTAATATTATTTTATAATGTGTACAGATTGCGAAAGTTTTATAGCCCATAACAGATTGATTAGGCAAGAACAATAAATATATTTGTCACCGCACTGCGCTTCTTTAATTGCCATTCCATGGGCAAGGAAACAGGGTACACAGGGCTATACGATAATTTCTTCTATCTAATTCTAGTCTCTGTTATGATGGGCCGCCGTGATCATCGCTGTGACGAAACGCAAATAGAATTCGAAATTCTTTGTTAAATATATGGAGGACAACATCGTCTCAGATGGGACTTAAGTCCGCGACTTAAGCTATTACCAACTGCAGTACCGAGACATGTCCCCCAAAGTCAAATTAATCATTCATATGATACGATCATACAGCAATCATCATATTATCTATCGTGTCTCCAAGGAACTTGTACGACTCTGTCAGTTTTGTTGCAGAAACCATTATAAAATAGATTTTTGATGACGCTGGGCTGGGTAGTTTAAAAAAATACTAATATTTTATCAAAGTTCTTTGTGTTACTTACTCTTCCTCTGTTATAAATTCTATATGTTGGCATATGTGATATCTCATGCTAAAATTGTTTACATTCCAATGTACCCAAAATTAACATAAAATACCAAATCCTTTTAAAATTAATTCTATCTAATTTGTGTGCATGAATTAGGCATTCATTAGATCGTCCAACCATTCGCTAACATAACATGATATACCCAAATAAATTTGTAATTTAAAGTCTAGTTAATGTATGAATATCAGAGCAGTGTTTTCTTAATACCTAATTTAATCTGAATCCCGCACTATGGAACAAAACCCTGCATACCAAGAAGGAATCCGATATATGGATTACATTATATGGACAAATTACCTATACCACCAACACCACCTAAGTCGGAACAACAACTTTTGAATTGGAACAACAAATTGGTGTCGAAACTCCTAAATACTTATATTTGGCTTCGTTTGCGTGTTTTTTTTTTGTTTTTCCATTTATTAGGGTAAAAAACAATGTGGAAATACATAATACCATACAGAGTAACAAATGAATATAGTTACTAATTTCAACACCAACAACATTAACCACTTAATAATGAAAAATAATCGTACATAAGTATTGAGGTTGAGAAAGTACTTTACAGCTGGTGTAAAGATAAGTTTTACAACAAAAAATAAAGGGTAAAGCTAAGACGCCGTTCTACAATCATTTATCATCTAATTCTTAATACTAATAAAGCGTAAGTTCATTAATTACTACTGCACTGAATATCAACATATTTTTTTAAATGTACTAGGTGACGTTGACACTATATCAATTTCATTGAAGAGTGTATTATAGGACTGTACTAATCGATACAGTGGTGAACGTTTACCAGCATTAGTGAGGCATCGAGTAGTTGCAAATAATTAAATAATTGAGCTGGATTGCGACAGTGACTTCTAATAAGTACTATGTAGCACAGTTTATTAATAATAGGGATACACTCGTATCTGTTATGACAAAAATCATACAGTATCATTGCTTCAAGCTGCTTCCGCCTATCTGTAAGCTTAAGAATTTTATATTTCTCAAAGAGCAGTCCATATGATGTTCGTCTATGGAAGCATCTGTAGTGCATAGTACTTAAAAAAATGTTTTGTACTCTTTTTATGGTGGCAAAACATTTGTTGTAGTAAGGGCTCCAAATGAACACACAATATTCTAACTGAGACATGATCAGGGCGTTGTAAAGGCAAAAATAATTAGTAGGTTAAGTGAATTTTGTACACGATCTCATAACAAGGCCGTACATCTTATAAGATTTACTTATAATGTGATCCACATGTAAATCGAAGTGCAGTTTTTCGTCTAGTGTAATACATATATAGTTATTTATATATAGTTTGTAAATGTAGTTACTAATATATTTTTTTTTTGTAAAGGTTATACTACTCGTAAGCTTAAGTTGATTTTTGATGCATTACGTAGTGAGACGATCAAGATGAGATTGAAATTTGATGTGGTCATCTATATTATCCATGTCATGAAATACCTTTTAATCTTCTGCATATAGGAGAAAGCCACAAAATTTAAAACAAGGGTGTATGTCATTAATAAATAATATGAAAAGAAGTGAACCTAAGATCGATCCCTGAGGCACGCCGTAACTTATTGTTTCAAAGTTTGACTCATAACCATTTATTAAAACTTTTTGGGTACGATTCGTTATATGTGATTTAAACCAGCGCCACAAGCTTCCATGGATGCCGTTGAATGCAATCTTCTTCAGTAATATTTGAAGATCCACTCTGTCAAATGCTTTTCTGAAGTCTGTGTAGACACTTTCGATTTGTTTGTTACAGTCCATAGCTTCAAAGAGATACGGCGTATACGTTAATAAATTAGTAATAGTAGAGCGACGTTTTGTAAAACCGTATTGGTGAGAAATAATGATTTTAAGTATGGAATTATGGATGGATATATTATGCTGTGCACCAGTCCCTGGAAAAGTTGGGGCGATAGTTATCCACTTTAGCTCTACTACCGCTTTTGAAGATTGGTACTGGTGGCTTTGATGCTCCGCTCCTATTAGTCGTAGCGTGATATTATATAGCCTATGATACTCACAAATAACGTGGCTTTCTATTGGTAAAGAATTTTCAAAATCAGTTCAGTAGATCCATAGATTACCCCCTACAACCTCACAAACCCACAAACTTTACCTCTAATATATCATAGAAGTATAGATAACTTATAAAATAACTACAGGCTACCCTGTCCTCGTCGCTCTCATGGGTAGGGCATCCTGCCGCTCTCAGAAACAAGCTGGAACAAGAGTATGTGTCGCAGGGGACTTTACAGATACAAAATACACCCAAACTTGGAACAAATATTTATGAATCACGCAGAGTTTGATCAGAGCGACAGGTTGCCTTACCGGCGTCACTCTCAGAGTCTACCACTTTTCGGTGGTATTAATGAATCTCGATGAACTTAGAGAAGTGCCTCCGACTGCATGAAATTATATGATTATGTAGGGGATCTTGTTTCCATCTTTTTTGTGCAGGCGGGTTTTTTTATTTTTATAATTTATTTCTTTTATTTAATACTTCTTAGTAGTTGTAGAATGTAACCGATGCAACTACTAACTTTAATAAATTGAATGGTTGTTAACTAACTTTTTTTGTATTACAGTCATAATCATGTTATACCTTTTTGAAATGCTTAAGACGAGTCCTTTAATTTGATACCCATATTGCAGTATTCAAAACACCTCTTCATTTTGACATGTCACAGCCGCCATTTTTGTTTTTTTCAAACTTCACATATCTAAGAACACTTGAGCAATCAAGACGAATCTAATGACGTCCTATTTGTATGAATCCGTTCAGTGGATCGTGAGATATCAGCTAATAAAGAATATTACATACATACAAGATACACGCGAAAAACATACCCCTTCCTTACAGTTGGATAAAAAATACGCAAAATACGAGTATAACTATTCGTGCTTTTAAACAAGTGTAACATTTCTCGAGTATGGTTGGTTATACGGAAACTTGGATTATATCAAAACGGGTGTGGGAAGTAAATCGTAAGAATCTTTCAGTGTGGGAGGGAGGCTTTCGATTTATGATAAATATTATGTCGTGATATTGGTTTGTACTGGGAATTGTCTGAAGGATCCTTGGAATTTATTTGTCTCTATTTTTCTCACAGTTCGTAATAGAAATATAAGGCGGCAATTCTTTTTATCTTTGATTTGTGTGTCTACGGTACTTGACTAGCCTGTTCTAGTGGTTATTGACCCTGACTGCTAAACCAGAGGTCGTAGGTTCCATTCTTACACAGGACACCACTGTACGTGATCCACAAATTGTTGTTTCGATTCTGGGTGAACTTTGTATCTGAGAATTGTTTTTTTTTAAATCCCCCGTGACACAGGGCTCGTAGGATACAAGTCGTTTGTCATGGGAGCCTTTAAAAAAAAGTTACATAGCGTATGGCCTAATTAAATGGATTATTTTGGACGATGTTTTTTTAAAAAGGTCGTTTAATTAGAATGGTTCTAAGCTTTGTTTGAACAACATTTGTTCAGTCGTTTTGAAGATAATCGTCTTTTTTATCTCGAAGCTTTTTATGTAACATGAAGAAGAAAGAAAATAAAAGAAACAAGTATTTATTTTCACAGATAGGTTACAGCGATAATTACAGCGACGTTACATTTAACAGGTAGGTACAATGTGATTGAAATTATTGCACGTCATATCTGTGGCAACGAGGCTTCTACTCAGCATATAGATGTGTTGTACCATAAGCCGTAACACGGCGCTGATTTTCATTGGATGGATTCAAATATTTAAAAAAAAAAAATTAAACTCACACAGTAGGCCTACCCTACTGCGTGAGTTTTATATTTTTCCGACACATGACGTACAAGGAATCACGGATACAAGGTTCACTCAGATTTATAACAACATTTTGTGTATCACACAAATTGATGCCCTGTATAGGAATTGAAGAGGGATGTTTTCCTGAACTGCTAAAGTTTTCGATAGTAAAACCCCTCAATAAAAAGGGTGACAAATCTCTGCTTGACAACTACCGACCCATTACACTAATTTCTGTAATCTCTAAAATCTTTGAAACAGCAATGTATAGACGTATTGATGAATTTCTCACAAAGAACCAAATTATTAGAAAAGAACAATTCGGGTTCCAAAGAGGTAAGTCCACAGCAATGGCTTGCTTTAATCTTATGAATGAAGTAATTGATAAGGTGGATGACGGTAGGGACACTACTGTAGTATTTTTTGATATGACAAAAGCTTTTAATTTTGTATCACATAAAATTTTGCTAAATAAGCTAGAACAATACGGTGTACGTGGTACTGCTTTGTCATGGCTAAAAACATATTTAGAGAACAGGAAACAATGTGTTGAGATAAGCACTCAAAATGATAAGATAGGTAAAATTGGAGAGCTAGAAGTAACTTATTCTAATTGCGAAATTAATAATTCTGGGGTGCCCCAAGGTAGTGTTCTGGGTCCCCTACTATTTCTGTTGTATGTTAATGACCTCCCAGATGTAACTACATATTCATGCACTCTGTTTGCGGATGACATTTCAATAATTATTACATCTAAAACTAGTGACATTCAAGAATATGCCCCGATCTCTAATAAATATAATACTGACATTGGTTATAATAATACTGACATTGATAATAATACTGACATTTATAATAATACTGACATTTATAATAATGCTGACCTTGATAATATTGAACTATATAATTCTGATATCAATAAATCTATTAAATCTGTTGTGAATTGGATGGATGATAATAATTTAAATGTTAATCTTACAAAAACTAAATATATTCAATTTACCACATACGGGCGTAAACCCAAAAAAATGAACGTAATGCATAATGACTTTGTTATTCAGGAAGTGGATCATACAATGTTTTTGGGTATAGTTTTAGACAAAAATATTAATTGGAAGTTACATGTAGCCAAAGTGTGTCATAAAGTAAATAGTTTTGTTTATCTCTTAGCTAAATTAAGAAGAATTTCATCTGAAAATACGGTCATGAGTGCATACCATGGTTATGTCGCCTCTGTACTTAATTATGGTTTGATTCTGTGGGGCAATTCTACTGAAGAAAACAGCGCGTTTATAGCTCAAAAAAAATGCATAAGATCAATTTGCGGGGTAGCACCTTGGATATCCTGCAAACCTCTTTTTAAAAAGTTACGGGTACTTACATTGCCAAGCATGTATATATTTGAAATTGCCAAATTTACAAAACTAAACAAAGATCTGTTTATAAAAGCCAAAGACATGTACTTGAGAAATACTAGAAATCCAGACAGAATTGTTTTGCCCAAAATTCCTAGAACTGAGCTTTACAAAAAGAACTGTTTTGCAATGTGTGGAGTTATATTTAATCGCATACCTAACAATATAAAGGACCTGCCCTATAATAAATTTGTAAAAAGCCTCAAGACTTGGCTAATAGATAAAGGTTTCTATACTGTAAAAGAATTTCTTAAATAATAAATAGGCAGATTAGGTAAATGCTTCAAAACACTAGTTTCTTTAACGTATATTTTCTGTTGACATTTGCATGCCCGATTTAGGCAGAACATGATGTACATATTTAATTTTAAGACGACCTTCTATCTTTGTAACAATGTTCTTGCAAATAAAGATTATTATTATTATTATTATTATTATAACCCATGACCTCTTGCGCAGCAGTCGAACACACTCCCACCACAGCACCGGGGCATATACAAATATACGCAATGAGTGACCTTGTAGTAGCGATAATTGCTCAGTGTTTTAACCAATGTTGTGCCTATTGAGGCTGACATATCCAATCGCGTGTACTCTCCTTTTTATATTTTTGACCTCTTGTTTTTGCATCAGTCCTCTAATATGGTGTATAATATAATGGTAGCAGCACCTTACCTGCATATACAGTTTATAAACAAAGAAACATTGTAAACATTGGCAATTTGAAAAGGGTGGCCGCGAGTTTTTATTGCCTGTTCTTTTCTCGAGCTTTACCTATTGTTTGCGAACAGGCATTACATGTAAATGTAGAATCGACTTTTCACATGTGTGGTATTTTGCTTCCTTAGTGAATAAAGAATTTTTATTATTGTTATTATTAACCATAAGGGCGGTTATAGATTACAGTTTTTTACGCTTTTATGAAAGCGCTAGTAGGTGCTTATAGGCGCGCCTTTTTGCTACACGCGCTCTAGTAAGAGCGTTGACGCGTTCATGAACTCGTATAAATTTCTTGATACTGACACACCACTACTAGCTCAAGCGAACACGCCTGAATATGCCTTAGCACGCGCGTACGATTTTTTGAAGTGCGAAATGTAGAGCGCATGTAGGCGCATATACCAAAACGACCGTATATGCGCATAGAAAAGCGCTAGTCTGAAACCGCCCTAAATACATAATTATTTGCACCATAATAAAATCGTTCCTTTTTTAAATCATTTTAATTACCTGAAAACTCTACACAAACGAGAAACTCACACAATTCACAGTAATATATATTAACTCGTAACAAGAAGTAATAAAATCATACATTATTATGTACACAAAGTCGAAACAATGTTGATACAATACGTGTTTTGCAAATGCGTTGGAATTTGTCCGCGCTACAGAGTGTGAAATGTAATGCAAAGCTAATAAAATATCGCGTATGTGTGTGATTTAAGGGAACCTTTGCACCTGTTGTAAGGACCGCTACACGTAGAGCGTCGCGTCAAAATAACATCCAAACTTTTTGACTGGTCTATTGGTCTAGTGGTTAGTGAACTTGACTGCTAAGCCAGAAGTCGTGGGTTGGATTGCTACCTAGGATAGAATTTTCGCGATTTATACACATTATAGAATTTTATAAGCTACGAGTCAGTCTAGCCTTGACCACGGCCGTTGCAATACGGTCGAAACGTCGGGCAACAAAAAAAAGGTATTAGCCTTAAAATAAAATATTTACGCGATTAAGACCCGTAGCTTATAAAATTCTATAAATGTGATGAGCACGATGGTTTATTTTATGTCTGGGTGTAATTTATTTATAATATGTATGTATTTAGAAATGTATAAGTATTTTTTTTCATTGCCTGGTTGCTATAGTACGGGCTCTGCCTAGTTTAGAATCAGATGGCGCTATGAGAATTGTCCCAAGATATTATTGTTATAACGGTATTATAGAAATGTGACAGTAACTCTAACTGTCTGTCTGTTACCTTTTTACATTCATACCTTCTTTCTTAGCCGATCATATGTCCCAGGGCTAAGTAGATGTTTAGGCGTGTCTATCACGGGAACATTATTAACATTGTCATGTGACGTCTGACGTCGGCTCGGAAAGAAAAATTATGTTATATCGTTAGAACGATAGTTTGAGTCCTGAAAATTGATATAAAATAGTTTTTTCGCGATAACTGACCTCCACACGGAGCCACGGCCAGGTCTAGTAAACTCATAAATAGAATTAATGCTTTTTGAAAAGTTTAACATAAAAACTATAAAAAAAAATGATTGTCTCTTAAGTCGGTTTATGGACGATAATTTTTTTGGGTTTCTATAAAAGGTAAAGCTTAGCAACCAGTCAATAATGTTAGTTCCAATTGAATGTCATGTCGCTGCAATCGCCATTTGCTGTTGTTAAACTAGCAACTGATCAATAATGTGACTGCTAAGCAACCAATCATTATCGTGGCCGTTGCTACGTGACACTTTCTTGCGTGCACCCGGACATCGATTCATCGATTACAGACGTTATCACGTCAAAAAAAGTATAAATAGAGAGAGAGAGAGAAGAGAGAGCCTGCGCTTAGAGTTGCTACACTGCAACACACTCAGTCAGCACAGGCCTTACTTTCCTTACTCTTTTGCAATTGGGCCAATAAATATAATGTGGATGAATGTTCTGGAAAAAAGCTGCTCTGCTATTCCGAACACGTTCACTAGACCGGCATCAATCGGCACAGCTCGACTGTAAAACCGAATGTTGTGCCGGCCTGAATGAACTACGGCGATCGACGATCGGCACTTGATAATGAAGCCGAACATGTGTAACGCCGGTTTCTATACATTGACTCCAACGTCGGTCTCAACGCCACTCGTCCAGCGTGTGGATAAGAAAATAACATTGGCGCTAACGTTGGTACGAGCGTTATTCTAAAAACGCTTGTTGGAGGAGTGGCGTTGGGACCGACGGGACCGACGTTGGAGCCTACGCGTGGAGCCGGCGTAAGTGTAGTAAAAAAATTGTGTCACTAGTGAAACAGTTTTTCTAGAAGTTGAAATAAAGAAATTTAAGGATATGTCTTAATATGATTCCGCAAATAAACCTTGAAGTTGCGGAAAAATGCAAAAACGAGTATTTTCTTATTATTATAGTCATGGCATTCGTAATCTAACATATGTACTTATTTTGACCTTCGCTCCTGTGCACTGTGAAATAATGGTTGTGTGTGGAAGAGCGAGGCCGGCGATCGTGTCGCTGTGTACGTACTCGTAATTCTCTCAGTGTAATGCCCTCAAAAAAAAAAAAAATAAAATAAAAGGTTGCTGTTGGCCGACACTTTCGATTCAGCAACAACTGCCGAATAGAAAAAGTGTCGACCTGCTTATGTGTGTAGTAACCCTTACATACTATGGTGTATAGTGATCGACCTATTATTTGACACCCTGTTAAAAGGGTCTTCACAACTGCCAGCCTTTCAGAAACTGGACGTTAATCAACCAATGTGCATGCTTCCTAAACATGACGTGAATCTCATTGTGGCAGCTGTACCCTGACAAATATCTAGGTGTTACGATTTATATACTGTTATTATGATGGTTGCCCCTACCACTTGTGCGTCATGTGGGCGGCAAGTGAGTTCTAAATGAGAACGAAAGAAATAACTTTACATTTATCTGATATATCTATGATTGTGAATTTGTGATCTGCAACACGTACTTGTCGTAAAAAATGGGGTTTTATAATATCCTGAGATACTCTTCGAATAATATTAGCTATTTAAAACTGAAAATCCTGTCAAAATTAGTTCAGCTTAAAGGCAAGTCAAATAGAAAAAAAAAACTCTTTTTTTATTATTTATTTTCTAAAAAAGTAACGCGTTAATGCCATGTAATGTAAAATAAACAGCTGTTATTTTGACATTACGTACAGGCACTTCAATTTTATTTCTTTGTATTGTGTTATGGCACTTTCGCTGAGCTACTAGTCACTTAGCGAAAGTTGGTGCTTTTGTATGTATGTGTACACTTTTATTTATTTAAACTACTGAACCGATTTTCATTAAACTTTACTGTATAGTAGCTTTCACCTTTCAAATTTCTTTTGTTTTAGAGAACTTTAGATTTTATCCGCACCCAGTGCCATTTCTCGAGGGGAGGTGGTCTTCATTTCAGGGTTAGGAATAAAAACTGGCCAAATGATCTACTGTGTTCTTACTTTTTTGCAATTGGGGGGTTCCACACCCAAATCCCCCTCCCCTCCTCGGTGGTACGCCCATTAAAAAGGTATGGGTAGAGTAAACACAGTCTATAATTGATAAAAACTATCGCGATAATTGACATCCGCCTCGAGTCATGTACTGTTTATGCGCAAGTGAAGTCTTTCACTCTCGCATATGCATGCTAGAAGTACGATATGGGTCCTTATTCATGATCTTTATTTCTTTGTCGTAACAAGCCCGTGCGAACTGGCGCATGCGCGGTGTGCGCTTAATGATGTCCCCAGCGGCACTCAAGCTCTCATTTAGAGTAGCTGGCTATTTTACCATTACGACAAGGTTTTGACAGTTAGCACGGGCTTGCCACGAACACGGAAAAAAGAATGTGAATAAGGATTATGGTTTCAATAGTAGGGGCAACAGGAAAGCCAGTTGCGAACATGTTGCCACTAACATTCACCATTACTTACGCTTATTTTACTCGCAGCTGAATTAATATTTAGGCACAAACAATGTGGTAGAAATTGTAGGCAATACTGTATTATATATTGCCACAGGACTTAAGATTCTAGCTGTTATATATTATGTTATATTATGGCATGTATAGAAGTAACACTTACAAGGATTAGTACTTGATAGAATATTCAAGATAGTACATGCTCTAATAATAATTTAAATGTACTTTAAATTTTAGGTTCGGAGATATTTCTCGGGGCAGTGTGTATTCTTTCTTTTTTTGTAATCGGAAGTCTCAGGTTTGATTTCTGGGTCTAAACTCCAGATTTTTTTTCATTTGCAATTAATGTACTAAGACTACTTCGCTTTATTTAATTACTAGCTGTGCCCCGCGGTGTTACCCGCGGTTTATTAGCCTATATGTTAATCCAAGGTGTCAGCTAACTTCATACCAAATTTTATGGAAATCGCTCCAACCGTTCAGACGTAAAGAAGTAACAAACATACACATTCACATACTCACAAACTTTCGCCTTTATAATATTAATATTGTGATTGTGATAGGTAGGAAGTATTTCTCATGTTAAGATTTGAGATTTTATAAATTAATTAGTGGTTTCTGTCACTCGTCTGATGTAGATTTTTTATTAATCTGAATTCATCTAGGTGTTTCGAAGTTTTAGTGATAAAGTTGCGCGGGTCAGCAAGTAAGTATTTTTTGTTTATTTTGGTTTTGTTATTAGTTTGTGTTAGGACACATATTTATGTAAAAGATTAGTTATAAGGATAACTTAACCTGTCCGTGTGACCCTTTAAGGTCAACGACACTGAAAATCAGCGCTGTGATGTGGTTCGCTGCAACACAGCAATATGCTGAGTGTGGAACTATCTGCCGCAGTTTCTTAAGATTTACTAGTTTTAAGTTCAGATGTAGATAATTGTAGATATATGGATCTGCGCCCAATAAATATTTTTTCTTTTTCTTCTTCTTCAAGTAAGAAATAATATAATAATAATAATAATAAGCCTTGACTTAGCCCGCGAGATTGTTGACATGTGGGATGTGGATTCAGCGGTCATTGTTGCCGATAGTTGTTTCTGCCCATGGTCTTATAGCCAAGAGCCTCGGCCAACACCTGCAGAGGCTCATGTTAGGTAGCTGGGTCAAGAGCTAGATGCAAAAGGCAGTAATACTCGACACGGCACGCATCGTGAGGCGGTTCCTCTCCCTGGAGCCCTAACCACCGGTAACTTGGTCCCTGTACCCCATGCCGGAGGGCTATCACACTAATATTATAAAGGCGAAAGTTTGTGAGTATGTGAGTGTGTATGTTTGTTACTTCTTGACGTCTAAACGCCTGGAGCGATTTTAATAAAATTAGGTATGGAGTTTGCTGACACCCTGGATCGACACATAGGCTAATAAACCGCGGGTAACACCGCGGGGCACAGCTAGTTTTTTATATTTTTAAATTTATATGTTTTGTTATGTATTTAAAAATGTAAAAAATAAGCTAAAGAAATAAATAAATGGAATAATAATATCTTGGGACAACTCACATACCGCTATCTGATCCCAAACTAAGCATAGCTTGTAGCTTGTTGTGTTGTCTGCTTTTCATAGTGCATACTTATATATTTCTAAATACATACATATTATAGATATGAAACATTCCACATTAATTTTTTTACTTTATGCGTGCTAGTACCCATCATCAGCTTCCTTTTATATATAGGTATAATATCATAGTACCCAGGCAGTATCTATCGGACCTTCGCAACAAAAGCTAATCGATTCACCGGGACCAAACCGTTCTGTTCCTTTCCCTTCTCGTAATTTATCAGAAGAGCAGGGACTACTGATAAATAGCCTACTATAAGATTGGTAGAGTAGCCGTAAGAAAAACAAACGGAAAAACATTGCCTTCCCGTTCAGGATCTGTGTAATATTACAATTTTATAGACTACGGACACAAAACAGCGATAGTACAAAAGAAAAGTTTTAAACAACGCGCTACAGCAACACATAATTAATGGTCTTCTAACCGATGTCGGTAACGGCGGCCAATCATGAGCAATCAGTTTTTCAGGTACCGAAATCCTGTCACACAATGTTTAAATGAAATAAATCTGTACTTAGGTACTAATATTATAAAGCTGAACTTGTTTGTTTCTTTAGCTGGCTGAACGCCATATAATCTCAGGAACTACTGGTTCGCATTGAAAAATAGCTAAATGATTGAGGAAGGCTATAGGTTACATAACATCACGCTGCGACCAATAGGAGCGGAGCAGCAATGAAAAATGTGGCGAAAACGAAGAAAATTGACGCAAACGAAGTTGCGTGGGTCATATTAGTTTTGATCGAAATGCACCGATCGTGGTCACGAGTCGGCTGACCACGATCGGTGCAATTCGTTCGAAATGTCGGGTAAATAAAAGGTTCGTAAATTTTAGTTTAACAAGATTGAATATTAGATATATTTCGTGACTTAATCGCGTGAATTATTTAAAGGTTACCATTTATTTACCCGACGTTTTGATCGAATTACACCGATCGTAGTCACGGGTCGACTCTTCGATCGAAACGTCGAGTAAATAAAACGTTCGTACCTTTAAATAATTCACACGATGACCCGAAATATATCTAATAGTAGTTAGAAAGTTTAAAAACAATAATTGCGTGGGTCAGCCAGTTAATAAATATGATAGTTAGTTAATTATTTAGTTTAAAACCAAGTTGATTTTAGTACGAATGACTGCTGCGCAAGAGGTCGTGGGTTCGACTCCCACATGTGATCAAAATTTTTATGATTCCTAAATATTTGTTGAAAATCTGAGTGTAGTTTGTGTCTTTAAAGTCGCCTGCGACACATGGCTTGTACTCTTTCGAGATATCTGCAAGGTTGTAACGTTATCATTGTCGGTCCATGGATGGGTGACCATTTTCGAATATTATCACACCACTCCGTGCCTCGAAGAGCTTGTTATGCCGTCAGTCCTTCGGCTAATCTCTC
Source organism: Herminia tarsipennalis (assembly GCA_945859575.2). Taxonomy (NCBI): domain Eukaryota; kingdom Metazoa; phylum Arthropoda; class Insecta; order Lepidoptera; family Erebidae; genus Herminia; species Herminia tarsipennalis. The sequence goes on along the minus strand of OX243849.2, from coordinate 8,164,096 downwards.
TCCAGTCGTGTCAGATTTCCGTCCCATCGGAGTATAAGGGAGAAAATAGAGAGTGCTTTTGTGTGGACGCATACATCTATGTCTTGTGTAGTTGGCTAGTTTCTAATGAGATTGGTCGCCGTAACCGACATGAATTAGGAAACTAATAGATATTATTATATTTTTTTGAATAAAATGTTGACTGTTGTTTTTTTTTTTTAAATGTTTAGTCATTTGTTGACACTTTTAAATTTATAACAAAATTGCGCAATACTTACCGGTATTCATAAATAACCAACCAATATCATAACTTAAATAAACATTAGATTTACGATATCAGAAAATGTTCTGGTTACTTGGGCGACACTCTCCTAACAATCGGCGGATTATCCAAAGGTTCCAAAATAAAGTACTCAGAGACGTCGTAAATACCCCCTGTTACATTAGAAATTGTGATCTCCATCGGGATCTCAACATAGACAGCGTGGATACAACCATTCAGAAGTTTGCTGAAGCCCATGAGCATCGACTTCACCATCATGTGAATGTTGAGGCAACCAACTCCTCGACAACACTAATCTCGTAAGAAGACTTAAACGGACAAAGCCATTTGAGTTAGTGTGGTGATATAAGCCATTTAAGTGTAGTGACAAGTGCTGCCTTCAAAGAACACGTGAACAAACTGTCTTCGCCTTAACAATAACTAAGAAAAAGTGTTAATGGACGCATTCTTAGATATAATGTTTTTATAACAAATTAAGTAAGAATAAAATTACATAATAGTCACTAGGCTAGATTGTAATATAAATAAGGTACTATATAGAAGTACTTTATTGGTAAAAAAAACCTTATTTAATTACGCGACAACCAATCAATTATTCATTCATTGAATTAATGGGTGTATTTCTTCATTCATTCATTACTCAAGAACGAATGATATAAAAAGGAAATTCGCTTTCCACTCAATATCGTTGATGTGGTACTTTTAATATCTCGAGACGTGTTGCCTTTATTTATTTTCAGTTCTCATTTGAAGAGAGCATTTGTAAACGCGATGAATGCTTTATAAATGAATGAATGAGTTTGAACATGTTTATTGATTTGCGTGCCTTTTTGTTGGGTATCGAAAGAGATTTTTTATTTGATTTCTTTATTTTTTAGTAAGTTGATGTCACATAAGAGTGTCTTTACTTGAGAAGTCAATAAATAAAGTAGATCACTGACTACAACACCGCTCCGATTTAGCACTTAACTTGCAATTTAATTACGACTTTAAATATTGTCTATTTAAGTAAATTTTAGTATAACAAGATTTAATATTAGATATATTTCGTGACTTAATCGCGTGAATTATTTAAACGTTACCTTTTATTTACCCGATGTTTCGATCGAATTGCACCGATCGTGGTCACGGGTCGACTCTTCGATCGAAACGTCGGGTAAATAAATAATTCACGCGATTTACTCCCAAAATATATCTAATATGTATACAAATCGCGAAAGTTTAAGAACAATAACATTGAATAGTTGACGAATCAACCACAAAATCTGAAACAAAATCTTTCACGTTCCGGTGACGTTACAGACAAACATTTTTTTAAATTATAAACCATATATCCAGCCACGCTTCGCTGTAGTCCCAAAATAGCCTGCAAAAGTTTAATCTTAATCTGACCAATCGTTTTAAAACGCTTAAAGGACAAACAAACAAACAATGATTATTATTTATACAGGATGTAACAGAAAGGTGTGGTCATATTCAAGGGTTGGTTTGTGCCCATGATACTGAGTGCACATACTTAATTTTATCAAAATCGGAGTACCCTAAAAAAATATTAATTATTTTTTCATTGGTTTATTTATGAATGAAAAAGTTAATAAGGAAAAAAAGTATGACTTAAAAAGTTCTATGCCATAATCATTCTATCGAATTTTGTTCCAGGGAAAGTATAATTGTTATGCCATGCGCATTTCACTACTGAATTTTGACAAAAAGGATATTCTATAACTATGTAAAAATGATGCAACCAGCTATGGTACCATGGTAGGTGCAATATTGATGACATATTCTATCTGCTGCTGAAATTTGACCACACCTTTCTGTTACACCCTGTATAAATAGATTTCTGTGGAAATCTTCTATACCATGTAATAAGTTCATACATTTTGGTTAAACTTTGATTTCAAAATATAATGTAAAATAAAGTTTACAGTAAATAAGTACGTCAACACCAACCACAGTAATTAAACACAGTGAGTTGGTAGTTTTCAACTTGGTAGCTACCGAGTGCTGCAGGCACATGTTTACTCAATAAACACTAATGTAAAGTACACGCTGTTCTCATAGTTTCTGATCGTAATAACATTATTGTAATATAAGTCTTCCCTGCAGTTTTGTTCGCGTAATGGAAATTCCACACCACGAGAGACCTCATCGACATGGCTTGTAGCGTATAATATGACTAGCTGTCCCACGCAACTTCGTCTGCGTAAATTTTCCCCGTTTTTGCTACATTTTTCATTGCTGCTTCGCTCTTATTGGTCGTAACGTGATGTTATATACCCCTTAGCCTTCCTCGATAAATGGGCTATATAACAATTTTTTTTTTTTCAATTTGGATCAGTAGTTTTTGAGATGACAGCTGAAGAGTTTGTTTGTTTGAAACAAACAAACTCTTCAGCTGGGCGATAACTATCAAGTTTTTTTTTTTTGTTTTTTAGCTGTGTTTTTGGGTTTTCCCTGTATTAAAGAAAACAAAAAAAAAAACAATTGATTCGGCTTATAAGCAATAATATTATGTAGACGAAGTCGCAGGTGACGAAATCGTTTTCAATGCAACGAATTAGTTTATTACTTACTTGTACCTTTTTGTATAGTTGCTCCCATACAGCAGTCTTATAACGTCAGAGAATGTTGCATAACATTTGTCGTCTAACTTGTTTTAACAAATAGTAACAAAAGTTATAAATTGTTAAAGATGTTTAACAACTTCATGTTACAACATGTTATACAACTAACTACAACATTATCCGAGCGACAGTGGTAGGTACGTTAGTAGAAGGGCGCGGGGAGGGGGTAGTTCAAACGCTTCATTTGCAGTGTACCTGAGTAGGTATACTGCAAATGAAGCTCGCGAACAACCTTCTCCCCTAGAGCTGTGTACGAGACAGAGTTGTCACATACACAGCTCTAGTCAGTTCATTCGATGCAGTAGTAAATAGCATCTATCAGCTTCGTCTACTGACTTCGATGATGATATAATATTATTAGTTATATTTCGGGACTTAATCGCGTGAATTATTTAAAGGTACGAACCTTTTATTTACCCGACGTCAGTCGACCCGTGACCACGATCGGTGCAATTCGATCGAAACGTCGGGTAAATAAAAGGTTCGTACCTTTAAATAATTCACGCGATTAAGTCCCGAAATATAACTAATATGTATAAAAATCGCGAAAGTTTAAAAAGATATAATATTATACAACGAGTTGAATCGACCTTAAACGCTCCCATGAGCGTTAATAACACACTAATATAAAATATTACACACTTATAAAATGTAATAGTGCAACACAATATTTTATAACGTTATATAACTGCTGTGTGGGAGTACATTATGGTCTCCTTTAACAAAACAAATGATATTATTTACTTCCTCCAGACAAGAATGAGTAACTACATTTATTTTTACCAGTAAAGTAAATTCTTTATTAGAACAATTTAAAATTTGGTTATTAGAACACTGCTTCTATTCAATTAATGAGTACCTGGAAATGAATGTTTCAAATTAATTAACTAACTGTATGTGACAACAAATAGAATTTTAGCTGTATTATTAATTTAGGTATTAGTATTATTATTATCAAGACATTCAATATTACAAACAATTTTTTTAATTTTTTATTAATTTAATATAATTTAATGTGACATCTTATCAATTTTTGTATTTAATTATTTTATCAAATGTCAATTTAATTTTGTGTTATTGTTATTTTATTAATATTTGTACACCTAACGGTAAGACATAAGGAACAGAATGTAATTGTATAAAAAACCACAAATGTAATTTTACATGTAATTTTACCTATGTCTAACAAATAAATAATTCTTATTCTTATTCTAGACCAAGCGGACATATAAATACGTACAGAAGGTCGGCTCACACCTCAATTAAAAATCCACGCACAAATAGAGGCGCATTTACGGACCTCTCAACGTCCGCCATCTTGGTTGTCAAGTCGGCCCACTGACTTTTATATATTAATATATAATATAATATCTTGGGACAACTCACACAACGCTTTCTGATCCCAAACTAAGCAGAGCTTGTACTATGGAAACCAGACAACTGATAAACATACTTATATATTTCTAAATACATACATATTATAGATAAATTACACCCAGACCCAGAATAAACCATCGTGCTCATCACACAAAGTTTTATCCTGGGTGGGGATCGAACCCACGACCTCTTGCGTAGCAGTCGGATACACTCCCACTGCGCCACAGAGGCAGTCAAAAGTACTAGTCCCTTGGTTAAGCTACCGCCGACAACAATAAACCTACCATTTGATTTTGACATTTCGACTGGCCTGTTGGTCTATTGGTTAGTGACCAGGACTGCCATCTCTGGTCTAGTGGTTAATGACCATGGATGCTAAACCGGAGCTCGTAGGATAAAACTTTGTGTGATGAGCACGATGGTTTATTCTGTGTCTGGGTGTTATTTATCTATAATATGTATTTATTTAGAAATATATAAGTATGTTTATCAGTTGTCTGGTTGCCATAGTACAAGCTCTGCTTACTTTGGGATCAGATGACGTTGTGTGAGTTGTCCCAAAATATTATTATTATTAATATTGCTCGACTATGAGTAGTTCAACTAAAACCTCTCGGATTCATTAAATATAAGAATATATGGAACGTATATATCTGACTCATTAGTCATTATCCGCTATCACTCTCTGCCACTGATTGCAATACGTGAAAATAATATGTTAAAATAAGACAGTTATACGTAGCAGTGTTGGTTCCGTCAAAGTATCGTTCTTGCCACCCATGTTTTCTTTGGTTCATCATGTTCTCTTTACGCGAATCGAGAAATAGTCGTATAATGTTATTTATTCCCATTATGGGTGTGACATTTCAAAATAGCCATGCTATCATTCTTATCTATCAAGAAACTGTCAATTAATTTTATCAGTTATTCTTGTCTGTCACCTTGGAATAAAAACTTTTTTGCATGTGGTTTATGTCTACTTATTAACGAAAAAAAATTTTTTTCAAGGTTCTATCTATTTAGTTTTTATTCTGAGTAACCTTATTATTATTTTGACAACATTGACATGTTGGTGTAATTGTTCGTTGCTTCGGTTTATGTAAAACTAGCTTTCGCCCGCGGCTCCGCCCGCGTGGATGTCGGTTATCGCGATAAAAACTATCCTATGTCCTTCCCCGGGACTCAAAGTATCTCCATACCAAATTTCATTTAAATCGGTTCAGCAGTTTGAGCGTGAAAGCGTAACAGACAGACAGACAGACAGAGTTACTTTCACATTTATAATATTAGTATGGATTGGACTTTAAGGTGACGAACATTTTCGTTCCGCGACGAATCAGATAACGTTGTGTGAGTTGTCTCAATATATTATTATTATTTGACAAAATCAAATTGAAGTCTACACATGTGTAACAAGAATAACAGCAATGGGCAATTTATAATAGTGTAAAAAAAGTTTATAGGACGGTTATTCGATTTAGCATTTCAAATTGCAGGTTAATAGTACTATTATAGAGGACAGTGAGTCGACCGAATTCGACCGTTATCTGAGTACGTGCCTGTCTATGTGTGCGTGAGCCTGTTTATGCTCGTTGAAGGGAACCGGCCTTCTGTATCTATTTAATTTGTGCTTGGCATATCTTCGGGCACGTTATACATTACAAGTTTTTCCAGTAATGTTACCAGTTTAGCTAGAGATTGGTTATAAGAAGCCTCTTTGAATTTTCACATCATATTATGGAGTCCTCGAATTTTATTTATTTATTTAAATTAGTAGGCAAATAAGAGAGAAACTAGCGAAATCGCGGAGGACATTACAAACATACAAAACACGGACACAAATTATGTAAGTACACACAGACTCGGAACAACAATTTGTGGACTACACAAAATGGTGTTCTAAATGGATATCGAACCCACGACCTCCAGCTTAGCAGAGAGAGAGAGACCAGAGATTTCCAAAGGGGTCGATATCAGTTTTTCAGGGATCGACAAACAAAAACCGATTTTGGTGATCAACAAGGTTTAAAAATCGACCCCCCTTTTTTTTTAAAATAACTAGCAATGTGGGACCAGCAATGTGGGACCAGCAATGTGGGATTGTGGGTCCCACATTACTAGCTGTTACGTGTTGGTACACATAATACAACTTATATTTGTTATGAGAATGACTAATTGAAAAAAAAGTATTTTAATGACTAATTGAAATTAAAGTATCGTTGTTGTACTTTTAAAAAGTCAACAAGATGATAAGCTTTTTGGCTATGGAGTTGACAGTTCATTTTGAATAAGGGGTCTCTTGTCCAAAACAGTTTGGAAGTCTATATATTATACTATTAGTCAATGGATATGACTAATGCCTATCTTGAAAAAAATGAGACGTTCTTTTACGCGTCGCAGTTTTAAAAAAAGACTTCTAAAACAATTTATTCATTGTGACTGAACATCTTAAGTATATTAAAACAATAAAGAGGTAATTATTCACCTCGAGTATTTCAAGTTGACGTTAACGACCGGCGGTGAGTACACAAGGGGGGAGGGTGAGTTCCACTCCTTTACAACACTTTTACAAGTCATCTAACAGTTGAGAGGTGCATGATTAATTTATTTATGAAGTTTTTGGAATGGGTAAATGTAGATAAGTATAGTTTTTGAATGAAAACAAAATGTGTCTAAGGTTTCTAAATTAAACATCGCGAAAGTTTAAAAACAATCACGTTTAATTTTATGTGAATCGACGACATAAAGAAGGTCGTTGAGATCTTGAAACTGAAAGGCAGAAGTCCGGGTATCGTGGCGTAATATAGGAGAGGCCTATGTCCAGCACTGGACCAATACAGTCTGATTTATATCTATTTTTTGTTTTGTATATACTAATATTGTAAAACTGAGGAGTGTGTTTGTTTGGTTGAACGCGATTATCTCAGGAACCTCTGGTTATAGCAATAGGACAGGATTTAGGTTATATAACAGCTTAAGCACAGCAGTTGCATATATAAATTACGCCACCGAGGCAGTCAAACTAAATAATAATTTAGGTTATATGTATTTCTCAAAAATCAAATTCAACTACAAACCAGTTTTCTCGTTACCAGCAAACGTTTAACTTTTACCCAAAGTTTGCCTCAATTTAGAATAGTTTCACAATATTCAGTTAGCGGAGCGACTGCAAAAAGCTAACTCTACGAAATGGTTCGCGCTATTTTGTGTTTTAGAATATTTAATTAAAACGTAGTGATTGCTTACTTATGTATGATATGATTTAATTTCAAATATGATGATTTATGATTATATATATATTACGGGTCTTAATCGCGTGAATAATTTAAGGTAAAATTCCTTGTTTATTGTCCGACGTTTCTACCGTATTGCAACGGCCGTGGTCACGGGTAGACTAGTTCAGCTCAGCGTCGCCTCCGTGAAGCGCGGGATGATTTGTTAGGTGTTTCAAAAGGGTTTTATTTTCAATATTTATATGCTTTATCGCAGACTATTGACGTTAGCTAAATCAACGGTCAACCACTTTTTATTAATCTACAATAACATTAATAGTGACAGACTACTTATTTTAGGAGAACTTGTACTCGAAGTAACTCGAAATACAGACCTCGAGCCTTGCTTAGGTGCGTCTTCGAAAATCTTTAACTTTATTAAATCACTAGATCCGTCGCGTTTTCGCAGGGGTGGTTATAGGGATGACTATTTTTTTCTAGTCATAAATATAGCCTTTGTTAGTCAGGTATAGGATAGAATAATGTAGCATTTTAATGTTGAAAGAGTTTTTGGAATAGGTCTAATAGTTTTTGAGTTTAGTCGTTACAATTCCATAAACGTACAAAAATACAAATCTTTCCTCTTTATAATAATAATGTAGATTATATTTTAGCGAGAAAATAAACGATTTTCAGTATTCTAATAGTCTGGTAGAAGATTACCAAAACCTGCAAGTATTTTAAAAAGCTGAAAACTATAATACTAAACTTTTTAGGTTTTAGAAAGCGATATGTGACTACGATCGGTGCGATTCGATCGAAACGTTGGGTAAAAAAACCTTTCAAATATTTCACGCGATTAAGTTCCGATAATATTTAAAACAATAAAAAAACGAACTTGTCTCATTACTAAATGTTAATGAATACCACTGACTGACGAAAGGGTATTCCTACTGGAGTAACCAGTAATGTAACGTAATGTCAAAAAACCGGGCAAGAGCATGTCGGATAATGCTCAGTGTAGGGTTCCGCAGCCTTGAATAATTGCATCAGCAGAAGAGCGTATGTTCATGGCATTTACGCCCTTTGTTGAAAAACGCAGTTTTTCAGCAATAACTCAATGACGGTATATATATCTGATCATGTCCGAAATAATTTTAGTTTAAAGTACTTATTAAGTGCGACCTTTTTGATTTTTTTCATATTTTTTGGTCACACGGTTCAAAAGTTAAGGGGGGGCACAATTTATGCAACTTTAGGAGCGATTATTTCCAAAAATATTCACTCAATCAAAAAAGTTTATTAGAAACCTTAAAATGTTTTTGAAAGATCTGTCGAATGAGGTGCCACAAGTTGAAGTTTTCTGAAAAAAAATTGTTGTTTGTTACATGTTTGGAGCTCCCGCCCTATTTTTTTTTTTTATTATTTAGTTATCAAACTAAGTAGCGGCTACTACAAGACACCTTTTCACCAAATTTCATCAATGTTTATTAAGTCGTTTTTGAAAAAAATGCCTGTTGGATCATCTTGGCCGCCTGTCTGTCTGTCTATCTGTATAGACAGACAGACAAGCGGTCAAGACGAAACTATAAAGATTCCGTTTTTGCCAATTTTGCTACGGAACCCTAAAATTTTAAAATGTTTGCGTTTTTGGCGTTCCACTCTAAAACTATAAGTTCAAATGCGTACTATACACCGAACATTGATACCTACTACATTCCTAATATATGTTTTGAGGTACTATACTACCCAAACAATAAACCACTGCCTCTGTTCTTCAAACGTTACAAAAACAACATTAAACCAACAAAAGAACATTACACTATCTCATAAAACATTATACGTGACCCAAAGACCGCAGACATCTCAAGCCAGAAGCCTTCAAACGGAAATTAAAAGTACACTTAATGTTTCAAAGGTTAAGGTTTAATTTAGATCGTAGATAGTAACGTTGTAATTCGTTGATGTGCTTATATTAGGGCCTCGGTAAATGAATAAGTAGATATAACTGGACTTAGTCCTGACGTGGTGATTACGATGTTGGTAATAAGAAAATAAATGATTTATCTTTAAATTTAAGAATCAATGTTTGTCTGTATGTCCTCTATGCGTTCCGAAACCATTGATCATATTGTGATAAAACTTTAGCAGAATGTTCTGGGTCCTTATTCACTATATTTATTTCGCTGTCGTGAAACGTCTGTGCTTAGAAATGTATTAACGGGAATGCGTGGTGAACATCTTTGAGGGCACCGCGCATGCGCCAGTTTGCACGGCCTTTTTACGACTACGAAATAAAGGTAGTGAATAAAGGTTCATTTCCGAGCATCGCGGCCGATCGCGAGCCGCTCGCGGCTTACGACAAGCGGCTGACGCTCGCGGCCGATGCGACAATACTCACAGTGCGCGCACAGCCTACGACAGTCGTCGGCCGCGCGCGTCTGTCACTTAACTCAGCCGCTTGTCGTAAGCCGCGAGCGGCTCGCGATCGGTCGCGATGCACGGAAATGAACCTTAAGGACCCAAGTGTTCCTGGCTTTAAAAGCCACAGCGAAGCGTTGCCGAGTTCAGCAGTGTTAAATAAAATGTCTTTGGTGTACACTAACAAACAAATTAAAACCTAATGTGGAATAAAGTACAGTACTCCAAAAGTAATAATGCGCATAGAAATCTTCGGAAATCTTCGTCATTGTTCGGCAACGGTCGTATTACCCGAGCGTCGAAAGACGATATTTATATAGAGTGGTTAAGAGCAATTTCTCTATGCCTAATTTTATATATTATGTGTTTTGTGCTAAAACAGATTTGATTTACCTGTAACGAAATTTGATTCGATAATTCCATGTAAGTAAATAGCGAAAACGCTACAATCATTGTTGGAGTGATTAGTTTTCAAGTGTCTTACCGAAGTTGGTGTAATTATGGAGGAAAAGGTTTAAATAACATAAGGTTTTATTAGAAGGAGAAAAAAACGTTTTCAAATAGAGGTTTACATAAAATATAATCAAAATCTCAGTTCAAATTTGTTTACAGCACTAATCATTCCAGAAAAATAATACAATTATAAAAAAATTAATCAGAATCGAGGAAGACCTCTATTCCCGACATCGCAGATTCATCAGAAGTTTCATTATGCTCTTGTTCATTTACACTTTCCTCACTGCTATCACCTGTGTAAATAATCAGTTTATCGGAATAACTATCGATTCTTGGCTCAAATTTTCTATATTCATCTTCGCATTGAACCGCATGATCAGAAACTTTTTTCCATTCTTCTGGTCCTATTTTATTGATTTTTTCTAATATAGCATCTTTAACTGACGTCACAGTCATTGCAATATTTCTCTTGGCCACGTGTTGCTTTATTTGGGACCAAATATTTTCAATAGGGTTAAAATCGGGATGATATGGTGGCAATCGTATAATTTTATGCCCATGTTCCTCCATTATACGGTCAATGGCAAATTCTGTGTAATTTTCTTTGTATCTTTGTATAATTTTATACAAATCGGGTTTCAGTTTCTTTGGGTCATGCGGAATGTTGTGTTGTTGTAACCAAGCTGTCATTTGTGGTTTAGATGTGTTTGAGTTTGGTGGTTTCACAGACAGCTTATTATGATATGGGGCGTTGTCTATTACCAACACACTATTAGGAGGCAAGTTGGGAATCAATTGATTGCGTAGCCAAGTTTGATAACGTTCCGCGTTTATTTCTTTATGATAGTCACCTTCTGAGTCGACACATTTATGTAACATTAGAGCCCCTGGGACGAAGCCTTTTTCATTGCCTGCGTGTACAATAATTATTCGCTCTCCTTTGGAAATGGGTTGTTTGATACCTTTTTTGTTGCTATCTTGCCAAGTTTTACCCTTAGTATGTGATGTGTGCACATACGACTCGTCCATAAATACTATGTTTCTACCAGAACTCCTCAGCTGTTGTATTTCTCTGAGATATTTGATCCTTTTTAGGCGTATATCATGTTTTTCCATAAGTAATTGTCTGTTATTATCAGTTTTCAGAAACCTAAACCCCATGTCTTTCAAGATCAACCTTAAAGTCTCGGCACAGCCTTTGAAATTAATAGCTTCGATCAACTTTATTCTTAAATTATTTACAGTTGGGAGTTCTTTCAGCGTCAATTGAAAATTGTATATCATATTACGAATAACACAGTAGTCGAAATCATCAAGTACCAGCCGAAATCTACTTTTAGGTCTTCCTTTTTTCGGTGTAGAAAATTTCTTTGATTGATTATGTTTTTTTTCGTTTAAGATATTACTCAAAGTTCGTCGCGAAATTCCTGTAGCTTTTGTAACACGGTCTTGAATTTTTTTAAAATAACCATCATGGTCTCTGTTGAAAACATTGGCTTCATTTAAGAAATAAAGGTACACATTAAATACCATTTGCCGTGCTTGTGAATTAAGCGGTTTTCCACGTTTAAATTTATCCATTTTGGAAGAATTCGTCTGAAAGAAAATGGCATGGGCAGAGTTAGGTATATATTTTTTATGCATGTTTATCTATTTATTTAATTTAAATAAATCTCATTTTTTAAATGTTTTTCTAGTACTTAATATGTATTTAATGTAGGTATTTTATTTTTTTAATATTAAAAAAACGTGAAATATGTTATTTATTTTCCTTTTTTCAAAATATACTATTTAAATCTGAATAAGCTAATTAATGTTGAAATTATATTTACCAAGAAGGGTGTGTAATAGCAGCTCTATATATTTCCACAAATAGAGAACACGTGCAGTCACTACCAATATATAAAGACGACTGACAGACATTTCGCTGACCGGCGACAGCTGCCGAACGCCCGATTTGTTTTCGATTGTGCACACATGATATTGACTCCTATCTCTTTTAAACAAGGTGCAAAATGCAAATGCCTTGTTTAGGGCTCTTACGATTCCATGATTCGAGTGTTTCCGGGAATACGACAATTAGCGAAGATCTGCATGTGCATTATTAATTTGGGATTGAACTAAGGGTCCTTATTCACGATCTTGTTTTCCTTTTAGCGGCTAGCCCGCGCGTTCATCTCGCATGCGCGTTGATACATTTCTAAGCGCAGCTCTGACAAGATTTAGTCAGTCCGCGCGGGCTTGCCGCGAAAACGAAAAAAAAGAACGTGAACCCTGACCTAATTTTCCGTACGCTTAAAATAAGTCATACAGGTCCAAATTCGATTTTAGGACGACCTTTCCATAAATGCTGAATGAAATTAGCTAAAAACACAACCCTTAATATGGTTTTCAAACAATTGACAGAGAATGCCTTTGGGATATTCATTTAAAATAGTTCCGTCGCTGCACCGCCGCCTAAACTTGCGTTGTCCACGTACAAATGCCTCGACCAGTTAATAAATATGAGTACGATTATTTTTAAGTTTATTCTATTGCAAGCTTTTCTTGAAACATTTCGTGAATTTCTTATCGGAACCGTGTTGTATTTTGTTACAAAAAGTTTTATCTACGAAATAATATCATGTTTTTATACATCGTAAAAACGTAAAACGTAAAAATGACTTAGATTCACCTAAAGGAGACAAATTAACAAATAAATACATTTTGAAATTATACTAGCTTTAAACTGCGGCTCCGCCTGCGTGGATTGGTTGGTTATCGCGATAAAAACTATCATATATCCTTCCCCGGGACTCAAACTATTTCCATATCAAATTTTATCTTAATCGGTTCAACGGTTTAAGCGTAAAAACGTAACAGACAGACAAACAGAGTTACTTTCACATTTAAAATATTAGTTTGAATATCCTTGTCAGGATGATGACTGCTTCCGTGGCGCGGTGGGAGTGTATCCGACTGCTGCGCAAGAGGTCATAGGTTCGATTCCCACACGGGACACCACTTTATGTAATCCACAAATTATTGTTCCGAGTCTGGGTGAAATTTGTGTCCGTGACTTGAATGTTTGTAAAGTCCCCCGTGACACAGGGCTTGTACAGCGGGAGTCGTCTGTTTCTAACAAAAAAAAACGAAGTTTGTAATTCATTATGAAGTTCATACTGATTCAGTAAGGGTGATTTATAAAAAAAACACATTTTTTATGATAATACTCGTAACTCTTGTGCCTATTCTGTATCTAGTCATATTATATAATCTTCATTTCGAATTCTGAGATAAGATAATTTTGTTTGCCCATATACTCAGCCCTCACGAACAGTAATATCTCTTGCACAGTTAGTTCGACCACGACCAAAATCGAATGGGAGTATATTATTAAGTACCTACTACTTTTTTTTTTTTTTTTTTAATGACAACTCCCGCAGTAGGGTACAAGCCCTGTGTCACGGGGGACTTTACAAACATACAAGTCACGGACACAAATTACACCCAGACCCGGAACAACAATTTGTGGATCACACAAAGTGGTGTCCCGTGTGGGAATCGAACCCACGACCTCTTGCGTAGCAGTCGGACACACTCCCACCGCGCCACAGAAGCAGTCAATCTATACTTATAATAAATCTGTAGAGAGGTCAATTCTGTACATGAAATATATTTGAAAAATAACTATCAGGGGGTGATTAGGGATCGATACTGATGCCAAAAATGCAATCAGTAAAATTTTTGTTTGTCTGTCTGTCTGTCTGTATAACCGTTATAGAAACAAAAACTACTCGACGGATTTTAACGAAACTTGGTACAATTATTTTTCATACGCCTGAGTAGGTTATAGTATACTTTTCATCACGCTACAATCAATAGGAGCAGAGCAGTGAAGGAAAACGGGAGAAGTTACTCCATTTTTTAAGCTTTCGTCGCGTGTATAACCGTAATGGTTAAAGCTACACAGAAATCATGTATGACGGAAATGTTCTCCTTAAAATTATATAAAAAATATCCCACGACAGCATATGTCTATCTTTTATGGTTGACTCACAATATCACGTGTAACTCCCGATAGGTAAGTAGTTCGAAGCTTTCTGATTATATTTGTCTACTCTTACGTTTATAACACTCTCAGTCATCCCTAATTAAAAAAGTTAACATAATTAACTATTCCATAAAAAATACTAATAGAAATCGGTATAGACACACCAAAGTTATACATGAAATACGCTAATAATAAGCCATCGCGCGTGAATACTGAATCATGCTATCTATCTATATCTATATACATATAATAAAATTGTAAATTTCACGTGTCTGTACATGGCCGAACATAGTGAAAAAAAATATTGGGAAATGTTCGAAAAGAGTATTTAACACATTCCTACATTTTTAGAAATGTCTGTCTGGCTGTCTGTTTGTTTGAACACGCATCACGCAATAACTATTGGACAGATTCGGTTGAAATTTTGTATGTGTATTCTAATAAGTCTGGATTAACATATAGGCTATAATTTATCACGCTATTTCCCATAGGAGCTAAGCAATGACGGATAATGTCTGTAGCTATTTATCGTTATAAAACAATAACTACTTGACGGATCTTCATGAAAATTTGCAGTTTTATTGTAAATACAGGTCATTACTTGCACTAATCATAAATAATTATGCTATCGTCTATGGGGAGTGAGCAGCAACGTATGTTTTGTCGAACCATTAAGGTTTTCCACAATTTTTTCCACAATAAGACATTATTTACAATTGTAACCCATGGAAACAATAACTTCACGCTAAAACTGTCAGGAGCTAAACACAACATTTTCAATTTTCTTAAGACCAGCTATTTTAACCGTGTTTGCATCAGCTGAGGTGGTCTATTGGCACAAGTAGCGGTATTAAACGAGCGAGGTCGGAGGATCGACTCCTTAATTGCGAGTCTCTTTTTGTGTTGTGTTAAAATTATTTTTATTCTTTTTTTTTAAGTATTTTTCTAAATGTATACTTATTTATACAAGCTTTTATTTTCGACTTTAACATGTTTACTTTGTTTAACAAATTTTCATATTAATAATCACTTCCAATAGGCACCTTTATCATTGTTTTGCATGAATAGTGATTATGTTATAAATGTAGAAATGAAAAACAATATTACATTACAAATATCAAGTAATTACTTGATATTTTCTAGAATTTATAAATGTTAATTGCTTAAAATAAAATTAAAGATTAAGTCCGCGTTACATCAAAATAAAACACGTAGCGCCATCTGTGATTCGATTTCTTCTGAGTGCCAAAATTGCTTATTTCGCGATTTGTACTCATTATGAAAATATATCGGGTCTTGATCGCGTGAATAATTTAAGGTTAAATACCTTGCTTACCTACGTTTAATATGCATGATAGTTTAATATAAAATCATCAAGTATAAAAATAAACTTATCCAGTTTTGAAAATAGATGGCGTTTAAATACAAATTAAAAAGAATCAGGAAAATTGATTTAAAAAAAAAACTGAAATTCTTACGTAGAGGGATATGAATATATGATGATCTTAATTTGCGACAGGTTGACACACCTATTTTTAAATTCACCAATGTAGACATTATAAAATAATATTTTAATCTTCTAAAGTGAGTGAAAAAAAATATTGAAATAAGTTTAGAAATAGTATTTAAACACAAAAAAGATATCTGAGTATATCTTTTAGAAACGTTTGAATGTTGTTTGTTTGTTTAAACATTGCATTCCCGCGGTACAAACACGGACACAAAGTAGGTGTACTTTAGACTCGGAAAAGATCGCTCGGGCAGGACATAACCTGCGATCATAGGGAATCTGTGAGAGTTTTTTCCATCATACCTTTATTACCTATGTATAAATTATCTTGAAGGAGCGGCTAGGTACCTCCGATTAAAAGGTCCGATTTAAAAGTGTCGGAGCCGAAGTTGGAGTCGGAGGTTTAAAATCAATCGGAATCGAAGCTCCTTAACTCAAAATTTCGCACGAGTAATTGGGCGGTTTCGAGCTTCATTTAACTTGAAACCGCCCCAGTACTCGCGTGGTGGGGGAATTTTTCAATATTAATAGTATTTGATGTGATACAAATCACTTTTTTGTCGAGGTGTGGTCGTGGAAATTTTAATAATTTGTCTTCTAACCGTCTGGCGCCATAAACTTTGTCGCCCTTCATTTTGCTGCACTGGGCATTTGCTTGGCTTGCCCTGCCATATGTGGGGCCCTGATTAAAGCTAGGCCCAAATATCCATAGATGCCACAGAGCATTGTGGAGCATGTTTACAATATGTTTTACACAGTAGTTGAATTGTAATATAAACTACCTTAATATAAACCCAACTTCTACGCGAACGAAGTCGCGGGCACAGCTAGTAGTAAATAATAGTCTACTAACCAAGAAGCGCCCTTTTTTTTTTGCAATGTTTCGTGTACAACCTCAGTAGGTACCTTGAAACTGAGCTTCTAAATAATGGTTGACATAATAATCTATTCAAAATAGCCTCTAATTATTCACAGCTGAGTGTTCCCACATAATGACAGACGGCACAATGTTCTATAATACCATGTTTCATGGGGATTTTCTCCACAATCGTAGAGCGTTGTCATCCCCGCCCGACAAAGTAAAGCTACAGAGGTATAATCCCCTTGTTATATCCCATGGGTGATGTGTTGAGCAATTTGAACTAGAGTTCTGATAGACTAAAATATAGAATTATAACCAACTGACTTGTTGGTGTAAGTGAACTTGACTGCTAAGCCAGGATAAATATCTATGTGTGATGAGTACGAAATGATTTATTCTGTGTCTGGGTGTAATTTATCTATAACATTAAAAATATTATAGTATTTCGGCTAATAACCGACAACCGTTGGGGTTAACGAGTTCTTGAGTGGAGACCGCGTCTCGGCAAACGTAGTGCAGGACGCCCTCAGGCCAGATGGAGTGATGATTTACGCAAAATGGCTGACAGGAGCTGGATGCGAGAAGCCGAGGATAGAACAAAGTGGCCAGCAATTGGAGAGGCCTATGTCCAGCTGTGGACTGTGATAGGCTGATGATGATGATGATGATGATTAATGTATTTAATAATTCATCTAAAAGTATGTTTATCAGTTTTCTGGTTGCCTTGTTTGGGATCCTAATTGGGCCGTGTGAAGATATTTTTTTATTTTGAGTATTCAACAACGTTTGACAAGGCTATTTTTTTGCGATATAGAGATAAATGTTAATAAACTTTTGCAAATTATACACATTATAAAATTATATGTACTATGGGACTTAATCGCGTGGATATTTTAAGATATACTTTTTTATTGACCAACTTTTTGAACGTATTGCAATGGCCGTGGTCACTGGTAGACGAGTGCAGCTCAGGGTCGCCTCCGTGGGTTTCGGAAACTATCTACAACCTTAAAATATTCCCGCGATTAAGACCCGTAGTATGTCCAATACCTTTGAACGAGCAATTTTTGTTTATATATATGAAAATCGTTGGAGCCGTTTCCAAGATTCAGATTATATAATTATTACTAGCTGTCCCGGCGAACTTCGTACTGCGTACTACTTCGTTTTTTTTGTGAATCTGTTTTAATTGTGAATCTAAACCATTCTCGAATTCACTGGACACACACAAAAAAAATCGTCAAAATCGGCCGAGCCGTTTAGGAGAAGTTTAATGACATACACACGTACAGTAGAATTATATAATATAAAGGTAATCTGAATCTCGGACAAGGCTTCAACGATTTTCATGAAACTTAGTATGCAGGGAGTTTCGGGGGCGACAAATCGATCAAGCTAGGTTTCATTTTTAGTAAATATTGTTTTTAGAAAATTCCATCCAGGTACTATAATTTTATAAGATACTAGCTGACCCGCGCAACTTCGTCTGCGTAAATTTTCCCTTTTTTCTTTCGCTGCTCCGCTACTATTGGTCGTAGCGTGATGTTATAACCTATAGCCTTCCTCGATAAATGGACTATCCAACAATAAAATATTTTTTCAATGCGGCCCAGTAGTTCCTGAGATTATCGCGTTCAAACAAACAAACAAACTCTTAGGGGTATGAAAAATAGATGTTGGCCGATTCTCATAGATATCGGATAAGCACAAAAAATTTCATCAAAATCGGTCAAGCCGTTTCGGAGGAGTATGGCAACGAAAACTGTGACACGAGAATTTAATATATTAGATAGATATATCAACACTAACACATTTGGTCGAAAGCATTTCAAATCTGAGACTATCTTAGTTAAGCCCGTTAGATGTGATTTAACATTTCATATAAAAGGATGTTATCTTATTTCCTTTTGTTCGTAGATCATAATAACCGCCATTTTGGGTGAAACCTAAAGATGATTAGATTTTGGCCCTCTTTGTCGTTCGAGGGGAATTTTGTACTTAAGCGTTGCGTTTTGTAACAATAGTATAATGTTTTACTTCTTTTATATATACATTACTAGTTAACCCTCGCTACTTATTCTGCAGCAATTCGCCCGTTTTTGCAAATCATAGATTTAAAGAATACTTTACGATCTATTCTCATCTGTTGAACTAGGTCCTATTTTCGGGATTCAACTGTCTAAAATAGTTAATGTGTTTTTTGGCCATTCTTTTCTTTCTTTTGAAAAACATGTATTATTAAGTAGCAGTAAATTGGCCAATATTTAAGCACATAAAGTTTTTACATCGTAAGTGGATGCTCCTACTATATTGTGCCCATTGAGGCTGATGTATCCAATCTCGTGTACTCTTCTAATTTAATTGACCTCTTTTTTTGCATCAGTCCTTAGAGGACTGATATGGTGTATAATATAATGGTGGCATCACCTTACCTGCATATACAGTTTATAAACAGAGAAACATTGTAAACATTGGCAATTTGAAAAGAGTGGCCATGAGTTTTTATTGCCTGTTCTTTTCTCGGGCTTTACCTATTGTTTGCGAACAGGCATTACAAGTAAATGTAGAATCGACTTTTTACAAGTGTAGTATTTTGCTTTCTTAGTGCATAAATAATTTTTATTATTATTATTTTTCTGTATTGAATTGCCGAAATAAAGATCATTTTCATTTCATTTTATATCTATCAAACACCCAAATAAAAACATTAAAATTGGTAGAGCCGTTCCGAAGAGGTTCGACCACAAACACCGTGACGCGAGGTTTTTGTAAATTAGAAGCACTCATGAAACCCTAAATATATTATTTTTACCGCTCTCGAATCTATTATCTACTTTTTTATATCTCTTTTCATTTCATGTAATCCATGTCCAGCGCATTAAATGTTTTTTTTTCATTTAATTGTTATTTTTAATTACTGTTGGAAAACGGTTTTATACAGAGTGATTCCCTTTGTTGTCAAGTAGTATTGCGGTGGAGACACAAGCAATCTCGTTTTACAGTTACTACTGATGTGATTGCTCGAAGAGCTAGCATAGTTGTATGATTATTTCCATAATAAGAAGGAAATAGTATGCTAAAATCGTTTTGAAATAAAACACCGTTCTGCACTTTATTTTGTTTCAAAATGCCCAATAAATATAACCATACTAGCTAAAGATGGCCCAATAACGACTTGTGTGATTCAAGTTGACTTGACTTACTCTGTGGCGCGGTGGGAGTGTATCCGACTGCTGCGCAAGAGGTCGTGGGTTCTATCCCCACCCAGGATAAAACTTTGTGTGATGAGCACGATGGTTTATTCTGTGTCTGGGTGTTATTTATCTATAATATGTATGTATTTAGAAATAAATAAGAATGTTTATCAGTTGTCTGGTTTCCATAATACAAGCTCTGCTTAGTTTGGGATCAGATAGCGTTGTGTGAGTTGTCCCAAGATATTGTTATTAAGTATTACATATGTAGAATTTGGTAGTTTTATTTATTTCCAACTCTTCTTCCCCCTTGTCAGCAAAAATAAGCAAAGTAAGCAAAGCTCTCATCCTTTCCCCAATGAAATATAAAAAAAATGTTTTTTGTCGTACGAGGGGGGGGGGGGAGTACTTTGACTCAATACGCGCCCAATCTACTATGTTCTACCACCCCTCCCATGTTACGAAAAGTAACCAACGGATTTAAAAAAAAAATCAGGCGTCACAAGGGGAGAAATTCATCTTAAGTAGATGATTAAGGAGAGAACCTATCAAATATCGCTGAAGTAATCACTCGTCCCCCCCATGTTATAAAAAATAAGCACCTGATTAAATTAGGCGTCCCTAGGGGAAAATTAGTGACAAGTGCTCTCACCAAGTCGAGGTGCTATGAATTTCTGCCCTAGTGACGCCTGATTCAATCAGTTTGTTACTTTTTGTAACATGGGAGGGTTGGATGGTGATTACGATTTGTGTAGATTATAATAGATTGTGTGCGTATAAGTCAGAGTGCAACGCACCGCCCCCCCTCCCCCCCCCCCGCACTCGTACGACAAAAAAGGGCCGGTCGGTCCCTTGACTCGTAATACTCCGCGTCCACGAAGTGACAGTTCGACACGTGTTTTTCCTTTACGCGAGGCATCCTGAGGATAGTTTGGCACCGATTGAGCCTGACTCAGTTAGTCATATCGAGGGTGGGTGTTGGTGGGTTCCTTCCTTAATAATCTACTTAAAAATAAGCTAATTAATGAACCTCATCCCTATTCGGTGTTTACGTGACCACTTTGGTCGACTAACCAATTGACACAATGGGTGGCCGAGCTGATTAGGTTTCTATAAGATTTATTTTTTGTCAGAATTGTAATCGTGCTAGGTAAATATTTATTTTATGTATTATTTAATATACTTACCGACATGTTTGTACAAACTTTGATCATAAGTTGTCAACTTGTCAAGTTCTGACCACATGACTGTAATGCTGTCGAAATTTTATTAGTTGGCTAAGGCATTAAACTCACAATCATGATGTTGCGGATTCGAATCTTACCCACTTTACTACTGACGTGAACCCCCCTAACACAAGTCATTGAGCTTAGCTGGAGACGTTAACAGGATTGCTATTAATGTGGGTCCAAAAATTCCACATTGCTAGTTATCTTTATAAAACATGTCAAGCATTTCTATAAGCAGGTAAAAGTGTTACGATTTCATTTCAATCAAATAATTTTGACTGCCTCTGTGGCGCGGTGGGAGTGTATGCGACTGCTACGCAAGAGGTCGTGGGTCGATTCCTACACGGGACACCACTTTGTGTGATCCAGAAATTGTTGTTTCCGAGTCTGGGTGTACTTTGTATCCGTGACTTTTATGTTTGTAAAGTTCCCCGTGACACAGGACTTGTACCAAACTGCGGGAGTCGTCTTTAAAATAAGCATAGAAATTGGAGCAAAGTAATAGACCGACTAGAGAGTAAGTTCTAGCGGCAAATGACTAGTCACCAACTAGCCGCATTGACTAGTCTGCAACCATGTTTGTCTGATTTGCTTCCACTAATAAACTTCAGAGCTACTTTCAATAAAATTCGATTACTCAAACCTTGGAGAGTGACGTAGCCTATTTTTATCGCAATATCTGATATCCGTACTTTTCAAAACCTTTTATAATATTAAACCTACAGTGTATAAAGTATACCAACTTAGGGCGTTTTTAGCGTTTTTTTCTGCATGTTTACCATCGTTTCGGCGGTTGTTGCCGCTAGATGTCCAAAAAAAAAAATTGGCACTTCAAAAAACTGGACACCTGGACCTTCCGGCGTCTTTGCCAGAACCGGTAGTGAGTCAGTATCATCAAGCAAATACGAGCTATAAACACGTTCATACTAGTTGCGTGTGTGGCAAAAAGCGTGCTTTTACACGCCTGTATGCTCTTCCAAAGCACCTGTTCCACTGCAGGAGATGAGCGTGCAGCGAGTAGCAATTTTACCGCTAAAGAAACGCAAAATAAATGTTTATTGTAGATGCCATCCATGTTAACAAAATAGATGCAGTATAGAGCTAGTACTCGCCAGTGGGAACGATCAACGATCACCTGTTTTTATTAGTTAACAAGGGATCTACATAAGTATGTACGTTTCTTAAGCGATACAATCGCTACTCGCTTTATCATCGGTGTTGGTGGGACAGGTGCCTATAACGAGCTTACACATGCATATAAAACGCAAGGTTATCTTCACCAAGCCCTTTAAATATTATCAAGACGTATCTACGCACTTGCTACGAGAGCTACGAGGCTACGCTGTGCTACGTGACCCTGATACGAAAACCAGTATACTTGTAACCTTAGTGGGCACCTCCCTTGACTCTAATCGATCATCCCTATCTATGAGGATTAAATAAAGACGCTTATACACAGGCTGGAACCGGACAGGATCGGACTTACGAACATAATAGTTCATTCCAGGCATTGAAAAAAATTGTAATGCCTGGAGCATTTAAATGTTAGCCGCTAACGCTAGACCGCTATATGAATTTAAAGCATGCCTTCAACACTTTCTGCCTTATGTATGTTGATTTTAGGGGTGTTGATATAAGTTTTATCAAAGAAAAGCATACACTTAGATATTCGTAGGATTCAAATTACCAGTGGTTCCGCCAACAGGGTCGCACGCGCGGTGCGATCAAAGATGTTGACCGTTGATGCATTTCTCTAGCGTGCATGCGCGGCAGACATATTTGAGCGCACCGCGCATGCTCCAGTTCGCACGGGCTTGTCACGACAATGAAATAAAGAGAACTACTTAACAGAACAGGTAGGAAAAGACGAAGATTTGGGGCCTTCAGGTAGGTGGGAAAAGTACCTGAAGGCCGGCAATGAATAAGAAACGGGTATAGCTACGAACCAGAAACCAGTTGGCGGGAAGCGAGTGTGTAGTTCGACAGACGTGCTGCATTTCGCACTTAAAAAATCCAGACGCATACACGTGTATATTCCGGTGTTTTCATTTGAACCGGTAGCGGTGGGCAATATATTCTTATACGAACTTTTAAGCACGTCAACGCGCGTACTAGGCGTACCTAAACGCGCCTGCATACGCTTCCAAAAACGAGCTTATACGCATGTATAAAACGCTGGTCGGAACCGCACTCACGGCATTATAAAGCTATCATGTCTGCACTCCCCTTAACGACTGTCCATGAGGCATTATGATGCATCGTCCAGATTGTGCCAATAAGAGATGGCTATAATGTCCTTTTATTATTTATATGCTGTTTTGTTAAAATGATTTATATCTAGAGCTTCGTATTACTTTTGTAATTATTGGTCTGATTTAATGTTATCTCCTAGAAATCTTTGATTAAGAGTAAAACAGTGGTCAGAAGCAACATTGTAAAATAGCATCCAAAATCACTTACTTATCTACCGTTAATTGTCTGTTAAATAGTTTACTCTTGTAGCAAAATTGAAATAAGTGCGTTTCAATAACCGTCGATAGATGGAAAACCCGAAATTTCTATCAATTGATGGTTCAAATGTCTACAATAATTGTGCGACTTGAGTTAGTTACTTTAACAATTAGCGGTAGATAAATGATTAAGACCAGTCGTTAGAGTTTATGGCTATGTTTTTTTACAAAAATCAAACCGAGTGCTGCAGCTAGGCTACAAGCCCGTCGCGGTGGACTTTACAAATTCATTTACGACTTACAATCACATAAAGTTTTTACATTTAATTGTACATTGACATTGGCTTTACCTATTATTTGCGAACAGGCATTACAAGTAAATGTAGAATCGACTTTTCACAAGTGTAGTATTTTGCTTCCTAAGTGAATAAATCATTTTATTATTATTATAGTTGTTTATGTACCTTGTGGGAATCCAACCCACAATCTGTTGCGCTATAGTTGTATATACTTCCACTGCGCCAACGAGGCATTCAGCAGTTGTATGTACGGCAACAAATCACATTGTGTGATCATCATAATTACCTTAAAAACGTACACTGCTTAACAAAGACCGTTTCCAAAGATTTCCATAACGATCAATTTTGAGGGGTCTGCATCCAACCAATACCTTAATCAGGTCGTCAGTCATCTTGTGAGGGACCGTCTTGCACTGCGTTTTCCAGCTCATGGTCACATTGTATAATGGTCCTTATGGATTACACTTATCCACCTAGTAAATCTTAACATGATAGATTCAAAGATTATATTATCATAAAAAATAAAATACGATACTATATTTTATCAAAATGATGCGTTTTTGTAATGTTTTTTGACACGGGTACCTTTTATCGCCGGTAAAATGATTTCATGAACCTTTGATACGGAGGGAGCACTAATACGAAAGGTACGCGATGACTGATGGCTCCCTCGTCTTGAATTTCAATCGGGATTAAGGGCTTCGGATAAAAATGGACGAAATTTGTAGTAATATGAGACCAAAGTCAATATGTACTCTTGGAGCGTTCTGCAAACTTTGTGTCAGGCATTTGAATTGTATTGGTATTCGTTCCTGATGAGTAGAAGATTTGCGTATTATTGTGTTACTAGCTGTCCCGCGCAACTTCGTCTGCTTAAATTTTTCCCGTTTTTGCAACATTTCTTATTGCTGCTCCGCTCCTGTTGGTCGTAGCGTGATGTTATATAGCCTTTAGCCTTCCTCGATAAATGGGCTATCCAACTTTAAACAAACAAACAAACAAACTCCTCAGCTTTATAATATTAGTATAGATTTCATGCAGCTTAATCACACTCACCTGCATATATAATTACTCATTTATACACTCACTCACTCATTCATAACTCTTGTACTACATGTTGCACGCCTTTATACAAACTCTATTAGGAGGAACGCTGGCTCCCAAGATAGAGGACTTGCCCTAGTTCAGTTAACCAATATATGTAAGGCTTTCAGTAATAAAGTTATTATTATTATTTATGGATACAATAACTAACTGAATTCGGTAACGCTTTGCTGTGGCTTTTTAGGCCAGGAACCCTCTGAACACCCCCCAAAGTTTCGTCACAATTTGATCAATGGTTTCGGAACGCATAGAGGACAAACATACAAACATTATTTTTTATTTTTATACTTACCTAAAAAACAATTTGATGTGGTAGGGCCATAGGCTATCTTACCACAATAGTGTTAGTTATTTTTCCAAGAAACAGTGATGTTATTACATCACTGGGTTTCGGTTGTAGGGTACTGTAGCAAGTGTAATTACTGGGCAAATGAGACTTACGAACTAATGTCTCAAATGAGGAGCGCGGTGCGGTGACATTCAGATCTTTTCCAAACAAGGATTTGGGTGCCACTGATACTATTATGGAGCAGCATGATGCTTACCTTCAGGCGCACTGCTCGTCTCCTCATTACGTAGTATAAAATTTAATTAGACCCAGGATTTAAACCTGAAACTAAAGTCATGTGGAAATAACAGGTTTGTCCGAAATACGTTAGGCATGTATTTTTATAAGTATTATTATAAGTAGGTATACTATTTTATGTTCTGTCGCTGATCTAATTAATATGAAGACTAACACCCCCCATTCCGACCGGCACAGCAGTGAAACTTTTTAGTTGTTTGTTCTTAAGCAGAACTTTTAATGACTTTTTTTTAAATCAAAAAAAAAAAAATTAAAGAAAAAAATGAAAAAAATGCTATGCAATAGCTTTACCGCGGCAGTCCTCGAGTGCCACACATTTTTTTTCTTTTTGGATAAAGAGCCGATAGCTCCACATAAGTGCACAAAAAACGGCTAGCGCTGGGGTTTGTACGTTGAAACGCGTTAATGTACGCATAAGATCCAATAAGGGGGAGAAAGGCAGAGTATAGATTGAGAAGGGGAACTTTGTATAAAATAAAAACGTATTAGAAACTCGCAGAGTCGCTAGTATTATAAAGGTTATAAAAAACAGACACACTATAAAATATGATTTAAAATTATGAAACCACTTTCAGGAAGGGTTTACAATATTAACAAGTCCCATATAATTTTGGGTTTAACTTTGTAACATTATAATTTTACTACCAAAAGTTGATTCAGGTTTGTAAAGTTTAACTATGTCCTGATTCGCGACGAAAATTATAATTTTAATTTAGTTTAAAACGTTTAAAATCGTGTTATATGCGGATAGACGTGGCAATTTTTTTTTAATTACCAGACTATTTTATTACACTATATTATAATGGTCTACTAACTAATGTCGGTTACGGCGACTAATCTAAGACTTGTCAACTTTGCAGGACATGTTATAGTGCACAAATGTATGTGCAGTGTAGAGCACTCTATTCCCTCTCTCTCTCTCATAGTCCGATGGGATGGAAATCCGACACGACTGGAGAGATTAGGCACAAATCGATGGCTTATCTTGCTTATGGGTGTGACAATTTTAGAAAACTTCGACCACATGTCGTGTTACTCGACAAATATCTCCTGGTGGTGACGGGGTTTTATTATGTTAGTTGTACCAGGGCTGTCTCTCGAACATATTTAAACTAATATTATAAAGCTGAAGAGTTTGTTTGTTTGAACGCGATAATCTCAGGAACTATTGGTTCAAATTAAAAAATATCCAGGAAGGCTATATAACATCACGCTACGACCAATAGGAGCGGAACAGCAATGAGAAATGTTGCAAAAACGGGGAAAATTTACGTTGCGCGGGACAGCTAGTTATTTAATAAAGTTTGGAAGCAATTTTTATCACGCGAAGATTAAAATTATGGGGAACAAATAATACAGTTAGAAACCTAACTGTATTATTTGTTCCCCATAATTTTAAGGTGTATTTCTTCCAAAGTAACCTTATTTGAATGTATAATTCTGGGCTATGATTGAACGTTACATGAAATATTTACGATTACGTATTGGTACAGCTATCAATGTTCTGTAGATACACAATTGGTAAGGTATTCTAAACCATCGGTCGTTAAGGGTATACCTCCTTCACAATTTAAAAGATATTAGGTAGTCCGTAAAAATATTATATTTTTTGGCCTTAGCGTGTAAAAGCATGTATTTTTAGTTTTTGGATGCTAAAAGTAAAATATTACAAATTTTGTGTATGCCGATTAATTAGCCCGATAAAGCGTAATTTTTTTTTTACACCCATTTTTATAAGATAGCGGTCGCAGGGCAAGAGTTGTGACCTCACAACCTTAGTTATAACTTTACAAGAATATGTCATTTCTAAATATCTTGGGACAACTCACACACCGTTATCTGATCCCAAACTAAGCAGAGCTTGTACTCTGGCAACCAGACAACTGATAAATATACTTATACAGTTCTAAATACAAACACATTTTAGATAAATTACACAGTGAAACAGAATAATTGTATGTTTGTTATTATTTGTTTTGTTTTTTATTTTTCTATTTTTTTCTCGTCTCTAAAGGTGTTTTATTATGGAAAGACTAGTTTGTTTGCTCTTCTAACACAAACAAAATCATAGGTAAGAAAATAAAAAAGTAACATAAGAAAAGAAATAGAATAAAAAATGTTTCACGGTAGTAAAGAAACAAGTAAACAACTTTATTGTTAACAATAAATGTGTAGGTACCTACATAATTATCTTATTAGCTTTTAAATTACGTCATTCCCTCTATTTCTCTAACGTTTAGCTTTTAGTGGATAGTTACACAACTTACTTCTGTGTACCGGGAGTACAGAAGGCTCACTTCACACACTGACATGAATAGAAGTCCATATCGGTGCACTTTGTTCGAAACGCGTACCTCGATGCCGCGATGTGTGTGCAATCTCTAAGACTAAGATCTTGAGATTCAAAGCTCAAACTTATCTTAAGTAAAACTTGACGAAACTTACGCTGACAGTTAAAAATTTAAAGGTTGCCACACACTATCAAGCCCGCGGCGGATATTAGCCTGTAAGTTAATCGCAACAGACATCAGACAGAAAGGTTTTGGACTGACAGCCAATTCAACCAAATTATAAGCTGAAATCTATAGTAACGTACTTTGGCTTAGCTGAAGCTTAGCATAAGTGAAACTTAAAGATAATCTTTAAAGCATTTTAAGTAGATTATAAGGGAGGAATCCCACCAAACCCTCGATTGAAGTTGTAAGGAAATGTCCTTAATAAATTAAAAAAAGAGAGACCTGTAACAAAGAAAATTAGTGACAGGTACTCTTACCAAGTCGAGTGGTAGGCACCTCCGGACCCTTGACTTGCAATATTCCGCTTCCACGAAGTGAAACTTCGACACGTGTTTCGCCTCTACATGAGGCATCCTCAGGACCGGACACCGACTGAGCCAAAAAGCATTTGCTGACCGTTAAAATGACTGGTCGTAGCACAAGCTGAGCATAATCTCAGAACATTACATCAACAAAGCCAACAGTCACCACGTGCTTCGTCAAGATTTTCATAATGTTTAATCTAAACATTTAATTTAATCTTAGAAAACCATTAATCAGATTGCGATTAAACTTTGGTAGGGTGTTCTGGTGACGTTTGCGAGGATTCTTGGCACAACAAACCATAGCGAAAGTTAAATCAAAGTACACTCTATAGACATCATCCACACTGTACTGCCAGTGCAATCTGCGCCGTTTGGTATCGGCCGGACAGTCCGCAACACACTATTATTCGCCGATACTGACTAATTTCCATGGCATGATATTTTATATGTTCGTAAACCTTTGCGATTTGTACACATTAATCGGGTCTTAATCGAGTAAATATTTTATTTTAAGGCTAAATACCTTTGTATTCGAAACGTCGGACCATAGAACAAAGGTAAAGCCTTAAAATAAAATATTTACGCGATTAAGACCCGTAGCTTACAAAACTCTACAATAGCATGATATTTTGTTCTGTATTAAGGTCGGCAAAAGTGTTTTTTGATAACTTTTTCTAGAAGCTCTTTGGGAGGGCGTCACAGAGGGTTTCCAAAAAAAGCCAGTATCGGTGATTTACCCTGATGTGTCTTGAGGGAGTCTTAAGCATAGTCAAGCAAGGGTCAGCAGGGGCTTTGTTAAGATTTTATAATGTGTTGCTTTGTTAAGATTTTATGTGCGTTGTCTGTGAATTCTTCTGTTCTTTCGGTATTTTGTGACAGTTACCTTTACCCGGCGCACCGTTTTACTATTTCAAATGAATAAATTATTCGTAGAACAGTTCTAAGAATTCATGTTTTATTAGCCATCGATTGGAACTATTCATTCAGTTAAAAGACATTTAATACAGGTTGTGATTAATTAGGTTCAGTTGAATAATTAATTTGGTTGATTGCTTTAGTTGATGTAGTTTGTGTTGTGTCATTGATTGGTTAGTTTTATAAGTAACTTAGGGATTTTATTTATAATATATTTGTTACTATCACTAATATTCATTTTGATACAGTAGTTATTATAACAAGCTTAAAGTAGTAGCAAATAATTTGTACAGCTTAGTTAATCTGACTGGTCTGTTGGTCTAGTGGTTTATTACCCTCATCGCTAAGCCGGAGGCCGTGGGTTCGATCTCCACCCAGGTTAAAACTTTGTGTGATGAGTACGATAATTTATTCTGTGTCTGGGTGTTATTTATGTATAATATGTATGTATTTAGAAATATATAAGTATGTGTATCAGTTGTTTGGTTGCCATAGTACAAGCTCTGCTTAGTTTGGGATCAGATTACATTGTGTGAGTTGTCCCAAGATATAATAATTATTATTATTATAATCACTCTTCTTTTATAACACTAAATTGTCATAAGGTTATGATATAGTAAAACACTGAAATACCGCGGTATTGGCTTGGCTTAAGTATGACACTATAGATGGTGCATAGCGTCGTAAGTGACATCATAATGTCACTTACGTCCTGTAAAGCACATTGTTTTATTAGCATATTGTTATAATTTCCTAGGATAAGATATCAAAGCAATATCCGTAATGTTTTTATAAGCTGTCTCCAATATTGAGCATGTGTTTCCCTTCGAAATTAATAAGTCTAGGACATTGAAGTTACTCGTATATTAAAGATCTTCACACAATAAATTATTATATTGATGTAATTATTGTACAAAAATGTAAATAATAGGCCGTTTGGTCTAGTGGTTGGTGACCCTGACTGCTAAGCCGGAGGTCGTAGGTTCGATCCCCACCCAGGACAAAAGTTTGTATGATGAGCACGGTGGTTTATTCTGTGTCTGGGTGTTATTTATATCTAATATGTATGGATTTCAAAATATATAAGTATGTTTATCAGTAGGCTGGTTTCCATAGTACAAGCTCTGCTTAGTTTGGGATCAGACAGCGTTGTATGAGTTGTCCCAACATATTATTATTATTACAAATTCTGAGAGAGGCTTGAATCTAATGGTTTTGGGCTTCTCTCAGAGAAGGGGTCTATTTTTCTGCTGTTAGCTCATCACAAGGTTGTAAATGCCACAAAATCCCGAGAAGAGATAACCATCATACTATCCACTGACCTCTATAGTACTAGTGAACTGGTCAGGCTACCGCCTGCAATAATAAGACTTCCATTTGATTGTGACATTTGGACGGCCAATTTACAAAATCAAATATATTTAGGTATTTAATTGTGTAAAGAGGCGTCTAAACGGGCCATTTTTTACGGCAATTTGTGGCGGCACTATTCATAACTAATTGCTCGGCCAATAATGGCAGTTGTACGGCGCATGATTCTGTCTCCTAAACGGGCTACACAACCCATATAATAGAGCAGCAACAATAAAATAGAGAGCGACTGAAACAACAACAAAATTAGCAGGGCAATATTGCGGAAAATCGATCGCTTAGCGAACGTCCGGCAACCATCAAATCAATATTGAAGAGTACTGCCATGTTGCCGGCCACAGCATTGCCGCCACAAATTGCGGTAAAAATGGTCCGTTTAGACGCCCCTTAACAAGGATAATAAAAACGGCCATTTGTCTTAAATGTCATAAAATTCACAACCTGGTCATTCAATTCGGCATTTGAAATTACTGTCATTTTGTACGGGGTAAACAATCTAGCGTACCAGTACTAAAGAGGTCAGTACATACTTCACCACACAGACGATGATTGCAGACTACTTCGGACCAGTTTGTTTGGAAGGCGTTCCAAGATTTTGTATCCTTCAGCGATGTCGGTGTACATACGTGGCTCTCGTGCGCGTTGGTTGAATAATAATAATAACAATATCTTGGGACAACTCACACAACGCTATCTGATCCCAAACTAAGCAGACCTTGTACTATGGAAACCAGACAACTGATAAACAGACATAAATGTTTCTAAATACATACATATTATAGATAAATAACACGCAGACACAGAATAAACCTTCATGCTAATCAGACAAAGTATCAAGCTGGGTGGGGATCGAACCCACGGCCTCTTGCGTAGCAGTCGGATACACTCCCACCGCGCCACAGAGGCAGACAGTGAATGTTACATTATGTGCTCCTGGTATTTTGTCCAAGAACTGATTTAATCGATTGTGATTCAAAATTATTTCGTAAAAATATTAAGCGAGCTTTTGCTGGCGATATCAATAATTACAAGTTCTAAAGGTAATTATAATTTAAAATTTAATTAAAAATGTAAATTACAACACTGGACTTCCACCGGGGTGTATCGTTATTGCAATCTGCATAATAACATTTATTCAAATCAGTTCAGCAGCTTATCGTGAAATGGTAACAAATATATTAAGAGTAACTTAAATTATAATAATTTGAAAACGTAGTAGACTCATACAACAGGTACAGGTATTTTTTAACCCTCATATTGAAATTAATGATACATCTCTTGAAGAACTTGTGGCCGCTAGATCAAAACGAATCATTAAGTGGATTTTGTAATCGATTCTAACATTTAAACATTCGCGTTGCATTATTATAACTATTTATTCGCTGTCACAGCGAGGGTAAGTGAAGGTAAAGATTCATCGGCCTTACGGAGTCTTAACATCGCTGCGACAGTTCGCTTGTGACTACGGCCGGTGCAACCTGGTCGAAACGTCAAGCATTTTTAAGGCAAATAATGCGCGTTAATTCCCGTATAATAAATAGTCTGTAATCGATAAAAGTTAAGTAGGACAGTCTTCAGTCAGATGGATCGACGAAGACGTTTAGAATGTCGCTGAGATGGACTGTATGTAACGGACCGGGTGTTAGGGCGTATAATGGGAGAGGTGTTTGTCTATTAGTGGAAATATTGAAGCTGATGATTTAACTTTTATTTATGTTTTTAGAGGGCGTCAAATGAAATCGTCTTCAAAAGAAAACCTTGGTAAAGAAACCTTCGCGTGCCAGTATTTAATTACAAGCTTTTATTTCATTTGCCGTGTGTATGTTAGCTAGTTTGTGTGGGTCAAAGCTTGGAAGCTAAATTGGACGGACAGCGGAGTCTTAGTTTTACCCTTTGGATACGGAACCTTAAAAAGAAACCTAGCAAGTTTGGGCTCATTTGTTTTGTCTTGACAAGGACTCCGATCCTATATGATTTCCGGAGTCTGATGGTATAGCCGGAAAGTGGAACAGTGGTACTCAACAGTCATGTAAAGTACCTGCAACCACCCTCCGCGTAAGCTTCTTAGATTCATCATAACAAGTGCTCTCACACTTGTATAGTGCTCGAGGTCTGATGATGGGGCCGGAATGTAGTCATTGTACATATACTTAAGAGAAGATATAACAAATAATGTACATAGACTTAAGAGGGACACTGGCCAATACTGTGTACACAGCTTTTTGAAATTTTGGTAGAAGGAGGGGGTTGAAGCCCCCAAATCTTTCTCCCCCCTTCTAGGTACGCCCCTGGTTATGAGTACTCAGCAGTCATGTCAGTCAGTCTAATTCAATGTGGTTTCATAGACTCAAAAATAAGTCCAGTAAAAACGAAAAAGTAAAAAAAAACAAATAGGTTAAAAAAACTCATTTTTAAAAACAACACTTTATCTAAATGCTCTAAAAGGAAAAAAATATTTTTAAAACTAAAACAAACATCAATTTGTTACATTATACCATTTACATAAGTGAAAAGCTTGTCGCAAGGTTTTGGGCGGCATGTGGTACGCATCCAAACTTGTCGCGAGATTTTCTGTCGATCATTGCAAATAGAGTCAAATCTTGTTCAAATCGCTAGAACGTTTTGGTAACAACCTCGTGACAAACTCATAAGTCATGTAAATGTTATGATGTAACAAATTAATGTTTGTTTAAACTTCAAAATTATTTTTTTCCTTTTAAAGCATTTAAACAAAAGGCTTTTTTTATTATTTTTTGTTTCTGCATTAGTGTGAGTGTCTCGGTAGTGGTGGGAATGTGTATGACTGCGCAAAAGGGTTCGATTCCCACACAGTATATCACTTTGTGTGATCCAGAAATTATTGTTCCGAGTCTCGGTGTACTTCGTGTCCGTGAAATGTATGTTTGTTAAGTACCCCGCGACGCGCGCTTGAACCCTACTGCAGGAGTCGTATTTTCTTAAAAAAGAAGATCGCTATACTTTAATGGGCTGTAAGTTTTATTTAAAGTGACTTTATTGTACAATAATATTATTTTTACACTTAAGCAGATTACGTAGGGCGTAAGAGCGTTTACACAGGACGGTAATGAAATAATGATAGGGAAAGGGCTAATCCCTCTGAAAGGCGTATCTCCAGGGTAAATATCTGGATTATTATGTGGTAAAGTGAAGGATATTTTGATAAAGACACTTATTTCTGACGCGGGAAAGGTAATGTGTTTAAATAATTAATTCCGTCGGGTCTTTGTGGAGACAGCTTTCAACCTGACAGAGGATTGTGCTAAGTGGACGTGATGTAGGTGGATCGATGTGTATGAGTGTGGTCATATAAATACTTGTTGGCTGTAAGTGACAGTTTATTTGATTTGTACCTATATTTTTTTATATAATAAAAAAGATAACTAGCAATGTGGGATTGTGGTCTCACATTACTAGCAATCGTATTAACCCTTCCAGCAAGGCTTGTGTTAGGAGTGGGTTCACGTCGGTAGTATAATGACCAGGATTCGAACCCACGACCTCACGATTGTGAGACCGATGCCTTAGCCATTAGACTACCGCCGCGTTTGTATAATCATGTGCGTGTCCCTACTATATCACACTAATATTATAAAGGCGAAAGTTTGTGAGTATTGAGTGTGTATGTTTGTTACTTCTTCACGTCTAAACGGCTGGAGAGATTTTAATATGGTATGGATTAAATTTGGTATGGAGTTAGCAGTTAGGCACAGCTAGTATATATATATATATATATATATATATATATATATATATATATATATATATATATATATATATATATATAGCCGAGTAGTACCGGCTTAAGAAAAGTCCCATCCCATCCACTATCTCTCCGCATGGGTGGCGTTAAAGCCACTAAGGGATTTCACACCGGAGGACGGGCAGCAGCGTCCTCTGCGTACTTTGAATCTTTACTGCGATCGCCAACCTGCTCGCCAAGCATGGCGATTATGACAATTACTCCAGAATCTATAATAAGTAGGTTCTAGTGGGTTGACACGAGCAGCGCGACATCATATGGATCAATACCATAGTGTATCTTTTATAGAACGCTTAAATAATTTATTATGCATAAAAGAAAAAAAAAAAACAATGAAATTTAAATCACT
Source organism: Herminia tarsipennalis (assembly GCA_945859575.2). Classification (NCBI taxonomy): domain Eukaryota; kingdom Metazoa; phylum Arthropoda; class Insecta; order Lepidoptera; family Erebidae; genus Herminia; species Herminia tarsipennalis. The sequence goes on along the minus strand of OX243849.2, from coordinate 8,129,237 downwards.
CGGGAAATTTTAAAAATTGAAACCTGTTTAATATTTGCATATTTACCTTAACTCTTAAGCGTCTTCTATACGGTTGGAAACAAGGCTTCCCGCCAAGGTGACCTTGCTGGTTTCCAACCGTGTAGACGGCTGTTGTAAACCAAATTACATGGTTTGCAACAGCCGTCTAAACGGTTGGAAACCAGCAAGGTCACCTTGGTTTGTACGTTTGTTTCCAACCGTCTGGAAGACGCTTTAGTAACCTTTACCCTAAACGGTAGAGGGGACTCAGTGGAGATTAGTGAGGTTAAGCTACGTTACCACTATGGTTCATACATGGATTAATGTTTTCGATATATATTACACTCCTACCGTGTCTAGCCGTCCGCCCTGCGCCTAATATATTTTCGATGGTGATGGATGAGAGTGAGAGAATAGAGAGTGCACTTGTGTTTGCGCATACACTTGTGCACTATAATATCTCCTGCGTAGTTGGCTAATCTCTGACAAGAATGGCCACTATGAATAAATTCGTTTAGGAGACCATTGATAACTTTACAGAACCCCGACCTTTATTACTCCCAAGAACATTATTTATTGCTCGTAAATTAAAACAAAATTACATTTGATAACATAATGAAATTGTAATTGGTGAATAATTAAATGGTAATTTATAATTATTATTTTGAAAATTCAATTATTTATTCTTGTTCAATTAATTAGATAAACGAAACGATAATTAATTGAATTATAATAAGACAAAGTGCTTTAGTAGGGCTTATTTTTCAGCCGCCATGGTTTGTGACGGGTTCGTGGTTAAGCGGCAAAAGAGTTATGAAGGTTAAGCAACATTGTCACCGTCAAGTACATAGATGGGTGACCGTTTTAAAAAGTACACTCAGATTATTGAGTTGACAGTGTATGAGTGAGAAAAAAGAGAATGCTTTATGTTTGCGCACACACTCTAACTAGCTGTTGCCCGTGACTTTGTTTGCGTGGTAAATGTGCTTTTACAGACTTTAATCTATATCTGCATTCAATTTTGAAGCGGCAGTAGCCTAATAGCTAAGACATCGGTCTCGCAATCGTGAGGTCGCGGGTTCGAATCCTACCCACTATACTACTGACGTGAATTCACTCCTTTTTTTTTTTTGATGTGGCGGGAAAAAATCCTTACGAACACCTCCACCGTCCGGGGAAGACGGTGGAGGTAGTGTGGGGTTTGCACCCACTAAAAAACCCGCCGTGTATCGCCCGCCACCTTCGCGAACGAGCCGCCGGAATTTGTTATACCGTCGGCGCGGCGGCCCGCCCAGTGGCAATGCCCGGACGCGATGTTGTTGCGTTCCGGGCATTTCACACCTACGCGGCTCCTGGATACACACCGGGTGCCGCGCCTCGCACAAACCTTTGAGCTTATCTGGAGGGGTTAACATGATTAGGGATACCTTTTTTACTCATAATGATTTTTGTCCTATTTAAAATTGTCATAATAAATTAGGCATAATTTTCTTTGTCATAAAAATAGTGTGCCATAACTGGTTTTTAGCATACTGTGTTATTAAGCATAAATATTTTATATCCTATTATATTTATTCATAACTTTGATATGCATAAAGTTGTAAAGCATAATAATTAGTTTCCATAAGTAACACGTCTCATAATCGACTCTTGACATAATCAAAATTTGATATAATTATGAAAATAATACATAATATTGTTAGGTCGAAATTAATTATCTTTAACACCCCGACTCAGAGCAATCCGACTCGGATAGGTTAGGTTAGAAGACTAAGGCGGGAGCGAAGCGAAGCGGAGCTCCCGCCTTAGTCTTCGTGTTAGGTTTTTTTTTTTAAACCACCCAAAAGTAGGAGCCCCGCGAAGCGGGGCTCCGTCGAAGATAGTACAATTTTATGCGCCTACATGTTTGACGATAGCAATGTATAAAATAGTGTAATATTGTTATTAAAACTTTTGTAGTTAATTTTTCGGCATATAGTTTGTATGCTTATAATAGTTATGGTTATGCGTCGTTATGCGTAAGTAAAGTTATGCTTTGGCATAGTATGCGTTTTAAATATTATGCTTATAGTGATTAGGATTAAAAAATTATGATTAAAAAAGTTATGACGCATGAGAATTATGCGTAACTAATATTAGGAGTATAAACATTATGCAATGTTAAATTATGACATAAAATCGTAGGAATAAAAATAGAGAACCACATGATTACTAGTAATGTGGGATTCAATCCCACATTTTTAGAACAGTTATATTAAAAAAAAAACAATTCAGTTGCGTTTAGTGGTTTTGGCGTTATTGACTAACAAACATTATAGGAGGTATAGAGTTGAAATCAAAACCAAATACTCAGGTCTACAGTCTTTTGAAGCCGTAAAAAAATTAACTTCTAAGTTAACGTAAAAAAAAGATACGGCCGTTTATTTAAAAATCTGCGAGATTTAATTAATATGTACGGAACCCTCCGTGGGCGAGTCCGACTGCCACTTGTGCAGTTTTTTTTTCCAGATTCAGACCTGTTATGCAGTCAAGGCATACCGGATCTGGATATAAATAGACACCAAATTAGTTTATAGTTTAAGCTACTTTTATCCTGAAAAATGTAAAATTTCCACACAAATGAAGTTATACAAATGAGGTCAAAACAATAAACTTTATAATGGGTAATGTAAAACAACATAATATTACAAAAATCTCTTAATTTAAACTCTTTGCTGTCTCGAGGGATATTTTTTTTACAACTGGCAACACAGAGCCTTCCATTCAGGTATAAAGTTCTTAATTAAGAGTGGAGGTTTGCATCTACTCTTGTTTTAATGCGGAATTATGAAAAAATGCTAATTTAGCCAGTGCTTTACTTTGCTGGCAACATGAGCGTTGTCCTCGTGGAAAATAATTATAACTAAACTTTGACGTTGTTTTGTTTTAAAATATTTTGAAGGCTACTAGCAGTCGTTTTGGACGGACGTACGATGATATGGGTAAAATGGGCCCGGGCCAAATAATTTTATATTAATAATTATTAAGCTATTGCATAGTTTTTTGCTATTGTTTTTTAGAATCAAGAAATTCCGTAACGAAAATAAAACCTAGCACCACTCCGCCTACCATGTAGCTTGGCCGAGCGTTCGCTTAACGTATATGTATATGGTACGACTGTACGAAGCTCGCACGGATCGAGACGAGCTGCTCCGAAAAAAAATATATAATTGCATAAGTTGATAAAAATGCTATGCAATAGCTTTACCGCGGCAGTCCCCGAGTGCCACACTTTTTTTTCCTCTATATAATATCTTGGGACAACTCACACCGCGCTATCTGATCCTAAACTTGGCAGAGCTTGTACTATGCAAAAAAAGACAAAGTATACTATGTATGTATATAAAAATATACTACGTAGTCATAGATCGAACTAATAAAGCAACCATTTTATTATTATCTGATTTCAACACTCATGTTAATAATATTTGTTTCTGTAAGTGTATTTATTAGTACAGAAAAAAAGCCTTTTGGAATAATAAAACAAATCTTCTAAAATCTTAAAATAAACTTTACACGCAAGAATATACTCTAACAATTATTATATTATGGTATTTGAAACCAATCTGCTGCTATATATTGCGACTAGCCGACCCGCGCAACTTCGTCTGCGTAATTTTTTCCCGTTTTTGCAACATTTTTCCTGCAAAGCAGCAAAAATGTATCATTATAAAATATAGGAATTGGTCGCAGCGTGATGTTATAAAGCCTTCCTTGAAAAATGGGCTATCCAACAGTAAAATATTTTTTAAATTCGAGAGTTCAGTAGTTCCTGAGATAATCGCGTTCAAACAAACAAACTTCAGCTTTTTTGACTGGTCTAGTGGTTAGTGACCCTGACTGCTAAGCTGGAGGTCGTGGATTCGATCCCCACCCAAAATAAAACTTTGTGTGATGAGCACGATGGTTTATTCTGTGTCTGGTTGTAATTTATCTATAATATGCATTTAGAAATATATAAGTATATTTATCAGTTGCCTGGTTTCCATAGTAAGCTAAGCAAGATCTGCTTAGTTTGGGATCAGATGACGTTGTGTGAGTTGTACCAAGATATATTATTTTCCTTTTTCCCTTTACAAGGAGCCATAATACGTACTAGAACATGCGTCTATGCAATGTTAAACCGTTTTGCCTGTATTCATTTTACACTTATCGGAAAACGGTATTTTTAATTGAAACCAATTACTCTACTCCAATTCCACTATTCATTTTGAAAACAGCTGATACACTCAATTCCTGGAAAAAAATGCAGCTAACCCTTCCACCGGTACGAATATTACGGCTGGCCACACAACACCCGGGGTCTAATTGGACCGCGTCATAACCCTGCAGCAGCCGAGTTACTAAATATTTCGTTATAGTGTTGAATACCATTCATGCTTTAGTTTGAAAATGAAAGTTTTTAACTTCGTTGACGGTTGTTATCATATTTGTTCGGAATGCGTATTTGATAAAGTTTTTTATTTGATTGTGATTTTGTTTTGTGCAATATTATAGCGCTTTTTTATTTTACTTGTTCGACATTTGATTGTTAAGTTTTTGTATGACTATGAATATTGACACACTGTTGAATACCTGACATATATTTTGTAGGATTTCCTAGTCTGTGAGTTTTACAATACAACATAATATATGTCACAATAGTTTATTCTATTTAATATTTTCGTATTCGAATATACTTAGATATTCTTAAAAAATGGGGCAGATAATTACATATGTACTAATTATATCCACACCATGACCTATGGCTTACACTCTAAGCCATAGGTCATCTCAGTAGGGACACCACAGTCCCAGATAATATCCTGTACATAGTCACTCACGCAGTTTAATTACTGGACAACTGAGAATTACGAACAAATATTTGAATAAGGGGCACGGTGAAGTGATCTCTACAGAACAAGGCTTTAAGGAGCGCCGATGGTTGTATAGGCAAGCGACTTGACGTATCTTTATTCAATTACATAAAAAGGTGAGTATTCTATTTGTAGTCAATTAGAATCAAACAGTCACCCATTCATTATATTTCCCGCTCTACTTAACACTGTAACTACCGCTCGGTATAACATACCCACTGTACTGTATATTTAAATTCATCCTGACGTCACCTCTCTTATTAACAGGTTAGAATTTCACACAACGTCTAAAGTGCGTCAGTACGGTATTTCTATACTCGACTCGCGAGTAATCCGAGAATGAAGCCAACCGTCTGATGTGTTCCGACAGTGAGCGATCTATCAACCGCTATGTTGGCAGCGATGACGGTCAAAATGACCCGTTTTTGTTAGTAGATGATGTGGCGGAACGGATCGCGGTTTAGGGTTAACTAGTTATAATGTTTGTTTGTGGTGTCGTTTAAACTATGAATTTTAAATGCTAATGGCTTTCCAATATCATACGTCACTTAAAATTTGCAAATATACAAATACACATTAAAAAACTTTTATCAATTTTGTTTCCCTTTGGGGCTTTGATGATTTTAAATAGTTAGGTATGACTTTTGATAAGTTGGCATCAAAATATCTTAGACAACATTTTTTATAATGTAAAATGTGACGTCATTCATATATAGGCTAGGTCTAAGCTTTTTTTTTTTAAGAACGTGTTCCACTCTGGAGTAAATTCCTAAATTTAAAAAATCATATTTAATACCAGGGCTTTGTTTTTTTTTGTTTTAGATCGTGTACCGCTCCGAAATATGTTCTCTTAAATTAACTTTCACAATAAATGTTGATAGACTTTCGCGATTTATACACATTATGAAAATATATTACGTCTTAATCTCGTTAATAATTTAAGGTAAAATACCTTGTCTATTGCCCGACGTTTCGAACGTATTGCAATGGCCGTGGTAAGTTCACAATAAGTCAGATAATAGGGATTTTCTGTAAAAAAAAATGTTTTATATAGACAAGTACCATTGTAAAAAGTAACTTTGGTGAATAAGGTTTCATGGCCCGTGACTTTCAGTCGATTTTGAATATCTACCAAAAGAAGGTTTTCTGATATACCTGCCAGCTAAAAACCTATCAAACTTTAAATGAAATTACTAAAAGTTGAAATCATACTGGCACAACTTCATAATTCCAAACTTAGACACTTTATTCTGGGAGTACTTTTTTCTTTTTTTAGTTATAAGTTTAGCTTATGTACGTATCGTGTTTGTCTGTAGCATCGTTACCCCTAAACGAATAGCCAAATTTATCATTGAAACGGCAGATTTTGGTATTCGTGATTGAGGTCGCGGGTTCGAATCCCGCCAATTATATACCACTCAGTGGTAGGTAGTGCAATCACTACTAACAAACAATTTAGCTCAACAAAGATTGCTAGTGATGTGCCACTTACATAAAGGTTCATTTCCGTGCATCGCGGCCGATCGCGAGTCGCGCGCGGCTTACGACAAGCGACTGACGCGCGCGGCCGATGCGACAATACTCAGAGTATAAGAATGTATGGTGCCGTTTCCGAGGTAAGTGACAGACGCGCGCGGCCGACGACTGTCGTAAGCTGCGCGCGCACTGTGAATATTGTCGCATCGGCTGCGCGCGTCATACGCTTGTCGTAAGCCGCTCGCGGCTCGCGATCGGCCGCGATGCACGGAAATGAACCTTTATAAGATATGTTCAAAAATCTTTGGGAAACGTTTGGAAAAAAAAATGATCAGGGATTTTAATTTAAAATGATGCCAATTAGTTTTTATATGATTATAATTTACTACTGTTGTAGATAAATCAATGATATGGATGTCGTTTACTCGTGGGTTATTTAAAAACTTTTTATTTTTTTTTAAATGTGAAAGTAATTCTGTCTGTCTATTACATTTTTACGCTTAAACCGCTGAATAGATTTATATGAAATATGATATGGAGATAGTTTGAGTCCTTCAACATCAACAAATATCTTGGTAAATCTTAGACACAATCATTTGACTCCAAACTAGGCAGTCTGTAAATGTCTAGAAAATGTCTAAAAAATCTTGCAATCTTTGTGCCATTATAGGTACAGCGTGATGACAACTTCATGACCTTCCAATCTTGCTAATAAACTGAAAGTACTGTGGCAGGTGGGTGATGATCCACCTCTCTCACGTTAAACCTCATTAAAGTCTGTGAACCTCATTAGGAGAAGTAAAAAGAAAGAAATGTTATTCTAGAATGGCGAGTTTCATGGCCGACCTTTCAGGTCGTTAATTCTAAGATATTAATAAAGTGATGTAAAGTGAAGTAATGTTGATAAGTAATGATGTATTTAGTAGGATTCTTTCAGGAATAAATATTATATTAGCTATGGGGAACTAAGAATTTTATTCAAAAACCTGATAAGAGTTCGTCAGGAAGTCCCGGTACCTACTCAAGAGCTGGCCTGATGGCTACGGTACTGCCTTTAGTTTCAGCTCAATTTCAGCAAAGAATGTTTGAAAAGTCGAATTATTCAAAAAGTTTAATGAAACGCTAAATGCGCTCTTAGCGGTTGAATTTTCAAAAAATATTTCTTAGTGCTTCACCACGTTATAAAAAGAACTCCTGTGCAAAATTTCAAGTTTCTAACCTTTATAGTTTAGGCTCTGCGTTGATATGTCACTCAGTCAGCTTCTCCTTTTATTAATGTATGTATACAACCTACCACACATCAACTAGAAACATCAAGCAGAAGCTAGTATGAATAAATGTTAGCAGATAATTATCAATATTGCATACAAATCCAAAAATAAACGCAATTTCCTTTCTATAGAGTAGGCTATACTGACATGGCGGTTTGCCAAAACTCGTAAAGGATTCTTATCAAGTAATATTTGTAAAATATATTATTTTGATGTTATTTCCCCCTTGTTAGGATTATATCATTTTATATTATTACCGTGTAATACGGTGCAAATATGACTTTAATGTTGGGGCAAATTGACCCTATAGAGCATTGTAGGGTTATGTTGATTTGGTGTGGTAAATATATTTTCAGATTTCTAAGTGGAGACACTCAGTAGGTACTATTGTATTATTTTTTTATATCTTGTATCCAAATGTAAAAACAATGCTAAGTGTGGTAACCCATAGTAAGTAATAGTTTATTTGTACTTGTATCGAATATAGATTACATAAATGTATTATGTATGACGTATTGTTTGTATTATGAACATATATATATTAAGGGTAGACCGACTGTCTACCCGTGACCACGGCACGTCAGAATCAGAATCAAAGTCAGAAACATTTATTTCCCAGAATATGGTGGTTTAAAGATGTTGCCAAGCGTGTGTTACAGCATATTCTGCCACATGTTTAACGTTTGAACATAAAAATTAATAACATAGCATAAATACCTAATCACCAATAAAAAAATATTATATCCAACCATTACCTAACCATTACATCCAACCGTGCAATAAACATCGCAACAACAATGTATTTTACCTTAAATTATTCACGCGATTAAGACCCATAATTCATTATATAATGGGTCTTAATCGCGTGAATAACTGTACTAATCGAAATCAAAATTTCTTGTTTGTATTTTGAAGTGACACAAATGATGAACAATATTATAAGAAGCAAAACAATGTATTATGGAGTTGTTTTCGTCGTAAGCATAATATTTCGTCTTGATAAAAGAGCGATCGCGCACTCATTGCTCAACATAAAATAAATCTCAGCAAATAATAAGGCTAACACAATATGACGTACATTTATGTATGGGTCAAATTGACTCCACGAGTATTAAACGGTTATGCTAATTTGACCAGATAAAGTATGAACATTTTGGTATGCAAATGCAATCTAAAAGTTTTGCGAGCTAAATGGCGCCTTAGATTGATCAATATGCGGTGATAAAATCTTTCAAGGTTTGTGATCTACCGAACAGATAGAGAAAAAAAGGAAGACAAAAATTAAAAAACATCATATATTTTTTTTTTTAAGTTGTTATTTTTTCGTTTTTGTCAATTTGCCAAACTTGTTTGTTAATTGTTGCTGCTGACGGTACGGGGCCAGTTTACCAACAGTTTTTTATACTTGTGTAATATTAACCCCGAGTAGGTTGCCAAATTTTTTCCTGTCTTTACGCCATTTAGTTGTCCACTTAGAGATGGCAGTTGGCAGAATACTAAGAAATGCCATATGTCTTGCAATATTTTGTTACAATGTTTTTTTTTAATATAGTAATTGTACACCGTGACATGTATACGTGATGGGGCCTAATTATTAATACTCTTGTTTTAATTAGCCAAAACCTTTGTATTTGTATTTCAGAAATCCTGGACCAAATAAATTTTCGTCTTTTAGAATAGTAAGATCCAAAACAATAACCCTTTTATTTTTAATTGAATAAATTAATAATGAAATGTATTTTTACGTTCGTCTTCAAAATAATTCATAACAATTATAATAATGTTTTATCTTTTTATGAATTACTAGATGACCCGCGCAACTTCGTTTGCGTACATTTTCCCCGTTTTCGTAAGATTTTTTATTGCTGATTCGCTTCTATTCGTCGTTCTAGCCTCGATAAATAAATGGGCTATCCAACAATATATATATATTTTTTAAATTCGGACGAGTAGTTCCTGAAAATATCGTTCAAACAAACTCTTCAGAATAGATTAGTATAGATTATGTCTTAATAATTTGTTATAGCACTAAATTTTACATAAGGGGTAAAGTTATATTTACTACTAAAGTACAAATATTAAAACTGTGCAATTCTAACAATATTACATACATACGGGTCGAATTGATAACTACCTTTTTTTAAATCAGTTATATACTGTCCGACACGTGATATAAAAACACAACTATCTTATGGCTGAATGGTGTTTTATAAAATAAAGTGATAAAACAATCTCGATTAACTCACTTTCTATTAAAAGAAAGACACACACACATCAAAATATAAAACTTCATAGTTTGCGTCGGGAACTAAAACTAAAATAACAGAGAACTTTACCACAATTTCCATGAAATAACTAAAAGCAAATGCACTTTTTGCCACTTTGCTCTTAATCAAAGCGAATTGAAATTCATCACAGTGTAATGAACGTAAAAGTGTAAAAACTAAAAAACTACAGCGAGCAAGTTTCAGGACAAGTTTCAAATATAACGGTTCACAAAGTGGGACGCTTGAAACAGCGACAAGTTCCAACCGACGATATTATGTGAGTGTGTTTGGTACAAAACATAAACGTATGCGATACTTGTTTTTTTACTATCGGGATTTTTACACATATTAGATACTAGCTTTCAACGTAAAAATCGGTTACGAACACGGAATTAAAGATTACTATATTAGGTCACGTTGTTTGGAAGGCGTTCCGAGCTTGGTCTAGTATAAGTCAGAAGTCGTGGGTTCGAATCCCACCCAGGACAAATCTTTGTTTGATGAACACGATGGTTTATTCTATCCATACATAGAATAAATCATCGTGTTCATCAAACAAAGATTAAAGAAAATCTTTGTTTATCTTTAATCTAAATTAAAATTAAATCTTTAATTCCGTGTTCGTAACCGGTTTATTCTATGTATGGGAGTAATCTATCTATTTAGGTATGTATTTAGAAATATATAAGTACTATGTTTTGTGCTTCACAAATGTGAGATATTTCCACTAAACGTATTCTTCAATCGAACACCTTTTAGCTGATTGTTATGGCATTGATAACTCAATTTTGAATAAACATTAATTCTAACCGAGGACGAGCGAGTTGTCTGAGTTCTTATTCTTGATCTTTATTCCATGTCCGTGGCAAGCCCGTACTGGCTACGAACTGGCGCATGCATTTTTAAGCGAAGCTCTCCATTTGACAAGATTTTTACAGTTCTACACGTTCAGTTGCTCGTACAGGCTCTGCCTAGTTTGGAATGAGATCAGATAAATAAAAAGTCATGAGTGATGTCTATGTGGTGTTGCTCTTGCGCGCATTTAAGTATATTTGCATTCTGTACTTTCGTTATTTTGTGGTGGGACGATGGCTTCCTGTCACGCTAATTGCCGAAGCCATCACGCCCTGTTTCTTCAACCCCTTTTCTCTCAATGTTTAAAAAGCAATTTGTCTTAATCAATAGTCTTAAATTTTAAATGTAAAATAATTTGGCTTCAAATTGGGGGAGCTCGGTCCCTTAGCGAGAGATCAGATTTCTTTTCCTTAGGTGTTTGTTACTGCCACAATAACCGTTTATTGAAATGAGTATAGACGTTTTGGTACTTATACGTTAGATTTTAAATAAAAATTACTACTAGAGTTAGCTATTTTCCAATACTTTAATCTATAATAATAAGTGGCGGTAGCGTAATGGTTAAGGCATCAGGACTTGGTTCGAATTCTACCCATTATACTACCGACGTGAACCCACTCCTAACACAAGCCATTGAGCTTAACTGGAGGGGTTAACAGGATTGCTAGTAATGTGGGACCTACAATCCCACATTGCTATATTTAAAAAAAAGAAGGAAAAAAAGGCTTATATGTATTCATACTTCCCAAGATACAAAAGCATAAAGCATTTGAGCTTAGTCTGATGCAGAGTCTGCCAGGATATTTTGTATTAAACCTACATTAAATCTATTTATCTTATATGTATTCATAAATGCATCCCATAAATGACTATTAATGACACTCTCCAATAAAATGTGTTAGACATCTTCTACGATATAGCACACCACTTCACAATTTGGAGAGTTTATCGTGTTCAGATTTCTAAGATGGATAGTGTTAACATGATAACGTACATGTGCATGAGCGCCATGTTCGCAAAGCGACTTGGGGGTCGATTCGCGTATTTAAAGCAGTGCAGTTGCAGTTAAGTTTCGATTAAAACGGCCATTTTGGTATTCTTGTAACTTTGGGATCGATCTCAAATACGCCTGCGTCAAATATGTGACTCGAGAGCGCAATATAGGCACGGTGCGCAAGCGTTTTTGAGATCGATCCCAAAGTTACAAGAATACGAAAATGGCCGTTTTAATCGAAACTTAACTGCAACTGCATTGCAACTGTACTGCTTTAAATACGTGAATCGGCCTCCTGGTCGATTTTTGACAAACTGTCGGTCCGACCTGAATGTATATCAACTTAAAGCTGTCTATGGGCTGGAAGTACCTGTAACTGCCTGTACTTACTGCAAATTCTTATGAATTGCGGCACCGTATGAGAACCGTACGACAAAGTGAACACGTGCGTCCCATCGCGTGCGTCGCGTCGCTGATTGGATGGCCGCTTCTAATTCTGTGTCATGAGCGTGTATCTTCTGACATGCAATGTACTTATAAAAATTATTACTTAAGTTTTTACTGTAGTTATATATTGGATCATACTTTTGGATTTTTACTGGATTTTTTATGCTAATTTTGTTTATATTTGTCTGTATGAAGGATAAAGAGCTCGAATGGGATATGGCATTTCAGTCGCTGTCGTTTCACTAACTAAGCTATCACGTCACGCACAAACATTAATCAAAACTATGTTTACTTAATCATACATAATTATTTTATATATTTCTCATCCATTTTTCCAAAAAGTACCTACTATAACTAAAAAGTTTGTCGAATTAATTGTTTTTTCTTGTCTTGTTACAGGTACGTCAGAATCCACAAACACGTCAAGGGTAGCTTCAATTCATTGCCAAGGCTGAGGAAATCCTTGTGTAAGATTTTTCTTTTTTATGTCGACCACGACTAACATTCTGTTAGTAGGATATTATTTAAGTACCAAAATAGAACTTCAATATATTTGAAAAAAAAAGGTTATAATGAAAATGTATTGTGTAAGAAAACTTGGTACTTGGTGACGCGAGTCACATAACTAATAACTTGAAAGCGTTTTATTAGTTTTGGTACTTTTACACAACACGTAGGTGTGTGTCGATATTCTTGATTTACGTTGTAAGCAATTGCATGAGTGTTTTCATGCTTTTGCTCGATATATGAAAGTAAGCATTTTTGTATTTCAATCGATTAGATCAGAATCAAATAATAAATTGCGGCGGTAGGATAAGGCATCGGTCTCGCAATCGTGAGCCCTTGAGCTTAGCTGGAGGGGTTAACAGGATTGCTAGTAATGTGGGACCAAAATCCCCCATTAATACTTATCTTTAAAAAAAAAAATACTCGGTCACCTGTTCCCAAACTAGGTAGAGCCTGTACAAAAACAATAGTACCCATTTAACAAAGACTTATCCGGGATCTAACCCACGATCTCTGGCTTAGCAGTTAGGGTCAATAACTACGAGACCAACAGGACAGAATTGTATTAGGTACACTTTAAAGCAAATAATAACTACGTTGGTTTATTTTAAAAACAACAACTAAAGGGAGTCGGGCTCGATCAGGAATCAGAAATCAAGTCTCAACAAACTGTTATGCGGTTTGGCGAAATAATTAGTATGATAAGTATGTATGACATTTTGTTGAATATGTAATTTAAAAAAAAAGTTAAAGGTTGTATTTTTATGACTTAATTACATATGTATAGTTTTTAGACTTTTCTCTATACTTGTAGAATAAGGTCCAATTTCATAGTTCTAGGTCAACCGTAAGTTTTATATAAATTTTGATTCTCTAACGAGTGTCGAAACATAAGTTCTTTGCGGCATAAACGACCGTATCTTTTGTTTACCTTAATTTAAAAAAAATGATTTTTTCACAGCTTCAAAGACGTGAGAGAGAAGAGTATATGGTTTTAATTTCAATTCGACACCTCCACGCGTTACCGAGATAAAGATTCTCGACAGACAGACGGACGGACGGACAACAAAGTGATCCTATAGGGGTTTCGTTTCGTACTTTTGAATTATGGAACCCTAAAAATAAATGATGTCACTGAGACACACTTTGATTGCAATTAAATCGTGTCATATTTTTTTCACGATGACAGATTTTGCTTAAACAATGTCTAAAGAAGAGCGAGCATACTAAGCCCATTGAAACTTTGCCGATCAGAGTTTTACGGACAAAATCGATTGACAATTTTTCTTCGAATTTTTCCTCTCTTCTCGCCCTGTTTACGCAAAATTGAATTGATTGAAGTGCCACTAGCTTCATGGTTAAGGTTGCGGTGCGAATCACAATCGAGGCGATGTGAAAAAAATGTGATCAGAAACAACACCGATGCCACAATTGTATCGACAATTGTGGCATCGGTCTCGCAATCGTAAGGTCACGAGTTCGAATCCTACCCATTATACTACCGACGTGAATCCACTCCTAACTGAAGCCTTTGAGCTTAGCTGGAGGGGTTAACAAGATTGCTAGTAACTCTCTACATTCTCGACTCAATCCCACATTGCTAGTTATCTTTATAAAAGAAAAAAAAACTAAAAAAAAAAATAGTAATTTCACTGACTCATTTATGTTTTAATCTCTAGCTTTGTTATATGTAGTTAATAGTAAAAAGATCAGTAGTTTTTGAGAAAATCACGAACATTCATGAAACAACCAACGATTTATAAATAAAAAGTTTAACATTGTGACTAATACAGGGTGATTTATAATATACTTTTCGAAGTGCCAGGGTCGTATGAGATATTAGCGGCTCCGTATTCGATTTAACATTATGGTAATCGATCATATGAACGCTGATACCTCGAGCAAGGTAAAGTCCGCCAACTGTTTGAATCATTTCGATTACACAAATGCCACTGCATTACTGACCCTATAACCATACTAACACTTTGCAGACACGATTATAAAAATAGTGACAAGTCTATCGGTAGACGTGTTGTCACTTCGACTGCTCGATTCAGACTGCCGAATAGATTCACTGCCACACTACCGGCACTTCAAATGTAAACGTCAAACTAAAGTCACGCAAATCTCGCGGCAGCCATGTTTAAATGAGTCAACAGACTTGCTTTTTAATCAAATAGATACTAGGTCAACGGAAATTAGCGTTGTAATAATTCTCTGACATAACTCACACTCGTGGCATCATAATGTTACAGAAAATGACTTTGTATTGTTAGTTGCACCGGCCGTGGCAAGAAGTAAGTAGGTTCATTTTTTTTTCTTAAAAACTTAAAAAAGAAACAGACAATCTAGTAGTCGGATACTTAAAGTACCACTTTAAACTGTATTATATGTTATTTACCTTTAATAAAGCCTATGGAAAGGGTTAATATCACTGGCGGTATACACTTGACATAAATTGCGGAGGGTTAGAGGAGGGGCCTTTATAACCCTCGCAGGGCAATTTGTTCTGTCAATTTATTGCACAATCGGTGTTCCGTGAAGTGTGACGGGGGGTTGACTAGCCGCAGAGGTTTCGAGATGTTTTTAGAATGGTATTGATTGAGATTATACACAGTTTTAAAATTCTTCTGTTAAACAAGGACATTTTTCTCACATTGCAAAGCTCAAACCACTTCAAGAAAATGTTGACTTCAAGAAGTCATCTAAAATGAAATATTAAAACTTGCATAATTTTATTATAAACCACTAGATGTCTGCTGCTTCGCACAGCACAGGTGTAGTTTTTCCGTATGATAAAAAAAAAATCGTCCTGACGTTGGTTTTTAATTCGTATTTCATCCATTTTTGGAGGCTAAAGTCTACCACTCATGCGGGACAAATTAGCCAAACTCATTTTTGTGAGAATTTGTAAATAACTCGCAAATTATTTATGGTACACCAAACGATCTTAAGAGAAAATCTAGCTTAATATATCTTAAATTACAATTAATCGAAAATAGCTTTTTATTGGTATAAAAATATGTATATATATTGGCAGAACGCATTTCACATCATGTAATGGCATTGGACTCTTCTTTTTTTAAAAAGTTATGTAGCGATTTGGGATTAGGTCCCAAATTACTAGTAATCATATTAACCGCTCCAGCTAAGCTTAATAGCTTAGATAAGAGTGGGTCCACGTCAGTATTATTGCCTGTTCTTTTCTCGGGCTTACCTATTGTTTGCGAACAGGCATTACAAGTAAATGTAGAATCGACTTTTCACAAGTGTAGTATTTTGCTTCCTAAGTGAATAAATCATTTTTATTATTATGATTTTATAGTAGTAGGTATAATGGGTAGGATTCGAATCCGCAACCTCACAATTGCTAATCGATGCCTTAACCCTTAGGCTACCGCCGCGTCAAATTCGTCAATAAAATAATTGTGAATTACAACATGGTTAAAAAATACCCTATTGAAATATGTTACTGCTTCTGAGCAAACTAATTTCAGGTTTGATTGATTATGAATACGAATATATGTAGATATGAGTACATTCATAAGAACCTATCCCAAAATATCCCAGCTTTCAACTGAAGACAGTAATGGCCTATCATTAATAACCATAGTCTCATAAAGTCAGCTGCATCACGCATGAGGATATGATTTATACCTCAGAACGTTCGCCATCTCTCTTCCACACATTAATTATGAGCAGGACGGAATGTCAAGCTCCAGTTAGCGGCAATCCAGGACTAAAGATAGACACAATATATTGTCATAATGTCAGGGATATTTCACGCGTGCGTCATTTTGTTGACAGTATTGTGACATTTTGCCAAATTATGTTAATTATTCTTTGTTGGATATAGATGTAATGGTACTAATAAATATAGCTTATTTTCTTTTGTTCAATGGAATTAATAGTTGAATGACATCATGCCCATTGGTCTCGGTAACGTTAAAGAGAGTCTGTCACTAACGGCCGGTCTTAATAATCTAACTATCGATGGATTTGGCTACTAGAGGTATATATTTGACATAAGCTTTATACATAACTAGCTGTCCCGCGCAACTTCGTATGCGTAAATTTTCACAGTTTTGCAACATTTCACGTCGCTTCTACGCTCCTATTAGTCGTAGCGCGATGTTATATAGCCTATAGCCTTCCTCGATAAATGGGCTATCCAACAAAAAAAGAATTTTTCAAATCGGACCATTAGTTCCTGAGATTAGCGCGTTTAAACAAACAAACGAACACACAAAGCAAACAAACAAGCAAACAAACAAACTCTTCCGCTTTATAATATTAGTATAGATATGTCAAAATAACCTCTAGTAGCCAAATCCATCGATAGGTAGATTATTGAGACCGGCCGTAAGTGAGAGTGAAATCGCCTGTATCAGATGTCTTTTTAGATTGTCGTTGTTGAATCAGTCTGCTAGCAAGGGACCAGGCGTGGATCCAGAACTTTGTTCAGGGGGGGGGGGGGCAACATGTGACCCAACCGGCCAAGGGTCAGTCAGTGTTGTGTACCCATAGCAACCCTTCAATATGACCACTACGATACTGAGTGCACATACCTAATTTTAACAAAATC
The DNA here is from genome assembly GCA_945859575.2 of Herminia tarsipennalis. Classification (NCBI taxonomy): domain Eukaryota; kingdom Metazoa; phylum Arthropoda; class Insecta; order Lepidoptera; family Erebidae; genus Herminia; species Herminia tarsipennalis. The sequence continues at coordinate 8,111,940 of OX243849.2, read as the reverse complement.
AGAGTAGGCTAAAATGTCATTTGTTATTTTATCAATGAATCTAACTAAGATCAAAGAGAGAAAGAGAAAGATCTATACTAATATTAAAAAGCTGAAGAGTTTGTTTGTTTGTTTGAACGCGGTAATCTCAGGAACTACTGGTCTGAATTGAAAAATTCTTTCACTTCTGGATAGTCCATTTATCGAGGAAGGCTATAGGCTATATAACATCACGCTACAACTAGGAGCGGCAATGAAAAATGTTGCAAAAACGGGAAAATTTATGCAGACGAAGTTGCGCGGGACTACTAGTAAGTTATACATTTTAAAATCTATGATTTACAAAGTTGTATGCTATTATAATTCTATAAGATTTTTCACTAGATATACGTATGTCGTACGCTTTTCGCTGCTGAAATTTGAGAAAAAAATGCTAAACCAATTTCATAAATAATAATAGATATGTGATAATACCTTTCTGTGACAAATTTGACAATACCTTTTCTGTGACACGTTGAATAACCAACAGTTAGTATGAGAAAATAAAATGCTCTACCACAAACTTATTAATTTACGGTGTAACTTGACAAACTTGCGATAACTGAAGTAATAGTTTAAGTGGGATTATTAATAAACAGCTCCAAATTTATCGAAGTAACGTAGCAAGTTTCGGAATGGAACTTTATATAACACTGGCAGAATGTCGATATGAATTTATTGTCGAGATCGTTGACAAGCTTTCAGTTGCTTTTATCTTCTCCTTCTTGGGACAACTCACATACGGCCATCTGATCCCAAACTAAGTAGAGTTTTATTTACTGTACTTGATGGACGCGCTGCCCCAGTAGAAGATGCATGTGCTAACAAATTTGCACAAACTGTTTGCGCATGTAATTCGCTGCGTGTAGCCGGACCCTAAAGTAGTTAGTTGTCTACTTAGCTTTTTTTTTTATAAATACTACTCCCGCAGTAGGGTACAAGCGCCTTGTCGCGGGGGATTTTACAAATACACAAGTCATGGACACAAAGTACACTCAGATTCGGAGCAACAATTTGTGGTGTCAAATTGTTGTTCCGAGTCTGGGTGTACTGTACAAAATTCGTTTTCCCGTGTGGGAATCGAACTAAAGACCTTTTGCGTAGCAGTCGAACACACTCCCACTGCGCCACAGAGGCACACTTTCACTTTCTACATCTGTAGGTACCTAGCCACTCGCATTTCCTAAATCTCTTTATATAGAATACCTCCTACCTGACTACCTTGAATGAGTCCGGTACCGCAATAAGCTGGGAGAACTAGGCAGAGCCTGTAGATATGTATGGCATACTATGGCATAACTACTTATGTACCGCGAATTTGTAGTCGTTTTAGAGCCCAAAATGTTGAAGTCTAAATCAATAACCTAGTAAAATTACAATTCAATAAAATGTTATAATTTTTTTATAAACATTTCGCGCTTTTGCGAGGTGTAGAACTGTATATGACATCTTTCTCATGATCGGTCGAGTAGCGTTACCACAAGTGCTCTTTTATAATCCCAGACGACATTATTTGTAATATTTATGAAAAATAAATTATAAACTGATATTTCTTATAAACTACGTTATTCGACTATAAATAAGATTAGATGTAATTAAACAACATCGTCGTCCTACCAACATGTATTGAAATCACGCTCGCATACTGTATCTATACACTATATGTGGGTAATCAGTAATCACCCAACATAGAGCCGCGCGCTATAAGTTTAACTAACTAGACTGCCTTTGTGGCGCGGTAGGAGCGTATCCGACTGTTTACGCCGTGGCTGGGTTCGATCCCCACCTAGGATAAAACATTGTGTGATGAGCACGATGGATGGTTATTTATCTATAATATGTATGTATTTAGAAATATATAAGTATGGTTATCAGTTTAGTCTCCATAGTACAAGCTCTGCTTAGTTTGGGATCAGATAGCGTTGTGTGAGTTGTCCCAAGATATTATTATATTATCTATTCAAACTCACGGTGTATGTTTCTAAATATATCTTTGTGTGATGAGCATGAAACACGCAGCACGTATGAAGGTTGCCGGACTAGGACGTACACATAGAGAAGACCACATCGGTGCACTTTGTTTGGAATGCGTAGCGCAATTACGCAATATCAGTCCGATGTCTATGACTGCATGCATCAGGTTCGTTATCTATGTAAGGTGTTTTCTGTACACTCAGTATTCTGTGCTGGCGGTTTTTTTATACAACGATATAAAGAGACGTGCAGGAGGCCTACTTTATTTCAATTAAAACAGAGTTTGAATCAAAAATGAGGTGGTAAAATACAAAGCCTAGAACGTCTATTTAATCCACTCGTTCCAGAAAATCGTCCATGGGTTTTAACTTCTTGTGCTTATCCAAAAATTTATTAGAATAGCCTTCGTAAACTTAAGAAATTTAAGTACCTAAACGAAAATTAATGAATTTCATTTTAAAGAAAGAGAGTAAGCCTACTGGTTGCGCATCTGATGGTAAGCGTCAAGCTAGACCATAACAGTATCAATGCCACCCATATGCTTGTTTGGCAAAGTTCACCGCGCTTCTCATTTGAGACATTAGTTCGTATCATCGTTCGTATGTTCATATATCATTTGCCTAGTAATTTTGACTGCCTCTGTGGCGCGGTGGGAGTGTGTCCGACTGCTACGCAAGAGGTCGTGGGTTCGATTCCCACACGGGACACCACTTTGTGTGATCCACAAATTGTTGTTCCGGGTCTGGGTGTACTTTGTGTCCGTGACTTGTATGTTTGTAAAGTCCCCCGCGACACAGGGCTTGTACCCTACTGCGGGAGTTGTCGTAAAAAAAAAAAAAAAAAATACACTTGCGACAGTGATCTTTAAACGTAACACAGTGATGTGTTCTCATAACCAAGGTGACCTATGGCTTAAATATTTTCTTCAACTACCCTACACCATAAATAGAAATCGATTTGACAAATAAAACAAAATGATTCCAATTCAACGTCCTAGATTCAATCATTCGTAAATTATTGAGTTTTGTGGTGAGCTCGACCACCATCGATCGTTGAAACGATGGTACACATAATTTATGTGGTCTAGCGGTCTAGACTGCTTGTAAGAACGTAAACTGTAATTAGGTGGAAATAGCTACCTACGGAAAATTGTGTTATGGTATAGAATATTAAGTGACTGCAGTTATAGGTATGCTATCGTTTATAAAACGACGCAGTATTGTGTAGGCAAAGAACTCAAGGTTTTTAAATTCTATATGTCGGAAGAATATTAATACCCTAATTGATTTCTGTTGACCTAGTATCTGTTTTGATTAAAAAGCAAGTCTATTGACTCATTTAAACATGGCCGCCGCAAAATGGCGTGTCTTTAGTTTGACGTTTACATTTAAATTGCTGGTAGTGGGGAAGTAAGTCTAATTTGACAATCTCAGTCGAGCGGTTGTAGCGACAACACGTCTTCCGATAGACGTCGCTATTTTTATAGTCGTGTGTGCAAAGTGGGATACAGTGACATTTGTGTAATCGAAATGATTAGAACAGTTGGTGGACTCTATGTTGCTCGAGGTATCCGCGTTCATATGATCGATTACCATTTTCCATAAAGTTAATTCGAAAATTTTGCCTCTAATAGCTCACAAGGCCACCCTTAGTCTAAGCGTCAGCTTAGACATATACTTTATCAGTTATTACACATCATTCTATGTCTAATTATAATAACTCATAATCTCCCTGTCTTTAAACGCTCCCACACATTACCAGTCTGCCTGCTGTCTATTATCCTACCAGGGTCCTAATTCACCTTCTTTTTTTCTGTTTTCGCGGCAAGCCCGTGCGAACTGTCAAAATTTTGTCTTAATGTTACATAGAGAACTGCGCTTAGAAATGAATCAACGTGGACATCTTTGAGCTCACCGCGCATGCGCTAGTTTTCACGGGCTTGCCGCGAAAACGGTAAAAAAAGAACTCGGTTAAGGACCCAGGCGGTCCGTCGCCCTGTGTCTGCATAGTCCACACACTATAGAGATTATTGCCTGTCAGTAATGGTTGAAGACTGGCTCTGGGACTACACACTAGCAGTCAACAGCTGGCAGTTTCAGACCGCAAGATCACGCGCCGGCGGTCTATGAGGTCTTCATACTAGCTGAACGGTTGCCGGCCGGCTGCTAATGTGTGTTCGATTGTCGCGGACTGTCCGGCCGATGCCTGACGATGCAGATCGCACCGGCGGTGAAGGTTCTCACCACAGACGATATCACATTGTATGGTTTGGATTAGCCGTCAGTTTAAATGGAGAAATAACAGCGGTTGTAGACAGACCAAACAGCCGATTCCGCAATCTTCAAAGAGATTCTCACGAACATTAGACTTGAAAGGAAGAAGCTACGCAAGGTAGTCGGCATCCTTACGGGTCACTGTCCCCTAAACAAGCACCTCCACACCATCTGTCTGACGGACAGCCCGCTCTGCAGGCGTGCAGCGGTCTGAATGGACTGCTGAACTTCTGGAAGGGCCTTGGGTGGCTGGAGTGACGGAACTGGCAGGATAAGTATCTAATGCACAATGGCCCAATCAAGAGGCTAAATGCGGTTAAGTGCAAACAAGCCGTCAGTTTAAAACCTTTAATATAAAACTGTAAGTCTGTGCTCTGTTGCGATTAACTGACAGGTTAATATTCGCCGGTGGCCTGGTAATGCGTTTATCTCAATTATTAGGGGTCAGCGCAATATGTACTTTGCTTTCATACACTTTTTGCACACGTCATTTCCGTATTCACCCCTTTTCTTGCCATGTCTTCTTTCACACAGTAGATGGACTGTATGAATCTTTTCTTAGGACTAAAACCTATTAAACCCTACATATTAATCCTATTAAACTAGACTATCTTATAAAAGAACCGCATAAAAATCCATCCATTTGATTGCCCCTTTGGCGCGATGGGAGTGTGTCCGACTGCTACGCAAGAGGTCGTTTCCCACACGGGGCAACACGTTGTGTGATCCAAAATTTTTGTTTCGAATCTAGGTGTACTTTGTATCCATGACTTGTATGTTTGTAGTGTATGCGCAGATACCAGTGCACCCTCTTTTCCCTCTCGCTCCTAGTCCTATAGGACGGAAATCCGTCACGACCGGAGAGAGACTAGGCGCAGGACCGACGGCTTATATTTATAAAACGGTCACTCATCTAGGGACTAATCGTGGTAACGTTGCTTAACCACGCGGACATCTGGAACTGCTCGGTCGCCACTGAGTTAGGGTCCCCTCTCTATGCGTGGTTGTTACTATCGCTCAGACAATATATAGGTACAAGTTAAACTTAAAACAGCTTTTTGTGTTGAGGTTGATAAAGCTATTCTGCCAGGCGATTCTAAAATCAAGAGAAGTTAAAGCCTTTTAACTTAAATAAATTTAGAAAATTAGGGTTAAATTTCCAGATAATTATGATAATTAGCGTTAAATGTGCCACCAAGACTGAGACTGAAGTACTAATTTATTCAGCCCATAAAATTATGCTCATTATTTCAAATCTGGGTCGCTGGCCTAAGCGAAACTTTAATGTTATATTACTTAAAAAAGTTACTATTTTGAAACTATGTTATAGTTATTGTGTGAGTGACGATTTTCATCGTGAAAATCATGAAAGAAACCAGCATGTCTAAAAACAGAAATTCAAAGACATGTACTCGTAGCATCCACTAGTTCGTGGTAATTCTGTGCCCTTTGCGATGAGTGATTTAAGTCGAGTTTGTACCCTTTTTGTGAGTTTTACATAGAAAATTGCAGAAAAAATATGTTTTTTTTCTTACTCGCGTTCATTTATCTTCTATACTTTCGGAGATAATTGTGTGCAATGTGACAGGGTGATAGTAGCATTTAATTGGCTGGATTTTTGCAAAAAATATCGTTAATATCTATACTAATATTATAAAGCGGAAAAGTTTGTTTGTTTGTTTAAACGCCCTAATCTCAGGAACTACTGATTCGATTTGAAAAAATATTTTTTTGTTGGATAGTCCATTTATAGAGGAAGGCTTTAGGCTATTTAACATCACGCTGCGACCAATAGGAGCGGAGCAACAATGAAAAATGATGCAAAAACGGGGAATATTTACGCATACGAAGTTACGCGGGACAGCTAGTATAGGTATATAAGTACAATTTGTCTATTAATTTAATTGCTGCACACAGTATTTTTCGAGCTTCGTGATATCGCACCTATATCACGAAGCTCGAAAAATACTGTGTGCAGCAATTAAATTAATAGGCAACTTGTTAATTTTCACATTTTAATTTTCAATATATTTATCGTGACTATAAATTACAAGTAATTAGAGATAAATCACTATGAACGGATTTTTCTCAATATTGAATAGGGTGTGAACATGTTAATCCTAATTATGAACATGGGAAACTGATAAAAAAAAATCACTTTTTGTTGTTTATTTTTATCTATTGTTTGAGCAACATTGCGCTAGGAACATATTTTAATGAGTCATTAGATATGTACGTATATCAATTTACACGAACTTCTTTAGACAAGACAACTTTTAGGTGCGACATAATGTAACTGTACTGTAACATTTATCACATAATTTTACTAGCTATTAGAAACAAAAAAGGTACAACTTATAGGTTTTTCAAGGATTACTTTAAAACTATAATATTTACCACAAATATAATTTTCATCTACAAGGTATTTACGTCTAATCTCTAGTCTAGCCCTGCGGATTAGGATATTTTAAATCTTGTTTTTGTTCTTCTGTAAAGTTAGATTTTTTAATTGTATCACTTGTCACAGGAGGCAGATAATTAGATATAGATTGCCGGCTAACAATAAGTGGAAACAGGCTCACGCACGCACACAAACGCGTACGTAAACTTTAAAACTACACACAATCTCAAGACCTCAAAGTTGTGGAAATACGCATATTCGAGGCACCTACAAAGTTATCTATACTAATATTATAAAGCGGAAGAGTTTGTTTGATTGTTTGTTTGTTTGTTCGTTTGTTTAAACGCGCTAATCTCAGGAACTACTGGTCCGATTGGTAAAATTCTTTTTTTGTTGGATAGCCCATTTATCGATAAAGGCTATATGCTATATAACATCGCGCTACGACTAATAGGAGCGGAGCAGCGACGAGAAATGTTGCAAAAAAGGGGAAAATTTACGCATACGAAGTTGCGCGGGACAGCTAGTATTATATACGTCTTAAGATGCAGGAAGGCTGACTGCGATGGTTTAGTCATGTAATGCGCATGGAAAGAGACCACAAGACAAGAAGAGTGATGACTATAGAGGATGGCAGTAGAGGCAGAGGTCGCCCGCCAACTACAAGTACTTGGACTCAAACCATATCCAAAGACATGAGAACGCAAGGTCTAACGCCTGCGGTGACCCATGACCATAACATAATGGCGATCGAGTTTCAGGAGGGCCGACCCCAAATAGGGAATGTGCCAGGGGAATGATGAAACTCGAGACGGCGCACATTGACAACAGTTCTTCTTCTGACCCGACCAACGTTTTGTTCTTCAGCTTCTCGATTTTTGCCTTTATGGGTTTCCTCTCAACATAAACTAGACCCTGATTATGCCGAGGATAAAGTGTTTTGTGAAACTATTCCCAACTGCACAACTATTTGTTTATCCTAGTTAGTCAACGGGGAATTATATTATAAGTTACTAAGAACACATGTCAAAATTAACTAAACAAGCCAACATCCAACATGAGCCATAACTTACATCAAACCTTGGCCAAGTGCTAGTTAAAAACTTACAAGCACTTTACCAACAGTTGGGCCAAGGCCTGCCAATTTAACTCGGCTAACTGCCCCACTTGCTCCTCTCAAACGTTACTTGAAAAGTCACACCGTGCTCTAATTGTTCGTGTATTAAATAATGAGTTTGGTAGATTCTGAATTGGCTTTATGCCGTTTAAGAGGTGTTTTGTTTTAACTTTATTGTTTAAGGGGGCATTACACTGAGATAATTATTTGTTTAGCGTTACGTACACAGCAGCACACAACCATTACTTTACAGTGCGCAGGAGCTCAGGTCAAAATAAAGTAGTAATATTCGTTCGTACATATGTTTTTGCATTTTTCCACAACTTCAAGATTTATTTGCGGGATCATTCTAAGACATATCTTTATTTTTTTATTTCATCTACTAGAAAAACTCTTTTTCTAGTGACACAATTTTTTTCGTGTCTTAATATTTAAGTTTTGTATATAAATATTTTGAGAGAGCCGAGCCCTGTTTCGCATAATCTACCCTTAATTTGATAAAATATTTGTTGGGAGTTAAATTCTTTTCGAATGACGAGTAATCTGGAAAGCTAGAAGTAGATGGCGCTAGTTAGGTTGGCGGCACTGGGTCCTTATTCACGATTTTTTTTCCGTTTTCGTGACAAGCCGGTGCGAACTGGTGCATGCGCGGTGCGATCAAAGTATTTCGCTGCGTATGCGAGTTAATGCATTTCTAAGGGCAGTTCTCTATTTACCATTATGACAAGATTTTGACAGTTTGCACGGGCTTGCCGCGAAAACGTAAAAAAGAACTTGAATTCGGGCCCTGACCTAAAAAAAGTAAAAGCCGGACAGGTTTTTTTAAAAAGCTCTACAATTTAAAATATGAACACACTAAGAATAAATACTATATGAAAGTATATCAAAACATTGGTTTTTCATCTTTACGATCAACCTATTTTTGTAAACATAATTAATATTGGTTTTGAGTAAATTCTGTTTTAATAGATCTCTCAAAAAAGGGATAGGTGCCGACTGTGGCGAATAGTTGTTTATCTATGAAATCAGTTGCGGGGAAACTTGCCTCATGGAAGGATAGACTCTTTACAGTGGTTTTTTTAAAGAGAAACAAATGCTCAACCAATTTTAATCAACTTTCGTAATTAATAACGTTTTTATTATTTAAAATAATAAAAATGTAACAAAAATAGCCTTCCAAATTTTAAGTAAGATAAGTATAGCTGACTAACGGCCGGTCTCAATAATCTAACTATCGATGGATTTGGCTACTAGAGGTATATATTTGACATATGCTCCATACAAAATATATCAAAATTCTACCTCTAGTAGCAAAATCCATCGATAAGTAGATTATTGAGACCGGCCGTTACTGACATAAAGTTATACATACAGTCGGGTAATCAGAGTTCAAAAACACATAAAGAACAATTCCGTCTTTGCTCGTCAAAAAGTTATGGTTGGCACTAGAAGAATAGAAATTATTCATCAATATATTTTCGACGCCTGTAAAAGTATCGCCGCGTTTGCTCACACTAACAAAACACTTGGACTTTCTGCGATGATTTACATGGCTCTTGGTCTGCAAGAGGGATACTTCTAACTATTGTAAAACTCTTAAATAGTTAATAAATAAATAATTAATTAATTGTAAAATATAACACTGTTATAGACTAATGCTGAGCAAACTACTTCAGGTTTGCACTATACCAAGAATAGCGTTGTATAGTTTGGATTATTATTGTCCACTGCACCAACCATGCAGACATAAATTACATCTATGACATTTACCTTATTTTCAAAATAAAATCCCAAACCACAGAGAAAATAAATGTCAAAACAGAGTCAGTTGATTGACATTTTTACGCGAAAGCGCCGCTTTTATAACGTTCTCGTAAAGATATCGCATCAAATTTTATAATTTTACTACTAAAGCATGGCTTGTCCCCAGGTACTGTTTACCTAGAATATTACTCTAGAGCAGGGGTGCTAAACCTTTTTTTGCTTGCACATTTTTTTTTCTAATTTATTTAAGTAGCCTGTTCTGTCTAGTGGTAAGTGACTCTGACTCTGAGAACTCGTGGGTTCGATCCCCACTCAGGATAAATCATCTTTGGGTGATGAGCACGATGGTTTATTCTGCCTCTGGGTGTAAATTATCTATACTAATATTATAAATCTGAAGAGTTTATTTGTTTATTTGTTTGGTTGAACGCGATAATCTCAAAAACTATGGGTTCAAATTGGAAAATTATTTTAGTGTAACACTAAAATAATTATGTACATATTATCACGCTACGACTAATAAGGAGCTAAGCATCAATGAATAATGTTGCGAAAACGGGGAAAAATTACGAAGACGAAGTTGCGCTGATCAGCTAGTTTATAATTTAGAATCTCAATAAGGTTGCATTTTTTAAATTTGGTATTGTTTCCTGCGTTCTTTTGTTTCATACTCATTTTTTATTAATCGAAACAATAACAGCTGTCAAATTTCAGGGCTGCCCCGTGCTGGAAAAAACACCTAAATTAAAAGTGCACTCTTATTTTGATATTCTATTCATGTATGTATTTAAAAATACTATTTAAGTCCGGTTGTCATAGTAAAAGCTCTGTTTAGTTTGTGTTGTGTAAGTTATACCAAGATATTATTGTAATTCTTATTTATGAGGAAATTCAATAGTTCTTATACAGTGGAATACTATGCAATGAGCTAACCATAACTTAGAGTTTGTTAAACACAATGCAGCTTGTACTGATTGCATTTACAATTAAAATAAATGATTAAATTATCAGTCAGTTTTTTCACTTTTTATGATAAAAAATTGGTGTCTTTTTTGCCCGTTTAATGTAGGTATGTTTGTTTTGTTCTCGACGACACAACCGCTGAACTCTGCGGGTGAAGACTATTTCTCTTTCTTCTGATTTGTATAAAAATATATTGCGAATTTGGCTGTAAATTCAATATATCATGTCAACTTCGATATTTTTTGAACGCATAATTCAACTAGATTGATAGATGAATTTGTTGTCAAGTATCAGTAGAAGAAGAAATTGTTTCGATTTTGTGCAGCGTTATTTCTTTTTGCGAATGCCATCTGTGGCACATTAACCATGGGTTTGTCACCCCTGTTCTTGAATTTTATAGAGTTATAAAGTGCTTTTCCTCTACCTTGACGAAAGATGAAGTAAATTTGTATTCTTTTAAGTATTTTTATAAACAGGTGTTAGGTATATCAAGTTAATGCCATTATCATAAGATTGATCACCCGCGACTTCGTTTGTTAGTCAGGTTAACAAGTGCTTTTTATTAACTTTCTTCTGCAGTCTCCGATAAATATGAACGGCATGTCATTCAATTTGGAATTGAATGTGGATGATTTTCGAAGATAATAAAATTCCGCTCTTAGGAATTGCAGAAGTTACAGAAAATAACAAGGGGTTTGGTTTTTTGCATATTTTTCAAATTTGAAAGAAGTTTCATAAAGAGAAAATTTCCTAACAATGTTATATCTCCCATAACTATAGAAATTATGAATCATAATTTTCTCAGAGGAGTGGTAATACGGCCGAAAACGGGATATCTGGCTGGCTCAAGCTCTGGCCACGCCCGCTTAATTTTAAATATGAAAATAAAAAAAATAAAAAAAATAGACGCTTATGAGTTAGATTACTCAATAATTATCTGCGTTAAAAAATTTTATTGCTATTTTTCAAACAGATGCAATAGGTAATTAATATTTTTTGTTGCAACATAGCAAGTATGAAAATTCTTAACTTTAAATCTGAGATTGTTTTTCTTTATTGGAGGTATCCCTTAAGAGGCTTTCTTTAACTTTTTTTATAGACCTAGGTTTACTTTGTGGACTCGGAATAACAACTTGTGGATCACAAAAATGGTGTCCCGTGTGATAATCGAACCTCTTGCGCAGTAGTCGTACACGATCCCGTCGTGCCACCGAAGGAGTCTAACATTTCAACAATGGGTTTCTGTAAAATAATTAAAAACTAAAAGCCTAACTAAACTCAATTGTCTACTCCCCAAATGATGCTATCCCTTTCTAATTACCTAAGTAAAACAGTGACGGCATTCAGCTTGTGATGAGAATCTTCATGTAAAGGACAAGTCTTTTGTCTCCAAATTAACAATAAAACACATCTTAGAAACTTTGTAACATTTTACTAATTAAATTCGTTCATTAGTTTTTCTTTACAATGTTGAAACTAATGAAAGTTTAAAAAAGTTTAATTTATCTGCTTTTTTCAAAGTGTAATTAAGACTACTTCGCACTAATGGTTTTTTCGAGTTCGAAAAAAGGTTGAGCCCGTACTTTGTTATTTAAAGTTAGAATTTTATTTTTTACTGTATATATATACAGTTAAAAATAACATTTAACTTTAATTATTAAAGTACAGTCTCACCTTCTTAATATCAATACAACTAATTAAAATTGAAACAAACAGACATGTTTGTAATTACTAAATAATAGTTTTTTTACTAAATGCATATGAAAGTATAAATGATACCTGTTACAAAAATACCGTGTGGTACCGGCTTAAGAATAGTACCACCCCATCACTTCCCGTGGGTGTCGTCAAGGCGACTAAGGGATTTCACCCCGGAGGACGGGCAGCAGCGTCCTCTGCGTACTTAAAGCCTTACTGCGATCGCCAACCCGCTCGCCAAGCGTGGCGATTATGGCAATTACTCCCAGGATCTACATACTAGTAGGTTCTAATGGGGAGATCCGTGCCCAGCAGTGGGCCATCACATGGGTTGATATGTATGTATGTATGTATGTATGTTACAAAAATACATTTTGTTTAACTGTCTGTTTGTTTGTTCCGAAAATTCTCTGAAACGGCTACAATGGTTTTGACGAAACTTTCACTGTCAGACAACTGGGATATAAGTTTATAGGGAAGAAATAGCAGGCACAACTAGTCCAAACTCGACTGCCTCTGTGGCGTGATGGGAGTGTATCCGACTGCTACGCAAGAGGTCGTGGCTTCGATCCCCACCCAGGATAAAACTTTGTGTGATGAGCACGATGGTTTATTCTTTATATATTTCTAAATACATACATATTATAGATAATTTACCTGGGTGTAAGTTATCTATAATATGAATGTATTTAGAAATATTTAAGTATGTTTATCAGTTGTCTGGTTGCCATAGTACAAGCTCTGCTTAGTTTGGGATCAGATGCCGTTGTGCGAGTTGTCCCAAGATATTATTATATTAAACTAATTTGATAAATGTGAAAATAACTATGTCTGTTACGTTTTCACACTTAAGCTGTTGAACCGATTTAGATGAAATTTGCTTTGGGGATAGCTGTAGCCCCGGGGAAGGATATAGGATAGTTCTTATCGGGAATGTCGACAAAAAAGCGGACGTTGCCGCGGTGAAAGTGCTAGTTATAATGCAAAACATTGTAAGAGCTGATTTGATATACGAGTATATACAAAGTTATCACACTAATATTATAAAGGCGAAAGTTTGTGAGTATGTGAGTGTGTATGTTTGTTACTTCTTCACGTCTAAACGGCTGGAGCGATTTTAATAAAATTTGGTATGGAGTTAGCTGACACCCTGGATTAACACATAGGCTAATAAACCGCGGGTAACACCGCGGGGCACAGCTAGTTTTTCATATAGTGCAAAGTTCAGACACCCCAACAAGATTTTTACTTCATGAAATAATATTAAAAAAAAAATGTAAACTTGCGGAGTTATAAGCCATTAAAGTTTTCTAGTGTTTATAGCGCTATAGTGCTCATTGCATCATGTAGTATTATAACCATAGTTCATATTGAAATTAATGTTGATTATTACATTTCACATCAAATTGTAAATAGAATTTGGACTGTTAGAATAATCACTGAATTAATTACTGATTGATTAATTATAAAATATAACATATTCCAAAAACTACCCCATTGGATTGTATTACTGACTACCTGACACGCGCGACTTTGTATGCATCAATTTTCCCCGTTTTTGCAAAATGTTTCATTGCTGCTCTGCTCCTATTAGTAGCGTATGTTATATAGCCGATGTTATATATAAAACTTGTTTATTCCCGTGTCAAACTGTGTATTTACGGTGACTATGCTAATTATTTATTGGGTAAGTAGAAGAAGTTCGAACCCATAGACGATTTACGGAACAAGTAGATGACTTTGATGTTTCTGGTTTCTAAGACAGGTTCCTGGTTTCTAGAAAACGGAGTTTATATCAAAGATGCGATGGTAACACAAATATTACCACCTTATTTTTAATCGAAACTTCGTTTTACTTATACAGAGTAGGCCTCCAGATTTTTAAATCTGAAGGCATCATTTGACTGCCTCTGTGGCGCGGTGGGAGTGTATCCGACTGCTACGCAAGAGGTTGTGGGTTCGATCCCCACCCAGGATAAGACTTTGTGTGATGAGCACGATGGTTTATTCTGTGTCTGGGTGTTATTTATCTATAATATGTATGTATTTAGAAATATATAAGTATGTTTATCAGTTGTCTGGTTTCCATAGTACAAGCTCTGCTTAGTTTGGGATCAGATAGCGTTGTGTGAGTAGTCCCAAGATATTATTATTATATTATTATTATTTTCTCATAACTTTATGCAAACACTATTTTACCCACTTAACACCAAACTCAATGTTTAACAAAATAAAGACAAAAAAAGAACTCAAAACTAAGTCACAAACATTTAAACGAATCCTAACCAATCGAAATTTGACGTCAGCTCAAATAAATAAAATGGAAGGGTCCTATACAATTGTTTAGCCGACCCTTTCCTTAGTGACACGTACGAAAGAAATCGTCTTGAACATGATTTTGCACAGAACTTCGATTGTATTCGCAAGGGTTGAGAGCATATTATTTTATTGACATTTTTACTTTTACTTTGAAAATTGACAGTTCATTTCATGTACCCTACTTGGGGTTTTTCTTATTTTTTTTTTATAATTTATTTTTTTCACATACAGAAAAAAAATAACTTTACATTTTTTTTACCATTTTTGTTGATATAATTAATCTATACTAATATTAGAAAGCTGAAGAGTTTGTTTGTTTGTTTGTTTGTTTGAACGCGGCAATCTCAGGAACTACGGGTCCAAATTAAAAAAGTATTAATTAAATAATTAATTATTTATTTTCTGTTGGGTAGCCCATTTATCGAGGAAGGCTATACGCTATATAATATCACGCTACGATCAATAGGAGCGGAGCAGCAATGAAAAATGTTACAAAAAACGGGGAAAATTGACGCATACGAAGTTTCGCTATTTACAAATAATAATAATAATATCTTGCGACAACTCACACAACGCTATCTGATCCCAAACTAAGCAGAGCTTGTATTATGAAAACCAGACAACTGATAAACATACTTATAAATTTCTAAATACATACATATTATAGATAAATAACACCCAGACACAGAATAAACCATCGTGCTCATCACACAAAGTTTTATCCTGGGTGGGGATCGAACCCACGACCTCTTGCGTAGCAGTCGGATACACTCCTACCGCGCCACAGAGATAAACAAGTAAACACGTTCTCCTAAACTAGGACGAGAGGCCTGTACTATAGAAAATAGTGTTTGGCCTGGTGATTACAGAATAGTTTTCTCAAAAAAATTGAGTATGAGTGAGTGAGTTGACTGTTTTGTGGTAAATATTGGTGTATATAAATGGGGTATGTGCAATATCAAAAGACAAGTGCACTCTATTCCCGGACTTTCATAGTCCGATGGGAGAGAGAGATTAAGCGCAGGACCGACGGCTTAACCTTCGAGGCACGATGGGTTGTGACAATGTTCGAAAACGGTCACTCATCGACGGACCGATAGTGCTAACGTAGCTTAACCTAGCAGATACTCGTATCTCAATCGGCTCGGTCGCCACTGAGTCAGGAAACTCTGTATAAAATAGTTACCTACCGTAACAAGTGATACGTCGTCTATCAAGTATTTCATTGAATGACATAGAACTCGGTAACGCCTTCCGAAGAAACCGATGTGGTCTTCATTTCATCTCTGTGAACGATGTCTGTGTTAGACGCTCGAGTGAATTTCGTTTGAAGGTTGTTCCGTACTCTTGGTATTCTGTAGTTGGGGTTCCATCCCTTTCACACTTTCTATAAGTATCAACGTTCGTAGAAAAAGAAAGAAATGTTTTTTGAATTTACTCCCGATAGTATAACGGTCCCCAAAGTGTCCTCTTAGAGTGAACATTTTGTAATATCTATGAACCTATTCTACAGGAACCGTACCTACATTTTCGAGGATAAAAAGCCTATGTGCAATTCCCGACTGCAAAATTTCATTCGGATCCGTAAAGCCGTTTTGGCGCGATTGAATGACAAACATCTATTAATCAAGTCACCCTCCCGGACATGAGTTACCACGGATGATCTGGAAATCTCTAAACAGATTTCTGAGTCAGGTCGGCCGAAGCAACGATAACATGCTTAGGTGGGGATTGGCGAGTACAAACCTGAGTTGCATGTGCAACACAAACAATGGACCACCTTACATCGTAGATACCCTGTGTGCCCGACCTGCACACAGGAGAGTTGCAACCTCTGTGGCGCGGTGGGTGTATGTCGTGGGAGGTCGTGGGTTCGATTCCCACATGGGAAACCACTTTGTGTGATCCACAAATTGTTGTTCCGAGTGTCCGTGACTTGTATGTTTGTAAAGTCCCCCGCGACACAGGGCTAGCAACGTATTGCGGCAGACGTCTTTTTAAAAAAAAAAAAAAATGGCATTGGTGGATCGCGTTCAGGGCCACATCAATGTTTACTATCTATGTAAGCTATAAAGAAGAAGATAAATTCTCATATCTAAACTTTCGCATTAAATATAGCAATAGTATAAATTCGTGATAGAGTGGTCTTTAAGCGTAAATCTTAAAACGACTCTTTTACGTCACGATTTAAAAAAAGGTTTTCTACCCCATCAGTGTTGCCATACTCATCGCGTAGACGTTATTTTTCAGCAACGGACTGTCGAAAACTTTTAAGCATTTTATCCTGGCAACAATGCTGGCTGGTTACAAATGAGGACAGGAAAAATGTCGAAAAAATATTTGTTTTTTAACTTAATATTAATGGGGCAAGTGTATTGTATTGACATTACTGCCGTGGAAGGGTTTTGGGAGAAAATTGGTTGCAATGGGGTAAAAAATTGCTTGCCCTTTTTTTGGAGTAAGTTGAATTTGTCTGTTTACCCCTTTTATTTCTTTCTTTTTCGTGCGTTTCATCTTTTGAAGTCAGATGAGAGGCAATATTTTTGGTTCATTCTTAACTAGAAAAGTAGATAGAAATTGGGGTTTCTGGATCAGAGGAGATCCAGAAACACCCAATTTCAACCATTCAATCATTCTAATATTTCATTCATCCATTCAATAATTCTAGTATTCTAATATTTCAATCATTCATTCAATCATTCTAGTATTCTAATATTTCAATCATCCATTCAATCATTTTAGTACTCTAATATTTCAATCATCCATTCAATTATTCTTGTATTTTAATATTTCAATCATCCATTCAATCATTCTAGTATTCCAATAATTTAATAATTCTAATATTTACTCACTACGTTCGCTGTCGTGTAAAACTGTTCTTGAATGCCCAATATCTAATATAAAAATCTGACATTGATTACCGGATGTTTGAATAGACGGGCTTGTTGTGAACACTCGTTCGCGAAAACGAAACACGAAAATAAGACTTCATAGTTGTTTTAAAGAAACAGTCGTTACATTAAGTATAATAAATTATACTTTGCGACTATGATTCGTATGGTGGTCCTAAAAAGAACCTTTTTTTATGTCTCGCTAAGTCATAAGATACTGCATACATTAAACTAAAATTTAGAACAGATTGTTTCATGTCTCTCCACAATTTTTTCTGTGACCAGGTTGGTTCGAGGACATCTAAATTTTAATTTAAAACAGTAATCTATAAATTGTACTTTGCGACTATGATTCGTATGGTGGTCCTAAAAAGAACCTTTTTTTAAATCACGCTAGGTCATAAGATACTGCATACATTAAACTAAAATTTAGAACAGATTGTTTCATGTCTCTCCACAATTTTTTCTGTGACCAGGTTGGTTCGAGGACATCTAAATTTTAATTTAAAACAGTAATCTATAAATTGTACTTTGCGACTATGATTCGTATGGTGGTCCTAAAAAGGACCTTTTTTTAAATCACGCTAAGTCATAAGATACTGCATACATTAAACTAACATTTAGAACAGATTGTTTCATGTCTCTCCACAATTTTTTCTGTGACCAGGTTGGTTCGAGGACATCTAAATTTTAATTTAAATCAGTAATCTATAAATTATACTTTGCGATTATAATTCGTATGGTGGTCCTAAAAAGAACCTTTTTTTTAATTACGCTAAGTCATAAGATACTGCATACATTAAACAAAAAATTTAAACCAGATTGTTTCATGTCTCTCCACAATTTTTTTTGTGACCAGGTTGGTTCGAGGACATCTAAATTTTAATTTTAATCAGTAATCTAAAGTTCAGGACAGATTGTCTCATGTCTCTCCACGTACTTAGGCATTACGTTAACACATATACCCATTACCGTGACCAGATTGGCTCGAGGACACCTGAACTATAAGATACTGTGTGCAGACTCATAACTTCACAAGTAGTTTTTTAAGTTGTTTTATTTTATGTATTTCTGTAAGGTATTTCTTGGTATCTTTGATGCCTGAAATAAATGGTTTATTATTAATTACTATCTCGATTTTAGCTGAAAACCAGAAGCTGGGCAATGGTAGTAAGCCATATATTATATCAGCACGAGACAGTAATGATTGCTAACCAATATGTCTTGGCTTATAAACCAACAGTGAAATAATACCCTGTAATATTTAAAATGGTCGTATTCAATGTAAACCTAAATGATTGACACTACTTTGTATCGGGTACGTATTATACCTCGTACATAAATGACAACTAAGGGTTTCGCATTTACACGTGCCTGCTTAATGCTAAAATTGCGTATTGTACTCTGCTACCTTAATTAGCTACAATATGGGTTTGTCTTATACCTATTGATAGAAAGAAAAAGACGATTTATTTAAATTCGTTTATTATTGATATAAATTAAACAATTTCATTACTTATTAGTTATTAGGTACATATAATATATTCAGTAAATAATAATAATTATTATAGCTTTGTTTCCATATCATCCTGTATTTTAGTTATCAGTTCTCTAGTACTAGTATAAATGTCATCAAATAATATAGTTTTTACAACATGCTGAGCACATATTTCAGCTTCACAATCACATAACAACTCTCTTGATTTCGGGAAACTGTCCGCATCGTAAATTTCTATTTTAATTATTTTCGTTCCTCGGGTGACCGGTTTCTTTATAAATTGATAAAATTGTTCAGTATTTGCTCTCTTTCGAGCAAGACCCAGTGTTTTCTGCCCAGATTTTTGAATAGTTGGTTGATTCTCGGGAATAAAATTGAAGAGATCTTCATTGTCCTGAAAAAAATCGTGCTTAAATTATTTACTATTCAATAGCTATTTGATACAAAATTTGGCATAGATATTTAATTTAATAACCAACGTTCGGATCCTAAGCTTCGCTGTACAATTAAATTATAGGTTAAACATAAGTTTCTTTTACTACACACAATCACACAATAAATAATCAAATGCATAATATAAATGTGGTAATATTCTAGTATTTAAATAATTGATAAATAAATTAAATAAATTATTACTTACCGACATTTTGGTGTGAACGCTCTACAGGTCAGGTGCAAATATTCGAATTGAAGAGAAAAATTATAATTTTATCTATTTATACTTAATTGATATTTTTAGTTTTGTTTGTAATAAGGTTCAAAATAGAACGCTTTTATTTCATCTCCCGATTTCCACCATAAATGGTAGATGCAATTGAAACCGCATGACTTCATGTCACCCAACACTTCATTGTTTACTAAAAATATGCATGACTATAATAAATACTACTATGTGTTTGTTCATTGATTTTTTTTCATACAATCCATCGAAATGATTTAACAAGCATAGTCATATCATATTAGTTGTATGTCACACGTGTAACAACAACAAAAATGCTTTAAAAGTGATTGAAGAAACGCTGATCTCGCGATATTTAAGTATCAAACCATCATAGTATTCGCATACTACTAATACATTTAGATTCACCTGCTTTTATTATTATAATGTATTATTTGTGTTGAACTTTAGCAATGGAAGGTACTAACAGAAACATTCATCATCAACATCACTTTTCGGTTCTCTCCATCGGTTTGTCAGGGATGTATACTTAGTGCCTTATATGGGCATAAACAATATGTTTATATTAAGCAGGTACTAAGTATATCCATCAGCATCGAATTCAAGGTGCGGTTATCACATAATAATTATAAATTAACTATGTATAGTCTATGTATATTATGGCCTAAATATGTATAATAACTTCACGTAAGTGTACCCAACATTTTTTAATACTTTACGTATAAAACAAAAAACGAACATGAATATTACAGTTTAATAAATGCTACATATAATTTGCCATTCTTTAAATGGTCGGTTAAATATTAGGGTGAGCACAGACTGACAGCAGTTACTTGTAATGTAACAATGCATAAGTCGTTCTTTTGTACTGATATATTGTTCGTATCTGAACTGTTGCGCTCAGATTGCCATAGTGAGTACCAATCCTTATAAAAGTGCTATGTAGGTAAGTAATATAATATTGATTATAAGCAAATCATATTTGGGTGCAGTGATCTGACACAGGATTTTACCGCCACGTGCCCCTATTCCATATTCGGGATACTATGACGTAGATTTATCACTATTTAAGAGCCTGCCCACCAAAGTTTCGCCACAAAACAATCAACCCAGAGTACCAGTCATCACGGGCTAACGAGCTTACCAGTGTTTACAAGTTTACGTACCTACCAGATCTTCTATATAAAAATGTAAGTGACTTTAATTTATGTATGTCATTTTATATGTAAAAACTTAATATGAATACTATTCAATCATTCCACTATTCAGTGATTCAACTCTTAAAATCAGATGACGTTGTATGAGGTGTCCCAAGATATTATTATTACAATAATTCAACTATTCAATCATTTCAATGATTTTGCTACTCAATGATTAACAAATAATCTCTATAAAGTAACAAAGCGAAACTTAAACTATTCGTCCTTTTTTTACCGTTTATTTATAAAGTTGTCTCTATTTTCAGGTCCAAGCAAATGGCTGATCAGTTGTTCCCGTCTTCAGATGAGTCGGAAGTTAACGTCCCAGTCAAGATTAGCAAAAATAAGCGAAAGATGGCAGAGAAGGCATCAACCAGTCAGCCTTCGGACACTCAGCCAACGGGAACCAAGAAACTGAAGTCGAGAGCGACGGTCTGTGACCTGTTTGGTGCGGATAGCAATGATGGTCAACCTATTTGCAGCGCTGGTAAAAAACCTGCACCTATCTACTCATACATGACGCGTAGGCTAGCTAATGGGTTTTCACGTCAAATAGACGAAGTAAAATCAGGAAATTATTACATAGAACTAAAAATTTATGAAAGCGAGGAAATCGAGCGGGTTCTACCGATCAATCGATGGCGACATTCAATAATTACTATTAAAAATAAAAGTAATACAGAGTCCAAGTCCTGGAAGCATTTAAGCGAATTTGTCAAGGAGACCGGGAATGAATTTAATAATTGTACACCCACTTTTATAAGCTCATACCAGTAAAGTGGTTATATAAGTAGATCTAGAGATAACTGCTATGTATAATCCGTATATTAATCATGAAACTATATCTAACTCTTACCATAAGGCTACTATAAACTATAATAACTACCTATGTATTTTAAATGTAATTTTGTTTAATTAAATGGATATATTATACCATGTATAATTTTTTCTCTTTTCAGTTTTATCCCCCTCTACTGAGTCACCACCAAGTTATATCAATTGTGATAAATGTAAAATTGAGATACCTATACATGAATACAGATATCATAAACGAACTAATATCCATAAATCGAATTGTTTGATAAAGTCTGAGTTTGAACATATTGACATAATAGCTACAGCATTTAAAAACAGAATAATGACTTATCGCTTAAACCCATCCAAAGAAGTCGAGTACCTCCTTCCAGAGGCGTTCTTAGATGGTAAGCGAGACGATGTTTATAAAATAATTGAGTTATCGCTATTGAAACATACATGTATTAAAATGAACTTTGAGCTGTTTGCTTACTTTGTTTTACCTAAATCGGGTGAGCAGCAGTTGAAGTCCTTTAATACAAAATACGAAGTTATATATGAAAGTACTGATTTGAATAACATTTACCTAAATTTAAAAGAGATTTTTAAGATGAAATTAACTGAATTTGAGCATTGTGAATCTGGATGGTCATTCACATCACTAAGTCATTTAGAAATAAATATAAATAAATATTCTCCGATGAGAGGTGGGTCTTATATAGATTTACCTGCTGTTATTACAAATACTAAGAGCTGTATAAATATTAATAATAATGATGAATATTGTTTTTTATGGAGCATCTTAGCAGCATTATTTCCTGCAAAAAATAATGTCTGTAGGACAAGCTCTTATCCGCATTTTAGTTCAGTATTTAATATATAAGGTATGTCATTCCCACCAACCATAAAAGACGTTAAATTGTTTGAAAATAATAATAATCATTTGAGTATTAATATTTATGGATTGAATAAATATCATAAAGTAACTGGTCCTCTTTATGTAACAAGTTTTAAGAAAAATAAACATATTAATTTATTATATTTCGAGAAAGATAATAGAGCTCACTATTGTTTTATAAAAGACCTTTTACGTTTAGTGAGACGTCAAGTTTCCAGCCATAAAGGTCGAATGCATTTGTGTGAAACATGTTTGCAATTTTTTACTAGTCAAATGAAGTACAACTCTCATACATGCTCGAAAATTATAACATTATTACCAGATAAATACAGCACGTTACAATTTAAACATTTTGAGAGACAGCAAAAAATCAATTTTGTTATATACGCTGATTTTGAAAGTATATTGCACAATTTTAATGAAACAAATACCAATAAAAATACTGTAAGAAATAAATTGCACCAACCTTCATGTTTTGCATTTTATATTTGTTGTTCACATGATAACAGCCTAAATAAATTTGTAAGTTATCGAGGAGCCGACTGTGTACAAGTATTTGTTAAGAAATTAATTGAAGAAACAAAGTTAATACATAACATTTTAATAACTGAAAATGCTATGAAACCCCTGACTCCAGAACAAATTAGTAATTACCATAATGCTGACAGATGTCACATTTGTAAAA
This sequence comes from Herminia tarsipennalis, assembly GCA_945859575.2. Taxonomy (NCBI): domain Eukaryota; kingdom Metazoa; phylum Arthropoda; class Insecta; order Lepidoptera; family Erebidae; genus Herminia; species Herminia tarsipennalis. The sequence continues at coordinate 8,088,768 of OX243849.2, read as the reverse complement.
ATCTATTATTTGATGACAAAGTATGTGATCATGATCATATCACATCAGAATATAGAGGTGCTGCTCATTCACAGTGTAATTTAATTTATAAAGTTTGTTCATTCATACCTGTGATATTTCATAATTTATCAGGTTATGATTCCCACATATTTATCAAAGAATTATCAAAATATGATGGTGAAATAAAAATAATTCCAAAAACAAAAGAAAAATATTTATCCATTACAAAAATCCTTAAAACTGATAAATATAAGCCTTTACAAATTAAATTCATAGATTCATTTCAATTTCTTAGCACCAGTCTCGATAATCTAAGTAAAAGTTTAATAGATCGTGATTTTTTAAATTTAAGAATACATTTTCCTGATAGCAAAAAGTTCGAATTAATGCAGCGAAAAGGAATATATCCATATGAATATATAGATTCATGGCAGAAATATGATGAACCACAACTACCTCCGAAACATTATTTTTACAACAGCTTGCAAATGAAACATATCACTGATAGTGAATATGAACATGCCCAAAATATTTGGAATAACTTTAACATTAGTAGTCTTGGCGAATATACTGATTTATACTTAAAGTGTGATGTATTATTATTATGCGATATATTTGAAAATTTTAGAAAAATATGTCTTCAGCATTATAATCTGGATCCTGCATACTATGTAAGTTCACCTGGGTTAAGTTGGGATGCTATGCTGCTTTACACAGGTGTTCAGTTAGAATTGATTCACGATTTAGAAATGTATAATATGATAGAAAAAGGAATACGCGGTGGCTTAGCACAGTGCTCTCACCGATATGCTAAAGCCAATAATATTTATACACCTCATTTTGATGATTCTAAACCGTCAACATTTTTAGTATATCTTGATTGTAATAATCTTTATGGATATGCAATGACGAAAAAGTTACCTATATCAGATTTTAAATTCATGACAAATTCCGAGATAGAAAATTTTTGTCTATCTAATATTTCTGATGATGCTGAGTATGGCTACATTTTAGATGTAGATATCGCATACCCTGATCATTTACATAACATACATAGTGATTTGCCTTTCGCTCCAGAAAAGTTCGTACCCATAGGAGGAAAGACAGAAAAATTGATTGCAAATTTGTATGACAAGTATAACTATGTTATCCATTATGTATATTTGAAAGAATGTATAAAAAATGGACTTGTTTTGAAAAAAATTCATCGTATACTCCAATTTAAACAAGAAAGCTTTTTGAAGAAGTATGTAGACTTAAATACTCAATTAAGACAATCAGCCATAACATCATTTGAAAGAGACTTCTTTAAACTTTTAAATAATTCGATATTTGGAAAAACTATCGAAAATAAACGAAAGCAGGTTGATGTGAAATTGGTGACTAAGTGGAGTGATAACAATAATAGAACAAATAAAAAAATAGGTGCAGAGAAACTGATTACAAAACCAAATTTAAAAAGTATTTGTGTTTTTAGTGAAGATTTTATTGCTGTTACATTGAATCCTGAAAAACTTGTTTTAGATAGACCTATTTATATAGGATTTGCCGTATTGGAATATGCTAAACAACATGTATATAATTTTCACTATGACTTTATAAAAAATAAATATGGTGAAAAAGCTAAATTGTGTTATACCGATACTGACAGTTTGTTATACCTTTTATACACACAAAACTTTTATAAAGATATGAAAGATAATATACTGAAATTCGATAGCAGTAATTTTGATATTAATAATCCTTATTGTTTACCTAAATTAAATGCTAAAATTCCTGGTTTGTTTAAAGATGAATTAGGTGGTGATGTGATAACCGAATTTATTGGCTTGAGGGCAAAATTGTATTGTATTAAGTCAGTAAAAGCACAGATTAACAAAGCCAAAGGTGTGTCAAAGCCTATTACAAAAAACTTGAGAATATCTGACTATAAGAAAGTTTTGTTTAAAAACATTACTTTAAAATCAAAGATGCGTATGATAAAATCAAGCAAACATGTACTATATTCGCAAGAAATCAATAAAGTTATTTTAAATAGAATAGACGACAAAAGACTAGTTCAACCAAATCAAATAGACACCACACCTTGGGGTCATTGTGATTTCATTTGTTAAAACAATTGTATTTTATAATGTATATCGCTATGGTACAATTTGTAAATTGTAGTATGATAAGTTTTGTCGTAAAATTTGTATACCCATGAAATGTATTTAATAAACTAATAAATATATATTTTACTTCTTATGTCTGTCTTTCCAATTGTCTGTTATGTTTATAAATCATATAAATACCCCAACGAATATCATTTCACGATAGATGTAAACACAAACTTGGATAAGTAAGAAGTATCGTTATAGGGAAAACTGACCAAAGACAATACACTGTATTTGAAATATTCATGGTAACAATATTCTAGTGTGGATTGAGTGCCGACCCACAAACTATATAAAATACATGTGAAGATTAAATAAAACTATAAGTATAAGTGAAATGAAGCTGATCAAACAGCCTATAAAATTAAATATCAATAACATACATTTCCATGACTCTATTCGCCAGGTCAGACACAGCCTATTATTGCCAAATACAATTCGCTGTATAATATGTGGTCCATCAAACTGTGGCAAAACTAATGTTATGATAAGTTTGCTATTACATGAAAATGGGCTTAAATTTCAAAATCTCTACCTTTATTCAAAAACTAATTTTCAACCAAAATATTGTTTCTTACGTGAAATAATAAGAAGAGTCCCTATGATTAAGTTTTATGAGTTTAGTCATGATAAAGATGTAATTGCACCAAGTGAAGCTTTAAGCAATTCCGTATTTATTTTTGATGACGTTGCTTGTGAGAATCAAATAAATATTCGCAATTATTTTTGCATGGGTAGACATAAGCAAATCGATTGCTTTTATTTATCACAAACTTATTCGAAAATTCCGAAACAATTGATACGTGACAATGCTAATTTTCTAATAATATTTAAACAAGATGATGTAAACTTGAAGCATATTTACGAAGAACATGTGAGTTCTGACATGTCATGGAATCAATTCAAAAATATTTGTAATACAGTTTGGAGTGAGCCACATAATTTTATTAGTATTAGCAAGGATTCACCATTAAACAATGGAAGATACAGAAAAAATCTGGATATATTTTTTTCATTTTGAATAAAGTTATAAATTGTTGGCATTCATAAATTAAATTCAGTATTACTACTACCTCAGATGGTTTCAGTGTTATAAAATAACATGGAGCAAAATATTAAAATGGAATTAATGAAGTCCGTTGACTCTATAAAACGTAAATTAAAACAAATGAAAAATCAGGAGCACGAAATTAACTTATCTCTTGATAAAATGCTTAAACCTGTTTCGGACCCCCTCAAAACTCTTGTGAATACGAATAGATTTTTAGAAAACATTAATCATGAAAAAGACTTATCACTAAGTTCTGCGGGAATAGAGTCAGACGAAAGTATTGCAGGCTCTTCTACAAGGTGTGACGATTTTTACGATGCTGATATAAATGCAGTGAGCTCTCCTAAAAGTGAAGAGAAAAATGTTTTAGAAATCTCATTAGAAAAAGCAGATATTTATGGTATGTACGATGGTGTAAATGTACCATTTGGAATAAGAACCGAAAACAAAACTTTAATGATGGGTAACTCTGAAGTATCTTTTTCTAAAATTGAGAGTTCTGATAATAATGCAGGTTTAGTTAAGATTACGATTGGAGGCAAAACTTATGACTTTACTCCAGGACTTCAAGAACTGTTACTTCGAAAGAAACCTGATTTAAAGTTAATAACAAACATAGATAAATTTTTATATAAAGATATCTTACTTTGCACAAACGCACATAAAAGAGATTTTAATGTAGGGGGTCAAATAAGAGGCGACAAAGGAGTTAAATATCGAGAAATAATCAAACCATTATTTTCTTTGACCGCAACAGAAAATAATGAGAACAAAATTGGGGGCGCATTACCGAAGCTTAAAAAATATAGAGTGAACACTGACTTGGTATATTGGGACGATCCCAATGAATTGGTTGAGAGATTAAAACTATTAGTAGCTTCAAGAGATGCAGGTAATACAAATCATGATAATGAAATTTTATCGATAATAGAAGAATTAAGAGAAGCTGATATAATTAAGAAATAAATACTGACAACATAAAGCCTTTGATTCAGTATCACAGATACATTCTGCATGAATATTGTGAAATTTGGTATATGTAATAATTTTAATTTTGTAATTGAATGCCTACTTCAGTTAAAAATAAAAGTTACGAATAAAACAGTCGTAAAAAATTTAAACTCAAAAAAGATAATAATTGGAATATAGGGACAGAAAAATTCTAAGCATGAGCAAAGTCGATGTAGTGAATGAAATACATAAAAATGCGAGAGTGAACTTTCCGAGACGAAGCGTTATTATGAAAGATATCGATGACCTATGGCAAGCAGACTTAATTGATATGCAATCTATTTCAAAGGAAAATAAAAAGTATAGATTTATTCTCGCTGTTATTGATACATTTTCGAAATATGCTTGGACATTTCCTTTAAAAAGTAAAAACAAAGAAGATGTATACAAAGCTTTTAAAATTTTGCTAAATAGTGACCGTATTCCTAAGAACTTACAAACTGACAATGGGACAGAGTTTTATAATAATGCATTTCAAAATCTTATGCAAGTTTATAATATTAATCATTATTCAACATTTTCATCGAAAAAAGCATCAATAGTTGAGAGATTCATTAGAACAATAAAATCTAAATTGTACAAAGAGTTTAGTTTAAAAGGTAGTTATAATTGGATAAATAACACCCTAAACGATGTAACCTATAGTTATAACCATACTCACCATCGTACAATTGATGAAATCCCTGCCAATGTGGATGATGTAAATAAAAAAAGAATACTGGAAAGATACGACAGGTTGATAAAAAAAAATACAGTTAAAAGCAAGTTCAAAATGGGTGATTATGTTCGTATAAGTAAATACAAAGGTACATTTGAAAAAGGATACACTCCCAATTGGTCAACAGAAATATTTAAAATCCGATTCAAACGAAATACATCTCCTGTCACCTACTTAATTGAAGATACTCTCAGAGGTCAACCTATTTTAGGAGCATTTTATGAACAAGAACTACAAAAAACAAAGCATCCCAATATATATTTAGTTGAGAAAGTTCTTAAAAGAAAAGGAAATAAAGTTTTCGTCAAGTGGTTGGGATTATCTTCTGTTGAAAATAGCTGGATAGAAAAGTCAAACGTTTTGTAAGAGAAAAATTAACAGTTAATGATTAAAATTGATTCTCATGTATATTTATTAAGTATTTAATCATTAATTATTCATTCTTATTATGTGTGTTGGAGAGAACAGTCTTCTCAATTGGCTTATAAATCATTTACCATTTGAATTACATTTACCTGGATACCAATACTGTGGACCTGGTACAAAATTAATTAAACGACTAGCTCGTGGAGATAAAGGTGTAAATAAATTAGACGAATATTGTAAAGAACACGATATTGCATATAACAAGTCATCAAACCTGAAGGATCGACACAAGGCAGATATCGTTTTGTTCAAAATGGCGAAAAAACGTATAGTTGCCTCTGATGCTAGTGAAGGAGAAAAAATAGCTGCTCATCTAGTGAGCAATGCTATGTTAGCAAAAATTAAAACTGGTGCTGGTTTAAAACCTCGTAGCCACAACCCTTCAAAAAGCAACAATTCTGGAAAACTGCTTAAGAAAAAATTTAAAAATCTCATTACTGTTACGAAAAAACATATGAAAAAGTTAAAACCAAGATGCAAGAAAGCAGCGATAGAATTAGCAATGGCTGCTGTCAGAAATTTAGCAAATGATTCATCCATTCAACTCCCTCGCGTTATTCCTATACCGAAAACTGGTGGAGTATTACCTTTGATTCCTATATTCGCGGGATTATCGGCGGCAGGAGCTTTAGCAGGCGGGGCAGCCGGTATTGCAAAAACGATCAACGAATTCAAGATGGCTAAAAAGTTGTATGAGGAATCGAGGAGACACAATGAAAAAATGGAGGCTCTATGTATTGGAAAGGGGCTACATCTTAAACCTCATAAGGATGGACTTGGTATTTACATATCAAAAGCAAAAAACTAAACTATCGGCTACCCAAACGAGCCTTGAATAACTTAGACATTTTAAAATATGGACAAATGATTCCTTATTTTAGAGGTGTTTTTATGAGAGATGAGCTCCCTAATTACCCTTTAAAAAAAGAATGTGGAATTATTAATTTAGATAGCTCTGAAAATCCGGGCTCGCATTGGGTAGCCTATGCAAAATACAATGACTTTATTGAATATTTTGACAGTTATGGCAATCTTAAGCCCCCAAAAGAATTTATAAAATATTTAGGTACTAAAATAAACTATAATTATGAAAATCTTCAAGGTGATCATCCTTACAATTGCGGACATCTTTGTTTAAACTTCTTAAGACAGTTTTGGTATAGATATCGAATAAAATAAAACGGCACAATCCAAAGTGGTCAGTATATAAGCATGTCTGTAACAGTGACCATCTCTGGAAAAACATCAGAATTAGAATCGTATTTTCAACCACCTCTAATATTGTCCGGGCAATATGAATGCGGGTTGCTATATGTTTCAATAATAAACTCAATAACAAAAGTACATTATAACAAAAATAATGACACTCCGCGGGTAATAAAAATTGAGTGTGATTTAATATACGGATCCTACTCTGACGGATTACCAACACATATTATTCATGAATTTGTATGTAACACTACCACAGGGCATCAATACATAGAAATACCGCAAAGCGTAATTTATTTTCCAGTGAACAAAAATACAATATCTTCTATATTCGTCAAGATTGTTGACCAGTTTGGTTATTGCGTTAACCCTATAGAAAATATTCAACTACGTCTTCATTTAAGAAAAACAATATGATATTATATAATATAAATCCTCCAGTCAATATAAAACGCCTTATTGCTTCTACAACCGCTAAGGTGCATAGACGTAGAAAAAAAGTGAAGAAGTTGACTAAAGCAAATATAGATTTCCTTAAAGCTTTAGGTTTTAAAGTATGAATCTACTACAAATTAATGATTTACCACACTTCGATACTTCAATTGAAAGTTATGAAGTTCATTCTTATAATCCCTACAATAACTGCTTTCGAGAAAATGATGAAATCAGAATCCCCATACACCAGCAAGACATATACGTGCTCCCATCAGCCAGTTCAATTTACATTGAGGGTCAAGCAAAGCTCTTCGGCAAAGACGGAAAACAGATTGAGAAGCCTGTTAAGTTCAGTAATAACCCTATTATGTTCTTGTTTCAAGACATCAGGTACGAAATAAATGGTATTGAAATAGATCGTATCAAAAATTCTGGAATTACGGCAACAATAAAATCATATGTGTCGCTAAACGAAGCGGAAAATAAAATGGCTACCTTGTGGGGTTGGAACTTAAACGGATTTAAAAGTGATGGTTGTTTTAGTGCTGTAATACCGCTAAATAAAATTTTAGGTTTTGCGGAAGATTACAATAAAATTGTGATAAATTGTAAACACGAACTTATATTGAATAGAAGTAACTCTAATATAAACAGCGTTATACTCACTGATGATATAGGACATTTTCAAATGAATATAGAAAGGGTGCAATGGAGGGTACCTCACATAAAAGTGTCAGATCGAGAACGACTGACACTTTTAAAACATTTAGAAAAAGATAAACCTATTCAAATAGCGTTCAGAAATTGGGATTTGTATGAGTACCCTTTACTACCAAAAACGACAAAGCATTCATGGTCAGTTAAAACTGCTTCACAATTGGAAAAACCTAGATATGTTATTTTCGGTTTACAAACGAATAGGAAAAATAATAAATTAAAAGATTCAACACTATTCGATCACTGTGAAGTGACGAACGTAACACTTTTTTTAAATTCGCAATATTATCCATATGAACCTTTAGGTCTAAAATTTTCTGACAACAAATACAGTATATTATATGAAATGTATGCAAAATTTCGTCAGTCGTATTACAACAGTTCGGCGGATCCCTTGCTCGACCTGAAGGCATTTAAAGAAAAGGCTCCCTTGTTTATAATAGATTGTTCAAGGCAAAACGATAGCCTAAAAACAGGTCCGGTAGACGTACGGCTAGAAATTGAATGTTCAGAATCAATACCGGATAACACTGCTGCATATTGTTTGATCATAAACGATCGATTAGTAGAATACAAACCTCTAAGTAACATAGTGCGCAGGTTGTCATGATTGCCATAGTAGACGTTCAAGGCTTTAAAACAGAGGCAAACGAATTTATACTGAAAGAAATTGCTATATGGTGTGATGGAAAACTGCAGGTGCTTTTAATTAAGCCACCATTTCCTTTTTACAATTTAACTAAACAGGAAAGGCGGCAAGTTGCATGGATAGAACGTAACCGAAAAGTATATTGGGGTGAAGGATTTATACCGTATTCAAATTATCAACATTTAGTTTTAGATGTTCTAAAAAATAAATGTATTTACACTAAAGGTTCTGAAAAAGTCTTATGGTTGAAAAAAATTTTAAATAATAATAATAATAGTGTTATTAATTTAGAGGATAAAGGTTGTCCTAATTTGTTAAGTCTATATGATCGATATGCGTCTTCTAGTTTGTATAGTTGTATTTATCACGAATCAATTTGTGCTTTAAAAAATGTACTGTGTTTAAAAAAATGGTGTTTTGTTAATAAACTTTTTTAAATAAATAAAATGTTTTTTCTTATACTTACTTTCCTACCACTCAATATTTATAAATTAGTTGAAAAGGCAATGAAACTTCATAATACAACATCCAGATTCTTCAGTTCCAAAAAATCAAGATAAGAAAAAAGCAGCTGATATTTTTACTTTATGCATTTGATAATTATCAGTTACAAACTGATAATTAATTTCAGTTCTCTACAAGGAGTTGATGTTACAGTTACATCTCATGTTTATCAGTTCTAAAATAAAGATGATTGATCAATGTGCTGACTGAACAGCGGAAAAATTATACTTTGAGCTTTTAATAGATGATTGAAATGATAGAATGATTAAAATATTAGAATACTAGAATGTTTGAATGGTTGAAATTGCGGGTTTCTGGATCTCCTCTGATACAGAAACCCCGATGGATGATTGAAATATTTGAATGACTGAATGGTTGAAGTTGCAGGTTTCCGGATCTCCTCTGATTCAGAAACCCCAATGGATGATTGAAATATTAGAATGATTGAAATTGGGTGTTTCTGGATCTCCTCTGATCCAGAAACCCCAATTTCTATCTACTTAGAAATAGTAAATAGTTTTGTATGTGCCTAATTAATTTTATATAAATTCGGATAAAAATATTATATCATTTCAAAATAGGTTGGTACATATGTTTAAAATATAAGCAAAACTCTCACTTTGATCTGTCGTTGGAGCTCGTTCTGAGAAGTTTGTAATATTACATTACAAACTTCTCGGAAAGAGCTCCAATAATATATTTACATATCTCTTTTTAAAAATGCTTGTTTATTTAATTATTTAATATACATCGCGTGGTCTACTAATATTTTAATATTAGCAATATTTAAGTTATTAATACACAAGCATTATTCGTTAAAGATAAAGGCTAGCCCAAATAATTGCACTGAATACAGTGCAATTATTTTACAGTTTACAGTTTAATTTAGTACAATAGTACTAAATTAAAATTTTAAAGTTAAAACTGAAGTTAATGGCTAACATTAATGAGATAATGACTTTTGTTTTATATGTTGCGGTGTAAAGATAGCATCTGAATGTTTGATAACGTAGATTTTATGTGAAATTGTTAAACAGGTTTATACATTAAACAAATACTATTATTGCCACTGTCTGCGAGATAGAAACTTGTATTTATACTCTGCTTTCGCCCGCGGCTCCGCCCGCGTAGACGTCTGTTATCGTGATAAAACTATTTTTTGTCCTTCCCCAAGATTAAAACTATCTCTATACCAGATTTAATCTAGATCGGTTCAGTGGTTTATGCGTGAAAACGTGACAGACAGATAGTTACTTTCACATTTATAATATTAGTTTAAATTGCAACGGCTGTGGTCACAAGTTAACTCTCTCTCTCTCTCTATCTCTCTCTCTCTCTCTTTTTCTCTCTCTCTCTCTCTCTCTCTCTCAAATGAAAATAAATCTACATACAAAATCAACACCAAAATCTCATTTGTTTAAATCACGCAAGTCTTACGTACATCTGGGTCCTTTCCCTTCGATTCACGTTCCTTTTTTTCGTTTTCGCGGCAAGCCCTTGCGAACTGACAACATCTTGTCATAATGTTAAATAGTAGTTACGCATAAAAGTGCAACAACGCGCATGCGTCAGTTTGCGCATGCTTACCGCGAAAACGAAAAAAAAAACGTGAATAAGGACCCTGGTTAGAAAGAACATGCTTTATTATGACGTAGTAATCTGATTTGGCAACATGAGTGTTGCAAGAACCACATGTTCTGTAACACTATGTACCTATTGACCCTAGAAAAAAATGGTTGCCCGTAAAGTCGGTTTAACGATGATGATGAACTTTATCTTTATTGATATCGTCATAAAATAATAAAAAAGGAATGCATTGATGACAATATAATAAACAACCATGACTCAGACAGTTTTTTTTCCAATTGTGTCGCATGCCGCTGCAATCGCCAAAACATTAATGACATTGTAATAAACAACCATGCCTGTGATAGCTTTAGTGGGCCGTCGGGCATAATACTTCACTGCCTACTGCCTATCAGCAGGCGGAATCGCCATTCGCGTTGCTTAGCAACCAGTCAATAACCTGACTTCTTACGCGTGACCGTTGCTACGTGACTGCTTAGCAACCAATCAATAAAGTGACCGATGCTATGTGACACTTCTACGTGCGTGCACCCCATCATCGATTTATAAGACGTTATCACGTCAAAAAACCATGGGGCTGCGCAGACGATGGTACTAGGCGGGCCGGATAATTTCGCATTCTATACTAATATTATAAAGCTGAAGAGTTTGTTTGTTTGTACGCGGTAATCTCAGGCATGTTACGCGTCGGTGTTATAGACGGACCGTCGACACCATTTATCTACGCTTTGGTGTAAGAGGCGGACCGTTGACACCATTTATCGAAGCAGTGCAGTTGCGGACCGGCACGAGGCGTCGAGTCAGCGCTACGTGATTTCCACATCTCGCCACTTCGATTTCGCAACCGTCTTTCCATAGTTGTAGTTTTAGATTTTAATAAAGAACGATTCATTCTTGGTACATACATCGACCATTTATCACTAGTTTTAGATTTTAGTTTAATGTAATTTATAATTAAATTTATTTAAGATGTATAGACTTTCTCTGCAACCTCCGGCTCCAGTTAACGTAATTGGCGCAGTCGGTAGGATATTCGCGGGCCGGTTCGCGATAATTAGGAATATCTCAAATCGATATCCGCGTTCGCGAGTCACCCGGGTGGTTTCCAAGCACCTTCAACGAATATCCGGATCTTCGGAAGCTGAAGCCAGAGGCGTATCCAGACATCGATACTGCAGAGGGGCCAACTATACACTTATTGAACCCAGACGGAACATCCGACCAGAAGAAGTAAGATGAACACCAGTGGTCTGGCAGCAATATTTGCCACTCCGCTTGACAAATAGTTGCTGTTCTTCGGGGGGAGGTGTTACGCGTCGGTGTTATAGACGGACCGTCGACACCATTTATCTACGCTTTGGTGTAAGAGGCGGACCGTTGACACCATTTATCGAAGCAGTGCAGTTGCGGACCGGCACGAGGCGTCGAGTCAGCGCTACGTGATTTCCACATCTCGCCACTTCGATTTCGCAACCGTCTTTCCATAGTTGTAGTTTTAGATTTTAATAAAGAACGATTCATTCTTGGTACATACATCGACCATTTATCACTAGTTTTAGATTTTAGTTTAATGTAATTTATAATTAAATTTATTTAAGATGTATAGACTTTCTCTGCAACCTCCGGCTCCAGTTAACGTAATTGGCACTACTGATCCGAATGAAATATATCGAGGAAGGCTATAGGCTATATAACATCACGTTACGATCAATAGGAGCGGAGCAGCAATGAGAAATGTTGCAAAAACGGGGAAAATACTGATAAGTGTAAATGCTTCGCGGTCAAAAAGACTGCCCGTGCATCTGCGCCCGCAGCCATCTACGTGACTCCTAAAACGCACATCAGTAAGTTAATCCATAAAGTAAATTTTATCTTCAACGGTGACCCATCCATTAAAGCGTTTATGGCTGATCGACAGAAAAACGTTTAAAACAAATTATGTTTAGCACTAAACTGTACAGCGACCACAGCACAATTGAGAATAAAACGTTTTAAAAGTGACGCTAAAGCTTTGTTTACACTAGGCAACAGAAAATTACGTAATTATTGGCCCAGTCCGAAATAAATGTACTTTTCTTTCTTCTTTCAATTCATTAAATTTTCACCAGCCAAATTCTGGTTTTCTTTGTCAGTGAATCATATACGCGGTTAGTGTGTGTAATGTGTATTTTAATTTGAGGTATGTTTTTGTTAATTGATTTAATGTATAATAATAACTTATTATTTCTAACTTTCTGCCCTGTTTCTTCAAATAAACTTTAACTGTCTTTAAATTTCATAGGTACTCCTCAGTTTGCGCAATTTTTGCAAAAAGGGGTTCAAACTTTTCATCACATTTTAATTTATAAATAACTGTTATGGATTTCTTCAAAATTGTAATAATAATAATAATATCTTGGGACAATTCACACAACGCTATCTGATCCCAAACTAAGCAGAGCTTGTACTATGGAAACTAGATAACTGATAAACATACTTATTTATTTCTAAATACATACATATTGTAGATAAATAACACCCCAGACACAGTATAAACCATCGGTGCTCATCACACAAAGTTTTATCCTGGGTGGGGATCGAACCCACGACCTCTTGCGTACCAGTCGGATACACTCCCACCGCGCCACAGAGGCAGTCAATATTTATATAGTATTTTATCACCAGCGTATGAATATTCTGTCGTTTTAGTCAAAGAAGAGTCTTCTAGTGTGTCCACAGCTTTAAGATAAACTGCGTCTTAAAATTAAGGTTCACCAATAAAAACCAACTCGACTTTTAATAGTGGCTTTAAAACGCCTCCAAAGCTATTTATGCTAGCGGTAAAACCGTGCTAGCGATCCGTTAAACTTCAAGTATTAAGTTTTGTTATTGTTTTTCAATATAATCTTGTTATGAAGTTAATATTTATAGGTTATTTTACGACACTGTAGGGAAAGGAGTTAAAACTTTTGAGTTATAAAATAGATTGGAAATATGACGGGCCTGTTGGTCTAGTGGTTAGTGATCCTGACTGTTAAAACAGAGGACGTGGGTTCGATTTTCCCACGGGACACCACTTTGTCCGTGATTTGTATGTTTGTAAAGACCCCGCGCCGCGACTTTAAAAAAGACGACTACTCAAATTTTATTTAATACTTTTTAGTAGTTGTAGGATGTAACCGATGAGGCAACTTACTTTTATCGCAGCTATTGTCAAGTATTGAAAATTGAAAAAACAATGGTTGCTAACTAACTTTTTTAGTATAACAGTCATAATCATGTTATACCTTTTTGAAATGCTTAAGATGAGCTCTTTAATTTGATACCTATATTGCAGTATTCGAAACAACTTTTTTTTTCATACCTCTTTATTTTGACATCTCATAGCCGCCATGTTTGTTTTTTTTAAAACGTCACCTATCTAAGAACACTTGGGCGATTATGACGAATCTAACGACGTGTGAATTGTATAAATCCGTTCAGTGAATTGTGAGATATCAGGTAATAAAGAATATTACATACATACATACAAACATACATACATACAAACATACATACATACATACATACAAACAAACAAACATACATACATACATACAAACATACATACATACATGAAACAAGAGAACATTAGGTACAAGAAGTGCATTACAGTGTAACATAAGACGGAATAGAATACAAAAGTGATATAAATATGTACACTGAAGTGCATTTCTACGGCCTCAAGTGTACGAAATGGAGAATGCCTTCTGAATTTTGAGTAGAGTAACCGTCTCGGATGACTTAAGATATTGCTGGGTGTTTTAAAATGTCATACAGCATACTTCATACTTAGAAAATGGAAAGTAAATTAAAATTCGGTAAAAAAGGTGTTTTTTTTTAATAAGATAACTAGCAATGTCGGATTGTGTGGCATTACTAGCAATCCTGTTACCCCTCCAGCTAAGCTCAATGGCTTGTGTTAGGAGTGGGTTCACATCGGTAGTATAATGGGTAGGATTCAACCCGCGACCTCATCGTCCTCCGACCTCTCGATTGCGAGACCGATGCCCTATAACCGGTGTCAATAATCTACCTATCGATATATTTGGCTACTAGAGGTAGAATTGTGACATATTTTGTATGGAGCTTATGTCAAATATATACCTCTAGTAGCCAAATTCATCGATAGATACAATAATGAGACCAAACGTTAGCCATTAGACTACCGCCGCTTTTACAAAGTTTTCAAACCTTAGAATATCTGTGAAAAACACAAACTTTTAAAATTTTTAATCGCGTGGGGGTATTCGTAAGGATTTTTTCCCGCCACATAAAAAAAAAACAAAAAAAATAGGAGTGGGTTCACGTCGGTTGTATAATGGGTAGGATTCAAACCGCGACCTCACGATTGCGAGACCGATACCTTAGCCATTAGGCCACCGCCGCTTCAGTAACAACATATTGAATTGAAACATATTGTGTCCCAAACGACAGCAACTCGGCCTATGGCTTAAACCTACCACCAGCTTAAATATCAGCTATACAGCTAGTCATTGCAACTCCAAAAAACCTCAAAACGACACTCAAAAGGGTTCAATTTACTTCTTATATCGATACAATACTTTTATACCCCAGGTATCTTGTTATGAACCATAATTTCCTGTGTTCGAGTAAAAATTGCTCGCTCTGAGCGCTCTTTCGCTTTCTGAAGCCATTATTTAGATGGCTTGATGTTCCCAGGTTGCTACAATAGTCCCAGATAAGCTAAAATGCTGCCGAAATATACCTTGTATTGTACTAGCTGAATTTTGTATAGATTATAGATTGGAATTGATATAGTATTATAGTATTTTGCAGTAAGTTGTTTTTATCTTGATAGTGTAACTTGCTTAGTAATTACTGTCGTTATTTTCACAACAGTAGGTAATCTTAGAAAAATAATAAGAGGAATTAAAACTTGGGTCATTTATCCCACAGATAATTAGAGATAAGAGAATTAAAAATATCTTAGGACAATTAACACGGCAATCTGACCAAAAACTAGGCAGAACTACTATAGAAACCAGACAATTGATAAGAAAATAGAAAGAAAGATACATTTATTCATTGCAACTTAAACAAAACTTTTATATTTCTAATTAGCTGTCCCGTGCAGTTTAGTCTGCTATTAGTCGTAGCGTGATATTATATAGCTTACTCGATAAATGGGCTATCCAACAGTAAAGAAACCTTTAATTCGAGATTATCGCGTTCAAGCAAACAAGCAAACTCTTCAGCTTTATAATATTAGTATACATTAAATTTATGAAGTATATTACTTACCCATTACAGATCAGAATAAACCAACTCACAATAGTTACACAAGGATTTATTCAAGGTGAGAATCAAACCTATGGCCTTGAGCTTGCTAGTATACTTCCATGATTTTTTTTTAATTTTACATAATTTGTGCTGATGTTTAATGCGATACATGATTATCTATGGTTTTTATTATCGTATCTACTTTATATACACTACGTCCTTGCTAAGGTAAAGCCCCTGCAACACAGAGCTTGTTATTAAAAAAAAACTGAGCTTACATCTTTTTTTTTTAAAGGTATACTAGCAATGTGGGATTGAGTCCCACATTACTAGCAATCTTGTTAACCCCTCCAGCTAAGCTCAAAGGCTTGTGTTATGAGTGAGTTCACGTCGATAGTATAATGGGTAGGATTCAAACCCACGACCTCACGATTGCGAGACCGATGCCTTAGCCATTAAGCTATCGCAGCTTTAAACTTGTCTTGTTGGTCTAGTGGTTAGTGACTCTGACTTCTAAGTTCGAGGCTGCGTTTTATTGTGCTTTGTGTGATTCACAAATTGTTGTTCCAAGTCTAGGTATACTTTGTGATCAAGAATTGTATGTTTCTTCAAAGCCCCCTGCGACACAGGGCTTGTACTTTATAACCAAAAATATTTGTCACCAACTCGCAACAACATTGACCAACATTTCTTAAGACCTTTACAATTTAAATGCCCAGTAGGCCATACACAACACAATTTTAATATTGAAACCCACTGCATAAAGGGCACTTCACAGTTGCTCGCGTTATTTATTCACAACCATTCGTACGGACCCAAGCGACACCGTACACAACTCTGGGGCACATACATATTAAATCACTAGTTAGTGTTGGCGCACACCCGGCCACACTAATACTATATGGCAGCAATTTCAAATGCCGAAACAAATACCGTCCTTTTATAATTTTTTTGACACTTATGACAAATGGCTATTAATCATATCCATATCCATACTATATACTATATACTATATAGTATATACTATATACTATATATACTATAATGTTATAAATGTGAAAGTAACTCTGTCTGTCTGTCTGTTACGCTTTCACGCTCAAACAGGTAAACCGATTTAGATGAAATTTGGTATGGAGATAGTTTGAGTCCCGGGGAAGGACATAGGACTTTTTATTGCGATAACTGACATCCACACGGGCGGAGCCGCTGACGAAAGCTAGTAAAATTATATATACTACGCGTCTTAATCCCGTGAATAATTTAAGGTAAAATACCTTGTTTATCCTTGTTACACAAGCATAGACAAGACTTCAATTTGATTTTGAACTTACTGTTTAAATGACAAAGTCAAACGGAAGTTTTCTTGTTGTCGTCGGTAGCTTGTGTATCATACTAGTACTATAGATATCAGTGTCAGGCCACAAAAGAGATAGATACATATGGCCAGCTGCACCAACGAGTGAAAATAGACTCATGTACACAGA
Source organism: Herminia tarsipennalis (assembly GCA_945859575.2). Taxonomy (NCBI): domain Eukaryota; kingdom Metazoa; phylum Arthropoda; class Insecta; order Lepidoptera; family Erebidae; genus Herminia; species Herminia tarsipennalis. The sequence continues at coordinate 8,071,562 of OX243849.2, read as the reverse complement.
TCTTGGTCGAACTCGGTGGGATCGTCAACCGAGACGGCGCACTTTGAGCTCCGTACGTGGGCTTGTATGTATGCTTGGATTTTATGTTGAAGCGTAAGTTGACTATTTGTACGTGTGTATTCGGTGTATCAGTTGCAGTCACAACTAAGACACTAGTCGCCGCCACAAGTTGTAGAAGACATTTTTGATTTTTAAAATATTTCCTCTCGGTTTCTATAGCAATGATTTCGTGAACGGAAGTGTGTAACAGGAAGTCGTGAAAGAGCGCTGTTTGATTTGAGCAATGGAGGTTGGAGTTGGCAGTCAGATGTCGTCATAATTATGCGACTGTAAGATTCGATGCTTTATTTCATACAACTTGTACTGTTTCTAAAATATACGGGCCTTGAATATCCTTTTATACCTTATACCTTTATATTGCCTGAAGATTGATGATACCTTTTTATTTGCCAAGTGTGCAGCAGTACAAAAATATCTTGTACAACTTATGGCAGCCACTCGTGTTTTTTTTGTAGAACACCCCACTGAGGTGGTAAACAAGCTTACTGCCCGCCTGATGGTAAGCAGTTACTGGAGCCAATTGACGTCTGCAACACCAGAGGTGTCGCTCGCAGCTCACCAACACTGTACCAAAAACCATTTCACTCCTATTTTTGAAGAACCCAACGCAGTTGTTTTACGGCCGGTCTCAATAATCTAACTATCGATGGATTTAGCTACTAGAGGTATATATTTGACATAAGCTCCATACAAAATATGTCAAAATTCTACCTCTAGTAGATAAAACCAACGATAGGTAGATTATTGAGACCGGCCGTTAGTGGAAACCTCGGCATGTAGCTCATTCCACAGCCTGTTTGTACGTGGGATGAAGTTCCTCTAGTCATACATTACGCAATGATATTCTAAGCTGTAAGAATGAAATGAATGCTGCTGATGACGAGAGATACGATAATAAACTGTGGCTGTGGACACCATACTAAACTATTCCCAACTAGTGGCTCAGTTGTGTCCACCACAGTAGCCGGGTGTGCGGCTACACTTACCGTTATAAATTTAACTTTCGAAGATCTTTCCAGTTTTATTACTTTTTTGAACTCGGAAAGACGGTACTTTCAGAATAACGGGGTGTGTTTTCTTTATGGATAAATAGGTGGTTTTTTATGGGATGGTTGTGGCTAACAAGATTATGGTCAGGTTGATAGTTAATAGCTGACACCAGGGATATTTTTTTAGGGTTTCTTACTTAGGGGTCCGCTGCTCGTCCGTCTGTCTATACAGGGCTGCGACTTATAACAGTTATTCAATAAGTGAGTAAACTTTAATTTGTTTTTACACAGTATATATTACTATGGGCGCTAAAACAACAAAAAAAGCCTAAAACATGAAATAAATATAGTTTTCAGCATTTTTATTCCAAGCTTAATCATACTTGTGATGTTTTTAGGTAAAGCCGCTATTAGCATAATAAAACTATGATTCTTTCAAAGATCAGATTTTTTTACAAACTGTTATAATATGCTACGGTTTTTACGACTGAAAAGCAACGCCAATTTCAATGAATTTTAGTACGAATATGAAATTTAGCTCGTGTAGCTTAGAAAATGGCGTTATCTAAAACCTACATGAGTGAGCTTTGAGCAAAGCTAGGCTACAATAAAGAGAGATTACAATTTCTACGTACAATCCTAGAAATCCCACTATATTCTAAGTATTTTACGTTAGGTACTGTAGCGCTAGAAATAATTCCAGCTTAAGAGTCCTTGCATACTTTAGACTTTAAAGCATTTTAATCATTTCTACCGAGCTATAGCTAACTCTTGTAGGGCTAAGCTTGTAAACTAAGGGCCTAGACATAGTTACATACGAATAGCGATGTCGTTAATGCAAAGTTTTGTAGCATACTATTTGACATTTGCGGTGGAGACCATTGATATTTTTTAAATTTTTTGCGAACGATTAATACGGCAATTGTTTTTAAACTTTTGCGATGTTTACACATATAAGAATATTATCGAGACTTAATCGCGTGAAATATTTGAAGGTACGAACCTTTTATTTACCAGACATCGCGCCTCAGTGTAAAAACGTAGTAAGTGTAGTGTGTAGAAGTACCGTCAGTAAAATTGATCAACATTATCAAGATCAGGCGAGGGTAGTTGAAAAACTCCGCGCCTCACGGAGACAATGCTAAGCAGCCATCAGTCGACCCGTGACCACGTTCGGTGCAATTCGATCGAAACTTCGGGTAAATAAAAGGTTCGTATCTTTTAGCGAATAAAATTCGCACGAATGTACCTTGTCTACATAATGTAACTTAAATTCGCACGAATGTACGCCCCTGACATTTGTGCGTTTCGATGGCTGTTGATAAATAAAAAAACCGAACCTATCAACGTCACAAATGTCAGTTTTGCTACTAGAGTTAGCCCTTAACAGACAGTTGATAGTAAATTGGTTTTGAGAACGGTCGTAAATATTTAGGCTGGGAGTGCGAGCGCGAGAGTTTTTAAAAGACGATACAAGCCCTGTGTCACGAGGTACTTTACAAACATACAAGTCCCGGACACAAATTACACCCAGACTTGGAACAACAATTTCTGGATCACACAAAGTGGTCTCCCGTGTGGGAATCGAACCCACAACCTTTTGCTTAGCAGTCGGACACATTCCCGCAGAGGCAGTCTAGTAAGAGCACTTTTTATTCCCTCATTCTTAAAGTACGATAAGACGGAAATCCGACACGACCGGAGAGCGATTCGGCGCAGGACCGACGGCTTAACGTGCTCTCCGAGGCACGGTACGACTATGTTCGAAAACTATCACTATCTATGGACCAACAATAGAAACGTTGAAGTAATTGTTATAGGCATTTCTTGCCAATAACTTTATAAATGCATTTTTGAAAGATAGAAAAATTTGAAATTCAGACTCAGAAATCGAACCCAAGACTTCCGTAGCCAAACCGGGGCCAGAAGCGAACCACCTATCTGGACTATGTTATTAGATTTCGAATTTTTCTATCTCTTGTTGCCCGCGAAATTAGGCCTTCGCAGCGACATCTAGTCGGTAGTTAAAGAACTATCACGGCTTTTGTTATTGATTCGTTATAGAGAGCATTTTCAAATTTTTCTATCTTTCAAAAATGCAATAGAAACGTTGCTTAACCTCGCTTTCAGTCAGCCACTGAGTCAGGGACCCCTCTAAGCTCTATTCACCCTACCCTTCTATTCATAATATTAAAGGTTATATAGTCGATAGTTTAAACTATCAGCCTAGAAAGTCTGAGGTACGCGGGGACTCTAAGATCTGAGGTTCATTTGAGATTTAATTAAGTCATCTGTTTGTTTGTGCGTCTATGACTACGACACTGGCAGATTACTGTGGCAATTGTAAGATAAGTGTGCAGTACGTTTTGTGAATATCGTTTCGTATTTGTTGAAATTATTAAGTTAAATGTAGAAGCGACGGTAGCGTAATGGTTAAGACACCGGATTGGTAATCGTGAGGTCGCGGGTTTGAATGCTACTCATTATACTACCGACGCACGTACCACTCCTAACACTAGCAAATTTTTGAAAAATAGAAACATTTAAAGACCAGACTCAGGAATCGAGCATATATATATATATATATATATATATATATAGCATACGGAAGTATGCCAAACCGGGCCGGAATTGAACCATCTAACCGGGACTATGTTACTAACCCTCAAATTCTTCTCTCCTTCCTGTGGCGAGTCAGGCCCTCGCTTGCGCCATCTAGCCGATTGTTAGAGAACTATTACGGCCTTTGTTATTGACCCGTTGCAGAGAGCATTTTTAACAAATTATTATATCGCAGGCCAAATATAATAGTAATTTTTATAGGCATTTCTTGCCAATCGACTGCCTCTGTGGCGCGGTGGGAGTGTGTCCGACTGCTACGCAAGAGGTCGTGGGTTCGATTCCCACACGGGACACCACTTTGTGTGATCCACAAATTGTTGTCCCGAGTCTGGGTGTACTTTGCGTCCGTGACTTGTATGTTTGTAAAGTCCCCCGCGACACAGGGCTTGTACCCTACTGAGGGAGTCGTCTTTTTTTTTAAAAAGTAAAAAAGAAAAAAAAAGAAAGAATTCCTTTTTTTAATACAATAAATGCACTTTTGAAAGAAAGAAAAAAAAACTATCTTTTGATGTGATGAAGGGTTAATTTGTAATACTTAAAAAAACATATATGTTGAGATGTTATCCGGTGTAATGTAAAAAAAGCTTACAGCTGGAGCTTATTAGTTTATTAAAAATCACCCTGTATAACAAATAATATAACTAAAGTTAAAATAAAATATTTCAAAACAACTATAATTTTCGTTTATCTGAGCAGTTATAAATTGTAATTGAGTACAACTAATTACTGTAATATAAACTTGCGACCTTCGTCTAATCGTTTACTGATTTCTGTTTTACACTTAGGAAGTATTACACTGCAGTTATATATTTTCTAGCTTTTTAGTTTTAGTTATGATTTATTTGACTGCCTCTGTGGCGCGGTGGGAGTGTATCCGACTGCTACGCAAGAGGTTGTGGGTTCGATCCCCACCCAGGTTAAAACTTTGTGTGATGAGCACGATGGTTTATTCTGTGTCTGGGTATTATTTATCTATAAAATGTATGTTTTTAGAAATATATAAGTATATTTATCGGTTGTTTGGTTTCCATAATACTAGCTCTGCTTAGTTTGGGATCAGATAGCTTTGTGTGAGTTGTCCTAAGATATTATTATTATAGTTAATGATTTTGGAAAAATAATATCTGTAAACAACGTGTAAACAACTGTAACAACAAAACGGTGTGGTCGAAATTTCAGCAGCGGATAGTGAATGTTATCAATGTTGCAACTACCACAGTGCCAAATTCGATTGCATTAATAGGTACATAATTATTTGCATTTTTTTTGGTATGTTTCATAAGTTTATGAAAAAAGTATATACCTACCTGTATACCTGTTCAGATGGAAAATTCGATCTTATTATTATGGCATAATACTTTTTTCTCATACTGTTTTTAAATCGTTATATTATTATGGAATTTTATATGATAATTTAGAGTATTTCGATTTTAAAATTTGGTATGTGCACTCAGTAAGATGGACAGATAACAACACTTGATATTATTCATTTATTTCAAGCTTTATAAACTCATATTGTGTTAGTAAATACATTATATCTTAATCCTAGGTGTTAGTAATCACATGTAGCGCACAACATTTATTTATGTATATACAATCTACGCGATCGGCAATCATCTTCAGGAGACAGTTGGAGCTCGCCCTGACTCTGCGCACGAGGGATGCGGCGCGCTTCCGCATTGTAGTGTAGAAACAATCTACTCGCGCCTGTGCGAACATGCCCGACGCGCTGCAGCGCCAGGGCAGCCCCATTAGCCTCCTGAATGCGTTATTATATTGGACACGGAGGGCCCCATACGCCCTTTGTGTATAATTTGCCCACAGACTACACGTATAAAAGCATGTGCAGTATGCTCTGAATAGCGTTATTTTCACCTGCTGTGAACAACGTGCAAATCTGCGAGCTATCATATTAGCCCGGACGGACAGAGCCCTCCGCTCCCTATCAATATCTGCATTGTCTTTGAGGTCCGCGGTGACCAGGTGACCGAGGTATTTGAACTGATATACTCTTTCGAGTGCGACGCCTCCAAGTCGTAAGGAAGGGACATTATCATTGTAAAGGGCGCCGCTGGCCCCAAAGACCATGAACTGACTTTTCTTAATATTATACATGAGCCCATGTTCCACCGCGTAGGCCTCACATGTAGCGATCAGCGACCTTAATCCACAAACCGAAGCGCTCAACAGGACCATATCATCTGCGTAGCTTAGGTTATTGACACAGATTCCGTCAATGTGACTGGCGGGGTCACGGCGTCTTGAGGTGTTAATAAAAGATGGCAGTGGACTGTATAATTATTGTATTGAGAAACAAAGAACAAGTACAACTGTTAGTCGCGGCTACGTAAATATGAGGACAAATAATGGCTACAAATATGAGGTGCGCGAGCGCGGCTGTGCGTTGAATCGTCTAAGAGATGACTGGACGCCGGCGCTGCGGTGCGGCGGCGGGCGCGTCGATCGGGGAGTCCCGCTCCCGCACCCCGCCGTTCCGTCCGCGCCACCTGTGTTGAGTGAATGACTCAACATACTCCCCCGGTTGAAGTATCTTCAACAACTGTAACTGGAAGGGGGCAGATTGTATTAAAGGCTCGCCGAATAACACCCTTACGTGTGCGGATGTCGGCGACTCTCGCGATGCCGTCTCTGCCGGGTAACACCTGAATGATGCGTCCTAAAAGCCACAATAAAGGCGGTGAGCTTTTATCTTTAATAATAACGAGCATTCCCTCTTTGAGCTCGCCCGAAGAACGGCACCATTTTGTTCTCTCCTGGAGCCATGTGATATACTCATGAGAGAAGCGAGCCCAAAAATGCTGCTTTAAACATTCGATGCGCCGAAACCGTTATAGGCTGTTAATGTTGAGGGTTTGAATCTGCTGATGCGGCAACATGGTGAGAGATCGTCCAATTAAGAAGTGAGCTGGTGTTAAGGAATTGAGATCTGAAGGATCATTGGAAATAGGAGTTAGAGGCCGAGAATTTAGAATGGCTTCCACCTGTATAAGACATGTAGCCATCTCTTCAAAAGTTAAATTTGTCAAACCAAGAACGCGCCTAAGGTGATGCTTAGTGGATTTGACAGCAGACTCCCATAATCCTCCAAAATGTGGAGTATAAGCTGGTATGAAAGAGAAATGTATACCAGGATCAACGTCATTAAGATGCAAATGTTGTGAAAGAAGGTGAGCCAGTTCGTTGAAAGCGCCAACGAATGTAGTGCCATTATCTGAAAATATATTACGTGGTTTACCCCTGCGAGCAATAAACCTATTCCTAGCAGCTAAGAAAGCGTCTTTTGTGAGGTCTGACACAAGTTCGAGATGGACTGCTCTTGTAGCTAAGCACACAAACACACAAATGAAACATTTGACGAGTCTGCAACCTCGACCCTTCCGGTCAGCTATCATGATTGGACCTGCATAGTCCACCCCTGTGTCTAAGAAGGGAAACTCTAAATGGAGACGTTGCTCTGGAAGGTTACCCATGATTGGTTGAACTGTAGTCGCCCGAATCCTACAACATTTAACACACTGATGTGTGACCTTTTTAGCCAAGTTTCTACCTCCGATAGGATAGTAGTGGTGGCGAATCGTGGCAAGTAAAAGCTGAGGTCCAGGATGCATAAGTCGAAGATGATACATGTGAAATAATAATTTACAAATGATATGAGAACTTGACAAGAGAATAGGATGTTTTACATTGTAATCATAAAACGAGTTGCTCAACCTACCACCAACTCGAATCAAACTACATGATGTGTCAACAAATGGGGATAATGCTAAAAGTTTATTTTTGGCAGGTAATTGTTTACCTGATATTAATAAATCATAGTCCTCAGGAAATGTTTCTTGTTGACTATGTTTCAACAAGCAATTCAATGAAGTAGTCAACTCTTCGCTTGTAAGTGACCTAGATTCTAAAGGTTGTTTTTTGCATTTATTAATAAACCGTATGACATATGCCATTACACGTTGTAATTTGTTAAAATTTGAGAATTTTGTACATAATAAGGATATCGAATTTTCAATTGGATATATATTTACATGATGTGATGCTACAGTTACTGTTTCCTGTGAATATGATTCACCCTGATTATGAGATTCAGGGAATTGGGGCCAAGAGGAAGAATCTTTTTGAAGAAATTGGGGTCCTGACCACCACAATGAACTAGACAATAGTTTGTCAGCTCTAAGTCCGCGCGAAGCGAGGTCTGCGGGGTTTTCAAGAGACGGAACATAACGCCATGTACGCTCTCCCACAGAGTCTTGTATCTCCGAAACGCGATGTCGAACAAAGGGCTTCAACTGAGTTGGTGATGTAGACAGCCAACCTAAAACAATTGTCGAGTCACACCAAAATATTGCTTCGTCAATATGCAACGATTGACGAACTTTGATATATAACCGTGTACCAAGCAATGCAGCACAAAGCTCGAGTCGAGGCATAGTTGTCGCTTTGATCGGAGCTACTCTGCTTTTAGCGGCAAGAAGATGAACACTGATTTGTCCCTCCTGCGAGACACTGTGGACATAAACACAAGCACCGTAAGCTTTCTCGGATGCATCGGTAAATACGTGGAGTTGTATTGAACGTGGTGACTCACATGAGATCCATCGAGGAATTTGAAACTTATTGAGAAGCGGCAAAGTGGACTGAAATGCACTCCAAATGTGCTGAATGTCGTCAGGAATGCACTCATCCCAAGAACACTTGGAAAGCCATAGTTGCTGCATTATTAATTTGGCCTCCACAATACAAGGCACCACTAGACCAATCGGATCAAAGATCTGCGAAATGGTGGACAAGACTTGACGCTTTGTTACCTTGCCAGTGGGAGCCAAATGTATGGAAAATGAAATGTGTCACTTAGGCATTTCCAGTTAAGTCCAAGAGTTTTTGACATTTCGTTATCACTCAAATCGACAAAATCAGAGGCACACTGGTCAGAGTTGGAAAGAGCCTGCAGAACCTCTCGTGAATTTGACTGCCATTTCCGAAGATTGTATCTCGCTGATTGAAGAACAGCAATGACCTTACAACATTTGTCTATGGTTCCTTGGATAGATGACTCACCCGACAAATAGTCATCAACGTAAAAGTCGTGTGCTATTGTGAAACGTATAGCTGGATCAGGACACTCCCTAGATAATTGCGTTAAGCATCTAGTTGCCAAAAAGGGTGCCGAAGCAGAACCATACGTCACAGTATTTAAGGTGAATGTTTTTAATGGATGTCTAGGATTCGACCGCCAAAGAATTTTTTGTAACGGCCTGTGAACAGAATCAACGAGAGTCTGTCGGTACATCTTCTCGATGTCTGCGCTTACGACAATTTTATGCTTTCTAAAACGAAGTAATATAGAAAGTAAATCGCCTTGCAGAGACGGACCAACCATCTGTATGTTGTTCAGCGACTTACCTGATGTTGTGGTAGCCGACGCATCAAAAACAACTCTCAGCTTTGTGGTGGTACTAGACTCCTTTAAAACACCATGATGAGGTAAATAATACGATGTTTCTGTATTACGTGTTATACGAGTGCTGTCAGACATATGCTCAAAGTCAATGTACTCCTGCATGAAGTTGACATATAGGGTTTTAAAGTGTGGATCTCTGGCCAGACGACGTTCAAGAGATAAGAACCTGCGTTTGGCCATACCATATGAATCGCCTGATACATTAGGTGATTCCTTAAGAGGGATATTGACCACAAATCGACCATCTGGGTTGCGATAAGTGGTATCTGTAAAGAGTTGTTCGCAAGCTCGCTCTTCACCCGTTAATGTATGCTTTGGGTCTATTGAATCCAGTTCCCAAAAACGTGTCAGGTCTGTTGGTAAACTGTCAGTGTGCATACATAGATGAGGAGATGAATGTTGTTGGTATACAGCGCCCGACAGAAGCCAACCAAACTTTGACTCAATCAAAGTGGGCATATTTTTACCTAATGCGATACGATTCGCGCCTATGATACTCCAGAATACTTCTGCGCCGACGAGTATGTCAATCGAAGACGGTATGTAGTATTCAGGGTCGGCAAGACAAATGTTCGTAGGTATCCTTATGTTGCTAATGTCAACAAAGGAATTAGGTATCGTTGAAGATACCTTGGTCAACACAAAGCATTCAATATCGATTGCGAAATCGCTATTTCCTGATTTTAATGAAATTAAACATCCTTGCGAACAATTAGAAGACTGAGAATTGATACCTATTACCTTGGACTTGGTAATGTAGGTAGGAACATGAAGCTTACGAACAAATTCTTCTGAAATGAAGTTTGCCGTACTCCCGTTGTCAAGCAAGACTCGCGCAGTATGACGGCCACCCTTGGAGTGCATTACCTGCACGAGCGCTGTGGAAAGTAAATTTATCCGAGATGTAGCAGAGTGATTAGCTGATAGTGCAACATATTGCGTGTTAGGGTTGTCACTGTCGACATGTAACAACGTATTGTGTTTTTCACTACAATATTTGCAATGTCCCAATTTGCACTTATGGACATCATGACCAGGACGAAGACAATTAAGACAAATATTATTAAATGTTTGAGCTTTTTTAAGACGAGCCTGTGCTGAAAGACTTTTAAAACTATCACAAGAAAAGACAAAATGATTCTGTTGGCACATAGGACAAGAAAAGGATTTTGATTTATTATTATTATTTGTGTGTGCCACAAAACTTTTACAAAACTTATTATTATTTTGCATGCCTTCACTCTTTGACTTTAAAAAACTAGACTCCTCAAGTGTCTCTAATAAGTCAGCCCTGTTACTAAGAAAATTGATGAAAATTTTTAGTGTTGGAGGATCAGATAAAGTGTTTCTATGCTCCTCCCACTCACGATTCGTCACCTGATCTAATTTAATAGTCATAATATGGATTATAAGTGTGTCCCAATATTGAACGGGTTGATCAAGAGTTGATAAGGCTCTGAGATTTTTATTTGTTGTATCAATTATGTGACGTAAAGACTTACTTGACTCTTTACTGATGGGATGCACATTAAAGAGAGCTTGCACATGATTGTTGACAAGCAATCTTTTATTATCATACCTCTCACAGAGTAACTTCCAAGCCACATCATAATTTTCGGACCTAAAATCAAGGTTATCCACAACAAGGGAAGCACTATCCTTTAAAGAAGCACGAAGATAATGTAATTTATTGATTTTGTGAATGCTGTCATTATTGTGTATGATAGAAACAAATGTGTCCCTAAATTCTAGCCAATCATGATAGCTACCAGAAAACTTAGGTAAATCAATTTTAGGTAAACGTACTGAATTATGATTATGTGTGTGATTAGTACAAGTATCCAAACCCGAAACTGCGTCTCCTGTGTGCTGACTGCGAGCTCTGCTGATCAGGTGGCGTGCAGTAGCCACCAAGCTGTAGTACTGCTTTTCAAACTCCTCTCGTTCAGCATATTGCTCGCTGGGGTCATCCACCAAGGCTTCTAAGTCGCTCTGTAATGTGTCGTATTTTTCGTATAAGCTTTCGAACGTATTAAGACGGTATTCGATTTCAGCGACCTGTACCTCACTCAACTTTTCACAAGTATTAACAATACTTATATAGGATGAAAATTGTGTAAGCTTGGCTTTCACTGAAGCGCGTTTTTTGATCAAGCCTCTTTCATCAGCCATATTAAAGCGCAATGGATAAAAGGATAGAAGAAGAAGAAGAAGTTTACTGTAGCCAAAGGTGAAAAAATAATTAAGTTAAATTATATTAAAAAAAAAATTAAGCGCCTATTGAAAAAGTAATAGCAAATACAACGCCTGGTAGGTGCAAATAGCAATATACTGAGCAACAGTGCTATTTTAATATGCCAGGCACATGCGAAATATTATTGATATTTTACTAATACTATAATGAAAATATTGTAAATAAAAATTACATTAATGAAATATGATAATGAAAATAATGAGTACTAACTACTTAATGAGCCAATGAAGAGATGATAATGTTCAAATACAAAATGAAAGTTCAAACTAAGAAAATGATTTGCACTTTTTGATGGTATGAAAATGAAAAAAATAAATGATAAAAATGATTATGGGATTGTTATGATTGAATTGATCGATATGAAATGGATATAAACTAGTGACAATAGTAAGGAATTGGAACGATCTCACGGTTTTTATGATGCAACCCACTGATGACGAGAATAACTTGCAGTTTTTTTTTTCGTTGCAACAGCGTTGTAATGATGAACGTTAAAACTGCAATCGCTCCTTATCCCGTTTCTTCGATGTATATCCTTATCTGCAATCCTCAAAGTATGTCCTGTCCCGCAGTCCCGAAGATCCAGGTTTGTGTCGGCCTATGAGTATGAATTCGCAAAGACGGCTAATATGAAACCGTGCTGACTTCCTCGACGTCCGAATGTCACAAAACAAGCATAGATCTCAGGTGAAGACGACTTGAACAGCAATACAGCTCCTTGTAACTCCTCTTTTTTTTCGGTTCGAAGTTGACGGTAGAAGGACCAAATGGCGGGGTCACGGCGTCTTGAGGTGTTAATAAAAGATGGCAGTGGACTGTATAATTATTGTATTGAGAAACAAAGAACAAGTACAACTGTTAGTCGCGGCTACGTAAATATGAGGACAAATAATGGCTACAAATATGAGGTGCGCGAGCGCGGCTGTGCGTTGAATCGTCTAAGAGATGACTGGACGCCGGCGCTGCGGTGCGGCGGCGGGCGCGTCGATCGGGGAGTCCCGCTCCCGCACCCCGCCGTTCCGTCCGCGCCACCTGTGTTGAGTGAATGACTCAACAGTGACATCCGACATGTTGACTGCTAAGCGCCTCAATCAGTGCGTTAATATAAATATTAAAGAGTGCCGGTGAGGTTAACCCCCCCTGTCGCACTCCACACTCCAGCTTATATGGCTCGGATAAAGCTCCCGCCCATCTGACACTATTAACCTGATTTCCATACCAAAACCGAAACATATTTAGGAGATCCCTCGGCATACCTAGGTCCTCGAGCTTCCTCCAAAGTATTTTGTAGGAAACCAGGTCAAAAGCTTTCGACATATCGAGGAAGCATGCAAACACAGGTGTTTCTCGACATGTGTAATACTTAATAGTATGCTTGAGACACAGGACTGCACTATCGGTTGATAAACCCGGCCTGAAACCAAATTGGTTGTCAAATATATATATATATATATTTATGATATATATATTTTTTAAAGATTTCTAGCTTTGTGGGATTGGCTCAAAGACTTGTGTTAAGAGTGGGTTCACGTCGGTAGTTCAATGGGTAGGATTTGACCCCGCGACCGCACGATTGCGAGACCGATGCCTTAGCATAGGCTACCGCACCTTTCTGTTACACAAAAGGTATCTCATCACATAATACACGTACAGAAAAACCAACCGATTTAATTAAATCTGAATCCAGATATATAGACGTTGAAACTACTCTACAAATTTATCTACTTAATATAACAGTTGACTTTCATTTGGTCACCGTTTTGAATTTAATTTGATAGAAGTACTTTAGTTCGGAGATTAATTTATAGAACCGGTGTTCGTATTTGCAGGTCAACTTTATAGTTTAACTATATAGTTTTAGATAGTGTGTGCTTAGGTTTAGTTAATAATAGGGTTGGCACGTGACTCATTTATTTTATTTATGTTTTTTTTTTTGGTGTCTACAAATTTAAAATTGTAATAAGTATACTAATACTTCTTCTTCTGGTTAATATCCATACTAGTAATATTATAAATGTGAAAGTAACTTAGTCTGTCTGTCTGTTACGCTTTCACGCTCAAACAGCTGAACCGATTTAGATGAAATTTGGTATGTAGATAGTTTGAGTGCCGGGGAAGGACATAGGAGTTTTTATCGCGATAACCGACGTCCACGCGGGCGGAGCCGCACGCGAAAGGTAGTAATAAATATTTTTCAAAACTGGTTCTACAAAGTTATTCAAAGTAATGTAAAGAATCTACGAGCGGAAAGTTATTAGTATATTACAATTCACCCTGTATATACTTGTTAATTATCAAAATAAAAAAGTCAATATATTTTTAAATTATTAACATGATTTAATGGTTAAATTACTAAACAATCTGTCAAAGGTATCACGTATATATTTTATGGAATAATATAATAGCTAAATTCAATGTATATATTATTATTTAGATGTATATTATATTATTTAATTAAAGTCTTATGTTTACCAGAATCCTAACAAATCCACTCAAATTAATCCAAAACGATGAATCACATCAACAAATTTTAATCAGACATCAAAAACGTGTCGTCTGGGTGATAAAGTCCAAAATAAATTACAAACTGTCATAAAGTCGTAATCATTCGCCATCTTAACCGAAAATTAGCTACATTTGAAGCAGTTTCGGGTCGTCGCTACTAACTTCATATGTAGTTAAAATTTACCGAGTTCCGTTACGGAATTATATTTCATAATAGGGTTGTCACGCGTTATAAAAATGGTTTTTAGTATGATTTTTTTTTAATTGCAATTTTTACTTGTTGGTTAATAACTAATAGGTATTTCACCTGCTATTTCTAGCATTAAGATTAAGTGAATTGAAGAGCATTTAGGTAAAAGGGAGGTTTAATTCCTATAATAATTTCCTAAAAACTACCTGTCATATTTAACGACACTGTTTTGTTAAATTTATATTTATTGTTTTTAAACTTTTGCGATTTTTATACATATTAGATATTTTTCGGGACTTAATCACGTGAATTATGTGACCACGATCGGTGCAATTCGATCGAAACGTCGGGTAAATAAAAAGTTCGTACCTTTAAATAATTCACGCGATTAAGTCCCGAAATATACCTAAGGTTAATATTTAGTCTGTTAGTAAAATTAACGTGATCAAACATTATTTTAACAAAGTTGCATTTGACTGCCTCTGTGCCGCGTTGGGAGTGCGGATACACTCCCAACTGCTACGCAAGAGGTCGTGGGTTCGATCCCTACTCAGGATAAAACTTTGTGTAATGAGCATGATGGTTTATTGTGTGGCTGGGTGTTATTTATCTATAATATGTATGTATTTAGAAAAGTATGTTTATCAGTTGTCTGGTTTCCATAGTACAAGCTCTGCTTAGTGTGGGATCTGATAGCGTTGTGTGAGTTGCCCCAAGATATATTATATTATTATATTAAAAAGTTACATACCCATGCTTTAAAAAGTACGTCACAAATATGGATCTCTTTATATGTCGTCATACCGTTCTACTACGAAAAAGAGTAGATAACACACTTATCATCCATTAAACTACCGACGTAAACCCATTTCTAACACAAGAAACTAAGCTTAGCTCCAGAAGTTAATAAAATTGCTAGTAAAATGCAACCCACTTTGCTAGTTATATTTCATAACAAAAAAACTCTCTCTACCTTTCTTAGTTAGCTAAATTTATGTAAGATTATTGGACTATTAGATTAAAAACACAATATTTAGTAGGTGACGCGGATATACAAACGCAAAATACAGTAAAAACGACGACATTTGCGAGCAACAGAACAATATTTAACTTAATTTTGGTTCGAGAACGCATTAACCGTTCATAAACTTCACGAAACGCACTTACACTTCCAACACCGATAAACGGAAATTTCTAAACAGAAGTTTCGCAACCCTAACGAGGGTTTAAAGATAAGATTACTTTTTTCTGGAGATTACAAAATAAATTGAGTCGTTAGAGTTTACCCCACCAAAAATGATAACTAGAGCACTAAACGAATTGCTTGAATAATAAAAAAATAATATTTTTCCCCCTGTGTTCAATGTTGGGGCAAAATTGTATGTATAATGGGGCAATTTTTTCCATAGCTACATGTTGTATAGATTGGTTTTTGGCACGTGTGAGTAGCGTGAAATTGTTCTTTACTTTTACTTTTTTTATTTTGACAGATTGGACATTTGATGGGTTGATTATATTGAAGATTTCCGGGTAAAATGGTGTTGGAGGGTTATGTGATGTTTTAATGGCGGATCTGTGCGGGGGTTAAACGTGTGGAAGAAAATTGATAAAGGTTTTTAGCGGATGAATGGTCGGCTTTACCCCTAAGGCTGAGATTATCCCGGCTTATGGGATAAATTTTAGTTGCGTACAAGAAATAAAAATGAAAAATGTGTGATTAGGGATTTGATGCTTTTTAGTGCTACGCATCAAAATCCCTAGGTGTTATTTTTTTTATAATGTTAGTAGCAACTTAGCATACTTATATATTTCAAAATCCATACATATAATAAATAAATTACACCCAGACTCAGAATAAATCATCCTTCTCATCACACAAAGTCAAAATCTTAGCAGTCAGGGTCACTAACCAGTACACCAACACTACTACAACCTACGTCTAACAGATATCAAACATCCGTTCCGTGGCTTGAAGTTTTGAACTAAACGTTTATATGTATATTATATTATAGTCACGGTCATGGTTTCTCATTGTATATGTATAGATAGTTATATATACAACGCTAAATACCAAAACGCTAAGAAATGTCGAAAAAATTATATTCTCTGATATTGTCCGGTTCTTCCGAGTCCGATATTCTCCGATTGTACCTTTGTTGGTGCAAAATTCAATTGAAATGTAATGGCACAGGCCTTTTATATCATTATTTTTAAAATTGATAACTAATTAATTATTAGATAAGTATAAAAAAAACAATAAATAAAATTTAACGGTACATTTTGATAAAAATTTGTTTGCAATAATGTTCGTAAACTTTCGCGATTTGTACACATTATAGAATTGTTTAAGCTACGGGTCTTAATCGCGTAAATATTTTATTTAAAGGCTAAATACCTTTGTTTATTTCGCGACGTTAGTGAGTGATAAAAATCAAGCATGGGTAGTTTCCAAAACCCGCGCTTCTCGGAGGCGACGCTGAGCTGAATTAGTCTACTTGTGACCACGGCCGTTGCAATACGGTCGAAACGTCGGAAAATAAACAAAGGTATTAAGCCTTATAATAAAATATTTACGCGATTAAGATCCGTAGCTTATAAAATTCTATAACATTTATTTTAGTTTAATGTCTAACAACCCTTGAATTTAACCACACCTTTCTGTAACATATTGTTTACCCCGTTCTGTAGGTAATGTTGGCCAAAGTAAGCCTATTATGACCGTCCATACTAAACTATTAACTTATACCAACTCGAATACTCTAGAGGGTGCATTATCCGCTAGTATCCGTAACCGCGGATATCCCACCACTAAAACTTGTCGGATATCCGGATTACGTTTGGAAACTTGCCGTATACACGAGTTATTCAAATATACATTAGTTAGCTTTAGGCTACGGATTTACTTATGTTTATTATGTAATGTAAATTCCCTTTTAAATAGATTAGCGTAATAATTATGAATAACTGTTGTTTATTAGTTTACAATCAATCGGTTATAATCTAGGTAGTGTAGTGTATGACTACTTTGAAAGAGAGATGTGAATTCAATCTGCGTGAGGGATAGAACAGCACTTTGTGCATCAGTAGGTCCTGCTGAAAATCGGTAAAGTTAACTTTGTAAGATAACCCGCAGAACTAATCCGTATCCATAGTAAATGATCATTAACGTGCGTTTTCACTGAAACGGAGCGGGGCGGAGTGGACCGTGAATTGACAAATCAAATTAATAACAATAATATTCTTTATATTAGACATATTTCGGGACCTTTTATTTACCCGACGTTTCGATCGAGTTGCACCGATCGTGGTGCAATTCGATCGAAACGTTGAAATGTATCTAATACGTATAAAAATCGTGTAATTTAAAAACAATAATATTCATTATATTCATAAATGTGATCGTATTTGCGCAAAAAGCAAAGTAGTCCTATAATCACAAATTATAAGCATACTGTACTAATAACATTGTTATAATTGCATTATAGCAGACTCGTACTCGTAGCAGAGGTTTGTAAATAGGTGATTTACAATGCATTCGTTTTTGTTATCACAGTTTTATAGTTTGCTACAAGACTGACTTATAATATTAAAGCATACTTGAAGTTGCTTTTAAGTGTAGTCTTAAAACTGTCTTGAGAGCTTTATTTTGTTCGTTGGGTATAAATCAAATAATCAGAAATTTTGGAGACACTCAAGTTTGCTAAGTTGCTAAGTTGCTTCTTGGTCCTAGGTACGATTTGGAGCACTGTGATTGGTCAATTGACGGTACAGCCGCGCGGTACGTAAACACGCGATAGGGCTGCCCGCTTACAGTATTTTAATTTCATCTACGTACTTGAGTTTCTTTATAGTTTTGTGATTGTAAATATATTTAAAATGTGATAAATGATCAATAAAAATACATGTTGTATTTTTTAATTATTAGATTTAATTAAAAAAAACACTCATAAAAATTTGACACTGAAAAATATTTGCGCCTCGACGTACGAAAAGCTTTATTGTTAAATAGTATAGAAATAAACTCGCATTCGTAATTTTAAAATGTTATTTCCGGGTGCGTTATCGAAGAATCCAAACAATCAAAAACAGCACAATATAATCTATAAAAAGCAATCTCGATGAACTTAGTAAAGTGCCTCCGACTGCATGAAATTATATAATTATGTAGGGGATCTTGTTTCCATCTTTTTTGTGCAGGGTCTTTTCATTTTTTTTTTTTTTTTTTTTTTTTTTTAATACTTTTGAGTGGTTGTAGGATGTAACAATTAACTTTTACCACCGCTATTATGATGTATTGAAAATTGAAAAAATAATGGTTGCCAACTAACTATTTTAGTATCACAGTCATAATCATATTTTTCCTTTTTGATAAAATATGATTATGACTGTGAAAAATGCTTATGAAGGACCTTTTAATTTGATACCCATATTGCAGTATTCGAAACAACTTTTTTTTCATACCTCTTGATTTTGACATCCCACAGCCGCCATGTCTGTTTTTTTTTCATTCGTCACCTATCTAAGAACACTTGGGCGGTCAAGATAAATCTATCGACGTCTTAATTGTATAGATCTATTCAGTAGTTTATGAGATATGAGGAATAAAGAATACTAGCTGTGCCCCGCGGTGTTACTCGCAGTTTATTAGACTATGTGTTAATCCTGGGTGTCAGCTAACTCTATACCAAATTTTATTAAAATCGCTCCAGCCGTTTAGACGTGAAGAGGTAACACACATACACACTCACACACTCACATAACCCTTCCTTACAATCAGATAAAAAAAACCCAATAGAATTAAAAAAACATTATCTTTATCAACAGTACCTACATTCTTAATAAAAATGTAACCCTTTTTTTATCAACAAACAACTAAGATAACAAGCGAACATAATTCCTTTCTCTTTTTAACCCTCTAGTCGCATGTTTTATCAAAATATCCTAACACATCAAACGCTGAAACACAGCATATTTAGTTGCAGAAAACCGGCTCCCCATAGCGAGTGAAAACAGGCTCACGCAAACATGGACGCGAACATACACATATCTCGGTCGAATCTCAACCGAAACAGCGCATATTGAGATCGTTGGATATGCACATCTATGTGTGTGTGAATTTGTTATTGGCGTATAAGCCGGCTATCCGTACCTTTCTGTTTTGTGTCGCGGGTCCGGATACAGGGTCCATTGTACCCCGCTGTCCACACACTATTGTTGTCGTATATTGTAATAATGATAGCGAAATTGCCTTTTAAATGTTCTACACAATATCTTTTTTCGTGTGAACGACAAACTGCTTTTGTTAAAAGAGCTGTGTAAAAAATATTTTGTACCCTTGTTAGCTAAATAAAGATTTAGATATTGTGCTTGTTATATTTAAAAATAGAATAAATAATGTTAACCAATATTAAAAAATTGCAAGTAACTGTTTGTGTTGTGTGTTTACACGCTTAAACTTGGTATATGGAGATATTTTTAAGTTGCAGGGCCTTCCTCGGCACTCAAAACTCTTACATAGGATAGTTTTTCATCACGGTAACCGACAAACTCTTAGGTGGAGCCGTAAGTGAGCATTAATATCTAATATGTACGAACGTTTTCGAAAACCTTTTGTTTTGATAACATTTTGTAACCAAAAATTTAATATGCAGAAATCTTAGAAAAGTATTTTTTTAATAACGCCAAAGGACCCGTAAATATCCTATTTAAGAATACAAAAAATATTTATTTCATTAACCAGTAGGTTTATTATATCATAAAGAATATGTACTAATTACAAACATACATAATATATATTTTTTACAACTAACTAATTATTTACATATATTTACAAACTAACAAAACCAAGTAAATAAAAAAGGCAAGACCCGTTTACGCGTCGAAATATTCTTCCCCATCGATGTCGACTGGTAACGTACCCAGAAAGCTGGCAGCATTGCCACGTTGAATAGCAATGCTTTCAACCATTTAACAAACAAATGTACCAGTAGGTACATTTGTTTGTTAAATTGTAATTGGAGCTTCCTTTTAGACAAAACAGTCGCAGTCTGTGTTAGGAGACACCGCTCTTCCATAACTTCAATACAAGGTTAACAATGTAATTACAATACTTAAGGGGCGTCTAAGCGGGCCATTTTTTACGGCAATTTGTGGCGACACAATTGGCAACTAAAAGCTCGGCCAATATTGGCAATATGTCTGCAATTGTATGGCGCATGATTCAGTCTGCTAAACGGGCTATACAACCCGGCAGCAATAAAACAAAGAGCGACTGAAACAACAACAAAATTGACCGGGCAACATTGCAGAAAATCACTCGCTCAGCGATCGTCCGGCAACCATCAAATCATTATTGGACAGTACTGCCATGTTGCCGGCCACAGCATTGCCGCCACAAATTGCCGTGAAAAATGGACCGTTTAGACGCCCCTTTAAGTTAAACATTTACGACTACTTTACATATATTTAGAAAAATACCGATTTATGCTACAGGCGTTAGAAATTCAGAGTTATTTCTACCAACATAATAGATAGGCCATTATAAATACGTTCACGTCCCTAAGCTAATATCGGCTGATGCGTGGAGGTAATATGAAAATGCTTTCAATACCAAGCCTGTACTTACCATAGTACCTACATGCAGGTTTTAATAACATACTGTATATTACAGCGGTAGGTACTGTTAACGCCTGTTCATTTGGTATAGGAATAATTAAATCACAATAATGTATCTATTTTCTACTAAATTAACGTTTGCAAAAATATATATTTTTTTATACAGGGTGTAACAGAAAGGTGTGGTCATATTCAATGGTTGGTATGTGCCCGTGATACTGAGTGCACATACCTAATTTTATCAAAATTTGACGATCATAAAAAGTATTTAAGTATTATTTTTTCATTCGTTTATTTATGAATGTAAAAGTTAATAATTAAAAAAAGTATGACTTAAAAAGTTCTATGCCATAATATTCCAATCGAATTTTGTACCAGTGGAGGTATAATTCTTATGCCATACGCCTTTCACTACAGAATTTTGAAAAAAAAGAATATGCTATAACTATGTAATAATAATGCAATCAACAATGACACCATGGCAGGTGCGATATATAAAAAAAAAAGAAAAAAAAACAAAAAATATTGACAATATACACTATCCGCTGCTGAAATTTAACCACACCTTTCTGCTACATCCTGTATAAGTATCTTATGACAACACACATGAGGGCACAGCCATCTAGGCAGAGCCTGTACTATGCCAACCAGAAAATGTTATAATATAATAATATCTTGGGACAACTCACACAACGTCATTTGATTTCAAACTAAGCAGTGCTTGTAGATACTATGGCAACCAGACAACTGATAAACATACTATATACATAGATATCTATAAACTTTCGCTATTTGTACACATTATGAAAATAAATATATTACGGGTCTACCCGTTGACCACGGCCGCTGCAATACGGTCGAAACGTCGGGCAATAAACAAGGTATTTTACCTTAAATTATTCACGCGATTAAGACCCGTATATATATGTTTTCATAATACTATAGATAATACACCCAGACACAGATTAAACCATCGTGCTCATCACACAAAGTTTTATCCTGGATGGGGATCGAACCCACGACGTCTGGCTTAGCAATCAGGGTCACTAACCACTAGACCAACAGACCAGTCAATTGATAGCTAAACACAATTAAGGCCCGACCGAAATAATCATATTAAAATTACTCAGTGACGAACGAGCACATTGAGATATCTGCAATGATAAACAATGTTACCACTAATGGTCCTTAAATAAGTGACCGATTTCGAACTTTTTTTTTGTATTATATTTTGTTTATTTAAAGACGACTCTTGCATTAAGCCCTGTGTCGCGGGAGACTTTATAAACACACAAGTCACGGCCACGAAGTACACCCAGACTCGGAACAACAATTTGTGGGAAATGTGGGAATCGAACCCACGACCTCTTGCTTAGCAGTCGGACACACTCCCACCGCGCCACAAAGGCAGTCGTCAAACACTGTCATACCCTTCCGTGCTTCGGAGAGCACGTTAAACCGTCGGTCCTGCGCCTAGTCTGTCTTCGGTCGTGTCGGGTTTCCGTTCCATCGGACTAGGAAACTGAGGGAATAGAGAGTGCACTTGTGTCTGCGCATACACTTGTATCTTCTGCGTAGTTGGATAGTCTCTAAAAAGATTAGCCACCATACCGAACATCGTTTATGAGACCATTTTATTTTTTATATGGTCAAAGTCACAGGCTATATATTATAACAGTGGCATTTAAGTCCGCCATTGACACAAATCTTGTGTGCAATAATCCATATTAATATTATAAATGTGAAAGTAACTCTGTCTATCTGTCTGTTACGCTTTCACGCTCAAACAGCTAAACCGATTAAGATGAAATTTGGTATGGAGATAGTTTGAGTCCCGGGGAAGGACATAGGATAGTTTTTATCGCGATAACCGACATCCACGCGGGCGTAGCCGCGGGCGAAAGCTAGTTTTAAATAAATAAATTTACAGTAACATTAAGTAAATATTAGCAATTTAGCCCATTAGTCCACAAAGGTCAAAATTGAGTAACACTACCTGTATAAAAGGAAAAATGGGGTACCAAATAAAATTATTTGAATTTCCTTTTTGGGGTAAAAAATGGCACAAAGTGCCCAATTATTCCGGCAGATGGCACTGATCAAAGTTGTTTGTGTAATGTGGGGTAAAATGAAACTGTTCTGATTTGATGTATGACATGACTTTGATATTATTTGAATGGGTTTGATTTCAAAGTAGCAAATATTATACTTGAGGAAATAAATACGGAAGGGGTAGGGTCAGCCACAAAATACAGCAACAACTGAATTTTTTCAAAGGGGTTAGTGGAAAACCAGCGTCACGTATCTCTCCTGGCATATGCTGAACTAGCTCCTATTTTTCGGCGTCAATACTGTTTTTAACTTTATAAATTGTTGAGCTTCCGTCGCGCTGTCGGAGTGTATCCGAGTGCTCCGCAAGAGGTCGTGGGTTCGATCCCCACCCAGGATAAAACTTTGTGTGATGAGCACGATGGTTTATTCTTTGTCTGGGTGTAATTTATCTATAAAATGTACGTATTCAGAAATATATAAGTATGTTTATCAGTTGTCTGGTTTCCATAGTACAAGCTAGCTCTGCTTAGTTTGGGATCAAATAGTGTTGTGGGAGTTGTCCCAAGATATAAAAAAAAAATCTTAATTACTATTTTGTCAAAAATATATATTTTTCTTTCTTTCTTTTCAATTCTGGGGTAAAGTTTCTAATAAGTTACGCGGCTCCATCCGTGTATACAATGTGTGTTATTGCGATAAAACCTATGTCCCTCCTCGGGGCTCAAAGTATCTTGCGACTAACAGTTTAAGCGTGAATGCGTAATAGACAGGACAAAATTACTTTCACATTAATGGCTGTGCCAGCGTAAGCTACTACATCCATTATCGTACATATTTTACTATTGCATGTATGAATAATTTCAAATAATAAAATAATATTTATAATTATTAGTTTGACTGAAAGACTCGTCTAAACAAAAATCAATTAAAATAATATAGCCGAAGCTCATGAACACCTACTTCATCACCGTGTGAATATTGAGGCTATCCAGCTCCTCGACAACACGGACATAGTGAGAAGACTGAAAAGGCCAAACATCTTGAGTTAGTGTAGTGACCATAATATAGTGTAACAGTGCAGTGCAGTGTAATTAAAGAACACAAGAACAAAGTGTCTTCATGTTAATAGAAACAATAAGAATAGTGTTAATGGACATGAACTTAAAGTAATATTTTTATTAGCTTACGTCAAACTCAAATTACTTAGGTATTAGGTAGTCTCTGTAGACTTGATTGTAATTACAATGGGGAACATCACTGTTCATCATTATAAAAAAAAAGTGTGTGGCACTCGGGGACTGCCGTGGTAAAGCTATTGCATATCATTTTTTTATCAAGTTATGCAATTATAATTATTTATTTATGCAGTATTTTTTTTCTTTTCATTACATTTTGGTGCAGCTCGTCTCGATCCGTGCGAGCTTCGTACAGTCGTACCATATATATATGTATATACGTTAAACGAACGCTCGGCTGAGCTACATGGGAATTTCTTGATTCGGTCGCCACGCTCAAAGCCCACAATAAAAGCTATGCAATAGCTTAAAATAAAAATTAAATGATCTGGTATCGGTATCGATTGTCAAATATGATAGATTTGATACCAATTTAATAAGTAACTTTAGGCTTTCAAAAACCGGGAATTAGATAAAGAAAATTATGTTTGTCAGATCTTATTTTCATGTCTTACTAATTATTTTTAAATTTATAAACAACAAAATAAAATTAAATATTTTGCTCAAAAATCATGCTCAAACGCACGTCGTCATAATAGTCGTCGAAATAAATTTAAATCTGTACTAATTGGTGGATTTGACCGATTTGAACGTATATTTCTTTTGAGTGGGTATCATTTTTATAATTGATGATACATGCATTACTGACAATCCTTTAAAGGTTCATTTCCGTGCATCGCGGCCGATCGCGAGCCGCGCGCGGCTTACGACGAGCGGCTGACGTTCGCGGCCGATGCGACAATATTCAGAGTGCGCGCGCAGCCTACGACAGTCGTCGGCCGCGCGCATCTGTCACTTACCTCGGAAACGGCACCATACATTCTCATACTCTGACTATTGTCGCATCGGTCGCGCGCGTCAACCGTTCGTCGTAAGCCGCGCGCGGCTCGCGATCGGCCGCGATGCACGGAAATGAACCTTTAACCTCTTCAGCTAAGCTCAGTATGTGTTAGGAGAGTCACGTCGGTAGTGTAATGGGTAAGATTCGAAACCGCGACCTTTGCACGATTGCGAGTCCCCACTGCCATGGCTACCACAGCTTGATGTTTTTTCAATAATCTCTAAAACAAAACAATATTTTTTAAAAGTAAACAAACTTTATTGCTGACTGTACTTATTAACATTTATATCTACAGTTATATTATTATAAGGAAAAGTATCTTGTAGTTAATTCTGTTAACGTACAAAATTAAACTTAACTGTTATGGTCATAAGGTGCAAAATTACAAATCGTCATCACTGTGTTGTACAGATTAAAAAAAAATACACTTTGAAAAGAGAGTGTTTTTTCTTTAACTAGTTTTCGATTTTCGTGTGTTCGTAGTGGTACATATTAAATTTATAGAGAACAAAATAGTCTCTGGCGGGACTTGAATCGTGGTACCGGCCCTAAGCCGGTACTAACTCCGGCACCAAGTCCAATTTAGCCTCCATATGATTCGATTTTCAACTATCGTTGAGCCATTTACTGTTTATTTAATGAGCCATTTATTTTGACTGCCTCTGTGGCGCGGTGGGACTGTATCCGACTGCTATGCAAGAGGTCGTGGGTTCGATCCCCACTCAGGATAAAACTTTGTGTGATGAGCACGATGGTTTATTCTGTGTCTGGGTGTAATTTATCTATAACATAAATGTATTTAGAAATATATAAGTATGTTAATCAGTTGTCTGGTTACCATAGTACAAACTCTGCTTAGTTTGGGATCAGATAGCGTTGTGTGAGTTGTCCTAAGATATTATTATTATATTATTTACTGAATCTCCGGGTCTCCTTAATGGGCCAAGATATAGTTGCTTTTATAATCTACTAGCTGAACCTCGCTGTGGTTTTTTCCTTCCTTATTCTCCATCTTTTTTTTTCGAATTCGTGACAAACCCGGGCGTCTAACTGTCACAATCTTGTCATAATGGTAAATAGAGAGATGCGCTTAGAAATGCATCCCGCAAGAGCGCGGACATGTTTGAGCGCACCTGCATCCGCCAGTTCGCGCGGGCTTGCCGCGAAAATGGAAAAAAAACGTGAATAAGGACCCAGAGATAGATAATAGTCTGGAATAGCATATGGGCTACTTATTATTCTGGAAAAATGTTCCAAGGAGATTTTTTTTTTCAAAATATTTGCACAGCTAGTCTATACTAATATTATAAAGCTGAAAAGTTTGTTTGTTTGAATGCGTTAATCTCAGAAAATACTGCTCCGAATTGAAAAAATATTTTACTGTTAGATAGCCCGTTTATCGAGGAAGGCATTCGGCTATATACCATTAGACTACGACCAACAGGAGCGGAGCAACAATAAAAAATGTTGCAAAAACGGGGAAAATTTACGCAGACGAAGTCAGCTAGTCTGAAATAAAACGTTTTAAAATTTTGAAAGAATAAGGCTGAGTTTAAACGGTATGTACCTACTGTAAGTACTACGTATTATTGCCGGCTTAAATACATACGATACGGAAGTATCGATATAAATAATCTATTTGACGTAAAAGTACTTTTATTGATTTATAGCTCGACTAAATCCTAGGAGGTTGCTAGTAAAACATAATTTTATGACACTTCCTTTAACGACCAACCTTGAGTTATTGGACACTTTGCTATGGACACCGGTCCCACTGCAAGCGATTGGCGATAAGCGAGCCATATTTAGTACAAGAGTAGTGTTGACATTGATAATATATATTGTTGATCGCAAAATGTAAGTAAGGGGGGGGGGGAGGTCGTACGTATTTTTCCCTATCCGGGCATCGATCTTGTGACCTCGTTGACCTGTCATTATTGTTCCGTTCCAATCAGTTGACCTCTTTCCTAGGGGTCAACTTAATTCATTGTATGTTTAGGTTAGGCGCGCACTAGCGCAAGGTTGCGCAACCCGACTGCGGCGCTTGCAATATTTCAGCAACCAGTTACAACAGCCAATCGACAGCCAGTCGTGACATTTCGTCAGTTTCCAAACCAAGAAACTGAAAGTGAAGACTGGAGACCGAAATCAAAATACGTCATTGTGCCTAGGGTTTATCGTGTATTCTCGCTTACAAAGAGCCACCTTCTCTTTCTAGGCATAGTGTCAAATCATGGTTACCATAGTCACGAAAGTCAAATAAATTCAAATCTGTTCACTTCATTTATACAATAAGAAATGTATAGTGTGGACTCCAGTCTTAACTATAACCTCCTAATCAAACACAAACATAAGTCTCGCTGCTACGACAAGTGCGCGCACGCGGACGACAGCCACATACATTCGCCTTGACAATCCCCTCCTTGCTATGGCTTCGAGCAGCCAACTGGCTGCCGCGCAGTCAAACTTGCTTTTTTGGCTGCTGTAGCCAGTATTTCATGGCTGCCTAATGCGCGCTCTCTCATACACCGTCATAGTTCGATTGGCTGCCGCAGCCTAGTTGCCGCAACCCGGCTGCCTAATGCGCGCCCAGTCTTAGTACTTCGCTGAGTTTTAAGTAGCGGTATTGCCCGTATTTATACAATGTCAATGACTGAAGCTTCGACAATAACAAACTTCAAATATTTTTTTAGCTAACTGGGCCAGAAAGAGGGTGATGTTTTTCAACGTTACATACGTACATGTATGTAAATGACCCCTATAGTACCTACTAGTATGCGGCTGGACAGGCTACCTTCGACAACAATAACACTTCCATTTTATTTAGACTTGGACGGTCACTGACAATATTAAATGGAAGTCTATACTTGTCTGTAATAGCAACAACAATGGCCATTTGTCTTATATGTCAAAAAAAATCATAGGTCGGTCATTCGATTCGGCATTTGACGTTGCTGTCATTTGTACGAGGTAGCCAGCCGACCGTAATGGTAGATCTTATAGAGGTCAGTGATGTATATCCATTCTGTATAGTCCAATTGGCCTGAAGGATTACATCGAGTATATGTACGATTTCCAACAAGCGGGCGTCAGAGGAGCGCAGCGCAGCGCATCGTAGCAGATGCGCGCGAAGCAGCCGACCGCGTCCGATCGACGGCTACAATCTGCTGGAATCTGTTAGTAGAAATCGTACACAAGGTAGTTGGGTTATTCTAAAGACGCAGAATTTAGTGACATGCAGGGTTCTGAGGAGTTATATCTCATTAAAGTATTCCAATGTTCTAATTTTTGACTGCCTCTGTGGCGAGGTAAGAGTGTGTCCGACTGCTACGAAAGAGGTCGTGGGTTCGATTCCCACACGGGACACCACTTTGTGTGATTCACAAATTGTTGTTCCGAGTCTGTGTGTACTTTGTGTCCGTGACTTATATGTTTGTAAAGACCCCCGTGATATAGGGTTTGTACCTTACTGAGAGTCGTCTTTAAAAAAAAATGTTTTGTAAACCTATATTTTCATATGCCTACATAATAACAACTTTTAAATAATACTTATATTTGTAGGTACCTATATATCTCCAGGCTAACAAAAAAACGTTTTAAACTCATTTAAATTCCACAAAAACTCGCGTTACGCAACGCAATCAATTCCCTAACCTATTTCCTTCGCAGGCTACAGAATTAACACGTCCAAAGCTCAATGGTAGCCGGTTTTGTAACAGAATACAAATTGCCGTCTACACGAGGTGGGCGCTCGCACGGTTGATTTACTACCGGACCAAACGGATATATTTTATTGTTATAACTCCGATTGTACGAATTTGGATGTATGGATTACATTTTCTCGGATCTTCTCGCGTTTTTGTGATGGTTGGGATGAAGGTTTTCTGCATAGCTACCCATACCTACGCACGTATGATCTGTAAAAAAATAAACTTGCCGTTTCTTGACGAAGTGAGTAAACTAGACGCGTGCTAGACTAGGCTAGGCTTTTAATTCAGTCGATAAACTTCCCACGTGCAGTCAAGGTAATAAAAAATATATATAAATTTTTTTCGCTAGTTATACATCATTTTGATTTTTATATCGCAGGCTCACCAGATAAAATTGGTAATTTGAGTATTGTACGCTTGGCAAAATTAAAAAAAACGTTGACTTTTTCAGTTTATTTCTTAAATTTAACCTCTTCAATTACTTTTTTTGTGTTGTTATCGGAACTGTTTTTTTCATATCAATTTTTGGCGAATGCTTTCAAAGTCACTCTGTATAGAATTTCGTCTCTGCCTACCTAACCCACACCTTCTTATTATGTTCGAATCTCTTATGCAGCCAGGTTGTCTAGTGCGGGCCTAGCTTTACGGCATAATCTTTATAATTGTCTATGTTTTTCCTGAGATTTAAAGCCTGAATATAAAAAAAATCTGAAGAACGGTATTAGTTCCTCCTACCGGCTCTGTTAAAACATATATACCTAACTTGACTTTAAGACAACGTATAGAGATGAAGCCTGAACTAGATTTAAAGTAAGGCATACTAAAATATCTCAATGTCAAGCTTTCGTTTTTTTGTTTTTGAAGAAAAAAACCATATCTTCTATTACTGTTATGAATATCCCTCATGTATAGACAAAGCCAAGCTAAAGTCTATCAAAACTCTCCTATATCAGTTAA
Source organism: Herminia tarsipennalis (assembly GCA_945859575.2). Taxonomy (NCBI): domain Eukaryota; kingdom Metazoa; phylum Arthropoda; class Insecta; order Lepidoptera; family Erebidae; genus Herminia; species Herminia tarsipennalis. The sequence goes on along the minus strand of OX243849.2, from coordinate 8,042,050 downwards.
ACAAATAACCTTTTTTAGTGATCCAGATGATAATAATAATAATATCTTGGGACAACTCACACAACGCTATCTGATCCCAAACTAAACAGAGCTTGTACTATGGAAACCAGACATAAATAACACCCAGGCACAGAATAAACCGTCGTGCTCATCACAAAAAGTTTTATCCTGGGTGAGAATCGAAACCACGACCTCCGGCTCAGCAGTCAGGGTCACTAACCACTAGACCAACACGCCTAGTGCTTAGTGACCCTGACTTCCAATATTTTTTTTTTATAAAAGGTAACTAATAATGTGGGATCTTGGTCCCACATTACTAGCAATCCTGTTAACCCCTTCAGCTAAGCTCAAGGCTTGTGTTAAGAGGGGGTTCACGTCGGTAGTATAACGGGTAGCATTCGAACCTGCGACCTGATAAACATACTGATATATTTCTAAATACATACATACATATTATAGATAAATAACACCCAGACACAGAATAAACCATCGTGCTCATCACACAAAGTTTTATCCTGAGTGGAGATCGAACCCACGACCTATTGCGTAGCAGTCGGATACACTCCCACCGCGCCACAGAGGCAGTCGCATTCAGTATCAATAAATACTATTTTTGTTATGACCCTTGATTTTTTTTCCCTTGATATTTGATCACATCTTCACTTTACATGGTCACATATAACGCCACCTATTGATAACAACATCGACCCACAGTCACCCATAACATAGAACTATTACAAAGTTTTAAACAGATAGTATTACAAAGGTTCCAACTGACTATTTGTATTCAGAAGTAAGCCTCCTACTATTTTTTATACAACCCTCGCAGTCCTCAGGGAGTGGTCTAAAGGTTAATCAATAATTTGAAATTTCAAAGATTTGAAGTTTCTTTAATGGAATCAAAAATTAATACATGGCTTTATAAAAAATAGTTTAATAATTAATTTAAAACTGCCAGCGACTTCACAAGCAATAACAAAAGCCGTAATAGTTCTCTAACTATCGGCTAGATGGCGCAAGCAAGGGCCTGACTCGCGCGCAGGAAGAATAGAAGAATTTGAGGTTTAGTAACATAGTCCCGGTTAGATGGTTCGATTACGGCCCCGGTTTATCATACGGAAATCTCGGGTTCGATTCCTGTGTCTGGACTTCAATTTTTTCTTCTTCTAATAATCTTTCGAAAATGCAATTTTTATATGAAGTTTCTTTAATGGAATCAAAAATTAATACATGGCTTTATAAAAAATAGTTTAATAATTAATTTAAAACTGCCAGCGACTTCACAAGCAATAACAAAAGCCGTAATAGTTCTCTAACTATCGGCTAGATGGCGCAAGCAAGGGCCTGACTCGCGCGCAGGAAGAATAGAAGAATTTGAGGTTTAGTAACATAGTCCCGGTTAGATGGTTCGATTACGGCCCCGGTTTATCATACGGAAATCTCGGGTTCGATTCCTGTGTCTGGACTTCAATTTTTTCTTCTTCTAATAATCTTTCGAAAATGCAATTTTTATATTATTAATTTTAATATAACAATCAATGCTACCCCACGCTGTAAAAAACCTTCATACTCTTAATATGTATTAGCAAATATAATGCTTTGCCTAGAGTATGTCGAACCATGCTCAGTGTAGGGTTCCGCCGCTGTTACTACAAAGAAATGCACTACATATAAATAAATACAATCGTAGGTATATCCTATCGTATTGAAAATAATTTTAGTTGAGATAATTTCTTAACGTTACCTTTGTAATTCTTTTTTTTTATGTTTTGGCAATATGGTTTCAAAAATTGTATACCTCAATACAATTTTTGCAACTTTAGGAGCGATAATTTCCGAAAATGTTTTTAAAACACCTGTCGAATGATGTGACACATGTAGATGATTGCAAAATGCGTCTCTTACATGTATGGTTGGTATTTAACTGACACAAGACACCTAAACTTCTAATTTATTTAAGTACATTGTATAGTTTTCTTAAAGACGACTCCCGCATTAGGGTACAAGCCCTGTATCTGGGGGACTTTCAAACATACAAGTCACGGACACAAAGTAAACCCAGACTCGGAACAACAATTTGTGGATCACACAAAGTATAAAGTAGTGTCCGGTGTGATAATCAAACCCACGACCTCTTGCGTAGCAGTCGGACACACTCCCACCGCACAACAGAGGCAATTCCAACAAAGGCTACGGCACCCTAAAAATCATAAAAAGTATTTGAAAATCTTGACTTTATTAGGTACCGTCACCCGAACATTCTTCACATGACCGAGTGAAACCGATGTTGTAGGTTCACTTATTTGTTCAGATTTTAATTATACTTAAATTTTAGTTAAATCTAATTGCTATACCTAGATACACATACAGCGCTAATAAATCAGCTAATAAAAGTTACATACTAGATGTCATGGTACTACGCTGAATCGATTGTAATTGGGTATATGACTACAATAACAATAAACTATTTTATACTGTACAGGAAATATCATTTGCAAAAATATTCTGAAAACAATGTTTCTCTACAATTTTACGTTGTCATGAATTTATAAACATCAAAACAAACATTGAAACTACATGATTTGACCATACAAAATAATGACGTCATTGTTTTGTATTTCATATAAATTAGTAAGGGGCGCATTGTTTTGACGTTTCTTAAAAAGATACTGATTTGTCTTGACAGTCATCTACCCTATTACTGGGCAAATGCGATTTAGGAAACAATGTCTCCGAATGTAAAGCGCGGTGCAGTGACGCAAAAGGTACCAGAGGTACCCGAAGCGAAGGGTTGAAACATTTCTAAGGTAACCCGATACAAAAACATACCTTGCTGAATATGGTTGTGTGTACCTATAATATAAGTAACTACAATCCAAAGGGAAACCGAAAATAATGGTGTTATAAGGACCCTTCGCCACTGGTACACACACAATTGAATTACGCTGTTGTTGCTATGTATTGGAGTGACACTTACCGTCAGGCAAAAGGGTGTTTTTAATACTTTAAATATGTGCATATTTATTTAAATCTATTTAATAATAAGTTTAGTTGATTTGAGTAAGTTTCAAAAACTTCATCCTTCTTTTTGGTTTATCTATTAAGTTGTTATTGCTGTGCGATCAGACACGGTTTTTTTCATTTTGAAGCGGCGGTAGCCTGATGGCAAAGGCATCGGACTCGCAATCGTACGCAGATCGTAAATTCAAATCCTACCCATTATACTACCGACGCGAACCCACTCCTAACACAAGCCTTTGAGCTTAGCTGGAGGGGTCAACAAGATTGCTAGTAATGATATTCTACAACCCGCTTCTAAGATTGTTTTCTATGGCCAGTGGGCGATGCCGCTGGCCGAAGCTAGTATTCTAATAAAAATAAAATAATTTAGAATGTCTAATCGCATATGACTTGCACCATTCCCAAAGCGTTCTAACAATGCAAATACACAGGTTCCGACCCCGATCGAGTTGTTTTAATGAACGATCGAAATTAATATCTTTCTGACTAGAGACGGTTCTGTTTGTAATTTTAATTACTAGCTTTTACCTACGGTTACGTTCGCGCCAAGTTTGTATCTATGTGCAAAATTTCATTCATCCATTTGGTTTATCCATTGAGTTGTTTGTGCTTTGCGATCAGTCATGGGTTTTATTTTTTTACCTGTTTAAGAGAACTCCCGCATTAAAGTACAACAGTAACTCCTGTGTCGCTGGGGACTATATAAAGTTTTAGATAGTTGTATATTCTCCCGGGATACAGGAATTGTACTCTAATGTAACACTCACACGCGCTCACAAACACACACATACACCCACATACTTATACACATACCCGTACTTACACATACGTACATATACCTACAGATATGTACTTACTCATCTAACTCTTATTCGGACTATTTTGTTTGATTATGTATAATTCAACCACACTAATTATGTAACCTTTTGAAGATTGTTATTATTATTATTAATGATAACAGCAACGGCCATTTGTCAAGTTCGACGGACAGTCATTCGATTCGGCATTTGAAATGCTGTTACTTTGTACGAGTACTCAGTCCAGCATACATAGTATTAAAGAAGTCAGTGGTATATAGCATTATATTATACAAGGATATGGGAGATTTGTCTCAGTTTATGCTAAGTATTGAAGGCTTTTGTACCCTATGAGGAGTCTAGTAGAGTATTAACCTCCCTAATCTATTGACCATAGACATGAAGATTGGACTAAGCGTTCCCTTCCAGGTATGAAGAAAATACAGGCTACAAAGCGTGAAAGAGACAACCAAATTGTGCGGCCAACAGTAGTCTTATTCTAGAAATCTGATTGCTCGTCGTCACAGACTACGTCAAACAAACAGGATTGGCCGCACAGCTGCGTTGTCGGTTTCCAGTCTTTCTTAATGGTTTACGATTAATAACTTTGTTTTAAATGACAAGAAGAATAAATGTATAAAATTTGCACTTCCTAATGTGAAGAATCTTGGACTTAACATTACGTTAAAGTAGGAAATTTTGGAATCTGTATTTTAGGGACCACGCTAGATAATAAGTTGCAATGAGGTGCTCATATATCTCGTCTCGCTGGTAAATTCAGCTCGGCTGCTTACGCTGTTAGGAAGGTGCGTGAATTTCAGCAATTTTTGTTGAATAGACTAGAGAGTGACTTTGGTTACTACAGGGCCAATTTTGTAATGCTATTGCTCGACTCTATAACTATGTCCATGGGCACCACAGAGTCACGAATTCTTCACTTAACATAAATACTAAAGTATTTATCAAAGTAAATAATATATTATTAAAATATATATATTACGGGTCTTAATCGCGTGAATAATTTAAGGTAAAATACCTTGTTTATTGCCCGACGTTTCGACCGTATTGCAACGGCCGTGGTCACGGGAAGAGTCTTCCCGTGACCACGGCCGTTAAGACCCGTAATATATATATTTTAATAATGTGTACAAATCGCAAAAGTTTATCAACGTAAATAATATAGTTATTAATAAAATAGTAGACTTTTACACATGCCTTTTTGCTACGAATTCGTAGCACGCCTACGAGAAATTATGACGTAGAACGCCTACGAATTTTTGTAACAATCATTAAATTATTGTTATTAGGTACCTATCTATTTGGTGAGTGTTCTTATGGTACGACTGACTCACCCTCTAAACAATACATAGGAAATGTAAATGTTGGGTTACTCTCCTCTACTTATACCGTGAGTCGATTAAATCTACTTCACGGTATAAGTAGACCCAACGAAATAAAAAATATTTTCAAACAATCACTACCTATAAATGAGAGTAAGATTAAATTTTAATTTGACTCGCATTGATAGGTAGTAATTGTTAATAGTAATTTAACCATATAAGCAGAGGTGAGTCACCCACCACTCACCCTTCCGATATAAGTTCACAGGGTGAGTAGAGAATGGCTCACCCTCTTCAACAATCGTACCATAAAAGCTCTCACAAAATAGATACTTCACCCTCGTTTATCTTCAAATTAAATCCCGCCCGTTTCACAAACCATTTTTTTTCTGCAAAATTTTCCTTTTCAGCATTATTCATAAATTCGAGATCTCGAATATTGAGCTCATTGGTAATACTAATATTTTCAAGTCAATTGATTAGATTAGGAAACAGATTTTTAGGCCTCAATGTATTTGTTGGATTAAATAATAGATTTTTACCCGACTAAGGCCGAAGTAGGGTTATTTAAAGATAGGAAATATGGAGAGCTTATAGCTGACTATCTATAGATATATATGCTGGTCTAAACCATACATACCATAACGTACCACAACAGTGTTTAAGTGGAAGACACCTCCGGACCCTTGCCTCGCAATATTCGTTTCCACAAAGTGACACTTCGATACGTGTTTCATTTCTACACGAGGCATCCTCAGGACAGTTTGGCACTGACTGAGCCAAATAGTATACTAATACTACGAAAAGACTGAGCGCTCGTCCAAAGTTCCCGCAACTTTTATACGTTTAAAGTAAAAAAAAAATAAAAAGAGTTTTAATCTCAGAAATGTATAAAGTCCACAGACATATAATAGTATTATATGTCTGTGATAAAGTCGGGAGATTGTCTTTGTCATTCGTTCCATTTTCAAAATTGAACAGAAGAAGACTAAACCTTCTCTTAGGAACCCTAATAATGGGGTCAGAGCTTAAGGTACGCTCAATTTAAAAAAAAAGCCTCTGTGTTACCTCTCACAATTTAATTCTAATATATTGACGAAGCCGTGACGTCATGAAGGTATTATGACAATAGATCATATTCGCATTAGGCTGTATTTGCTGACTGTACCATCGATCAAGGCTTGATGACGTCACGTCGTGTTCATTTGATCGTGCTGTCACCACGATGAGTTAGGGCTAGAACATACAGTATTAGAATATAATAGAGACTTAATCACGTCAAATATTTAAAAATATAAACACTCAGTAGACCCGTGACCATGATCGGTGCAATTCGATAGAATCATAGTACCCTTAAATATTTCACGCGAGTATAGCTTTAAATAAACGGCCTGCATTTGAACTACACGCCGGCTGCATATTTGCAGTTTAAATGCTGTTAGTACTACTACTGCAAACCAACCGTACAGCCCAATTGCTGGCGATAGTTGGTGTACAGTTCCAGCGACTGCAAGCTAGCTGCACGGGCGATGTAAATGTAATTAAAGGTGATTATGTGTAATAAACGTACAGCACATTTACCAGTGTCCTGGAATGCAAACGTTATATAAAAAATAGCTCCTTGTCTGTCCAAAGCGTCCATCTGTCTATAAAATCATGTCACAGTTCAAATTCAGTTGGACCAACCTACAACAGCATTTGAACTGCACGTCGATCGTGCAGCTGGCTTGCTGTCAACGTGCAGTCGTTGGAACTGCACACAGATTGCAATCGGGCTGCGCGGTCGGTTTGCTGTTTTATTCTAGCCGTACTGACTGCATTCAAATTGCAAATTTCTGTTTAGAGCCTAAGTCCCGATAATATTCTAATATGTGCAAAAATCGCGTAACTTTAAAATCAATTAGACACTGTTCCCGAACCCAAAATAGAAAAGACTTTCGTCAAGTATTTAATTTGCTGTGATGGTGCATTGTGTAGGAAGCCTTATAACGACTATTTTATGGGGTAGGCGCCCCTTGATGTTTTAGTAAAGTATTTTGACTTATCGCTTAAATAATGGAACAATGCGAATGGGGGACAAAGAAAATAAATAAAGTAACTTGCTTGCGCGGTCTACTCTTTAAGAACTGTTATAGATTTAGAGTATTTTAGACGCGACATAGCGGGATATACATTGTACATTGTACAATAGCTATTCCAGTCGCTTCGTTGGTTTTCAGGAAAAAAAGTAACCAGTGGTCTATTCCAGACTATATTCAGTCTCTGTGCAAACTGTCATCCAGTTCCGTTCAGCCGATTTAGCGTTATTGACTAAACATCCATATATACTAGACTTTCGCATTAATAATATTAAGTAGAGATTAAATCACAACTATTTTTTGTGTTTTTTGAAAGACGACTCCAGCAGTAGGTACAAGCCCTGAATTGCGGGGGACTTAACAAACATACAAGTCATGGACACAAAGTTCACCTAGGTGAACTTAGAACTAGTGCCCGGTGGCGCGGTGGAAGTGTGTCCGACTGCTACGCAAAAGGTCGTGGGTTCGATTCCACCGGGCACTACTACCCTACTTTCATCTTGTCATTCTAAAATGTAACTTAGGCGCATGTTTTAAAAATCGTAATTAGTAGTTAGTAAGTTATGTGCTCTTGTAGTTATGACCGATGCTGGCTATAACAATTTCTAACCGATGTCGGTTACCGCGGCCAATCTCATTATAGACTAGCCAACTACGCAGGAGATATTACAGGGCATAAACACTTACGCCTTGTAATATCTCCTGCATATGTGGCATACACATGCGCAACCACAAGTGCGCTCTCTATTCCCTCACTCATTGCGTCGATGCTGACATATTCTTGTATCCAAGTAGTGGTCCGCTGCCTATGACATTTTTTTTGACAACTCACTCACGGTTATCTGATCCCAAACCAAGCAGAGCGTGCGCTATGGCAACCAGATAACTAATAAACATACTTGTTTATTTCTTAAAACATAAATATCAGGGTCCCTAAGGCGTCAGTCAGGGTCAATGGCGGCCGAACATATCTCTGGGTAAGCATTAAGGTTAAGCAACATTACCACTGACCGTTTTCGAACACCTCTGTGCCTCGGAGAACACGTTAAGCCGTCGGTCCTGCGCCGAGTCTCTCTTCGATCGTGTAGGATTTCCGTCCCATTGAATTATCAAAGTGAGTGAGTGACACTTGTACACTATAATATCTCCTACTTAGTTGACTAGTTTTTTATTAGATTGGCTGTCATAATTATATTTTTTTGTTTAAGATAACTAGCAATGTGGGATTGTGGTTCCACATTACTAGCAATCCTGTTAACCCCTCCAGCTAAGCTCTATGGCTTGTGTTAGGAGTGGGTTCACGTCGCCGAAGGCGGCTGCTAGTAGAGCGCAACGTGCACCAACTTCTCAGCCAGCTATGAGAATGGTGCAGCCTGCGAGGGCCGGTCCCGCACGGTGGGTTTCTCAATCCCATCCCCTGCCTAAGCGAACACAAAGAAGGGCGCCTCGTGCGGTCACCGGCATATCCAATGAGCCGGAGGCCGTAGCTAGTGCTCCCGAGCTCGTTCCTACTCCCATCGTCACAGCCCCGTCTGGTGAGGAGTGGCGGACGGCCGGGCGCAAAAAGCGACGTGGGAAGAAGGTTAGGAAAGCTGCACAACCTGAGGCTGTTCTGCCAGCCCACCCTAAGAGTGGCAAGAGGAAGCCAAAACTTTCTCCGCCCAAGTCAGCAGCCGTCGTTGTGACGCTGTCGCCAGAGGCGGAGAGGAGTGGCAAAGTCTCCTACGCGGAGATTTTCCGCCAGGCGAGAGTGACCCTTAACGCCAACAATCTTGGCGCGGGGGTCTCCTTCCGCCAAGCCCAGACCGGGGCCAGGATTCTAGAGTGTCCCGGTCAGGATGGTGCAAAGGTGGCGGACTTCGTGGCGGAGACGCTACGGGGGCTTACCAAGGGGAAGGAGGGCGTAAAGATCGCCAGGCCCACAAAATGCGCAGAATTGCGCATTTCGGGCCTGGATGACTCGATCACGACCGAAGATATCCGAGAGGCCATTGAGACAAAAACTCAATGTGCCTCCGGATCCGTGAAGTTCGGCGCCATCCGCCCCGGTCCCGGTGGAGTGGGTGCAGCTTGGGTGCGCTGCCCCGTCGCTTCGGCCAAAACCCTGGCCCACGTGGGCCGGCTCCTTGTAGGCTTCTCTTCCGCTAGGATCACTGTCCTGGAGGAAGGGCTACGAGGTGCTATAAGTGTATGGCCACGGGGCACTTGCGACCCAGGTGCACCAGTGGTTTTGACTGCAGCACAATGTGCTATCGCTGCGGTCAACCGGGACATAGGGCGGCGGAATGCTCTGCCGCCCCCCACTGCCCCATGTGTGCGGCGGGCAATCTACCCGCCAATCATATGGTAGGGCGGAAGGGATGTAAGCCCCCCAAGGCTTCCAAGCCACTCCCGGGCAGCAGCCAATCGACCCAGGCTGCCCCCGGAGCTCAGCCACCAACTGAGGTGGAGGTGATGGATGTAGTGCCGCACCCCTAAATGGACAGCGGTAACTCCTCCATCATCCTCCACACGAACCTCAACCACTCCGCCGCTGCCCAGGACCTTCTCCTGCAGACCATGGCGGAGTGGTCGATAGGTGTCGCCGTAGCCGCGGAGCCCTACTTTGTTCCTCCCCGCCCGAACTGGGCGGGTGACCGGGACGACTCCGTGGCAATCGTCAGCTCCGCTGCGCTTCATTCCCTGCCCTTGTCGATCAGAGACAAGGGTTCGGGATACGTTGCTGCCGACTGGGGAGGGGTCACGCTCTACGGAGTATACTTCTCCCCAAACCGGAGTTTTACCGATTTCGAGGTCTTCCTTACCAACTTGGAGACCTCGATACGGCGGTTGGCACCTCGCCACGTACTAGTGCTGGGAGACTTCAACGCCAAATCTACGGCGTGGGGGTCACCCAGCACGGACGTCCGCGGTTCGGCGGTTGAGGAGTGGGCGGCGTCGGTGGGTCTCTGTCTCCTAAACAGAGGCGCCACCAATACGTGCGTTCGACAGCAGGGGGGGTCGATAGTGGACCTTTCGTTCGCTACCCCTGCCGTCGAAGCGCGAGTAAGGAACTGGGTCGTCCTGGATGAGGTTGAGACGCTCTCGGATCACCGATATATCCGATTGGAGCTCTCCCGGTCTTCCAGGAACCAGGACTCAGTTAGGGGTCACACGGCGCGCAGAACGCCTCGGTTTCCGCGGTGGGCTGTGGGTGCGTTGGACAGGGGCCTGCTGGAAGAGGCGGCCATCGTGGCATCATGGTCGTCTCCACCTCCAACCGAGGAGGTGGACGTCATGGCTGGCCGCATTCGCGATGCGTTTACGCAGATCTGCGATGCGGCCATGCCCCGCTCACGACGTCGCACCCCGAGGAAGGGGGTGTATTGGTGGTCCCAGGAGCTTGCCTCCCTCCGCGCCGCTTGCATCAGTGCGCGGAGGTCCTATACCCGCAGCCGGACTCGTCACCGCGATGTCCAGGAGGAAAGCCAGCTTTATGAGGCGTATCGCCAAGCGAGGGACGCCTTTAAGCTGGCTATCTGTCGCGCCAAGGAGAGGGCGAGAGAGGAGATGCTGGAGGGTCTCGACCGTGACCCCTGGGGTCGCCCATATCGAGCGGCGCTGAACAAGCTTCGCTCGGCGGGCCCCCCCCTTACCGAGACTCTCCAGCCCAGCTTCCTTGCGGAAGTGGTCGAGGGTCTATTCCCGCTGCAGGCAGAGCACGCGCCCCCGGCGATGGTCTCCGAGGATGAGACCGATGACCGGGAGGCCGACACAACTGTGCCGCCTGTCACCGAAGCGGAGGTGGGCGCGGCTGTTCTTCGAATGCGTTCGAAGAACACCGCTCCCGGGCCGGATGGGATTCCCGCCCGGGTTTTGGCCCTGACCCTCGACCATATCGGGGACCGCCTCAGGGGACTGTTCGACGTGTGCCTGGCGTCTGGACGGTTCCCTGACTGCTGGAAGGCAGGGAAGCTGGTGCTCCTTCCAAAGCCGGGACGGCCTCCCGACTCAATTGCGGCATACAGGCCTATCGTGTTGCTGGACGAGGCGGGGAAGTTGCTGGAGAGGATTCTCGCTACCCGCATCGTCCGGCATTTGAACGAGGTCGGCCCTAATCTGTCGGACGCTCAGTACGGCTTTCGTGCTGGGCGCTCGACCATTGGGGCCATTCTGCGCTTGAGGGCCGCATCGGAGGAGGCCGTCGCCGGTGGAGGAGTAATGTTGGCGATATCGCTCGATATCGCCAACGCCTTCGGGTCTCTGCCATTCAGCTGCATCAACGAGGCGCTCCGGTATCATGGAGTGCCCGCGTACCTGAGGCAGCTAGTGGCAGACTACCTCGAAGGCAGGAGGATCCTGTACGAGGACCGAGAGGGTGAGGTAATCCGCAGGGACGTCTCGTGCGGTGTTCCACAGGGCTCTGTCTTAGGGCCCCTCTTGTGGAACATTGGCTACGACTGGGCCCTGCGGTGTGGCTTCCCCCCCGGGATAGGGGTCATCTGCTATGCGGATGACACCCTCATCACGGCACGGGGTGGGAATTTTGAGGAGGCGGCGCGCCTGGCCAACCTAGGGATTTCCCGAATGGTCGGGCGCATCGAGGCGCTGGGGCTTAGGGTGACGGAGGCCCTATTATTCCATTGGCCCCGTCGCGGTCCACCTGCTGGCGCCTCGATAGCCGTCGGCTCGGTCCTCGTACAGGTCCGGGCCCAGATGAAGTATCTGGGCCTGGTAGTAGACGGGCGGTGGCTCTTCGACGAGCACTTTCACATTTTGGCGCCAAAACTCGAGGCTGCGGCGTCCGCACTGGGGAGGCTGTTGCCGAACCTGGGCGGACCCAGTGCCTCGAGTAGACGGTTGTACACGGGGGTGGTGCGGTCAATGGCTTTGTACGGCGCACCCGTGTGGGCGGCGTCCCTGACCGCCCAGAATAGGGTCCGCTTAGGGAGACCCCAGCGGACCATGGCGGTCAGGGCCATACGCGGATACCGCACGGTGTCTGCAGAGGCGGCGTGCGCATTGGCCGGCACACCCCCGTGGGATTTGGATGCGGAAGTGCTCGCCGAAGTGCATCGGCGGGCGGCGGCTGTTCGGGCATGGGGTTCGGTGCCCCTGCCCGAGGAGCTACGCGCTTGGCGCGGTGAGGCCCACCGGGCAATCATGGCCCGGTGGCAGGGCCGGCTGGAGGCTCCACGGGCAGGTGTTCGAACCGTGGAGGCGCTCCGGCCGGTCCTGGAGGAGTGGGCGGGGCGGCAGCACGGGACCCTTTCCTTCCGGCTGGTGCAGGTCCTTTCCGGGCACGGGTGCTTCGGGAAGTACCTGCACACGGTCGCTAGGAGGGAACCGAGTCCCGCCTGCCACCACTGCGACTGCGGTGAGGACTCGGCGCAGCACACCCTCCAGCATTGTCCAGCTTGGGAGGGGCAACGTCGAGTTCTCACCGCAGTGGTCGGAAGTGACCTCTCGTTGTCGGCCGTGGTTCTGTCCATGGTCCGGGGCGAGTCAGGGAAGAGAGTTCCGCTCCGTCGCCGGCGAACCGGGCGGCGTCGGCGCGCATATCTGCTCTTGATGCCGCCTTAGGTAGGGCTGCGGGCGGGCGTACGGGGTAATCTGCCCCGCCCGCGGCCTTCCGTGGAGGCGCGGCGCCCTGTGTGTATCCAGCGGCCGCGTAGGTGTGAAATGCCCGGAACGCAACAACATCGCGTCCGGGCATTGCCACTGGGCGGGCCGCCGACGGTATAACGAATTCCGGCGGCCCGTTCGCAAAGCTGGCGAGCGATAAACGGCGGGTTTTTTAGTGGGTGCAAACCCCACACTACCTCCATCATCTTCCCCGGATGGTGGGGGTGTTCGTCAGGAATTTTTCCCGTCGAACCAAAAAAAAAAAAAAAAAAAAAAGGAGTGGGTTCACGTCGGTAGTATAATGGCCAGGATTCGAACCCACGACCTCACGATTGCGAGATACAGAATAAATAATCGTGCTCATCACGCAAAGATGTATCCTGAGTAGGAGTCGAGCTTGTGACCCATGGCTTAGCAGTCAGGGTCACTAACCATAAAACCAACAGGCATTTTGCGGTTACTAGCGATGATAAGCTCTAATATCACAACATGAGTGGATAGTTACTCACCCTTCACAACGAACCTGTATGAATTTTATAAAAGGGATTACAAGGAACGAGCTATTCCCTAGTGATAATAAAAAAAAACAATAATTTTAGTATTTCAAAATAAAATATTGCTGTTCAGGATATATTTTTATACACGTCAAGACTCCTGGGAGCCAAGACTCGTAATAGTTGAATCCATTATGATTCTCCCTGGATCAACTTTGTTCTGTTTGGATCTAACTTCATTAAGAAATCATAAAGGAAACTAACTAACCTTTAACTTCGTATGAATGTTGGTTATTGTGATGAGAAATATAAAAGACAACTGTCGCAGTAGGATACAAGCCCTGGGGTACTTATTCTTTTGTCAAGAACTGCGTTTGGAAATGCATCAACGCGCATGCGTGGCGTACGTCTTTTAGAGCACCGATCATGTGCCGAAAACAAAAAAAGAACGCGCATAAGGACCCTGTAAGTATACTCAAACTCGGAACAATAATTTCTGGATCACACAAAGATGTGTCCTGTGTCAGAATCGAACAAAGGAACTCTTGCGTAACAGTAGTAAATATTCACACGGCGCCACCGAGGCAGTATTATCGTAGTAATTTCGCTGATATATCGAATTTCTCAGTCGTACCAACGCGGCAACGGTGAGAAAGCGAGCGATAGGCGATATAGCCAAAAATAGTTAATAGTTGTCAACCATTTTCTTGCTTAATAATGTAGATTGTGCTTAAACAAAGGATATACGCATAATATTTGTATTCTTTTTAATATAACTAGCAATGTGGGATTGTGGTCCCACATTACTAGCAATCCTGTTAACCCTTCCAGATAAGCTCAATGGCTTGTGTTAGTAGTGGGTTCACGTCGGTAGTAGGTATAATGGGTAGGATTCGAACCCGCGACCTCACGATTGCGTTTACATGAGATCAATATCTATTGTACGTTTCCTCTGCGAGAAAATAGTTGCTAGCCTATGACTATTCCTTGGATCAACAACTGTTCACTTAACAGACAGAACTGTGTATCAGTAATGAGTCTACGCTCCGGCCACATTCCATCAAGGAAGTTTACTTTCCTTATGGGGATATCAAGTTCTACCAATTGCAAAATGTGTGACGTAGTGGAGGACGTACAACATGTCTTGATGGAATGTGCCCAGAACGACAGACTTAGGAGACTATTGTTCAAATCCCATAAATGTGAGATACTCGTAGGTAGATCTAACTCGATCCTCGCAAGCCCCTTGTCCGAAGCTGCTGGAAATTTTATAAGCTGCTAGCTGACCCTCGCAACTTTGTCTGCGTCAAAATAACCCATTTTTGCGGTTTAGGTAAGTAAAAAAATAGGGGTTGATCGTAGAAGGGTGAAAATTTAGGGTTGTATGTATTTTTAAATTCGCTATCATAAAAAATTAAAATGTACCTAAAAATTAAAAAAAAATTGGGGTGGACTACCCTTAACATTTAGGGAGATAAAAAATAGAAGTTGTCCGATTCTCAGACCTACCGAATATGCACACAAAATTTCATGAAAATCGGTCAAGCCGTTTCGGAGGAATTTAACAACAAACACCGCGACATGAGAATTTTACATAATAGATAATAAGTACATTAGCTTAAGTAAATAATTATGAGGTTTATATAACGGAGCGACATAGTCAGATTTGTGACTTAAAATAAGAATGAAAAAAAAATAGTTGCTTAAAACATTACTGTTTATATTTAACAAGTCAAATCACGTGACACCTCTGATGGCATGATAAAGCACTTGTCATGCCAACGGCGAGAAAGCGAGCACCTATAGGCGACATATCGAGAAAATAGTTAATTGTATACAGCTGTCAACTATTTTCTCGCTTAGTCTTACTCTATAATGTACATTGTGCGTAAACAAAAGGAGATAGGCTTAATAATAATTGACCATTAACTGTTCACGCTGCCCGAGAAAACTATCTCTTTTGTTTACATAGGATCAACATCTATTGTATGTTTCCTCAGCGAGAAAATAGTCGATAGTTGCTTGTTACTCGTCGGCAGTGTAGGACAAGTGCCCAAAACAATACTGTTTGTATTTAACAAGTCAAATCACGTGTGCCGTAAGTGAATCAGTAATATCTGGTCCCCATACCATTCTCGGAGGTGATAGCTGACGGTTTATACGGAACTGGAAAAGTTTGTAAATGACGGTATTAGGCCCCACGGGGAAGGCAAGCGACCCTTCATTTGTTTCAGTTGTCGGGAGCGTTTCATTTTGTATTACTAAGTTTGAGTGTAAAAAAAATATTTCAGAGACTTATATTTAATCTTTGAAATTTAACTAGAAAAACGGGACAAGTTGGAGTCGGACTTGCTAACCGAGGCTTTCATACAATTTTTTTAGGTACATAATATAAATATTTTAGGAATTGAGTCTCGCAGTTTTTAAATTTAGGTTTGATCTTTTTCTCAGCTTCAAGAGACGGTAGACTTGAGCACATGGTTTTAATTTCTACTAGATACCTCCACGCGTTCCCAAGATATAGGGCCTTAACAGACAGACAGACGGACAGACAACAAAATGATCCTATAAAGGTTTTTTTAAGATACGGAACCCTAAAAAGGATAAATATCTATGTTTGGTATTAACCATCCTATACGTTTTTAAGGTTTAGTGAAATACCTTCTTCAACTTGCAGAGAAACAATTTCTCGTTGTTTCTGCGCGAAAAGTCGCAAGCACTTAATCGGATTTGAAAGGTTATATTGTTGCCTTGTGTCATGCCACTTTGCTTATAATTTACTAGCTATTGCCCGCGGCTCCGCCCGCTTGGATGACAGAATAAAAACTATCCTATGACCTTTCCTGTGACTCAAAGTATCTCGTAAATCGGTTTAAACGTAAAAATGTAACAGTCAGACAGAGTTATTTGCGCATTTATAGCATTAGTATAAATGTATAAACCTCTTTATTTCCTTTCGCTTTTATAACAAAAGCGTGTTAAAAGTTGAACAGTCATTTCTTTCTCGTTTTAATCTCGATCACGTTACAATAGTAGGATCTCCAAGAAATCCTATAACAAAAGACTTTAACGTCAGATTAGATACAGGCATGTGTTAGTCTGTTATACCAATGAATATGTATATCCCGTATTGGATGAATTTCATTCTTAGTAAGCATCTTTGTACGATATTTAGCTGATGTTAGAATAATAGAAATAGAATGTTGTAAATAGGTCTGCCTAAGGACCGATGGCCGCTGAAGCACACGAATCCGTGAGACTGCGACTTAAGGCGGAAACAAACTATTGTGTACGTACGATACGACTTACATGCATACATACATACTTACGGGTTAGCATCTTTTTTGAAAACGTAAAAATACTATCTCTACTGGTTGGACGCTAGTCAATTATGAAAAAAAGGAACCTAGTAGACTTCGCTGTCTGTTCGTCCGTCCCACCGTCTGCTACAGGGCTATATGTCTTGAACCGTAATAGGTAGGGATTTAAAATTTTCACAGAACTTGTATAAATATGATCTATAAAAAAATACAAATAATGTAATTAAATAATATTAATCCCATACAAATTCATATATCGCCGTGTGGAGACATATCGCCGCAATTTTCTCGCCCGTGAAGATGGTACATTAGTAGGGTAATGTGAAATTTTCTTTCTCACTTGATTAAATTATATTTCGTACGAATGTTGTTCGATCGCTGATCATTAAAACTACACGGTGTATTGAATCGAAACCGATTTTGTACGTTACAATAGAAAATATTTTCAGTACCTAATGTAAGCGATTTCCAATGATCGTTGTATTGAAGACTTGGTATAATGGCATTGCTGCCTGAAGCTATGCCATTTAGGTATGTACCAAGTCTTCGCTAAGTTTAAATTGAAAGCTGGGTATCTTGGTTGTATGCAATCTATACTAATGTGCAAAAGTTTATGTTTGTTATTCAATCATGTCAAAACGGCTGAACGGATCTGGGTTAAATTTGACATAAATGTAGATTATGGTCTAAAATAGCACATAAACATGGTTTTATAACGAAAAAAGTTACAATTCCCGTGGGATTGATTCGTTTACAAAATTTCAGTATGAACAAAGTCGCAGGCCACAGCTAGTTAGTGTGCCGGTACAATAGACTACATGATTGTCGAGATAAATAAGTGATTTTTTAGAAACGTCAAAGTAATATGTTCTGCATATTTTTTTATGAAATATTGAGTCATGGCGTCGTAACTGATGGTCGGGAAATCATTTACTTTTAGCATTATTTGATGACTATCAATTTTAAACACCTAAAAAGGTTAAATAACATATATACTTATTTAGAGCTGCATAAGACATACTTTTGCATTGTAGACATCATCCCAATTATATCTATATTTGTTGGAATTATAACTTTTAAACTTATGAGTTGCATTATATTCTCAATTTGACACGGGAATAAACGCTTTTAAAGTAAGTAAAGTATTTCAACCGGGTGACATTGACCGTGTGTTCCCACGTATGGTGTAACCCGGTCCAAACGTCTAAGGTAAATACTTTACCTAGTTTAAACCCGTTTAGTCCCGTGTCAAATTGTATATCTTGGATTAACTTGCACAACGTCATCTGATCAATATATATTACACTCAAACACAGAATAAACCATCGTGCTCATTACACAAAATTCTATCCTTGGGGGAATTCGAATCATGACCTTATCAGTCAGGGTCACTAACCACTAAACCAACAGGCTAGTCACATAAGTCTTGTATACACCAATGTGACTGGTCTGTGGAGGTAATATTATAGTCGTATTCTAATTTACATATATAATCTATATATACATATTTATTATTAGCATTATGCTCTCCTTGAAAAATAAAAATTCTCGAAAAAAGTAGAAAATTCGATTTTTATTTTGCCTATAAAAAATATTCCAACTTGATCTCAATTTTACTAGCCGCGCTATACATCAAAGAGCTTAAGTAAAATTGTCATTACACGATTAGAACCGCCGGCATAACTACCACAGTATGAACATCTAAACACAGTTATATTAAATAAAAAAGGATACAAACTCTAAATAACTTTCCAAACAATTTATTATCGAGAATATTCTCGAACAAAATTTAATATTGACGTTATTATTTTCTCGACACAATTACTTCAGAATCCATCCCCGTAGTACAGGGGAAACGATTTCATTTCAACCCGGGCTGATGAAACGTAATAATTATTTCGGAATTGTATCTAAATGAGTTTGTGTCGAATTAAAATGTTTTTAATTTATTTTTGAATACTTTTACCCTTTGATTAAATACCTCTGAAATGAATAGAGGATTGGCGAAGGGGGTGTGAATAGACTGGCCTATTATAATAAGTTGTTTATATGTACAGTTATGTACTGAATTCGAAGAAGTAACAGTGGTAATATATTTATACTAGGGGAAAATTGACGCATACGAAGTTAGAACTCTTCAGCCTGTGTTATTAGTATAGACAAGCTGACTAGCGCAAATTCGTCTGCAAAAATGTTCCCCGTTTTCAACAGTTTTTATTGCTGCTCCGAACTTTTTATCGTAGCGTGATGTTATATAGCTTTCTCGATCTGCGGTATTTGACAGTAATTTAATAAATATTTTTTCAATTCGATGCAGTAGTTCTTGAGATTATCGCGTTCAAACAAAATCTTCAGCTTTTTATTATAGGACAACGCCCGCAACATGGTATAAGCTCGGTGCCTTGTGTCGCCGATATTACACACATACAAACAGTTACGAACATCATAACCGTGAATTTATGTTAATATTAATTCTAACTAATATTATAAATGCAATAGTGAGATTGTTTGTTTGTAACGCTTTTGAACCTCGAAACCGATTTTATAAACTCTTTAATCAATATAAAGCTACATTATCAACAAGTAACATAGACTGTATATTTTTTTTAAATTAAAGATCGCTACCTACGTAAATTACAATAATGTAACTCTATCAAAACTTTGCCTATAAAAGTCATTATTTGACGTGCGCCGTCGTTTTATTATTTGTTCGAAAATTTGGGTTACTATGGAGATCCCTTTGTTGCACAGACTTTAGGGAAGCATGAGCTGTAACATATACGAAAATTTTTAGATACCTAGAGTTACGTTATTTTAATTTTCTTTAGTTTAAGAAAAAATAAAAATGATGTTAAGAAAAATACAGCCTATGGTACTGGCAGATAATGTAGCTTTTTATTGATGAAAGAGTTTTTAAAATCGGTTCCACTGTTTAAACGCGAAAGGGTAACAAACAAACTCACTTTTTCAATTATAAAGGCATACCTAAATGACCAAACTTAACTCGTTTTTTTTAACGACGCTTTCTAAAAAGGATACCTAGCTAGATGGATTTATCGCCCCCGAAATCCCCTGCATACTAAATTTCATGAAAATCGCTGAAGCCGTTGCCGAGATTCAGATTATATATATATATATATATATATATATATTTATATATAACAATTGCTCGTTTAAAGGTATACAATAAGATACATAGATTAGTTAAGATGTTTAACAATATATCAATAGGTATATGTTTGTAAACTTTCGCGATTTGTACACATTTTAGCAAACAAACATTACGCGCCAGTGTGCAGATGTCGTTAGTGTTGTGTGTCGAAGTACCGACGGTTCCGTAATAGTGAGTGATAAAAATCAAGCGAGGGTAGTTTCCGAAACCCGCGCTTTCGGAGGCGACGCTGAGCTGAATCAGTCTACCCGTGACCACGGCCGTTGCAATACGGTCGAAACGTCGGGCAATAAACAAAAGTACTTAGCCTTAAAATAAAATATTTACGCGATTAAGACCCGTAGCTTGACTGCCTCTGTGGCGCGGTGGGAGTGTGTCCGACTGCTACGCAAGAGGTCGTGGGTTCGATTCCCACACGGGACACCACTTTGTGTGATCCACAAATTGTTGTTCCGAGTCTGGGTGTACTTTGTGTCCGTGACTTGTATGTTTGTAAAGTCTCCTGCGACACAGGGCTTGTACCCTAATGCAGGAGTCGTCTTTTTAAAAAAAAAAAAAAAAGCTTATAAAATTCTTTAATAGTTAAGATGTTTGTTAGTTGTCTGGTCGCCACAGTACAGTTTCTTCCTAGTTTGTGATCAAATAGCGGTATGTGACTTGTTCCAAGATTATTATTATGGACGCAGTGCGCTCAATAACAGAAACAGTAAATACAATAACAATTGCATTATATTTGTGAAGTGGGCACAGTTAATTTTGGTAGCATTCCAAGAAATTGCAATCGCCGTAATAGCCGCTCGAGTTGGTCGTCGTAAATACTTGAATACGTCTGTTTGTTTGTGATATCTTAATGATTAACAGTTGAGCAAGAAGCGGTTGGTAACGGTTGACGGTTGGTTTAACACATCTCAAACAATAAATAATTAAATAATGATCAATCAATGAAGACGTAAGTGATCTCGCGGCAAAAAATAATTTATTTATAATAAAACTTAAAAAAATATTTTAAGAATTGTATGTAAATTTATGGGCTAATTATTATTGCTATACTATTTTAGTATATTTTATTTTATAAAGTAAATGCTTTTGTTGCTAACTGTTGATTTGTTGTAAGTTACAGTGTAGGTACAGTAACGCATATATCTTTCAAAATCCAACATCATTGTGAACTCATAGACCTATTTAGTTGATGACTTTTTATTTCATAAAACAGGGTATTATAAATGTTGATGAGGGTACAGGGTATTATAGTTCAAATATTTAAGTTATAGTTTTTTTTTCAAGTACATTTCAGAGCATGGATGTTTATAATATTAGGTGCAAGAACAAACTATCATGTGTGTAGATAAGACCGCGATCAACCTGTTGATAAAGTAGTAATAATAATATCTTGGGACAACTCACATAACGCTATCTGATCCCAAACTAAGCAGAGCTTGTATTATGAAAACCAGACAACGGATAAACATACTAAAACATTTCTAAATACATAAAAATTATAGTTAAATATTTTTTTTTTTTTTTTTTTTTTTTAAAGTTAAATAACACCCAGACACAGAATAAATCATTGTGCTCATCACACAAAGATTTATCCTGGCTGGGGATCGAACCCACGACCTCCGGCTTAGCAGTAAGGGTCACTAACCACTAGGGCAACAGGCCAGTACAATATATCTAAAATACAGTAAAGAATACGTATTTAAACGTAGTGACATTTGTACAGAGCAAGACACAATTTTAGCAGAAATTAATAGTGATTTATTTGCTCTTAATCGCTACAGAAGATATATATCTGTGAGTACGACTTGTTGAAATTAGTCGAATGTGTAATGGGTATTTATCTGTCAAGACTAATGTATGCTAATATTGCAAATGCGATAGTTTGGATGCATTAAAACTCTTTAGGATAGGTAATTAGATGCCTATCTGCTGATGATATATTAGCATAAAACGCAAAAAATACTTACTTCTTATACTTAATATTATAATTGCGAAAGTTTAGATGTATGGATGTGTAGATGGTTGGTTATGTTTGTTATTCTATCACGCCACTACGGGTAAACAAATCTGCACGAAATTTAGCACAGAAATAGATATCACGCCACAACGGGTAAACGGATCTGGACGAAATTGATTATAAT
Organism: Herminia tarsipennalis; assembly: GCA_945859575.2. Taxonomy (NCBI): domain Eukaryota; kingdom Metazoa; phylum Arthropoda; class Insecta; order Lepidoptera; family Erebidae; genus Herminia; species Herminia tarsipennalis. Next base: position 8,020,083 of record OX243849.2, on the reverse strand, counting down.
CTGGAACAGAGTTCAGATACATTATAGCCTGGAATAGCACATAGGCTACTTTTTATCCCAGAAAAATGTTCCCGTGGGATGATTTTTTTTTTCAAAACTTTCATACAAACGAAGTCGCGGGCTATAGTTTATTTTAACATAATTATACTCTTCTAGATATCTATTAAAAATGTGAATGTATGGATGAAGAACGGCTTGATGGATCTAGATAAAATTTGGCATATATAAAGATTATAGTCAGAAATGGCACATAAGTTACTTTTTATCACGGAACACGTAGGTTCCTATGGGATAGATTTGTTTAATTTAAGTAGCGACCAACAGCACTTACAGACATGCATACGACTACAGCAATTTCGACCGTATGCATGTTTGTTATCGCGATAAAAAATATCCATTGTTATTCGTTGTTACTCAGTCAAGAAAATATAAAAAGAAATTAAGTAAACCTACGGCTTAGACCTACCACCGGGAAGTACCAGTTGGTACTTCCCGGTGGTAGGTCTACGCCATAGCCCGTCTTGGTGGGTACTAAAAACAGTGTTAGTTATTCTTCTGTAAAATACACACACAACACTATGTTTCGGTTGAAGGACACTGTAGCAAATGAAGGGTAAATGAGACTCACGAACTAATGTCTCAAATTAGGAGCGCGTTACGGTGCCATTCAGGTCTTTGGCAAACAAGGATTTGATCACTGATACTGTTATGTGCCAGCGAGCAAACAAGGATTTGTGTATCACTCATACTGTTATGTTTTTTTTTTTTGTTTTTTTTTTTTGAAAAGACGACTCCCGCAGTAGGGTACAAGCCCTGTGTTACGGGGGACTTTACAAACATACAAATCACGGACACAAAGTACACCCAGACTCGGAACAATAATTTGTGAATCACACAAAGTGGTGTCCCGTGTGGGAATCGAACCCACGACCTCTTGCGTAGCAGTCGGACACACTCCCACCGCGCCACAGAGGCAGTCAGTTATGTGCCAGCTTACCATTAGGCGCACGACCTGGGGGTCAATTCACGTATTTAAAGCAGTGCAGTTGCAGTTAAATTTCGATTAAAACGCCATTTTTGTATACTTGTAACTTTGGAACCGATCTCAAATACGCTTGTGTCAAGTATGAGTCGAGAGCGCAATAACGACATTATAGCAAGCGTTTTTGAGATCGATCCCAAAGTTACAAGAATACGAAATTGGCCGTTTTAATCAAAAGTTAACTGCAACTGCACTGCTTTAAATACGCGAATTGACATGCTGTTCGTCTCTTTATTTCAATAAAAACTTTGTTTCGCAATGTTTTTCTCATAAAACCATGACAATACAAGTATTTTACAAAACAACATCAAACGTCACTTTTCTACCTTCAAAACTATATCCTCAATGAAGTGCGCCCCAAGCATATCTAAGAGCCCCTTTGCTGCTGACACCCCTGAGGCAAGTGTGAACGTAGCAGTTTCCTCGCTAAACTAAGGCAGTCTGCAAACGTAGACACTTTTTGTTATCGACACGGGACAGCTAGGTTGCTTTACAGAGTAACAAGACGGGCAACTTCACTTGAGTGACGCACATATATACATCGTTCACGGATATGAATCAAAGACCACATCGCTACACTTTGTTCAGAAGGCGTGCCCGGATTCCGCGTCCGTTGATCGTTTTGTAAGTAGGTGGTCTTCTGCACTTTCGGTATCTCGGTATGGTGGCTATGTCTATAGTGTGGCCATTAGTGCTGTGCACTCCCTGAGGTATGCACGGCGAGGTGGGGGGCGAAGAAAAAAGTGCATGAGTTCACATGAGGTCGATACATGTCGGACAGATCTTACGATATCAGTTTGCATTTCTAAGGCAAGACTTGTGGCGGGACGTTGCGTTGGTCGGAGGCTATCTATCTGTAATATATACTTACTTTGTTGATTAAAATGTAACCCAAATATACTCATATTTTATTAAAAATATGCAGGTGATAAATAAGAATTGAAAGTTATAATTCACAACAGGACTTGTTTTATTAAACATTTTTTATATTTACAAACAATTATATATTCTAACGAAAGTTATTCTGACATAGATTCTGTTTCAACTTCATCTTCCATTTCGTCATCATCTTCATCTTCCTCTTCGCCACCGGAACTTGAATCAGAGTCTTGCAAATTTATTATGAATGAATCGATAACATTATCGAACCTACTATCGCGACTCCAGTAATCATTTTCATTTTTCTGGACATGATCGTCGCATTTCTGCCATTTTTCCGCCGTGAATTCCGAAAACAATTTATCCAATAAGATTATATTTTCGTCTAGAGAAGAATTAATATAGTTTTGGGCTATGTTGTTTTTAATATCAGCCCAGACCAACTCGATTGGATTTAAATCTGGATGGTACGGAGGTAAACGCAGAACAGTGTGTCCACTGGCTTTCAGGAGTTCGTCAATTCTATACACGGGTTCTTTTTGTGTATTTTTGATAAGAAGTAGCAGTTGAGCCTTTGACATGGTTCCTGAAAATTCTACATTATGGCGTAGCAACCAGTTCTGCATTTCACTTTTGAGGCTTGATATAGTTGGTTTCTTCTCAATCTGAACGCTGTGGTAAGACGCGTTGTCCATTACAACCACAGAATTCGGCAGCAACTTATCTTTTAACTTTTCATCTACCCACTTATAAAAAGTAGGTCCGCTCATATCTCCATGATAGTCACCGGTTCTAGCATCGGATTTGAATATAGTCAATGTATCATCCACTAAGCCATTTCGACACCCAGCGTGGAGTATTACTAGTCGCCGTCCTTTCCCAATATCAGCATGAATACCGGGTTCTGACGATGATTGCCAACATTTGCTGGCATGGTGACTGGCGTTGATGTATGTTTCATCAAGAAAATATATGTTTCGGTTTTCCGTTCTGTAATTTCTGATTTGTGTAAGATATTTTTTCCGCCACACTGTAATATTAGGCTGCTCTATAAGGAGATGTCTCTTTGATTTGCATTTTTTGTAACGGTAGCCCATTTTGTGTAAAAGCTGTCTTAAATATTCCCGTCCACAATTCAATATGCCATCCTGTCTCAAACTTGATAGTAACTTACGGACACTTGGTATTTTTTTTTCTACTAAAAACTGATGAATTTTTCTTCTGATAACTCCAAGGTCAAAATCATCCACAACGTGTTTTTTCTTTAGAACTTTTGGTTTTTTTGGCGATTGAAATTTTAATTGGCTTGAATTTTCAATTGATAAATAGCCCGCAGAAATCACATTATGTACGGTTCTTTTGCTGTATCCCGTAGCCTCCGCAACGATTTTAGCAATATTCACGTCATTTTTAAATTCAAAGCTTTCTTTGTCTGCTTTTCTTTTCTTAAAATATTCAGCCACCTTAAAAATGACAGTCTTCATATCACGAGATAACGCACGACCCATCTTTGAATATTTATCTCGTGTGCGTCTGACATAGACAGTCCGATACAAATAACACTACCTGCCGTCACAAGCGTTGACGGCGCACTGACAGCGCAGCAGCCGATTCTAACCCCCCCGTCTCACCGCGCGCATACCTCAGGGAGTGCACAGCACTAATGGTCATACTATAATGACGACAAGCGATGGAGATGGGCTAACTTGCAAGGGGACACCGAAGAAAAAACAACATTTTAATTGTTTTCCGTTAGAACCTTTTAGCACTGAAAACACACTTAGCAGAGAAAAAGTTCAAAATTTTCTAATATTATAAAGCTGAAGAGTTTGTTTATTTCAACGCAGTAATCTTAGGAACTACTGGACTAAATTTACCAAGTTGGACCCTCGCAAACGCAACTCGTATGAAACAAAGGAAGAAAAATTTCAAGTTTAGTGACATAGTTCTGGTTAGATGGTTTGGCTTTTACGCATTTTTCTTTCGAATGCAATTATTGTATTATTAAAGTAATTGACAAGAAATGCCTATAAAAATTACCATAAAACATTTACTGTTAGATTGGCGATTTTTTATGACAAAAACAAGACATTAAAGTGTCTTCGTTTGTGCGGAGCCTAAAAACAAGATATTCGTTTTCCTACCACAGACATAATATAAAAACTTATACAATAATATAAAGCTTTTGAAAGAGCGTCAAAGTCGTCCGTTTCCACCCAATTGCACAGAGAAGTTAACATTTATTTGTAATATTTACAAAAAAGTTATTTCCTGCCTATTGTCTGTTAAGAAAAGGGAAAATTATTTGATAGCATTTTATTTTTTGTTTATTATTTGGATGACTTGTAACCGCAAAGATGATTGTGTTTTTAGTAGAAACAGAGAGAGAGCTTTGGCTTTGTCAAAATCCAAAGCTCTCAAAAAGACCCTGTACCCACAGGTACAGAACATAGAACACTAATACTACGGATCAGGATCTTTCGCATTGTCTTAAGTATCTATACTTGCCTATTCTTTGTCTGCTTCTGTGGCGCGGTGGGAGTATGTCCGACTGCTACGTCAGAGGTCGTGGGTTCGATTCCCACACGGGACACCACTTTGTGTGATCCATAAATTATTTTTCCGAGTCTCGATGTACTTTGTGTCCCTGATTGTATGTTTGAAAAGTCCCCCGCGACACAGGGCCTTGCTCCCTACTGCAGGAGCCGTATTAAAAAAAAAATCTATATTAAAAATGCGAAACTTTGGACATATTGATGGATCTGTGTTAATCAATTAATCAATAACGACAAAGACATTTGCTTTAATGAATCTGGATGAAAATTTTAATAGAGATAGATCATAGTCTAGATATCACATAGACTTTTATCCCTGAAAGTTTGGTAAAAATAGCAAAAATAAGAGCTATCGTTGTATAAGCTTTTAAAATATTTTTTAGGCTTCCGTAACCAACGGCTGTTTTAACAGTAGTTTAATGTTAACTGAACGTAAACTTGGGCTTAACTTTAAACAGTGTATATCATGTTTAAACTTAAACAACAGTTAATATCTGATTTGTCGTACGCTACTAAAAACGCGTTTAACACCAGCCTACTATTATATCTTTGCACAATAATGTATTTTTACAAGCCAATGCATCCCAGAAACCTAAATCTTTAATTACGCGTTCCAAAACATTTTGTTTGAACCAAAAATACATTAAAACTTAGAACAAAACACAATTCTTGGTATTTCAGTCATTAATCAGATTAACACCCATTATTCAAAGTCATTTAGGATTAATATCTGAAAATTGCTCTTGTTTTAAAGATGCGAATTGTCACCATTTTTTTTAAGAATTTATTTTGGTATCTGGTGAAAATTTGTGATGTTATTGTTCTCTTATCTGATTTCGGTTACTGCGGCCAATCTCTTTAGAGACTAGCTAACTACGTAGGAGATAATATAATAATAATAATATCTTGGGACAACTAACACAACTTTATCTGATCCCAAACTAAGCAGAACTTGTACTAAGGCAACCAGACAACTGATAACATCTATATCTTATATATGAAATTCTCGTGTCACAATGTTAGTTACCATACTCCTCCGAAACGCCTTGACCGATTTTTATGAAATTTTATATGCATATTCAGTAGGTCTGAGAATCGGCTACTATCTATTTTTCATACCCCTAAGAGTTTGTTTGTTTGTTTGAACGCAATAATCTCAGGAACTACTGGGCCGCATTGAAAAAATATTTTATTGTTGGATAGCCCATTTATCGAGGAGGATAGGTTATAACATCACGCTACGACCAATAGAAGCGGAGCAGCAATGAAAAATGTTGAAAAAACGGGAAAAATTTACGCAGACGAAGTTGCGCGGGTCAGCTAGTTTAAATATATAAATGAATATTTGTTTGTATGTCCTCTATGCGTTCCGAAACCATTGATCAGATTGTGATGAAACTTTGGAAGAATGTTCTGGGAAGGCCGATAAGTGTTCCTGGCTTTAAAAGCCACAGCGAAGCGTGGCCAAGTTCAGCTAGTACTTATATATTTCTAAATACATGTAAATTCATATTATAGATAAATAACCCCCAGATACATAGTAAACCATCGTGCTCATCACACAAAGTTTTATCCTGGGTGGGGATCGAACCCACGACCTTCAGCTTAGCAGTCAGGGTCAGTAACCCCTAGACCAACAGGCAAGTCTTCGATATCCATACTAATATTATAAATGTGAAAGTAACTCTGTCTGTCTGTCTGTCTGTCTGTTACTCTTTCACGCTCAAACAGCTGAACCGATTTAGATTAAATTTTGTATGGAGATAGTTTGAGTCCCGAGGAAGGACATAGGATAGTTTTTATCGCGATAACCGACATCCATGCGGGCGGAGCCGCGGGCGAAAGCTAGTATTATTATAGTAGGTACGCATCCACTCTCAACAGAGAGTGGGTACGATACACTTTGATAATTCGATAGGCAGGAACCTGACACGGCTGGTGGATAGCTAAGTCTACGATGGCAACGGTGTAGTGGGTCTTTCATTTGGGGAGAACTTCAAAATACCCACCCTCCTCGAAGTACGCCTAAAAATACTTACAGATAGAATTAAATATACCTACTCGATCCAACATACTTTTTTCTAACACTGGTTTAAGATTTAGAATTAAATAATATCTTAATAATAATATAATAATATCTTGGGACAACCCACACAACTCTATCTAATCCCAAACTAAGCATAGCTTGTACTATGGCAACCATACAACTGATAAACATACTTATATATTTCTAATTACATACATATTATACGTAATTAACATCCAGACACAGAATAAACCATCGTGCTCATGACACAAAGTTTTATCCTGGGTGGGGATCGAACCCACGATCTCTTGCGCAGCAGTCGGATACTCTCCCACCGCCCCACAGAGACAGTCGAACTGCTCTAACATGTCAAAATAATGTAATGTCATTGTAGTCGACTACTTCAAAAATGCTTTTAAGAAAATAAAGCACTAAAAGTATTCCTAGAACGTTCTAGATATAGGCTAGATTAAGGCCGGGTGCCGGATATCCGACTGATTGCACGCCTGTGAGCACAACTGGTTATAAAACATGTTTTGCGAATGAGCAACTAGGTGAAATAAATGGGACGGAAAAATGACACGTTGTTTTTAAATCCACTTTAATTTTCATGTCTTTGTGTTATTTGTATAGTGTGGGGTATTTTTTCCCCTTTATTCTCAATAGTTTCGTGGCGGAACTAGTGGGAGTTTTTTTCCCAATAGTTCCGCAAAATAATCTGAATATAAAATTCGATTATATTATAATATGTTTATATTTACTTATTTTAGAGTTATTTATTGTATTATTATTAGTTATCCTTAATTTATAAACGTTGACAGTCACCAAACACACTGGTTTGTTCAATTAAATTATTTTTGTAAAGAAAACTGAATGGTTTTAAAAAAATGGCCCATGAGTTTCTTGGCAACTTCTTCTCATGAGCTTTACACTTGGAACTACCGCCTATTTTTTTCTTTTTCAAACGTGTCAGTCATTAAAAGAATAAAGTATATATTAATTTGACGTTTTTAACAATCATCAATTTGGTTTAACGGAATAAAAAAATATGCGTTTTGCGTTTGCTTTTACTAGTAGATTGGAAGGGTTTAACTCGAACAATAAAACGGAACCCCAACTGGTACGGATAGGCTACTAGAATTTCATCAATTTAAATATAAATTTAATAATAATTGGATTATGTATCAAGGTGAAATTTGACCAAACCTTCCGTAAAGATAAGTGATCAAACAACTTGTCATTGGGTTTTTTCAAGACAGTGGAGATATAGAGTTAAAAGCTAATTACCACGTTTATGTACAGTCCACGACAGGTCGACATAGCATTTTAAAACTAATATTAGTACTCTAATGCAGGCAAAAATGTAAGCAAGATGAAAATGAATAAAGCGACTGCATAGGAACTTGTGTAGACTATGATGCTATGAATGTGGTGCGGATGCAAGATGCATCTTGGTCTTCCACTGTCATACCAAACTGCTACTATATATTTTAATCTCCATACTGTCACTTCCTATTCAGTTGATATTAATATCCAATATTTTATATTTATCTTTCTTTGTTCCAGGTATAACATTTGTAGAGTCACAAAAATATATGAATTGTGAGCTGTGATTGACCACAATTCGGTTAGTACAATAGTTAACACTTAGGTAAGTACGTAACGAGATAATGTTATATAACGGTTATTTCAAATACGCAAAAGCCCAAAATGGTCAGTGGAATAAGATTTGAAGGGATATTGTTGGAATTTTTAATAAAAGTGCGGTGTATATTTCGACACAGATTTTTTGAAAGACCTACTCCTGTACTTGGGTACAAGCCCTGTGTGGGGACTTTACAAACATACAAATCACATTATAGAATTTTATAAGCTACGGGTCCTAATCGCGTAAATATTTTATGAGTCTACCCGTGACCACGGCCGTTGCAATACGGTCGAAACGTCGGGACATAAACAAAGGTATTTAACCTTAAAATAAAATATTTACGCGATTAAGACCCGTAGCTTATAAAATTCTATAATGTGTACAAATCGCGAAAGCTTACGAACATATATTGCAAATATAAATCACGGACACAAAGTACACCCAGACTTGAAACAATAATTTGTGAACCACACACTGGTGTCTTGCGTTGTGTGGGAACCGAACCTGTGATTACTAGACCAACAGGCCAGAATACTGAAATGATTTGGAATCACAGATTTCCATCTAAGAAAAATACAATAAAACAGAAGACAATAATGAAAGATTTTCTTGTTTTAATAAACACAGTTAGCCAAAAGGATTACATGAAAAAAATAATCAAATAGGTACTATTCATCAAAATGTCATTTGGACCTTTAGAATACACATCGTTTAAGGATCAGGCGGGATCAGATCTGTCCTCGGGCGAACATTAAGTACTTACTGCTTACCTTACAATAAGTACTCTATTTCATTGAGCTAATGGTTGGCGGCTGAATTTTTGTAGTTGACGTTTTGATGCTGATATGCCCGATCTAGAGTTATGTCATGTTTTTACTGATCTCTACACTAAGTAGTCAAAAAATAGCCGACTGGCAAAAATCGGACAAGATCATGTCTGACCATGCTCAATGTAGGGTTCCGCAGCTGTTGCTACAAATAAATGCACTAAATCTAAAAAAGTACGACTTAAAAGTGCACCAGCAAAAGAGCGTATGTTCATTTTGATGAAAAGCGTAGTGTTTCGGCAACTACTCAAAATATTTTTATTTGAAAGTATTTATTAACGTTACCTTTGTAATTTTCTTCATAATTTGCTGACTTTGCGGTTTAAAACTTAAAGGATGGATCACAATTTTTGAACATTCGGGGCGATTATTTCCGAAAATATTCACTTCATCAAAAAAGTTTCTTAGAAACTTAAAAATGTTTTTGAAAGACGTATTGAATGATGTTACATACATAGATCGATGTATATTTTGGTTATTTAACAATCGAACTAAGTAGCGCAGCCATATACCTAAATTGTGTAGTTTTTGACTAACATGCCTGTGACATACGGGCAGACAGACACACAGATAGACAGACAGACAGACGGACGGAAAAATGTCCCATAAAATTCTTGGCAGCTTCTTTTCATGAGCTTTACACTTGGAACTGCCGCCTAACTTACGGAAAGACATGACGAAATCATAAGGGTTCCGTTTTTGCCATTTTGGCTACGGAACCTTAAAAAGCTTGACCGTTCCTTTTCTCCAAATCGACCTTTAACCCAAAATAACATGTGACTGATAACGTGTGATGGTGAATATCATAAACTTATAACCTATATGAGAATCGAACCCACAACTTCAAGCAAATTAGTCGTACGCATTCCCATTGTACCACCGAAGCAGTAAATATACAAAAAACAATAGACAGCAAACTTTCTGCCGAATATGACTAAGCCATTAGGATTTGCCAGTTTCAATTCAACCTCCAAGCGAACATTAGGCACCGCTACCCAACGTAAAGTATTATTCGCGGAAATAAATTGAAATCCCTCTTAAATTTACCCTTTTTGCCAGAAATAGGGTAATTGTGGAATGATGGCACTTTAAATTAGATAAAGTACGTTGTGTCGTTTGAGTGGTGATAGGGACTTTACCCCACGCGGTGTTACTCGTATATTGGGGTAAATTATATAGAAATAGATTTACCCCAGAGATTTACTTGTGGGATGTTTGTGTTATTTTTTCGGGAGATTGTAGTAATGAGATTCATTATAGGATAATTTATTTTTATAGATACTGGTTTGTGTCCGCGGTTATGCCTGAGTGAATGTGGGTTATAGCCAAAAAAAAAATTAAATGCAAAAATGATGAACGGTTCAATGCCCCAAAGAACAAACAAAGAATTAAAATAGACAGAATTACTTTGATGTTCATTTCTTCACACACTATAAATACAATATTTGCATGTATATAGTGCCCGATTACCTGAGGCAGCTTGTGGCCGACTATTTGCGAGGTTGATGTGTCCTCTACGAGGATAGTGAAGGCGAAGTGAGGCGCAGGGCAATGTCGTGCAGTGTTCCTCAAGGGTCGGTCTTAGGACCACTCTTGTGGAAAATGGGCTTACATATTTTTTCCGGAAGAAATTCTCTATGTTATAGCGATATACTACTAATTACCGTAACCGATGTCCCTTGTGTGATTAACGTATATTAAGCACACTAACATACATAGGAATTGACTGTACCTAAATCACTTTATTTTATCCGAAAGTAATAATATTAGCCGGTTCCAGCAAAATATATTATTAGAAATCAGTTTACCCCTCGCTGTGTACACGTGTAGCGATTCCCTGAAGAGTATTTTAAGTTATTGAACACTTTCATTTTGGTAATTTATTGATCGCTTCCTGCTTAAACTATAATTCGTCCCAACGGACACTCAGAATTAATTTTTACGCATAAAATAGTGTAGTTTAATATATCACCAGCAGCAGTAGAGATTGTGGGAATACTCCTGTCAGTCCGCAAAAGCTATAGAGTTTTAGTTATGTTACATTTTCATAGTGAACATTTACAAACTGCTTAGTACTGGTACTAAAGCATCAACGGATTATGAAGTGAGAGAATACGAGTAAAGAATTCAGAGAATACCCAATATTTATGTTCAATATTGCTTAAGAAGTATTAGCTAATGTAACGGTTTCTATGTTATTTAAAGCCTCGTAAGTGTTGTGGTTCATAAATGGTTCACCGTTTTTTTTAAAGACCATTCTATATCTCCTTTGTTTAACCATAGAGCATAGTAAAAATGTAGGATTAGAATGCAAATGGTTGCTTAGTTGACCACTCTATTGAGATCGCCTTAACCGAAATAAATCACATAATTAGTTTCATAAACTGCATGCTCTCCTGCCTGAATTTTGAACCTGCGACATACAGTTCTAAATTGAGGATATTCCTGATAGACCACCACTCCTGAAACCGATTACGAGGACATTGTAAATTTTATGTAATTATAGTAGAACGCAAAATTCTTAAACATATTCAATTACTTAAGTACCTACTTGTAATTTTAGTGAACTTTGGCAATAACATCTCTGATTCCACCTATTTGTTACCAAGACGACCCTGAAGATAATCTGAGCGCAGGAAATATTAGCTTCTCACGGGAAATCACAACGATATCGGATAACATCGCCTGGCGACTTTCTATTACCTGTAGATAACATCGATATAATATATTTATCACCTTAATGTGTCTTCCAATATACTACAATCTGATTTCTACTGTAAAACCTTTTGTATAAGGTTGAATTTGGAATGGCAATATATCTCATTAATGCCAGAGACGAAGCAATTTGAAAGAAATAAATATTTCCCAAGTTAGGTGCTTCGGATCGTATTGCGTATTGAACTATGAGAATTAATTCGACTATTAGCTTATTACCTTTGGCCTTTTAAAAGAAGAAAACTATCTCTAAAATCCTCTATTTAAGATCGTAGAACCTCTTATGACAAGAGTGAGTTATTTTTTACTCTTCATTAAAATCTTACTCTTACTCTTTCGCGATTTGTTCACATTATGAAATTATAATTTTAATTTTAATTTAAAGTTTAAAATACCTTGTTTATTGCCCGACGTTTTGACTGTATTGCAACGGCCATGGTTATGGTTAGACTAAATTTGCAGAATATTACAAATAAATATGATTATGCTTATTATTATGATTATTCAAACGTTCAACAAACCTAGGATTCTATTCAGATTTGAACCACACTGGTAACCCACTGCACATAGTTTAATAAGTTCTATAAATTTTAAGTGTGTGTCACTTACGAGAGGGCCTAGTTGAAAATCAACGTCAGGAATATGTCAGGCATGTGCTGAACTGAGCCCTACTCTTACCATAGAATTGCATGCAATTTTGCTTACTTATTTATTAGAAATAAGGTTTTTTTTCCAATTTCCATATCTAAAAGCAAAGAACAAGCAAAACAGATTATTAGACTAAAGTTAACACCCACGTCTACCCTTTTTTCTTAAATTAATCTTTGTCTATTTGCGATATCTAAGCGTCAAATTAGTTATCGAATCTATTTGGGCTTTATCCAAACAAACCTAACTAATAGAATCCTCTTTACATCATGCTATCTTTTTCCCCCACAGACGCTCAGTGCCGGCAGCAACTTAAACTCAGTGGGGCAAATCCTTTTTCATATTACCCCTCACTCAAATGTCAACTTTATGGGCTTGAAAACAAAGACAGATTTTAAATAGCTATATCTCGGTAATATAAAACAGCGATTGCAAAGGATGAATACTTGATACTTCTTAGAATCAATATAATAGAAAAAGTTAATGGTTTCTAGATGTAGTTTTTTACTGTATAGTAAGTTGGTTTTAATGATTCTTTTCTCTAAAGCTATTAAGTTAAAAAAGAATAACGTTTTTTATAGGCAACGTGTATCTAAATGTATAATAATATAATTAAAAGACAATTTCTTCCGGATTTATTAGGAACCGGATAATTAAACAAATGTGTTGGTCTGAAAGGACAAAGTTTTTATTTTAACATAAGTTTACATTTTACGCTATGTTCAATCACATTATAGCACAGAATAAGTAAAAGTACTACATAACTATAGTTTTATTATCATACCTAAAAAGACTTAGACTTTTAACGTATTTTAATTGACTGCTGAAAATCTGCCTCTGTGGCGCGGTGGGAGTGTATCCGACTGCTACGCAAGAGGTCGTGGGTTCGATCCCCACCTAGGATAAAACTTTGTGCGATGAGCACGATGGTTTATTCTGTGTCTGGGTGTTATGTATCTATAATATGTATGTTTTAGAAATATATAAGTATGTTTATCAGTTGTCTGGTTGCCATAGTACAAGCTATGCTTAGTTTGGGATCAGATAGCGTTGTGTGAGTTGTCCCAAGATATTATTATATTATTATTAGATATTTAATTACTTTGTCAATGCAAGGAATTGACAAAGTAATTAAAATACTTTAAATGTCGTTTCTTTACACGTTATTTTTTATAATATTACTAGCTGTCCCGGCTTCGTACAGTTTCAATTGTATATCTAAACCATTCTTGAATTCAGTGGAACACACACACAAAAAAACATCAAAATCAGTCGGACCGTTTAGGAAGAGTTCAGTGACATACACACGTACAGTAGAATTATATACATAAAGATAGGTTTTCACTTATCACTCTCTTCATTTCAAAAAAACTTCAAAACTTTGACATTGTAGTTCCGTAGACAGCTGGCGTCGACTTTTCTAAGTTAGCTGCACTTTGCTCCTGTTTTATCAATAGTCAATGGAGGCGCATTTAATTCAACGGGAATAAAGAATTATAATTTCTTTACACAATTTTATATTTAATTCGATTTACGCCTTCTGTAAACTGACGGTTGATTCAACACTAGATTGCAGCGAAACAAAGTTATAGGTTGATCTAGAACTTGTTCCGAATATGGGTGTATTATTTAGTAGGATTTCTTTTAATTTATTTATCTTAATGCACACAAAATGTAGGTATGTATAATTCCCTCACAACACTGCGATTGGATTGTCATCTAGAATAATACTTTCTGTAATTCTTTGTCTTAATTGTTAATATTGTTAGAGTCAATATTATTCTAATCTGTTATTTAATATAATTAATTATATTTTTATCAGAATTCAACTTAATCCTATTAGAAAAACGTTATTGACATTTGATTTAGACGGTTGACATTCAAAATGTAAATGTCGGTAGTGTCATTACATGACGTTGACATCTGTCATGCGGATGTCACTCCGACATGGAGAGGGGATAAAAAGATGACTGACACTTTGTAATCGTGTATCGAGCAGTGCGGACGTTTGTAATAGTTCGAAAAATCCTTTTATTACTTTGTAATCCTACGTGTTTTTATTGAAGTCCGAGTTGATCTTTTAATATTATAAAAGTATATTTATCAGTTGTCTAGTTACCAAAGCAGGTAGGAATAGGCTATGCCAAGTTTATGATCAGATAGTCGTGTATGAGTTATCCCAAGATATTAAACTATCTGTAGCCCACGACTTCGTTTGCGTGATTGAATAACATCCATACATCAAAATTATATACCATACCATACATTAAAAAAAAAGTTTATATGTTTTAAAAATATATATATTCAATCAACTGACACACCCGGCTTTATAATTTAGTAAACGAGTATATTTTATTTAAAGGTTTAATTAATCCTCTTCCTTCTCACCGTTTTGTCGAGAAAATGGCCAAAGGAATACCTACTTGAAAGATGTAGAATAAATTATTTCAGTCCAGTAAAGTCATTCGAGGTGTTAATCCATTAAATCCAATCTACCGTTAATCTGTTTCAATTTAGGATTACTTAAAGAAAAATAAATTAGGAAATTGAATTCGTTATTTTAGTACTTATTTGGTAATGAATGAACTTTGTGGAGGGCAAGGTGTTGCGTTCTTCCAACGCAAAGTTAGGATGGATTCTCTGACCAGGCGACGTAATCGTGCCTGGCAGCACGCGGCCCAACGGTATTTTTTTGTGATGTGTTAAATTTAAGCCGGTATAATATGTACACCATTGCGCGGTCGTGTGGCGAGGTTGAACTCGTTACCTGAGTGTACCGTTCGTATTCAAATTTCAGTTAGCGACCCTTACAAAAAATTGTTTACGGTGTTATGAGTGAGTCCAACGGTTAACGTTGGGAACTTGTGTAAATAGCTAGCAACTGTAAAAACTCCAATATCGCGATTCAGGATTTGACTTGATCTGTAACTGTTGCTATACTGACGAGTTCTTATTATTAGTTAAGTGAATGACGCCACATCACTTCCCCCCGAAGACGGAGGTCGTTTTTTTTTTTGATGGTATCAGCTGTCGTTCCTTTCTTGAGTAGTGCACAAGGTACTAATGCGGTGTTGCGTAGTGGCTGGCTGCTGCGTAGACTGGAGAGATCTGCTCTGCTTACATGGACCGTAGGGGCAGTGTGTTGGGCCTAAACGCTGGTGAGGTCATAGGGATGACCATTCTAGAGCGCTCGCTACAGGCGTATGATATCCCTGTAGAGGCCGAACACCGGCTGGCTGCGGCTCGAAGTCTGCGTCTTAATTACTGCTGCATAGCTGGGGGTGAGGGAATGACTGTCTTGTACACACCGTTTAACAGAAAGGTGTGTTAATTTTTTCTGTGTAATATCTTTCCTCTCGTGAAAATGGACGGTAACGATGTGACTTGTATGATTGTAAAGCGACACTAGGCTTGAACCCTACTCCGGAAGTCGTTTCTAAAAAAAATTACTACTTTAAAGCTCGTAAGTTTTTTTTGGGATAATTTGTAAACGACTATTTGATCCTATACTAGGCATAGCCTGTTCTATGATAACCAGTCAATTGTTAAGCATAATTAAACTTTTGCATAGTTATTAAGGATAAAGTACACCCAAAAAATCATGTCCCTTACGCAAAGATTTATCCTGCGTGGGAATTGTACCCAAGACCTCTGAATTAGCAGGGGGGGGTCACTGCTTTACCAACAGGTCAGAGCCCCTAGAAAAGTAGCAATTATGAATACAATTTTTTTTTAATATGTGACAATTTTGAGCGCGGTACGACGTAATTTTATTCAATTCATAAATTAGATTGTCATTCTAACCTACCTTTTTTTCTTATTAACAAATCTGAGATGGACGAACATTAACACACACACACACACACACACACACACACACAAGCACGCACTTCCTCACCTAGAATTAATTATGTTTTCAATAATATAATAGTATATAACATACCTATTTATATATAAGTACTTACTTACTTCAGCAAGGTTAGCAGTTTAGGTTTTAGCAGTTTTATTTTGTTTAAGAAAAAGATGAAGTTTGTTTGTTAGAGAAGAGAATTTAAAACCGTAATTTGGCATGTAAGTTAAAACAAACCTTATTTATTTTTATTATTTTTTAATTTCTATTCGGCTATCCATTGCTGATATAAATCGCATAATCCCCTTTTGGTTTTTTTAATTTTTTTTTATTTGCTTTTATATTCATTTTAATTTTATTAATTATTTGGTCCTATATTTATATTAATTTTAACATAATTAAAATTTGCTTTTATATTTCTTTCAATTTAATTATTCATTTTGTTTATTACTTTCACCTAAATTTTTAATGTAATTAGTTGAATTAGTGAAGAAGCAATTGACTCCTATAACACAGTTATATAACTAGCACAGGAGTCAGAGCCTCAAATATTATTGTAATTAGGATTTTTTTCCTTTTCTTTGGTGCCAATAAAGATTTTTATTATTATTATTGCTGAACTTAGACCACACCTTTCTGTTATACGTGGTATAGTTAATGAAGTAGGCAACGACGTCGCTAATTAGGTGTTGACAAGGACATTGTGACAAATAGTTTTGTTTACAACTGCTGTAACAACTACTAATATATTATTAACTAACTATAGATTTAGACTGGTCTGCGACAGACTGATAGACATAATGATCTATAATTTTGAACGTTATTTTACCCGACTGCATGGAAGGGTTATGTTTTTCGCGGCTTGTATGTAATATAGGTACTTTTTTAACTCATATCTTTCAAACCACTGGACGGATTTATACGAATAAAATGTAGTTAGATTCGTCATAATAGATCAGTGACGTTTGAAAAACACACATGATGGCTGTAAGATGTCATAATAAAGAGGTGTAAAAAAAAAAAAGTTGATTCGAATACCGCAATATGGGTAACAAATTAAAGGGCTCATTGTAAGCATTTAAATAAAACATTATTTAAAAAAAAAATACTCGGCAATAGCTGTGATAAAAGTTAGTTGTTACACCCTACAACCACTAAAAAATATTAATTAAAAAAATAAAATTAAAAAAGAATAATTTGAAAAAACATGTGCTAAAATTTTACATGATTGTGTTGACAACTTTTAATTTATTGGATAGATTTCGAGACTTAATCGCGTGAATTATTTAAAGGTACGAACCTTTTATTTACCCGACGTTTCGATCGAATTGCACCGATCGTGGTATCCGAACACACCAGAAATATATCTAATAAGTATGTATAAAAATCGCGAAAGTTTAAAAACAATAACTTTTAATTTAATTTTGATAGTGATTAGAAATTATGTAAAGTTATGGAATTAACTTTCAACGAATCAATAATTTTCTGTGAGAATTTGTGCACTCAAGCTTTGAACTCATCAAATTTCAGTTTTTTATTCACTTAAAACAATGTTCAGAGATGTGGCATATACCGACTTCCGGGAGCTGGATGTTAGAAGCCGAGGATAGAACAAAGCGGCGTGCAATTGGAGATACCTATGTCCAGCAGTGGACTGCAGTAGGCTGATGATGATGATGATATCGACTGCCTGTGGCTGTAAAAATAAAAGTAACTGGGCAACTTAGCTGTCAATTTTGACAACAATTTTAAATTTTCTTTTCTTTTAAGGAAACTTTTAATCCGATTTTTCACTTTTCCGTATGATTTTTTAAACATTTTCTTTCGTACATACATACTTTCCGGACAATTAGATACAAGAATTACCCAAATAGGTGCTCTGAAGTGATGCATGTTTTATTTAACACATATATTCAAAATTTTTAAATTTCGCTGTTTGCACAGCAATGATCATAAAATGTCACTTAAAATAAGTAGCCTTTCACCCTCGTTATACAACGTAAACTAAATGGGCGGGACCACATAGCACGCATAGTCTACAACAAACTACTAATTGGTTACCAGATTGCAGTTAACATTATTTCAACACGTCCTCATTATTAAATTAACGATGTATCATTAACAAGGTTACCTGTTTTCGCTTTAATTTTCTCGTGACATTTTGGTTAACTTTAAATTTCAATTACAAGAATATTATTAATTTATCCATACACATCTGTCACCCACAGGGTTGATTTTTATTTCGATCAAAACGCCGAAACACGTGATTCTATAGGTATTTCTAATCAAACTTAAAAGATTTCACAGATCTAACTTTAAAACTGACGTAGTTTCATACATTTGTTGTTGATTTCCAAAAACGCTTTTCAACTCATAACGTTTACATCGAAGATTTAAAGTATTAGTTCCAACATTCTCTCAATAGATGGCATCAGTAGCAAAATTAAAAGTCGCAAGCGTTTAATTTTATTTACGATCATTTATTATTATATTGAGCATACCGTTCGACGATAATAAGTGTTCTTCTATACTTTTATACTAATATTATATAGAGGAAATATTTGATTATTTGTTTGGATTGAATAGGCTCCGAAACTACTGGAAGGATTTGAAAAATTCTTTCATCGTTGTGAAGCTACACTAACCCCGGGTGACATAGGCTATTTTTAATCCCTGTATTCCCGCGGGAACGGGAACTACGCGGGTAAGACCGCGAGGCGTCCGCTAGCGTGATATTAAAGTGTCATAGTGAGTATGAGTGTAATAGTTAAAATAAACTCTGTAACAAGAAATTGGTAAAGAATTTTCTATTGGAACTGCTGCTTCAGATTACTTTCAATTTTAAATGGTACGACGTTTGTCACATCAGCTAATGTTGATTAAATGATACAGTATTCTAACTCATTGCGGTTACAGCGATCAATGTTATGGAGAATACATCAATTTGTATATTTCTCCATAAAACCTCTAACTGAGACTATAGGGGGCAAAGCTTTATGCAAACTTCGCTTGGCAGCATAGGCTTGGCACATTGCTCACGACCATCTTCGGAACAACTTCGGAACACAGTGGTTCAAGATTCCGTGTCTGTAGATAACGTCTATGTGTGTTTTTAAAGCGCACTTATATGAAGTTTACTTTTTGTACTCCCAGTGTTTTGTAGCGATACTCAGATTATTACATAGCCATACTCTTTTTAAAAAAAAAAGTAAGAATAACAAATACTCTCCTTTTTTGGAGTGGATTAAAAATACAAACAAGCCTTCGCTTTGTATCTCTATTTCATTTCCTGTTTCCTTTTAGCAACGGAAAAATCAAACAAAGGATGTACACGAACGTACACCGATATAGATGATATCAGGCCCTTTGCGTTTGCAATACTATGGAATACCGAGAGTACAGAAGACGAACTACAATTTAGCACACAGATTGGGAATCTGAGCACGCCTTCCGAACAGATTCACAACATAAAAACCCGCAACAAAAACAGATTACACCTACCATCCTCAAGAATTATAAAGTTAAATGAAAGTCCCTATTACATGGCTATTAAAATATACAATAAGTTACCCAATAATATTAAAAACGCCAAAAATAATATTCTTTTTATCAAACAAATAAGATCGCACCTTATTCAAAAATGTTACTACTCTATTTCAGAATACCTAATACTTAAAATTATACAACTGTTGATAAACTTTCGCGATTTGTACACATAATAAAATTATATATACTACGGGTATTAATCGCGTGAATAATTTAGGGTAAAATACCTTGTTTATTGTCCGACGTTTCGACCGTATCGCTACGGCCGTGGTCACGGGTAGACTCTAGCTCGTGCTCATCGTACGAGATCAGACTACCCGTACTCTGGAGTACTAGTACTATTATAGGTCAGTGGAGCACGCCTTCTAACAAATGCAGCGATCTGTTCTTAGAAATATGTTCTGTGAACGATGAACGAACGATCGAACAAACAAGGTGTGCATCGTGAAAGTGAATGAGAGAGTGGTGCGTATAAAGGTTATCTTCTGTACTTTCGATATTTTGTGCTAGTACCTACTACATCTAAAATTAAATATACTTTCAAATATGTTCTCCTTGTACCTAGCCCTATTCCTTTATAATAAGATGTAAACCAAACCATTGTGAGGAACGGGATCATTTTTCCCTAACACAGGCTATCCTGTACCCTATCTGGTAGAACAGTACTCAACCATACTATTATTGTAGATTTTAAAAATAGTACCTTCTGTAAACCTACAATCTCATTTAAGTAAATAAATATTTATTATTAATATAAATAGTATCAAAAAAGGCATAGACTGTAAGCGCTTCATGTGCTTTGGATTAAAATACGAGAGCTATAGTATAGTATATACGAGAGTATACTAAAATTTGATATCTATAATAATATTATAAAGCTAAAGAGTTTGTTTGTTTATTTGAACGCGGTAATATCAGGAACTTCTAGTCCGAATTGTAAAAATATTTTTCTGTTGAACAGCCCATTTATCGAGGAAGGTTATAGGCTATATAACATCACGCTACGACCAACAAGACCGGAGCAGCAATTAAGAATGTTGCAAAAACGGAGAAAATTGAAGCGTACGAAGTTAAGCAGGTCAGCTAGTAATATATAATCTACTAGCGGCCCGTCCCGGCTTCGCACGGGTGGGCATGGGATCCCTATTTTTTTTAGTAATTGCGACTATAATTAAAGATCTAAGCTCTCTCAAGTATCAAGTATCTCTCAAGTTGGATCAAACTGCATATTGCGTGCAAATTTGAACGAAATCTGTTAAGCGGTTTAGGAGTTGGCATTGCGGACAAACATCGTGACAGGAGATTTATATATATATATTATATATATATATATATGATCAGTTTATATATAATCTATGATCAGTTTACTATAGAGAAATAAGTTTAAACTGGCTGTCGCTCGCCTCTCCTACCCGCGCGTATATCGGTTATTGTGATAAAAACTATCATATGTCCTTTCTCGACAAACAAACTATCTCCATCCCAAATTTCATCTATATCGGATCAAACGTATCAGACCGAGTTATTTCACATTCATAATATTAGATTGGAATTAGTCCTACTAGGATCAATAGGGACCGGTGATGCATGACCGTTTTCCTGCTTGTCAAACTTGTCAAAGATGAACCCTGCCTGTCATGTCAAGAGCAGTCAACTGTCATCTTCTAACTCAAATAAGGCTATGTAGTAGTTTGATTTCAATGATGCTTGACGTATTGACATTTTCTAATACACATCTATGAAATAGATTTTCCGAAAAATCGTTTGAGTTGAATGATGTGTTTTTTTTTGTCTAAATATATTGTTAGGTATTGTTTTAAATAATATTGATAATAGTCTTGGTGCAGGTGCTGGTTAAGGCGGCTGTTTTCATTAGAGACTAGCCAACTACACAGGAGATATTATAGTGCACAAGTGTATGCGCAGACACAAGTGCACTCTCTATTCCCTCGCTTTCATAGTCTGGTGGGATCTACCAGAGGGAGATTAGGAGCAGGATCGAAGGATTTAACGAGCTGTCCGAGGCAAAAAGGGGTGTAACAATATTCGGAAATGGTCACCCATCTATAGACCGACAGTGGTAACATTGCTTAACCTGGCAGAGATCACGATATGCTCGGTGTGTTAAGAGATATGTAACTGCGGCCTGTCACATGATTACCCCTTTTTGCCGAATTCTCATATACGTCTGCTCTCAATAATCTAACTATCGATGAATTTGGCTACTAGAGGTATATATTTGACATAAGCTCCATACAAAAAATATCAAAATTCTAGTCTAGCCGTTAGCCAGTTATTCTCAAACTATCCTACATACCTACGGAACCATCTTCTCTATTTAGTTGTAATTCATTAGTTTATGTCACGACAATCATTCGGCTCTGACAGCCAGATATACTAGCGATTTATGTGAACAGATTTTTAGATAAATTTAGGACGTGGTGTTATTTGCAGCGATTTGTTACAGCTTCATTATAATTAGCCACGAGCGTAAGCAACAAGCTAGCGCGATGAGTGTCAAACATAAACGTATTATATTTTTATAGATTTATCCTTGTCACTCACTACATTTTTTTCAACTATACATTTCAATATACCGTTCTATTTTTTTTTTACACTTAAGACAACTTACACAACGCCGTCTGATCTCAAACTAAGCAGAGCTTGTACTATGAAGCCACCACAACTGATAAACATACTTATATACTTCTACATACATACATATTACAGATGTTACGCCCAGACACAGAATAAACCATCATCACACAAAGTTTTATCCTTGTTGGGAATCGAACCCACAACCTACGGCTAAACAGTCAGGTTCACTAGCTACTATTTACTTATCTATATTATTTATTATATAAGTTTAAGTTATTCTCACGCCTAAAAGTACTGGTCCAGCGATGGCTAACGGTCTCACGGAGAAAGAGTTCTTATTACCCGACTATGGCGAAGCCAAAAAGGAAGGGTAATGTTTTTATATTTTATACTAGCTGACCTGCGCAACTTCGTATACCTCAATTTTCCCCGTTTTTGCAACATTGGTCGTAGCGTGATGTTATATGGCCTATAGCCTTCCTCGATAAATTAATTTAAAGAAATTTTCAATTTGGACCATTAATTTCTGAGATTACCGCGTTCAAACAAACAAACTCTCTTTTATAATATTACTAGCTGTCCCGCACAACTTCGTCTGCGTAAATTTTCCCCATTTTTTATAATCCTATGTTACTTCTAATACCTCTTGGCCTTACCTATTGGCTAGCGATATAAATTCCTTTAACACGAGTGAGCCTATGTAATGTTTGAGTAGTCAGCAATAAGACCAGAAGACTGCAAACAAATGAGAGAATAGAGTCTTGGGTGTGAAAATCATGAAGGTTTTTGAAAAAGTAGTTGTTATTTTTTGGGTTCCGTACCTCAAAAAAAGCAGTTTGTTGTCCGTCTGTCAATTTTCCATCTATCTGCCTGTCTGTCAAGACTCTTTATCTCGGGAATGCCTATGTCTATACCTATTTAGGTCTGCAGTCCCTTGAAGCTGTTAAAAAATAAAACTTCTAAGTTAACGTAAGAAATACAGCCGTTTATTTTAATTGCGAGACTCGAATTCTGAACTGTAATATGTAACTACAAATCTGTAGGTACACACACTTTTTTTGTTTTTTAATTTAATCCAACCCGCTTGCGGTGACACCGTGGCTGTTTGGCGGTTGGCCAATTTTAATTTACGCAACAAACAGTAGGTTCACATCCGGCCTGGTACATTTGGATCGGTGATAAAATTTTTATTTCAACGCATATTGTGGTTTTTATGGAAAGTCTAATAAATGTTAGGCCGTTACTTCGTCTAAGATCAGTCGTAAAATTAGCGTTTAAACGTAAGTATTCCTAATTATGAGCTTGTATGGATACTAATATGCCTTATTTAATATTATTTAATCTAATATCTTGGGACAGCTCACACAGGGCCATCTGATCCCAAACCGGACAGCGCCTGTACTATGGCAACCTGACAACGGATAAACATATTTAAATATTTCTAAGTACATTATGTACTTAGAAATATTGAAGTATGTTTATCCGTTATAGATAAATTACACCCAGACACAGAATGAACCATCGTGCTAATCACACAAAGATTTATCCTGGGTGGGGATAGAACCCACGACCACCAGCTTAACAGTCAGGATCACTGACGTAGAGACCAACAGACTAGTAGGTACTGGCCATAAAAAGCTGAAGAATTGGTTTGATCGCATTAAAAAATACACTAATGAATGTATAGTAGTAATCATGATAGTGCTGCTGTTTATTTCCAATAAATATTAACATCTATATAATTACTGATATAAAAGTGATTTGCCAAACAAGTTGCTAGGCACAAAACCCAAAAACGGCTAGAACAATTAAATTTGTCTAATTTTGATTTCATCGTTGTAACTCAAGGGAGGTTCTTATTTATGTTGTTATTATGAGAAAAATTGGAAAAATTACCCGGAAAAACATAAAAAGCATTTTTGTGTTTCCAATACAAATTAAGGGTGAAACGTGGATTGTCAATTTACATTTCAACCTTAATTTTGGAAAAAGCCTTCATCAAAAAAGTACGTTTTTTAGCGAAGCCACGGGGAAAGTAATTTTCTCAACCCACAGGTGCATACCTCGTAAAACAATATAAACATTTGGCCATAACTTCAATTTAATATGACATCTCCCCATAAAGATCAACTATAATCCTTAATGAACGACCGGGGATCGAACCGCAAACAGTTGGTAACTACAGCTTTGTCGTAATTCCTTAGTAGGTGCTTGTAGCTTATTGGGTCGTGGTTTTAAATTTATTACCATAACTATTCTATTTCTGTGATAGATAGCGTTTCCGCATGCCTATCCAAACTATAACTTACAATATATGTTCGTAAACTTTCGCGATTAGTACACATTATAGAATTTTATAAGCTACGGGTCTTAATCGCGTAAACATTTTATTTTAAGGCTAAATGCGTCGGGCAATAAACAAAGGTATTTAGCCTTAAAATAAAATATTTACGCGATAAAAACCCGTAGCTTATAAAATTCTGCAATAATACTATACATGTGAAAGTAACTCTATCTGTCAGCTCAACATTCACCCGCGTCTTGGTTCATGTGAATGTTGGTTATCGCGATAAAAATAGTCTATGTCCTACCCCGGGACTCAAACTATCTCCATACCAAATTTCATCTGATTCGGTTTAGAGGTTCAAGCGTGAATACGTAAAAGACACACAGACAGAGTTACTTTCGCGTTTATAATATTAGTTTAGATGCAGAATTATTACTAACAAAATCCCTTAAGTGACTCCACTACTACAGTCCACTGACGCTGTTAAAAAACTTTCAAACATCTCACCTCATTGGCTCTAAGGCGATCAAATTGAGAACCAGCCTAAGCAACAATAAAAAAATATTAAAAATCGGGCAAGAGCATCTCGGACCATGCTCAGTGTAGGGTTCCGCAGCCTAGAATAATTGCGTCAGCAGTAGAGCGTATGTTCATGGCACTTAGGCCCTTTGGTTGGGAAACGCAGTTTTTCGGCAATAACACAATGACGATATATCCGATCATGTCCGAAATAATTTTAATTTAAAGTATTTATTAAGCGCTACCAATGACGTTTTTTTCATACTTTTTGATCACACGGTTCAAACGATAACGGGGAGGGGGGGGGCAGTTGTGCAATTTTGGGAGCTATTATTTCCAAAAATATTAACTTAATCAAAAAAGTTTATTAAAAACCTTAAAATGTTTTTGAAAGACCTGTCTGATGACGTACCACACGTTGATGTTTGGTGAAAAAAAAACAGCTTCTGTTACATGTATGGAGTCCCCCCCAAATAATATTTATTTTGATTATTTAGCTATCCAACTATTAGCGGCCACTAGAAGACCCTTTTCATCAATATTCATTGAGTAGTCTTTGAGTAAAATGCCTGTGATATACGGACGGACAGACAGACATAACGAAACTATAGGGGTTTCATTTTTGCAATTTTGGCTACGGAACCCTAATAAGAAGGGGTATTTACTGCAAGTCAATGGTTTGGAGGCGCCGGCCATTGAACTTGGTTTTAATTTACTTTGTTATATGTCTCTGTCTTTGAGGTTGTTCTGTAAATCTACATCGATTGTTGTATTAGGGCCATTTCTGTACTACTGCAATAGTTCTCATTCACAGATTGAAAGCGATAGTGGATTTCCTCCTCCCTAACCAGGTCAAGATGGATATGAAAGACGAAAGAAAATTATTTAATTTCGGCAAATCGGTAATGTTGCAATTGTTTTTGTAAATAAATAAATAAAATATATTTCCGTCATGTGACGCCTTATTAAATTAATTAATTAAAGCAACATTTCCACTGTCAGTTTATCACCATGATCAGATGATCAATAATGATAAACTGACAGTGGAAAATAGCTATCATGAGATCATAATAGTTATTTGCAAAAATTTCTAGCAAGACAAATGTTAAAAAGAAAATACAGACGCCATTGCCGAAAGCGAGTCTGGCGTACTGAAACATAATTTAAACTAAATATTACTCATAATAAAACTACAGAACATATTGCTTACTATTTATAATGTAAAAGAGAAAGTATTCTTATATTTATGACGATAATATTCGCGTTGTTTTAAAATCTTTTGTGGATTAAAGTTTGGTAAAGGTTATTTCACAAGCTTAAATATTTAGTTGAAAACATTCTAATGCTTAGCAATTCTCGTGGTTTAGTTTATTTGTCCCCTTACTTTTACAAAATCCCTTATCATGCCTTGTTACGTTATAAAAGGCACTTCTCTGTTAAATTTCTGCTTTTTACATCCAAGGGCTCTTGCTGGGCCTTGATGAGAAAATGAGTCATTCGAGTCTTACATCTAAACTATTAATCTTATTTGATTTTTGGTTCGTTTGTTTGTTACGATTTAACTCAAAATGTACTTGACCGATTTTAAAAATTCTTTCGCCATTTGAAAGCTCCGTTATCGGGGAGTAACATAGGCTTACATTATTGTCTAAAAAAAATAGAGATCCCTACGAAAATTGCTACGATGTAACGCAAGGTATAGGTTCAGGGTTCTTGCACTTTTCTGAGCATACACTTGTGGTTGTGCACTATAACCACTCCTGCATCTGGTGAGATAGGCTGTGACATAAAATCGATTAAAAGAACTACAATAAGAGAACATTATAGAGTTTTATAAGCTACGGGTCCTAATTAACGGCCGTGGTCTCGGGTAGACGGCCGTTGCAATATGGTCGCAACGTCGGGCAATAAACAAAGGTTAGCCTTAAAATAAAACATTTACGCGAATAAAATAAACCCGTAGCTTATAAAATTTAATAATTTGTACAAATCGCGAAAATTTACGAACACTTATAATAAGAGAACAGAAAGTGAAACATTAGTAAAACCAACACTCAAATGTGTCCAAATCCCAAGAATCGCTCACAAAATCACTTGGACAACAGCCAATTCCTGAAACGAAGTCAAAATAAATGATGGCATCGTTAATAATACGCGAAATATTTGTCTGACCGATATTTAATAGTACAAAGGTGATGAAATAAGAGGACGTAATTGGTTTGAAGTTATTAGTACCTATAGTGAGTTCACAAAGAAAGGTTAATGACATTTATTTTATACTGCTTATTATAGCTGCCCGCCCAGCCTTTGCACAAGTGTAGTTTTTGCGTACGATTTTACGAAGTTGCAAATACGTCAGTTAAAAAAAATATTCAGTTTGGTGCATTTTGAAGTTATGCGGTTGATATATTATTTATGATTTAATTCCCTTTTTATTTAGCCTGGAAACGTCCACAGCCGAAGATAATCATCTCCCATTCCATTTCCATTAATTTTTGTTTTTTTTTTCAAACGTAATAGAAAAGAAATTTGCTAAACAGAAGCCAATTGGAAGTGATGCGCTAACATAGGTATATTCGGCAATTGATTTTCCAAAAAAAAAAACTTAAAAAAAGGGGGAGATTCTCAATTTGTTACATTTTTTAAAATGTATGTTACTCGATTACTCGAACTCTGAACTCGACAGCTGGACTTAAATGTAAGTTTACACTTTTTACTTATTCTCTAAGCCCTGGGTAAATCATTTAAATAAGTATAATAAATTTAATAATAATTTAGTTATACTCTGCCCAAAAAAAAACATATCTACTGCTGTAAATATAAAATGTACACAGGCTTTTAACTCATTTATTCCATACAAATATTCCAAAACATTAAAATAACACAAACTTATTCCGTTAATGAATGCATACTTGGCAAATGTTGGCAGAGCAGTCTATAGCTGAATTTATTTACGTATTTCACGTTCATTCGTACGTTCTTTGAAGTTTCGAAGGTCAGTCCATTCATGTTTACACGCCAAGGTACATAAATTAACTTGATTAACTGTGTTATGTAATACACGCAACTGCCTAATGTAAAAAATCAGTTTAGGGCTAAATCTGTTTCAAATTAGAAAGGTATTAGGACTAGGTTTTAGGTAAAGCTGGCCTTTTTTATTCTAGATAAAAAGGTCAGGGTGCTCTTTTTAAGGTTCCGTACCTTAAAACAAAACGAAAAAATGGAACCCTAATAGGATCACTTTGTTGATACCGTCCATCCGTCTATCTGTCAAGACCCTATATCTCAGGAACACGTGAGGGTATGGAGTTTAAATTAAAACCCTACAGTCCCTCGAAGCTGTAAAGATTTAAATTCAATTCAATTCAATTTTTATTTGCTAAACATGGGTACATATTGTGTTTGTAGTTACATTAGATACTGTTCAATCCATATTTTACCGTTGTGGTGTGCAAATTTTAATAAAACAATATCTTTTAATATAAAAAAAGAAAAAGAATTACTATATCATTATCAAGTGAAGATGAGTAGTATTGAGCATTAAAGTAAGTCAGTTATGTTTTATCCTCGAAATTCTCTTAAAGTGAATAGTAGCATTTATTCACTAGTAGATCATAATTTATCGAAGATCAAACTTATAAGTTATCGTAAATAAAGAAACGGTTGTTTATTTTAAAAACTGCAAGACACGTTCCTGCACTATTTATGATTATGTACCTACAAATTTGTACGGAACCCTCTGTGGGCGAGTCCGTTTCTCACTTGTCCGCTTTTTAATGACGAGGACATCCAATGATATTTGTTTTATACTAGGTAATCCCCGTGGCGCTCTTTGAGGCACGGCTATTAGAAAAGGGTGACACATCTATACTGACAGTGGTAACCTCAGAACTAAATAAAGTGGGGTGGTAAAGGTGTTTATCCTAGCAAATCTCCTGAACTGCTCGGTTGCTATTGAGTCATGGACACCTCATTCTGAGTTCTGTCAGAATATTTTTTTTTCTTTTTTTTTAATAGACAACTCCCGCAGTAGGGTACAAGCCCTGTGTCACGGGGGACTTTACAAACATACAAGTCACGGACACAAATTACACTTAGACCCGGAACAACAATTTGTCGATCACACAAAGTGGTGTCCCGTGTGGGAATCGAACCCACGACCTCTTGCGTAGCAGTCGGACACACTCCCACCACACCACAGAGGCAGTCAAATTCAATGGTATGTATACCTAGTATCAAGTAGTTTCAATTGTAAGGTGTACTTAGACTGTCGCAACGAACAGTATCGAAAGTGCAAAATATCATTATTTTTAATCAAATGAAAAAGATATAATTAAATATATCTTTATTTAATCGAGTTTTAATCAAATAAAATCGAAACTGCTCAGTTACGGGTCTTAATCGCGTAAATATTTTATTTTAAGGCTAATACCTTTGCTTATTGCCCGACGTTTCGACCGTATTGCAACGGCCGTGGTCACGGGTAGACTGAAGCCTGAAGACTGAAGGTAGACGAAGGTGGTCACGGGAAGTATACCCGCGACCACGGCCGTTGCAATACGGTCGAAAGTTCAAAGAGATCTTTTAAACCTAGAACAGTATCGAAACTAACACATACGATACTTGTTGATACTTTTTAAACCTTGAATACTATCGTAACTGCCACTTTCGATATAATTCTATTGGTTACTAACAAGGTTTACAATCGAATGTGAAATATCCTGAAAACTACATTATATAATGTTAATATGATTAGGTAGAAGAAATATGTATAAAAAGGGATTCAACTCGTAGGCATTAATTTTAATTTTATTATACTATTTATATTCATCGTTATTGGTTATAATGAAACTTCAAATTGCTCTCCTGTAAAGTATGCTATAAGCAGATACGATACTGTACGTTGCGGCAGTCAACTTATCTAGTTAGACGACTTATATATTCTTACTCTTTTATATCTGAATTTAAATAGTTAGGTGTGATAAGGACAGTACAATATTAAACATTAACCCTTTTTGCATGGCAGTACAGTAACTCCCCGATGAGCTGGCAAATTCAATATTATTCCAAAATACATTGAAGAGAACTACTACAAATGCAAACATCTAGGATATTTGTGTTAGCCGTCTAGTACATTAGATTTCAACCTGTGTACTCTATGCAAACTGTGTACAATCACACACAAGATATATATTTGTGTGTGTTAAAACCGCTTCAAGTCACGTGTTATGGCTTTTATAAGATACATAGTGTTCTTTTGTTTAAAAAATGAGTTATTTAACGTTTAATACTACGTTTTACAATTACATGCGGCTTTTAAATGTTGTTCTAAATGATTTCGGTTTAAAGCTGTCAATCTTATCAGTAACTTGCCTACTACGCGGGAGATATTATACTTAGTGATAATACCTGTGTCTGCCTATTTGTGCATTATTCCTGGTTTTCATAGTCCGATGGGACGGATATTCAACATAGCCGTAAGGACATAAGCGCAATACCGATGGCTTAACGTTTTTTTTTTTAGCCAATCAATGAACCTAACATTGGTATCATTACTGAAACGAACCCCAGATAGGTACCTACATATGAAAGTAGGTACTAGTTATTGCCCGCTTTTTCGTTTATATATATAATATAATATATAACATCTTCCTGGTACGACTCACACAACGCTATCTGATCCCAAACCAAGCAGAGCTTATACTATGGAAACCAGATAACTGATAAACATACTTATATATTTCTAAATACATATATATTATAGATAAATAACACCCAGACACAGAATAAACCATCGTGCTCAACACACAAAGTTTTATCCTAGGTGGGGATCGAACCCACGACCTCTTGCGTAGCAGTCGGATACATTCCCACCGCCCCACTGAGTCAGTCGTTTGCGTTGAAATTTTGAAAAACAAATGTATCTACCAACAACCGTACATTTTTCGGGATAAAAAATAGCAGATGTGCTATTTTTTTTTTTTTTTTAATCGACTCCCGCAGTAGGGTACAAGCCCTGTGTCGCGGGGGACTTTACAAACATACAAGTCACAGACACAAATTACACCCAGACTCGGAACAAAAATTTGTGTATAACACAAAGTGGTGTCCCATGTGGGAATCGAACCCACGACCTCTTGCGTAGCAGTGAGATACACTCCCACCGCGCCACCGAGGCAGTCAATTTCAGATTATAATTTATATTTGAGCCAAATTTATCCAGATCCTTTCAGTGGTTTTGAAGTGATTGAACAACAAATCCGAACCCGTGACCACGGCCGTTGCAATACGGTCGAAACGTCGGGCAATAAACAAGGTATTATTCACGCGATTAAGACCCGTGATATATATATTTTCATAACAAATATCCATCCAAGCATACATCTTAACATTTGTATTTATAATAGTATAGATAGATTGTGTTGGCGATCCACATTCATAGATACTATTTTCCTTAGCTCTGAAGCTTACATAGACAGATAAACAATACTAAATTGATCAGCATGTATTTGTGGTAAGCTCGACAAACGTTCAATGTTTACAATATATTTTGATGTACACTACAGGCCGATATAAGAGTGTTTCACTTGTGAAGTTATTACAGTGAATGTTATGAGTTGTTGTTTTTATAATAATATCTAGGGACAACTCAGACACGATCAACTCATCCCAGAGTAGGCAAAACTGCGGGCTTGTGACCTACTGCGGGACTCGTCTTAAAAAAAAAATGCAAAAAAAACATCCGATTTAAAACTATCGGAGCCGAAGTCAGAGTCGGAGGTGTAAAATCAATTGGAAGTTCCGACCTTTCGGAGTCGGACTCGAAGCTCCATAACATCTCTCGTTGTTATACATATAAGCGGGCCGGTATTAATCGGCACAGCCTGGCGGTAAAACCGGAATTATATAGATGAATGTTCAAGAAAAAAACCATTCGGCTTTGCCTCACATATACTCCGTGCCTCGGAAAGCACGTTCAGCCATTGGTCCTGTCTGTCAGATTTCCGTCCCATCGGGCTATGAGAGTAGCAAAGTTAAGCAACGTTAGGTACCACTGTTGGACCATGGGATGGGTGACCATTTCAAATATGTCACACCCCTCCGTGCCTTGGAGAACACGTTAAGCCGTTGGTCTTGTCTGTCGGAATTCCGTCCCATCGGGCTATGAGAGTAGCGAAGTTAAGCAACGTTAGGTACCACTGTTGGACCATGGGATGGGTGACTATTTCAAATATGTCACACCACACCGTGCCTCGGAGAGCACGTTAAGCCGTTGGTCTTGTCTGTCGGATTTCCGTCCCATCCTCGTAAGGGAAAAGAGAGTTAACTTGTTTCTGAATTCGTATACAATTATATCTCCTGGCTTGTCTGATGAGTCGTCGGTTAGGAAACCATTTGACCATGAGATTTGTTTCTTCAAATGATGCTCTAAATTTGTAAGTTCCCGTATTAAAAGAAAATAGAGTTCATTGTTTTGTCCTGTAGTGTACAAAGGTCGTCATCTTCAGAAACTGTAACGCAATTAACTAACGACCGGAATGCAAAGCTTCAGATCAAATCAACGTGTTAATAGTTTGGATTAAATTAACTAGTTTGTGTATTTATATAATCTATATTGTATATATTATTATTCGTACATATTCTACATTATTATATACTAGTGCCTCGACGCCTCGTGATTTCACCCGCGTAGTTTCAGTTCCCGTGGGAATACATGGATAAAAAATAGCCTTTGTCACCCGGGGTTAGTGTAGCTTCACAACGATGAAAGAATTTTTCAAATCCGTCCAGTAGTTTCGGAGCCTATTCAATACAAACAAACAATCAAATCTTTCCTCTTTATAATATTAGTATAGAAGTATAGATATAGATTAATGAAATCTATCTATAGTTATATACCTTTATCGCTTTTCATGATTGACTGATTCATGAATGCAGAGATGCAGAGCTACAAACCTGTAATTTTGGCAGTTGATGCCTTTTTACCCGACTGCTCAAGAAGAAGGGTTGCTTTTCGTGTGCATGTTTGTATGTATGTATATTTCTTTGGCACGATGGTTTTTAGTTTCAGAGGTATCGATAGATTCGTCTCAGTTGTTAGAGTGACACTAAGTACATTAAAATTAGAAAAAAAATACGGATTTCTGTCGTCAAAATATTTCAGTTATTAATTTTAAGTAGTAGTATAATTTATTATAGATAGATAGGATGCCTTTGACATAAAACCAGGCAAGTGCATGTCAGGCAACGCCCAATGTAGGGTTCCGTAGTCCCCCATCCGAATAATGCGGCTTAAGAAGTTGATTTTCTGTTGTTTTTGTTTCATACTACTAACAACGTTATATAAGTATTTTTTCAACGGAATCTGTACAAAAATGTTGTTACTTCTGACTTGGTTTGCTGTTATCCTACAAAATGTTTTTCGAGATTTTATTATTTCACTTTGTCGCCGTAAGTAATATGTGTATCCATGCAAAATCACAGCTTTCTAGCACTAACAGTCTCTGAGCTAAGTTGCGGACGGACGTACAGACATGGCCAAACTAGGGTTCCGTTTTGCCATTTTGGCTACGGAACCCTCAAAAGGCATCGCCTCAATCTGCTAAGACAGGTATTTTGAAGATGTTGTGTGAAGCGATGTCTACGCGTTGTATAAAGGTGTGGAGGGCAAGGTGTTAAGTCCCTCCAACACAAAGGGAGGATCCTCCGACCAAGCGAGGTGATTATGCCTGGCGGGCCGCGGCCCAACGGTTAACGTTGGGAACTTGTATTTATAGTTAGCAGCTGTGAAAACTTCTATATCGCGATTCAGGATTTGACGCGAGCTGTCAAGTGTCAATTTATTTTATATTATTATATGTGGGTACCGCCACAAAGGTTACGTCTCGGTACTCTGTGTTATGTTTCAAACTAAGTCGTTTATCATGTATGACACTTCGCTCTACTCATACATACATAAACAGCTTGTCACTATAACTCCTTCCACTTGACCGCCAATGTATATTTGACATTAAACTAACGGTTTTGTTATCTATACTAATATTATAAAGCTGAAAAGTTTGTTTGTTTGTTTGAACGCGGTAATCTCAGGAACTACTGGTCCGAATTGAAAAATTATTTCACTGTTGGATAGCCCATTTATCGAGGAAGGCTATAGGCTATAGAACATCACGCTACGACCAATAAGAGGAGAGCAGCAATGAGAAATATTGCATAAACGGTAAAATTTACGCAGACGAAGTTTAGACTTAATCACGTGAATTATTTAAAGGTACGAACCTTTTATTCACCCGACGTTTCGATCGAATTGCACCGATCGTGGTCACGGGTCAAGTTTTAAACCTTTAGATAATTCACGCGATTAAGTCACGAAATATACCTAATAATTATTGAACTTGTAGTTAAGTGCCCTTGGAGTATTCACAGAATCATAGAATAGATACCTAACTATTTATTCAGAAACACTCCATTACAACTCATGCAGTATTTAGCAGAAGATGATCGCAAACAGTCCAAGCCACAAATTTCCACAAATTATCCTGAGCACTTCAGTACGTCATACTCGGTAATGATGCAATCGTCAAATTGACGACGCGTCATTAATTTTGACGCAAATTTAAATTACGTCGAAAGCTTGTCACTGAATATTTGGCTCTTTTTGTGTTTATGTTCATTTAGGGATTTAAATTAACTTATTTTACTACTAAAATGGAGGGTTTTCTAGTCTAGTCTATTGACTAGCCTGTAAGCCTGTTGGTAAGTCGGAGGTCGTGGGTTCAATTCCCATCCAGGATATTTTTGTGTAATGAGCACGATTGTTTATTCTGTGTCTGGGTGTAATCGATCGTAATGTTTTAGTTGTGAGATGGACACTAGGTACATTGAACTGAAAATAAAACTGACATAATTTTGGCGCCAAAATATATCTACTTTGGGGTATCTAAATGAAGGACTTTAAAAGCTGATAACAAATTATATACATAACTTAAATATTAAAATGTAATTTAAAATAAGAAATGCCAAAAAACAACGTTTTAAGTGCAACAGGATTAATGCTTCCAACTGTTTCCTATTAAATGTGAAGGGTATCTCGTTTCTGTCTTTTAGCAGGCGGGTTTTTTTTAATTTTATTATATTTTTTTGTACAATAGCACATTGATACTTTAATTTTATGTGGTATAAGATTTACCGCGTCTGTAACTAAATATTAAGTAAAATATAATTATGTGTAGAGATTGTTTGATTTAAAAAGACATAGGATCTATACTAATATACTTATATTTACTACCAGCTTTCGCCCGCGGCTCTGCCTGCGTGTATATCTGTTATTGCGATAAAACTATCCTATGTCTTTACCCGTAACTCAATCTATCTCCATACCAAATTTTATCTAAATCGGTTCAGTGATTTAGGCGTGAAAACGTAACAGACCGACAGAGTTACTTTCACATTTATAATATTAGTATGTATAATTATGATGGCGTGGGTGGCGCAGTGTAAGTGTATTTGACCTTACACTGACACTTCATTGCCAATAAAAAATGGCCTACGAAAATTACAACAATTACATGCGTTAACGCACAGAGATATTTAATCGTATTCAAAACCCACACAAACAAAAAAGTACACCATTTATTCTATCACCAACATCGTGGATAAATTATAAAATAAATAAGAAATAAAATTAAAAATCAATTTCCTCACATCCAATAAAAAGCATGTACGAAAAAAAAAAGATTTGCAATATTCAAACAATAAATTGTTGGAAGAAAGAGGTTAATCATGAATTTCTTTGTATGTTCTAAATTTAAAACAAAATATGATCTACGTTGGTTAATAAAAGCATTATGAAAAATAGAATTCTTTTTAATTTTTTTGTCGTTAAAATTGTCGAGGGAAAGTTGCCAAGTCGGATAGTGCGGGAGCTGGCAGCGGTCAACATTAATATTATTTTATAAATTTGGAATGTGTGGAATTTAAAAATGTTATGTGATGTGATGAACTCTAAAAATGTGTTTGAGATGTGTGTGGTATTATTTTGTTTAACTCAAAATGAGGTGCTTCATTAATTTTTTTCAGATTAATGTCTAAACTGCGCTTTAGATTTTTAATACTACTTAGGTATGTAATAATATATATAAAAGAGAAACTTACTAACCAAAACCGGTGGGATTAGAAACATAGGACACCTTATACATAGAAACTATGGCTACGCAGGATTTTTTCTTTTATGTTATTAAATATACAATAATCTATACAACATTTTTGAAATTTAGTATAGATTTCTTTTAATGGTTTGAATTGAATAGTTATACTACTAACTGTTGGATAGCCTATTTATTGAGGAAGGCTATAGGCTATATAACATCACGCTACCACCAATAGGAGCGAAGCAGCAATGAAAAATGTTGCAAAAACGGGGAAAATTTACGCAGATTAAGTTGCGCGAGTCAGCTAGTATTATTTATATAAATTGTAATTATTAGGAAGTCCGCTGTCCGTGTCCGTGTTTCGCTAGCTAAATAAGTAAAAGACCCCACTATTTGTCATTGTAAATCCTTTGTTATTATTAAGTGTATAGGTGCAAAAAATATTATTGAATTAGTTAGTTAACTAGTCCTATGGAGTCATACAACAAACCTATTATTGGACACTGCAAAAGAAATTATAATCCTGACTCATCCATTAATTCATCAAGCCTAGTTCATCCATGAATTCATCAAGCCTAGTTTAAAACATTAAACCTAAAAACCTAAAATGTCGCAAAGACTTCTTTTCTAATACACATACTAGGGATTAGAAAGGATTTTGGAAGGAGCTAGGGCTAGAGGAAAGATACCTCTAGCCCTAGCTCTAGCTAAAGGAAGCAGAGCAGAGCCGCAGGTTAAAGTAGTAACATTGAAAATTTAAGTGTTCCGACTTCTCGAGGTCGCTGGGAAAACTAGTTAGTATATGAACCAATAAATAACCTGATAACATCTTCAACTGCGATGTAACACTAGTTGTAAGAAAATCAGTGCAACTGTCTGAATACATTACCCAATTCGATTTGACTTACACGGAGCGGCTCAAACATTTGCATGGAAATGTTCCGTCCTAGATCCGAGCGCAATTTATTTACTTGTGACGTAAAACGAAAATTCCGGAATAGACTGTCTGAACTCCTTAAATTTTATTATGTGCTAACAACTGCGAGCGGGATCTGGTCATGAAGCGAACAGATGGCAGCAATAGAAAAGTGATTCTCGATTGCAGATTTTAACTTTGCGAACTACGGGTGTGCTGCGACAGGGGAACGTAATTGGTCTTATATTTGTTTGGTGTTCGTATGACAAAGACGAGAAAAGCAACTGAGCTGAGAGTTTGATAAATTAATGTCGTTGCCACCGTCTAAAAAAGAAAAAATATAATTTATTTCGGCGTGTATTGCAAAGTAATAAACAGGACAGAATCAACACAAAAAAAATATTTAAAACTTCGTCTGCGTAATTTTTTCCCCTTCTTGTTTTTTTTTTATAATGCTATGTTACTTCTAATACGTCCAAGAATATGTGTACAAAGTTTCATGATGATCGGTTGAGTAGTTTTCGCGTGAAAGCGTAACAAACAAACTTACATTCACATTTATATATTAGTAGGGATAAGAACGTAACAAGGTTGTAAAATGCATAAAATATAAGCTAGTACGGCATATGTCGGGCAGATGCTTGACGCTGGATTTGCAATAGTCTCTGTGGTTTGGTGGGAGTGTGTTCGACTGCTACGCAAGAGGTCGTAGGTTCGATTCCCACACCAGACACAACTTTGTATGATCCACAAATTGTTCTTTCGAGTCTGGGTGCACTTTGTATCCGTTTGTAAAGTCCCCCGCAACACAGGGTTTGTACCAAAATGCGGTAGTAGTCTTTAGAAAAAATAGTGGATTTAGCTTCCTTAGTTCCCTTAAGGAGGTAGAGAGATAGATAGGTAGAGAGAAGTCACTTAATTTAGACTTTTTCTAAGAGCCTTGTCGAAATAGAAAACTATTTTCAAACGGACTTTCCCGTGACTATAACTACTATTGAAATAATTGAATGAAATAAATACTCATTAAGAAACCTGCATACGAAATAGGACTTCGAAAAACTAAACTTCTAAAAACGTCTGTCCCTTTAGGAAAATACAAAGATCTCTCCGTGTTGGACCCACGTCCTCATGTAAGTCTCTCGAAGGATCAGGGATTATCCTTACAAATATGGAAATACCCCTAAAAAAGGAGAGTAACATAACACAATAAAGTAAAAACGGTGTGATTTACAATGTGAATGACCTAACTTCTTTATCTTATACATACACAGCTATATTATAAATGCGTAAGTTTGGATGTATGGATGAATGTTTGTTATACAATCACGCCACAACAGGTAATCGGATCTGGGTGAAATTTGGCACAGAGATAGAGAATAGTCTGGAATAGCACTTAGCCACTAGGCGGTAGCCTATGGCTATATATATATTTTTAATGACGTAAAAAATGCCTAACACACACCTCCAGCACCCGGGGTAGACGCTCGAGGTAGTGTGGGACCTGCCCCCACTAAATAATCGGCCGTATACTCACTACCTTCACGGATAGGCCGCCGGAACTTGATACATCTTCAGCGACCCCCCAGCGGCATAGCCACATCGGGCATCCCTGCTCCTGCGGATCCTGGGTACACACAGAACGCCGCCATCGCGGAGCGTGGGAAACTTCCCCGTCCCTCACGCCCACAGCCCCACCAAATGACGTCAAGCGCGACTGCGACTCGAACCGACGAAACTATAATATAATATCTTATCTAGATATTATATTATAGTTAGTAAAAAAAATAACCGGAAAAGTGTTTCCGTGGGATATGTTAGTATATATTATTTTAGGTTATAAATTCAGTAACAATTACATCAAACCACGCGTTTTAAGAGGATAAACAAAAAATATCCAGAAAAAGAGGTGTATTGTTTGTGAGTTCCTTCATTGCTTCACTGGCCTATTGGTCTAGTGGTTAGTGACCCAGTTTACTAAGTCAGGGGTTTGGGTTTGATCCACTGCCACGATAAAACTTTGGGTGATGAGCACGATGGTTTATTCTATTTAACATAAGTTTTTATTTAAAAATATATAAGAATGTTTATCAGTTGTCTGGTTTCCAAAGTACAAGCTCTGCTTAGGTTGAGATCAAATAGCGTTGTGTGAATTATGATAACATTTTATTATTATTATTGCATCATTATTTTCAAACTCCTGAACGGATCTACATGTGTATGATATCGTATGATCGTTAAAAGACATCGTCTATCGTATGCTAGCTTTATTTAAAAAAAGCAATATGGCTGTCTTCAGACGCAATTAAAGTTACACTTGATTTATGTACTTTTTCTTCTGATCGGGCTAATCAAAATCAATTGACCTAAGTCTTATTGAACGATTTTATATACGTGCTGTAACCCAACATATGGTTAGTGTTATTTAGAAGAGCAATCTTGTTTTCATAATGGTACAAAAACAAATTCTACAGGTCTAAAAACTACGCATTTCAAATACAACTGACTTTAATACACTATCATAAATTATCTTTATTTTTATACACCTTTCATATATTTTACGATCAATAAAAACAAAAATGAACACAACACAAATAGTCCGTCTCCTAGACTACTAAACAATCGTAAAAATAGTTGGAAGTCAAAGCAAACGCAGCTTCAGTTTATTGCAAGCCACAGGCGACAACAACCGACCTCACGCTGTTTATTTTAAAAATCGAATGTTTTCGAATGTGTTTTTAAATTTAGAAGTGCATTGTGTTCTTTTTATTTAATAAAAACAAATTCGATATTAGAATACGTTAGGTCGTGTAGCGGTTAACTGTTTGATAATTGTTCAACAATTTGTGTTTTGTTTTTCGTAATTTGTTGTATTCATGTGTGTTCATTTTGTGTTTTTGTGTTAATCAATTAAGTGGTTTGTGTATGTTCAAATAGAACTTGAAGCGGTGAAGTTATTAGTAAGTACCTACCATTACTATTATAATTATATTAAGCCTGAATTAGAATTTATGCAAATTAAAATTGAAGTACCTACCTAATCACAGCATATTAAAGTATTTAACAGAAACATTGTGCAAACAAGTATCAACATTATTTTTTACCTCAGACTGAAAAAAAAGTAACCGCCGGCAGACTGTCCCCGTGACCGATAGTACGTCTTCCCTGGGCAACAGTGTGTCTTTACAAAAAACGGTTACCCGTCTATAGAAACTGAATACCAATTTACACGTTATTTTTTATATCTACATATGGCCCATTTGTTTTTTTTTTTGATCATCATCATCATGGGTGGGTCTTGGTATGAATATGGAAGACATCGAAGTCATATTACTAATAAAGCGTTATCGTAACTTCGCCATTATCCGTCGAGCCTGAGAAGCTGTTACAGCTTTATACAAAGATCTTGTAGGCATTTTTTATTTTATTCTTAAGTAGCAACATGCTGCCTCACGGGTGTGACATAGTTACTGCGTGACAAAACTTCTTCTTAAATAAATTAAAAAAAAAAAGTTACTAATTATGTCAAAGGATCAATACTCGAAGTTGTCGAAAAATTGGACCTTGAGCAAGTAATCCAGCATGGTAGAAACACCTTCGAGCAAGAAGTCGATAGAAGAATCTTATTTGGTTGAGCAGCGTTTAGCAAACTTCGTTGAGTTTTCACTTCGCCTCTACCGCAATGCCTGAAGACCAAGGTATTTTATAATAATAATAATAATATCTTGGGACAATTCCCACAACGCTATCTGATCTCAAACTGAGCAGAGCTTGTACTATGGAAACCAGACAACTGATAAACATACTTATATATTTCGAAATACATACATATTATAGATAAATAACACCCAGACACAGAATAAACCATCGTGTTCATCACACAAAGTTTTATCCTGGGTGGGGATCGACCTCTTGCGTAGCAGTCGGATACACTCCCACCGCGCCACAGAGGCATTTTACCAGTGCGTCCTACCTGT
The DNA here is from genome assembly GCA_945859575.2 of Herminia tarsipennalis. Lineage (NCBI taxonomy): Eukaryota > Metazoa > Arthropoda > Insecta > Lepidoptera > Erebidae > Herminia > Herminia tarsipennalis. The sequence goes on along the minus strand of OX243849.2, from coordinate 7,978,903 downwards.
TATGAACTACGGTGCCGAGACGTGGACACTTACGATTGGGCTAGTCCATAAATTCAAAGTAGCGCTGCGGACTCGGAGTGACCTACGATTGGAGTTTGGAGTTTCTTTGAAGAATAAATTTTGCAATGAGGTCATCCGACAAAGAACTAAAGTTACTAACATAGCTCGCAGGTTAATCACTCTGAACTGGCAACAGGCCGGACATATCTGCCGAAGTACTGATGGCCATTAGAGCAAACTAATCCTAGAGTGGAGACCGCAACTTAGTAAACGAAGGTAGCACGGCCATGCCCAGGTGGACCGACAACCTAAAGAAGGTCGCTGGGATGGACTGGATTTGGAAGGCAGAGAATCAGATGTAGAGCGTTATTAGGAGAAGCCTATGTCCGATAGTGGACCGGGTTGATGATGATAAATTCTGAAGTATAAACTAGATTACTGTGAAGCATTTTTTGAGTGAAAGAATAACAAACATCCAGTCATTCTCACAAACTTTCGGGTACTTTTTTATTAATATATTAGTAGGATTACAACACCGATAAGATAAAATTTAAATCTAATAAAGTTGATAACTTTTTTAACAATATTACTTACTCAAATTGTTAAATTAAGTCATTTCACTGAACCGTTTCACTGATCTCAATTTATTTGTTCAAATTTAAAAAAAACGAACGGCCTAATATGAGTAGGAAGTTTTTCGGTGTCTTGTGTTATAGGCGGCGAGATGTTGTTTTAAAAATAATTTATTTTAGTCATGTCTCTGATGTCACTGTAAACTTCCTGGATATCCGACCTCATTTTGTTATTTGTAAAAAAATACCATTAGATACTTATAGACTGAGAATTTTTGTTTATAAAAATGGATTAGGTGTTATTTTAAAAAATGGATTACCTAGTACTGTGGTTGGTTGATAAATAGTAACTTGAGGTCGCCGAGTGCTCTAAATTAAATCATACTGCATGAATTTTGACGTGATAACGTTTTATAAATCGATGACGGGGTGCACGCACGATAAAATGTCACGTCAACCCTCACGTTATTGATTGGTTGCTAAACAGTCACGTTATTGACTGGTTGCTAAGCAACACGAATTACGATTCCGCCTGCTGATAGGTTGAAGTATTGTGGTTCCACAAAAGCTGTCACAGGCATTGTTGTTTATTACAATGTCATCAATGTTTTCTTATAACGTTATCACGCAAAATTATCGTCCGTAAACCGACTTTGCGAACAACCATTTTTTTTTATCCGACTGCGCAAGAAGGGTGGTTGTGTTTTTCGAGGAAACGTCATATGTATATTTCTTTGGCACGCTCTAGCTAAAGCCTATCTTTATGGGTCTTAGATTGAGAAGTATCGATAGATTCATCACAGTTGTAAGAGTGATACTGGGTATGTAGATTAATTTCAGTTATTAATTTAAATCAAAGGTATTTTGTGTTTTTTTAAATAAAAGACAACCCCCGCAGTAGGGTACAAGCCCTGTGTCGCGGGGAACTTTACAAACATACAAGTCACGGACACAAAGTACACCCAGACTCGGAACAACAATTTGTGGATCACACAAAGTGGTGTCCCGTGTGGGAATCGAACCCACGACCTCTTGCGTAGCAGTCGGACACACTCCCACCGCGCCGAAGAGGCAGTACTTACTATTATTTAAATGTTGATAAACTTTCGCGATTTGTACAAATTATAGAATGTTATAAGCTACGGGTCTTAATCGCGTAAATATTTTATTTTAAGGCTAAACGCCTTTGTTTATTGCCCCACGTTTCGTCCGTATTGCAACGGCCGTGGTCACGGGTAGACGGCATTTAGCCTTAAAATAAAATATTTACGCGATTAAGACCCGTTGCTTATAAAATTCTAAATAACTCAATCTGTCAATTCTGACAATTTTACATTGACATTTGCGTCATAAACGCGGTAGTGTGTGTAATGTTTATTTAAATTTATTTAATGTATTTCATATACATATTATTTAAATATATTAGCTTTCTGCACTCCTTCTCTATATAAACGTTCACTGTGCAAAATGTCATACTGCACACCATAGTCACGAGATTCTAATAAAGACATACACTTATTAATATAAAACTTTCTTCTTAAAAAAACTTACATGGGGTCATCTGATCCCAAACTAGACAAAGCCTGTACTATGGCAACCAGACAACAAACATATTTATTAAATACGAGAATTTCTTAATAGATTTATATTTAGTACTAGCTGACCGTCGTTACTTCGTCTGCGTCAATAACAATTCATACAAAAAAAATCTTCACGACCTATTCTCATACCAAACACACAAAATATGATTTTAAATCGGTCGAGCCTTTTCGGAGTAGTTCGACCACAAACACCGTGACACGATATTGTTATATATTAGAGTATATACTCCAAATTTTACATTTGGCTATCTTTTCTTTATACTCTATTACAACTCTAAAACTGCTGCAAATGTGCAAAGTTACTGGTCTGCACATGGAAGGAAATCGAACCAACGCCCTCTGGCTCAGTAGTCAGGGTCATTAAACCCCAGACCAACAGGCCGGTCAATATTTCACTCTTACTGTTTTTGACTTATAACAAAAAAACCAAATAATAGAAACTCAATTTTGTAAAAGAATTCTCTTCTGAGAGATGTCACAAACAGATTAATTAAAACAAAAGAGTTCAGAAATGTTTAGGGATTGTACTCACTTACTCTGAATAATGTTAAAACTGAAATATATTTATTTCATCGTATATTTTTCGGGAAAAAAAATGTACGTGCTATATCGGACTATATTCTATCTCTATGCCAAATTTCATTCAGATCCGTTCAGCCATTTTGACGTGGTTCAATAACACACATCCATTCATTTTTGAGGCAGTCAAATGTATATTTCTTTGGAACGCTCTAGCTAAAGCCTACATTTTTTGATGGGTTTTAGCTTTGGAGGCATCGTTAGATTCATCTCAGTTGTGAGAGTGACACTGGGTAAATAAAAATTTAAAATAAATGGTGGGTTTTTTGGCGCCAAAATATTACAGTTATTAATTTAAAATTAGATTTTTTTTTAATAAAGACGACACCCGCAGTATTGTACAAGCCCTGTGTCGCGGGGGACTTTACAAACATTCAAGTCACGGATACAAAGTTCATCCAGACTCGGAACAACAATTCGTGGATCACACAAAGTGGTGTTCCATGTGGGAATCGAACCCACGACCTCTTGCGTAGCATTCGAACACACTCCCATCGCGCCACAGAGGCAGTCAAAAAAAACTTACGCATTTGGAAAAGGATTAGGGGCTATACTCACTTAACGTATAATAAATCACTAAATAACATTCAAATTCAAATATATTTATTTCAAACTAGCTGTGCCGGCTAACTTTATACCGCCACGTTTTTTTTCATTTTTTTTTTAGTGAGATCCTTCTACAGAGAATGAATGAAATCGGTAAAGTCGTTTTCTAGTTAACTCGTGACATACTGGAGAAACGGGGAAAATTTACTCAGGCGAAGTTGCAAAGCTCAGCTAGTACCTAGGTAATCAATATTTTTCTACTGGTAAAGATGCTGTAACTTGGAACATTGAATATACCTATTGATTTGAACTATGGGCAACCATTTTAATGGATAATTTTCCACTAAAATAGTTGCTTAAATTCTTCACCACTTACGCAAAAAATATAAACGGTATATACCCGAGTGCTAAAGTACCACCAAGGAAGGGTCTTCTCTAAATTAGGGTAGATTTCTTAACGGACGATGAGTATCTTTCCTTATTTCGTATGTCTCATTAGGCAGGGCCTGTCTAAATTGAGAAGAAAATGCTTGGATAAGGACGCTGTTTTATTAAAAGACTACCTTTTGTGATAAAATATAGCCTATGTTGTTTTCTGAGTGTTAGGCTATCTTTACACCAAATTTCATTTAAATTGATCTAGAGGTTAAGGCGTGAATACAATAGACTGATAGAGTTACATATGCAGTCTTTAAGAACATATAATTGTTACTAGATTGTCTGAACATAGGATATATTCATGAAAATTAGTACGAAGGGCCTAAATAACAGCAGTAAATGTTTAGACTTTTTTGCTAGTCTGTCAGTATGTTCGTACATTAATGGGTTAATTAAAATTCAACATTTTGAAAAAATACTTCATTTTTGAAAGATAGAAAAATTTGAAGTCCAGACCCAGGAATCGAACCCGCGACTTCCGTAGCCAATCCCGGGGCCGGAATCGAACCACTTATTTGGAATATGTTACTAGACCTCAAATTCTAGTAACATAGTTCAGATAAGTGGTATTTGTAAAGTAATTGGCAAGAAATGCCTATAAAAATTACCTACTTCAATTTTGAAAAAAAATGTAAGAGTTGCTATACAAATAGTAAAATCGAATATAGGTTGTAGATAAATGTTGGGTAAAGGAGCCCCTCAGCTTTTCCGAAGATATACACTATACTAACAGCAATAATAGCTTCGGGTCGGATTTGTCGTTCAAGAAATACTGTTGAATCAAATAATATGCCGACCGGAATGAACTAGCTGATAGGTACTGGTTAAATGAAGCCGAATATGTTGTGTAGTAATTGTTTCGGGTAGGCTTTGTTGTTCAATAAATACTAACAATGCCGACCCGGTTATGTTTACAACCCTAGGCGGTAGTTCCACGTTCAAAGCTCTCGAAACTCATGAGCCAGTCTTGACAAATTTTCCCGTTTATAATATTATTTAAATATGTCTAATTGATTCTGTGAAGTCATATATTAGTATTAAATAACACAAGACGTCTCGTTTGAGTCTGTTCTGAAACTTGAAATAACAATTTATATAATTATCAACTAGGTACTAGGTAACCTAACTCTCAAAGCAAATGTCAATCACTATTACACTTGGCACGAATACAGCTTGTATATTATTATTCAATGGTACTATAAACTAATTTCATTAGAATAGGACGAAAATATACATTTTCTTTCATTAAAAGAGTTCAAAGATATAAATTTTCATTTTCTGTGTATAGTCCAAAACATGACACCGACTGATTTAATTTATCGTGAAATAATAATAATAGTCTCATAACTAGACAGCAACACACTAGCCACAAAACAACAGACTAGCCAACTACACAGGATTCCAGATATTATAGTGCACAAGTGTGGGCGCAGACACAGGTACGCTCTCCTTTTGCGCACTCTCTCATAGTCCGATGGGTACGAAAATCCGATACGATCGGAGAGAAATTGGGAGCAGGACTTGACAGCCTCCGAGAAGCGCGGGTTTCGGAAACTACCCTCGCTTGATTTTTATCACTCACTATTACGGAACCGTCGGTACTTAGACACACAACACTAACGACATCTGTACACTGGGGTGTAATGTCCGTAATAGTGACTAATAAAAATCAAGCGAGGGTAGTTTCCTAAACCCGCGCTTCTCGGAGGCGACGCTATCTGAATTAGCCTACCCGTGACCTCGGCCGTTGCAATACGGTCGAAACGTCGGGCAATAAACAAAGGTATTTAGCCTTAAAATAAAATATTTACTCGATTTAGACCCGTAGGTCTAAATCGAGTAAATATTTTATTTTAACCTTTTATATGCTTATAACCTTTTATAATGTGTACAAATCGCGAAAGTTTACGAACATAAAATATATCGTAAATTTCATGTTTATAAAGTCCCCCGCGACACAGGGCTTGCACCCAACTGCCGCAGTTGTCTTAAAAAATCCTGTTTAAACATTAGTTATGAATAACCATAGGGCTTTGGCTGCGTTGCTAAATATGAGTCATATATCTTCTTCCTGATTGCTTTGAAATGTGATTCTGTGCGTTCAAAAATAGTATAATTATGTATACCTACGTGTCACTGATGTCTACAGACAGATTAATATAATAGGCGACTGATATACACCTGTTTCGCAGTCTGATTTAAATGTTTGGGTGCCAATTGAAGTGTTAATTGCCTTGGTCAGCCATGTTTGACATAACTACAGTAGTTTAGTCTACACTGCGAGCCCAATTACAATTTTTATGGTCTTTAACTTTCGTGATTTGTATTCATCAATGTGTAACAGAAAGGTGTGGTCAAATTCTAGGTTTATTCTAGGTTTCACTATCATTGTAGTAATTCTTTCCGGATGGTTTTTATGTATAATTCTTGCCAATAATGTGCACAGACAGTGGACGAAACTCCTTGTGAAACCGGAGTGAGCCGCTAATCTATACTAATATTATAAAGCTGAAGAGTTTGTTTCTTTTTTTTATTGAACGCGGTAATCTCAGGAACTACTGATCAGAATTGAAAAACTCTTAAAGTTGTTCGACAAACTGATAGGTAGATCTTTTTGTAATGTTTTTTTTTATTATTATTATTCTTTATAGACACATTCTAATTTCTAATTTATATGCATAAATTGCTAAAAGAATAAGCAAATCAACATTGAAGTTGTTTTAGGCGTAACTTGCATCGGAGGCTACCAATGCTTTACCCACCTATCGAACAGCAGCTAACGTTCACAGAGCTTCAATACAACTATCTTATGCATTTTACAAGCTTTCGTCCGGAAGAAACTTGTTTATGTCAATCTGTTCCTAGCTCTGAGTCTGTTATATTTGTAGTCTTTACAAAAAGTTTATAACCTTATCGCTCTAAATGTTCATCTGGCAGTGATTTATAACAACAAATAAATTCGTAATAACAGGCTTAAACCACACAATACTCACTCCAATCACAAAATACCAAGAGTACAGAAGTTAACCTTAATGTGTATCAGTCGCAGATTGAAAATATTCGTCATCTTTAAGTAACGCCAATATGTCACTGTTGTAAAACTAATAAAAAAGTTCAGCAATTTATAGTCAAGGAATATTGCTCTGATTATATTTAAACTCTGTTGTCAAACAGTTATGAACGATTTTCATCGAGCAGGCGACGCAGGAGCGCAGCGCAGCTCTTCGTAGCGGATGTGCAGCACCGTAGACCACATTCATACTGTTCGGCAGATTGTTAAGAAAACCAAAGGTACAGTCAGCCGCTGTGTATGGCTTTTGTGGACCATGAGAAAGCCTTCAACTCCATCGAAACTTGGGCGGTTCTGGATGCTCTGCAACGATGCCGTATAGATTGGCGATATATCGAGGTGCTGAGATGCCTGTATGAAACCGCCACCATGACCGTCCAAATTCAGGACCACACGACCAGACCAATAGAGAAAAGATACCATGTCTATAAGAGTACACATTAGCGGGTCGGCATCAATCGGCACAGCCGGGCGGTAAAACTGTGGTGTAGATCATTGTGCTATCCCGAATAAACTACCCGACCGCCACTTTTGAATGAAGCCAAACATGTGCAGTAGTTGTTTCGGGTCCTCATTTTTGGCTCGAACCGAAAGTTTGTAGATTGCTACACACTTTAGCGGGTCGGCACGTTTAGAGTCCTGTGCGATGTCTACGTGTGCTTTAATTGAGCTCACGTTATATGAATGTTGCCTTCTATACTTTCAATATTTTGTGTTAAAATATCAGTTTCCCCGAACTGCCTTCAAAAGGTCAATCACAAGTTCTTAGAAATAAAATTTAATACTATTGTACTGTTTATTATCTTTTGTAGTCTGAAAATTACAGTTTATGTACAATGTAATCGATATTCCTTCTTAGAATTAGTTAATAAGTAGTTAAGTAATATGTAGTACGTTTTCACGTATCATTGAAACTATTGTGTCGATTTTTATGAATATAGAGATAGCTTAAAGCATGTAAATGGATAGGCTAGACAATATAGGTACATGAGCGGAGTTTTGGGCAAAATATTGCAAGATTTTCGACGATTTCTCCCGTATTTAAGACAAATATTTTGACCACCTTTATGGCCCATACAAAAAACGGAATTGCCCAAAATCTATCTTAGCTGATGTTTCCTAAAAATAATCTGCTTACTTACTAAATTTAAGCTTATTTGCTCTAGTTTTCGAGGTTTCATGTTAAGTCGGTCAGTCAGAGAAACGAAAGTTTTTCCCCGCATCTTCAAACGCGTTCCTTTTGACTTTATTTGAAAATTTCCCCGTTTAATCCATTTAGGTGATAAATGAAAACGTTCACAGATATTTACGTCATAATTACAATAATATATGTACCAAATTTCAATCCAATTCTTTCAGTAGGTTGAGCAGTGCGTTGTTCTATCATACGAGTATAAACTACATAGTACCGTAGGTCTATACTAATACTAGCTGTCCTGCGCAACTTCGTCTGCGTAAATTTTCCCCGTTTTTGCAACATTTCTCATTGCTGCTCCGCTCCTATTGGTCGTATCGTGATGTTATATAGCCTTTAGCCTTCGCTAAATGGGTTATCCAACAGTAAAATAATATTTCAACTCAAACCAGTACTTCCTGAGATTATCGCGTTCAAACAAACAAACAAACTCTTCTACTTTATAATATTAGTATATATGTATAAAAATAACAAACGTTTAAAACAATTATCAGTACCGTAGAATCAGTCAAGGTTTTTGGTTGTACACACACAGAAGAAATCTTTCTTTAATACGTCGGGTTCCAACGAACATAAATCTTCTACATATCAGTCTGTGAGATGTTAAAAGAACGTCAGTCAGAACGTTTGGCACCCGATATATGTGTGTCACGCCAAAATATTATAGCCAACGAACACGAGCTACGAAGAACATTAAACACATACAATATGAGACAGGAATAAAACCGCCCGTGGTAGGTAAGATATTGCCACAACTTTGTGTAACCTGGTCGGAACGTCATGCGATTTAGAATTAATAGCTCTAGGAAGAGGGGTCGCTGACTCAATAGCGACCAACCGGGTAAAGATAGCTGCGAGGTTAAGCAATGTTGCCACTGATAGCCAATAGATGGGTGATCGTTTTTTATTATGTCATACCTCTCTGTGCCTCTCAAAGCACGTTAAGCCGTTGATTCTGAGCCTAATATATCTTCAGTCGTGTCGGTTTTCGCACCATCGCACTATGACAGCACCATTATGAGTGAAGCTAAACCTTGCTAAAAAGAACTATGCACAGTTAGCTACATGAATCATGTAGCAAAATCGGGCAAGTGCATGTCGGGCCACACACAATGTAGGGTTCTGTAGTCCCCCATCCGAATAATGTGGTTTAAAAAGTTGGTTTTCTGTTGTTTTTGTTTCATACTAATAACAACGTGGTTTATGTATTTTTAATGGAATCTGTACGAAAATTTTGTTACTGGTTAAAATGTAAAGCCTTCTTAACTCTGGCAGTTTTCCTTTTAATTTCACTATTTATCTACTACCGTGAATTTTTTCACATGGTAGCTGGCAGGGGGCCTCGACTCTAATAAAAAAAAAATCACAAACGGATCTTAAAACCAAAAAATAGTCTTAACAACCCCTAAATGTTTTTATAAGACCTATCTAATGACACCCCACACGATGGGATAGGTGAGAAAAAAAATCAAATCCCTACTTTACATATAGGGGAGGTAACATGAAATCTAAATGTTATACTTTCACTTTGTGGGCATAAGTTATGCGTGTATCCATGCAATTACAGCCTAACCGCTACGACCAATAGGAGCGGAGCAGCAATGAAAAATGTTGCAAAAACGGGGAAAATTGACGCATACGAAGTTGGGCGGGACTGCTAGTACATAATATTCGTCAGCGCCGACGATCAGCGTGACTGTAAAAAAACAGCCTTAAAAACCTATGTAGCTGTACCTTCATATGTCTAACGCATGAAGGTTATATTCAAAATAGAATCCACACCATAAAATGTTAACTGAAGACGTCAGATGTGGAACTCTGACCTTTCCAAGCAAGGGCAAGGTAAGGGTCTAACGCAAGAAGGTTATATTCAAAATGGAGTCCACACAATAAAATGGTGTAACTCTTCAGTCAGACGTCTTCACGTCAGACGTGGAACTCTGACCTTTCAAAGTTAGGACAAGGTGTTACATCTCTCCAACACAAACGGAGGATCCTCGAACCAGGCGAGGTGATCGTGCCTGGTGGGCCAACCCAACCATTAATGTTGGGAACTCCAACATGTGCAATGTGTTAATTATTATATGTGGGTACCGCCACAACTATCCACAAGTCTTCGGTCCCAACACCACTCGTCCAACGTGTAGATCTTTAAACGTACACCTCCAGCACCCGGGGCAGGCGCTGGAGGTAGTGTGGGACCTGCTCCCACTAAAAAACCGGCCGTGTAACTACTCGCCGCCTTCATGAATTGGCCGCCGGAATTTGTTATATCTTCGGCGACTCACCCAACAGCCATTCCTGCTCCTGCGGCGTCCTGGAACGTGTAGATCTAGAGTAACGCTCGTACCAACGTTGGCGCTAATGCTATTTTCTAGATCCAAACATTGGACGAGTGGTTTTGACCAACGTTGGGGCTTATGTGAAGAGCCGATGTAAGCTTCCTGGTCTTACCACATGTATCTTTCCAGGTACAGTGCAGTGCAGTGACAAGTGATGTGTAAGTAAGTACCTACACCAGTGCAGTGTACCATGGAGGCCGCTCCGTTATTAGAGGTGGACGAGGAAGGTGGGCCCCAGCAGGGCTCTTCCACCGGCAGTGGATCATCATCTGGCACTGGATATTATGGACATAAGAATGGTGAGTTATTGTAGCATTCTTAAATTAAAGTATGTAGTTACCATAAATGTCGAACAGCCAGGGTTGAATATCCTGGCTGTTCGTGACAGACGACAGATGTCTTTAACAAATATTTAAAAAGATCATTATTTTAAATTTGACCACACCTTTCTGTTACACCTTGTGTATTCTTAAGAATAATAAAATCTTCAATTCGTGGTTTAGAAATTCAGTAAAGAGTTTTTACGAAAAGTATTATTACGGGTACGAGGTATGGGTTTAAGGGGGACGCAGTGGCGACTGAGCAGATCGATATATCTGCGAGATTAAGCAACGTTACCATTGTCGGTCCATAGGAATGTAACCGTTTTCGATCATTGTGACACCCCTCCGTGCCTCGGATAGCACGTTCAGCCAACGGTCCTGCGCTTAATCTCTCTCTCTCTCTCTAGTCGTCTCGGATTTCCGACCTATCGGACTATAAGAGTGAGGGAATAGAGAGTGCACTTATATCTACACTCGTGCACTATAATGTCTCCTGCGTGGTTGGCTAGTCTCTAATTAGATTGGCCGCCGTAACCGAAATTGGCCAGGAGAGCATTATTGTTACGGGTGCCAACATTTTACACGTGTCCTAGGTGTTGCAAGGTATGAGGCAGTATGATGACGGGACAAGAGTGCAAGAGGCTATAAATTCGAATTCCACGCAGGACAGAGCTTTGTAAAATCCATTAATGTTAGTTACAGCCCCAGGGTTATGTAGCTACTCTGTGTGGATATCGGTTATTGCGATAAAAACAATCCTATGTCCTTCCTCGGGGCACAAATTATCTTCATACTAAAATTCACTAAATCGCTGACACAGTTCCTTTTTTTGAAGTAATTTTTATAGGCATTTCTTGCCAATTACTTTACAAATACAATAATTGCATTTTTTGAAGATAGAAAGAAAAAACGAAGCAATAACAAAAGCCGTGATAGTTCTTTAACTATCGGCTAGATGACGCATGCGAGGGCCCTACTCGCGAGCATCAAAGGATAGAAAAATTTAAAGTCTTGTAACATAGTCCAGATAGGTGGTTCGATTCCGGCCCCGGTTTGGCTACGGAAGTCTCGGGTTCGATTCCTGGGTCTGGACTTCAAATTTTCCTATCTTTTAAAAATGCAATTATTGTATTTGTACAGACTTTTATATTTAAAACATTAGTTTCAATTTGTAAGTCCTCGTGATACAGAGCTTGTATTCTACTGTTAGAATTGTATTTTAAAACAAATAACAATCCTAGCTCATATCGCACAAATCACAAAATCGTGCTTCAAAAGTTTTTGAAATACATTAACTCTAGTCAAACAACAATCCTAAAATCAGTCTTAAGTGGCTAAAACCAACGTAATGACAGTTCCTAGTTCGTGACTAGTGATGTAATGACGGTAAATTACGTAAAAGTCAACACAAAGTTACGGTTTATCAGATTTAGTTTTATGTGCCCTGCGACCGGATCTAATCGGTGAATTATGCTTTAGATTTTAAGATTCTTGTCGTTTTATGTTGGCAGGTAAGATTTGAAACGAAATTTGCCATTTGTCATTTAGATGTTGTATATATTCTTTTTGACAATGACTAACGGTTCACTACACCTTTGCTTACGTGTAGGTATAATATTTTATGTTTTGACAGTGAGAGTCTGAGCTTTATATTTAAAAAAAAAATCACTTCTTTTGGCCTAACATAATATATCAGATTTTTGTAGATATAGTGCTGCTCCACAAGTCCGTACCGAAAAGATTAACACCTCTGATAAACTAGGTGAAACAGCCAGCATTCATTTTCAGTTGGAATCCTTGGCTAAGGGACATATGTGCGTACATACAGCGAATTCGCTTAGTAGTGAGTGCAGCCACTCGTATGAGTGGTGACTACACACAAACAACTAGATCAAAAAGGGAAGCCGAAAAGCCGTGTTTGAAAGACCCTCCGCTACTAGTCAAATTTCACATTGTCCGAAAACGAGATACTGATTTTTTAAACCATTAAAAACATGCATTATTTTCATCAAAGTCAAACTACTTTTTCACTTAGGTTACAAAATGCAACGCTTAACGTCCAACAAAATTTAAAATAGAATGATTCTACATTTAATGTCAACTTCGCAAGAGTAAAGCCGTGAGTAAGACTTGGCAATAAAAAGTCAGTGCCACTTTTTATTAAATGCCAATTTTTACAAAATATTTACAGTAATGCCGCTGAGGTGCTGCAACTATTACACCATGAAACTCACGCGAGCAGTAATAGTACGTAAAGTATAATAATAATGTCTTGGGACAACTCACACAACGCTATCTGATCCCAAACTAAGCAGAGCTTGTACTATGGAAACCAGGCAACTCTTAAACATACATATTTTTTTCTAAATACATACATATTATAGATAAATAACACCCAGACATGGAATAAACAATTAGACTTCCATTTAGTCAAATGACCGTCCAAATGTCAAAAACAAATGGAAGCCATCTTATTTTCGGCGATAGTCTGTCCATCGTACCTACTAGTACTAATATAGCGGTCGGTACCTATGAAACTTTCCTTCTGTATTCCCGGTATTTTGTGGTTCTACTCTGACTAAACTAAATCTCACCCTTATTTTAAACCTTGAAAAATAATCGCTTTATAATTTTATTATAATTGCTGTTTAAGCCTCAAGCACTCAAAGTTTGAGTAGATCCAGGTCATTAGCTAGTAATGACGTTATGATGACCATCGATTTGTGAAATTACGGCTATTTCACTAATAATACTACTTAGATTATGTTCGAGTATTTTGAATTTGCACTTGATGGGTCAAGGTAACTTTTTAAAAGCTTTTATGTGATTGGCAAAGGACATTATTTTACTGAAAATGACGATAAAAATGGTCATAGCCATAACATTTTTACACTCATCATCATCAACCTATCGGAGTCCACTGCTGAATATAGGCTTCTCCAATTGCACGCCACTGTATTCTATCTTCGGCTTCTCGCATCCAGCTCCTGCCAGCCGTAAATCATCACTTCACCTGGCCTAATGGCGTCCTACACTACGTTTGCCGAGACGCGGTCTCCACTCAAGAACTCGTTTACCCAAACGGTTGATGGGCTAATATGGCCAGCCCACCGCCACTTCAGCTTGCTAATCCGGTGGGCTATGTTAATAACTTTGGTTCTCTGCCCAATCACCTTATTTCTGATTTTGTCCTTAAGAGAAACTCCGAGCATAACCCTTTCCATAGCCCGCTGAGCGAGTCTTGAACATATCCTCCTTTGCATTTGTGAACAGTTACGGGGAAATAACCTCCCCTTGCCTCACTCCTCGATGCAATGGTATAGGTTTTGTTTGCTGATTCTGTCTTGGACGGACATGGTGGCGGCTTCTTAAAGACATCTCATCATCATCATCATCACCATCATCAGCCTATCGCAGTCCACTGCTGGACATAGGCCTCTCCAATTGCACGCCACTTTGTTCTATCTTCGGCTTCTCGCATCTCATCACTTGGATATATCGCCAATCTACTTGGCATCGCTGCAGGGACTCTAGAACTGACCAGATTTCATTTGAGTCAAAGGCCTTCTCATAGTCCAGACTCCTAATCTATGTCGGTTACGGCGGCTAATCTCATCAGAGACTAACTACGCAGGAGATATTTCTTCTATTAGATCTTTTCTCGATTCCTCTGCTCACACAGTTCGATGGAACGAAAACCCGACACGACCGGAGAGAGGTTAGGCGCAGGGCCGACGGCACAATGTGCTATCTGAGGCACAGAGGTGTATAACAATGTTTGAAAACTACAAACAACAAATCTATCAACGCACCAACCACAGAATTTTGCATTCAATGGCTTGAAATTTGACACAAATAATTAATGCTAGATTTTTTTAAAATCAACCCTAAAGGGTGTTAAGCAGGGGGCTCAAATTTCATTCAAAATGAATGCAGGTGCAAAAAAAGGTAATATGTTCTGTAATAATAAAATATAGCTTATTATTATTAGTAACTAACTGAAGCAAAGTCACCAACGCCATGACACCCCTGTCATGGCGTTCATTCCTTATCACGGAAGTTATTTTAAAGGTAAGGTACTTCTTTAATCATTATTTTTTCACTTTAACTTAAGGGACAGTACCAAATCCCAGGGCTCTATAAACCATTAGTCTTTTATTTAAAGCAAATGAAGCAAAAATCCGTCTGAGACAGGAAAGTCTCTTAATTGACGTTAAAGCGTGGATACAATGAGATTAATGTACTGTGACGTAGTTACCGACACCTGTCCGTAATACGTTTTAGATATGGTCGTATTATCCTTAGGGGCTATTGTGATGTCTACCGACTAAAGTTCTGTCTTAGCTGGTCTTTATTTTATAAGACTTTTCGTTTCTAAATGATATTCTTTGAACTTTGAGATAACATGGTTGAGACAAATGGAATCAATGTTGTCATACAGCGTATGCCTACAATCAGATAAAAATTGGTAGTTACAGATGACAGAGTAATTTTCGGTTACCCATTAATATATAACTTTGCTCGTTTTATCAGAAACTAGCCAACTACGCAGAGTATATTATATTGCACCAGTTTAGTATCTATAAGCTTAGATAGAAATACATTCTCAATTCTCTCATTTAATCCAATAGGGCGGAAATCAGATATAAAATCACAAACACATTTTTTTTATATTTGTCGCGCGCGTATTTTAAGTCGTTATCAAAGTGATTATATCCTCTTTATTAAAAATTAAAACGCCTATCCATTAGGGTACCATACGTATTGTGAAAACACCATTTGCGATTTGTCGTCATGAAAATAATATGAGATATAAATTAGATGGGATTGGATATAATTAAGAAAAAACACTTGTCCCATAATTTCTCTTAAATACACCCAGAGAGATTAGGAGTGACGGCTCTGAAACACGGAGGGGAGTCATTATTTTTGAAAGCATGGACTCATTTATAGACCAATGGTGGTATCATTCTATAACCCTGCTAATCTCTAGATCTACTCCGTTGTTAGAAGTTAGAACTAGATATAGATCATCATTTAATTTAAACAATTAAAGTTTTCGGCAGTGGAGTTATTGTTTTTTAACGTTACAAGCCAATAGACACAACAATTTTATTTAAGTATTTTAAAGGTTATCGCTGATCGCATCAACCCGGTCGCCGACCTGCACTGCCTCGTTAGTCGGCGTCCACTCGTTGGCGACGCGGCGTCCACCCGTGGGCCGCGTTTTTACTTTTGTTACATATTTTCAGTGTAAATACAGTTGCTTAAATATTTCAATCGCCGCAGTCAGGCTGAGTAGCCTGGTTGCCTAGCCTAGCATTACTATACAAAGAATACAAACCGTTGGAGGCGAGGCGGTGCTAGTAGGGTGCCGGTTTGATGCGGTGAGCGATGACTTTTATATTTAAATCTGAAAAAGGGCCAAAAACTAACGTATGTAAAAGATTAAGAATTAAAATTTATCTGTTTATACGAATCATTTGATTGGCACAATAAAAATTGATACTATTATACAAACCAAAAAACAAAAAGTAACAATGTTAAAACCATTAATAAAAGTGATAAATGATTACTTCCAAACTGTCATTAAATGTACCTTAATTTGTTTTTTAGTATATCAACAGATCGTTATTAAAAAGTCGTAAAAAATAATTGTGCCCGCTGAAAAAATATTGCAGCGTTAGTAAAGATATTCGTATTGAACTAAAGGTGGTGACTGATATAAGCATTTTTTATTGTGATAAATGTTGTACAGCAGTTGTTACAATGAATTTGTTTCAAACATTTATTCATTCAAACATGCAAGTTTATAGGTAAGTGCCTACTTATATGAATATTATAAATTAAAATAATTATACAATTTAGAATTAAAATAAATAATGTTTAGAGTTTAGATTTGAACGTAAGTGTTCGAAACCAATTAAAAATCAGTAATATATTACGGATAAGGCAGGGAAAAATGTACATAGAGAAGGCCCACCTTCTTTGCACTGCATTGGAACAATGTATCTAACAATTCATAGCGTCTCAAACAGAGTCATTGTTAAAGTCTAACCTAACTGAATCTGCTAGGCAGCAGATTTGGCTACATGTAATGATTAAGCTGCAACTCTTATTTTTCTCTCTCTTTATCTTTTAACGCCATATTCTTGTACGTTTGCACGCGCACGTTGCTTAGTTATACTATACTGAATATATCGCATACTAATGTAAATATAATTCGATTAAAAATAAACCGGTCTGTTACCACCTTTATATCATTATTTTAAATCAAACAATAAAATGAACTTTTCTTCAAACAAAAGATACATCAAAGATATTAGAATCAAATTAATATCAATTTTACATACATCCTTATAAAAAAATATCACTAGAAAATGCTACATTTAAAATGGCCGTTCCTATCCTTCCCGTCAGAAGAAATTTTATGGGCGATAAAAATCGAAATATCCCCTACAATTTACTACATACAAGATATATATTTATTATCAGAGATACCTTGTTGAAATATCAAGAAAGATTAATAGTACCGCAACGCTTTTATGGATTTTCAATCTTATGTCCGAAGTGCTAAAGTTGAGTATTAAATTGGTGTAGTTTCAACTAATGGGACAGTAGTCGGTAATTTGTTTGTTTGTCCTGAAATTTGGGCTATCGATTTGTCTGACATTTTTGTTCGTTCGACTTAATTTTGTATGTCATAATGTCTAGTAGACACCATCAGTTATCAAAACACATCTCGAACACTCGACATAATCTATGAAACAAAATCGTTCTAAAAACCTATTAGTCACCTACTCACAGTCATAAGTTCGGCAAGGTGAATAAGGTACCATGATTGTGTGAGTGACATAGGACATGCCTAAAAGGTACTGGGATACTTTTCATAGAAGGGCTATTTTGTACTTTCCTTTAATAGGAGAGTTCCTTTATCTATACTAATATTATAAAGCTGAAGAGTTTGTTTGTTTGTTGAACGCAATACTCTCAGGAACTATTGAATGAATTGAAAAATTATTTTGCTGTTGGATAGCCCATTTATCGAGAAAGGCTATAGGCTATATAACATCACGCTACGACCAATGGGAGCAGCAATAAATAATGTTGCAAATACGAAGGAAATTTACGCAGACAAAGTTGCGCGTGTTAGCTAGTTATATATATGAATGAAATAAGAGAGAGAGAGAATAAAAGTATTATTTTTTTAAGAAAGCTATGTGGGATTGACATCCACATCACTAGCAATTTTGTTAACCACTCCCCTCCTTGTGTTAGGAGTGGGTTCACGTTGGTAGTATAATGGGTGGGATTCGAACCCGCGACCTCATGATTGCGAGACCAATGTTTTAGCCATTAGGCTACCGCCGCTTCAAAAGATGTCGCCATGCCAACTTTTGGCGTCAAAATCTAATGCGGCCAGACCTCTTTCTTAGTATAAGAAAGGTAGAATAGATCTACATCTAATGTACGTTTCTTGTACTTGTCTGAGCCAAAAAAAACACTTGTAGTTACTCGCTTTCTCGCCGTTTGTGGGAAAAGTACCTACCTTTTGCTCTGAAATTAACTGCTTTTTAGATCTGAAAGGCGTTTGAGTATTCAGTCAGTAGTTTTATATAATAAAGTATTACTTACTTGTAGAATAAATTAAAAACATTGCCTGTTTTAAAGCAAAAAAACTATTTTTGAAATTCATCTAAGACAGTTTTTGTCCATTTCTAGATTTTTTAAAAATATACACCTATTCTAAGTGTATTTTTAAAAAATCTATACAGAATTAATTCGTTTAAACCACTGGCCCTAATCGGTAGGTACATAACGGTTACTGCCTTGGTGTTAAAACGAAGGGTTAAAATGTGCCTGGGCCAATTCGAGACATAAAATATATCTTATTGGACACGGTTAGTAATTACGGTTCCAAGAGAAGCCGAAAAGAACTGTATTCTGAAGGCCTTTCGCCATTACAAGAGCGCTGACGTTCAAGATCTGCTTACAATAGTAACAAAATAATAGTAAATCGAACAAATTGTAATAAATCTTTTGTAATCTTTTATTGCAAAAGACTCGTATTTCTGATAACGTTGTAAGAAATTCCTATGCTATTGACAAATTGTTTAGTCTATGGCTCAAATGAAAAATGTTGCTTGGTATTTAAGACCCAGCGTTCTTCAAAGGGTTAGATACAAATTGAGAACAATGACGATATTTTAGTTTTGGTGTAGGGCTTAATTTTCTATTGTGTTTTTTGAAGCGTACCGGTTTTTGAGAAAGGAATTTCAGATGCTGTAGAAATGAAGAAAAAGGTTCAATTGGGACTTTTCTTGGAACCATTCCTTGATTAAATAGTCTTTTATTTTAAACTAGCGGACGTCTCGCGGTTTCACCTTCGTAGTTCCTGTTCCCGTGGGAATACAGGGATAAAAATAGCCTATGTCACCCGGGGTTAAAGTAGCTTCCCAACAGTGAAAGAATTTTTGGAATCAGTTCAGTAGTTTTTGAATTTATTTATTACAAACATACACACACACAAAAATACAAATCGTTTCTCTTTATAATATTAGTATAGATTTAATTATTTGACTACATAAATCAGGTGATAGTAGCTATGTTTTAAAATGTCCTTGTTTTTAATAGATCTAAAATAAATGTAGATTATTATTCGATACATGGATAGATAGGTGCATTTATAGTATTATTTATAATTTAAAGTATCATTGATATTAAAAGTAAGCTATGTCTGTGACTATCTTCTGTACAGTGTAAATTACCCTTCACTAAATTGTTTTCACTATATCATTGTACTTTATCCTTTAACTACAACAAATTACTCAATCAATTAAAAACCATACACACCACTTTCACTTCAACTCATACCATACAAATTAATTATATTATTATACACTCACACAATTACATGCTAATCTTCATTTCATACATCAATGCAATGCCAAAAACCACATGGCGAACCAAATATGACCCACCACCAAACACAATTACCCTATTTGATTCACTTTTAGTCTATATATGTCCTTTCCGATGGCTGTAATAAACAATATAAATTGCGAACTAGATTCGCTAACCGTAGGTAACTCTTTTACTTGTAATCCCGTCGAATGCACAAATTTTATAAACTGCTTAAATAGTAATCTAACACTACTACACATAAACATATGTACGAGTAGCATAAATAAAAATTTTAGTGAATTACTTGTGCTCCTACAGTCAACAAACATGTTTTTTGATGTCCTCGTCCTGACTGAGTGTTGGCTTAGTAAAGTTATTAATTTACCGCACATGTATGGCTTTAACTCTTGCTTCACAAAAACAAACTGCAATCAAAATGATGGAATAGTCATCTACTACAGGTCTGATTTCCACGTAACAATCTGGGAACCTAATTTTGAAGGCGGAAATTGTCTTGTATGCAAAATGGATAATATAAAAATTGCTGTTGTTGCCATATACCGCTCCCCCTCGTTTAACTCCAATGACAATTTTGACAAGTTTTTAGACAGTCTAAGTTCTGTATTCACCAAGCTTTCGTCCTGGCAGAATATTATCCTTACAGGCGACTTAAATATAGACATCAAAGAAGACGGTAGAAACCAACGAAGTCTTGATTATCTAACGCTAAATGTCTCCTGTGGGCTCTTACCAACACATCTGTTTCCTACTCGGCTAAATAATTGCATTGATCACTCTTTCATTAAGACTATATTACCTGTCACCACTCTAGTTCTAAACTCTCACATCACTGACCACAAACCCCTCATCTTGGTCGTCTCAAAAACGTATATAAATCGGAAAACATTTTACTCGATTAATCGCTTAGACTACGCTGGAATCAAATTAGAATTAGATGATACTGATTTTTCATCATTATACTTAATCAATGACCTTAATATACTTACAGACACTTTCATTTCTATAATAAAAACAGCAATAACCAAACACACCACGGTCATCAAAACGTCCAGGAAACATAAAATAATAAAACCCTGGATCACCCCCGGACTTCTTAAGTGCATCAAAAATCGGGATAAGTTACATAAACGTTCAAGAAAAGCACCGCTTAACTTTATTCTTAAAACCACTTACACAAGATATAGGAATTTTTGTAATGGTCTACTTCGGAAATTGAAAATTGCATACGAAAAAAGTGAAATTGAGAAAGCAAAAAACAATCCAAAAGCCCTGTGGAAAACAATAAAATTTATCACAAACACAAACAAATTTAACGGTAGTCCTCTTGATCTTTTAGAATCCAAAGATAACCCAATCTCGTCCTTAAATACAATTTGCAAGTTTTTTAGTAATGTGGGCAAAAATCTGGCAGACGATATCCTAGCGAAACATCCTACATCAACTTCATCTAACATCATTTTTAATACCTCTTCTCCTCCCTCAAATTCACTGGTTTTGTTAGAGGTGGATGAAAGGGAAATTGAATATCTCATCCTCCAACTGCGTAACGACAGTGCTATAGGATGGGATGGAATATCACCTATCATGCTGAAGCACTGTCGACACACTTTGTTAACACCTTTAACCCACCTTATAAACTGCTGCTTACGAAATGGTTTTTTCCCAGACGCACTAAAGAGAGCTATTATACATCCCATCCATAAGGGTGGAAGCAGAGACAGTGTCAATAACTACAGACCGATTTCTGTACTCCCTGCCTTATCGAAGGTCTATGAAAGGATCCTAAATAACCAGTTAAGGCGTTACCTCACCAAACATCAGCTTATAGCCAATAACCAATATGGTTTTCGTCCGGGAGTGTCGGCTGAGGATGCAGTATTGGGCTTAACCCAGTCTGTTGCAGGTTATCTCGACAGGAATGTAAAATGTCTGGGAATCTTTCTGGATCTAAATAAAGCATTTGACACTGTCTCTGTTCCCATCCTCATTTCAAAGCTGGAACAATTTGGAGTTCGTGGCATCCCTTTGGAAGTTTTTAAAAGCTACCTAAGCAATCGTACTCAAAGAGTTAAAATCGACGAATACCTTAGCGACGAGGCGTCAGTGTCTTTCGGTGTTCCGCAAGGCAGTATAATCGGGCCTACACTATTCCAAATCTACATAAATGGTTTATGCCTCCTAGCCCTTCCAAATGTAGAAGTATACGCTTATGCCGATGATACGGCAGTCATAGTTCACGGTCCCACATGGGACAGTGTAAAAATGAGTGCAGAGATTGCGTTGAAGACTATATCAGAGTGGCTAAACACTAATCTCCTAACCCTTAACATCAATAAGACTTGTTATATTCCTTTCGCAATTCGCCAAAACACACTACCTAACAGCACCTACTCGTTGACAGCCCACACTTGCCCACTACTATTACCCGCATGTGACTGCCCTGCTTTAAAAAGTGTCTCTGTGGTGAGGTATTTGGGTGTGCAGATTGACTCATTTCTTAGATGGGATAAGCAAATAGACGCTGTCACCACTAGAGCAATGAGACTCATCCCTATTTTCAAGTCTCTCAGGCACTCTGCAGACCTAGATACCTTAAAAATGGTTTTTTATGCTTTGTGCCAGTCGGTTATAGGGTATTGCATTCCTGTGTGGGGTGGAGCTGCTAAAACCATGTTTCTCAGGGTCGAGAGAGCACAGAGAGCTGTAATAAAAGTAATGTTGAAGAAACCCTTCCGCTACCCCACAGTTCAACTGTATCGGGACTGTAATATTTTGACAGTTCGACAGCTCTATGTGCTCCAGGCAACCCTGAGACGTCATGCTACCGTCCCTCGATCGGATCCAAGCCGACGTAGAATCCCCCTCTCAGGCCCACGCTACAAAACCTCGTTTGCTAGACACCAATTTTTCATTTTGAGAACACATATATACAGTAAAATACACAAAACACTAAACATATCTGACCTTAATAAATATGATCTTAAAGTAAAAATATCAGGATGGCTTCTCCAACAGGACTATCATAATACTGAATCTCTAATCACTTACATCGCCTAACTATAACTCACAATAATACACGCACTCACTTACACACACCACTCACAATACACACTACACACACACACACATACACGCATACACACACACACACACACATACACATACACACAAACTTTCCATATTATCTTACTTTTACCTTCTTTTTCTACGTTATTTTTTTTTTTTTTTTAGTATTTTAATCTAATTTTGTAAATACAGATCGACACAATCCACCGTTTAATGTTACACCTATAACCCCACCATGGCTGAACACTGTCTCTCAAGATACAGGTCAACCTAGTTTGAGAGACAGAGTCACATCTATCGTAACAGATAACATTAATTTAAATTAATATATACATTAAGTTAATATGTAACTCCTATCTGTATTCCTTTGGATCAATAAATATATTATTATTATTATTATTATTGAGTTGATTGCCTCGGTGGCGCTGTGGGAGTACGTTCGATTCACACACGACAACACTTTAGAACCATAAAAAAATGTCTTAAAATCTGGATGTACTAAGTACATACTGTGTTCGAAATTTGTATGTTATTAAAATTCTCCTAGATTGAGAGCAAATTCACATGTGCTAACATTTAATTCAGAAAAAAACCCACTCTTTTTAGGAAACTACTAACCTAACCCTGAGAAAATACTCCAAAAATATAAAAGTGACTCTGATGACTCTGACACGATTTTGAGCCAATTAATGACAGACTTAGAATAACAGCATGTGCCCAGTACAATATGAATATTAAGCAATATTTACGGATTCTTTATACATAAATCTCTTTTATAAATCCCTCAACAGATTTATGTAAACAAAGCAAACACAGATGATGCCCATTCGTCAATTTGTATGATACTCCACAATTACAAGAGGGGCGACCGAAGTGGGTCAATCACAACTCTTTAATCAGTACGGGACGGATTATGTTTGTGAATAGATGGTTGCGAAGTAGGAAAAATATACTTTGATATTATGTACTGTTGATGATTTAGATAAAACTAGGTATAGCGCGCCTGGAAAACGGTCGTTATAACAAAATTCTGTCCTTGGTTTAGCTCCAAATTGATTCGTCAATTTATGCTCAACAATTATATGAAAGAGGCAAGATAAGTCTGTCAATTATGATCTTAAGCAATCAACAGATAGGTTAAAAAAAATATCATTCAGAAATCTACCTAGTCTGGCCATAAATACTGTTACAATTAAAAATAAGAAAGATATTACATTTGAATTTGGAATCTGTAATTTTTATACGATTGTTCATTGCATTTTCTAATTTTGGCGCCAATACATTGTACAATATTTTGCTATATTAAAATGGAGTGGGGTGATAAAGAAAACCGAATCGCTGTGATTGCATTACACAAAGTTGGTATGGAGCCGAATGTAATTTTTAAAACTCTCCATACGCTTGGTATTAGTCAAATGTTTGTGTACCGGGCTATTAATAGGTACAATGAGACCTTCTCTGTTTGTGACAGAAAAAGATCTGGCCGTCCACGTAGTGTTCGTACGAAAATGGTGGTCAAAGCAGTAAGGGAAAGAATTCGAAGAAATCCTGTCCGAAAGCAAAAGATTTTATCTCGGGAGATGAAGATAGCACCCAGAACCATGTCACGCATTTTAAAAGATGACTTAGGACTTGCAGCCTATAAGAGACGCACTGGTCATTTTTTAACTGATAATTTAAAAAAGAATAGGGTGGTAAAATCGAAGCAACTACTGAAGCGGTACGCAAAGGGAGGTCACAGAAAAATTTTGTTTACGGATGAGAAAATCTTTACAGTTGAGCAACATTTTAACAAACAAAATGACCGTATTTATGCTCAAAGCTCTAAGGAAGCTTCCCAATTAGTCGACAGAGTGCAACGTGGGCATTATCCGACTTCAGTGATGGTTTGGTGGGGTGTTAGCTATGAAGGAGTGACTGAGCCATATTTTTGTGAAAAAGGTATCAAAACATCGGCACAAGTGTATCAAGATACCATTCTTGAGAAGGTAGTTAAACCCCTTAACAACACCATGTTCAATAACCAAGTATGGTCCTTCCAACAAGACTCAGCGCCGGGTCATAAAGCTCGGTCCACGCAGTCTTGGTTGGAAGTGAACGTTTCGGACTTCATCAGAGCTGAAGACTGGCCGTCGTCTAGTCCCGATCTTAATCCGCTGGATTATGATTTATGGTCAGTTTTAGAGAGTATGGCTTGCTCTAAACGCCATGATAATTTGGAGTCCCTAAAACAATCCATACGATTGGCAGTGAAGAATTTTCCCATGGAAAGAGTGCGTGCTTCTATTGATAACTGGCCTCAACGTTTAAAGGACTGTGTTGCAGCCAATGGAGACCACTTCGAATAAGCTTTTTATATTTTGAATTGTTTTTTATTTATGTATTAAACTAACACACTGTAAAAGTAATAAATATTATTTGCAATAAAAAAAAATGTTTTTTCTTCGTAACAATATTTATGGCTAGACTAGGTATACTAATATTATAAAGCTGAAGAGCTTGTTTGAACGCGATTATCTCAGGAACTACTAGACCGAATTGATATTGAAAAATGATTTTACTATTGGATAGCCAATTTATCGTGGGAGGCTATATAACATCGCGCTACATCCAACAGGAGCGGAGTGTTGCAAGAACGGGAAACATTTACGCATACGAGATTGCGAGCGCATGGAGAACGGTTGTCATATGGTTGCAAAGGCTCTATACGGTCCATACCAAACTTTGTCATAGTATAAAACCAAACTTAATTCCACATTTCAGTATAGTATTTAATGGTTTCATGTATTCGATATAAGAATAACGTAGGTGTCTGTAGTGTATAGTAACCATATGGTCACAAACAAACATGTAAACGGTAAATGTTATTCTACGAATCAGTGAGAACACTATTTTATACTATGATAGGTACCATTATTTTTCAGTTTTGTTATCTGAAAAACAAATAAGTTAATAGCTTTTTGTGGTAATTGTAAATCTTTTTGTGCATTTTCTAAAATTGCAAGAGCATTTTGCAATTTTAGAAAGTGCAAAATTGGTTAATAATACTGATGTTATCAAGTAAATTTAAGCACAAAAAAAAGCTTAAATAAACTTTAAAAAATAAAAACTCAATGTAGGGTTCCACAGATGTTACTACAAAGGAATGCACTACAAATGAACAAATACGATTTGAAAAAGTCCACCAGCAAAAGAGCGTACTTTCATGGCTTTATGGCACTTACGTCCTTTTGATGAGAAGCGCAGTTTTTGGGCAATAACTCAAAGACGGTACATACGATCATATAAAAAAAAATATTAAGGGTTAAGTTAAAAGTATTTGTTAAGTGTTACCTATGTAATTTTTTTCAATTTTTATGCCTTCGTTTTAAAGATAAAGAGGGGGAGCACAATTTTTGCAACTTTCGAAGCTTTTATATCCGTAAATATTCAGTAAATCAACAAAAAAATCACGATAAAAAGCTCAACAGTATATTTAATTTCTTAAGAACAAAAGAGGGTAGCTGTGTCGCTTCTTCTTTTGTGACATTCCGCGCCACTTTTCCTTTACCGTCGCCTTTTAACTTTCCCTTTTCGTATCCGTGAGCATTCAAAGGGTTAACTGCACTGAGTACTTTGAAATTGCTGTTTTGAAACGCACTTGAAGTATTAAGAGTAACCTACTAAAACTTGCCAATGGATTTACAAGAGTTCTGTTTTTATTTCTTTACACTATTCAAGGATTTGTGTTTTGTTTGTGCTTGTGACAAGTTTGTAATCAAGCTGATAGGTATGTGACAAGCAAAAGGGAATACTATATCGTGGCTCGTGTCCCGCCCGATTCTCATTTAGGGTTCCATAGTCAAAATTGCATAAACGGAACATTTATAGTTAGTCTGTCTGTCCGTATGTCAGGATTTACTCAAAACTACACTATGTATTTGGCTAAAATTTGAGATGTAGGTGTGTTGTATAAGCCGCTACTTAGTGTAATTATTTAATAACTTGAAATAAATATTCATAGGGCAAAGGGGGAATAAATAGGTTTTTGATTTTGTAAATATTTTCGGAAACAATCGTACCGTTAACTAAAATTATTTACAACACGATCAGATACAGCGTCTTTGAGTTATTGGCGAAAAACTGTGTTTCTCAACAAAAGGATGCAAGTGCCATAAAGATCCGCTCCATTGCTGGTACACGTTTCAGATCGTATATTTTCATATGTATTGCATTTTTTGTAATAACAGCTGCGGAACCCTACACTGAGCATGGTCAGACTTGCTTTTGACCGATTTTTCTTCATATTGAAATAAGTAAAGATTGACTTATAAATATATTTAAATATTTTTATTCCAAAGAGTATATAATTAGGTAAGAGAGCCACTTGACCGTACTGTTATAAATATTGAACTATTATAATATTATAAATACCAAAATGTGTCCATCTCTGTACGTTTTATACCATTTCACAACTAAACGCATAAGAAAATTAAAAAAAAAATTGTACAGAATTGGTATGGATGAAACCAATTCTTTAATATTATAGCAGACATTGTGATATTGTTACCCCATCACCAGCTCGAATCAGTTCACTGCTGGACATAGGTATTTCCCAATTTGCGTCCATCCCAGCATTTTTTGACTGGCCTGTTGGTATATTGGTTGTATAATATTGGTTAGTGAACCTGACTACTAAGCCAAAGGTCGTGGATTCAAATTCCCATCGAACAGTGATAAGCACGATATTTTATTATGTTCTGGATGTTATTTAACTATAACGTGTATATATTTAGGAATATAAAGTATGGTTATCAGTTGTCTGGTTGCCATAGTACATCATATCAACCCATATGATGGCCCACTGCTGGGCACGGGTCTCCCCAGTAGATCCTGAGGGTAATTGTCATAATCGCCACGCTTGGCGAGCGGGTTGGCGATCGCAGTAAGGCTTTAAGTACGCAGAGGACGCTGCTGCCCGTCCTCCGGAGTGAAATCCCTTAGTCGCCTTGACGACACCCACGGGAAGAGATGGGGTGGTACTATTCTTAAGCCGGCACCACACACATGTACAGGCTCTACCTAATTTGGGATCAGATGACCGTATGTGAGTTGTCTTGAGACATTAATAAAGATATTATATTTTCGAGAGTATGGTATTACCCAACGTTTAATCCTAAAGTGGAGACCGCGACTCTTTAAACGTAGAGTAGGACGACCAGATGGACTGACGACCTAAAGAAAGTAGCTGGAATGAATTGGATGCGGTAGGCGGAGGACTGGATGTTGCGGCGTAAGTTAGAAGAGGCCTATGTCGATTGGACCGATACAGGCTGGTTGATTGATTGAAACGTTTAGTACCTATTAAGTAACGTATGGTATTATATTACACTTTACAATACAGCTAAATTGGCTTCACACAAAAAATTGCATGTCAAGCGAGAAATTACTTTCCTCATACATCCACCAATGCAATATTTATCCAATTAATCACGGTGGCACTTGTGGACTGAACGACCACGTAACTGAGTGGGAACACGCGACCAAAATGTGTTTACTATTAAAAATACTCGTAAATGCTTGAAAGGAGCCAAGTATATCTGATGTTAGTATAGTGACGAGGTTTAAGAATTATTGTTAAAGTTGCAAGGGGACAAAATGTACACCTAACGTAGATGTACATTTTGTTATTTATCTTTGCGTTGCTTATTTAACTCTTATTTATAAATAATATCTTGACTGCCTCTGTGGCGCGGTGGGGATGTATCCGACTGCTACGCAAGAGGTCGTGGGTTCGATCCCCACCCAGGATAAAACTTTGTGTGATGAGCACGATGGTTTATTCTGTGTCTGGGTGTTATTTATCTATAATATGTATGTATTTAGAAATATATAAGTATGTTTATCAGTTGTCTGGTTTCCATAGTACAAGCTCTGCTTAGTTTGGGATCAGATGGCGTTGTGTGAGTTGTCCCAAGATATTATTATTATTATTATAATATCAGTTTAATAAAATTTTATATTTTTTTTTACATTAAGCCCCGCAAGTTGCGCGAGGAATTTTCGGGTAGTGTAAAACTTTGAAGGACAGCCATCTTATGATCACAGCACCTATTCTTATTACGTGAGCAGTTATATCACAAGTGCAAAATAAATGATATTTTCCGCAAACGATTATGTCATAGTCGTATTATAACATTTATAAAAAAAATAATAAAACATTTTTTTTTATAAAGTATAAACATTTTTTTGAATATTATAATTTTTTGTTAAATATTAACTTTTTTTATGAAATATTAACGAATAATTGCGGTTTTTTATAGACTAGGTTATTGCTACGGATTTAAAAATATTCGGCTCCCAAACGGCTATAAACTCACGGTGAAATACAATCGAGCAGGTGTATACAGTTTTAAAGTTTTGTGTTTGTACTAAGTTCTTTCATAAAAATTATGTGTATGTTATTGGTAGGATTGTAAAATTGATACGGCCAACTGAAACTGACATATCAATTAATTAGGGTATAAAAACTAAGAATACGAAAATACTATATATAATGCTTTGTAGGATCCTTCCTCGTGCTTCACCTGGGTGGAGCATGAAGAATTGTAATTTACTGATAACCTCGCGCTCGTGGCTTTACTTAACAGAAATATGCGCAACAAATTCAAAATGTGGCATTGCTTGCTGTTTTTGAAGCCGACAGACATCTCAAAATCATCTTTATATGTTTTTTTATCCAATTTTAAGTCATTCATTTTAAAAATCCCACTTTATTGTGAATGTGATGTAAACCACATTTTGGTGACCAAATTCTGCCACAGATTTATTTAAAACCACATTGATTGAGTCGCGTTAATTTAATTTACTAATTGTGGTTTGACTATTTATACATTGGGTGCTTGCAACACATGATTACCTACATGAAAATTGTTGACATTAATTAATTAACGTTAAAAAAGTGGCGACAGCTTTATGTGCGTCAAGTGAGTTTTTGCAACGGCTTCGACTTACTCTGTATGTAACTTGCCGTTTCTGACGGCACCGGCCGTAACTGCTAGCGGACTTTGTTTAAGACCACGGCTGGTGCAACCAGCGGGTCAATTTACGTATTTAAAGCCGTTCAGTTGCTGTTAAGTTTCGATTAAAACGGCCATTTTCGTATTCTTGTAACTTTGGGATCGGTCTTAAATATGCTTGCGCACCGTACTAGAATGTCATTATTGCGCTCTCGAGACGCATATTTGATGCAAGCGTATTTGAGATCGATTCCAAAGTTACAAGAATACAAAATTGCTTGAACTGCAACTGGACTGCTTTAAATACGTAAATTGACCCTCTGATCGAACCGTCAAGCAAACGAAAGATACATTATGCACGACCACATTGGCCCACCTATTATTTGTAATCATGCAACGCGGAAATCTTGATTTTACTTAGTAGTGAAAACTTCCGACTCTAATGTATAGCTTAGCTTAGTTAAAAAAGGCAAAAACAAGGTTGTCTGTAAAGTAGGTTTACGGACGATAATTTTACGTGATAAGTTTATAAAAAAAAACATTGATGACATATCGCCATTCGCGTTGCTTAGCAACCAGTCATTAACATTAGTTCCAATTTTATCGCATGTCTTAAGCTTAGCAACAAATCAATAAAGTGACTGCTTAGCAACCATCAATAACGTGACCGTTGTTACGTGACATTTTTTGCTGCGTGCACTTGGTCATCGATTTATAAGACGTTATCACGTCAAGAGCAATAACATAATATAGGTAGACCGTTAAAATTATTAGTCTTAGTGTAAGCTTAGCGCGATCTTAGATGCCTTTAACGGCTGACCGTTAAGCTGTTATACGCTTTGTCAAGTTTTTGTAATTTTTTTATCATATAGCTTAAACTATACTAAAGATGCGCAAATTGTAGGGTTGTCACGTCACTGCTGCTTATGATTTCACATTACACATTGTTGACGTTGAAGACAGCAATTGCGGAACATTCATGATTTGCTTAAAATTTGCTCAGAATAGATAATTTAGCATTTTTTCACAATTCAAAATTCTTTATTCACTTAGGATGCAAAACAACTCTTGTGATACGTCGGGATTCTACATGTACATGTAATGCCAAGTTCGCAAACAATAGGTAAAGCCGGAGAAAAGAACCTGTCAATAAAAACTCGCGGCCACTCTTTTGAAATTGCTAATTTTACAATGTTTGAATGTTTATAAACTTGATATGGGGGTAAGGTGCTGCGACTAATATACTATACACCATTTTAAAGGACTGATGCAAATTGTATTATCAAAAAGTTGAAACATGAGATAAACCAAAATCAGCCTTAGTGGGTACAATATAGTAGAAGCATCTACTTACAACTAAAGTAAAAACTATGTGTGCTTAAATATTGGCCAAAGTACTTGTAACGAATGATTAAATATAAAATATTAATTGTGACATCAAAAGGATGAAAAGAATGGCCTTTATTCGTCACGCAGAATCTTTACTTACAAAAGTCAAATCATGCTCTTAATCAATGTGACAATCAAAGCAAAGTGACAACAAAATTCACCCAAGCATATTAAAGCAACAAGCCGATAACACCACATTTCGAAAGTCTCTGTACGTTTACGAAGATCTTTTTTATAGCCCAGGCTTTGCAACTGTAAAGGACTATAGACCAAATGTAGCACTGAAGCAGAAGAGTGCACACGGCAATACTGATGCTGCTGTTGGAGAGTACTGCTCTCATTTTACTAAATGCAATGTGGAACATTTCGATGCGTGTTTTTATTTCCAGATCACTTTCCTAGTCTTCAGTTTGCCAAGTGTCTAATTATTTATGTTCGCGTACTACGTCAAGCTTTACTCTAGACATTAGTGTGCTTTCAGATGAACATGACTTTCTTGTGTTATTTCTTACCAGCGCATTTATTCAAACCACTAGCGTCTGAAGATCCGATTCCGTAGACGCCATAAAGACAGCTTCATCAGCGTACCAGAGGCTGTTGATAACATGCCGAAAAACTTTGATGACGCAGTCATGATCGGCATCAGATATTATGACTTCAGAAAACAAATTGAAGAGCGTAGGTGATAGAACACGGCCTTGTCTAACTCCTCTTCTGACAATGTCGTTGAATTCTTAGCCCTCAACACGAACATTACATTCTTTTTTTAAGAAGCGCCGCTACAGATTAGCATTATTATCCTGTTTTACGTTGTATGTACCTATCAACTTTGTAACATAACTTCCAAAATTAGGCACTTACTTACTAAAAAATATACAAAAATATGCGCTTCAACTCAACTGAAAGTAATTCACCAAAACATTCAAATTAATATCAAACGAGCCGCATAATACTCCACTTTGGCGCCAAAAACGTCGGCCATATTGAAAATGTTGTCGTGATACAAGAGAATTAACATAAACCACTCTGTTTGTATGAATATTTACAAACCGTCGATCTTACGCTTTATTATATTCAAATAGGACAACATTTCCCTATAATCTGCATCGTGTTGCGTTCCCCTAAAGAATTATGAACGAACGGTATCGAGCAAAGAAAATGTACGCTAAGAAGTATAGCATTATATTTCTATCCTTTTCCTTGCCTGATGTTTGCATGACGTCATTGATATGTCATTTGTTTCCATTGCATACAAATAGTTTACATACCTTAATATTTAAAATAAGATTTACCCAAAGAAGTTTATACTAGATATTTTATTTGCCGCTTTTTGATAAAAATAAAAGTAAAATAAATTGAAGGAATAGGGTAGATGACTGTCAAGTCAGATCAGTATCTTTTTAAGAAACGTCAAAACGATGCGCCTCGCACTAATTTAAATAAAATACAAAACAATGTCGTCATTCTTTTGTATGGTCAAATCATGTAGTTTCAATGTTTGTTTTGATGTTTATAAATTCATGACAACGTAAAATTGAAAAGAAACATTGTTTTTTAGAATATTTTCAGTAGGTATAGTGTAAAATAATTTATTGTTATTGTAGTCATCTACCCAGTGTCTGTATCAGTTCAAACTAAATTAGTTTAAAAGAC
Organism: Herminia tarsipennalis; assembly: GCA_945859575.2. Lineage (NCBI taxonomy): Eukaryota > Metazoa > Arthropoda > Insecta > Lepidoptera > Erebidae > Herminia > Herminia tarsipennalis. The sequence continues at coordinate 7,946,206 of OX243849.2, read as the reverse complement.
ACGATAAATATGGATTTTCGGCGATAATAATAAAATTGCTTCCATATTAGGTTGTTTATACTAAAAATGAAATAACATTTATTTGTCACAAATACATATACTAATATTATAAAGCTGAAGAATTTGTTTGTTTATTTGTTTGTTGGAACGCGATAATCTCAGCAACTACGAGTTCGAATTGAAAAAATCTTTAGTGTTAGATAGCCCATTTATCGAGAAAGGCTATAGACTTATATAACATCACGCTATGACAAATAGGAGTGGAGCATTAATGAAAAATGTTGCAAAAACGGGTAAAATTGGTCAGCTAGAGAAATTATATAGCTGCAAACTGTGCTGTCAACATTTTTAAATATGCCATGCACGTTTGACAATATAATTCTGTGGATCAACGTTTGTGCATTGTAATTTATTGAAATTTGGATTGATAGTAATTATGTTTTTAGGTCTAAATAAATGAAACATTAATAAAAAAGCTTAATTTCATTAGTTAAAGGTCCAAGCGTATTTTGTCTTTTAATTTTACATGTAAATACAAAAATCATTGTAAAATGGCGAAAGTTTTGAAAAAATTGACGGAAAGTTATTTTTGAAATTTAATGTAAATTATAATGTATACGATATTTTTTCATTTTTTTCAGTTTATTTAGAGTGGTTTAATTAAAGATTAGCCGTTCGAAAGTTGCCTCGTTTAAGAAGCCTTACCTCGTTTTAAGAAAGTTAAGTGTTTACACTTACCTTTCTTAAAACGAGGTGCAGAAAATGGGCTAGTTTCCAACTAGTCAAAACAGCAATTCCTTAAGAAATGTCAAAACACAGATTTGTTATAATAAATTTGTCTAGTATTTGTATGAGATCTCCTTAATAAGGAATGCTAGTACTATTTACTAATTAGACTTTTGGAGCGATCGCTACAAAAGAAACATAGCAGTGTTTGTAAATGTGGTACATTAACTGTCAATTTTAAAGATCGCGATAACAGACATTCATATTACATAGATAGTATAGTTGCAGTTTGCAGTACATTGATTGTAATCTAGCTTTCGCGTGCTTGCTCCGCCTGCGTCTATTTCGGTTATCGCGATAAAAACTAAACTATCCTAAGTCTTTCTATGTCCATGCCAAATTTCTTAATCATATTCTATAATCTTAAAAGCTTGTAATGACTTAATTTTCGGCACATATTCTTGCACATGACTGTACACATCGACATAACCTCAAAATTAACATTTTAACAAAATCCCAAGTGCTAAGGCGAGTATACACTTGAGCTTTTGCTAGAGCAATACAATGTAATGTAACGTTCTTATGAATAGTACAACACAGGCAAATGCTCAGTTTCTTAAAGTAGTGTAACATTAAAACGTAGTATTCCCATGTAATGTAACGTTCTTGTGAATGCTCGACGCTGTGTTCGACGTAATTACAGGTAAATGCTGTAAGGCAAGTGAACATTACCTGTGACATTTCTTGCATACACTCCCGTCACCAGCGCTCGTGTCTTTGCTCTATAAAACGTTACACCAAAACACTCGTTGGTTTTTGAAATCAGGTTGTTACAAGACGTTCGTTCGAGCGTTTCGGGTATGCATTTGCCTGTGTGTACCATTTGTAATTAAGTTACGTTACATTGTTATACTTTAGCAAATGCTCATGTGTACACACCCTAAGATCTCGTCCAAAAATGGATACAGAAGTTGTCCGTTATGACTATCGTTAGCATAAAAGAATCCGTAAGTATATATTTAAATATTATTTTACGTTCGCTACGCATAACAAATAAGTAATAAAAAAATACCGAGCCGTTTTATTATTTTGTGTAAAATTAAAATGTTAGGGAAAATTGGACCGTTTTGGGTAATTTACTAAATGGGTTAGACTTTCAAGAGAGTGCTAAAAATGTGACGTGATGAATTTTCTTAGATGGACCGTATAAATTTAAAAAATAAGGGCTAACAGCAGATTTAACTATGAGAGATCGGAATTTATATCAAATTCTTTAGGTATGCTTTAATTTTTCGTATGTTTAATAAGTGATATAGGCATCTACCGCTTTCTTTGTACGGGTATAATCCTAAAATATTATTAACTAGCTGTCCCGCGCAACTTCGTATGCGTAATTTTTCCCCGTTTTTTAAACATTTCTCGTCGCTTCTCCGCTCCTATTAGTCGTAGCGCGATGTTATATAGCCTATAGCCTTCCTCGATAAATGGGCTATCCAACAAAAAAAGATTTTTTTAAATCGGACCAGTAGTTCTTGAGATTAGCGCGTTTAAACAAACAAACAAACAAAGCAAACAAACAAACTCTTCCGCTTTATAATAATAGTATAGATGTATAAGCTGACCCGCGCAACTTCGTCTGCGTAAATTTTCTCCGTTTTTGCAACATTTTTCATTGCTACTTCGCTTCTTATAACCTTCCTTGATTAATGGGCTATCCAACAGTAAAATATTTTTTCAATTCGGACCAGTAGTTTCTGAGATTATCGTGTTCAAACAAACAAACTCTTCAGCTTTATAATATTAGTATAGATAGATTATCGATTTTATACCTTAGAAGAACTATACCAGTACGTCTTAAAATATTCTGTATTGCCTGAACAATGTTAAATAATTAAGTGTGTGTTTTGGAACGTTGTTCCTTATCACGTTTTTATTTACGGACTGAGAGGTTAGGCAGTAAAAAGTGTTACATTAGATCGATAATAATATAATAATAATAATAATAATAATAATAATAATAATATCTTGTAATGGATGGATGAATGGATAATGTATGTGCGATAAATCTTAACTTGAAATAAAGAATATGAATACATTTTTTAAAATGTTATGTTATTCCAGATTTTTAAAATCATTCATTAATACAAACACAAAAATATATAGCAAAAGGAACTACGTTTACAACCAGGTATCCATAAGATGCCTCCCCCTTTTTTTTAAGATTAGGTTCTAGCAGTACAGGTTGCTCATTATTAGCAATCTTGTTGACTCTTCGCTACATAAGTATTACGTAAAAAAAATGAGTGGAGGGATTCGAACCCGTGACCTTTTGATGTAGAATTCCATGCCTTAACTACAAGGCTACTAAGAGTTTTATTTATTTTTTGTTACACAACAACAAAAAAATCAGTTGCGCGTAAATAAACCATTTGAGTAGCACTAAAATGGTTAAGCAATTTGAACAAATAAATTTATCTTTTATTTTGACAAGTACTAATCCTGAACTGAAAGCCTACACAGATACTCAGCTTTGTAATAATAAAGCTCACAATATAATATTTCGTTGAAAATAGCGTAATTTGGTTTTCGAACGCCTAACAAACAAAGTAATAATTTGTTATCCTTTCGTTTATTAATAAATTCTCATTTATTATAAATTAAATACAAATACAAACTATTAGTGTTTAATAAAATAATTGTTGACTGATTTGCTACTTTCCTTTTTAGGGGACCTTTTGGATGTTCAAGGGAACATTATTAAAAGTAGTTCAAGAGCCAACGTGCTGGAATAACTCGAGGAGCGAAGAGGATGTACATCCTTTCAATAGTGAGAAAGGGGGTTCGCAGCTTAAGATCTTAAAAAAAAAATACTGAATCGCCAGCAACAGGGATATTAAGTGAACCCAATAGAAGCTCCAATTTAAAAGACTAACGATTCAGACAAGCGGCAAGCTCATAGTGGTCTTTTGAAAACAAAAAAAAACATCGTCAGTTAAGAAAATCCTTGCACATTATCGATGAAATATTAGTTCAGCGTGTCTAGGATATTAAGCTGAATCGAATTGATATTTTTTTTTATATTTTGCTCAGCTGCCCAAGATGCATGCCACTTTTAAAAAAGATAATATTTAGTAGAGGTATTCAACAGGGTACGAGGTATCCTTCCTCATGTTAATCTACCGCGCTCAAGTAAATCCAAAAATCTTTAACTATAATTCTCTACTATAGTATAATTTTTGATAAACTTTCGCGATTTGTATACATTAAGAAAATATATATATTACGGGTCTTAATCGCGTGAATAATTTAAGGTAAAATACCTTGTTTATTGCCCGCCGTATTGCAACGGCCGTGGTCAACAACGTCGCGATTAAGACTCGTAATATATATATTTTCATATTATAGTATAATTGTCGTAATAATGCCCCAAAACCAACAAGGATGGATAAATAAATTCAACAGTATATTCTCTTGAATAGAAAACAAACTTACTTTACAACTTACAGACACTAGAGAACCGATAAAATTAAGTGTTTTTTTTAGTTTTAGTTACAGAATATTATCTATCAATCGTTCCTCTGTTGATGTCAATTTGTGTCTTTTTCTGAATGATACTCTTTACTAAAACATGCCATATTTTGTTCATTTCATAATTAGTCAATGAGTGAATGGTATTTTAAATATCTGTATGTATTAAGGTCTCTGACTGGCAACCGAACAGATCGAGATATCTGCAGGCAAAGCTACGTTACAACTGTCAGTCCATAGATAAGTGATCGTTTTCGAAAAATATCACACCCATCTTGCCTCGAAGCGCACTTAAGCATTCGGTTTTGCGCCCAATCTCTCTCCGGTCGTGTCGGATTTCCGTCCATCGGGCGTGAGGAATAGAGAGTGTACTTGTGTCTGCGCATACACTCGTGCACTATAATATCTCCTGTGTAGTTGGCTAGTCTCTAATGAGATTGGCCGCCGTAACCGACATCGGTTAAGATACCATTATCCCATCTGATGGATCAGACCAAACTCCGACATTTTCATACAACACGTTAAGCACTTTTACAAAAAACGTTTATGTATGCTTTTTCTTTGGTATCTACAACTCCACTACTACTACTCACTCAACTCTACAATGTTGATCTACCAGAATCTATTTTTTCGACTTTTTCACAGAACAATAAACTGTTTTTTTAAGATAACTCCAGCAGTAGTGTACAAGCCCTGTGTCGGGGCTTAGGGACTTTACAAACATACAAGTCACGGACCCAAAGTACACCCAGAGTTGGAACAACAATTTGTGGACACACGACCTCTTGCGTAGCAGTCGGACACACTCTAACTGCGCCACAGAGTAGAATTTAGTGCGTTTTCTGCAGGATGCATTTTTTATATACTAGCTGTCCCGCGCAACTTCGTCTGCGTAAATTTTCCCCGTTTTTGCAACATTTCTCATTGCTGATCCGCTCCTATTGGTCGTAGCGTTCCTCAATAAATGGGCTATCCAATAGTGAAAGATTTTTTCAATTCGGATCAGTAGTTCCTGAGATTACCGCGTTTAAACAAATAAACAAAGTCTTCAGCTTTATAATATTGGTATAGATAGATAACATTGATTACATTTACTACAGAAAATATTTAAGATATAGAAATCTAAATAAATATTTACTATTAACTTTATGTAAAATGTAATAAATAATTATAAGATGGGTTTTCACTTAAAATAAATAAATATTATTATTATTTTTAATTGGAATTAATGCGAACCACGTCCCAGTTACTAGCTGGTGGGTAATATAATCAACCAATATCATACTAATTATCATGCAATCAAGCCTCAGCAAATAAAATTATTGGCTTCCAAATTAAACCGGGCTGGGAATTATTTCTGCAGCATATTTGCATAATACAGTCCATTATGTTTAATGACGTAGACGGCACGACGCATTTTGATTGGTGGATAATCAAATGCTCGATGTTATGCAAGAGCTATCCAGTATGATTTAAGTTTGCATTTCAAAATTGAATTTGAATGCAAATTATTTGGATCTAATTATTTTGATTTATTGCGAAGTTTTGGTAAACACGTTGCAGCGTGCGCTTGAGTAATTACCATTAAATTGTTATTTTGACCGTGTAATATATAATCTGGAGAACCATGACGAATTATGAAAATATATATATCACAGGTCTTAATCGCGTGAATAAGTTAAGGTAAAATACCTTGCTTATAGCCCGTCGTTTTGACCGTATTGCAACGGCCGTAGTCACGGTCTAAACGTCGGGCAATAAACAAAGTATTTCACCTTAAATTATTCACGCGATTAAGACCCGTAATATATATATTTTCATAATGTGCACAAATCGCGAAAGTTTATCAACATGACGAATTAATGCATGGACAAAACATAAAACTAGCGTTGATGTGGATAGGACCCGAGGTGCATTTGAACTAAACGGATTTTTATAAATCAACGTTAAGAACGATCCCAGTTATTAGTTTTCCAATAGAAACTGCAATTTCACAGACTGACATTTATAACACCTCATTACGCGTAATTTGGGGTCCAAAATTACAGCCAGACATTATAAAATAAATTAAATTTGTCTGGCAAAGAACAATGGCCAACAGCGGTCATTTCTGATTGATTCGAGAAACCTCAATGTCGTCCTAAACTATTACTCAAAGCCGTAACTTTAGTACGAAACCAAATTCCGATCAAATTTAATTATTAATATTCCACAAAATGCCCTATGCACTAATTGTTCCAATCAAATTGGTAATAAAATTGGTGGAATCGTAATTGGGCCAATTGTGCCATTTATCGGTAGGCGAAGGGTTAAGTAATAAATTAATGTGTTTCCAATGGCTTCAATGAAATTACTATTGATTTTTAAATTAATTCCGTTTTCTGAACGATTTTACCTGTGATTAAATTTGATTACCTCGGTGTGCCTAATGTGAAGTCGTGAGTTTGATTCCCATACGAGACACCACGTTGTGCGATTCACAATTTGTTGGTAGTGTTGATATATTAAAACCTAAAAAACCTTTAAAATGGCATTATACATTTTTTGTAAAAAGTGTTATATATAATGCAATTTAGCATTTTTCCAATATCATACTAATTAGTTTTCTAACAACAACTGTAACCCAAACAAGTATAATTGTGCGAAAATGAAACGTTACTAAAAAAAAAAAAATATGATTTAAAATTATGATCACAATGTTTCAGAGGGAGTATGTTAATAATATATATTCCGTAATTTAACAGCAAAAGGCTAATTTTAACCCTACAATATCCAACAGCCTGTGAAAAGTTAAGTTTAAAATTATATTCATATTTAAACAGTACAGAAACTTTTGAAATCGCCAGCTGCTGGCTAAAACGCGCCATTTTCTTAAGTCCGTACAAACTTTGATTAATTTCAACACAATGAGTTCTTAAATCGAGGCCCTTGAACGGCCTGGCCGTGGCCTTGTCGCTGCCTGCGATGGCGATAGGCGACGCTACGAGCGACTGCAAAATAATTAGTATCAAAAATACTCTAAATCTTGATAAACTTTTGCGAATTGTACACGTTATAAAATTATTTAAACTACGGGTCTTAATCGCGTGAATAATTTAAGGTAAAATACTTTGTTTATTGCCCGACGTTTCAACCGTATTGCAACGGCCGTGATCATGGGTAGAATGTCTACTCGTGACCACGGCCGTTGCAATACGATATATAATTATATAATTCTCCAAATCCTTTTCATGCGAATAGCCGCGGAAAAAAAGCTAGTGAAAAAACGGTGAAGGTAAAATTATTTTATCTATTTCGAGACCTACAATAACATCGCCTCGTCGGGCGACATTTTGTTTTTGAATAACAAATCATTTTTATTAATGAATTGTTATTCAAAAACAAAATGTCGTTTCTAACCTTTTAGTCTTTTCGAACACCCTTGTAATGTACCACGTTTTTTTGCGCCACGCCAGCGTCAACGCTCAGCCTACAGTCATAAAATAGAAAGAAGGGTTGGTACTAGCTCATAAACACAAAATCACGGGCCATTATGCTCCGAAGATCTTCTGGTATTATTGTTTTTAAACTTTGGCGATTTTATATAAATACTAGCTGACCCGCGCAACTTCTTTTATATAGCTATCCTGGGTGGGTACCCAGAATAAAACGTTGTGTGATGAGCACGATGGTTTATTCTGTGTCTGGGTGTTATTTGTTAGTTTTCTAAATACCAATATCTATAATATGTATGTATTTAAAATATATAACTATGTTTATCAGTTGTCTGGTTGCCATAGTACAAGCTCTGCTTAGTTTTGTAGTTGATGATGTTGTGTGAGTTGTCCCAAGATAATAATGTTATTTCTTCTGTACTCTCGGTGGTAATCGCGTCGCTCATCGCTTATCGTATCACTGAAAGTCGGATCAGTGCGGTCAATCAGTAAACTCCTAAGCTCGAATGATTAAGAAATATTGGGTCTCTATTTTGAAAGGAATCGTTGAAACGTATAATATTAAGCCAAGTTGGTGTAAAATTTAAATCACATTGGTGAGAGTTTCTATTGACTTAATAGCAGCCACATACGCTAGGGTTTGCTTGACGGTTATAACGGTAGAAGCTATGCCTGCTGGCAAACCCTAGCATATGTGGCATAAAACTGTATAGTTATCTGTACATTATAACTCGGTTATGCCTGTCGGTTATGCTTGTAAGGTATAACCGCCATGCAAACCCTAGCGTGTATGCCGGCCATTAGAATGCTTGCATACCACAGACTTTTTGTAGGATCAAGACCGATACAATACCCAATACAAACAAGACAGATGTCTTGTTTGTATTGCGAGATTTAGATTTTTTACTAGGCAGCTTTTTAAATGTTGATAAACTTTCGCGATTTGTACACATTATGAAAATATATATATCACGGGTTTTAATCGCGTGAATAATTTAAAGATAAAATACCTTGTTTATTGCCCGACGTTTCGACCGTATTGCCGTGGTCACTCACCACGGCCGTTGCAATATATAATATTCACGCGATTAAGACCCGTAATATATATATTTTCATAAGGCAGCTTTTTCTTACAATAGAGCGCATTAATTCAACACACTTCCCCCTCCACAGTCACAATTGTTAAATGTGTTACTTGTCTCTCACACGTTATTACGATGTCTAGACCAAGTTTCTTACAAGTTTTATAAGATGTCCGAACATGTTCCAAGCTGAATAGTTGAAGATTTTTATAACTTTTGTTTATGTGGTTCAATGAATTGGCATGAAAGTTTGTTAGCTATCTAGGCGAAATCTAGGGTAATGTTCTTTACTTTATTCTTTACTAAAATACTTTCTAAGAAGTAGGGAAGATTCTTATCTCGTTAGAACCTCGTAAATATTATAATCACAGAGAAAAGTATATAAAGGCTCGTCTGCAATTGACACAACATCACAAATGACACCTACGTGGTCGTTCTAAGAATTATAATTAAAATTTTAGAATGATTACTTTTGGCCTATGGGCTTCTATGTTCTTCTTTACAGTCCTCTATATCTATGTACCAAAATTCATTAAAATCGACGTAGCGGTTTACGCGTAAAAACATATCAAGCAAACATAGTTTCATTTGGACGATAGGATGCCAAATTTTAAAAGATATACTTCATTACAATCTGACCATATTGTAAGACTTGTACATACAGACATTTGAATTTTTATGCACATGTATAGAATATTACAAATTTTCCATAAAAAGTACTAATTTCTACAACATTCTGTAGATTCCAGAGTACCTCACTGGTTTTATGATCTACACTAACTCGGGAACATAAAGTGGGATACAGGGCGACAGTAAAAGGTTTACGATATGTCCAATACTGCCTCTGAAGTTTGAATTTAAGAAAAATTGATGTGTTGTAGCTGCCTTCGATATAAACTCTTAAGGAATCTCTGGTTTTATGAACAAATTTTGAGAATATGATTTATGAAGAAATTTGAAAAGGTTGTAATATCTTCAGCTTACAACTGAATGGCGGCCTCTGTGGCGCGGTGGTAGTGTGTCCGACTGCTACGCAAGAGGTCGTGGGTTCGATTCCCACACGGGATACTGCTTTGTGTGATTCACAAATTGTTTTCGTCTGTCTTTGTGTCGTGAATTGAATGTTTGTAAAGTCCCCAGCGACACAGGGCTTGTAACCTAATGCGGGAGTCGTCGTCTAAAAAAAAAAAGAATAAGAGACAGACATTTCGCGAGCATGACTCTCATGCCAGCTTATAGTAGCACCAATGCCACTTAAGGGCGTCGATGATTCTACCATACAAACGCGTATGAGTGATTACTCCTCTGTTTAAGGTCGTAAGTCAAAGCTTAAAATTCATGTCAATTCGTTTTAGCCAGCCAGAGTATCATATACAATAATTGAATTTGTGAAAGATAAAAAAATTTGAAGTCCGGACCCAGGAATCGAACCCGAGACTTCCGAAGCCAAACCGGGGCCGGAATCGAACCACCTATCTGGACTATGTTACTAGACCTCGAATTTTTCTATCCTTTGAAAGTAAAATAGTCCAGATAGGTGGTTCGATTCCGCTACCGGTTTGGAATACGTAAGTCTCGGGTTCGATTCGACGACGATACGTAAGTCTGGACTTCAAATATTTCTATCTTTCAAAAATACAATTATCCCGCTTAACCTCAAAGCTTTCTAATAAATATCTTATCCTAACAAGTCCATTATTTTAGATGCTGTTATGCCACAGACAGATACATATTTTAAAAGAAAGATATAACGTTTTATATAGTCTAAAACATAGCAATACAATTAAAAACTAAAAAGAAACCGCCCAAAATATAATTCCCTCGGAGACACGATATTAAGTTTAACAGAATTCATTACTGCCTCCGAATGCATTATATTTTAAATGAAAGGTATCTTGTCTCGGACTCTTGCAGGCGGGTTTTTTAATGTTTCATTTATTTATTTATTTTTATTTTTTAGTCGTAGTAAGATAATTACAAAGTGATTTAATAATATTTGTTAATAATATCTTGGGGCAACACACACAACGTTATCTGATCCCAAACTAAGCAAGGCTGTGTATGACAACCAGACGACTGATAAACATACTTATATATTTCTAAATACATACATATTATAGATAAATAACACCCAGACCCAGAATAAACCATCGTGCTCATCATACAAAGTACTATCCTGGGTGGGGATCACTCCCACCGCGCCACAGAGGCAGTCGATTTGTTTTATTATTAACTTTAATTTGCCACTTCAAAGACTTTTTAACCTAAAATTTTTTTTTTTAAATAAGCTTCATAAAGCTCTTTAATTTAATATCCCACTCGAATGTCTAAGAAAAACAATGAGCCCGCATATTAACGCCCATAAAATCTGCAATTTGATTTTGTTAAGGATTTTATGTACCCAGTGACATTTATGTCATCGAGATGAATCTAATGGCGTATAATGTATTAAATCGTTTGAGCCCTTGAGAAATTATGAACAGACATAGAAACATTATAAGGATAATATACCTACGTACACGTCAAAAAACACATAACCCTCCTCCGCAGTCGGTTAAAAAAGTCAACACACAGAATAAACATAAAAAAAGTAAAAGCAATAAAAGTCCTATTTTCGATGCAGATGCTTCAAGACGGTTTCCAATCAGGCCCTCTAGTGACTCACGTTTTAATTAATTAGAGGTACTTAAAATAATAATCCTAAGATTCAAAAAAATATTCATGTTTTTGCATTAAAGTGGTTTTTTTTGCAAACCTGTACATACAATCCAGAAATCACCCCATTAGTCATATAACTTTTCGAGACGTCAAACCATGGCGACAGAATTCCTAAACCGCTACTAAAAATCAAGTAGAAAATATATTTCCCTTATAAAAATATCAAAAGAACCCCCTCCCCACTCAAATGACACACCATTAAAGCGATTCCTTTACTCCGGGAGAAAGTAATACGATCTCGAATTGTTTTCCCGACGCTACAATAGAAAAGGACATCGTGAGACATTTAATATCTTTATGGCAAAGATAAGTTGTGCCGTTCGGGAAATACTTTTAGTTTGGTATTGGAAGTTAGTGCGTGTGATTCTGTGCGGGTTTTGTTCAATAGTGTGTGAGGGTAAAGTGTATAGCATCGGTATATTGGAAGGCATTCTTTAGGTAAAAGGTTAGAACTTTATTTTTAAACTTTTGTGATTTTTAGGTATGTGCTGAAATTCTATCGCGTGAAATATTTAAAGGTACTGTGACATACGTAAAAGCTTTCCGCCGCCGGTCCTCGAATACACAAATAGTTAAAGCAGTGTAGGACTGCCTCTGTGGCGCGTTGGGAGTGTGTCCGACTGCTATGCAAGAGGTGGGTTCGATTCCCACACGGGACATCACTTTGTCCAATCCACAAATTGTTGTTCCGAGTCTGGGTGTACTGTGTCCGTGACTTGTATGTTTGTAAAGTCTCCCGCGACACAGGGCTTGTAACCCTAATGTGGGAGTCGTCTTTTATAAAAAAATGGACGGCAATCGCAAACGACGTTTTTAGGTAGGTACTGTGGCAGGTGCGTCGGAAACTCGACCGGCCACTCGCATAAAGCCTCATTAATTGTGAACTGTTTGTCTTGACGTTCCAAAACTATGAAATAATAACGAAGAAGAAGATCGAAAAACAATTAGAAGAATTGGACCAAGCGTCAAGACGAATGGTCTAGGAAAAGAATTAATATGTAAAGAAATGATATAACAAGTTATTCAATATATAATATCGTTCTGGGCTTAAGAAGTTGTTTGATTCCTCATCCTCGAGAGCAATAATCCCGGCTGCGCACCCCAAAGCCAGCAAGAGGTTCACGTCACATGGTGGAGGCGCCGAACTCTTCAGAGGAAGTCATTTAAAGAGCTAAGTCGTATTTCTATGTAAAGTTAATTAAAAATGAGTGAATTCACGGGATTGTATGAGTCCGTAGATGATTTTGTCAACCAATTCCAGATCATCTGTGTGATTAATAAAATCACTTCGGATGAAGAAAAAAAAATATTTGTGGCGGCGTATCTGGCTGGACCAGCGCTACACCTATACAAAGCAATCATAGAAGATTGTGATAGCTTCGAGAGCTTCATCACTGCATTAAAAGCAGAATTCCCAAACCGTACTAATTATACGGAAAAATTCTATGAAAGGATACAGGCGCCAGAGGAGAATATTGTTTCATTTTACTACGAGCTTTCAAATATAGCCAAAAAGGGAAAAATTGACGACAATACGTTCGTAAGGAGCTTTCCAAAGAAATGTAATAGTTTCTACAAATCAAAGCTCGCTGCAGTTGTATGTGCTGATAAAAATATTTTAAAGGCCACAGTTTTACAATTACATTCAGTATATGATAAAGAAATTGAAAGGGAAGTCAATCTTAAGGTTAAGGTTGAGAATGCGGTAGCAGTAAGGTCTGGGCAGCAAGGAGACTCCAACAGACCGACCAATAGTCCATTTCGGAGCAATCAATCGACTCCGTATAGTAAATACCGATCCCCGGTATCTCGGGTTCCGCCCAATGATTCACCAAGCGGTTCGTTAACACCAAGGCGGGAGTCAAATCCCCGCCAGTACTTTTTAAGGAGCAGAGAACCTCTGCCGATGCCGGTTCAATCAGCTGGTGATGCAGCGTCGTCGACAACGAGAGTAGGCGAGCATCACGTCGCAGCAATGAGTACGCAGCGGCGTTCAAACATAGAAGACGTCAAGAAGAATAATTATGGTCAGTCCGAACCAGTCATTTTAGTAGAATTAAGTTCAGGTGCTATTCCTGCTTTATTAGATAGTGGGGCTTCAGTGTCCTTGCTATCGAAGAAAGTAGCGTTAATGAACAAAGTAACCTTAGATATATGTGATAATATTAATTTAAAAACGGCCGATGGTAAGATTATACCAGTCGCAGGCAAAACATATATCAACGTTATAATTAATAATGTGGTGTATAACACACTTTTTTATGTGGTAATAGATGTCAGTTGGCCAGTGATTTTGGGTCAAGATTTCTTAATCAAAAATGGGGCATCCCTAGATTTTGTGAATAATAAAATAACATTGAGAAACTACAATGAAATATGTTTTGTTGCTAGACCAGGCAAAGTTTCTGTTATCGATACACAGGAAATAATGTCTGTTAATATTTTTAAACATAATCATTTATTTGTTAGTAATATTTGTGAGTCAAATAAGAATAACACTTGTATTCTTCCTGATTTAAATGTGTCAAAAGATAAAATGAATATTAATAAAAATCTGAGTACAGGTGATAATAATAAATTACATGACTTAGTGGAAGAATACAAGCCACAATTCTCATTTGGTAAGGTTAGGCCAGGTGGGTGCCGAAATAACCCAATTAAAATAAAAACTTCGAACGAGGTTCCTGTGAAAAAACCTTCATATCGGGTCTCACTTAAACAGAGTGAGATCAGTCGTCAACAAGTGAGTGAGTTAGTGAATGTTGGTAGCATTCGTCCTTCCTGTAATGATAGTTCCTCTTCAGTAGTTGTAGAACAGGATTCGGATTCGGATGCGGAGTTCGTGAGTCGAAATCCGTTAATAAGTCAAGATGATCACGTAGTCACTGACGGGTTACAAATATTTAGGATGAGATGTACAGAGAATAATGAGCAAATCTGCAAATTAGAAATAGACCCAGTAATAAGGGCTCAAATGAACGATAATTTTTGTTCATCTTTAAGAAATAAAATCATAGATGAAAACTTACAAAGATATAAAGGATTCTTTATACACAACGGCATGTTATATAAATTAAATACAAAAAATAATGTTATAAAAAGATTGCTGGTAGTTCCGGATGAACTGTTTCCAGTAATTATGCGTGAGATTCATGATGATCCATTATATGGAGGTCATTTAGGTTTGATGAAGACAGTAGAAAAATTTAATTCAAGATTCTGCTGTCCAAAGTCATATAAGAAAATAGAGAATTATATCAAAGCATGTAAAGTATGTCAAGAAGTGCGCACGTCAAATAAGGTGGCGCCGTTACAACCGATTGTTACAAACAGGTTATTTGAAAAAGTAGAAGTGGATACGATAGGCCCGTTAAATAATGCGACGGATGGAAGTAGATATATTATATTGGCAATAGATTGTTTTTCAAAATATGCGATTAGTAAGGCAGTAAAACAGGCCACAGCGATTGAAATAAAGAACTTCCTTATTAATAATATTTTTTCAATACATGGGGCCGTAAAAGAAATCATAACGGATAAAGGGTCAATTTTTACGTCGGCGTTAGTTCAAGAAACGATTACAAACTTCGGGGCGGTGCATAAAGTTGCAACTTCGATGCATCATCAGACATTAGGGTTGGTAGAACGATTAAATGCAACTATGTCGCGCATGATGGCCAAGTACGGTCGAGATGATAGGTCAGATTGGTCGGTATATTTACCTCAAATTACGTTTGCATATAATATTAGTAAACAAGAATCGACACGGGTGTCACCGTACTTTCTGGTCTTTGCAAGACAACTAGAATTGCCATCGGATACGGGAATTAATTTAAATATTAAAGTGAATGAGAATACCGCGAGTAGAATAGAGAATAGAGAAAACATTTTTACAAGGGTCAGAGTAAATTTGGACAAGTCGCGAGCGAAACAAAAACTATTATTTGACAAAAAAGCAACTGAAGTATCGTTTGACATAGGTCAGAAAGTTTTACTTTTTAATCCAAAGAGAAGGTCGGGGATATCGAAGAAGTTATGTAGAAAGTTTTTAGGGCCATTTCGAATTGAAAATAGGTTGAATAACAATAACTTCATTATAAAGAAAGTGGGTTCAAGACAGAGGCAGGTTGTTCATGCGAATAGATTGAAACCGTTTATTATGAGGATGGACGAATAGATATCGATATCTTAGTATTTAATTTTATGTAGTTGAGAATTTTTATTATATGAACATATGTTATAATTAAGTCATGATAAACATGAGTAGTTGATGAGAATTATTTTTTTAGGAGTAGGTGATGCCAGAAAAGAAGTGGCGACGTTGTTAATAGTCTGACGTGTAAACAATTGTATATTTAGGGATGGTTAATGGTTTTAGATCTGATTCTAAAATGTTGTTTGTTTTTGCATGTACAACCACACGGCGAAGAAATGTCCTACAATGTTGATGCCATAGAGCACTAGGCAAACAAAAACGGGTGTATTATTGTTTTGAATTATAAATATAACTCTGTGATTAAGCAGACAGTTTTGCATTTGGTTCAATCGAACTTGGGAAGTTCGTTTGTGATTATTTTATCTAAATAATCAATAGATGTGATCAGATGGTCACCGATAGCTTGATTGACCAATTATTTAACTGATATAAGATTAATACTTAAAGATGAATTTTCTTCCAGTTACAACAAAGCAGGACTTTCACCCAATTTGTTGCCTGGGGTCAATTGGTGTTTAATGATTGATTTAATTTAGTTATACATAAGTTTAGCTAGGTAATCAATCTGATACTGGTGCTTCTTTTAATGGCGTTTTTTGCCCAGCATCATCGTATAACTGTTATGTAAAGTGTTTGTTGACATAAATTTTGTTAGATTAGGTATAACAGTTACACGTTGTCTTTTGCATAGAGACAGATTAAGGGGGGTATTAAAAAAAAAATCTATATCGCCAGCATAGGTAAATGCACAGCTAGGTTTATATTTGTTGTTTTATATTATAAAAAAAAAAAATTGACTTAGTAGTCAAATGTAAAGATTTTTTTTTTTTTCATAAGGCGGCGGCGTGTGGCAGGTGCGTCGGAAACTCGACCGGCCACTCGCATAAAGCCTCATTAATTGTGAACTGTTTGTCTTGACGTTCCAAAACTATGAAATAATAACGAAGAAGAAGATCGAAAAACAATTAGAAGAATTGGACCAAGCGTCAAGACGAATGGTCTAGGAAAAGAATTAATATGTAAAGAAATGATATAACAAGTTATTCAATATATAATATCGTTCTGGGCTTAAGAAGTTGTTTGATTCCTCATCCTCGAGAGCAATAATCCCGGCTGCGCACCCCAAAGCCAGCAAGAGGTTCACGTCACAGTACTTCTTTGCCTAGAGCAATCGAACCATAACATAGTAATAATTCAAGAAATGATAACTATCAGTACTCGCAGGTGTGTTGGCACTTGCCAGTATTCACGCGTGGCTTCAAGTGGCAAACGTCCAAACGTAATGGCCCGTACTAGATGCACTATCACTTAATATATAGGTACAGTACGACGGCTTCCTACAACGAGCGAAAACAGACTCACACACATAAATGAGCACTTATAAAGATCTCGGTCGAATCTCAACCGAAATTGTGCATATTGCGATCAGTTTTATGCATGTCTATGTGTCCGTGGATTTATTCTTGACCTATGAGCCGGCTTAGTAGGTGCCTATATTTTGTGTCGGTATGCTGTGATGATATGAATGAAAGGTGAGCGAGGAATGAAATACCTGCGTTATATATCACAGAGTTGGGCATGGTGCCATCTTGTTTTGTATAAATGTGGTCTTGAGACAGGAAAATTGAAAGATGATGTGAGATACTTTTTTGAATTAGGTAATAACAGTTTCGTAAATTGTTCCGCTTAAAGCCGTCACGCTTAGATAATATTATTAATAACCGTCCCTTTGCGTCAAGAATTAGAAAAGATAGAAAATATAAATTTATTTTATTAAACGAATCCAAATAAAGTTTCTAACCTAATCAAATTTTCAAACTTGAACTCTCCGCAAGTATTGGGTTTCTCAATAAATAGCAATACTTTACTCAAAACATTTTCCGAGATAAAATAAACAAGACGTCAAACTTATATCCAAGAAAAATATTTAAGCGATACGAAAGCTCGGAATATATAGGTATAGAAGGCTGGTCACAGCTTAACAAGAAAGTTTATACCACTATAGTACTAGTACGCTGGACTGGCTCAAAAAGACAAAGTGATAACAATTTCAAATGCCGAATCGAATGACCGTTCGGTTAACTTTTTTGTCACTTATGGCAAACCAACTTTCGCCCTAACTAACTGACGAAGTTTCGTACAAACTTACAACCCCTGTTTTATCCTCTTAGGGGTGGATTTCTCAAAAATGTTGATACACGTGTAGGTACAAGTGTATCAACATTTTCATTTTAAACCAAAAAGTTAAATATGAAATTTAGCAGATCTAACTTTAAAACTGACGGTGTTTCAAATAATCTTACAACCCTTTTTTACCCTATTAGGGGATGATTTTCCAAACACGCTGATACACGTATTTTACTATTTTAAACCCGAAAGCCAACCGAAACACAGCGCCATAATACAACGTTATTTCATGAAAGTATAATTAACACTGTGGTGATGACTTCTCTTTCTTTGTTTTTTCGTTTTTTTATGTAATCATAAAAAAAAGAAAAGAAAACAGCTTATTGGTCACAGATAAACATAAAATATAAAACTATTTATTTTCTAAACTTATTTATATGGGTAATCTGCGACATATAGGTCCACACTCAGCATACTGACATTTTCATAATGAATTCAATTATTGTTATTGCATACCCTAGAAATATTAATACAATACATACCTACTGTAAATTGTAATATTTTGTTATTAGTTATTAAGCACATTCAAACACAATTGTATCTTTTTTTAATAATAAAAATATTAAATTAATGAATGAATGAAGACGACCTATAGCTCAGAGTACCTAGATAAATCGCGCAACGACGTCATTGTATTCGATTAGCATAAACTCTAATCGAATAGAATGCCATTTGTCAAAGGGCCCAGATCTTAGATCTAACACCGTAAACCGTTTTCGCTCGGTGTAGTCAGCCAGCCATCTGTACCTACCTATCTAACTTATGGCGAAAGTGTGAAGTATTGTACGGTTTGTGGTTGTTATAATGGCGTCGCGATATTTTGCGGCAAAATGATTTTAGAGCCAAAACTCCGCCGACATTTGCAATTTGTTACTAAGAAGATCTTATTTTGTTCTGACATACTACTGGATGGTTTTAGTTGCTTTTTGTTGCGCAGCCATTCTAAATTTTTGTGTTTTTGTTTTTTTTTCTACTGGGCATAAATCAGCATAAGTGCTGTGTAGTGAGGAAATAAAAGCAACCAAGTATGTTCCTGTGTATAGATTAAACAATTTGTGAAAGTATAATTAATGTACCGATAAACTTTAGCAAATATTATCTTGAAATTAAACATTTATTATTGTTTTGGGTGGGAATCGAACCCACGACCTCTAGCATAACAGGCAGGATAACCGCTAGACCAACAGTAATTTAGTCAAAAAGGCGTGACATACAGATGTACAAATTGTACAATCTTTGTGAGATAGGTAGTGAATCACACTATCGTAGCTTCCATTTTTTGTCGTGAAATGGACATGAGCATGTGGAATCATGCTCAATGTAGGGTTCCGGAGCCGGTGCCGTGTAAAAAAGCCCGATTAGAATAATTGCACCAGCAGAAGAGCGTATGTTCATGGGACTTACGCCCTTTTGTTAAGAAACATAGAGGGCGGTCCTAATTTATACAAATTTAGGAGCGTTTATTCTGAAAAATATTCACTTAATCAAAAAAGTTTATTAGAAACCTTAAAATACCTGTAGAATGATGCGCCACACTTTGATGTATGCTCAATTTTTTTTTTCAGCTTCTGTTACAAGTATGGAGTGCCCCCCCCTAAAAATATTTATTTTTAATATTTCGCTATCAGACTAAGTAGCGGCAACTACAATCGTCAATATTCATTAGGTAGTCTTTGAGTAAAATTACTGTGACATTCGGACGGACAGACAGACAGGCAGACAGACATGACGAAACTATAAGGGTTCTATTTTTGCCATTTTGGCTACAGAACCCTAAAAAGAACCACCATTCATTTTGCCAGCTATCAGTAAAATGTTGACGACATCTGAATAAAGCATTCACCAGTTTCACCCTTCATTCTATTAAACCCAGCTGTTAAATGTATCGACTTGATTTAAATATCGAACGCTACCAATAAATATTCGTTATACAGTCGAGAATTTCAGCAGAATTTTGGCACTAAACCTTAGCCACTAATCACTTAAATCCGTGGCATTTATTATCCTATAGAGAATTAACATCTGTTGCGTTTAAATTTAGAACGACTGTTTGTTAAATACTTCTGGTTAATTAATAGCGGTTAAAGTAATTATAGGGCTACCGTTTTCTGTTGGAATATAGTTTCTAAATTTGAATTTTGTATTAAAAATGCAAACAGTTTTTAATTTGTAGGGCACAGACAGCAAATGCAAGTAACGGACATTTGTTTTTTTTTTATTGTTGGCGATTACTGCCATGTGTCGTTATAAACCAATTTAAGAACTGGTCACACTATTCGCAACTGCATAGCAGTGGAGAGGCGATGTTCCTATAAACTATACCGTACCTACTTGAAATAAAGTCAGATAAATAAGTAGCACACATTATATATAGGTTTATTGTCGAAGAAGTTAAGAAGATAGAGAAGAGATAATACCTCTGTAGTTCTAACACGAATCTTATCTATTATGTTTTCGTGTAGTAGTCGTATAGTTAATAATATCTTGGAACAACTTACACAACGTTATCCATCTGATCCCAAACTAAGCAGAACATGTACTATGGCAACCGGACAACTGATAAACATATTTATATATTTTAAATACATACATATTATAAACCATCGTGCTGGTCACACAAAGTTTATACAAGGCATTTAAACATTTTTATAATATGGCATAGAAGATAGGGAATCTTCGTGTGCATATTTTAAATTAAAGTACCTAACTTGACATTTGCTTTTCCCCGCAACTTCGTCAACCTTAAATTCAAAATTTTTGACCTCCGTTTCATCCTTTTGGAGGTTGATTTTTTAAAAATACGTTTTTATACGGATTCCTGTGTAATTGGTTTTCGACGATTTTAAACGTAATTATGTATATTAAAAAAGTTCACAAAGCCTACCAATTTCCGGCACCACGTCCGCAAAGGTAGCGCATAGTCACACGGATCGATTTTAGTAGGGGCAGATATAATACTATCCCAATGTCTGCCCTAGACGCTGGAGGGTTGCATTATGCATTTTATTTGCCAAATCTTAAAAAAAGTGCACCAAATGAAGACATTGTTTGTAGTATTTAAATTTAAAACAGAGTCCTAAAACGGCTATTACACTGCCCTAAATCGAAGTGACCTTGAAAATTTGTTAGAGAATTAGATTTCGGGTCCCTGATTTAGTGTAGTGTGATAAGCGCATTAGTCCTAATTAATAAGTCGTTGACCTAATTAATAACCGTTATTGCTCTAGGGCTCTACAGCCCTAAAGCATTGGTAGCAGTGATCAAAATGATGTAGGTATGTTAGTACATACGTAGCGATTTTTTTTAGAAAAGCAGTTTTTCGACAATAACTCACTGACGGTATATCCGATCATAATTTTAGTTTAAAGTATTTGTAAAGCGCTACCCTTTTTATTTTTTTAATATATTTAGGTCACCCTGTTCAAAAGATAAATACACAATTTAGGCAACTTTCAAAGCGACTATTTCCAAAAATATTCACTTAATCAAAAAAGTTTATAAGAAACCTTGAAATGTCTTAAAATACCTGTCGAATTACATGCCACACGTTGATGTTTACTAAAAAAAAAAACAACTTCTCTTACAGGTATGAATTGCCCCCCGCCCCCCCCCCCCCTAAAAAACATTTATTTATATTATTTAACTATCTAACTAAATAGCGGCTACTACAAGACACCAAATTTAATCAATATTCATTGTGTAGTCTTTGAATAAAATGCCTGTGACATACGGACGGACAGACAGACAAACATGACGAAACTAAATAAGGGTTCCATTTTTGCCATTTTGTCTACGGAACCCTAAAAAGCAGTACCTTGAAGTTTGTCGACTGAATATAAAGTCATTCTCTATACAAAAATTTCATAATATTCGTGCTATCTCAACCGTAGTCACTGTCACTTAAATTTCACTCACAGTAAACTCGCAAGTGATAGCAGAATATTTTTATATGAGTACGTAAATACATTTGGAGAGGTTTGCGTCTGACGTTTATGATATAGGCTTGAAGTGTAACACGTAAAATGATATCTCGGCTTCGTTTTTAACGCTTGCTTAGATATTTTGGTCTAGAAGTTTTTTTTTTATTAAAAAAATGTGTGGCACTCGGGGACTGCCGCGGTAATGCTACTGCGTAGCATTTTTATCAACGTATGCAATTATAATTATAATGACTGCCTCTGTGGCGCGGTGGGAGTGTATCCGACTGCTACGCAAGAGATCGTGGGTTCGATCCCCACCCAGGATAAAACTTTGTGTGATGAGCGCGATGGTTTATTCTGTGTCTGGGTGTTATTTATCTATAATATGTATGTATTTAGAAATATATAAGTATATTTATCAGTTATCTGGTTTCCATAGTACAAGCTCTGCTTAGTTTGGGATCAGATAGCGTTGTGTGAGTTGTCCCAAGATATTATTATTATTATAAATATTAATTTATTTTTGCAGTATTTTTTTTATTTTCAATTAATTTCGGTGCAGCTCGTCTCGATCCGTGCGAGCTTCGTACAGTCGTACCATATACTACATATACGTTAAGCGAACGCTCGGCCGAGCTGCATGGTAGGCGGAGTGGGGGGTGTTAGATTTTATTTTCGTTATGAAATTACTTGATTCGGTCGCCGCGCTAAAATCCCGCGATAAAAGCTATGCCATAGCTTAAAAACTAGCTGACCCGCGCAACTTCGTTTGCTTCATTTTGCGTTTTTGCAATGAACAGTTTTCATTGATGCTCCGCTCGTCGTAGCGTAATGTTATAAAGCCTATGATATTCATTAATAACGTGACTTTTTATTGATGAAATAATTTTCAAAATCGGTTCAGTACTTCCAGAGATTACGCCTAATCAAGCGACATTACGCCCAATCCTAGGGCTACAACCCCTTCGGCGCAAAATGTACAAATCGCATAATGTACAAAACGCAAAAACCTCACAAAGACACAAACTTTACCTTTTGTAATATTAGTATAGATGATAACTTTATACCAGTAAGGTTTCAAAAGTATTGTAAGATAAGAGTACTCTGTAAATGCAAATGTTTGTGTATGATGTACCTAAAGCAAACAAGCAGATGGAAATCATTCTCATAAAAAGCTTTTTGATACTTGAAGATTCTGCTTCTTAAGACAATGTAAATACTATCGAATCATTTGAGGCCAACCTATAATTACAAGAACAATGATTTCTTTTAAAAAGTAATATTTGTTTTTAAATGTTCGCGATTTATAAACATATTAGATATATTTCGGGACTTAATCGCGTGATGCAATTATTGTTTTTAAACTTTCGCGATTTTTATACATATTAGATATATTTCGGGACTTAATCGCGTGAATTATTTAAAGGTGCGAACCTTTTATTTACCCGACGTTTCGATCGAATTGCACCGATCGTGGTCACGGGTCGACCCGTGACCATATACCGTGGGTATATAATTATATTAAGTAATATTGGGTACGGCCATAGTCAAAACTACTTTTATACAAAAAATCACATCGATCCGTTGATCGGTTTTCGAAGGAAAAAGAAGAGAACAAACACATTACGTTTACGAATATAATATAGGCAAGGATATAACGCATTTGGTTCAATCATTGAACACAAATGGAAGAATATTGGCTCCCCCATATTGTACTCGTAAGTATTTAGTACCTACTATAGGCATGGCCTTCAATATACAGTGGCGAGCAATATTAGGTACTTATAGATTTTATAAAATTCTATTCAGTAATTATTTAGTTAGCGCTGTGTGGCACCGGCTTAAGAATAGTGCCACCCCATCTCTTCCCGTGGGTGTCGTCAAGGCGACTAAGGGATGTCACACGGGAGGACGGGCAGCAGCGTCCTCTGCGTATTTCAAGCCTTACTGCGATCGCCAACCCGCTCGCCAAGCGTGGCGATTATGGCAATTACCCCCAGGAACTAATAAGTAGGTTCTACTGGGGAGACCCGTGCCCAGCAGTGGGACATCATATGGGTTGTTATGTATGTTATGTAATTATTTAGTTTAGCTTTGAGAGCTCACACAATTGGTAAGTAGTTTATATGCTTCAGTGGGACATACGTAAATCTATACTAATACTAGCTGACCCGCGCAACTTCGTCTGCGTAAATTTTCCCCATTTTTGCAACATTTTTCCTTGCTGCTCCGCTCCCATTAGTTGTAGCCCGATGTTTTATAGCCTATAGCATTCCTCGATAAATGGACTATCCAACAATAAAATATTTTTTCAATGCGGCTCAGTAGTTCCTGAGATTATCGCGTTCAAACAAACAAACAAACTCTTAGGGGTATGAAAAATAGATGTTGTCCGATTCTCAGACCTACCCAATATGCACACAAAATTTCATGAGAATCGGTCGAGCCGTTTTGGAGGAGTTTAACCACAAACACCGCGACACGAGAATTTTATATATTAGATTATACAGCTAAAGAGTTTGTTTCTTTGTTTGAACGCGGTAATCTCAGGAACTACTGGTCCGAATTGAAAAAATATTTTTCTTTTGGGTAGCCCATTTATCGAGGAAGGTTATAGGCTATATAACATCACGGTACGACTAATAGGAGCGGAGCAGAAATGAAAAATGTTGCAAAAACGGGGAAAGTTGACGCATACAAAGTTGCGCGGGACAGCTAGTATAGACATAATTAGAAGGCTAGAAACATTACACTTTTCCTTTTTGGTGTCCACGCAGTCGGGTAAAAATATACCAAATTAAATTAATTTCAGCAAATGTATATTAAGTACCTGTCAATAATAAAGGGTCTTTCAACAAAGACGGGTCGATGTTAAAATTGAATAAAACTAGATGTGTGTGAGATATTAACGAAATTTATTTTTTATTTGAAAGGCCCGTTTATGCCATTATGCATGAAATATGACATCGTTCAAATGTCCGCCGCGGCTTCGCATGGTGGCACAAATCCGAGAGGTCCAATTTTTAATGACTCTGCTGCATAGATCCGGCTGAATCTGAGCGATGGCCTGCGTTATGTTGGCTTTCAGGGCAACGGTCGAATGTGGTTTATTGGCATAGACCTGCGACTTCAGAAAACCCCACAAGAAAAAGTCTAGCGGAGTCAAATCACACGATCTTGGTGGCCAATTCACGTCACCTCTGCGAGAGATAACCCTACCCGCAAACCGTTCATGCAGAATGTCGATTGTGTCGTTCGCTGTGTGGCAAGTAGCGCCATCTTGCTGGAACCACATGTCATTCACGTCCATATTGTTCAATTTAAGCCAAAAGAAATTGTTTATCATTGATCTGTAGCGCTCACCGTTGACGGTGCTGGCCTCGCCAACTTCGTTTTCGAAGAAGTACGGACCAATGACGCCGCCAGACCAAAATCCGCACCAAACAGTTACTTTTTGTGGATGCATTGCTATCTGGTGAACCTCATGTGGGTTGTGGTCATCCCATATACGGCAATTTTGCTTATTAACAAAACCATTCATCCAAAAATGTGCCTCGTCGCTAAAGATTATTTTTTGGCCAATGCGCGCAACGTTTTCACTAACGAACACTCATTTTGATAATAAAGTTTTATCATTTGCACATGCTGCTCAACCGTGTAACTTGCCATGGTGATTTGGCATCAGTGACTGAATAAGAAAAAACAGATTTGACAGATGCCGCCAAATCAAAATGGCCGCCACAGATTATTATAATCAGCTCGGCGAACCTTGATCCCTATGACAGTTCATACTAGTGACGGGTCGTGTCGATATATCGCAACTTTTTATAGGCAAAGGCGTGACTTGCATTCAGCCACATCGATAAACATGTTTTTAAAATATAATCTACATTACTATAATTATAATGCTTGTTATATTTACAAGTATCCGTGTATTTGTATATGGGGTTGCCAATATTCCGATGCAGAGGTAACATGGTCGGACTGTATAATTTTAATGTGAATTAAAATTTTAGTTATAGCAACACTATCTGATCTGTCACTACGCTAGTACTGTCAGTTCGCTACGCCAGTACGAGTCTTGTATGCGCCACGTGTTTTGTTGTGTCATCGGAATCCTTTGTTTGTTACTATTGTTGTTTTCTGTTTTTGTTATTGTTGCTGTTTTGTTTTTGTTGGTGTTTCAAAATGCCGAAAAGACTGAGAAAAACTGTACTCAACAGTGAAACGCGGGAGTTTGTTGTACGCTTGCGTGACTATTTTGCTCGCGAACTACAAAATGGCGGACCTTTGTTGCCACTTGACACTTGACGTGCGATACGACAATATAGTAGACCAGCCGTTTTTAATAAACATAGGAGAAAGCAGCTGCAGTTCGGATTCCGAGTCTGAGACGCAATCGGTGACATCATTGTCAGATTCAGATTAATGTATATTAAAAAATCATAAATAAACCGCTTTTGTTTTATTTGAGTAGGTATATACAATAAATTTGTTAAATCTCCTTTATTTTATTATCGCAAACAACTTAAATGATTATAAATCTGACACTAAGAGCGTAGGTACTCTATTGATGTATTTTGTACACTCGTTTCCATTTTCGATATTTGTTTATCGATACTTTTCCTCACTAGTCGATATCTTCCAAACGGAGTAACTTTTGCAGGACGTCAACGTAAAGTCTGATTGAGATAATTTCTTGTAAGTGTTAATAATTATTATAATTCTAACGGGATATTATTATAATTGCATATATCTGCCTAAAATTATTAAATATCATTTTTAGACACCGCCAATTCGATTATAATATAACGGTGACGCTACTACAAGGTTGTGTCGTGGGAATAACTGTCAGTGTCATAGGGATCAAGGTTCGCCGAGACTATTATAATATCGACCCGCTCTATTTGAAAGACCCTTTATAACCATTTCATTATTACAATCTTTTGTCGAATGAATTATTTTTGAATTTTTTTTATTGATTTATTTTTTATTATATTCTGTTATTATTTTTTAAATATTTTATGTTATTCTTTATGTTGTATTTTTCTGGTGAAGCTATGACTTATGTGGTTCAACAAATAAATGTTTCTTTTCTTTTAAATGTGTACGAATAAATGGCCGTAAGTGTATATTGAATTCGTCAAGTCAGACATGTCGCAGGGATGTTTTTTATCAGCATTCCACTTGGTTGACGTGATTGATTGAGTTTTCACTTTCCTGTTCGCAGTCTCAAGTATCCTTTCGAGGCATTGACTCTTTATATACAGACTGGTTGAATGTCTACGAAGTTCAATGTTCGGTTCAGTTTTTAGTTCCTTTTTAAAAAAGTAGCTACTAAGGCTTGCTAGTAAAGTCGCTCAATTAAGTCGCTATGGAAAGAGCTATGCTCGGAGATGATGATATTCATAGTAGAAGTAAGGTTACCAACATAGCTCAGAGAATGAGTAAGTTGAAGTGGCAATTGCTTGCAGAACGGACAATAGATGCTTACGGAAGGTTCTCGAGTGCCGCCCACTAGCTGGAAGACACACTGTCAATCTAAACGGACATGACGAACTACCTTAAGGTAGTGGGCATAGGCGGATCCCGGGGGTTGGGGGTCACGGGGGCACGTGCCAGCTCTAGTGCCCTCTCCAGAACGATTTTTTTTGGGGCACTCACGCCTCCGTCGTACGTGCAACTCACACTTGGCTTACTTACTTTATTCACTTATGTTCCAAAATTCAACTCTGACGTCTGATTATAATTATTTTTATTAGTTTACATTTAATACCAAGTTTTAAAAAAAAAACTAGTGAGCAGAGAACTTGGCAATAAAAACTCAGGGCCACGACGTTACAGATATGCTCATCATTATACTCAAGGTAGGTATTACATATATGTATTAAGCGTTTTAACTCTCCCATATCAACATTCTAAAACATAAACAAAAATAACTACTTAATTCTAGTAAACATGTTCACCCGTAAACAGTGCAACATCAAATATCTTCTAAAGAGTAAAACCACTAGAGATACCCATGACCGCAACCGACGGAGAAATTTTAAACTAACCCCTATCAAAGTTACAACTTTGAAGTTCACCACATTTGCAATATATAGACATTTTGTTGTAAAGCTTAGTTCAGAAAGTCGGCAGGGCAGTTGACTGTCAACCACCGTTTCAATTGAGTTAAGTTTGACAGTGAGTTAAATTTTCACCCGTTTAGTTTTTGGTTGTTTTACCTCTCCAAGGGTTAAATATTGAAACATCTGTTCTTAACGGATGCCTTCGTTATAATAGCCATCAGTGTGCCAAATTTTAATCCAATTCGTACAGAGGTTTGAGCTGCGTATAAATAGATAAGCTAGTTAAAGTTTTATTTTGTTATAGATATTAGGTAAAGGTAGCTTCTGTACAATTTTTGCCTAGACTTTAACTTGTGGTATCAAATCACTTTTACTTTGAATAATAAGACATTTACTATTAATAAAATCACTACATGTTATTAATCACCTTACGTGGTCTTCCACGTCCCAAAATACGCAATAATAATAATAATAATATCTTAAGACAACTCACACAACGCTATCTGATCCCGAACTAAGCAGAGCTTGCAGTATGGAAACCAGACAACTGATAAACATACTTATATATTTCTAAATACATACATATTATAGATAAATAACACCCAGACACAGAATAAACCACCGCGCTCATCACACAAAGTTTTATCCTGGGTGGGGATCGAACCCAAGACCTCTTGCGTAGCAGTCGGATATACTCCCACCGCGCCACATGGGACGGTTTTTTCTAATTTAAGCGTTTATTATGTTACATAGCGATCCATTCACTCCCTTATTTATAATACGACTAACTGTCCCGCGCAACTTCGTATGCGTCAATTTGCTCCGCTCCTATTTGTCATAGCGTGATGTTATATAGCCTATAGCCTTCCTCGATAAATGGGCTACTATAACCGCGTTCAAACAAACAAACTCTTAAGATTTACAATATTAGTATAGATTATAACAGCACTTCACCTACAGAATGATATGTATTTCATTATTTTTAAAATCAATTAGAAAATAAAGCATTAAACACTGTCGTATTCTGTTATAAACAAACATATTTTTTGGCATATCAAAGCATATTGCTTTTAAGATCCACAGCATAAGAGAATGACATTAATTGGACAGATTAGGCAACTGTCAAAATTACCTCGTGTACACTAAACTTAACTATCGAAATAATTTATTCAGTAGGTACACCCTTTATACAAAATACAAAGTTGTAAACAATTTTGTATGAGATACGACCATACGTTTTAGGTTTACGACTTTATACTATGTCGCGTGTAACGGTTGCGGTATGAACAGAGTAGATTTAATATTGTAGGATTTGGAAGCAGGCAGCGTTAAATAAATATATGACTTAGTATTTTCTACTGTGCAGTTCGTAATATCATGGAATAAATAGCTTTTCGTTTTATATGTAGGTATAAATGTTTCTGGTTACAGATTTTCATTTCATTTTTGAATAATATTTATGCTAGCTACTGTGGTGGTTGTGTCGAATAATCGAACATCTCACATGAAATCTCAATTATAGTGTGAACTGTTTGATTTGACGTTATTTAAAAAGCTAAATTTGAATAAGGGAAAAAGTAGAAAGAAACAATTAGTCTATTAGTAATAGTCGTATTGTACTAATTAATGTAAAATAATTTTATATAAGACTAACTGACACGCGCAACTTCGCATGCGTACATTTTCCCTGTTTTTGCAACATTTTTCATGACTGCTCCGCTCCTATTGGTCGTAGCGTGATGTTATATAGCCTATAGCCTTCCTCGATAAATGGGCTACCCAACAGAAAAATATTTTTTCAATTTGGACCAGTAGTTCCTAAGATTGCCGCGTTTAAACAAACAAACTCTTCAGCTTTATAATATTAGTATGGTTAGAAATCAGTTTTAATGTGAATACATGAATCTAAAGAAAGAAAGAAAGATATTTATTTAGAACATTGACGACACATAGACATTATTATAATTTAACAGGGATAATTTAAGATAAACAATAACAAAATAAAATAAAACAGAAAAATAATAAAAATAACAATAGACAAAAAGAAAACAGACACAAATAACACAAAATTAATAACAGGGAACAGAAGAAATAAATAGACAGAAACAATACACAATCAAACATATCAATTTTACATTAGCCGCGTACCATGTGTCACCAAGTGTACCAAATAGGACCCAACTGAGCTCTCGTCAGACACCGAAAAAGGTCTGACACTGATATTCTGCTAGGCCCTTTGCCACGTATCGGATGGCCAGTAAGTCTGTGTGTCTATGTATGTGTGTGTGCTTAGGTGACTGTGTGTATGTTCTAGGTGTGTGCGTGTGTGTATTAATTCTATTAATCAATATTGTGAGAAATGTTTTTTTATGAAATTATATTAAATTATAAAATATATGAAAAAGTGAATAATAAAGGGGAACTTGTCGCTTGATGTCTCACAAAGGAAATACGATCCTGTGATTCAGACCTGATACCAGCTCTAGGTCTACCAGCGTTACTGTACCTACGAATAAGGAACAAACCTGTATTGAGTAATTACGAAAAGAAGAACTAGGCAGATAATGAGAAATTAGCAACAAGGATAACTCGCCAATTGAATATGGTACAAATAAAATATTGACTGCCTCTGTGGCGCGGTGGGAGTGTATCCGACTGCTATACAAGAGGTCGTGGGTTCGATAACCACCCAGGATATAACTTTGTGTGATGAGCACGATGGTTTATTCTGTGTCTAGGTGTTATCTATCTATAATATACTAGCTGTCCCGGCGAACTTCGTCTCGACTCTTTTTTTTTTGTAAATCGGGTTCAATTGTGAATCTAAACCATCCTCGAATCCCCTTGAACTCACACAAAAAAATTCATCAAAATCGGTCTAGCCGTCTAGGAGGAGTTCAGTGACATACACACGCACACAAGAAATATATATACATAAAGCTATGTATTTAGAAATATCTAAATATGTTTATCAGTTGGCTGTTTGCCATAGTACAAGCTCTGCTTAGTTTGGAATCAGATAGCGTTGTGTGAGTTGTCCCAAGATATTATTATTATTAATATTCTAAAACATTCGAAATTAATTCAAAATTGTACAGTTAATCAATTAATAATCACAAAAAAAACCCTTAACTGATTTAGAAAACTAAAATAATCTTGAATTTCTTTTTGAATCATGAACCATGTTTAATCATCATTCACTTTAGATATTTACAACACATTTACATTCACCTTTGAAACGAAATAGGCTTCAGTACAGTCATTTCATACATCAGCAGTATTGCCAACACCAATAAATCCTTCATAAAGGTTTTACCCCATTAAACGGCCATCAGCGCACAGGTGTCGTCATATTACACGCCTCAAACGCCACAAAATGCAGGTTTATGTTCATTGGGTACTCCTACGTGAGGGTAATAGTAAAAACATTAGATATACGTAGATGTGGGGCAAATAAGATGTGGGGCAAATAAGATGTGTGGGGTAATATGGTAATATGGGGTAAGAATTAATTGTTTTTTCGAATGGTCTAGTTGCTATTGCAATTATCACGATAGTTTGTTTAACCTTACTGCGACTTTGTTTGCTTGAAATTTTGTAAAAGAGGTGTGAATTTTAAGAGATCTATTGCACTGAAATCTAGTCTAATTTAGTCATCTCAATATTTTTTTTGGATTCAGTGCTAGGTTATATTAATATTAAGGTCCCATGTTAGATATCAAAACGTCACGTATTTTTTGTTTTGTGTGTGCTATTCCAGACCAAAAAGTATTTTTTTTCCAAATTTCGTCCAGATTCGTTTACCCGTTCAAGTGGCATACATACATACATCCAACTTTTGAATTTATAATACCAGTTGCTATAATTATTGTGGTTATAAATGCGAAAGTTTAAATCGCTTGTTAAAACTTATTCCACGGAATAAAAAGTAGCCTATGTGCAATTCCAGACTATAATCTATCTCAGTAGCAAATGTCATCCAGATCCGATTACCCGTAGTGGCGTGATTGTATACTAAACAACCATACATACATCCAAGCTTTCGCATTTCTATTGTATAGATTACATACAAACACATCAGCTTCATGTAACTATATGAGTATGTTTAAAACCAGATTGTTAGAATATTCTGTTCACTAGACTAATATAATTAATTTATATCCATTAGTACAAAGGGCGTCAAAATCATTAGCAGGTCTCAAGTACTTCAAATACTATTGTTCTACAAAATAATGTTCTTGATTTAAATGATTGATCACTCAGCCTATGAGTGTGCTGATGTTAATTAATTAAAATTAATAATCTAGGTCTAACTAAGGTCTTCTTTGATATAATTTTTGAAATCGTAATTTACGACAAAATATTACTTAACCTAATTTTATATGCTGGCAATAACTATTGTAGGCTGGAGAAATTGTACAAAGTGTGACTTTTATTCAAATTAAAAAACAAAATAGCCGTAGCCTAATGGTTTAGCCATCGGACTAGCAATCGTGAGGTGGCGAGTTCGAATCTTACCCATTATACTACCGACGTGAACACACTCTGAAACAAGCAATTTACCTTGGCTGGAGGGGTAACAGAATTGCTAGTAATGTGGGATCCATAATCTCACATTGTTAGTTAAGTTAAAAAAAATATATTATTATGCCTTTTTGTTTCTATTAAAACTATTTTTTTTAGTTTCTGTATTACACCACCTACTGCGTAAGTCGCAAACGAAAGCTAATAAAATTTCAGTGTAATAAAGGCCTTCAAAAAATCTTATTATTCTTCAGAATCAATACTAAACTGCCTACTTTGACATTTACCCCATAATTACTCTAACACCTTGTACATTTACCTTTTGTTATTATTCCCCTAAAAGAGGGTGAAAAAACAATTTACGAATAGCTTTTAATTTTTAATGGATATTTTCATTACCTGCCTTATATATTATTTGCATAATTTGTATATTAAATATAAGGGTGAAAACAAATTGCGGTGGATGAGTTCTTATATAATAAACCACATTTTTCCTATTGGTTTATTTATGAAGTAAAAAAACTAAAACTCAAAGTATATTGATTATTGTCTACTATTATAAAATTACAATGTCTTTTTTCATTGAAACAGAACAAAACTGAAATAGATCAATTACAAATTATTATTATTAATAATAATGGAGTTTATCTGAAACCGTGCTTTATTTTTTAGGCTTATAGTTTCATCATGTCCGTCTGTCTGTCTGTCCGTCCGTATGTCACAGGCATTTTACTCAAAGTAAATAATATTGATAAAGCAATTAATATTGATGAAATTTGGTAAAAAGGTGTCTTGTAGAAGCGGCTATTTACTTTGATAGCTAAATAATAATAATAAATATTTATAGAGGCGGCACTCCATTTATATAACAGAAGCTGAATTTTTTTTTAGCAAAAACCAACGTGTGGCACGTCATTCGACAGGTCTTTAAAAAAACTTGTTTGATTGAATGAATATTTTTGGAAATAATCGCTCTGAAAGTTGCATAAATTGTGTCACAGGGTTCAAAAGATAAGGGGTGCTCTTAACTTTTGAACCGTGTGACCTAAAAATGGCATGATCGGATATACTGTCATTGAGTTATTGATAAAAACTGCGTTTCTCAACCCTTTTTCTTTTGTTTTTAATACTCGGAAACCGTAAATATATTTGGTTAACTTTATTAACGTTTTATAAAGGTTAAACTCATAATAATTGCTTCAAGTTCCATTATAATTTGTTAGATACAACGGTAGATACAACTTGATCCGTTTTTGTCGCAATAAACTGGCATACATGCAGGAGAAGCCAAAGGCTTAAGCTGTGAGCATAAACAAACCGAATATAGAATTTTTTATGTTTATTTAAATATCAAATCATTTCAAATTCTTTCTCTTTTATTAATCAGGATTTAAAGGGGTATTTTCTATTGTATTAACTTTGTTGTTATCACCTGTACATAGGCACACGTAAGTCAACTATTCTATTATAAAATGATATATTATTAATCACACTAATATTATAAAAGCGAAAGTTTGTGAGTGTGTGAGTGTGTATGTTTGTTACTGCTTCACATCTAAACGGCTGGAGCGATTTTAATAAAATTTGATATGGAGTTAGCTGACACCCTGGATTAACACATACGCTAATAAACGCGGGTAACACTACAGGACACAGCTAGTGATATATAAAGTCACTCTAAGTTATTACACACACACACACACACACACACACACACACACACACACACACACACACACACACACACACACACACACAACATACATATACACATACACACACACACATGCACACATACATTTTATGTAACTAATGCTACGTAACGAATAAATCTATCTTTCTTACCTTAGTTTTCTCAGAAAAACTCAAGATCATATTACCTCTTGCCAAGAAGGTTGCGTCCACTTAGTGCTTATAAATAGCCAACATACATTTACTAAGTATTATAAGGCCCGTAAGGCCTTGTAAGACCCGGCGAGGCCATAAACCAAAAACATCGAGCCGCAACTGAGCCACATTTGCTTAAGTCTTTAAGTTATACTGGAGAAGTTTGCTTGTAAGTTCTAAGCAATGATTTTAGGAACAAAAATTAAAGGGCCATACTCGTAATTAATGTTTACATTAAATAGACATTATTGTAGTATTTAGGCCTGTATATCCTGCGATCCTACGGGGCAGGAATTTTATTAAGCCACTAGCCGTCCCGCGCAACTTCGTCGTAAGTTTTCCTCGTTTTTGCAACATTTTTCAATGCTACCCCGCTCCTATTGGTCGTAGGATGATGTTATATAGTCTATAGCCTTCCTCATATCCTCATAAATGGGCTATCCAACAGTGAAAGAATTTTCCATTTTGGATCAGTAGTTCCTGAGATTACGGCGTTCAAACAGACAAACAAACGAAAAGACGAAGTTGCGCGAGACAACTAGTTAAATCATAAAAAAAATGTAGTCTTTAAAAAACTGTGAGACTAACTAACTAACTGATTCTTGAACTATTTATAATATGTTACGGAACAAATTGTTACGGAACCCGGTGGATGAGTCCGACTCGCATTTGTCAGGTTTTTTAATCAAAATATTACCTACACAATGCAACACATTCAAAATTGACAAAACTTATTTTTATACCATGTTACCCTTCAATCTGGGCCTTGTGGATATCCAACCAACAACACTTCATTACCAACTTGGACCATACGTGCACTCATAATGAACAAAGAAAGTAAGCAGTCGCTATTAACTCCACGTGCCGTATTACCCCAGCTGCAATCGTCATAAAACCTTTTCATTATATTCATATGAAGTAACAATATTTTTATTGTTATACTTCTGTTCGTTAATGAGCTCTAATCTTAACCTTTGTTTTTATAGACGACTTAGAAAGACACTGCAAAAAATGAACATGCTCAATGTGCCTTTGGGGTAAGATGGTCAAACGAAATTACTAAATTAGCTGTTGCAGTGGTCCAGCATTGCCCCACATATATTATTGTGATCTAACTTCAATAACGTATGGTTATGAGAATGCAAGTAATTATCTCCGTCTCTATTCAGTTGAGCCACTTCATTGCATTACCCAATTAGCATATGGGGAACAAATATACGTACCATTGTGTACGTTTAAGTTTATATATGCATAAACTTTAGTCCGTGGCTTCACTAGCGTTATTATTGTTTACTCCCTTGGCTCGAATTTTCTGAAATGTTTTCTTATCCCTTGTCTATCCTATGTCTACATTATGAAAGAAACTTCAGATTTCTAGATCCAAAAATTTTGGCTCGGCGTTGATGAGTGAATGTATGAGTTAGAATTTATATTTTTATATGAAATAAAATAAAATGTAAAGAATATTAAGTACTGGTAAAAATAAACGTCATTATTATTGTTCATTCTATTTATTTTTAATTTAACATTTCAAAATATAATAAATAGTGTCCCACAGGCATCGGGTACAAGGACCTATTATTATTAGTATAGTATTTGGCATTACAACTACTCTAACAACGAAATATGCACTTCAAATCTTTGCACACAAACTCTTAGGACACATTCAATAGTGATGCCTTAAGTTATACTTATTCAGATGACAAACGATAACCTAGGCTGAAGTAAAGGCAACCCCTTTTATGAACAACATTCGTTTGGCAAGCAATGTACTCGTACTTTATAGCGTTGAGATCGAATAATAATAGATAGGGGCAAAAGCATTTTCATATTTTGAATGTATTGTTAGTAATCAAACTTCTTTGGTTGAATGTAACTGCCTAGTTTTAATATCATTAAATGTTGACATTCTGAAGATGCAATAAAAAAAAAAGGAATCGTCACTATGAGCTTTTGCAGCCGGGTAAAACTAACGATTCTGACATATACTGTCAGCACCTGATAAAGTTAGAAGAAGACATTGTGAAAAACCGGTCAGTGAAAAATCTGACAGTTAGTGTCAGTTACGGTACTACCCACAAGATGGCAACAAATCATCGTACAAAACGGCACATACATATCTGTACTAATATTATAAAGCTGAAGAGTTTGTTTGTTTGTTTGAGTGCGGTAATCTCAGGAAAAAATCTTTCACTATTAGATAGCTCATTTATCGAGGAAGGCTATAGACTATATAACATCACGCTACGACCAATAGGAGCGGAGCAGCAATGATAAATGTTGCAAAAACGGGGAAAATTACGCTAGTTATAAATAAATAAAAATTATACCTATTTTTTTTTCTTTTTAAAAATATACAAAAATACTTTTGCCTGACCTTATATGTATTATAGATATCATTTTATTACACTATAATCGGAAAACGTTCGATGTTCGAATCGACGTAAAACGATTGTATTCCTTTCAACACAAACTACCAACCCTGTTATTATGGTTTGCCCTAGTTACAACTACCCCCTATGTGGGGCAATATAAGTACCTACTCAATTGTGATAAAAAATCGCAATCATAACACAGTGTAATTGCTTGTTGACCCGAAGTAACAACTTCCTAACATGCCCAATTTACCCCAACTTGAAATCAGACCTACCCATTATTTTACGGTTATAAAAAAATATTACGGACTGAACATAAATCTAATGTTACGATGTTGTATGTTTGTCTGTCACTGGCCTGGTCCTAAACAAACAGTGGTAAGTCAAAACATAATATAGAAGGTAACATGAAAAATAAGACCGTTGGTACGGTCGGCAAAAAAAACAAAGCTTTTATGTTCCTAGTTTGTTAAGGGATTTTCATGTTACCGGCTTTACACTTGTTAAGTTAAATGTACAGGGTTTTAAGATAATCTTGTACCCTTATTATCGTAGATAAAAAATGGTGACGTCATTGGGTAAGTCAACTGTAACGTCAAGACCTTTGAGGCAAGAGTTGCGCAAAGAAACAAAAAGTTTCGTTGATTCAACCCTGGGTATATTTGTATTGTAATTTAAATATTTTGTTGGGTTTAAACCCAGTGGGGCAAAGCCTTTTTAAAATAAAAAAGATTACCATTATTCTTAGATATTCCATTTAGATGTATCTATGAATAGTACCTCTCCAATTGCACGCCACTTTGTTCTATCCTCGGCTTCTCGCATCCAGCTCCTGCCAGCCGTTTAGCGTAGATCATCACTCCACCTGGCATGAGGGCGTCCTACACTATTGGAGAGGCCTATGTCCAGCAGTGGAGTGCGATAGGCTGATGATGATGAATAGTACCACGCCATCTCTTCCCGTGGGTGTCGTCAAGGCGACTAAGGGATTTCACACAGGAGAACGGACAGCAGCGTCCTCTGCGTACTTAAAAGCCTTACTGCGATCCCCAATCCGCTCGGCAAGCGTGGTGATTATGACAAATACCCCCAGGATCTATAATAAGTAGGTTCTACTGGGGAGACCCATGCCAGCAGTGGGACATCATATAGGTTGATATGTTGATAAACAAACTTAAGTAAACTATTTTGTTCCGTTATGCATTTTTGGACCACCATTATTACGAATGGACTTATATACACTTGTTATTAATACAGTAAAGCTTTCAGAAGAATCGTATTGAATGGTACCTACCGCATCCTACCTGAATGATAACTAAAACTTAGCAAGGTACGTTACATATATTAGAAGAACTTAAAAAATGTTCGAAGATTTAATATTTTTGAGTATTCAGCAACTGATGCTGTCACTATCACCTTAAATTGAATAGTAGCAACTTATATATTATTTAAACACTTCTTGAAATCATGAATTGTTTCTTATAGGATAAACAGCATTCTAGCACACTGGCTATCACGGTCGAACACTGTCTCTCAAGATAGAGGCCTCTCAGCCAAGTTTGAGTGACAGGGGTATACATTGTAACTTTATATTTTCAAATTAATTCTGGTTGTATTGTAAAAGTTTTATCTTTTTTTTACCATTTTTTTTTAAAAAGACGTCTTCCGCACTAGCGTACAAGCCCTGTGTCGCACAAAGTACACCCAGACTCAGGACAACAATTTGTGGATCACACAAAGTGGTGTTCCGTGTGGGAATCGGACCCACGACCTCTTGCGTAGCAGTCGGACACACTCCCACCGCGCCACAGAAGCGTATATAAAGTTTATTATTATTATAGGTTTAGTAATGTTTTGGGCGTTTATGAATAAAACAATCAGAAATCAGGACCTTCAACTTGGCCTGATAGAGCCTCATTTATTGGTAACGTACCTATACAGAAACACACGAGTATTTATGGGCTATCGGAGAATCTTAACACCGTGTCATCATTTCCCCGGTAACTCTATTTATTCAAAAATATAACAACTCAATAGTACTTAATAAACAAATTATCATAATTGTTCGGCCCTCTCCGACAATCGTCGGGAGTCGTCGGCCGGTCGCGAAATGCGTGGGCGCGCGCCCCCCTCTCATCGACACTTCGAACTTAGTCTCAACATGAGACGCGCGCGCGCACTGGCTATATTTTATTTGAAGTAATTCTTTTTCCATCTCTAATGTATCTCAAGTACTGTTTTCTGAATATATTTTAATAGTTATACAGTTCGCTATCTCATTTAATAGACCCTTAGTTAGGTCCCAAACAATAATTCCATAAAATGTAGGTGATCTAGAATTGTTTAAGTATTCGAACACACTGGAACTAATGTATTATTAATTTAACATAAATATTTATACATTTCGAAGTAATTATTATAGGCATATCTTGCCAATTACTTTACAAATACAATAATTGCATGTTTGAAAGATAGAAAAATTTTAAGTCCAGACCCAGGAATTGAACCCGAGACTTCCGTAGCCAAACCGGGCCAGAAGCGAACCACCTATCTGGACTATGTTACTAGACCTCATTTTTTTCTATCCCTTGATGCTCGCGAGTTTGGGCCCTCGCATGCGCCATCTAGTCGGTAGTTAAAGAACTATCACGGCTTTTGTTATTCCTTCGTTACAGAGAGCATTTTAACAAATTATGATGTCGCAGGCCGAATATTGAAGTAATTTTTATAGGCATTTCTCGCCAATTACTTTACAAATATAATTTATTTGTAAAGTAATTCGATTCCTGGGTCTGGACTTCAAATTTTTCTATCTTTCAAAATGCAATTATTGTATTTATTAATTTCGTCGTCAGTTAAATCCTCCCATGATATGTTGTAGTACTTATTACATGTCCTAGTGTCTAAGTAAAAACCACAATAAATTTTCTCGCAGAGAGCATCATTTTAGCACCTTATCCCATATTATGACGCTTACTTTAACGGTGTAAACCTACCTTAACAACGTAATATAATGAACATTAAAATTATGAGTAATAATATCAAGCAGACTATCATTTGTGTGCAGTAAAAGGTCCATAAACAGTTCCTCTTACGGCATTACCACCGTATGCACCTGTGTCGCACTCAAGACGTCATAAAAACATTCGTTAGCGTGACAAATGAACTGTTTTCTTATTCCTTTCATGGTGCATCTACATTGTTACTTATTGTGGAACAATGGTTACAAGTCAACAAAATAAAGAGTTGTTTAATGATGTCGTGTTAAGTATCTTTGCAAAACTTTTGAAACCAGTCAACGTATTACGTGTAGTTCAGCTTTCGGGACCAAAACCCTAGTCCTAAATTCCTTTTTGACAGCTATTATTATTTTTAAGTAAGTTGGAATCACAAACAGAGTTTTTTTCTGTTAATAGTAAAAAAATGAAATCCATCCCTCGATCTGTGAATCACCACGATTGAAGTAGTAAGGAAATGCCCTTAATACAACAATCGATATAGATTGACAGACCGCACTCAAAAAGAGAGACCTGCAACAAAGAATCCTCCTGAAAAAAAAAGCCTCTACACGAGGCATCCTCAGGACAGAGCTCAGTCGGTGCCAAACTCTTCTGAGGAAACACATGTCGAAGTTTCACTTCGTGGAAGCGGAATGTTGCAAGTCAAGGGTCCGGAGGTGCTCCCTCGGTTTCTATCTGGGACAGCTAGTAATTTTATTAAATCAATTATGCAAGTAATATTTTTAGTTAGTATGCGTACATTTTCCCCGTTATCGCAACATTTTTTATTACTGCTCCGCCCCTATTGGTCGTAGCGTGATGTTATATAGCCTATAGCCTTCTTAGATAAATGGGCTACCCAACAAAAAATATTTTTTCAATTCGGACCAGTACTTTCTGAGATTGCCGAGTTCAAACAAACAAAGAAACTCTTCAGCTTTATAATATTAGTATAGATATAGAATTAAAGATTCTTCATAAACTTCTACACTATTAAATATATTTTGTTATTTGAAGCATAAAGTGACACGTTTTATTTTTTGACGGTACATTAAAGTGGCGGTCTTACGTAAACAAGTATATTTATCGAGTTCGCCGAAATGTAGTGGTCCGTAGCGCCTCAAATACTGAGCCTGTTTTTCATTTTATCTTTCCTTTTTGACCTTTGAATAACTAAGTGATCCCGTATCTTTGGACGGCGAAGGATCTATTTTTATTTTATTTTGTTTGTAAGCAAACTATTTCAGCCTGTCATAACTGGTGTCTGCTGGATTTTTGTAAGTGAAAAAGGTTTACCATGTGTTTTTTATTGAGTGACAACTGATGTGTTGAAAAGATTTGAATGAAACGAAATAGGGTAGGTACTTATTGTTAGATATCATATACCATAGTGTAAAGTAAATCAAAACGATTTTAAAACGATTTTGAATTCTATATCTCCCACGCTG
Organism: Herminia tarsipennalis; assembly: GCA_945859575.2. NCBI lineage: Eukaryota > Metazoa > Arthropoda > Insecta > Lepidoptera > Erebidae > Herminia > Herminia tarsipennalis. The sequence goes on along the minus strand of OX243849.2, from coordinate 7,905,091 downwards.
CTAGTTATCTTTTTGAGCTATTGCATAGCTTTTATCGCGAAATTTGAGCTCGGCGACCGAATCAAGAAATTCCGTAATGAAAATAAAACCTAACACCCCCCACTTCGCCTACCATGTAGCTCGGCCGAGCGTTCGCTTAACGTACATGTTTATGGTAAGACGCTCGCACGCATCGAGACGAGCTGCTCCGAAATGTAATGAAAAGAAAAAATAATACTGCATAAATAAAAAATAAATAAATAATTATAATTGCATAAGTTTAAAAAAAATGCTGTGCTTTACGGCGGCAGTCCCCGAGTGCCACACAATTTTTTTTTTCAAAAAAAAATAATCACCTTCTCTGTAGGTCTCTACAAAAATTTGAAAATAAAACCTTAATTAATCGGTCCAACTATTATCGAGTTCTGTGCTAAGCAACTCATTTAGTAATCATTTTATTTTATTTTACCTTGAAACGAGCAAATTCATGTATATAACATAATATACCCATATATATAATCTGAATCTTGCCAACGGCTCCAGCGATTTTCACGAAATTTAGTATGCAGGGCTTTCGGGGGCGATAAATCGATCTAGATAGGTTTCATTTTTACCCGACTGTAAAGAAGGGTTATGTTTTTCGCGCGTATCTTGTATGTATGTATGTAATATTCTTTATTACTTGATATCTCACAATCCACTGAACGGATTTATACAATTCACACGTCGTTAGATTCGTCTTAATTGCCCAAGTGTTTTTAGATAGGTGACGTTTTTAAAAAACCAACATGGCGGCTATGAGATGTCAAAATAACGAGGTGTGAATAAAAAAGTTGTTTCGAATACTGCAATATGGGCATCAAATTAAAGAACTCATCTTAAGCATTTCAAAAAGGTATAACATGATTATGTCTGTTATACTAAAAAAGTTAGTTAGCAACCATTGTTTTTTATTTTTTCAATACTTGACAATAGCTGTGATAAAAGTAAGTTGCTACATCGGTTACATCCTACAACTACTAAAAAGTATTAAAATCTACTAAATGAGTGCACTACACATAAGTGTATAAATATAAATAAACAAGCTGTCCCGCGCAACTTCGTCTGCGTAAATTTTCCTCGTTTTTGCAACACTTCTCATTGCTGCTCCGCTCCTATTAGCCGTAGCGTGATGTTATATGGCCTATAGCCTAAAATAAAAAAATAAATTATAAAAATAAAAATTATTTTAGAAAATTATTTTAAAAATTTTTTGCAGGCGGGTTCTTTTATTTTTATAATTTACTTTTTTTTGTTTACATGGGATCTACATAAGTATGTACGTTTCTTTAGCGATAAATCGCTACTTTCTACTCTTTTTCTCGCTGTTGGTCGGACAGTTGCCTTAAGCTGATTTGACAAGGATGGAAGATGGTATTTTATTTCGGTCTAGTCGACGAAAATTACGAATGTTGGTTTCTACTCTTCTATGGGTGTGGAGGTCAAGGCTTACTACTTCTAACAGAAAAGAGAACATCCTCTAACTAGGTGAGACCGCAGTTTGGCTAACGTTGGGAACTGTTTTTATATTCTGCGCGTTACATATCGTTACATATTACATATTTGACTGTCTCTGTGGTGCGGTGGGAGTGAGTGGGATTGCTTCGCAAGAGATAGTGGGTTCGATTCCCACACGGGATACCACTTTGTGTGATCCACAAATTGTTGTTCCGAGTCTGGTCATGTACTTTGTGTCCGCACACCCTACTGCGGGAGGTCATTTTCTATTAAAAAAAAATATATATTCCTTGCAATACCGATCGATTTACTTTCATTTGGTAAAAATGAAAGTAAATCGATACAAATGATTCTTTAAATAATATGCTTCTAACCGAATTTTGGCACGGGCGGCTAGTCTTACCAGGGACAATACAGAAGATAGTAAAGTGCACAAGTCTGGCATAACACAGTTGCACTCTTCTCTCTCTCCTCTTTTTTTACTCAACCGATATCTATAGTGTTAGTATGCAGGGATCTTATTCACGTTCTTTTTTTCCGTTTTCGCGGCAAGCCCATGCGCGATGGCGCATGCGCGGTGCGCTGAAAGATGTCCGTAGCGCATGCGCGTTGATTCATACAAATGCTAAAGAGAGCTGCGCTTACAAAACCGCAGTTCTCTATTTAACATTACGATAAGATTTTGACAGTTCGCACGGGCTTGCCGCGAATATGGAAAAAAGAACGTGAAGAAGGACCCTGGACAAGTTACCGCCGACAACAACAAATTTTCATTTGATTTTGCTATTGTCCAAATAGCCAAATCAAATATGTCTATTGACTAAATCAATTGGAAGTCTATACTTGTGTAACAAGGATAACAACAACGGCCATTTGTCATAAGTGTCAAAAAAGTTCACAAGATGGTCATTCGATTCGGCATTTGAAATTGCTGTCACTTTGTATGGGGTAGGGGTAGTCAGTCTAGTACAAGGACTATAAAGGTCAGTGCTCCACTCTTATATTCCAATAGGACTAAAGGCTTAATTTGTATTCCGAGGCAAATTATAAAAAAAAACTCTACTTTAAAAAGACGAACAAGATTTTTTTATTTAGGAACGTTGTTTTTTTTACACTGGTTTTGTTACATTCGATTGGTTTTAACCATTTTTAAAACATACGTTGGCGTCAAAGTTACCCTTTTTTTTAAAGACGACTCCCGCATTAGGGTACAAGCCCTGTGTTGCGGGGGACTTTACAAACATAAAAGTCACGGACACAAAGTACACCCAGACTCGGAACAACAATTTGTGGATCACACAAAGTGGTGTCCCGTGTTGGGATCGAACCCACGACCTTCTTGCGTAGCAGTCGGACATACTCCCACCGCGCCACAGAGGCAGTCAATTTTAAATACCCAGTGTCAGTCTCACAACTAAGACGAATCTAACATCACCTCTCAAGCTAAAAACCATCAAGAAGTTTATGGTCTAAGACATTATTAAAATATATATATTACGGGTCTTAATCGCGTGAATAATTTAAGGTAAAATACCTTGTTTATTGCCCGACGTTTCGACCGTATTGCAACGGCCGTGGTCACGGGAAGACTGGTCTAAGACATGCCAAAGAAATATACATACAAATACTCGAAAAATATGTCCCTCCTTGCGCAGTCGGGTAAAAACGCAAATTCATTTCAAACGACAGTAATGACATTGCTATGCTTAACCCTGCGATCTCTCGATATAGTTGTCACCAAGCCACGGACATGTAAATATTAGTTACGTAAAATACGCCACAATACATAAGATCAAATTATAAAACGACTCTTAAATTACAATAAATAATATATTCCACGCACATGCCTTGAAATCGACTTAGATCACCTCGAAGAGGTAAACCAAGAGGTGGAACGGCTAGCCTCACTACCGTTACCCACCCTATCCGAAGAGGATGAAGACCCTGTCCCCCCAGTCACACCCGATGAGGTATCAGGTATCATCAAGAAACTAAAACCTAGGAAATCCCCCGGTTCGGATCTAATCAACAACAGAGTTATCAAACTCTTTCCCCCCATCCTTATCGCCCTCATGACCGCCATCTTCAATGGGGCCATGTCTAACAACATCTTTCCACACCAGTGGAAAAATGCCATCGTCATTGGCATCCCAAAACCGGGCAAGCCCAAGACCGAACCGAGTAGTTATCGACCCATCAGCCTTCTCAACGGCATGGGCAAGATATACGAACGACTTATACTCAGTCGTCTCCTAGCATACGCCGATGCTAACCTGCTCATTCCCCATGAGCAATTTGGCTTTAGGAATCACCATTCCTGTGTTCAGCAAGTCCACCGACTGGTTGAGCACATAAGTCACAAACTCATGTACGGTCAACGTACGGGCGTCCTCTACTTTGATGTGGCGAAGGCGTTCGACAAGGTCTGGCACAACGGCTTATTATATAAGCTGTGGCAGATGGAAGTGCCACACAGACTCGTGCTCATCATACGAGACTACTTGTCGAATCGCCTTTTCCGCTACAGAGTCGAAGGCGCCCTCTCCTCCCCCCACCCCGTTCATGCCGGAGTCTCACAGGGCTCGGTATTATCTCCAATCCTGTTCTCGCTGTTCACAAGCGACATACCAAAGCATCGGCAAGCTCAGTTAGCACTTTTCGCAGACGACACTGCAATCTACGCCTCTGGTACTAGTCTGGATTCCATAGCCAAGAACCTCCAATCCTCGGCCGACGCACTCGGTGCATGGTTTAGGAAGTGGCGGATCGAGGTGAATCCAGACAAAAGTCAAGCAGTGCTATACCATAGGCAAGCTAACAAACTCCCCCCTCCCCGCCCGCCCACGATTCGTATGTTTGGTAAGCCGATCCCTTGGGAGAAGCAAGCCAAATACCTAGGAGTTATTCTTGATGATCATCTGTCGTTCATTCCGCACATTAAGACCGTGCGCGCTAGGGCCGCTATGGCACAAAGTCGACTATACTTCCTCTTAAACCGTCGTTCAAAGCTTTCGCTTAGGAACAAAGTCCGCCTTTATACGGCTTGCATACGCCCCATCATGACGTATGCCTCCCCTGTGTTCGCACACACCCCCCCCTGTAGAATTCGTAAACTTCAGGTTCTCCAGAACAGATTCATGCGTAAAGCAACAGGAGCTCCCTGGTATGTTAGGACAGAGAATCTTCACATAGACCTCGGTCTGCCTACAATTAGGCAATTCATGAAGCGCTGCTCTCAGAACTTCTTTGACTCCGCCGCCGCACACAAGAACCCACTCATATTGGCATCGTGTTCCTACACACCGTCTTGCATCTCGCGCATTCGCCGTCCGAGACACGTTCTCGGCGAGGATGACGACGAGATCACCAAGGCGCAGGAAGCCGCATACTCATCTATGAGACACAACACACCCCGCACCGGCAACTCACCGCGATACCGACCTCGTCGTAGGGGTCGTTTGTATCGTCACCGCGTCACTACACAATCGGGCCGGCCCGCCACACCTAGCATAGCCCACAACTAGGGTTCGAGTTCCCTTGGTAGGGGACGCCCTATGCATATGCAGCACTCACACTCACTCATATGACCGTAGGCAAATTTTTGTTAGTTCCGTCTAACAAAAGTTTGAATACGTAGGTACATTTAGGTTAGGAGCACACGCTCGCCGCACGACCGCGCAAGGGTGTACATAGCCTAACGGCTTACACTTATCACCTCACAAAAAAAAAAAAAAAAACATGCCTTGAAAAGTGACACCTAACAAATAACATTTGAATTCATATTGCATTTCAATGTCTTACAAATCACCTTTGACATTACGATATTTCGTACACATTTCGACGTATAAATGTATATTATAAATGGAGAAGACACACTGAATATTTTTTATTTCTCGAGACAATTTTTATCGCAATTCAATTTCAACCAAAATTGTGTTTGTACATACTATGGTGATGTATGCTATGATGTATTGTCAATATTCTGCACTTACATTTTAAATCGCTACATCACCCAAGGGTAGACCAATGGAGAATGTAATTTAAATTTGTATATTATTTTTATATTAAGTATAAGTAAATAAATAACTTATACTTAAACACCAAAAAACACGATAACGCTCATCACACAGAAATTTATTCCGAGCGGGAATCGAATCCACAACCTCTGGCATAGCAGTCAGATTGACAGGGTCACTGAACAAATTTTGAAAATTAGTATTTTGTCTTTTTTTTGAGATTACAAACTTTATTCTCTCGTCCTAGAAAGAGATACAAAGTAGAAAGAAATAGAAATCCAAAGTGAATTTTCAAGGGTCAAAAAAAAAAAGTAAAACATTTTTTTTTGAAGATGGCTTACGGGCTAATAATAAATTAAACATTTACAATAAAAAAAAAGCTTATAACAAGCCCCCACAATTAAAAAAAAAAATGTTATCCCTGTATTCCCATGGGAACTGGAACTACGCGGGTGAAACCGCGAGGTGTCTGCTAGTATCATATAAAGAAGTTCGTAGGTCGCCTCCATTTAAGTATACATTCATGGACACAAAACAAAATACAAAATTAAGCATTGTTCAAATGAAATGTCAAACCGCCATTTGCAATTCTATGACGTCAATGTGCCAACAATACTTGTACTTACCGGCTCAAGTGTAATTGAATTTATGAAGATGTTTTAGCTGGAGGGTTTAATAATATAATTTTGATTGTTAAAAATGACTGCCTCCCTAGGGCTAGAAAAAGACAATTCCCGCAGCCATACTGCGGGAATTGTCTTTCTCTTAAAAAAAAATAATATGCCCTAGGGTTGGGCAACTGCATGGGTAACATACAAGTCACGGACACAAAGTACACACAGACCGCGACACAGAGCTTGCACCCTAATGCGGGAGTTGTATTTTAAAGAAAAAAAAAAACTCGTCGAGCGCTATTTAAAATGTTTATTGCTAAGAAAAGTTCTAAATACTTGTGTTTTGTCGGCCCCTTGAACGATAAACTTGAATGTCTAGCTTGAGTTGACCTTTTTGGCTACAATTCCGCTTATTTATACTGATTTTTATATATATTCTAGTAAACATTAGACCCTGACTGTCAAAATCTAATTTATGTATACAATTGAAGTACATACAATAAATTGAATAGCATCTGCAATGTCACAACAAAGTCACCCTAAAATATTTTCCAAGCATTATATTAAATCAGATAGTTGGATCACACTAATATTATAAAGGCGAAAGTTTGTGAGTATGTGAGTGTATGAGTATATGTTTGTTACTTCTTCACGTCTAAACATCTGGAGCCATTTTAATAAGATTTGGTATGGAGTTAGCTGACACCCTGGATTAACACATAGGCTAATAAAAACGCGGGTAACATCGCGTGGCAGAGCTAGTATCTTCATAAATCCTTTTACTTATTTACAAATGAAGTTAGTTTTTTTATACGTATTCTCTTTGGATACATATTTCTATTTTAACTAAATTCTCTACAAGACACATATACACCGACTCCACTCGAAAAGTTTGTTTGTTTTTTGTTTGAACGCAATAATCTCAAAAACGACTACTAGGTCGAATTGAAAAAATATTTTACTGTTGGATAGCCCATTTATCGAGGAAGGCTATAAATAACATCACGCTTCGAACAATAGGCAGCAATGAAAATGTTGCTAAAACGGGGAAAATAGATGCAAACGAAGTTGCGCGGATCAGCTAGTATTACTATAGATAATTTGGTTGATATTTTCCAAAAAAATGTTTTTGTATATTTATATAGATCAGCCCAGGTTTTAATTCGACGTTTTACTACCTTTTGTAAAATCTATGATAATAATATAAAATGTGAAAGTAACTCCATATGTTTGTTACGCTCTTACTGCTGAATCGATTTAGATAATATTTGGTATGGAGATGGTTTGAGTCCCGGGGACTATTCTATCGCCCTTATATAATAGTTTTATCGCTATAACCGACATTCACAAAGCTAGTATAAATAACAAAAAGTCGGACGTTTTATATTTGTTTGATTAGAAAATGCCGTTTAAAAATCAAAGCTTCATCCAGTTACTTTTTATTTATATAAGATAGAAACTGCTGACTTTAGCACAAGCAGAACTATACACATTCACGTAGATTAATTACACAAATGTTACACAGTGAGTTAAAAACTGTCTTAACCACGCTACCTACGTGCAAACAGTCTTAAAGTAAAATTAATTGCACGTTTCCGTAAACTTCCGCAATTTGTCACCGTGCGTACGAGGTTCCGTTTAATGAAATAATGACATTATTCGCAACGATATGGTGATTAATTTGCGGGTATTATACCTAAAGGTAAATTTAAAGGTGCTAAGCTGTTGAAGAACAAATTCGAGAGCAAAAACCAACACAACATTATAAAGTTGAAATAAATTGTTTCTTCGAATGCGCTAATCTCCGAAACTACTTTGCCTATCCTGGCGATATTAGTGTGGAAGTTAGACTTCGATTCTGGGCTTAGGTCTAAGTTCGTACCTCAAAATATTTACATATTGTATTGTAGAACATGTAATATGAATATAATATTATCGTAACATCTGGGAAAAAAAAATTCTAGGTCCATTATAAGGACTTAGTTACGAGTAAGTACTTGACTTTAGTTTTAGGTACTAAGTGATTTTATGATCAATTATTATTATGCCTATTGGTTAAGGCATCGATTTTGCAATCGTGAGGTCGCGGGTTCGAATCCTACCCATTATACTAACGACGTGAACCCACTCCTAACACAAGCCATTGAGCTTAGCTGGAGGAGTTAACAGTATTGCTAGTAATGTGAGACCAAAAAACTCACATTGCTAGTTATCTTAATTTAAAAAAAAAACATAGCATATAGCTGACCTGCACAACTTCGTCTGCGTCAACGTTTTTCCCGTTTTGCAACATTTTTCATTAATGCTCCGCTCCTATTGGCCGTAGCGTGATGTTATGTAACCTATAGACTTCGCCGATAAATGGGCTATCCAACGCTAAAATATTTTTTTCAATTCGAACCACCAGTTCCCGAGATTATCACATTCAACTAAACAACCAAACTTCAGCTTTATAATATTAGTGTAAATAAATAATAAAAAACGAGGCGAATAATACAAGTCAAGGGTCCGGAGGTGCCTACCACTCGACTTGGTAAGAGTACCTGCCACTAATTTTCTTAGTTGCAGGTCTCTCTTTTTGAGTGCGGTCTGTCAAATTTCGATTGTTGTATTAAGGGCATTTCCTTACTACTTCAATCATGGTGATTCACAGATCGAAGGTGGGTGGTGGGATCTCTTTCTTATAATCTACTTAATACACATAATGACCGTCCATTGATTTGAGATGTATAACAAAATAAGTACGGCAAAGATATAAAATATAATTTAATATTGCCTACAGCTACTATCACGATTGTTTCATCTCTGGATGTTGTAAACAAAATATTTTAATTAAGATCTCGGGTCAACTCAGAACAGAAGGCCTCTTAATTACTTGACCTTATTTGCCAAACGCAAACATATTTTCACTAAGTTTCGGACAAGCTTTGCATTATTGACTAGCGATCCTTGTTTTGGGCTGACAGCCATTTTGTTTTGTCTTGCGAATACTAATCATAAAGATAGAATCACATTGTGTGCCTGTTGGTTTAGTGAATAGTGACCCTGACTGCTAAGCCGGTCGTAGGTTTGATCCCCATCCATGATAAAAGTTTGTGTGACGAGTACGATGGTTAATTCTGTGTCTGGGTGTAATTTTTCCTTTTTTTTTGTTTATTGTACTATAGTATGAATGTATTTAGAAATATTTAAGTATGTTTATCAGTTGTCAGGCTTCCATAGTCCAAGCTTTGCTTAGTTTGGGATCAGATGGCGTTGTGTGAGTTGTCCCAAGATTTTATATTATATATTTTCATATTGCCTTAGCTTAAGAATTAGCTGCTATTTTAAACCTACTCAAACTAAAATCAATGTACATATATTCCAAGGATTATGTTTGTGTTTATTTTTTAAACACACTTTTTTTTTTACCGTGGTTGCTTCCAAAGACCCGCCCTCCCCTGGGTACACTCAGGCACAGTTTCACTGTTTAATATTTAAAATATGTAAAGTTGTAATGTAGGTTAAGTGAATTCGTTGCAATTTATATAGTTATACTAGCTGACCCGCGCAACTTCGTCTGCGTAAATTTTCCCTTTATTCTTTTTCTTCCTTTTTTTTTACAATATTTTCCATTGCTGCTCCGCTCCTATTGGTCGTAGCGTGATGTTATAACCTATAGCCTTCCTCGATAAATGGGCTATCCAACAATAAAATATTTTTTTCAGTGCAGCCCAGTAGTTCCTGAGATTATCGCATTCAAACAAACAAACTCTTAGGGGTATGAAAAATAGATGTTGGCCGATTCTCATAGATACCGGATAAGCACAAAAAATTTCATCAAAATCGGTCAAGCCGTTTCGGAGGAGTATGGCAACGAAAACTGTGACACGAGAATTTTATATATTAGATAACCCTGAAATATTTACGCCTGTAATCTAACAGTTTCATTCTTTTTAAATTTATTAATGTTTTTTTTTTCTTTACAGGTAAGCACAATGCAAAGTGGCTGAAAAAAAACAACTATTTGTAGCTGAATCGACAGATAAGTGAAAAATTTAATTTTAAAATATATCTTCGACAATTTTAGTCCAAATTACATTGGAAGATATTCCCCCCCCCCCCCTGGTTAAAAATACGGTTTTCTCGGTCCTTTAATGGATTACACAAAACGACTACTACTCTTCTATCGGACAGACGGACATGGCAAAACTATAAGGGTTTCGTTTTGCCATTCTGGCTACGGAACCCTAAAAATTATATTTTAAACCATTGATTCCCCTAAATAAATACCCACGGTAAATGGTTTCTTTTAACTTTCTTATTGTAATGTTATTTTCGTGACTTTGCGGTAGGATTCGAAATAAATATTTGCAAATGTCTTTTTCTACTTACTAACATTATAAAAGGTTTTTGTTTGTGTGGTTGAACTCAGGAACTACTAGTACGAATTGGACAATTCTTTTAGTGTTGGATAGTTCATTTATCGAGGGTAGCTAAAGGCTTTATAACATCACGCTACAACTAATAGGAGCGGAGCAATATTTTTTTTTTGCAATAACGGGGAAAATTGACGCAGGCGAAGTTAGGGCCCGGCTACATGCTCAATCTTATTTGCACAAATTCTTGTTTGTGCAAACAAACATGTGCGTTAAGGCAGCAAAATAGTATACCGCTCAATGACTTGCACGAAACGCTAGTTTGTACAAAATTGATTTGCACAACTAAGACGGTACGTAAACGTTTGCATCAACCGCAAATAAGATTGTGCGTAGAGCATGTAGGGGTCCGGCTACGCGCAGCGACTTGCATACGGCAACAGTTTGTACCAATTTTTGCCCAAACTGTTTGTGCATGCAAGTCGCTGCGTATAGTCAGACCAACCCGAGTAAACTAGTGAGTATATGGAGTGTGTGTGCGTTCGTCCAAGTATATTTTCACGCGAGTTATTACTCTAAGCAAGCTTAAGAGCCTTAAGTCCGGCGTTAATTCATAATTAATGTATCCTAATTAACGGAGGTAAGCCCAAAATGGGTTCGACGAGCTTATTTTAATCTTAGCTCCCTGTAAAAACAACGTTCATTCATAAACTATGTGATTATATGATGCAGCATTTTAATTTTCTTTATTTTTTTAAATACAATTTGTGTAGTCGTGAGAATCGAACCCACGACCTCTTGCGTAGCAGTCGGACACACTCCCACAGCGCCACAGAGGCAGTCAATCCATGCATAATTACAGCTTTCAGTACTAAGGCTCTCTGAGCTTTCTAGTAATAAGGGACATGGAAATCCGTTTTGCCAGGTCTAAAAAAAATGGCGACGTGAAATTAGCGAAATTAAAAAAAAAACACCGAAATTTGTTGCTTTTTTGTTGCTAATTAGTTGCTAGAAAAATATTTTTTTTGCTCAAACCAATCGCCAAAAATCGACAATGACGCTAGCTTTACATTAAAATAGCGTGGGAATCACTGAATGTAGACTGATCACTCAAGCAAATAAGGGTCAATTTGTTGCTAATTTGTTGCTGAAAAATCATAATTGTGCCAAAATAAATTACATCCACGCCAGCTTAACTAACGATTTTTCCGCGGAAAATCTATAGTATAAATTTGTTGCTCCTCATACTCCAGCTTGCTATAGCAGAGAGAGTCAGCAACAAAATAAAAACCGGAAGTCCAGAGAAGTTGGAGATCGGTTTACAAAAAAACCGGCCACGCTTGCTTAACTAACGATTTTCCGCGGAAAAACTATAGTGAAAATTTGTTGCTGTTCATACTGCAGCTTGATTTAGCAGAAAGAGTCAGAAACAAAAAAAAACTGGCAGTCTAGAAAAGTTGGAGATTAGTTTACTTAAAAAACCGGCCACGCTTGCTTATCTAACGATTTTTTCGCGGAAAAACTCTAGTCAAAATTTGTTGCTCCTCATACTGCAGCTTGCTTTAGCAGAAAGAGTCAGCAACAAAATAAAAACTGACAGTCAGTCAAGTTAGAGATCGGTTGACAAAATACAAATTTTCACTATAGTTTTTCCGCGGAAAAATCGTTAGCAAGCGTGGCCGGTTGTTTTGTCAACCGATCTCCAACTTGTCTTGACTGCCAGTTTTTATTTTGTTGCTGACTCTTTCTGCTAAATCAAGCTGCAGTATGAACAGCAACAAATTTTCACTATAGTTTTTCCGCGGAAAAATCGTTAGTTAAGCAAGCGTGGCCGGTTTTTTTGTAAACCGATCTCCAACTTCTCTGGACTTCCGGTTTTTATTTTGTTGCTGACTTTTTTTGCTATAGCAAGCTGGAGTATGAAGAGCAACAAATATTTACTATAGTTTTTCCGCGGAAAAATCGTTAGTTAAGCTGGCGTGGATGTAATTTATTTTGGCACAATTAAAAAAAAACAATATTTATTTTTTGATTTTTTTTTTCTTCTTAGCATTTTTTAGCAACAAATTAGCAACAAATTGACCCTTATTTGCTTGAGTGATCAGTCTACATTCAGTGATTTCCACGCTATCTTAATGTAAAGTTAGCGTCATTGTCGATTTTTTGCGATCGGTTTGAGCAAAAAAAAACATTTTTTTAGCAACTAATTAGCAACAAAAAAGCAACAAATTTCGGTGTTTTTTTTTTATTTCGCTAATTTCACGTCGCCATTTTTTTAGACCTCGTTTAGCCATTTTCACAACGAAACCCTAAAAATATACAATTTATTGATCACGCAAAGCTATCCCACGCCCACACACGGCCTGAGGCAGTCAATTATTTCCTTATATTTATTTTACTGTTTAATTAGTTCTTTCCTATTACAGTTGAGAGTTCAGCTATTAATTCAAGTAAGTACCTTTCCTTTACTTTCAAAGTTGAGAAAAAAGGGACAAACTCATTAAACTGTGTCGTTTGACTTCAAAAAGTTTTCGAAAAAAAAAATACCATCCGTACCAAAAACACTTCCGACGAGGCAACATTGTTTTTCGACGAAGTTTTGTTAAAAATGGATTTCCTTGCTTTTAGAGTCCGGTTGTTTCCAATAAAAACCGCTTTTGTAGGGAATTATTTACTTTAGCTTTATTAAAAAAAAGGTATTACTTTTTCTTCTCATATCTTGTCGATATGGCTACATTAAAACGATTTCAAACAAATGTAAAACGTCCGACTTTTTGTTATTTATACTAGCTTTGTGAATGTCGGTTATAGCGATAAAAACTATTATATAAGGGCGATAGAATAATCCCCGGGACTCAAACCATCTCCATACCAAATATTATCTAAATCGATTCAGCAGTAAGAGCGTAACAAACATATGGAGTTACTTTCACATTTTATATTATTACCATAGATTTTACAAAAGGTAGTGAAACGTCTAATTAAAACCTGGGCTGATCTACATAAATATACGAAAACATTTTTTTGGAAAATATCAACCAAATTATCTATAGTAATACTAGCTGATCCGCGCAACTTCGTTTGCATCTATTTTCCCCGTTTTAGCAACATTTTCATTGCTGCCTATTGTTCGAAGCGTGATGTTATTTATAGCCTTCCTCGATAAATGGGCTATCCAACAGTAAAATATTTTTTCAATTCGACCTAGTAGTAGTTTTTGAGATTATTGCGTTCAAACAAAAAACAAACAAACTTTTCGAGTGGAGTCGGTGTATATGTGTCTTGTAGAGAATTTAGTTTAAATAGAAATATGTATCCAAAGAGAATACGTATAAAAAAACTAACATCATTTGTAAATAAGTAAAAGGATTTATGAAGATACTAGCTCTGCCCCGCGATGTTACCCGCGTTTTTATTAGCCTATGTGTTAATCCAGGGTGTCAGCTAACTCCTTACCAAATTTTATTAAATTGGCTCCAGATGTTTAGACGTGAAGAAGTAACAAACATATACTCATACACTCACATACTCACCAACTTTCGCCTTTATAATATTAGTGTGATCCAACTATCTGATTTAATATAATGCTTAGAAAATATTTTAGGGTGACTTTGTTGTGACATTGAAGATGCTATTTAATTTATTGTATGTACTTCAATTGTATACATAAATTATATGTTGACAGGCAGGGCCTAATGTTTACTAGAATTTATATAAAAATCAGTATAAATAAGCAGAATTGTAGCCAAAAAGGTCAACTCAAGCTAGACATTCAAGTTTATCGTTCAAGGGGCCGACAAAACACTAGTATTTAGAACTTTTCTTAGCAATAAACGTTTTAAATAGCTCTCGACGAGAGTTTTTTTTTTTCTTTAAAAGACAACTCCGGCATTAGGGCTTGCACCCTAATGCCGGAGTTGTCTTTTAGTTTTACTTTTAGTCCCGCATTAGGGTACAAGCCCTGTGTCGCGGGGAACTTTACAAACATACAAATCACGGACACAATACACCCAGACTCGGAACAACAATTTGTGGATCACACAAAGTGGTGTCTCGTGTGGGAATCGAACCCACGACCTCTTGCATAGCAGTCGGACACACTCTCACTGCGCCACAGAGGCAGACAAACTGATATTATATTTTCCTAATGTGTTAATGTTGAGTTTTTTTGACAGTATCAGTGCCACGCAAATCCTTGTTTGGCAAAGATCTGAATGTCACCACACCGCGCTCCTCATTTGCCGAATAAAACATAAAAACTACTATTTCATGGCACCCACTTCGAAATGTTTAATTTGATTTTGAAAAACTAGCATAATGTCCTTCCCTGGGACTGAATCTATCTCCATAGCAAATTTAATCTAAATCGTTTCTGCGTTTTGAGGGTGAAAAGGTAACAGACAGACAGAGTTACTTTCAAACTTAGAATACGCCTCTGTGGCGCGGTAGGAGTACATACTCCTACCGCGCCACAGAGGCATAATCGAACCCATGACCTCTGGCGTAGTAGACGGACATCCGTCTACTACGCCAGTGGTCATGGGTTCGATTCCTACATGGGACACCACTTTGTATGATCCGCAAATTGTTGTTCCAAGTCTGGGTGTACTTCGTGCCCGTGACTTATAGGTTTACTGCGGGAGTAGTCTTTAAAAAAATAACATGGATCAACAAAGAAATTTAAAAACAACTGTGCATTCATTGTTGTATAGTTTGTAAAGTCTGTACCCTACTACGTGAAATCGTCTTACTCTTGAAATAAAAATATGCCCTAAGGAGACAGTCGTTTTTAACAATCAAAATTATATTATTAAACCCTCCAGCTAAAACATCTTCATAAATTCAATTACATTTGAGCCGGTAAGTACAAGTATTGTTGGCACATTGACGTCATAGAATTGCAAATGGCGGTTTGACATTTCATTTGAACGATGCTCAATTTTGTATTTTGTTTTGTGTCCATGAACGTATATATGAATGGAGACGACCTACAAATATAAATAGATACGAACATTATGACGGTCCACTGCTAGGCACGAGTCTGCCCAATAGAACCTACATAATATAAGGTAATCGCAATAATCGTCACGTTTGGCGGGCAGGTTGGCGATCGCAGTAAGGCTTCAACGTATGCAGAGGACGCTGCTGCCCGTCCGCCGGTGAAATCCCTTAGTCACCTTGACGAATGCACCCACAGGAAGAAATGGGATGACACTATTCTTAAGCCATCATGAATATGAAAATATTAACGATACAAAATAAATATCAAAGACATATTTTTTTAATTATGAGGGCTTGTTATAAGCTTTTTTTTATTGTAATGCAAATGTAATGTAAGCCTTCTTTAAAAAAAAAAGTTTACTTTTTTTGACCCTTTAAAATTCACACACATTTCTTTCTACTTTGTTTCCACAAGATATCTCTTTCTATGACGAGAGAATGAAGTTTATAATCCCAAAAATGGACAAAATACTAACTTTCAAATTTTGTTTAGTGGCCCTGTCAATCTGACTGCTATGCCAGAGGTTGTGGCTACGATTCCCGCTCGGAATAAATTTCTGTGTGATGAGCGTTATCGTTTTTTAGGTGTCTAAGTATAAGTTATTTAATTACTTAAACTTAATGTAAAAATAATATACAAATGCAGATTTATTGGTTTAAAGCATTCTCCATTGGTCTACCCTTGGGTGATGTAGCGATTTAAAATGTAAGTGCAGAATATTGACAATACATCATAGCATACATCACCATATTAAGTACAAACACAATTTTGGTTGAAATTGAATTGCGATAAAAATTGTCTCGAGATATAAAAAATATTCAGTGTGTCTTCTCCATTTATAATATACATTTATGTGTCGAAATGTGTACAAAATATCGTAATGTCAAAGGTGATTTGTAACACATTGAAATGCAATACGAATTCAAATGTTATTTGTTAGGTGTCACTTTTCAAGGCATGTGGCTTGAATATATTCTTTATTGTAATTTAAGAGTCGTTTTATAATTTGATCTAATGTATTGTGGCGTATTTTACGTAACTAATATCTACAAGTACGTGGCTTGGTGGCAACTATATCGAGAGATCGCAGGGTTAAGCATAGCAATGTCATTACTGTCGTTTGAAATGAATAAGCGTTTTTACCCGACTGCGCAAGGAGGGACATGTTTTTCGAGTATTTGTATGTATATTTCTTTGGCATGTCTTAGACCCTAAACTTCTAGATCGTTTTAAGCTTGAGAGGTGACGTTAGATTCGTCTTAGTTGTGATACTGACACTGGGTATTTAAAATTGACTGCCTCTGTGGCGCGGTGGGAGTATGTCCGACTGCTACGCAAGAAGGTCGTTGATTCGATCCCCACACGGGACACCACTTTGTGTGATCCACAATTTGTTGTTCCGAGTCTGGGTGTACTTTGTGTCCGTGACTTTTATGTTTGTAAAGTCCCCCGCAACACAGGGCTTGTACCCTAATGCGGGAGTCGTCTTTAAAAAAATAAATTAAAAAATACAAAAAAATAAAGGGTAACTTTGGCTCCAACGTATGTTTTAAAAATGGTTAAAATCAATCGAATGTAACAAAACCAGTGTAAAAAAAACAACATGCTTAAATAAAGAATTCTTGTTACCGTCTTTTTGTAGGCGGGTTTTTTTTTAATTTGTCTCGGAGAGCATATTAAACCATTAGTCCTATTAGAATATAAGAGTGAAGCACTGACCTCTATAGTCCTAGTACTAGACTGACTACCTCTACCTCATACAAAGTGACAGAAATTTCAAATGCCGAATCGAATCATCTTGTGAACTTTTTTGACAGTTATGACAAATGACCGTTGTTGTTATCCTTGTTACACAAGTATATACTTCCAATTGATTTAGTCAATAGACATATTTGATTTGGCTATTTGGACAATAGCAAAATCAAATGAAAATCTTGTTGTTGTCGGCGGTAACTTGTCCAGGGTCCTTATTCATGTTCTTTTTCCCGTATTCGCGGCAAGCCCGTGCGAACTGTCAATATCTTATCGTAATGTTAAATAGAGAACTGCGCTTTTATAAGCGCAGCTCTCTTTAGCATTTGTATGCATCAACGCGCATGCGCTACGGACATCTTTCAGCGCACCGCGCATGCGCCATTGCGCATGGGCTTGCCGCGAAAACGGAATAAAAGAACGTGAATAAAGATCCCTGCATACTAGCACTATAGATATCGGTTGAGTAAAAAAAGAGGAGAGAGAGAGGAGAGTGCAACTGTGTTATGCCAGACTTGTGCACTTTACTATCTTCTGTATTGTCACTGGTAAGACTAGCCGCTTGTGCCAAATTCGGTTAGATGCACATTAAAGAATCATTTGTATCGATTCGACTTTCATTTATACCAAATAAAAGTAAATCGATCGGTATTGCAAGGAATATATATATATATATATATATATATATATATATATATATATATATATGTATCTAGATATATACTTTGACTGCCTCTGTGGCGCGGTGGGAGTGTTTCCGACTGCTACGCAAGAGGTCGTGGGTTCGATCCCCACCCAGGATAAAACTTTGTGTGATGAGCACGATGGTTTATTCTGTGTCTGGGTGTTATTTATCTATAATAAGTATGTATTTAGAAATATATAAGTATGTTTATCAGTTGTCTGGTTTCCATTGTACAAGCTCTGCTTAGTTTGGGATCAGATAGCGTTGTGTGAGTTGTCCCAAGGTATTATTATTATTATATTATTATTATTATATATATCATCTTAAAAAAAAAAATAATAGAAGTTGACCTCCCGCAGTAGTAAGGCCTGTGTCGCGGACACAAAGTACATGACCAGACTCGGAAATACAATTTGTGAATCACACAAAGTTCCCCGTGGATTCCCGTGTGGGAATCGAACCCACGATCTCTTGCGTAGCAGTCGCAGTCACTTCCACCGCACCACAGAGACAGTCAAATATGTAATATGTAACGATATGTAACGCGCAGAATATAAATAAGTTCCCAACGTTAGCCAAACTGCGGTCTCACCTAGTTAGAGGATGTTCTCTTTTCTGTTAGAAGTAGTAAGCTTTGACCTCCACACCCATAGAAGAGAAGAAACCAACATTCGTAATTTTAAAAAGTCAACTAGACCGAAATAAAATACCATCTTCCATCCTTGTCAAATCAGCTTAAGGCAACTGTCCGACCAACGGCGAGAAAATGAGTAGAGAGTAGCGATTTATCGCTAAAGAAACGTACATACTTATGTAGATCCCGTGTAAACAAAAAAAGTAAATTTTAAATATAAAAAAACCCGCCTGCACAAAAAAGATGGAAACAAGATCTCCTACTTAATTATACAATTTCATGCAGTTTGAGGCACTTTACTAAGTCCATCGAGATTCATTAATGACTCCGACTGCATGAAATTGTATAATTAAGTAGGGGATCTTGTTTCCATCTTTTTTGTGCAGACGGGTTTTTTATTTTTATAATTTATTTTTTTATTTTAATACTTTTTAGTAGTTGTAGGATGTAACCGATGTAGCAACTTACTTTTATCACAGCTATTGTCAAGTATTGAAAATTTAAAAAACAATGGTTGCTAACTAACTTTTTTAGTATAACAGACATAATCATGTTATACCTTTTTGAAATGCTTAAGATGAACTCTTTAATTTGATGCCCATATTGCAGTATTCGAAACAACTTTTTTTTTCACACCTCGTTATTTTGACATCTCATAGCCGCCATGTTGTTTTTTAAAAACGTCACCTATCTAAAAACACTTGGGCAATCAAGACGAATCTAACGACGTGTGAATTGTATAAATCCGTTCTGTGGATTGTGAGATATCAAGTAATAAAGAATATTACATACATACATACAAGATACGCGCGAAAAACATAACTCTTCTTTACAGTCGGGTAAAAAGAGATACAGATATTAATAGTCAATAGCTTACCAGTCCCAGTGTATGCAAGTACTCGCTATATACTGCATCTGTTTTGTTTACACTGTACGTTTGTTGAGAAATAAATCGCTACTCACTTCCCGCTCATCGTCATTGGTGGGACAGGTGCCTAAAAGCACTACAGTGAATACAAAAAAATGTTTGGACTAAAACAATTGAGACCACCAGAAGATAAATAGTACTGAGAGACAAAGCTTGTGGTCACAACTCAAGTTCGATGGAAGCATGGAACCTTTTAGAGCCTTAAGGTTGACGCCCATTGAGAAACAGGATGACATAGTACTGCAATGTATTTTCCTGTTCTGTTGGTCTAATCAGTCTAATGGCTAGTGACCCCATTGCTAACACAGAGTGGGAAATAGAACGACAGCGGCATAGCACCACAAATGTTTAAAAAAACGGTTTGCACTCTGGGAGTGCCGGTAGAAGTGACATTTCTTTTCCGATTTTTTTGTCACTATCATTTATGTGGTTAAATACAATATTCATCTATTGCGCTATCGTACACAAACATGACAATTTAAAAAACGACAGTGACATGACAATTAAATAAAAAAATATGAAATATTATATCATTAATTAAAAAACAAAAATTAAAAAAACGACATGTAAATTAAATCAAAAATGTGTAATATTAAATTAAAAACAAAAATCAAAAACTTATATTAGGAAGAAATAATCATTTGGACTCGAACTTAGGTCTTCTGGTTTCTAGGCCTCCCGAGTTCTCACCTGTCTTCCAACCAATCCACCAATCTTACGGTCACGTAATCCTGACGCGAGTTTAACATTTTATACCCATACCAAAAAAGGGCACAACGCCGCTAAAGAAGTTTTCATTTCGAAAAACCGGCCAAGTGTAAGTCGTACTTGCGCACGAAGGGTTCCGCAATATTACCCAAAAAAACGGCAAAAAATCATGTATGTTGTATTGGAGTCCCCTTAAATATTTGCCTTAAAAAAGAAAAGTGCTTGAAATTATTTCATGAGTCATTTAGTACTGACAGAATACTAGCTAAATAGGTTGCTTTAACATACTGTGGCATTGCATATAATTATTTGCGTTAAACAATGTTTTTTTTAGATACTTTTTATTATTTTGGTTCCAAAAAAGAAATGCTTCGTTCAAATCATAATTTGATAAATAAATCCGTGTGTCCTAGAAATTGAAACAAAAATTTAAAATATCTTTCGGCATTCCACAGTATAGCGTCTCTTCAGTGAGCGCTGACCTTTAGAGGCTTATCGGAGTAATATGAATGAATGACTGTGATAGTTTTAGGGTACGCTGGAGACAAATAAACTGAAATATATTATAATAGTACCAATTTGGTGTTGTGTTTGATATTACAGAATACTGTTGTATGTGTGTGGAAAATTGTTTCTGGATATTATTAGTATTTCCTTCACTGTACTATTTCACTTTTTCTATTATTTTGTGTTCTATGGTAGAAACCGATAAGATCAATAAATTAGTAAGGTTTAGCAACGTTGCGATTATCAGAGCTGAAAATTCCGCCATCTTTAAGTCCGTATTTATTTGGATCTTTTACGTACATTGGAGAGAACGTTAAACCTTTTTTGTTTTTCTATTTATTCTTTTGTCTTGTCTAGTTTAAATGTTAATGGAAAGTCTAGATTAGACAAATTGGTGTATTATTCAGATTAAGCAACGTTGTAACTATCAATTACATAAATGGGTGACCATGTTTATCAATATTTTTATCCTGTTGGTGTATTGGTTAGTGGCCCTTAGTGAGGTCATGGGTTTCATTCCCACACTTTGTGTGATTCATATTTATTGTGCCGAGTCTGGGTGTACTTTGTGTCCGTATTTTGTTTATTTGTAAAGTCCGCGTGACACAGGGTGGTCTTTTCTAAAAAAAATTGATGCAGAGTATAAAACATTTTGTTCAAATTCGATAGTGCACTTTTTGGTTGTTACACGAGCAAAACCTTATGAAATATTTAGTATTACAAGTACATACTATAAACTTAAGTGTACATGATTAGCACGCAAACGTAGTTTCGTACGGAAATGACTATGTTCATTTCCGTAGCAGCTAATACATTATTGCTACGGAACTGCTACGGTGTAGAAGGTTGTAGCCTTTGTTTGTAGCATAATTACCTGATTTAAATGTGACGTCTTACCGAAATTATTTGTTTGATATTCATGATTTTTTTGTCCCGATTGCATAAGAAGAAGGGTTTTGTTTTTAGAGTGTATGTATGTATATATTTTTTGGCCAGTTGATGTTATTTAGCTGGTGTGATGAATTATAGCTTGAGAGGTATCAATGACAACAGACACAGGGTATATCAAAATTAAAATGGCAAATTATAGGCTTCAAAATATTTCAGTTATTCATTTTAAGCAGTCGGGTTTCTTAATTAGTAATATTTAAGCTTGAATATTATTCGTTTCTATGAATCCCACGTCTATGTCAGTTAATGCTGTGACTGATTTTGTTTACAGACATTTTATCACATCTTCATTTTGGTTTGAAATTTCTTAAAATATTTTCAAATGAGATGCCGTGTTTTAATCCTCCGCTTCTCTGAGTTATACAATGTTTTAGATTATTTTTAATATGAAGGCTATCTAATGCAAAAGAAATAAATTAATAAAGTATTAAGTTAGTTATTAATAAAGATAACTAGCAATGTTGGATTGAGTCCCACATTACTATTAATCTTGTTAACCCCTCGGGATAAGCTCAAAGGCTTGTGTTAGGAGTGGGTTCACGTCGGTAGTATAATGGGTAGGATTCGAATCCGCGACCTCACGATTGCGAGACCGATGCCTTAGCCATTAGCCGTTTGGAATAGACCGCTTGCAGGCGTTAGCGAATTCGCTATGTAACGAATGCACCTTGTCTTAGCCGCCTGAAGGAAGTAACATTATATTAGTAAAACATAGAACAATTTGCCGCGGTTGCACGTGGCGTACCACTCCAGCATAAACAGGCTTATCGCTTGAAAACACCTGGCTTCGACGTCTTACCGAGCAATAAGTTAAAAATATTCATGGCGCGAGTCATGTTTCCAATTTATTGTGCAAACAAAGTGATATATATCAATGGAGCAATGTATATATCGCAGATATAGAACTGTCACATATAAAACCGCTAATATTCTAGTAATATTAAAAATCCTAAAATTCAATAACATTTTTTTTTATTTTATCTTAGAAAAAGGCGACTCCCGCATTAGGGTACAAGCTTTGTCGCGGTGACTTTACTAACATACAAGTTACGGATACAAAGTACACCCAGACTCGGAACAACAATTTGTGGATCACACAAAGTGGTATTCCGTTTGGGAATCGAACCCACGACCTCTTGCGTAGCAGTCGGACACATGCCCACCGCGCTACAGAGGCGGTCGTGGTCGGACATGTAAGCACTATTGAACGGATTTTAATACAACTTTACAGTAATGTATCCAGTTTGTATATACGTACTGAGTAGATCAAGAAATCTGTCATGTTAAGCAACGTTACCTATGTCGGGCCATAGATGGGTGACCATTTTCGAACACACTCACCTCCGTACCCCCGAGAGCACGTTTAGCCGTCGGTCCTGCGCCTAATCTGTCTCCGGTCGTGTCGGATTTCCGTCTCATTGAAGTACGAGAGTGAGGGAATAGAAAGTGCACTTGTGTCTGCGCACACACTTGTGTATTAATATATATCCTGCGTAGTTGGCTAGTCTCTGATGAGATTGGTCGCCGTAACCGACATTCGCCTTTTTTTGAGAAACGCAGTTTTTCTGCAATAACTCAATGACGGTATATCCGATCATGTCAAAAATAATTTTAGTTTAATGTAGGTATTTATTAGGCGCTACCTTTGTGATTTTTTCCTTTTTTTTTAGTTACACGGTTCAAAAGAAAGGGGGGAGGGGACGCAATTATTGCAAGTTAGGGAGCGATTATTTCCAAAAAATATCGTATTTTTATTAATCAATAAAGTTTATTAAAAACCTTAAAATGTTTTTAAAAGACCTATCGAATGATGATGATTTTTTTTATATGAAACACCAACCTGTGGTAGGTTCATGTTTCATATAAAAAAAAATCAGCTTCTATTACAACTTGTAAAACAATTTATTTTTATTATTTAGCTATCAATCTAAGTAGTGGCTAAATTTAGTGAAAAGGTGTCTTGTAGTACAAGACACCTTTTCACTAAATTTAATCAACATTCATTGTGTAGTCTATGAGTAAAATGCCTGTGACATACAAACGGACAGACAGACAGACGGACATATCGAAACAATAAGTTCCGTTTTTGACTCCTAAAAACAAGTTTACTTAAAGTTTTATCTAGGTACCTTTCGTATTTTCCGTACCCATTGTTGTTTTTTTATATATTTTTTTTGTCACGGGTACTTTACAAACATACAAATCCGTGACACAAAGTACACCCAGACCCGGAACAACAATTTGTGGATCACACAAAGTAGTGTCTCGTGTGGGAATCAAACCCACGACCTCTTGCGTAGCAGTCGGACAAACTCCCACCGCGCCACAGAGGCAGTCAATGTGTGTTATTATATACAATGGCTATCAGATCATTGTTCACCAATAAAATTGAACTACCACGTATTTTATAACTCCCTATAATATCACTATCTTTTATTTCATTTCTTCATTACATTGCCCAACGAATTATGTCTCTTTCTATCTCTAACTGTATTCCTTGCCTTTGAAAATAAAACCTTATCTTGAACTACATAGAGTTTAGTTCCATTTTCCTGTACAACTCAATTGTTATTCGTTACAGTTTTTGCAACATTTATCATTGCTGCTCCGCTCCTATTGGTCGTAGCGAGATGTTAAATAACCTATAGCCTTCCTCGATAAATGGGCTATGGAACAGTAAAAGAATTTTTCAATTCGGATTAGTAGTTCCTGAGATTATCGCGTTCAAACAAACAAACAAACTCTTAGGGATATGAAAAATAGATGTTGTCCGATTCTCAGACCTACCCAATATGCACACAAAATTTCATCAAAATCAGTCAAGCCGTTTCGGAGGAGTATGGCAACGAAAACTGTGACACGAGAATTTTATATATTAGATATATACTAGGTGTACCGCGCAACTTTGTCTGAGTAAATTTTCCCCGTTTTTACATTTCTCATTACTGCTCCGCTGCTATTGGTCGTAGCGAGATGTTATATAGCCTATAGTTTTCCTCGATAAATGGGCTATCCAACAGTACATATTTTTTCATTCAGGATCAGTAGTTCCTGAGATTACCGCGTTCAAACAAACAAACTCTTCAGCTTCATATTAGTATAGATATCACACTAATATTATAAAGGCGAAAGTTTGTGAGTATGTGAGTGTGTATGTTTGTTACTTCTTCACGTCTAAACGGCTGGAGCGATTTTAATAAAATTTGGTATGGAGTTAGCTGACACTCTGGATTAACACATAGGCTAGGCATAAACCATGGGCAACACCGCGGGGCACAGCTAGTATTTAATAAAGATATAACTAGCAATGTGGAATTGTAGTCCCACATTACTAGCAATCCTGTTAACTCCTCCAGGTAAGCTCTATGGCTTGTGTTACGAGTGGGTTCATGATAACCTGTCCGCCCCGACTTCACACGGGTGTAAATTTTCCAAAGATTAAAAAAAAAATCTTGTCCTACACAAACCTCGTTTTGAGAATAACGAACGAACGAACAAAAAAAAATCCAATATACGCTTAAGACGCAAACTTGTATATAATATTTTTTCATAACCTTTATCACGTTAGAATTGTATCTACATCAATATATTTTTTTATTAAATGTATGTGAAACCATGAAAATAATTAATAAAAAAAATAAAAATTGGGCGGGTACTTCTAGGTAGTTGAAACTAATGCTATTGGTCAGATCAAATTATGACGTAACAGTTCATATTATGTTTGTAATTTTAAATGTTTTGTTGTATAGTATTAGTAGTTTTTCGGCGATGAATATTTTTTTCAATTATACGTGGATATAAGCCATTGTTTAAGAAATATAAAAAATTAGGCATATATAAGTATGTTTATCAGTTGTCTGCTCAGTTAGGGATCAGATGACGTTGTATGAGTTGTCCAAAGATATTATTATTCCCTACTTGGTGCAGTTGTTCTGAAATTATGAGCGTATATACACTTAGGTGATTCATTTATATTATTTAAAAAGATTTCTAACTAGCTTTATTTAGCTTAGCCTGCGTGGATGTCGGTTAACGTAATATAAACTATCCTATGTCCTTTCCCAGGATTCAAACTATCTCCATACTAAATTTTATACAAATTGGTTTAGCGGTTTGGCATAAAACGTAACTGACAGACAGAGTTAGAATTTAATTGTACCAATTTATTTATTATTTACCCGAGCAACTATGTCTGCGTAAATTTCCCCCCTTTTTTTATAATCCTATGTTACTTCTAATACCTCCAAGAATATGTGTACAAGGTTTCATGATGATCGGTTGAGTAGTTTTCGCGTGAAAGCGTAACAAACAAACTTACATTCACATTTATATATTAGTAGGTATTTGGAATTTCAAATTAATATAATAATTTGAATAATGACATATAATGATAGATATTAGAAAAAATTCACGTATCACAATGATTTTGTGTTTGCATGCCTAAACTGGTGTAATGTGATGATCTAATGCTCTTTTATAACAACAATATTGTAATTAAATGATTTTGATTCTGAAAAAAAAATGTTACTTTTAAATTTATAAAATTAGTTTGGTTGGTGTAACTAAAATCGACTGAAATTATTCGTTATTATTATAAAAGACGAATAATGTTAGCTGATCTCAGTAATGGACTAGCCACCAGCTCAATATGTGCGCTAATACAACTGCACTCTATATTCCTTCACTCTCGTATTTCGATGGGACGGAAATTAAATCTGATAGGTACAACTGGAGAAATCAGGCGCAGCACGACACCGAGAACATGTAGGTATTACATATTTTGAAGCAATAACTTCGGTATCTATACCGAAGTTAGTACTTCAATTGACGAAAGTGGGTAACAATATGCCTACTTTTCACGATATATATATATATACAGGGTAAAATTTTAAACTTTTTTAAATAAAAAAAATCATTTAAACATTTTAGAAATTGGTTTATGAAATAAATTGCTCAAAATGATTTCCAT
Organism: Herminia tarsipennalis; assembly: GCA_945859575.2. Taxonomy (NCBI): domain Eukaryota; kingdom Metazoa; phylum Arthropoda; class Insecta; order Lepidoptera; family Erebidae; genus Herminia; species Herminia tarsipennalis. Next base: position 7,878,491 of record OX243849.2, on the reverse strand, counting down.
TTTCACGAATACATAAGTCTATCCTTTTTTGCACTGAACGAATGGCGGCTAATAATGTTCTGGGATGAATATTACGTAAAATGGTCATTAATGCATCCTTGAGCTCTTGAACACTGGCGTACGTCGTCTTATACACCTCGTTTTTCACGAAGCCCCATAAAAAAAAATCAAGTGGTGTTAGATCGGGGCTACGAGGTGGCCACTGTGTTGGACCATGTGTACCTATCCACTGTGTACCGAATAGGCGGCTCAAATTGGAACGTGAAAGGTGACTGTTATGTGGCGGAGCACCATCTTGTTGAAAATGAACTTTTCGCAATTCCGACAGGGGCCATTCGTCCATCTCGTTTTCAAGATGGTGTAAAATGACTTCATTATACATGGCAGAATTCAGTTTCCCTTCATAAAATTCCACCATTATAACTCGATTGGACATTATACCACACCAACAGTTGAATGAGAAGCGAACCTGATTATGACTTGCCGTAACTCTTAGTGGATTTTCTTTGGACCAATAGTGGTGATTTTTTCTGTTGTACATACCGTTATTGGAAAAATTCGTTTCGTCTGACCACAGTATGTAATTTAAAAATTCATGATCTCTGCTTATTTTTCCTCTTAGCCACCTGCAAAAAGTAAGCCTTCGAACATCATCACCCGGATGTAACACTTGAACTATGCGCCCATATCGATAGCACTTGTAGCCGTATTTCTTCCATATCTTTATCACAAGGGAGTGGGATACACCTACTTCAAAGGCGACATGCCTGGACGATACCTCTGGATATGCTTCGACATAAGTCAGAACCGCAATCTCCGTGTCCATGTCCACACGAGGCTGCCGCTTTCTTTTGAAAGAACCCTGCAATTCCAGGTTTTTCAAAAGATTTCTAATAACCTTTCTTGTTGGCACATGTCGCAACGGATACTTATTGCGGTACCACACTAATGCAGCTCCCGCATTTCGATTATTGACAAAATACGCTTCTAATAAGTCAATTTTTTCACGATTAGAAGACATTTTAGCGAAAATCCTTAATTAATAATAACTCATACGAAGTTTCTCAGCTGACACACAGATTTTCGAATGAAATTCGAAATTTGAAGGTAAAAATTATTTTTATTTACTTTACAGTCAATTCTACCCACTTCCTGGCCATAACAAAAAGTTCGACCATCGTAGAAATTTGTTTCTGTTGCCGAAATGTATGGGAAACGTTTTTGGCGATTTCTGTCTTTTCTAGTACTGAAAGCTAAAATGGTTTCATAGAGTTTTTTGATCCCCACATGAAATAGAATCGATTGGCATAAAAAAAATTTTTTTGGACTTTTTGCATTTTTTTTGCCAACTGTAAGTTTTTTACAAAATCTGTGAATTCAGTTCAAAGTATGTCAAAAAGTTAGGGAAGGTCTTCTAAGAACGTTTTGCTGTAACTGCAACGGTTAAGGTACTTGCCCTTACTGACCCGTTTCAAAAATACACCCTGTATATATATATATATATATATATATATATATATATATATACATATATATATATAGACTAGCTGACCCGCGCAACTTCGTCTGCGTAAATTTTCCCTTTTTTCTTTTTCTTTCTTTTTTTTACAACATTTTTCATTGCTGCTCCGCTCCTATTGGTCGTAGCGTGATGGTATAACCTATAGCCTTTCTTGATAAATGGGCTATCCAACAATAAAATATTTTTTCAGTGCAGCCCAGTAGTTCCTGAGATTATCGCATTCAAACAAACAAACAAACTCTTATGGGGATGAAAAATAAATGTTGTCCGATTCTCAGACCTACCCAATATGCACACAAAATTTCATCAAAATCGGTCAAGCCGTTTCGGAGGAGTATGGCAACGAAAACTGTGACACGAGAATTTTATATATTAGATAGAGAGGTATAGGTAGAACTTGATATGTAGGTAGAACTAGCTTTTGCTTGAGGTTCCTCTCTTGTCCTAGTTCTACGTCAAAACCTATTTAAACTAGCTGACCCGCGCAACTTCGTCTAAATATTACCCGTTTTTGCAACATTTTTCATTGCTGCTCCGCTCCTATTTGTGGTAGCGTGATGTTGTATAGCCTATAGCTTTCCTCGATAAATGGCCTATCAAACAGTAAAAGATTCTTTTAATTCAAATCAGTAGTTTCTTAGATTATCGCGTTCAAACAAACAAACTCTTCAACTTATTAGTATACTAGCTGTCCCGCGCAACTTCGTATGCGTAAATTTTCCCCGTTTTTGCAACATTTCTCGTCGCTGCTCCGCTCCTATTAGTCGTAGCGCGATGTTATATAGCCTATAGCCTTCCTCGATAAATGGGCTATCCAACAAAAAAAGATTTTTTCAAATCGGACCAGTAGTTCCTGAGATTAGCGCGTTTAAACAAACAAACAAACTCTTCCGCTTTATAATATTAGTATAGATTAGCTGACCCGCGCAACTTCGTATCCGTTAATTTTCCCCGTTTTTGCAACATTTTTCATTGGTGCTCCGCTCCTATTTGTCGTAGCGTAATGTTATATATATATTAGACAGCCTATAGACTTCCTCGATAAATGGGCTACCCAACAGAATTTTTTTTTTCAATGTGGACTAGTAGTTTCTGAGATTACCGAGTTCAAACAAACAAACTCTTCAGCTTTATAATATTAGTATAGATTTGACAGTAACTCAGTCTGTCGGTATGTTACCTTTTCACTAAACAGTGGTACCAATTTAGATGTAATTTGGTATGGAGATAGTCTGAGTCCTAGGAAAGGACATAATGTAGTTTATTCACGCGTGCAAAGCCGCGGGCGAAACCAAGTAACATAAGAAATCCTAAAGTTTGTAAGGATGGCTTGATATTTGTTGAGTTTGAATGGATTTGGATGAAACTTAACAATAATGAAATAACATGTGTATTACGGGTCTTAATCACGTGAATAATTTAAGGTAAAGTACCTTATTTACTGCCCGACGTTTCGACCGTATCGCAACGGCCGTGGTCACAGGTAGACTCTACCCGTGACCACGGCTAATATATCACACTAATATTATAAAAGCGAAAGTTTGTAAGTATGTGAGTGTGTATGTTTGTTACTTCTTCACGTCTAAACGGCTGGAGCGATTTTAATAAAATTTGGTATGGAGTTAGCTGGCACCCTGGATTAACACATAGGCTAAAAAACCGCGGGTAACACCGCGGGGCACATCTAGTATTTTCAAAATAATGAAAAAACATAAACATAACACGAGCGAAACAACGTGGAAAAGCTAATCCATACTTAATATTATAAATGTGAAAGTAACTCTGTCTGTCTGTCTGTCTGTCTGTCTGTTACGCTTTCACGCTCAAACAGCTGAACCGATTTAGATGAAATTTTGTATGGAGATAGTTTGAGTCCCTAGGAAGGACATAGGATAGTTATCGCGATAACCGACATCCATGCGGGCGGAGCCGCGGGCGAAAGCTAGTATAAAATAATTATAATAACATGAATTTCAACAAAATTGTACAGTATTATTTGACAACAGTCTCTTCCACAAACCAGATAGAGCTTTAATCCCACATTAATCTCTTACAAATTGGACCTTAAAAATACGCCAAACAACGGTCTCTGATACCCTAAAAAGTAATTACGTCAGCGAATTACCCTGTGCCCGTATAATTTCATTTATTCGTCCAAATGTCACAGCTTATTATATCATTTCTGTTGCGGGTCGCATTAAAAAATTTCTTCAAACTACTAAAGCTCGTTTTAGTAGGAAAATTGTTTGAATTTTCTACCATGTTGGGAAAGGAATAGATTAAAATTGTGGTTGTGTGTTTATGTCATCTCGTTTGTTTGCTTGAACGTTTTATTCTCCGGAAATACTGAACTGATTTAGATGAAATATGAGCTTGATGACTTTTTTGAGGTAATTAATATCATCGCGGCCAAAACTACGGAGAACATGCTTCGAAATACATGATGTTACAAAATTATATGACGGCCTCTGTGGCGCGGTGGGAGTGAATCCGACTGCTACGCAAGAGGTCGTGGGTTCGATCCCCACTCAGGATAAAACTTTGTGTGATGAGCTCGATGGTTTATTCTGTGTCTGGGTGTTATTTATCTATAATATGTTTTTATTTAGAAATATATAAGCATGTTTGTCTGGTTTCCATCGTACAAGCTCTGCTTAGTTTGGGATCAGATAGCGTTGTGTGAGTTGTCCCAAGATATTATTATTATTATCCCAAGATATTATTATCCCAGGATAATAATATCCCAAGATATTATTATCTCTAAGTATTTCGTGCTTGATCAATTCTAGGAACTAGCACATTAAAAAGAAAAACGATTTTTTTTAAAAGAATGAAAATTATTATGCTTTATGCTTATGTATACTGCACGTGCGAGCCCCTTTGTAGGCACCTTTTGAGCCCATCTGTCCATGTCTAATTTGTGACGAAAGCCACGGTGAGGTGCAGATCGGGGGTCACCCCACGAACAATGTACACATAACAATATTATCCAATATCGTTTATTCCACGAAAAAAAAACCCGCACGAAATGACAATATATAAACTTATGAACAAAGAGATTAAAAACTTTAACTTTATCCCTAAGACGAATGGTACAATCTTCTACACCAGTGAAATGTACTCGAAACATAAAAATGACGGTTTTATTGAATGCTCCAAATTATACGGAAATAAAAGAACATTCTGTGCATAAGTCAAACAATTTTAACTTCAAGTGTACACTTGGTCTTTCGAGCCGAAATACATACCCATATTTTGTACAGCGATGAATAATGCGCTTCAATGCTTAGATAACAGAGTTTCATTTCCTGTAGCAGTTTAATGAGACTTTTGAGCAGAATTTTAATATTTTTTATTAAAACAATACGTGCCCGGAATAAAAATAGAATTTTCAGGATCCTAGTAAACCGACCTGATCATACTTAGTAAGTATTTGTTTAGTAATACATAATATTTGTGTACAGTTGAATCAACGTAAGTTGGCCGGATTGAACTTGGCGACAAGTAGTTGCGCAGGTACATTTCTTGGAAGTACATGGTGACAAGAAGCGGAGGGTTTAACTAAACCATTGACGTGGAGACCAAGACTGCGCCATAACCTCACAAAATTGGCCACTCTCTAGAAAGAGACAACGCTACTTTGTGGACAATACCTGTCAAAGACCGCACGACTTTTTTCTCTCTTTCACGCTTTGCAGTCAATATTTGTTTTTATTATTATTTAAAATAAATATATATATTATTATTCTAAAAAAATCTTTACAGATTTTTTTTTTCAAACTTTCTTTAGTATTACTGTAACTGTTCTAAATTTAAACTTTTATGAAATCATTTATGTAGTAATTTTTTTATATTTTGTTAAATTAAAAAAAATGTTAGTATTTTTTAATTTATTAAATATAATTAATCGTTTTCGTAATTCATTTTAGGGTCGCATCTCTATGCCATGCGGGAAAGTGATTTGACCCTAACTTCAATCTGGCCGAGTTACGTTAAGACAACTGTACCTACAAAGATAGTACTTGTAAAAATTTATTTCGCTATTTGACTTCCCCGTAGTTGGGTAGAAAAGATTGTTCCATATTAAGGAATAATCCCTTATTTTCTTTTTTCCCTTAATGGTCTCAGCTTTAAGGGAAAAGGCAAAATAAGGGAGTAAACCTAAACTAGGTACTGTACTTAATTGGTGAATTATTTTATCCCCGGCAGCGGGAATCGAACACATCTTTCCAAGCAGTCATTGGTTCGACCTTCCTGTCTACACACTTTTAATGTAATATTAGTAACCTTTAATGCATGATGCCTACAGAAATTCGAATGTCCAAACTATAGAAATATTTCACCACTGTTGATAATATTTTATCTACTAGCTGTCCCGCGCAACTTCGTCTGCGTAAATTTTCCCCGTTTCTGCAACATTTTTCATTGCTGTTCCGCTTTTGTCGGTCGTAGCGTGATGTTATATAGCCCATAGCCTTCCTCGAGAAATGATATATCCAACAGTGAATATTTTTTCAATTCGGATCGATTACCGCGTTCAAACAAACAAACTCTTCAGCTTTATAATATTAGTATAGATGTAGTCGAGTAAGAAAATAAGCAACCTTCTTGGATGAGATGGGCTTTTGTGAATCCCGTGAATTGGGTATGTTCCGATATGCACTGGAGACTGGAGCACTGTAAGGTGTGATGTCGATTTAGCAGGTACACTGCTAACCCGTTCTTTTATAATAAACTATAATGGTTACTGTTTAAAACTGAACGCAGTCCTATATACTGTCATCCACGTTTATATAATTTTAAATGTATATAAGATCTACATGCTGGATGCGAGAAGCCGAAGATAGAACAAAGTGGCGTGCAATTGGAGAGGCCTATGTCCAGCAGTGGACTGCGATAGGCTGATGATGATGATGATGATGAAGATCTACAAGAAAATTGTTTTTTTTATTGTAATTATATTTAAAAAATGAATATTCAATTTATTTGTATGTCTGACACAATCGAATTAATTTAAATTTCTGGTCGCTGTTGATCACGTGATTAAAGTACTGAGAGCATCTTACCTCGACAACACCAGTGCTCACAGTACAAAAATGGCGACGATTTATGACGTCACATATTTCTCAAGAATACTGCGGCAGTATACTATCACTAATATCGGAACAAATTTCTCCAGTAAAAGCACTGAACAGTGCCGCAGTGTATATCGGAACATACCTATTATTAACGATCGAACTTAAAAAGCTAATCAAATTTCGCACATATTCGAAAAAAATTAAAAGAATTTAACCCTTCACTATGTACGGCGGTTGCAAATAGGTTGTACAAAATGAACAAACCTTATTTGGTATGCGAGGTTGCGCGCCAATTCACATGCGGTCACACTGTATCGCTGTTAGGGATGTTGTGCACTGTCTGCGTTAGGTGTTAATGGTCCATTAGGGTGGTTGCCAAAAGATAGTATAATAATTCGGCTCTTCGTCACATTATCAGAATGAGGAAGGGCTACGATACTCATCTTTATGTATTATAGTACTAGTTTATTTCGGAACTATAATCAAAGAGTATCTTGTTAGAGATCAAAGGAATATTGTAAAGAAATTGTTCGATTTTGAGACAGTGTAGTAATCATAAAAAAAACTTTAATCATTTTTTTCAGCTTTATTCTTCTTCATTGTATTACGACGCCAATAAAATCATGGCGAGATGGAATGTCTGGTCCAGACTATGGTATGACAAGTAAGTCATCACCACACAACACTCAAAACTACATATTTGCTTTTGATAAGGCGGCAAATACTATTATAAATGCAATTTTGATTAAAAAAATATAAAAAAATATACTGGTTGATTGACTGTTTTTTTAAGCTATAACTGTAATTTCCTGGTTTAAAAGATTGAAATTTTGCGTAGGAAGTCCTTAATAACGCCAATAGATTAAGATAAATCTCATCATTCTTAATAATATATCTTGGGACAAGTCACACAGACCTATCTGATCACAAACTAAGCAGAGCTTGTACTATGGAAACCAGACAACCAATACACATACTTATATAGATAAATAATACCCAGACACAGAATAAACCTTCGTGCTCATCACACAAAGTTTTATCCTGAGTGGGGATCGAACCCTCTTGCGTAACAGTCGGATATACTCCCACCGCGCCACAGAGGCTATCTTAACTTCTAATTACACGAATGAGATCGCGAAAATACCTAACAATTATGTATATATGTATGTTTTTCCAGTGCGTATTAACCCTTACCGGTTAGCCAGTTATATGGTGACCTAAATTGGTAGCATTACGTATTCTAGTTACGTGGTTAGGCGACCGTGCAACTGACAATGAAATTTTGAGTAGTCACCGTTGTTTTTGTCCATTTTAGTTGGCAACATGCAAAATACTGATGGGTTGTGTGTTTACGGGTTAATAACTTGAAACGAAGTTATAATTAATTTTTAGTGTGGTACTGGCTTAAGTATAGTACCTCTCCATCTCTTCCCGTGGGTGTCGTTAAGGCGACTAAGGGACGGGCAGCAGCACTGCATCCTCTGCGTATTTTAAAACCTTACAGCGATCGCCAACCCGCGCGCCAAGCGTGGCGATTATGGCAATTACCCCCAGGATCTATAATAAGTAGATTCTACTGGGGAGACCCGTGCCCAGCAGTGGGACGTCATATGGGTTGATATGTTGTTGTATGTATTGGATGAAACGGTTCTTCGAGAACAGAGTTAAAATTGTTACAACTTTTTCGTTTCTTTTACAAAAAAAGATAGGAAGGACGTACCTAAATTGAAATTTTGCTATGTATATATCTACTCCTCTCCAGCGTGCAGCTACATACTGTTAACCCTAAAAGGCTACAATGAATTTGTACACCCCGGTTTTTAGTATTTGAAAATAATAATAAGTATAATAACAATAATTAACATTTTTGACTCTTTCTGTGGTGCGTTGGAAGTGTGTCCGACTATATAGTAGTATATATAATTTTATAATGCTACGTAAGAGGACGTGGGATCGATTCACACACGGTACTTCACTTTGTGTGATCCACAAATTATTGTTCCGAGTCTGGGTATACTTTGTGTCCGTGACTTGTATGTTTGTAAAGTTCCCCGTGACATAGATTTTTTTTTTAAAGACGACTTCCGTTGTACGGTAGATACTGCGGGAATCGTCTTTAAAAAAACATAAACCATTTTTTGTTAGCTTCAAACCTCCGCTCTAACACAAGTCCTCCAAGTTCTTGCGTGTTCGGGGACTGCTGTCGACTTAGGAAAATACACGGCATCTCAAGATGCTGCGTGAACAACAAAAAAATGTTACTCTGTAAAATCGGTTTACGAATGATAAGTTTACGTGATAACGTCATAACAAAACATTTATGACATCGTAATAAACAACCATGCCGGTGACAGCTTTAGTGGACAAGGGCGCATGCGCCCGACGGTCTCAATACTTTAGTCTATCAGCAGGCGGAACGTGACGGACTGTGACACTTTTTCGTGCGTGCCCCCGATCATCGATATATAAAACATTTATCATGTCAAAAACTAAAAGCAAAAAATTTTGTGAACGAGTGTGAAAACACTGTTGTAGCCTTCAAAGGTTAATAAAATGTATTATTATTAAAAGTAATTGATGCTCAGCGTAACAATCGAATTCACAACATCTAGCAGGCCTATGGTGAGTAAGGTCAAATGTCACATACCTAATACTAATAAACTAATCGATTGACTAATTGACTGCCTCTGTGGCGCGGTGGGAGTGTGTCCGACTGCTACGCAAGAGGTCGTGGTTTCGATTCCCACACGGGACACCACTTTGTGTGATCCACAAATTGTTGTTCCGAGTCTGGGTGTTCTTTGTGTCCGTGACTTGTATGTTTGTAAAGTCCCTCGCGACACAGGGCTTGTACCCTAATGCGGGAGCCGTCTTTAAAAAAAAAAAAAAATCGCATCTCTTTTCAATATCGCTGTTTTCCTGCCCCAGTATTTTGAATAGTGATTTCGGTTGTCTAATGCCAGTAATGTATACTGGCCTAGTGAACCGCCTGGGGGCCTAGAAACAGTAACATTCAAATAGAGATGTCATTAATGGAAAAGAATTATAGTAAAAAAAATGTTTTTTTTTTACGTACACAATCGGCGAATTCGTTAACGCCATACAAATGGTGTTAACGAATTCGCCGATTGTGTACCTTGTCTAAGCCTCTGATATACGATTCAAAGACAGGTTTCTAGAAGCCGAAACAATGGTGATACGATTAAATATTAAATATTAACTTTGCGATTAATATCTTAATTATATCTTGGGACAACTCACACAACGCTATCTGATCCCAAACTAAGCAGAGCTTGTACTGTGGAAACCAGACAACTGATAAACATACTTATATATTTCTAAATAACACCCAGACACAGACCAGACACAGAATAAATCATCGTGTTCATCACACAAAGTTTTATCTTGGGTAGGGATCAAATCCACGACCTCTTGCGTAGGAGTCGGATACACTCCCACCGCGCCACAGAGGCAATCAAATTGACTGGCATTAATTACATAAGTTATTATAATTCCAATCACACAATTGTTTATATTGGTTTACTAATGTTTATACGGCACCTGCGGCTTGACCTTATTGGGTCGCAAACCAATTAAGGAACACACTACTAATCTAGGGTTAGATCTAATATTTCTAGTTAATTGATATTACACCTTATGCCTTAGCGTTTACGGTACAAATTGTAATTTTGTAGGTATGTCTTTGGCAATGATTTCTAGCCATTTGATATTGAACTGTATCGCTTTGTGTTTACGGTATAAATTGTAGTTTCTGTAGATATCGCATAAGATGAATTAAAGGTCAGGGCTTGATTATTTGAAAATACAAGCTTAGAAGTCGTAGTAACAATATTGTCTTAGACACATGTATTCTTAGGACAATAGGGATTAATGAACTAAATGTATCAAACGTGATAATCCCTTTTATAGTACATGTACATTGGTTTTTTTTATACACCTATACAGGGTGACTTTGAAATCAGTCTACAAATGAATACTATTAACTAAATCTGTAAAAAATACTATAATATAACCACAGATATATAGAATAGATCTGAATATAACCCTCGCAACTTCGACTGTGTCAATTTTTCCTCTCATTAAAACCGGTCGAGACGTTTCAGAGGAGTTCGCCAACAAACATTGTGACATAAGATTTTTATACAAGGTTATTTTTGAACAAGATTTTTACTTCAAAAAATCACATACAAAAAAAAATGAAAATATTGCAAACTTGCAGTTATAAGCCATTCAAGTTGTCGTGTGTTCTTTGCGCTATCGTGCTCATTGCGTCCCATAGTAACCGCGTGGTAGGATACACGCGGTTGAGCGTACGGCGCGAAGTATCGCTAGTAAGCTACAGTACGATCAACGTAACTTGACCGGATTGAAGTTAGGTTTTAATCACTTTCGCGCATGTCATAGAGATGCGACCCTAAAATTACTTGCCAAAACGACGATTAAAAATACTAACAACATTTAATTCAACAATATAAAAACACTATTTAAATGAGTTCATAAAAGTTTAAATTTAGAACAGTTACAGTAAATACTAAAGAAACTTTGAAAAACAATTTCTATTCAATTCACAAAAAACATGAATTAGTAATACTAATTATGACAATGTAATGCGTTAGCGCATCTCTAATCCTCTTGGTTTAGTTACCGCCCCCGCCCCCGCTTCCTGTCACCATTTACTTCCAAAAAATGCATCTGCGCAACCACTTGTCGCCTACTTCAGTCCGGCCTAGTTACATTGATCCTACTGTACGTATGGCGGGTACTTATCGGACAGCGGCATCACCCGGCCGTGCTCTTCGGAACTGAAGCTGTGCACCCCCGATGGTTACGTGCGAGTGATGGTGCGCGCCGACGACCCTTCACGCTCAGCGTACCAGTCACGAGAACTAGACTGAAATATGCCCCATTGTCGCGAACCATACGACTAATTAATATAATTGCTACCCACGTAGATATTTATCACTGTAACCTATTGAAATTCACAGAAATTGCTCTAATATGTATTGAGTCAAATATAAATATATTCAATTAGATATAATTATTATGTACCTACTAAATCTATGTAGCTTATAATACCGCATTGGGAATCCTGTAATGGTAGGTATTGTAAATATAAAAAATAATAATAATAATTGAAAAATAAGTGATGATCACATTTCACATCCCATTGTTTGGCCTGTTAAAATGATTAATGACGGAATTAATAATTGATTAATTAATTCATAGATAACTATAAAATTGTGTTAATGATTCTGTGCAAACTAATTTCAGGTTTGCACTATACCAAGAATAACGTTGTATATTAGATTAATTACGTCTAAAATCTAAATATTTTATAGTAAAATTATAATGTTATTTTATCAAAATCAAAGTGTTTGCCTATGTATACAACTAGCGACAGCTTGCGGCATAGATAGTCTTGGCTATGAGCAAGTTTTCCCATTCACTATGTTGGTCTAATGGTTAGTGACCCTGACTGCTATGCCGGAGGGCGTGGGTTCGATCCCCACCTAGGATAAAACTTTGTGTGATGAGCAAGATGGTTTATTCTGTGTCTGGTTATAATTTATCTACAATATGTATGTATTTACAAATATATAAGTATGTGTATCAGGTTGTCTGGTTTCCATAATACAAGCTCTGCTTAGTTTGTGATCAGATGACGTTGTGTGAGAGTCCCAAGATATTATTATTATTATTACATATTATTACTATTTTTCCGAATCAATAAACAAGCATCACAAAATGTCACGTTTCTATATATTTTTTTTATCAATATTAGTAGTTATCATTCGATGGTTGTGTGGTAGCTATGGCTGTGTGGGGTGGTATTATTCTTAAGCCTAGCTTAAATATAGTACCACCCCAACTCTTCCGTAAGTGTCATCAAGGCGACTAAGGGATGTTACACCGGTGGGGGCTGTAGCGTCCTCTGAGTACTTTAAAACCTCACTGCGATCGCCAACTCGCTCGCTAATTATGGCATGGCGATTATGACAATTACTCCCAGGATCTATAATTTCTATAATTAGTAGGTTCTACTGGTGAGACCCGTGCCCGGCAGTGGGCACATCATATGGCTTGATATGGAAAAAAAAATTAGATTAAGTACTTTTTCTTACATAAATCCAATCGCACGTGATCAAATATTCACTCTTTTCTTAATCTTAAAATCAGAATGTACATTATGTTTCAAAATGCAGTAAATCTCATATTTCCCTCACATTATATTTGCGAAACTTAATTTCCTAGCCATCACGAATGCTTCGATTATAGCGCGATTTTAAATTGAAACTGTCCTACAATAGAAATAGTGTTACCTCGTAGTTCATTGGGCCATTAAACGAGAGACTTTTTACTTAATATACTATGACATAATTTTTGAGATTACAATTTAGCACCTATTTAATTACAAAATGATTAAAGTAATGATTAACTTTCGCTTTAAGCTTTTTGTGCCAAAATATATTCCTACCTAGAATAAACGCGATACTGTGTAATGTCCCTATGTTAAAAACAATGTTAATAGTATGTATATAGTTCGTCGTAGGGTAATCTAGCTTGCATTTATTAACATTATAAATTTTCATGTTTCTTATAATAAAACAATTGATTTACTTATGAAATATACTTTTGTTTATTGATTGATTAATTACGATTTTTTTTCAGTTATCACATCACAATAATATTATAAAGGCGAAAGTTCGTGAGTATGTGAGAGTGTATGTTTGTTACTTAGTCACGTCTAAACGGCTGGAGCGATTTTAATAAAATTTGGTATGGAGTTAGCTGACACCCTGGATTAACACATAGGCTAATAAACCGCGGGTAACACCGCGGGGCACATCTAGTAGACTATAAACGTTGCAATAATTTAAATGAATTATTTGTTCTGCGCCTTTAGAATCTAATTGTTCATAAGCTAAAGCAAGACAGGAACAGAAAAAACAAAGTCCGTTACAAAAATATCAGAATATAAATTTTATTTTATTAATAAAAAAAAATACATAACTTACATGTCAGGCAAAATGATTGTACTTCAAAACAAAATTACGAAAGCTCAATAAATAATAACAACTAAATAACTAAAAGAAAAAGCCATTGAAACTTTTGAAGATTTTTTCACATTTTTACTAATTCATAACTGTCTAGTAAATCATGTAATTTTTAAATATTACCCTAGGGACAAAACACTTATAAATACTCTCTGGGATTTTGCCAAAATATATTATTTTAAGCCGGATTTTCATTTGGGGCCGTCCGGAGGCGAGTACTGTAGCTGTCTCTACCCATGGCTACCCAACAGCTTTAAGCCTTGGCCGCGAGATGAGCCTTACTGAGACTGGAGTTTTGCTGCAACTAGAAGTAAAACAAGATGGCCGCACGACGAATCATTCGCATGTCGGCAAACGTTCATGCTCAAAGGTGCCTCAGAGCGCACACAATGAAGAGGTTTATTTGTTAAACGACTCGCCTCTATCCCCACTAGATTCGTGATCCACCACGACGACTTACTGGGGGGGGGGGGTCGACGAGTAATTTGCTGTTTACTTGTGATCCCTCCGCATCCCTCCCGACGACGTCTCTTGTTACGCAGTGTATATTGGTGTTACCGGATGAGCCAAAATATTGCATGACGTAACAGTTTGAGCAGTGGAGATAGATGCAGTTACTACTACGATAAGATTGGTCAAAATGAAGTCCCGCCTTTAAAAAATAATATATCTTCGTAACATTTAACATATTTTATTTCAACGTTGATAAGATAAACATAAATAATACCTACTAGAATTATATTATAAGGGCCTACACGAAATATATTTCGTTGTAAGAGAAATTTAAAAAATGTTTTAAATGTTTTATCTCTAAATTACATTATAAATTGTTAACAACAAAAACCAAGAGCCGTTTTCTTTGAAATATTTTAGTTAAATAAAAAAATGATGCATAATAAATTTACAACGAAAACCATGAAAACTATTTTAGAACATGGTTTGAATGGTCTTAAATAGTTATGGAGTCGTAAAATGTTTAGATTGGCTTGTTCTATATCATTTTATGACCGGTATTATTGTTCTTGCACGTTATTATTAATTATTTTCGTGTGTCGTCATCAACCCAAACTAAATAACAAGTTAAGTAGATACAAAGAAAGTACCTAATTATGTACCTGCCTGTTGTTCTGTTCTTATTGCTGTGGCGGACTCAGCCACCGAGTTCCGCTCGGAGATTTTGTATATTCATTTAGTCAATTATCTTCCTTTTTCATTGTCCACAACCCTGCCCTATGACCTTTAAATCATCGCTCAACCTAACACATATAAACAAATTCAGGAAAACAATTCCCAAGCCACTGATCTGTTCCAAACTCATCACTGCCAACTTTGTTTAAAAACTGCGGACTAAAATATGTTTCTCGGTAATAAAACAGCAGAAGAGTTACAGGTTACAGATCCGTCGTACGGGGCTTTAACGACTAAATTTATAAGCGTAATAACAATCTAAATAAATTATCAATAAATATTTAGCCATAAGTCAATTTGTTGCCATATGCACTTAGCATATGGCAACAAATTGACTTATGTAAAACAGTCCCCATAACTTACACTGGAAAATTCAGTATCTGAACTAGTAATTAGAGGGGGCTTACGCCTTTAAAACGCAAACACGCATTAACACGTGTGTACAGATGACTAAAATCACTTACAAATTCGTCGCATTGCATTGTATCAGGAAATTTATGTAACATAATATTTAATATAGAATATAAAATATATACTAAGTAGATGTGCCCCGCGGTGTTACCCGCGGTTTATTGTTATATAGCCTATGTGTTACTCCAGGGTGTCAGCTAACTTCATACCAAATTTTATTAAAATCGCTCCAGCTGTTTAGACGTGAAGAAGTAACAAACATAAACACTTACATACTCACAAACTTTCGCTTTTATAATATAAGTGAGGTATAAAAGCGGCGGTGGCCTAATGACTAAGGCATCGGTCTCACAATCGTGAAGTCGCAGGTTCGAATCCTGCCTATTACACTACCGACGTGAACCCACTCCTTTTTTTTTTTTTTTTTTTGGTCTGGCGGGAAAAAATCCTGACGAACACCCCCACCGTCCGGGGAAGACGGTGGAGGTAGTGTGGGGTTTGCACCCACTAAAAAACCCGCCGTGTATCGCTCGCCACCTTCGCGGACGGGGCGCCGGAATTTGTTATACCGTCGGCGGCCCGCCCAGTGGCAATGCCCGGACGCGATGTTGTTGCGTTCCGGGCATTTCACACCCACGCGGCCCCTGGATACACACAGGGCGCCGCGCCTCCACGGAAGGCCGCGGGCGGGGCAGATTACCCCGTACGCCCGCCCGCAGCCCCACCTAAGGCGGCATCAGGCGCAGATATGCGCGCCGACGCCGCCCGGTTCGCCGGCGACGGAGCGGATCCGCCAGGGAGCTCTCTTCCCTGACGCGCTCCGCCGCCTCCTTCTGTGAGATGATGTCCTCACAGAAGGATGCGACCGCATTCCATGACCCCTCGCTCCGGAGCATGGACAGAACCACGGCCGGCAGCGAGAGGTCACTTCCGACCACTGCGGTGAGAACTCGACGTTGCCCCTCCCAAGCTGGAGTGAACCCACTCCTAACACAAGTCTTTGAGCTTAGTTGGAGGGGTTAACAAGATTGCTAGTGATGTGGAACCCAATCCCACATTGCTAGTTATCTTTTATTAAACAAAAAAAACAGCTTTTAACGCCTATATGCCCGCGTTTTGACAGCAACCAACGTTTTAAAACGAAAGACAAATACGCTTAATCTGTAACCACTTACTTAATAGCCCGACGCGGGCCTCTGCGGGCGTGCAGCGGCGTACTGTTATTACTTGGTATTTTTCAAGCTATTGTGATGATGTGTGTTCGTGAGCTGCTTATTGAGCAGCCATTTGGGCGTTTTCGATGCGAAATATTGTGAGTTCGACACGTAAACTGTGTAACGAACTGGGACAAAGGTTTTTAGTCATACAATAAAAGGTAAGAATAAATGGGGAGATTTTCTTATTGTACGCCAATGAGGTAATAAATTCGAAATGGCGGATGGCGTGCCGTTTTGTGCGTTCATACTGGCGCTGTGCTACTGAACGTATTAACATATCATGAGTTGTTTTACAGCGAGAGAATTGCCATTAATGAAGGGAGATAGCGAGAGGACCGGCATGTTTTTGAACCTAAAGATCGAAGATATAAATGACACCCACCAGTAGACCCTCGTGTATAGATATTTATCTTATCTCTTTGCTAAATTTCAGATTCTTCATCCAAGAACTGGGCGTAGATATTACTTATTAATATTACACCTACTTAAATCTTTAAGTTTGTTAGAATGGATATTCAAAAGCTACTTAACGTATATTGATGTAGGTATTCGTAACTATCATCAGAATAGCACATCTGTAGGTACTATCCGTACTAAAATGTAAAAGTAACTAAGTCTGTTTTAGTTTACGTTTTCGCGCTTAAACCGCTGGTCTGATTTAGATGAAATTTGGTATGAAGATAGTTTGAGTCCCGGAAAAGGATATGGAATAGTTTTTATTGTGATAACTGCCATCCTCGCGGGCGGAGACGCGGACCATTACTAGTCTATACTAATACTAATAATAATAATACTCTATACTAATATTATAAAGAGGAAAGATTTGATTGTTTGTTTGTATTGAACAGGCTCCAAATCTACTGGACGGATTTTAAAAAATATTTCATCGTTGTGAAGCTACACAAACCCCGGGTGACATAAGCTATTATTTATCCCTGTATTCCCACGGGAACGGGAACTACGCGGGTTAAACCGCGAGGCGTCCGCTAGTTTTCTATAAAAATCACACATAACGGGAGCGACAAGGAAAGGCTTGTATATACATTTGGTATTTCTCTTCGTGATTTTAGAAACATAATATGCAAGTTGTCGCGCTAACAACCACAGTCTCGTTATGAACACGTAACATAACGAACTGGCTGTGGTCAGCTCGCAACTCACTGCTTACATAAATTGGGAGACAGGTGCGAAAACTGCACTGTTCATTCTGTGATAGAAATGTTACTTTGAAAACGTGTGCAGCGTTCTATTTTATTTTGGGTTTTCAAATGTATAACATTTTTGAAAGGCATCAATTTGAATTTATAATTTAGGTGTAGAGGCCTTCACATGTAGTTTTATCCAGTATGGAATTAAATTATCTAATTTGATAGTGGAAATTTTAAATAAATACCGACAGACAAGTGTAGTTAGAGTGTGTGAGTAGTGAAATCCAATGTTTATTATATTATACCTAAGAAAAAATAATGAATAAAACTTTTTTAAGAAAAAGGCATGTAACCGACTTCAATCGCCGTTGATTTGCAGGCATTTATTGAGGAGTTTCCTTTTCGGCCTCCGAAATCCATTATCAGATTTATACCCTAAAGGGTATAAATCTGATAATGGATTTCGGAGGCCGACAACGAAACTCCTGGTTCCGAGGTTTCATTTTTAAATGGTTCCATATATAAATATATGGAACCATTTAAAAATGAAACCTCTTTCAAACTGCCTGCCAACTTGACTGCCTCTGTGGCGCGGTGGGAGTGTATCCGACTGCTACGCAAGAGGTCGTGGGTTCGATCCCCACCCAGGATAAAACTGTGTGTGATGAGCACGATGGTTTATTCTGTGTCTGGGTGTTATTTATCTATAATATGTATGTATTTAGTAATATATAAGTATGTTTATCAGTTGTCTGGTTTCCATAGTACAAGCTCTGCTTAGTTTGGGATCAGATGGCATTGTGTGAGTTGTCCCAAGATATTATTATTATTATTATTATTATAAACGAAAAAGGAATTTTAAAAATCCGTCTAGGTATATATGACAAAGCTATGACTTGAAAAAAAACATCCAAATTGAGAACCTCCTTCTTATTGAAGTCGGTTGAAAACATTATCCTCCCCCCTTGAATAGATCACTAAAATAAGTTTATTGTTACGTTTAGATGACCAGTGCGGCAAAAATTGAGAGAGCTTGGCTGAGATGTGTTGATGCATCCTCCGTATCTTGCTTCATCAGATTTCCACTTGTTTCGGTCACTTCAGTACTCTTTAGGAAGCATAAAGTTGTTTGTGAACAAAAATCTCATTTTTTTACAGCAATGGGATCATGGCACTACCCACAAAATGGCAACAAGTCATCGATCAAAAGGGCACATACAATATTATAAATAATTAAAAATATACCTATTTTTTTTTTTCTATGATTGAAAAATAGGAAAATACTTGTTCCGAGTCAGGCCGGGCTTTGCCACGGTCTGTGGGGCTTGTCCATACTTCGACCACGATCTTTTTTGGATATTCTTATCGTAAGTCATCCTTTTTTCATCACCCGTAAGCAACCGTTTAAAAATGGGTCGGAGTTGTTACATTTCAACAAAGAATCGCAAATGGAAACACGTCGCATTAAATTTTTCTTAGTGTGATCATGTGGTACCCAAATATTAACTTTTTCTTGTATCCAGACTCTTGTAAATGACGTAAAACTGTTTTGTAATCAACATCTAGTTCTTCAGCAACATCGTAACTACTAATATGTCGATCTTGCTCCACTTTTTCAAAGATAGCAACGATTTTTATCCGTGACAGGGCGTCCAGAGCGAGCCTCATCCTTCACACTAAAATTTCCAGACTTTTTGTACTACTCGTATTGATACCGCATTAGGTCCGTAAACCGCACAAATTTTATTCGCGGCGTTTCTCGCATTTTTCCTTTTTTTGTAATAAAACATTAAAATGTACTTCTAATTTTGCTAGCTTGAAAAACAGTTGAAAAATGGGGGGGAACTAGGTTTTTTTTTAATTTATTACATCTTTAATTATAACATTTAATGGTATTAAAACCAGCCACTTTACATTCAGTACAACCAAAGAGGGTTTGATTACTAACAATACATTCAAAATACGAAAATACTTTTGCCTCTACCTATTATATAAATATCTTGGGATAATTCCGATACAGCCCACCTGATCCCAAACTAGGCACAGGCTGTACTATGGTGAGCAGACAGCTGACAAACATACTTTACCTCTAAATACATAAATATTATAGATAAATTACACCCAAGTACAAAATAAACAGTCGTACTCATCACACACAGATTTATCCTGGGTGGAAATAGAACCCACGACCTCTGGCTTAGTAATCAGTGTCATTAACCACTAAACCAACAGAAACCATCTTGGACCGAAGTCGACTGACGATCCATCAAATTAACAACCGATCTGTTTGTCCATTTGTCCATCTCAATAACTAATAAATCAGCTCCATCTATTTAAATCACAAAGTTTGACACTTAATAATTCATTCGGCGACATAAACTCCGCGGGGTCGTTTGTCCATTTGTCACTCGTCCAACTTGAGACAGAACAGTTTTGTTTGTAATTTAAACTACTGGAAAGTATTAATGTTGAGTTAATGTTTATATTTTATTAGCTTTGGTAAAATTTTCTTCAGATTCTTACTGCTAAGAAAATATGCATAGGTACACTAGCTTCGGCCTACGGTTCCGTCCGTCTAGTATTAGTAATTGTGATAAAAACTATCCTTTGTAATTTCCTGGGACTTAAACTGTCTCCATAACAAATTTCATTTAAATCGGTTAAGCGGTTTCATCGTGAAAACGTAATCAAGAGACAAGCAGGCAGACAGAGTTACCTTCACATTTATAATAATACTAGCAGTCGACTTCGATTACGTGAAAATTCTTAAAAACAAATCTATCCTATGATAACATTTTTTGTAATAAAAAGTAGCCTATGTGCTAATCCAAACTATAATCTAACTGTGTTCCAAATTTCATTCAGATACGTTCAAGGGTATTGACGTGATTGAATACCAAACATCCATCCATATTTTATAATATTGTAATTTGTTATAAATGTTGATATACTTTCGCGATTTATACACATTATGAAAATATATATATACGGGTAGACAGTCTACCCGTGACCACGGCCGTTGCAATACGGTCGAAACGTCGGCCAATAAACAAGGTATTTTACCTTAAATTATTCACGCGATTAAGACCCGTAATATATATATTTTTTCATAATTGTTATTTGTTAATCTGTATATCTAACAAAAGTTGAACAAAACCATTTCATATGGTTTTCAAAACTTTAACAAATTTAAATACATCCCGAATATAACGCAAAGCAAAGCAGAATAAAACATTACTTTGCACCTATGTTACTATAGATGGTACCTATGTAAATACAAGAATATTTACATACTACGTAAAGCTAACTTCAAAATGCCATATTCTACGAACTGAAACATGTCTTGAAAATTTCGTACATTTCACAGCAAAACCGCAATTACAAACACTGTGCAAACGTATATGGATGCAAACACAAAACACGAAGAATACAGAAGTAAAGTTTTATTATATATATGCGCTTGAGCAAAACGCATAGACATCGTTTATGGATTTCGTGTCCATGTCCATGTCGTGGCTATGGCGTGTAGCCATAGGAATGTAGGAATTAGCCTTTACGTGATTAAATAGACAATAGAATGCAGTCCTAACACAAGCCATTGAGCTTAGCTGAAGGGGTTATCAGGATTGCTAGTAATGTGGGACCACAGAGTAAGTAATCACTTCGTTTTACGCAATCCCACTTACTAGTTATCTATAAAAAAAATACCTCTTCTTACCATTAATGTGTTGTTAGGTATCATATTCTATTTCGATTTGCATTTTTTTTTTAAATTTTATGACGAACGCATGTTACATCACTGCCACGAAACACGCACCTACAGAAAAAGATTGTTTTAGTTGTAGAGAGTCCTTTGACAATATTGATAACAAATTTTGAAAATTTACACATTTCGGAAAAATTGGAAACTAAAATCGTCAACTTTAATATTCAATAAAAGAAATCGTTTTCACACGCCCCTTTCGAGTCAAACAGAGAATAATAGAATTATAGGTATAGGTATGTGCGTTGTACGAGTGTGTTTGTAGAATATTTTCTTTCTACAATTCCATTGCTTTGTGGTGCAAGTCTTCCAGTGTAACAGTCAACATCGCTCACTGTTGCTAGCTGCAGTTATAAATGACGATAGCGTACATTATGTGGTCAGTCACTTGCTCCCTGTAACATCGTAAGTGTGGCCTCAAAATGAGCGGGATGTGCGGTATACTTACTGGAAAAATATAAATAACAAGCTGACTCGTGCCCACTTAGTTGGGCCTGTGAAACTCAATAACGTGGCTTTCTCAATAGAAATGTAAAAAATAATTTTCAAAATCAGTTTATAAGATCCCGAGATTACCCTCTATAACCTCAAAAACTCACAAACTTTACCTTTTTAAAATTAAAACCTTTAAAATTAGTATAAGGACAGATTTAGACATTAAACTCTTTTTGAAAACGAGGGTTGTGCAAATTTGGCTTTATGTAGCAATGATTGAAATATGGAATTTTAATATACAATGTATAACAAAACAGATCATAGACTATGATATGACTTAATTCAGCTACTCGGCATTATCTATGCCAAGTCGCTAAAATAAATCATATCATTGCAATAGCATTTAATGCCGAGTAGCTGAACCTTATTCATACTGCTCATATTGAACTGATGTAAACTATTGCATTCGCAGTGAATCGTATGTCAAAAATATGATCTAATGTTACAGGCGTTCATAGTCGCTTACCATCAGGTGGGCTGTTTATCTGTCTGCCACCGCCGTTGTTTAAAAAAATTGCCCTATTTGTTCTTTATAATATCTTTGTGTAAAATATTGCATCTCCACCCACGTGGTTTTCATTGCGCCCTACTTTATGCTCTGCTCTATTGCCGCTTCGCTGAGCTACTCGTCGACTTCATAGCTCTACACGACAACTGTTTATTATCTACTTTTCTGTTTTCTTTCACAAGACGGCTGAAGTATACCAACTGTTGTTTTTGTAACCACTTCATGACTCTTCCGTTACTATAGAATATAACTAAACATATCTACAATATACCAATTTTGTGTTTGTTTACTGGTAGGCAAATATCCTACTTCCTATCTTAGTTACGTATATTGATACTGACGTATATTGATACGGGAACCGTTGGATGCGGACCGATCAAAAACGGTCGTTGTGGAAGTATTTTGGGGAGGCCTATGTTCAGCAGTGGACATCTTCAGACATCATCTTCCTCTACTGTTTGCACTTCGTATCTATTCAATGTCAATTTATCATTGTATAACAGACGAGTATATTATGCTAAGGAGGGCTGAGGTCTGTATTGCATGCGGCTTAGCTCAAACGTTTTTTTTTTTAAAGATATTTAGCAATGTGAGATTGTAGTCCCACATTACTAGTAATCCTGTTAACCCCTCCAGCTAAGCTCAATTGCTTGTGTTAGGAGTGGATTCACGTCTGTAGTTTAATTGTTAGGATTCGAACTCGCGACCTCACGATTGCGAGACCGACGCCTTAGCCATTAGGTTACCGCCGCTATGACTACTAGTTATTATTTGACGAAAACTTAACACAGCATAATAAAGGGTCTTTCAAATAGAGCGGGTCGATATTAATAATCTGTGGCGGCCATTTTGATTTGGCGGCATCTGTCAAATCTGTTTTTTCTTATTCAGTCACTGATGCCAAATCACCATGGCAAGTTACACGGTTGAGCAGCATGTGCAAATGATAAAACTTTATTATCAAAATGAGTGTTCGTTAGTGAAAACGTTGCGCGCATTGCGCCCATTTTACGGCAGACGCGGTGGCCCTTCAAAGTCTACTCTCCAACGATTGGTGACTAAATTCGAGACGACCGGTTCGGTAAACAACCAACCAACACCTTTACGTCAAAGGAACGCCAGATCGGCCGAGAACATCGCCGCTGTACGTGAGAGTGTTCAGGAGACTCCGAAGCAGTCGATTTCTCGCCGTGCACAAGAACTCGGCCTTTCGCAGACTTCAACTTGGAGAATTTTGCGTCGGGACTTGGGTCCATACAAGATCCAACTGACCCAGGAGCTCAAAGTTAATGACCATAGACAACGCCGTGTGTTCGCTGAATGGGCGTCGGAACGCTTGGAAGAGGACCCCGATTTTGGCCAAAAAATAATCTTTAGCGACGAGGCACATTTTTGGATGAATGGTTTTGTTAATAAGCAAAATTGCCGTATATGGGATGACCACAACCCACATGAGGTTCACCAGATAGCAATGCATCCACAAAAAGTAACTGTTTGGTGCGGATTTTGGTCTGGCGGCGTCATTGGTCCGTACTTCTTCGAAAACGAAGTTGGCGAGGCCAGCACCGTCAACGGTGAGCGCTACAGATCAATGATAAACAATTTCTTTTGGCTTAAATTGAACAATATGGACGTGAATGACATGTGGTTCCAGCAAGATGGCGCTACTTGCCACACAGCGAACGACACAATCGACATTCTGCATGAACGGTTTGCGGGTAGGGTTATCTCTCGCAGAGGTGACGTGAATTGGCCACCAAGATCGTGTGATTTGACTCCGCTAGACTTTTTCTTGAGGGGTTTTCTGAAGTCGCAGGTCTATGCCAATAAACCACATTCGACCGTTGCCCTGAAAGCCAACATAACGCAGGCCATCGCTCAGTTTCAGCCGGATCTATGCAGCAGAGTCATTAAAAATTGGACCTCTCGGATTTGTGCCACCATGCGAAGCCGCGGCGGACATTTGAACGATGTCATATTTCATGCATAATGGCATAAACGGGCCTTTCAAATAAAAAATAAATTTCGTTAATATCTCACACACATCTTTATTCAATTTTAACATCGACCCGTCTTTGTTGAAAGACCCTTTACATTCTGCTACTGACCTTTTAAATTTTATTACCGGTCTTCGAGCAAACTCAGCATAGTCTAAAGACTATTCTGAGTTTGCTCTAAGACCGGAAATAAATTCCAACAGACCATCGACTATTTATTGTCGATGGTCTGTTGGAATTTATTTCCGGTGTATCCAGTGTATACATTACATGATGACATCGAAAAGCTAGACAAAGCGTATGCTTTGTCTAGCTTTTGCAAAGTTTTACCTGCTAAGCTTGTGCTACTCTAAACCCGTTTTAAAGATTCCAGTCTTCATTCAATCAATCAATTAGCCTGTATTCGTTCATTCCTGGACAAAGGCCTTTCCTAATTTACTCCATAATACCCGGTCCTCCGAATTCAACCTTCTTAAACTTGTCAGTCCATTTGGCTGGTGGTCGTCCTACCTAACATTTACCGAATCGCGGTCTCTACTCTAGGACTCATTTGCACTAACGGTCATCGGTCCTTTACCAAATATATAATAATAATATAATATAATATCTCAGGACAATTCACACAACGCTATCTGATCCCAAACTAAGCAGAGCTTGTATTATGGCAACCAGACAACTGATACATACTTATATATTTTTAAATACATAAATATTATACATAAATAACACCTAGACACAGAATAAACCATCGTGGTCATCACACAAAGTTTTATCCTGGTTGGGGATCGAACCCTTGTGTAGCAGTCAGATACACTCCCACCGCGCCACAGAGGCAATCAAAAATATGTTCAGTCCATTGCCACTTCAGCGTGCTAAACCTACATGCTATCTCGGTAACTTTGGTTCTCTATCGGAAGATCTCGTTTCGAATTTAGAATTATCCTCCAAAGAGGCTTCAAGGTTAAAAATAATTCTCAATATACCTAAAAACATCTTGAAAAAAACCTTTTACCTTATACCGAGGCACATTAAAAAAGCAGCCGTCAATATTAATTTGAACAAAGGTAACATCTGACGTTTATTGTTCGTACGGTAGATGGCGCCACCTGATGCCTCGCTTCCTCCAAATGTACTGAATTAATGGCCTCCTCCCCAAGCCCTTTTTAAACGATTATAAGACGAGATAATGTAACAGTTGCTATCTTAGAAGATTCTCCACGATTGTCTTGGATATTCTAAGGGAAATTTTGAAGTATTTTCTTTAACCTCCAATGAAAATAAGGATAAATTTAACGTGCGTCTGTGTATTGTAAGTGGCGTATATGTGGTTTGAATACGCAATGAAAATATATGCACATTATAAGTGTGTCTGTCGGTGATATCTTACTGCCTTTAAGGATGGACATAATTCAAAGGGTATGGACAGAGACTAAATACCTTTTAATATATAAAAATCTGGTGTCACGATGTTTGTAGTCGAACTCCTTCGAAATGGCTCAACCGATTTTAATATTTTTAAACTATTGCATAGCTTTTATCGCGGGCTTTGAGCGCGGCGACCGAATCAAGAAATTCCGTAACGAAAATAAAATCTAACACACCCCACTCCGCCTACCATGTAGCTCGGCCGAGCGTTCGCTTAACGTATATGTATATGGTACGCCTGTTTAGGAAGCTCGCACGGATCGAGACGAACTGCTCCGAAATCGGTCGAATATGTAATTGAATGAATATTTTTTTTTAGAGTGTAATTACACTATTTATACCTAATTATTTATACTAATTATTTATACCTAACCATTTTCGTTTTATAGAGAAGAAAAACTTAAATAGCTAAAAAGAAAAAGAAATTGTGAACGTCAAAAGGCATATCAGCGTCAGAAAGATTTGAAGAAAAATGAAAAAAAAAATGCATATGTTGATAAAAATGCTATGCTATATATAGCTTTACCGCGGCAGTCCCCGAGTACCAAACTTTTGTTTAGTATACTTGGTAGATATGAGAATACGTCGTAATGTTTTTTTTAAATGGCCATTTGAGTATTTTTTACAAATTTCAAAAACGGGTAAGTTGACGCAGACAAAGTTGCGTGGGTCAACTAGTAGTAGTAAAAATAATACGTTCGCCGAAACTCAACAAAATAATCTATGGTATCATTATTGGGCTTGTTCTCTTACTTGTACAGCTGAGGATATAACTCTCTTCATTTTATTGACCACGCTACCTACAGCTTTCCTCAAATTTTCCATTATTAAGTATTCAGTAGCAAAACTAACACCTTTTCCGTTACTATTAATTTCAAAATGGATAGAAAATAATTGTTATTAATCTTACTTTTCTAATTTCCGAACGCACCTGCGGATGTGAGCTAATCGTAAATCATAACTTATAGGAAAATATATGTTTTTGTGCTAGTTTTTTTACCCTTTTTGTCTTAAAGTTAATGATTGGTTACCAAAGAGAAAGGTTTATAGTAGTCCGTAAGTTGTTAATCGGCATTAACAAGAAAACTTACGGACATATTTTATAAACTTTTCTCTTTGGTTACCAATCATCAACTTTACTTTGTTCGCTAACAACTCTATTTTACGTTAGGCTTTTTTTAAGGAATTATTTAACATTTTTCTTACGGATATTTTTGGAATCATCTAGAAGTTAGATACTAATTTTCTTACTATTTTTTTCTTTTAAAAGACGACTCCCATTAGGGTACAAGCTCTCTATCGCGGGAGAATTTACAAACATACAAGTGACGGACACAAAGTACACTGAGACTCGAAACAACAATTTGTGGATCACATAAAATGGTGTCCCGTGTGGGAATTGAACCCTCTTGCGTAGCAGTCGGACACACTCCCACTGCTCCACAGAGGCAGTCTAATGGCGAACTTAGAAACTCACAAATACTACACAACGCACATATATAGTGCATGGTCTCTCGTAACCGATGTTAGTTACGGAGGCTAATCTAATCAAAGACTAGCCAACTACGCAGGAGATTTTACAGTGCTCAAGTGTATGCGCAGACACAAGTGCACTCTCTATTCCCTCACTCTCATAGTCCGATGGCATGGAAATGACTGGAGAGAGATTAGGCGCAAGACCGGTGGCTTAACCTGCTCTCTGGCTGGCATTAATAAAAAGCCTCTATAAACAATAAAAGACTTAAAAAAAAACATGCTCTCTGAGGCACGGAGGGGTGCGACAATGTTCGAAAACGGTCAGCGATCTATGGACCGACAGTGGTAACGTTGCTTAACCTCGCAGATATCTGGATGGATTGCCATTGAGTCAGGGCACATACATACCCTAAAAACATGACCTACACTCCTTTTATTGGGCAATCGTGTACAAAATATGTCAAGACTAGATACAGCGCGAGATGATTCACATTTCATCTGTATTTTTTAGGGTTCCGTAGCCAAAATGGCAAAAATGTCCGTCCGTCCGTCCGCATCTTTGTTCAGAGACTGTTAGTGCTAGGAGGCTGTAATTTTGCATGGATACACATATTACTTACGCCGACAAAGTGAAAGAATACTATCTTGCAAATATATTTTTTAGGCTACCTAAATACTACCTATATGTAAAGTGGGGGTGTGAATTTTTTTTCTCACCTCCCCATCGTTTGGGGTATCATTAGATAGGTATTTTAAAAACGTTAAGGGGTTGGAAAGACGATTTTTAGATTTAGGGAACCGTTTGTAAAATATTAAGCTTTAAAGTGAAAATGTTTGTTAGAGTCAAGTGTACCCTCCCTGCCAGCTAAATGGTTGATGTTGGGTATGTGAAAAAAATCACGATAGTTTGTATATATAGTGACATTAAAAGGAAAACTATCACAGTTAAGTAGGCTTTACAAGTTTACGAGTAATAGTTGCTTAAATGAGAAGTAACAAAATTTTCGCACAAATTGCATTGATAAATATTAAGTTGATATAACGTTGTAAGAATGAAACAAAAACAACAGCCAACAACCCACTTCTTATGCCACATTATTCGGATGGTGGGACTACGGAACCCTACATTGTGCGTGGCCCGACATGCACTTGCCCGGTTTTTTATTAATCTTTTGTCTCAAGTCACGTCACAGGGATTATTCCCTGGTCCGGCGGTTAATCCCAGGACCTATACAGTCCGATGTAATAAATCCTATTAATTTCCTGTGTTACTATAAAAAATCCGGAAACAAAAGAAATGGCTGAAGTAAAGCAGAGTCGTTACCTCGACAGCATAAAAATATGTTTGCCAAGACATTTGCAAGCCATTCCGGTTACTGCACAGGAAATTAACAGTAGATTAAATGCTCGTCGTTCTTGTGAAATATACCTTTATCTCTTTCTTTTCCTTTGTAATTATGGAAAAGTAACTATATCTGTTTTTGTCTGTCTGCTTGTTTATGATTGGAGATTGAGTAACGTGAGCCACGTTATGTTTTAAAACACGTTTTCGAAAAGAATTTTAAATGATTTTTATAAGCTACGGGTCTTAATCGCGTAAATATTTCAATTTAAGGCTAAATACCTTTATTTATTGGCCGACGTTTCGACCGTATTACAACGTTTGGTCACGGTATTTAGCCTTAAAATAAAATATTAAGTCGATTATACCCGTAGCTTATAAAATTCAATAATGTGTACAAATCGCGAAAGTTTACGAACATATAATTATAAATGACTGCAGAAATTAAAAATTAGACCAAAATAGGTTGCAGCATAGCTGAATAAACAGCCTACATTTCCAAGAATTTTAAATTGCCTACACCCCAGAGTAGCGTCTAAAAATCTTATCGGCAGTGGCAGTTAGTCTACTGCCAAAACTTTATTGCGTCGCAGGTGAGTGGAGTCAGTCCTTATAAATATTTCTAGCTTATGAATAATTCATTGCGTTGCAGCGCCATCCCGCGGATGCAAATATCGAGAGCGTCGGATGGTTGCATCCATATGCTTCGAGAAAACATCCATAATATAAGCGGTGGCGATTTATACACATTTTTTTTTAAATTGTAATCTAGTTCTTTGAGGTCTTGTAAAACCGGTCTTATGCTGCTTTAACCTATTGACCGCCACGGACGTCTATGGACATCAAATTAAAAGTTTTTTTTCGACGTGCCATGCAATCAGAGGCGTCGTAAGTACGTTTTAAATTTGACGTCCATATACGCCAGGTGGCGGCCAAAAGGTTCAACCTTTCATTCAACCGACACGAACACGAGCAAAAGCTTGTAAATATGCCGCCTAACTGATTGTGCCCAGCTTGCTTAAGCCGGCCTCTCCCGTGATCCTTCCCGGGTGGTAGCGAATGAAAGTACTATTACTCTCGCTCTGAAAATATCCTGGTTAACATACGTACGAGTAAGTAATCCTCCTTAATCATGTTCTTTTTTTCCGTTTTCGCGGTAAGTCCGTGCGAACAGTCAAAATCTTGTCATAATGGTAAATAGAGAACTGCGCTTAGAAATGCATCAACGTGCATGCGCGGTAGACATCTTTGAGCGCACCGCGCGCCAGTTAGCGCGGGCTTACCACGAAAACGATAAAAAATAACTTGATTAAAAGCCCTGGCCTCTAAAGTACGTACTGCGTACTATTATTACTAGTACTATTACTACTATTACTGTAGAGGTCAGCGTATCTCCCTTATAATGTTGTTTTGAAAAACAGAAGCTTTTCGTTCTACACTAATCAATTGTCTCAGTCGTGGTAAGGACCCAGTGGGAAGATATGCAAGGTGTAACAGAAAGTTGTGGTCATATTCAAGGGTTTGTATGTGCCCATGTTGTCTAGTGTTGGTCTGGTAGTTTATGACCTTGACTGTTAAGCCGGATAGCCAGGATAACTTTGAGTGATTAGCACGATGGTTTATTCTGTGTCTGGGTGTTAGTTATGTATTTAGAAATATATAAGTATGTTTATCAGTTGTCTAGTTTCCATAGTTCAATCTCTGCTTAGTTTGGGATTAGATGGCGTTGTCTGAGTTGTCCCAAGGTATTATTAATAATACATACCTAATTTTATCAAAATCGGAGTAACCTAATGAAACATTTATTTGTTTTTCATGCGTTTATTTATGTATGCATAATAATGCAATCGAATTTTGTACCAGGGGAGGTATAATTCGTATGCCATACGCCTTTCACTACTGAATTTTGACAGAAAGAATAAGCTATAGCTATGTAATAAAAATGAAACCAGCTACGGCACCATGGCATATACAATACTGAAAACATACCCTATACGCTGCTGAAATTTGACCACACCTTTCTGTTACACTGTTCTACACTTTGACACTTTTTTGACAGTCAACGAATTATTTAACTTGGTAGTAAGTGACAGACAATCTACGTCTACGCAGTAAGCTCTGAATCAACCAACACTTTATAGACGTCGTATCAAACTTTAGGGTAGCCCCGACATCACTTAGTACCCTCATCTTCCTTACCACGATTATAATGATAGTAGATTGTGTAATAAATCATCTATGACATTTCAGGCTGAAATTTAATACTAACTGTTGTGTTGGTTTATCTTGAATATTAACTACAAGTACTGTTTTCATTCTGTAATAGAATGACTGAATTAAATGTTGATAAACTTTCGCGATTTGTACACATTATGAAAATATATTTATTTGTATTGCAACGGCCGTGGTCACGGGTAGACTTCTACCCGTGACCACGGCCGTTGTAATACGGTCGGAACGTTGGGCAATAAACAAGGTATTTTACCTTAAATTATTCACGCGATTAAGACCCGTAATATATATATTTTCATAACTGAATTAGTTTTGCATCTTACATCTCCCTATCTCTCTGTCTCGTCCAATCCCAAATGATTTTATCAATATTTCAATTAAATACACCCAAATTCAGGAAAATAATGTTTGAATCACAAAATGCCTTCAAAAAAAAGGGAAGAGCAGTGCTTTGTGGTTATAGGAACCGCCCTATCCCGTCGTCTGCGCAGGGTCAACATATCAGCCCATATGATGTCCCACTGCTGAGCACAAGTCTCCCCAGTAAAACCTACTTATCCTGGCGGTAATTGCCATAATCGCCACGCTTGGTGAGCGGGTTGGCGATTGCAGTAAAGTTTTACAATACGCATAGGACTCCTCTGCTCGTCATCCTGTGGGAAATTCCTTAATCGCCGTGAAGACACCCACGGGAAGAGATGAGATAGTACTATTCTAAATCCAGTACCACACGGCACACGCAGGGCCTAGCCCTAAATTAATCGCTCTTTCATCTAACTTAGACCACAGGCGAGCCTGTAAAACAAGTACCCGTTTATTTACACTCCGGGCAAGACGTTGGAAATTTATGTGTGGCATTAATTTCAACATTCATTGCGAACATAGGCTTATCTTGGCAAATTACTAACGACTGTGTTCAAACAATGAACATTTTACCTACTTAATTACACTCTATTTAATCCTTAATTAAGTAATTGTATGTAATATACTGCACCTTGCGAAAAAGTAGAAGAAAATGGTCATTGTGATTGACTTACAAATCAAAATCTTTATTATAAGTAAGACTACCCTGCTGCGTAAGAGATGTATACACAAGTGCAATGTCGATTCGGTTATTCTTATTATCGAATGGTTTATTATAACCAGATACAATCGGTAAGACATTTGACGCAGGATTAACAACGTAACATTTTTTTAGAGGCGTTTGGAAAGAAAATTAGTAATAATAATATCTTGGGATAACTCACACAACGCCGTCTGATCCCAAACTAAGCAGAGCTTGTACTATAAAGACCAGACAAATGATAAACATATTTATATATTTTTAAATCTAACTTTTCTAATATTAAAAAGCTGAAGAGTTTGTTTGTTTGTTTGTTTGCACGCTGCAATCTCAGGAACTACTGGTCCGAAAAATTCTTATTCTATTGGGTAGCCTATTTATCGAGGAAGGCTATTGGCTATATAACATCACGCTACGACCAATAGAAGCGAGCAGTAATGAAAAATGTTGCAAAAACGGGGAAAATGTACGCATACGAAGTTGCGCGGGATAGCTAGTACATACATACTATAGATAAATAACACCCAGACACAGAATAAACCATCGTGCTCATCACACAAAGTTTTATCCTGGGTTAGGATCCAACCCACGACTTCCGGCTTAACAGTCAGGGTCACTAACCACTAGACCGCCAGTCGTATGAAAATTGAATGAAAAATTTGAACCTCTTCTTTTAAAGTCGGTTAATTAACTTTATTTCATACTTCGTTCATCGTAAACTTGAATTCATAACCAAGTAAGCTCCTTAAAGGATTACTGCCATTGTTAATAATATATATGTATATGAAATGTAAGAGCCTCTTACATCTAATGAGGCGTTTCTACCGGAAGGGTTCCCCTGTTTAGCCTTATATTAATGTAGTCAATATTTTAAAGGAACCGTTAGGCGCCATAAATTTATTGTACAGTCTAAAAGGGCCGTTTAAGGAAAACGTAGAAGATAATTTCGTGGCAAATTAAGATATTACTTTTAAAAGCTGATGCCGGATTTTATACGCTGTTAAACTAATAGGTTCTGAAGAGAAGCATTGGAGAACATAGCTATTTCTTTTAGGGTTTAATGTTTCTCATAAAAAAAAATATTAATAATATAGTAGGTACTACACTTAATAGCAGAAATGATGGCAGCACTAACCTCTATAAGTGAGTATAGACTATAGTATTTACTATCTATTAACTGAACGTCGAGCATTTGCTGTTTCAACTTACTCGAACCATACTTCGAACATGATGTTCGATGTTTTGTTACAACCTGATTTTAAAAACCAACGAGCTTTTTATCGAGTAAAGGCACGAGCGCAGGTGACGGGAGTGTATGCAAGACAGAAATAAATGTTACAGGTAAATGTTCACACGCCTTACAGCATTTACCTGTAATTACATCGAACACAGCGTCGAACATTCGCAAGGTACATTACATGGAAATACTTTAGGAAACTAAGCATTTGCCTGTATTGTATCATTTGTAAAAACGTTACATTACATTGTAATGCTCAAGTAGCCAGTTAGTACTTGTACCCGTACAAAGTATGAAGATATGAATTTCTTGTGACGAATCGAATCTGCCGTGTGGTACCGGCTTAAGAATAGTACCACCCCATCTCTTCCCGTGGGTGTCGTCAAGGCGACTAAGGGATTTCACACCGGAGGACGGGCAGCAGCGTCCCCTGCGTAAAGTCTTACTGCGATCGCCAACCCGCTCGCCAAGCGTGGCGATTATGGCAATTACCCCCAGGATCTACATACTAGTAGGTTCTACTGGGGAGACCCGTGCCCAGCAGTGGGCCATCATATGGGTTGATATGTATGTATGTATGTATGTGACGAATCGAATGGCTGTCCTATGACCGTTTTTTTATACTTATAGTAATTTTTATAGACATTTCTTGCCAATAACTTTATTATTATAATAATTGCAATTTTGAAAGATAGAAAAATTTGAAGTCTAGACCCAGGAATCGAACCCGAGGCTTCCGTATGGCAAACCGGAGCCGGTAACGAACCACCTATCTGGACTATATTACTAGACCTCAATTTTTTCTATCCTTTCCTGCACGCGAGTTGGGCCCTCGCTTGCGCCATCTAGCCGATAGTTATAGAATTATCACGGCTTTTGTTATTGCTTCGTTACAGAGAGCATTTTAACAAATTATGATGTCGCAGGCCGAATATAGGGTTCGATTCCTGACTGAATTTTATATTTTTTAATCTTTCAAAATTGCAGTTATTGTATTTTTTTACACTTATCCTTGTTACACAAGTTAGTTTTATAGAAATCAGTGGACGGCTGCCAAAACATATTCTGCTACAAACATATTTTTGCCGATCCAAGGGGAGGGCAACAGGAGCAATTGCCCCCCCCCCCCCCCACCACCAGACTGAAGTGAAATAGTGTTTTTGGAGAGTTTGAGAATTTTTACACTGGACCGGTATGTTTTCACAGGCAATTGCCCCGCCCCCTTTTCTGTGTTGGTGTACCGGTGTTGTATCCAACGCGGGGTGCTCCCCCGTCATGCTAGCGACCTACGCTTGGCGGATTGAGTCAAATGTTGCCCCCCCCCCCCCCCCATAGCAAAGTTCTAGATCCACGCGTTCAGTTTCTGAGACGTTTAATGTGCCTCTACTCTGATCTTAATATCGCCGTAGTACAAAATAGGTACTATTTATTAACTTCACAAAAGAAAGAATAGTACACACAAAAAGTATCGGACGTATAAAAATATATCCGTTATTTGTCATCCGTGAGAATTATGTCATAAGAGACGAAAATAGAAAAGGACATTTTTCCCTTTAGTCATAATACTGACATAATGTATAACACTGACATAAAACGGTGACGGTTAATGTAAGTAACATTCAATTTAATCTTCTTTGCCTTAATATTTTTGAGCGTTAATTATTCCCATTTTTAGGGTTCCGTTTTGCCATTTTGGCTTGGTATAAATTAATTTTTGGTATGTATTTTGGACACCTTAAAAGTCCGAAAATTTTGCAGTTTTTTGTGTATTACGCAGGTAAATATAGATAATAATGACATTATCAACTGCCGGTTTTCCATAAAATGCGACTGTTCTAGGTACATATGAAGCCAAGGTTTAACAGATTCTCCTACATACCAGAATCCATTTTACATCGGATTTAGCGTTTTCCGTGTAAAATTATTAGCCTATATCTCGGTATGTGAGTACGAAGCTTAAGTGGACACTTATAGTTGTTGATACAGGATAGTTATATCAACATTATTACAGCTTAATTTTCCACTATACATTTCAAATTGAGTAGTAATTCAATCCTACATTGATATCTCAACGTACCTAAGGTCCCTCTGTGTCAATATTCCGCCATCATGATTAATGACAATTCAAGCAGCATTACATATCTCTAATCCAGTGAAGGCATATCTCTCAAAATAATCACAAGCAAAATACTACCATAACTCCATCTCTTAAGTTCCAAAATAGCTCTATCTGATATGTTCAACCTAATTTCGGGGGTTACAATTTAAAGTGCAAGGGTATTTGAACCTTAATTACTCAAGTTTAAAGTTGATTATTAAATGTGTTCGAAGCAATATTTACCCATCAATAATTAGAAGTATCATTAGATTCACTGGATCATTATTGGGTTCATAATTCATAGGTCTTTATTGAAATTACTGATGTCTTTGAGTCAAATTCAAAGTCTTATTTGGGTCAAATTTATTATCATCATAAACCTCTATCGGTCCATTGCTGGACATAGACTTTGCCCACCTTTAACGATCCTTTTTGGTTTTGAGAAAAAAAAAACGCAAAATTAATCGTCGTCCTGCAGTACCTACATTGTTAAAGACTTTCTTCAAAAAAACAACCGTCGACAAGAGTGTTTTCGGCGAAACATTCGGTCAATTCAATTCAAAATTCTTTATTCACTTAGGATGCAAAACAACTCTTGTGATACTTCGGGATTCTACATGTACATGTAATGCCAAGTTCGCAAATAATAGGTAAAGCCGGAGAAAACCAAGTCAGTAAAGGACTCTGTCTAACTATCAGTCAATGAAAAGGGATTTCGACAAAACGTTCTATGCAAAGTGTGGCTTGATATACCACGCAGAGAGAGACTTCTTCAAATCATCTACATAGGACGCTATAAATATTCATAAACTTTCGCGATTTGTACACTTGATGAAAATATATATATTACGGGTCTTAATCGCGTGAATAATTTAACGTAAAATATATGGTCACGGGTAGACTCCGGAGCGTATCGGTTTGCTATAAATGTTGATAAAAAAATAAATAAAAAAATAATAAAAACTAATTAATTTATTGAGATATGTATTGTGCGTTACACTACATAATAATTAAGGTACAGTACAAAAATAATTTAAGGTAAAATACCTTGTTTATTGCCCGGCGTTTCGACCGTATTGCAACGGCCGTGGTCACGGGTAGACTCGGGTAAACAAGGTTTTTTACCTTAAATTATTCACGCGCTTAACACCCGTAAAATATATATTTTCATAATAGGACGCTATGTTAGAATTCCCACGAATTCCAACTTTGCCTTGCAAGTTTTGAAGCATTTTCCGAATTTTATACTATTAGATTCAAAATAGAAAATAATATGCTTCGCTAAATTCGCTTCTATATTTCCAGTGTAAATTGAACCTTAATACATATCCTTGCGTATATAGTTTAACTAAGCTCAATTTCCACTACACTAAACATCACAACAAATTCACAACGGCGGGTAGTTGCAAAAATAAAATCCTGCATGCTTGCGATATATTAAATTTCATAGTTACCAATTGCCGCAGGTCTTGTTTCAAGCCAAACTAAGTTAAAATATTGCTTTTAGCGGTAACTAGGTTAGAAAATACACAGGCGGGTTACTGTTTTTAAGAGACGATTATGACCATGCATGTGTGAATTTCAGTTTTCGCGACAAAAACTATATTTTATCCTTTTCCGAGGTTTAAACCAACTCCACACCAAATTTCATTTAAATCGCTTTAGGGGTTTAAGCGTGAAAACGTAACAGACAGACAGAGTTACTTTACCATCTATACTAATAATATAAAGCTGAACAGTTTGTTTGTTTGTTTGAACGCGGTTTTCTCAGGAATTACCTACTTATCCAAATTGAAAATTTCTGTCAATATGACCTGCGCAACTTCGTCTGCGTAAATTTTCTCCGTTTTGCAACATTTCTAATTGCTGCTCCGCTCCTTATTTCTCCACTATTTAATGGATGTTATTATACATAAAAACCTTCCTCTTCAATCACTCTATCTATTTAAAAAAACCGCATCAAAATCCGTTGCGTAGTTTTAAAGATTTAACCTTACATAGGGATATAGAGACAGAGAAAGCGACTTCATTTTATACTATGTAGTGATGATAGTTTAGTAAAGTATAGATGGCTGATGATGAGATTAACCACGGAAACCGAGATCTGTTAGGAGATTATTACTAGACATATCGAGGGGTCCCTGACTCAGTGGCGACCAAGCAGATTGAAATATCTGCGAGGTTAAGCAACGTTACAACTGTCGGTTCATAGATGGGTGACCGTTTTCGAACAATAAAGTCATAGATCCTGCGCCTAATCTCTATCCGGTTGTGTCGGATCTCCGTCCCATTGAACTACCTATAAGCACTTGTGTCTGCACATATACTCATCCACTATAAGATCTCCTTAATCGAATTATTCTATAGCAGTTACCTCATCTTGATCAATAAACATTCCACTATCATCAAATGCAAATTTACAAGCAACAACAGATGAGCTGTCGACAATAAATTAAATGAATATTTCATCAGTACAGAAACACTTGCAAAACTATTATCGCAGGAACACAGAAATAGCCGGGCAATTTGGATAATATCCAAGTGCATTTGATACAGTGCAACAATGAAATAAGATTTTACATTTTATTTAATTTTTATTAGCGGTTACGCAGTGAAATATGTTGACTGTGGTATTTTAATTTAGGTTTTTTCCTATTTGTGAGTAGCTAGCTACTTCTTGCGGCTTTACTCTCATTTTGTTTGATTTTTAATCTCTGGCTAAAAGAGAAATCGGTGTATCTGTGTGTCTGTCTATGCAATTATATAGCTCAAACAGTTAACGGATTTGGGTGCCAATTTTTCAAAATAAATATCAGCTATTTTGAAGATATGTAATATTTTATGGTCACACCCGTCTAGATTTATTTAATGTTAAGTTATATTCATGTGCTTATCTATACTAATATTATAAAGCGGAAGAGTTGGTTTGTTTGTTTGTTTGAACGCGGTAATCTCAAGAACTACTGATCTGAATTAAAAAAATATTTCACTATTGAATAGCCCATTTATCGAGGAAAGCTATAAGCTATATAACATCACGCTACAATCAATAGGAGCGATGCAGCAATGTGAAATGTCGCAAAAACGGGGAAAATTTGCGCAGACGATATTGCAACGGCCGTGGTCACGGGTAGACGGCCGTTGCAATACGGTCGAAACGTTATAAAACAAAGGAATAAAGCAAAGGTTATTAGCCTTAAAAAAAATATTTACGCGATTAAGACCCGTAGCTTATAAAATTCTATAAAGTGTACAAATCGCGAAAGTTTACGAACTTATAATAAATGATTTGACACTATTCAGGAAATAGCATTTGCGAAACTGTTCTGAAAACAATGGTTCCCCACAAACTTGCGTCGTCTTGAATTTATAAACATTAGAACAAACATTAAAATTAAATGATTTGATCGTACGAAATAATGACATCATTGATTTGTTTTTCATATGAATTATACGGGGTGCATCGTTTTGACGTCTTATAAAAAGATACTGATTTGACTTGACAGTCATCTACCCTAATAATCAAATGGAATTACCTCATCTTCATACACTGCATTCTTATTTACAAGAATAAATGCAATATGTAATATTGGACTGTATACAAGTTCAGTAAAACGTGGAGTCACAGTATACGCGTATATCTTACTCTGAAGAGCAACTCGAGCTGCGGCGTATAGTGAGATGTAAACGGTTTTGCGGTACAAGTCCATAGGTGGCAGCGATCTCTTAGAAAAAAAAACTTGAGAAATGTCAAGGGACACCCGGATGGAACGAAGTTCTTATCTTATTTTTTTTTTTATAATCGTCGCGACACCACTCTGTTCAATGCGAAATAGAAAGTCGAAACAAAAATAACTGGCTTGCTTTCTATGAGAGAGAGAGAGAGAGAAACAGAGAAACACGCGCACGCCGCACGGCTTACAACTATAGCAAAAGGTGTCGTTACAACTTTTGGTCTTTTGAAATAACTTACAAAAAGACGATTGTATACCGAAGGCTCGAACCCACAGTTACACAATTGTCACCAATTCTGTGTACCGAATTTATGCCTCTAGATCAAATCGACAGGTGACTTCTTCGTCAAATTAGATGTTCATATCTTACGCGCACGCCGCACGGCTTGTGTGTGGCAAAAAGTGTCCTTACAACTTTTGGTCTTATTAAGTGTCGATACAACTTTTGTTCTTATTTTTTTCCATCTAGCCTCCTTTGCAATGCGCGATAAGGCTTCGTTCCAACAAAAAAAAAGTTTAAATAATTATATAGGTACTAAATTTTGCCCGCGGTTTCAGTTATATATCAGTTAGCTCGATAAAAACTATTGTATGTCCTTTTTCCATATTTAATCTAAATCCATTTTTATGGTTTAAGCGTGAAAACATAACAGTCAAATTGACGAATATTGGCTTGGATTCTCGATGTAAAAGGAAGAGTCTTGCGACGGGCATTAAAAATATAGGATGTTTGTATCCCTAAAATAATAAACATCTAAAATAATTAACTTTCCTTATTTCCCGGCTTGTTATGATAGGATCTAAACTTTAAACAACAAAGTAATATTATGTTTAGTAATCTTACAGGGTACAATGTACAAAACAACTAGAATACAGAAGATAAACTTTATACAACCACACGCGATTCTGACCTATACAGTACTAGGACTGGCTGGACGGATACTCCGTTTAAAGTGACAGTAATTTCTATGACGAATCGAATGACCGTCCTGTCAACTTTTTTGACACATAAACAAACTAGTTGTCCCTCGTTTTCGTCCCCTGTCTTCGTCTGCGTAAATTTTCCCCGTTTTTGCAACATTTCTCATTGCTGCTCCGCTCCTATTAGTCGTAGCGTGATGTTATGTAGCTTATAGCCTTTCTCGATAAATGGGCTATCCAACAATGAAATTTTTTTTAATTCAGATCAGTAGTTCCTAAGATTACCGCATTCAAACAAACAAACAAGTAAACTTCTCAGCTTTATAATATTAGTATAGATGACCGTTGTTGTTATCCTTGTTACACATTTAAGTATTACGTAAACACCAAAGGGGGTGGCGGGTGACGTGAGGGACGGGATGATTGTAGGATGATTATGTCAGCAATATTTCGTGTTAAACTAAACATAAGTAAGTGAAATGAATCTTCCGTTTCGTGCGACAAAAAACGAATGTTTACATTACATGAGGGAAGTGGGGAGTTAAAAATGACTAATTACTACTTAAGTAATGCCTACTTGAAAGTGTCCAAATGTCAAATGCAAATGGAAGTCTTGTTGTTGTGGCCTGTCTAGCGTACTAGTACTATAAGAACTATAGACATAGATGTCAGTGGCATCGAGTAACGCACACATTGACATCTTCACGGACAGTAAATTTAATCTCAAACACGAACCTAACATTAATAAAATAGCATAGAACCTAATTTATTTATTTATTACAAAATGTGTTTCGTCATCATACAAATAACTAAATATCGTTTAAATTTCTTATCGGGGAACACACGACATTCTATCGATTTCGTGCAGTGGCAATCACAACTGTCAATTACAGTTGTCATACGTGACGTATTCGTTAACCAATTGGAGCTACTCGCGACCCGTGATTACGTCACAACCGTAAAACTGTGAACATAGCACCATCTTCGAACGCACGCGCACCTCGCGATCTCTCGGCGAAGAAATTCATAATATCGATTATTCTGCTTGATATATACCTAAGCAGCTCGTGACCTCATCCAAAGCTGCAGCTACTCATCAGATGTACTTACACTAAATGCAATTAAACTATTGCATTTAGTGTAAGTAATAGTAAGCAAATAGCAAACTTAATAATGATGGGGCCCATGTGAATTTACTCAGAGTTGCTACCCACATAAGCAGGTCGGCATCAATCAGCACAGCTGGGCGGTAAAATATGATTTGCCAGCCCGAATGAACTACCCGATCGACACTTGTTAATGAAGCCGAACATGTGTAGTAGTTGCTTCGGGTCGGCTTTGTTGTTCGGCAAATACTGCCGAACCGAATGTGCCGATAGCCAACACGCTTATGTCTGTAGCCTTCCTCAGTGAGTACGAGAATATGTTAGATTAGCCGAGGCACGTCCTGTTGCAAGCTATTGCATGCTACAGCGTGCTCCTAAGAACATAAGTCATTATTTCATATCAACCCATATGATGGCCCACTGCTGGACACGGGTCTCCCCAGTAGAACCTACTGGTATGTAGATCCTGGGGGTAATTGCCATAATCGCCACGCTTGGCGAGCGGGTTGGCGATCGCAGTAAGGCTTTAAGTACGCAGAGGACGCTGCTGCCCGTCCTCCGGAGTGAAATCCCTTAGTCGCCTTGACGACACCCACGGGAAGAGATGGGGTGGTACTATTCTTAAGCCGGCACCACACGGCAGTCATTATTTGCCAGTCTACTAATACCTAAAGTTGGATAAAGAACAAAACTAAACGTTAACGATGTCACTGTCATGTTTAAGGTGATAATGATTTTGAGAACTTGCATCAACCTTTCATAATTCGAATCAAAATCAGCACATGGAGCGCTAGTTGCTATTTTGCGTAATCGTTTAAAAAATGTCTGCCCGAACGGCCAAAAATCTTACCGCATGGAGAGCTCTGGTGGACAGAGCGATTATTTCATGTGAATACGAGAAAGAAGAAGAATTCAGTTACTGTTTGAAAGTATAGCAAAGATTTGTGCTAAAGCTGCCGAAGGTTAGTTTGGTTATTTTAAGCTCCGTGACCGTGAGCAATGATTTTCTAAATTGTCCTTTTGCTCTCGGTATAGGTATTGTGATAGAGTAAACATGTTTCCCTGACGTTGCGGTCTTCATGGACGTATGCAAATAATGTACGTAATATATATTTGCAATTATAATTATACCAAAATGCGGATAACAGAACCTTGGCAAACATTTACTTATCAAAGGATTTTTAATTGCTTTTCATTTACATTATGAATTTACCGCTTATTTACGTACTTGGGGAAACGAAAACATATCTGCGTAATAAATCCTGTTTCCAAAACGGTTTAAAATTATAGGTAATACCTATCTATATCTTCTGCCTAAATTATTATATGAAAACAAAAAACCAACCGTTTAAAAATAATTGAATAGATAACTACAATAAAAGTAAATCATTTTATACTAATCAGGTAATAGTAGATCTTAAAATGCTCTGAAAATAACTGATTTTTTTACAATTTAACATTCCTTTTTAATTTATAAGCATGAAAACGATTACTAAAAGTAATAATTTGACAATAGGAACTTATGACGTCACAGGTTGTTATTCCATACAAATTCCTACAGAGCTTGTCATTTTGATATTACATAAAAAAGACTGATTTGACTTGACAGTCAACATCCCTATTAACTGTACTATTGGTATCACATTACTTATTAAACCTGTCTTCTGGCTTTAATGCTGGAGGGCAGGCGCGAATCCAGGTTGTCAGGAGGGCAATAGTGCAATTCCCTTTCCCCAGACTCATGACATCTTTATTTTGTCTAATTGCAACACTTGATTGGTGTGTGTTCACGGCAATTTCCTTCTCCTGAACCAAATCATAGACCCGCACCTGATTGCGTACAGACGAAAAGCATTTCGTCTCTACCCTCCTAGCTGTGCTGTTAAATACTGTGGGCCCCGCTCAGGGGTTAGCTTGCATTGAGGGGCCTGGATCCTTATTCACGATGTTTTTTTTTCGTGTCCGTGGCAAGCCCGTGCGAACTGAATCTTGTCATGGTAAATGGAGACATTTACCATGAAAAGGTGGGCTTTTGGGCGCACCGCGAATGCGTCAGTTCGTACGAGCTTGCCACGGACACGGCATAAAGATCGTGAATAAGTCCTAAACGGCCACCGGTGACTAATGTGTCGCACTTGCAGAAAATGCTCAGTGTGTGTCGCAGGCATGAGGAGAGGGGAGGGGGGTGTTGCAATTGCTAGCACACATTGCGGGCCCTGATATGCCTCTGGTCTCGCTTCACTCTATAACTTGCACCAGCCCACAGGCGACTTGCACAGCGTTACCTACAAGTGTTCCGCTTCACTGCCAAGCTGAAAGATGTCTTTGAAGTTTCGCAATTTATAAGAACAAGCTTGTGAACAGCGCAGTCTGCAAACCTTTTAATTATTATTAGGTATTACTGGCCATTTGAGATGTTAATATAATTACATTCAAGCGTGAGAGTTTTGATTGGTATGTTGGTCTAGTGGTTAGTAACACTGACTGCTAAAACAGATGTCTTTTTTTTTTATTGCCTATGGTTGGCAGACGAGCTAGCGGCCCACCTGATGGTAAGCGGTAACCGCCGCTCATGGACTACAGGAATGTCAGGGACACACCCAAGCCGCTGCCTACGCCTAGTTCGATTCCCATTAGGAAATCACTTTGTGCGATCCAAAAATTGTTGTTCCGAGGCTGGGTGAAGTGTGTGATTTTATGTATGTAAAGTCCCCCGCGACATAGGGTTGGTACCCTAGTGCGGCAGGTGTATTTTTTTTAAAGTGTGTTCAAGTCCTGTGAAGAAGAGAGCGTGTGTTCAATTCCCATACAGGACAGAGTTTCATGCTATCCATAATTGGTAGTCCCAAGTATGGCTGTACTTTATGTCTGTTAAGTTTATTTTATTAAAGTCACGAAGACATAGTAGGTACTTATGCCTCTGCCTCTCTTCTGCCTAAACAGAAAAACAAAAAACAACAGAAGCATAGGTTCTTTTTCCCATTTATGGAACAATTTTGAAATTATTTCTGGAACATCAAACCAAAATAGGAAGTGCTCAGAATCAAAGTATCAGCCCAAAAGAAAAAAATCTTCAATTTAAAAAATTGCATTCGAATTTAACAGCTGTCAAACTCAAGAGCAATTCAAAAATAGAACGGCCGAATGAAGTTTGAACGATGTTTGAGATCGCACCGCTCGTTAGTCAAATGAACGTGAACCGGAATGAATGAATGAATGTGAATGATTTGTCAAAAGGAACATTGTTTTCGTAGTCTTGTGAAACTAAATATGCTTTAATGAATGGTGACCTTTCATGTTTTTTTCGTTTGAGTTATAATGGCCTGTTCAAGCGAAAAGCCTTCGTAGGTAAATATGTTTTTACTTACTTTATGTTAAGTCTAGATTTATATAAAATTCTAAACAA
Organism: Herminia tarsipennalis; assembly: GCA_945859575.2. Taxonomy (NCBI): domain Eukaryota; kingdom Metazoa; phylum Arthropoda; class Insecta; order Lepidoptera; family Erebidae; genus Herminia; species Herminia tarsipennalis. Next base: position 7,834,048 of record OX243849.2, on the reverse strand, counting down.
ATTTTGATGAAATAATATATCTGTTATCGGATTCACTTTTTCTACCTTAGATAAAGATAAAGTAGGTATTTAATTGACATTTTCGAGGTAGGGTGGTAAAATATTTACGTATTAATAATAATAATTATTATTATTATTATTAATTATTCACTTAGGAAGCAAAATACTACAATTGTGAAAAGTCGATTGTACATTTACTTGTAATCCCTGTTCGCAAACAATAGGTAAAGCCCGAGAAAAGAACAGGCAATAAAACCTCGTGGCCACTCTTTTCAAATTGCCAATGTTTACAATGTTTCTCTGTTTATAAACTGTATATGCAGGTAAGGTGCTGCCACCATTAAATTATACATCAAATTAGAAAAATGATGCAAAAAAAGAGGTCAATAATATTAGAAGAGTACACGAGATCGGATACATCAGCCTCAATGGGCACAACATAGTAGGAGCATCCACTTACGATGTAAAAACTTTATGTGCTTAAATATTAGCCAATTTACTGCTACTTAATGAATAAGTATACATGTTTACATACATATGTAAGAGAATGTCAATTAAATCCATTTTTTATTTTCATTTTAAAAAAAAGATATTTAATTGACATTTACTTACATAATACGTAAATATTTTACCCTACCTCGAATGGAATTCAGCACATCTACAGGTATAAAAAGGAATTGGTGGTGGGAGTGTGTCCCACTGCAACGCAAGAGGTCTTGGGTTCGATTCCCACACGGGACACCACTTTGTGTGATCCACAAATCGTTTTGAGTCTGGGTCTTTGTGTCCGTTACTTGTATGTTTGTAAAGTCCTCCGCGGCACAGGGCTTGTACCCTACTGTGGGAGTTGTTCTATTGTATAAAAAAAATAAATTAGACTAGATTTCTTACTTAAGTACTCATTCGACCAACGTGAGGTGAAACGGCCCTCAGTCATATAGACCTTTGACCTAAAGAAGGTCACAGTGATGGGCTGAATGCAGAACGCAAAGGACCCGAAATGATTGCGAAAATTATATCTCCAGTAGTGGAACGATACGGGCTGATGATGATATTGACCTGGTCACAATGTCCTGTGTTGCTCCGTTCCGAGTCTGGGTGAACTTTGTGTCCGTGACTTGTATGTTTGTAAAGTCCCCCGCGAATAATGCGGGAGACGTCTTAAAAAAAAAACGAGCGATTTTTTTATCGCGCGTTAATACACATTTACATGGCAGCGATTTTAAAACGCGACATATTTTTATCTGTTCATTTTTACTGTGAAGATCTTCATAATATAATCCTACCCATTATACTACCGACGTGAACCCACTCCTAACACAAGCCGTTGTTGAGCTTAGTTGGAGGGGTTAACAGGATTGCTAGTAATATGGGACCACAATACCACATTGCTATAGGCCGACCGCTTAACTCGTATATCGCCTGCGCGGTGAGAAGGGAGCGCGGGGTGATGTTAACGGGTGGGTGAGCGGTGTGCGCGGGACAGAGAACGTCCCGCGCACACCGCTCACCCACCCGTTAACATCACCCCGCGCTCCCTTCTCACCGCGCAGGCGATATACGAGTTAAGCGGTCGGCCTATAGTTCTCTCTACCTTTATTAAAAAAAAAATGTGTGGCACTCGGGGACTGCCGCGGTAAAGCGTGAGCGTGAGGTTTTTTCGTTACGAAATTTCTGGATTCGGTCCCCGCGCTCAAGGCCCGCGATAGAAGCTATGCAATAGTTTAAAAAAAGTTAAAGTGGTCCCATGTGCAAGAATAATTAGCACTTGAATAATGATACCGACTTAATGGTTCCACAGTGACATTTTATTACATTACACACACCATGAATAATACAGCTGAGCTGAGTAATTGGATAAATGTAGAAGTTGCTTGTGGACAAAGAAACAAGTAATAAAGAAAGTTTACTAAAACTATTCGGATTACCTATATCTGGGATCTACACAAAGTGTACCTAACAGAAATGTGTAGGCCAATTCAAAGGTTATACAGGGTGTAACAGAAAGGTGTGGTCTTATTCAAGGGTTGGTATTTGCCCATTATACTGAGTGCACATACCTAATTTTATTAAAATGGGAGTACCCTAAAAAAATATATATTATTTTTTCATTCGTTTATTTATGAATGCAAAAGTTATTAATTAAAAAAGTATGACTTAAAAAGTTCTATGCCATAATAATCCAATCTAATTTTGAACCAGGGGACGTATAGTTTGTATGCCATACGCCTTTCACTACTGAATTTCGACAAAAAGAATATGCTATAACTATGTAATAATAATGCAACCAGGGCACTATGGTAGGTACATATACTTAAAACAGGACGTTAATATCAACAATTTACACTTTTGGTTGTTGAAAGATAATTAAATGTTTATATTTAAAGTATTAGTTTAATTTTGGGTCTCATTGCTAGAAAAAAGAAAGAAAAAGCGTTTATTTTTTACACAGTACATTTAGGGAAATCTTACTTACAATATTTAAAAAAATTGACATGTGTGTAAAAAAAATTGGATCTTACTCAGCATTGTGTATGCATTATATAGTATTGCTACTGGAGTCTGCGCTGGTTTTCAGTGAGATCCAAAATGTTGACTTTTGACATTTGAAATATATAAATATAACTAGTTTTCGCACGCGGCTCCGCCCGCGTGGATGTCAGTTATCGCAATAAAAACTCTCCTATGTCCTTCCCCGGGACTCAAACTATCTCCATACCAAATTTCATCTAAATCGGCTAAGCTGTTTGAGCGTGAAAGCGTAACAGACAGACAGACAGAGTTTTTTTCACATTTATAATATTAGTATGGATAGTATGGATTATAAATTTATAGTAAACTTAATTTAATAACATAACAAACATACCTACTACTTTCATAATTTAAAAAAAAAATACATTTATTTCGACATTTTCAACAAAAAACGTATAATTTAAAGTAAAAGAAATAACATTATACGAGTACAATAAAAAGACAAATAAATATACATAAGTCAGTCAATATATATAGTTCAGCACCAGGCAAATGCCTGTCGCTGATCTTAACTAGGTACACAATTAAAACTTTTGTCGTTAAATTAAAGACCTAGTCACGAATCGCAGCTAGTTTTAATGAATAGACAGCAGTTCTTAGGTATTCCGGGCACGAGAAGCGACTTCCAAGAAATGGGCCAAATATGGATTTATAACACTCTTGAATAGCTGACCAAACTCCTTTAAAATGGCACTGTAACCAACATTTCTGACTTCAAGTATGAAATCGATACTTTGATTGTACAAGTAAAAAAAAATCAACGAATCCGAACAAACAGGGAAACTAAATAATTCTATTAAACATTCACACCGAATCTTGTGATGGTAGAAGTAGCATTTTTATTAAGAGCCAGCTTAGGGCTGCCTGTAGTTTTTTTTCTAGATACAAATAAATCTCCATTACTAGTAATAAAGTAAGCGAAATTTTTCGTTCACGGTGATGCATAGAGGCTATACTCTTATCCATCCAGGGGGTTCAGACAAGGGGGTTTAGACAAGGTACATTCGTTCTATGGCGAATTCGATAAGACCGTACTAATCATTTGCTAAAAAATAAAAAATTGTCTATGGTCTCAACCGCAAACGTCGTCTAGAAAAGAACTAGAGTATACTTTAGTTCTTTTCCATTTACGATATCGTTTTCGTATGTGACTTTGTCTAGGCCCCCAGTTCCTCCTTACAATCTTTTTTAGGCCCTCGAACTATCTGGTTGGGGGTCATCTTACCTTACCTAAATTTGCCGATGACTTTTGAGCCGTTCATTTTATTAAAAATGAAACCCTTGATTAATACGGATATACTTACATGTGACACGGGCATTGAGATAATTAATCGTTGGTACGTCAGTATATATTACCTCTATGGTCGCGGTGGCGGACATAGGTGGGCATTATGTTGAGCAATTATTAATTCGAAACAGCATAATCACTGCAGCCTTGGCTTAATCATCATACTTGTTTATTTAAATTTTAACAAAGCCTAGTTAGACTGATTTCTATAGGTATAATTGCAAATTAGCTTTAGACTGCATCTGTGGCGCGGTGGGAACGTGTCCGACTGCTGCAAGAGGTCGTGGGTTCGATTCACACGGTACACCGGTTTGTATGATCCCCAAATTTTGTTCCGAGTCTGGGTGTTCTTTGTGTCCGTGACTTGTATGTTTGTGAAGTCCCACGCGACTCAGGGGTTGTACCCTAATGCGAGTTACGTGTAAAAAAAATAAAAAAAGACCGCGACTCCTCTTGCACAATCCTCTTAGTGCACGAATTTTTTAAAATTTATTCTTTTCCATTGTTAATATCACAAAAGCTCCCTCTGCAAAAATATTTTTTTTAAACTTTCTTAAACTAAGAGTTGGAGCTAGGCATTGATGAATAAATTAATGAGCCAGAACATTCATTTTCTATATACATATTAAATTGCCACTTTTATTTTTCTCTTTTGTTAAAAATGGCCAACCCTAGTGATCCGGTTACGTCCGCCTGAATCCGGTAGTGTCCCGTTTCGTCCGAAGCGATGCTAACTCGATTGAACCAGTTGAAACTAGTTAGTTCCGGCTGCGCAGACAATATGGACGCCGGAAGTTCCGGCTCCATTTGCGGGTCCCGTAACAGACATCGTATGTACTTATAGTTTAGAATTTTTGTTTTTGTGAAAATTAGTTTTGAAGTGTTTTTGTTGAATGAGAAGCTGGGAACGATGTATTTGTCCCTGTCATAAGTGTCTGCCATGTATACTTGTTTTGAAACTATTCAAAATCATATTAGGTACTGTACTATTTTATAACTTAAGTTATACGCATACCTTATGTTAGCATTCAACAAATTTCTTACTAAAATTTGTGAAAAACAATTCTATCCTACGGGAATCGTTTAATTTTCTGAGATATAAAATATAATATCATATCTTGGGACAACTCACACAACGCTATCTGATCCCAAACTAAACAGGTCTTGTACTATGGATCCAGGCAAATGATAAACAAAAATAACACCCAGACACAGAATAAACCATCGTGCTCATCACACAAAGTTTTATACTGGGTGGGGATGGAACCAACGACCTCCGGTTTAGCAGTCAGCGTCACTAACCACTAGACCAACAGACCAGATATATAATCTATTATCTATCTGTGTGCCAATTTTCATCCAGATCCAATCAGTCGTTGTGGTGTGATTGAATAACAAATATCCATCCATCCATCCAAACTATATTAGTTTTGATAATTCAGCGTGCATGGCTAAAAAGCATCGACAATAGCATTTATTCAGTTTATGTACAAGTAAATTAAAAATTACATTTTCCTAAAAGTTTGTGGGTATGTAGGTCAGTTATTTCTCTTTTAATTGCATGGAATGTGTAATGTGCTCAATTAATAATGCTTGCCTTTTTAGCGCACGCGAGCATCCTGCGCTTTGAAAACAAGATTAAGTTATATTTTTAAAACAAGATAAAAGCCGACACGAAAGACGAAAATGTTGATTATCTGCAAAACAGATATACTAATATTATTAAAAAGGACTATGAACGAATGGTTCAACATTTTTTTTAAATTTTACTCCAACAGGTATTCCAAAAAGGCCTATTTAACAACAGAACAAGATCAAATTCTCTCAGTAATTTATCAACATCAAAAGAAATGATTGACCCATCTAGTAATATACAACTACAAGAGCAAAAGTGGACTGAAGTAAATAATAAGAAACGTCTAAGGGCGAGTCCCGAAACAGCAAGTAGATGTAAACAAACTAAGCTGAGTACTTATTGGTTAAGCCAGGCGACTCCAACATCAAATCGCTTTGATGAACTAGATGTGGAAGATCTAACCACAGATAATGTAAAAGCCCGTACACCAAGACCTCCACCGATCTTTATAGATAAAGTGGGCAATATACAACCCCTTACAACTCTTTTAAACCAGCATGCAAAAGGATGTTACGTCATCAAAGTCCTACAAAATGACAAAGTCAAAGTTCAACCAGACACATCTGAAATTTACACAAAACTGGTAAAATTATTGGAGGAAAGAGAAACTGAGTTCTACACCTACAAACCTAAAAGTGAGAGAAATTTTAGAGTAGCGCTGAAAAATATACATCCTTCTACAGATATAAATGAGATAAAAACAGAACTAAATGAACACGGCCACAGTGCAGTAAACATCTGGAATATAAAACAAAGAACTACTAAGAAGCCTTTACCAATCTTCATCGTAGAGCTCACGCCGCACAATAACAATAAACAAATATATGACATAAAGGAACTTCTGCATTGTCGCATACGATTTGAGCCCGAGCGACCAAAACGCGAAATACCTCAGTGTTCTAACTGCCAACAATATGGACATACTAAGAAGTATTGTCGCCGGAAACCGAAATGCATCAAATGCGCTGGAGATCATCACTCAACGGCTTGCGAAAATAAAGGAAGATTATCCAATGTAAAATGTGTTCTCTGTGAAGGAAACCACCCCGCCAACTATAAAGGTTGTAAAATATACCGAGAACTTCAAAAAATCAAATATCCTCCTGCACGCGAGAAAGTTAAACCAAAAGCATCATTACAAGAAATCCTAAATTATAAATCTACTGGAATAGCACCTGAAACATCAAATAAGACATATGCACAGTTAGCAGGCAGCAAAATTCAGGCTACAAACAATAACACAGCTACGAATACTGCTCAAAATCGGGATCAATTCATGACTAAAGAAATTATGGAAATGCTAAAACAAATGATGAACCAATTAACAACTATGAACAATCTGCTCATAGCATTAACTAACAAACTTACAAATTCACTGACCTTAAAATAGTAATTTGAAATGCCAATGGGCTGCTACAACATACTCTAGAAGTTAAAACATTTTTGTATGAGAATAATGTTGACATACTAATTATCTCAGAAACGCATTTTACTAATAAAAATTATTTTCATATACCAAAATATAAATTTTACAACACAAATAACCCCAATGGTACTGCTCATGCTGGGTCTGCCATACTCGTTAAATCAAATATTAAGCACTACTCTACACAACCTTATCCTTCGGTAAAAATTCAAGCAACAAATGTTGTTATCGAGGACAGTACGGGCCCTCTGAAGGTATCTGCGCTTTACTGCCCACCTAAGCACAAAATAGAAAAGGATGATTATGTCGCCTACTTCAATTCCCTTGGAAATAGATTTATAGCAGGTGGTGACTATAACGCAAAGCACACAGATTGGGGTTCACGCGTTACCACACCTAAAGGACGACAACTATTATTAGCTTGCCAGGACCTAAAACTGAGCGTCGTTTCCTCTAGGGAACCTACATACTGGCCCACAGACAGAAAGCGGATTCCAGATCTTGTTGATTTTTGTGTCACAAAAAATATTGCAAGCAATTACATATCCGCAAAATCGTGTTTAGAGCTATCTTCGGACCATACAGCGGTAATAATAACTCTTAAAAAAGATGTGATAAAAGTCCAAAACCAATGTAAATTGCACAACCATAAAACAAACTGGCCTCTCTTCCGTAATCTAGTGTCTACTAATATTAATAGGCACTTACCACTTAAAACTGATGAAGATCTTATGGTGGCAGTTGAACATTTTCATCAGTGCATACAGACATCAGCGTGGGAGTCCACTCCTATCCAAGTGGAATCTGTTGTAAATTCTTGCCCACAAACTATAAGAGATAAAATCTCAGAGAAACGTTCTGCTAGGAAACAGTGGCAACGTACGAGACATCCTGATGATAAGAAAAGGTTGAATTACATCACAGGCTATCTGAAAAAGCTATTATCCGAGCATAAAAATCTAGCTACGAAAAAATATCTGAGGAATTTGGACGCTACACCCTCAACGGATTATTCCCTGTGGAAAGCGACTAAGAGTTTAAAGCAACCCAAGGTACACCAACCACCAATTCTAAATCCAGACAACTCATGGGCTAAAAGTGATCAAGAAAAAGCGAATACATTTGCTTCGCACTTGGAAGAAGTATTTAGCCCTAACGACTCTGACAAGACTATTGACCAAACAAAGTCACTGTCTGAACCTTTTCAACTGGATCTACCTATCAGAAAGTTTACTAAAGCAGAAGTAAGGAGAACAATATCCAAGCTAAACCAACATAAAGCTCCCGGCTACGATCTTATAACGGCCAAGGTTCTGAGAGAGCTACCTGAGGTGGGTGTTGAGATCCTAACGCAGATTTACAACGCGATTCTACGCAGAAGTCATGTTCCTCCACAATGGAAAGCTGCTAAAATAATAATGATATTAAAACCGGGGAAAAATGCTCAAGATCCGAAATCCTATCGCCCAATAAGTCTCCTACCTATACCATCTAAAGTACTGGAAACTCTATTTCTGAGCAGACTTAACCCCATACTCAAAGAGAGAAAAATAATCCCCAATCACCAATTTGGATTCAGACATGGGCATGGCACTGTTGAGCAAATCCACAGGCTCGTCGACAACATTTATAACTGTTTCGAAAACAAAGAATACTGCTCAGCTGCTTTTTTGGACATTTCTCAAGCTTTCGACCGAGTTTGGCATGAGGGACTCCTAGTTAAAGTTAAGGAAATGCTTCCTTTAAACTACTTTTTATTTTTGAAGTCGTATTTGGACAAACGCCGCTTCTTTGTGGAGTTTGGAGAAGACACTTCTGATCTTAAATACATACTTGCTGGGGTTCCCCAAGGCAGCGTCCTTGGCCCTACATTATACTTGCTATACACATCAGACCTACCAGTCTCTGATGATGTGAAAGTAGGCACATTTGCAGACGATACGGCGATCCTTGCAATGGACAAAAGCGCATGCAAAGCCTCTGCCTTATTACAAAAAAGCCTAGATAATATATCCTCCTGGCTCCAGAAATGGCGCATAAAAGCCAATGAAACTAAATCCATACACGTTACATACACCTTAAGGCGAGAGACATGCCCATCTGTTACTCTCAATAATGTTCCAATACCCCAAACAGAGGTGGCAAAATATCTTGGACTATATTTGGATAGAAGGCTCACATGGAGGACTCACATATTCACAAAGCGTAAAGCTCTCGGCCTACAACTAAGGAAATACTATTGGCTATTAAACCGAAAATCTAAGCTATCCTTGGAAAATAAACTACTGGTGTATAAGTGCATTATAAAACCAACATGGACATATGGAATTCAGTTGTGGGGCACCTCCGCCAATTCTAATTTAGAAATACTGCAGAGATTCCAATCTAAACTGCTGAGAATCATAATAGACGCTCCATGGTATATAACCAACGAGAGATTACACCACGACCTGGGGATTGCTACCGTAAAGGAGGAAATCGAAAACAGAATGCACAAATACAAAAACCGTATAGACAACCACGTAAATGAGCTTGCGCTCAATTTAATGAAACCAAAATTATTTACCAGGCTTAAAAGAAAGACTCCTTTGGATCTCTGCCAAAACAAATAAAAAAAAAAAAAAAAAAAATTAAAGTGGCCTTGTCACTGGACTAGGACCACAAGCGCTACATAAAAATAATCTACAAGTATTGCTGAATGTCCAAATGAGACAGATTGCATTATTAACTTAATATAAAAAAAAAAAAAAAAAAAAAAAAAAAAAGTTATACGCATACCTTATGTTAGCATTCAACAAATTTCTTACTAAAATTTGTGAAAAACAATTCTATCCTACGGGAATCGTTTAATTTTCTGAAATATAAAATATAATATCATATCTTGGGACAACTCACACAACGCTATCTGATCCCAAACTAAACAGGTCTTGTACTATGGATCCAGGCAAATGATAAACAAAAATAACACCCAGACACAGAATAAACCATCGTGCTCATCACACAAAGTTTTATACTGGGTGGGGATGGAACCAACGACCTCCGGTTTAGCAGTCAGCGTCACTAACCACTAGACCAACAGACCAGATATATAATCTTTTATCTATCTGTGTGCCAATTTTCATCCAGATCCAATCAGTCGTTGTGGTGTGATTGAATAACAAATATCCATCCATCCATCCAAACTATATTAGTTTTGATAATTCAGCGTGCATGGCTAAAAAGCATCGACAATAGCATTTATTCAGTTTCTGTACAAGTAAATTAAAAATTACATTTTTCTAAAAGTTTGTAGATATGTAGGTCAGTTATTTCTCTTTTAAGTGCATGGAATGTGTAATGTGCTCAATTAATAATGCTTGCCTTTTTAGCGCACGCAAGCATCCTGCACTTTGAAAACAAGATAAAGTTATATTTTTAAATCAAGATAAAAGCCGATACGAAAGACAAAAGTGTGGAATATCTGCAAAACAGTTATACTAATATTATTAAAAAGGACTATGAACGAATGGTCCAACATTTTATTTAAATTTTACTCTTATTTTGTTAAACTGCATTTAAGGATAATTTAAATGAAAACCTGTTTTTCATGACTTTTGTAGGTAGGTAAATAACAACCTTAGAAACAGCGCGCACTCAAGCCTTGCCCGCCACGTAATAGCTTTGTCATACTAAAAAAATTTTTTAAATTGCTTCGTGTCTCCCTTTTTTTTAAATAACTAAGGATGCCAAAAAGATAATTAAAGGTAACACATTACCTACTAGCAATTCTGTTAACCCCAACAGCTAAGCTAAATAGCGTGTGTAAGAAGTGAGTTTACATCGATAATGGGTAGGATTCGAACCCGAGACTTCACGATTGCGAGTCCGATGACTGATCCATTAAGCTACCACCGCTATATAAAAAAAATAAACATCTTTGGCATCTGGCTGAACACCAGGTAGATACAAATACATCGTATAAACGAAAAACATTTCATTTCCTACAAATAAATCACAAACAAAAATCAGATATAGCCAACTCGAAACATTTCAATATTCAATCCAAACTTGCAAACATGGCGGCTATTTATTTACAAAGCAACAGATACTGGACCCTCATCCCTAGATCGTATCTCTAAACTTCCTGGAAATAAGGGTAAAACTTTAGGAATGGACGACCTTATCTAGGAGGTTGTTTTGGGGTAACTTCGGGAGTTACTCCAACACGACGTAGAATGATTGACGTATACTGAAGTTTGAGTGTAGTTGGAAGATTGGCAGTTTTTATGAGCTCTGTATGTACGTAGGTATAACCAGAGTATACCGAGAATACGTAAGACAACCAACGCTTTTTTTTATACAACAAAATGAAGAGACAAGCAGCCTATAACATTATCAATGCCACCTAAATCCTTGTTTGGCAAAGATCTGAATGTCACCGCGCTTTTCATTTGAGACATTACATACATACCAACCAGACCGCCTCTGTGGCGCGGTGGGAGTATATCCGACTGCTACGCAAGAGGTCGTGGGTTCGTTCCCAACCCAGGATAAAACCTTGTGTGATGAGCATGATGGTTTATTCTGTGTCTGGGTGTCATTTATCTATAATATGTATGTTTTTAGAAATATATAAGTATGTTTATCTGTTGCCTGGTTGCCATAGTACAAGCTATGCTTAGTTTGGAATCAGATAGCGTTGTGTGACTTCTCCCAAGATATTATTATTATTATATGATGTCCCACTACTGGGCACATATCAACCCATATGATGGCCCACTGCTGGGCACGGGTCTCCCCAGTAGAAACTACTGGTATGTAGATCCTGGGGGTAATTGCCATAATCGCCACGCTTGGCAAGCGGGTTGGCGATCGCAGTAAGGCTTTAAGTACGCAGAGGACGCTGCTGCCCGTCCTCCGGGGTGAAATCCCTTAGTTGCCTTGACGACACCCACGGGAAGAGATGGAGTGGTACTATTCTTAAGCCGGTACACGGCTACTCATTTGAGACTTTAGTTCGTGAATCTGATTGGCCCTTCAACCGAAACACAGTGATGCGTTAACATTACTATTTCACGGTAGAATAACTGACACAATTGTGGTACCCACCAAGAGGGCCTATGGCTTAGGCCTACCACTCGTAATCCATGAGAAACAGTAAAGCCTTCATTTCATGTCCGTAAACAATATCTATGTGTGGTCACTCGAGTAAAGCATCTATGATGGTTGCATTCTATACCAGATGTATTCTGTGGTATAACCATTAATGTAATGAAAATTCAATTCGATTTTCACCAACTATTCAGTAATTAAAAGATACACGCACCTATTGACAGCCAATGTCAATGCAGCCATTTCTTATCTATACTAATATTATAAAGCTGAAGAGTTTGTTTGTTTGTTTGATCGCGATAATCTCAGGAACTACTAGTCCGAATTGAAAAAATCTTTTTCTATTGGGTAACCCATTTATCGAGGAAGGCTATGTGCTATATAACATCACGTTACGGCCAATAGGAGCGGAGTAGCAATGAAAAATGTTGCAAAAACGGGGAAAATTGAAGCATACGTAGTTGCGCGGGTCAGCGTTAGTTTAAATAATATGTTCACGAAAATTTCCACCCCTTTATCCATTAATAGGTTAATAACGATCCCATTTTTTTGTATATTCAAGTAAAATAAATTAAAGAGTCATAATTACAGCAAACTTGTAGTTTACACCATCAAGTTTTTTATTGCTTCCATCTCTACGGAACAGACAAATAAGTAGTCTCCTAACCGATGTTTGTTACAGCGGCCAATTTCGATAGAGACTAGCCAACTATGGGTACGCAGGACATATTATAGAGCATAAAATGTATATACAGACACAACTGCACTCTTTAGTCCTTCACTCTAGCCCCATGAGGCAGAAATCCGACACGCCTGCAGAAAGATTGGGCGCAGGACCTACGGCTTAACGTGCTCTCCGAAGCACGGAGGGGTGTGATATATTTGAAAAACCGTCACCTTTAAGTTTTCTGTGCACTAAATACAAAGAAATTAATACCAAAGTAGTCAGACCGAATAACCACTGCTTAACTCAAAACACAGGTAACAACCTAGTTTGAGAATCAGAGGTAAACCTGTCTGTACCTCAAACTAGCCGATGTAGTATTCTGATAATGCACTTAATCTACCAGTCTTTTCTGTCACAAGTACATATTAGCAGTAACACCCTTTTGTATTAGATTAAGTACAAACTTGTAAAGTATAAGTGCTAAATTAAGAAATTATTATTATTATTCTCTTTATTAAAATACAATACATATAAATAACATTTTCAAACATAGGCAACAAAAAATAAATATATTTAAAAATATAAGAAATAGTGTCCCACCGGCATCGGGTACAGGGACCAAGCTACCGGTGGTTACGGCCCCAGAGAAAGGAACCTCCTCACAAGGCGAGCCGTGTCCAGAAGCCTGAAGAACTTCTTTCTGCATCAAGCGCTCGATACAACCGTCTAACGCGAGCCTCTTAAGGTGTTGGTCGAGGCTCTTGGCAATCAAACCATTAACGGAGACGACTATCGGTACAACGATCGCCGAATCAACATCCCACATGTCGACAATCTCGTGCGCCAGATCCAGATATATTATTTGTTTATCCTTTACGGCTTTCACGATTTCGTTATTGGGTATAGTGATGTCGACGATCATTGCACGACGCTCAGATCAGTCTATCAGCACAATATCAGGCTATAAATCATTATTATTATTATCACCTATCTATAGACCTAACGGTGGTACCTAACGTTGTTAAACCTCACAGATCGCGGTTGCCACAGAGTCAGGAATCCCGTTATTAGTTACTTAATATTACAGGTACATAAAACCGTATCCAGCAAGATATGTTTTGTCTCTCTCTAAGGAACATTTTAAAGCCTGCACTTCCGTACAGTTCGTAACAAACGTCAGAATATAACTCGCATTATACCAACTTCATTGTTAGGAGAAACAACATTGCCAGTACAACACGGGTTTGACATATACAACTGTTAGTTACGTTAACTCCTCGAGGAGTTAAAACAAGTTTACTTACTTGTAGAGACAAACAGTGTGTTTTATTGCAGTCTTGTAGTGCTAACAAGCGATACTAGTTTGTATTGATACTAGGTTGTTTTGTATTTGTGTGTTGTCCAACCAATGCAGTTCTACATCGAACATTGTCACACCTCACCGTGGCTTGGGGAATACGTTAACCCGGCTCTGGAGGCCTACTCTAATTCTATGAAAACGAAGTTTCGATCAAAAATGTCTTAAAATCGTCTATGGGTTCGGGCTTCTTGTGCTTATCCAAAAATTAATTGGAATAGTCCTTGTAAACTCAAGAAATTTAATAAAACGAAATATCATGGATTTCGTTTTAAAGAAAAAGAGTAGGCCCACAGGTCATGTCGGATTTCCGTCCCATCGAACTATGAGAGTGAGGGAATAGAGAGCGCACTTGTTTCTGCGCATACATTCTTGCACTAATATCTCCAGGGTCCTTGTTCACGTTATTTTTTCCATGTCCACGGCAAGCCCGTGCGAACTGTCAAAATCTTGTCATAAGGGTAAACAGAGAGCTGCGGTTAGAAATGCATCAACGCGCATGCGCGACGGACGTCTTTGAGCGCACCGTGCATCCGCCAGTTCGCTTGGGCTTGCCGCAAAAACGGAAAAAATTACGTGAATAAGGACCCTGTGTAGTTGGCTAGTCACTAATGAGATGGGCCACCGTAACCAACTTCGTTAAGAATTGCATTACAAAGAAATAATGTATAATTTATCTTTTCGTCACTACATAGTATAAAACAAAGTCGCTTTCTCTGTCCCTATATCCCTATGTATGCTTAAACCTTTAGAACTACGCAACGGATTTTGATGCGGTTTTTTTAAAAAAGATAGAGTGATAGAAGAGGAAGGTTTATATGTATAATAACATCCATATATTTTATACCCGCGCGAAGCCGGAGCGGGCCGCTAGTAATAATATAAAACAAAGTCGCATTGCTGTCTGTACGCTTAGGGACAGTCTTCACGGGCGAGAAAATCACAGCGATATTATCGTTGAGCCACCTATTTCTATACACTCTCTTAGAAGGTGTCTCCACACGGCGATGTTATCGCGGCGTTACTACGAGTGGCTGAGTGCGAAAGAAACGCCATCGTATCGCCGTGATTCTCTCGCCCGTGGAGACGGTCCTTAATATCTTAAAATAATTAACTAATAACATTATTTTAAGATTGATTCGATTTTGAGGTTATATTTGTGTTTTTTAAACATTAAAGTAAGTAATTTGAAACCTGTACCTACCTACTCCGTAAAGTTGTGACGCATTGTTCCACAAATAAATGACTCTTTTGTTTTCGATGACAAAAATTTCAGTTTCGCTACTAGAGTTATTGCTAACAGACAATTAACGGTAGAGAAGTCATTGAATCCGGCCGTTTGTCTATTCAGTAGCCACTGAGTCACGGACGAGTTAACAATAGATTATATTTGTAAGCTAAAATCTTTATCCTATAGTAGGTAGGCCTTTTATATTTTTGTTAAACTAGCACAATCTGGTTTACTTCAACACAATCCGGATTTATCCGGATCAAGGCGCTTGCCGATAAGAGTTGAACGTTTGTCAAACGCATTGTAAGTTCTTGAAAACAGATAGGGATAGAAAAAGTTACAAAAAAGTTACGAGCTACAGCTTTTTCGGTCTTTTTCCACTATTTTCTTTGCGGTTTTGAATTCTCCTTCAAACCTACCAAATGGATTTTTTCTAACATACCAATAGCATCCTAGTTAAACCTATTTTATAGAAAAAAAACAAATTCATCCATCCATCCTCTGTAGCCACTTTTGGGGAATGAATGCACGAGTTTGAATAAAAGTTTCAAAAAACCCGCGACGTCTTAAAAATACTTTTGAATTAACGTTATATTTTTTGGTGTAGTGGTTAGTGACCAAGATTAATAAGCCAGAGATCGTGTGTTCGATCCCCACCCAGGATAAAACTTTATTTGATGAGCACGATAGTTTATTCTGTATCTGGGTGTGATTTCTTTTTAATAAATATGTATTTAGACATATATAAATATGTTTATCAGTTGTCCGGTTACCATAGAACAAGCTCTACCTAGTTTGGTATCAGATGGCGTTGTATGAGTTGTTCCAAGATATTATTATAAGATATATTTTAACCGGCAAACAAACTATCCATTTCCCACATCCAACTGTAACTAACCACGTTAGAATCAATTATGAGTGCAGTTGCAGGTTAATGCTTGTGTAGACTGACCCAATCGCAGTAGTTGTCAAGTCAAACAACTGCGGTCTGGGTAATATAGACCCCAGTTTGTTTTCGGTTGTGGTTTCAGTTGACGCGGCGACTCTGTATTCAGTGTATAGTATATAGCGATGGCGGCGAGAGGGTTGGTTAAATGGCTCAAAGATCAAGGTCGAACAGACCGATTGATTTTTCGTTGAATAGTGGGCGTAGGGTTAATTTTATGCCGTATTAAGCAGCTTTAATTTGTTTGATTTGTTCTTTTTGTACTTTATTAGCGTATATCTACGTTATAAGCCGTTCAGGGTCCACGGCAAGCCCATGCGGAACTGTCAAAATCTAAATGGAGATCTGCGCTTAGAAATGTTACAACGCACATGCACGGTGGACATTTGTGATCGCACCGCGAATGTGCTCACCATTATGACAAGATTTTGACAGTTCCGCATGGGCTTACCGTGAGCACGGAATTAAGTTTGTTAATAAGGACCCAGGCGTTTGGGCTATTTGTTGGTAAATCACTCAGACACACTTTTTTTATATTATGGTCAGAAGAAGATTATTATAATCAATATAAATTTAAGGTGATTTTTTTTCTGAGGTAACCCGATACAAAAATATATCTTGCTGGACATAGTTCTTTTTACCTATAATACTAAGTAACTACAAGCCAAAGGGAAACCGAAAGTAATGATGTCGTAAGAACCCTCCGCCTCTGATATCAACTGAACCCTGTAGATACAATTTTAGTCTGTATACCTATTTAAAGAACTAAAGTTAACAACAAACATACATCACTTTTTGTGGTAAGCGGTAACATAAACATGAAAGTATTAATTTCGTTAAGCGGACATTGTTTACTGTAAAATGTTATATCGAACAAAAATGTTTTACATATTACTGAATTTTATAATGTTAGCCTTTGATATCTCTGATATAGAATTTTACAGAGATACTCCTACGTCCAAATGATTGAGGTTTGTTGACATAAAAATAAAAATAAATTCATATTCATGCTAAACTCTTTATCTTTTTTTTTAAGACGACTGCCGCAGTAGGCTACAAGCCCTATATCGCGGGGGACTTTACAAACATACAAATCACAGATCCAAAGTACACCCAGACTCGGAACAACATGTGGATCACACAAAATGGTATCCCGTGTGGGAATCGAACGACCTCTTGCGTAGCAGTCGAACACACTCCCACCGCGCCACAGAGGCAGTCATTATACAATTATTAAATTTTATAGGTCTAGTGGTTAGTGAGTCATGCTAAGCCAGAGGTTGTAGGTCCGATTCCCATCACGATTAAGGCAGGCATAAGCTGTATTTTTAGGGTTCTTTCTATACCCAAAGGGTAAAAACGGGACCCTGTTACTAAGACTCCGCTGTCCATCGCGCCTGACTGTCACCAGGCATGTATCTCATGCACCATGATAGCTAGACAGTTCAAATTTTCTTGCCCATTTAACAACAAATACTTTTTTGTTTGTTTCAACGGGGCCATAATGTTGCATTTAGCCTCTTGATTGGGCCGCTGTGCGTACACTGTGATGTGTCAGTTCTTCTCACTCCAGCCAGCTTAAACTCTCCCAGCATCCAGCATTTTCCGCTGGTTGCTGCAGGCTTCAGCCCAAACTAAATTCAATACTAAAAAACAGTTAACGCACAAAAATAAATCTCGTTTGTTTTATGGGAGCCACACATGAGTGAGTGTACTCTCACACTCACTCATGTGTGGCTCCCATAAATCAAACGAGATTTATTTTTTGCCGTTTTTTGGTCAATATAAGAGTGTCTAATGTTGTATAGATAATGGTACGAAACCCTTTGTGCGCGAGTCCGACTCGCACTTGACCGTTTTTTTTTATAAGTTAGTAATAAAATATTTTTATTAATAATCTGGAAGAAGGGGGATATTACCCCTTTACCCTCATCTGAAGAAAGACACAAATCTTAAATTCGTCAAACATAATATTAAACAACCGTTTCTCAAACTATTTTAACCCGCTGCAACTGAGACCCCAAACCACCTGATCCACTTTAAAACTCTTATCTAATTTGTCACACAAAATTGAATTCTATTGTTCAGAACACAAGGTTTGTGTTTTCCTAACTGTTGTGGTTTAGAAGTTTGACAGGCCTCGGACGTCGGATTAGAACTGTATGAAGTAGAATATAGAATTAGAGAACTGAGCTTGATAGAAACAGTTTGGTAATAGTTGGGTGAATGAGGGAATTGTATACAGGTTTGTTTTGTTATCTTACTCACATTAAACTCAAATATATTTATTAATACAATTATATATGTTTTAATAAAGTAATTAGCAAGAAATGCCTATAAAAATCCTATAATATTCGGCCTGAAATACTCTCTGTAACGAAGCAATAACAAAAGGCGTGATAGTTCTTTAACTAGCGGCTAGATGGCGCAAGCGACGGCCCAACTCGCGTGCAGGAAAGGATAGAAAAAATGGAGGTCTAGTAATATGGCATACGGAAGTCTCGGGTTCGATTTCTGGGTCTGGACTTCAAATTTTTCTATCTTCACCACCATATTATCGTTCAACTTTCCTACTAGGCTAAATTTCTTTTGATCAAAATGAGCTCACGTCTCGTCAGTAATATCTATACTAATAATATAAAGCTGAAGAGTTTGTTTGTTTGTTTGAGCGCAATAACTTTGAAAAAATAGTTTACTGTTGGATAGCCCTTTTATCGTGGAAGACTATATAACATCACGCTACGACCAATAGGAATGACATATTGCAAAAACGGGGAACATTTACGCAAACGAAGTTGCGCGGTTTAGCTAGTTATGAATAATATTCAAAACCATTACCTTTTAATTGCTTAAATTATACCTTCCCACTTTTCGTATTCAATTACAAACTTTGAAAAAATTAAAATATGAATTTACAACTAAAATGGCGAGCCGACATAACACATCATATTTTTAAAAACTTGACGATAAAAGCCGTGTCTAATTTTTCAACATGCTAATTGGCACTTCAATATGGCGGTGCTTGCTCAAAATGTAGATCCAAATATGTCGGCCATAGTTTCTCAACATAGGATTTTTTTATGCTTAAGTTTTACATTTTTAAAATGTTTAATGTAAAGCCTGGACTCGAGTTTTGTCATTTTTGTGACGTTTGTATATTCACCAATTTAATTGTATAACCTAACCTAACTTCTGAAATACCTTTGTACCTTACAAGGGTACAAAGTACATCTAAATGTTGATAAACTTTCGCGATTTGTTCACATAATTAAAATATATATATATTACGGGTCTTAATCGCGTATTACCGTAAGACGGTCGAAACGTCGGGCAATAAACAAGGTATTTTACCTTAAATTATTTACGCGATTAAGACCCGTAATATATATATATTTTACTAGCTGTCCCGCGCAACTTCGTCTGCGTAAATTTTCCCCGTTTTTGAAACATTTCTCATTGCTGCTCCGCTCCTATTAGTCGTAGCGTGATGTTATATAGCCCATAGCCTTCCTCGATAAATGGGCTATCCAACAAAAAAAGATTTTTTCAAATAGGACTAGTAGTTCCTGAGATTAGCGCGTTTAAACAAACAAACAAAGCAAACAAACAAACAAACTCTTCCGCTTTATAATATTACGAGTAGTATAGATTAAAAGTACATCTAGAACACAACTTAAAGACGACGGTGGCGGTGGGTTCGAACCCTGCCCATTATACTACCGACGTGACCCCACTCCTAACATAAGTAATTTAGCTTAACTGGAGGGGTTAATAGGATTGCTATAATGACGATTCTCCATACTTTTCTTTGCTAATTCGAGACACTGTAGCTCGTCCGATACCAAGAGCGTCAGCAACTCTATTGCACACTTGCTCCAACGGTAGTAGCGGTCCGCCATTTTGATTCTCGCGCTCAAAATACTCACGCAAACGAATCACAAACTCGCGACTTTCGCTATTCAAAACAGTTTTTTTTGTTCTTTTCGGCATTGTGGTGCAAAAAAAAACAAATAACTAGAAATAACAACAAAACTTAACAAAGCAACAGTAATAACGACAAAACAATATTAATCACGTAGCGGTAGCGTATACAAGGCGTGGGCACTCGTACTGACTCAAAAAAGATGGCGCCCGCTTGATCGCTGCATGCGAAAGCAGTAGGTATTGCAAGACTAAAAAAATACGAATTGGTTGTGAAAAAACGATTAGATATAATCATTTATACAATTTATATTAATGAAATTGTCATACATTTATTTTATCGATATTCGCTGACCAGTCGATTACACATCCCTACCAGGCTGCGAAAAGAGTTTACGAAGTAAGCTAACAAAAAAATATAAATAATAAAATATAATAAATATTTTAAATTACCTTTGTTTATACTAGTATCTCCTTGATAACAAGTTCTATTTGAAAAAAGTGTTCTAGATTTCTATACAAATGTCTTATTAATATTTAAAAAATTAAAACTTTTCCAACAACAAATTTATTGTAGCAGTCTTTTAAACGTAGTCTCTAAAGTCACAGGTATCAAGCTATATTTTACGAACTATAGTAATTTGGGACCTTGCAAGTTTTCGCAAAAAACTACTTTTAATGTTTTATCTGAATTCAACATTTTATCTGACGATCATAAGAGTTGCATTTTGTAACCTATGTGAATAAAGTACTTTGACTTTCAATTTCTTACGCAGCAGTCGTACAAACTCCCACGCTGTCATCAAGGTATTCGAAGCCGATTCATCAATAACCCATCGAGTATTAAAAAAACTTACTCAAATACACACATCAAAAGTGTCTAGGGATCAACATATATTTTTGCAATAACTTTTCTCCTGATTGATTTTTACTTTTTTATTTCTTTAAGGATTCATCAAATAAAGTGTTTTCGTTTGTCACAGTAACGATAAACCAAGTCACCTTTGCATTAATAAAGAAATTTGCCATTTTCCTAATAAAGGGATTTTTGACATTTGAACCACTAACATTAAAGTTCGAAAAAAAGACTGAAATAACAGTTTTCTTTAAAATTTTATTGGGTAACTTAAACAATTAATAATCCGTGTTTCTACCGCGAACACTAACAACACAAGAACATCGGTTTGGCATACTCAAAATGAGTTCATCCAAATCACGCTGTGGAATGGCCGCCCATGTTCGTTGCAACAACAAAAAAAGGTCTTCTTGCGACTGGATACCCTCCATATTCGGCAAAGCTCTTCTCTGTAGCATATCCCATGCATGCTCAATCGGGTTCAAGTCTGGCGACTGAGCAGGCCAGGGCAGGACATTGATGTTAGCTGCGGCGAGAGTCTGTCTTACAACTCTTGCGGTGTGCGGTCGTGCATTATCATGCATTAACTGAAATAAGGGACCGATTTGCACTTGTAGAGGAACGATGACGTCTGATACAATCGTCTCAGCATAAATTTGAGCGTTGAGGTTGCCTCTGATCCAAATCAACTCAGTTCTTCCGCCGATCCAAATACCCGCCCATACCATGATGGTTCCACCACTATAAGGATGGACTTCCTGGCAGGATTTTAATCGCTGTTGGCGTCCAGGGGTTCTCCAGTGTCGTATACGTCTTGTATCCGGTCTCATACCAAAACGAGACTCATCAGAAAAGCACACGAAACGCCATTGTTCTTCTGCCCAATTTCTGTGTTCAAGAGCCCATTGATATCGAATCCTACGATTGTGCATTGCTATAGGTGGTACCCGTAGCGGTCTTCGGGAATGAAGGTTCACTTCATGCAAGCGGTTTCTGACTGTTTGGTCGCTAATTAAGTTCCCTGAAGAGTGATGAAGCCTCACGGCTAACATCATGGCGGTTATTGTTGGACCTCTTCGAGTTAAGATTTGAATGTATCGGTCTTGTCTCCGTGTGGTGCAGCGATACCGTCCTCCATGGCGCTCAGCCACGGTACCAGTGCTTCGGTAACGTGTCCAAAGTCGACTGATAACACTCTGACTTGTATTCAGAGCTAAAGCCACAGTACGTTGCCGGGAACCAGCTTCTATCATTCCCACGGCTCTGAGCATTTCTTCCCTGCTTAAATGACGTCGCCGCTCCATAATAACGTTGGTTTTAATCAGTAGTAGGGAAACAGTAGCACTAATAATGTCTTCAATGCGTTGTATGTTTTTATAGGGAAAATATTGACAGCTGATTTTCATCTTTTACTCGAATTTGATTCACAGTTCCTGATTCAAATTATGAAATGCACCAAAAAGGATCCATATAAATTTATAAAATCATAAATTTATTACAAAGCCACATCTCAATCTCAAGAAATCCGCATAAAAATGCTTGATCCCTAGACACTTTTGATGTGTGTAGTACTAAATAAGAAAGATTGACGGCTACCAACGAGAAAAAATTTATCTACCTACAGATTAAATTTTTCTCGTTGGTAGCCGTTAGTAGTCACAACCGTCAGAAGGGAATTTAAAAAAACTGTGTCAAAAATTGACTTTTAAATGTAGTGCCGTTCGGCACAACGCATTTAAATAAAATTGGATTAAATATTAACTTTGTTATATTTTTAGGATTTTTAGGTTGAAACAAGGGCTTCAATTTATACTAATACGAGTATTATAAAGAGGGGTGAAAATGTGGTATGTGTGTTCTCGTCGTACTTAGGTATGTATTAGATAAGAAAACGATTTACTTTCGTAAGTAAATATTCTTTGTGATAATTTATTTTCTCTCGTTTCATTTTTACATTTAAGCACATAAAGTTTTTACATTGTAGGTGGATGCTCCTACTATGTTGTACCCATTGAGGTTGGCTTATTCCATCTCACGTATTCTTCTTATAATATTTTTTATCGCTTGTTTTTGTATCAGTCGTCTAATATGGTGTATAACATAGTGGAGGCAGCACCTTACCTACATATACAGTTTATAAACAAAGAAACTTTGTAAACATTAGCAATTTAAAAGGAGTCGCTGTGAGTTTTTATTGCCTCTTTGGTTTTCTCCGGCTTTATCCATTGTTTGCGTAGATCGACTGATAATATGTAGAATCGACTTGTGTGTGTATATAGTATTTTGTTTACTAGGTGACTATTTTTCATTATTATTAATAATGTGAGCTTGCGTGAATGTAGAAAGTAATCTTTGTAACCACTGAAAAATTATTTAACCATTGTTTAATACATTATTCTATATAAATCTGCAACTTTACAGGTTTAATCTTAAAACGTTTTTTTGTGAAAAATACTACTCCTCTACTTTACAAAGCTCATTCAAATGCAGAAACATCAACACACTACAGGGACGGTTCTTATGCAGCCATACAATCAAACAGACTAACACGTGCAAAGCCCCTGGAAAAACCTGTCATGAGGCGCGGTGAGAGTGTGTGCGACTGTTATGCAAGAGGTCGTGGGTTCGATTCCCACACGGGACACCACTTCGTGTGATCCACTAATTGTTGTTCCGAGTCTGGGTGTACTTTGTGTCCGTGACTGGTATGTTTGTTAAGTCCCCCGCGACACAGGGCTTGTACTTTACAGCGGGAGTCGTCTTTATAAAAAAAACAGTATTAGATTTTCCTAAAAGAATTACTTGAAATTCTTTTAGGATAATCATCAAAAACATATTTCAAATACCATCGTAGCCAGCTTTCAAAACAGTCGTTCTTAATCAATATGTACCCATGAAATATATATTTTAGATAAAGCGTGTATACAGTGTGGTCGTTAGACTATCTGGTGCATTAGCGGTAAGCGCTCCGTTCATTAGTGCGAGATATCTTGTGTTACTGCCCTTATATGTTTTTATATGTACGTGTAATCATTGTTAGTATATTACTTGTGTTATTTTGTTACGTAAACACGTCGATGTCGTCATATTTAAAGGTAAACTGCGCAATTAACTCTTTTTCCATTCATCTGTCTTCAAAAGTAGCTGGCCAAAGAAACAGCAAGCTAACTCAGATTTGTTTTTGTTTCAAAAATGTAACATTTTTGAAACAAAGACAAATCCGAGCTAGCTTAGTTAGCGTGACAGAAATAGATAATCTGAACGCTTTTTCGGATTATCTATTTCTGCTACGCACGACCATCTTGCATGTGGAACCAACTGTCACCAGCTGTATTTCTGGTCCAACATGACTTAGGGACCTTCAAAACAAGATCCTACTCTTTTCTAAAAGACCCGCAACGTATCTGCTATACCCTTGGTCGCAGATATAGGTATAGGTATGGGTAGAGATAATCAATTACCATCAGGTGAGTCGCTTGCACGTTGCGTTCACTGACCTCTATATTAGTATCCTGTGCCAGTATGCTGGACTGTGGACTGGCTACCCTGTACGAGGGACAGCAATTTTTGTGCCGAATCGAATGAGTGTTCGTGAGTTTTTTTGACACATAAGACAAATGGCCGTGGAACCAAGAGTATAGACTGGGTGTACTAAATGGCAAAATCAGTCGTTTTCTTGTCGTGGAAGTAGCCTGTCCAGCAGATTGGTACTATCATTGACGTAGAGATCAGGGGGTCAATTCACGTATTTACAGCTGTGCTGTTGCAGTTTAGTTGCAGTTAAGTTTCAATTAAAACGGCCATTTTTGTATTATTCTAACTTTGGGATCGATCTCAAATACGCTTCAAGTATGCGTCTCGAGAGCGTAATAACGACATTCTAGTACGGCGCGCAAGCGTTTTAAAGATCAATCCCAAAGTTACAATAATGTGAAAATGGCCGTTTTAATAGAAACTTAACTACAACTGAACTGCAACAGCACTGCTTTAAATACGTGAATTGACCCGCAGGACTGCGCCATTAGCTCACAAAATTGACCACTCTCTAGAAAGAGACAACACTACTTTGTGGGCAAAAAGGCCGCACGAGTATTTTCTCTCTTTCACGCTTTGCAGTCAATATTTACTTTTTAATTAGAAGGGATGGCGCGGTCCTGGTCTATACGTCAATGGGTACTACACAGATCAGTAGTTGTTCCCTATCACATAAAAAATGGGTTGGTACATGACAATAAATAATTTGACTAATATATTTATCATCGTTTCTATGAGATGTAATGTCAGGGATCGTCATGCTCACTAAAATGTCATTGCTTGTGGTGGCGGTGTGGGTCGGGTCGTTTTCCTTCCCTCCAATATGGCGAAGAGGATGATGCTGACCCATGCGTCAAACTCGTGAACGGGTGCTACTTGGGGTGACTGGTCGCCCTTGTCATTATCATTTTATAGGCCTATTATTTTTTTAATTAGTGGTTCATAAATATGTAGTTTTTCTTATAATCTCTCCTGTATTTTTGTAAGTTGATGCTCCCATCCACACCGTAGGCTAATTCATTAAAAACTAGATTATACCGGTTTACGTACTATGTTTATTGCTTGCGTGAGTTTCATGGTGTAATGGTTGCAGCACCTTACTGGCTTTACTGTATTTATACAAATATATTGTAAAAAATGGCATTTAAAAAAAGTGGCTATGAGTTTTTATAGCCAAGTTCTTTTCTCACGGCTTTACTCTTGTGAACTTGGCATTAAATGTATGAATCATTCTATTCCAAATTTTGGTCTTACGTTCATAAGCGTTGCATTTTTAACCTAAATGAATAAAGTATTTTGACTTTGACTTTGGCATAACATACTCTCACTGCACTACCGAGTCATATTCATTTTCGGTTATTATGGTACATTATTTATTATACTTCTTTTTAGCCTTTTATACTTACCTATACTTCGAGGTCATAGACCTCAGCGGGTTGCACATCGTCGGTAAAAGGGACCGTAAGGGTTATGCTACGCGTATTATTTATTCAAAACTGGACCCAACATTGACCAGCATATTTTCCCAACAATAGTCCCGAGTAACTTTGAATTTTGCTACCATTTTGGTAAACAAAGCGTTCGTAGCAAAACAGTTTGTATACTAAATTAATAAGTGTTGTTTTAAGATAAATAATGTTAGGCTGTAGTTTTAATTACCGGCTAGGTAAAATGTTTTCTTTTTGCTAGTTTTCGGGTAATTGAAATACTATTTTTACCTTTATTGGGGCAGTTGTAACTCTATTTTTATTTTTATTTAACAGTATCTTTCTAATCGAAATCGTTTATCTACATTTAGAAGCAGCTGAAAAGTAGCCAATTTAGAAGTAGCAGAAATTATTATTTGGCGCAAATGTTTCTTAACTCTTCGGTAGAAACTCGTGTTGGATTCCATGCAAATGAAAGGTGATACTAGTTTCCAAATAATATTACAAACGTGAAAGTAACTCTGTATGTCTGTTACATTTTCAGGTTTAAAGAACCGATTTAGGTTATTATTATTTATATACTTCAATAACAATTCATTACAATTGTGTTTGAATACAAAATACTTATTATTATATCCAAATTACTTACACCTAAAATAATACATTATAACTATTAATTAATATCAATACTACACGGTAAAATTTGATATGGAGATAATTTGAATTCCAGGGAAGGACTTGGAATAGTGTTTATAGCAAAAACCGTAAACTATGTGGGTGGAACCGCAGGCAAAAGATATACTTCGTTTCAAATACGAAGTCCTTTTTGACAACTGTCTAATTAGATTTATATGAAGTATCATTTTAGTCGTTTTTCGGCGACATCGATTTTCGATTACCACTCTGAACAAATTTAATTGAGTATTTGCATTAGAATAGTTTTCAAGTTCAATTTTTGCAACATTTTTAATGGCTGCTCCGCTCCTATTGGTGGTAAAGCATAATGTTATATAGCCTTCCTCAATAAATGGGCTATCCAACAGTGAAAGATTTTTTTTAATTTGGACAAATTTTGAATCGAAGTTTAACTTAATCAAGAACATACATAGTGAAGAGTGCAACTAATAACAGCAAAATACATCTATACTAATGTTA
The DNA here is from genome assembly GCA_945859575.2 of Herminia tarsipennalis. NCBI lineage: Eukaryota > Metazoa > Arthropoda > Insecta > Lepidoptera > Erebidae > Herminia > Herminia tarsipennalis. The sequence goes on along the minus strand of OX243849.2, from coordinate 7,806,981 downwards.
TAAAGCTAAAGTTTGTTTGTTTATTTGAACGCGATAATCTCAGGAACTCCGGCTCGAATTAAAAAAAAACATTTTACTGTTAGATAGCCCATTTATCGAGGATGGATTTAAGCTGTATAACATCACAGGCTCGGTCTGGCAACACTGTAAACGTCAGACGTAAATTTTGTATTTCTTTAAATTAAATTAACTTTTATTTTGTAATTAATTAGTTATTAATATTTAAAGTAGTGACTAGTATTATTAAGAATTGCCTTAATCAGTGTATAAAGTGAGTCGTCCCTGGAGAACGCACAAACTTGCCGATCATCACTGCCGCCAACGGATGAATTTTCAAAAGCTCATCTTAAAACCTGGGGAGTATTTGACTTATTTGATATTAACTAATACTCCACAAGCACATAAATACATGTCTCATCTGTGCATGAGCTTCGTCATTCTCTCACTGGCACCAGTTTTTATCTCTTTCCGCTTGACAAATTGTGGAAGCTGAATTGAAGACCTAAACCATTGGCCCCACACACTCATTTACACACAAAATTACTGTACAATTAGGCAACTAACACTATAGTAATACTATTTAGATATAAAACTTTGTATGTTAGTCTTCAATAGTTTAGGTACTAAGTTTTGAATTAGGTACATACCTACCTCATACCCAAAATCTTAAAAATCCACTAGAATTGTGAATCCACTATTGTGTTTCTTTTAGTCTTTATATTATATTTTTATCATTTTAATATCTTGCTTATATTCTATAGTTGAATTAATTTGTATTTCAAGTTTTCTTTGCATTTATTCTGTAATCTTATATAAATTCTACCTACCCCCTTCTCATTTTTATTGTTTAAACTTTTTTCTTTCTTGTACGTAGCTTTGTTTATTGTGTTACAGGAGTCTAGTGGACTAATCTGACAATGAGCACACACATGATGACTCGCAGGGCAACAGCAAAGGACATGGAATATAAATTAAAATTAGCGCTACTTGAATTGAAGAAATACAAAGAGGACAACACCCAACTGCTGTCAGAGCGCAGCGACTGTGAAGTAGAAATTGTGAGACTAAATGAGAAGGTAGCTGCACTGAAGAAACAACTTACAGAACTGGACTTACAAAATATGGATCTTCAAGAACAATGTGGCCGTCTTCAACAGGAAATAAACTCTTTTAGTGACTGTAGTGAAGTGTTTTCAGAGTCTCTGAGTCACAATACTGAATTACAACGTGATCTGAACGAAGCTCATAGGACTATAGTTTCCCTTAATCACACAATACAGGCAACAAACAGTAACGTGACTCAGAACCTCTATAGTGAGCTCTTAGGTGTAAAGTGGGTGTCGCACTTAAAACTTAAGTTACTTAGCCGCAAGAAACAGAGAAAATACTCAAAATTAAATAAATTAATAAGCAATATTAAAAAACAAAGTGATAAGTTAGGAAAAGTTAAAACTTTATCTAAAATTAATTCTAAATTGACAAAGGAACATAAAAGACTGCAGTCAGACTTGGACAACTGCAAAGATCAAATGATTGCCAGCAGGTTAATGTATGACCGCCATACACAGGAGCTTAACACACAAATAACGAACTTGCACTCCCGTCTAACAACTCTCATGCTTGAACACCAAACAGAAACTCAAGTATTCATTAACAAGTATGAGGAGGTAGCCAGAGTAGCTAGAGAGGAAACAGAACAATTAACCTCTCAGATTAAAAACAGCCTATGCTACAATTGCTCACTACCACCGTTTATCGGTCAACACAACACTCACACCAATACACGGCAATTACAGAGCAGTAAATGCAGTAAGTCTGACTCTGACTGCAGATTGTTATCTGACCAGCATACTCTGAATTTTACAGAAAATAAAGTTGTGATTTTTTCTGACCAATTAGGTATAGATTTTAGCAGGTTTATTATAGGTCACACAAAGTATAGGGTCATAAATTATTGTTCAACAGGATCAAATTTTTGTAATTTAATTAGTAAATTAAATAATACCACCTTAGATAATAGATCAACAGTTATAGTATTATATGGTGACAGCTTCTCAGTCACAAAGAGAGACATAATTAAATTAACAGAAACTATTACATACATGCATGAAAAAGTAGGTTGTAAGTTTATTTTATGTAGTCTACCTTATTCGCAGTCAGTATCTGATTTACAAAACAAGCATGTACAGAGCTTGAATCTTTTATTATATAACAGTACTTACTTACATAGTAAGTATATTTTGTTTTTTGACACGAATAAATTTATTCGTAATTTTATTTTAACGAAAGATAGAATGTATCTTTCCACATTCTACAAAAGACAACTTGCTAAGTTATTAGCATTTAATTTACACCCTGACCTAGGTACAAACAGTACTTTGCAGGATTCATTTAGTGGTAGCAGTTCTACTTTGAATGTTATTAAGACTCCTAGTTTAAACTAGTAAGTCAGACAATGGACAAGCCCACAGGTGGTCTAACTGTAGTTCACCAAAATATTCAAGGCTTATCCAGCAAAATAGAGGAACTCGAATTGTTCCTTAAAATGCACAGTGTTGATATTTGTTGCTTAACTGAACATTGGTTGAAAACTAATGAACTGATATTTAATAATAGTTATTATTGTATGGTTAGTGCATTTATAAGAGAAAGGGCTATACATGGTGGGTCTATGATATTTGTATGCAACAATGTTAAATGTAAGGAACGCAAGGATATAGTACATCTGTCTGTTGAGCGTACTATAGAATTATCATGTGTGGAGCTGGAGAGATATATTATAGTTTGTGCATATCGACCACCACTGAGTGATTTTAACTTATTTGAATCTGTCATGGAAGATGTGCTTAAAAGGGTAAGTTACGGTATTAAGCATATAGTAGTGTGTGGCGACTTCAATGTAAATTTACTTGAACAATCATCTTTGTCTACCAGATTAGTTAACCTATTTAAATCATTTAATTTAGTGTACTTATTTAATGAACCAACAAGAATTACATCACATTCTGCTACTTGCTTAGATAATATATTCTGCAACTGTAGTTATTTTAATGAGGTAATATTGAGTGATTTAACATCAGATCACTGTGGGCAGAAAGTCACTTTTCCCTCACACACAGTGGCCAAAATAGATAAGATCACATGTAGGCCAATGAGTACGGCTCGCTTAGAAAAATTCAATTCTAACGTTTCTGCTAATATTACCAGTATAGATTTCAGCCACTCTGATCCGAACTATCTTTACTCCTCAGTGTTTAATATAATCAAAAGTGAATACAATAATATATTTAAATCAAAAACTTTTTATAAGAATTCTAAACTTAGCTTTTGTGATTGGGCAACTACCGGCATTTATAAAAGTAGAGCTAAGTTATACGAGTTATATGGTATGAAACAATTTAATTTTGATCAAAACTTTATTCAGTATGTGAGAAACTATTCAAAAACTTTTAAAAAAGCTTGTGCATGTGCCAAAGCTTTACTTATTAGTAGAAATATTAAAAAATCTGATAATAAAATAAAAGCCACTTGGAATATTATTAATTCGGAAAGCGGACGGGCAAAGCCTCGGGATAAAAGCTTTGAATTATTAATTAACAAAAAGACTGTTACTGATAATTTAGACCTAGCACAAACTTTCAATGATTTCTTTGCTGACATACCACTAACCACAACCAGCTCCTTGAACGCTTGCCCAGATAAAGCCGAATCACTCTTGAGAGATAATGTGGATCAATGCAATGTACCATTTGCTTTTAAATATATATACCCCAGTGAAATAATTAAAATATTCAAGTCACTCAATTTAAAAAAAACTGCTGATTTATGGGGTATTTCAGTAAAATTAATTCACAGTATAATTACTGGCATAGCGCCACAGTTATCTATAATTTTTAATCAATGTGTTGATACCGGAATGTTTCCTGATCTGATGAAACATAGTAAAGTAATACCATTATTTAAATCCGGATCAAAGAATGACCCAAGTAATTTTAGACCAATATCCATCTTGCCAGCTATTAGTAAAATTTTTGAAAAGGCTATACTTATGCAGTTAGTTCACACTTTAATTTTAATAATCTACTGCATCCCGATCAATATGGTTTTACAAAGGGTCGCTCTACAATTGATGCAGGTACTAAGCTACTGAAACATATTTTTAGTGCCTGGGAAGATTCACAGGATGCCATTGGAGTGTTCTGTGATCTTTCTAAAGCTTTTGATTGTGTGGCGCATAGGACACTTCTCCTGAAACTTAGGCATTACGGTATTAAAGGTACAGCGCTGGATCTACTTGCCTCTTACCTAAGTGAAAGAATTCAATATGTTGATATAGGGGGAGTAAGGTCGTCTGGATCTCCAATTAGTATGGGCGTGCCTCAGGGATCAATACTCGGTCCCTTCTTATTTTTGGTATATATTAATGATTTACCATTTTATGTTAATAACTTTTGTGACATCATTCTATTTGCTGATGACACTTCTCTAATTTTTAAAATCGATCGTAAACTAGAAAATTTTGATAAAATAAATAGAACACTCGCACTAGTTCAAGATTGGTTTACAACGAACAACCTACTTCTAAATCCCAAAAAAACTAAATGTATTAAGTTTAGTTTGCCAAATGTGAAAAGTACTAATACGAGTATAATTTTAAATAATGAGGTGATTAGCTTTGTCGACTCGACAGTTTTTTTGGGAATTACATTAGACAATAGGTTACAGTGGGGCACCCAAATATCATGTCTCGCAGGAAAACTCAGTTCTGCAGCGTATGCTGTCAGCAAAGTTAGACAGCTTACGAACGTAGAAACAGCTCGACTAGTATATTTTGGTTATTTTCACAGCGTCATGTCCTACGGCATATTGCTTTGGGGCAAGGCGGCTGATATACAAACTATTTTTATTCTTCAAAAACGTGCAGTGCGTGCGATATATCAACTAGGAGCACGAGTTTCCCTTAGAGAAAAGTTTAAAGAGATAGGCATTTTGACAGTTGCATCACAATATATATATGCAAACGTTATGTTTGTAAAGCAAAACTTACATTTATATAACAAAAATAGTGATATTCACTCTGTGAATACAAGAAATAAGCACAAATTGGTAGGTCGATATCACAGGCTTCATAAAACTCATAACTCATTCATGGGACTAGGTGTTAAATTTTTCAATAAAATCCCAGTCAGCATATCGAGTCTACCAGTAAATAAATTTAAGAATGTAGTCAAGAGACATCTTATACAAAGAGCTTACTATTCAATCGATGATTATTTAACTGATAAAGATAAATGGATGTAGTTCGTTGCTCCCTATTAATGTATTGGGTTGTATAGTTTATTGCATTTTACTAGGTGAATATTGTTGTCACAGTTTGATAATGTTACTTAGGTACTAGTAAAGAAAACGATTTACTTTTGTAAGTAAAGATTCTGCGTGATAAATTACGGCCATTCTTTTCTTTCCTTTGAAAAACATGTATACTTATTCATTAAGTAGCAGTAAATTGGCCAATATTTAAGCACATAAAGTTTTTACATCGTAAGTGGATGCTCCTACTATGTTGTGCCCATTGAGGCTGATGTATCCGATCTCGTGTACTCTTCTAATATTAGTGACCTCTTTTTTTGCATCAGTCCTCTAATATATGGTGTATAATATAATGGTGGCAGCACCTTACCTGCATATACAGTTTATAAACAGAGAAACATTGTAAACATTGGCAATTTGAAAAGAGTGGCCACGAGTTTTTATTGCCTGTTCTTTTCTCGGGCTTTACCTATTGTTTGCGAACAGGCATTACCAGTAAATGTAGAATCGACTTTTCACAAGTGTAGTATTTTGCTTCCTAAGTGAATAAATGATTTTTATTATTATTATTATTATTATTATCACGCTACGACAAATAGGACGAAGCAGCAATGGAAAATTCAGCAAAAACGGGGAAAAATTACGAAATCCTGAGATTGACGTAATATGCTTATATCTTTCTAAATGCATAAATAGGTATTTAAGTTTTTTTTTCCATTTATTACCCAGACACAGAATAAATCATCGTGCTCATCACACAAAGTTTTATCCTAGGTATTCGTCGAACCGATGACCTTTGGCTTAGTAGTCAAGGTCACTAACTAAAGACCAATAAGCTCCTCTTAAAAAAGCCATCGGAAATTTGAGTTTTTTTATGTTGTTTTAAAAAACTCAAATTTCCGATGGCTTTTTTACACTTTGTCAAAGACACGTTACTACCTCATGTCGAAAGAGACTTCGTGATGACATAAATTACATTCCTTCCTATTAACCTAACCTAACCTTAAAAACTTGCTTTTACAGTGAAATAAAAATGCCCCTTGTACTCGACAAACTAGGGTATTTTTTCTTTAAAAATGTTTTAAAAATATAGCTTTCATTTTTATTGCACGAGAACAATTTCTCTTGACGGAAAAACCAGTGCTTTTTCATATAAAATGTTATATAAAACTAAAGTATTTAATTTATCACTGTTGTTTAACTTTGCTTTATTTTTTAAAGGTACTTAAAAATAATTAAAAATATACGCAAACAAATGCAACAACGTTTTTTTTACCTTAGCAGATTTGATAACCTATGTTAAGGCATTGGACTCGCAATCGAGAGGTAGCGGGTTCAAATCCCATCCTTTATATTGCCCACGTGACTCCACTCCTTAATTAGCTATTTATTTTAGCAACAGGGATTAGGTATAAAGATTTTTAGCTACTAGTTTTCCACATAGCTTAAAAAATATATAAAATATTTGATGACGTTTGATTATTTGTAAGTAACAAAATTCTATCTACAGAAGTGTGGCCGCTTTTGTTTAGGTCGAATGTTGTTGCTTCGTGTCTGAATATCAAACTTTTTAAAAGATATTAGAAACATACTAGACACAGTTTCAGTTAAAAGTATGGGTGTACTTTGTATCCGTGAATTGAATTTTGTAAAGACGCAACACAGGACTTGTACTAGAAAAGTTATCTTTAAAAAAAATACGTGGCAAGCTTATAAAAGAAAATATAAAACGTGTTTAATTTACAGTGGTAATATTTTCCAGTCAAAACTTCATTTCTCACAACACCATTCTGCGAGTTGAATAACATGTTTTATGTTTGTGTCATAACATTAAATCCGTCTGATTACGAGTAAAGCTTTTTAAACTAGGCAAGTTTTTGAGGTTCATGTCCTAATGAGTACGTGAACAAATTGAAAATTTCTCATTTAGACTGGGATTATGCTCGGCGAAATATGAAAAGTTGGTGTTCTATACATTAGAGGACTTCATGCCACGAAGTCTTGAAATTGTGGTAAATTTACGTTGGTAGATTAAAATGAAGATACTTTCTGTGTTGTTTGTGTAGTTTTAGTGGACAGACTAAGGCTGGAATTACAATTTTCTGTAGCCATTTCTTACAGATTATATACTTTCTGTAAAAAAATGTTAAAGAAAATATGAAACCATCGTAGGTCACTCTCAGTGAAATATATATTTTTTTATAAGATCACTAGCGGCCCGCTCCGGCTTCGCACGGGTATAAGTTATTATACATATAAACCTTCCTCTTTAATCACTCTATCTATTAAAAAAAACTGCATCAAAATCCGTTGCGTAGTTTTAAAGATTTAAGCATACATACGGATATAGGGACAGAGAAAGCGGCTTTGTTTTATACTATGTAGTGATAGTGATACTTAACTTTGAGCTGTACTCAAACGTATAATGGTCTCCTAACCGAGGTCGGGTCCGGCGGCCAATTTTATTAAAGACTAGCCACTCTAATGAGATGGGCCGCACTATAATATGTGTATGCGCAGACACAAGCACATTTCTTATTCCCTCACTCTCATAGTCCGATGGGACGGAAACCCGACACGACCCGAGAGAGATTGGGCGCAGGACCAACGGCTTAACGTGTTCTTCGAGGCACGGAGGGGTGTTATAGGGTGGTAACTTCGCAGATATCTTGATCTGCTCGTTGCCAGAGCAGATCGAGATGGAAGTATATGTAGAGTTTTATTTATGGCAATAAACAAAATTCAAAACATGGTTTGGGATTTTATTTTTGCCTGATATAATATTTTCTGCTACTATGATACCAATTAAATAACTTTTAATTACCTGAGTTTTCGTCAGAAATATTACGGCAAAAGGCACGTGTCGAAACTTAAGTTGATATAATTGTATCTTCAAATAAAAAGATAAAAAATAGTCTTCTAGTTATTTTTCTTTTAGCTTCACTCTAATTAGCGCTGATTAGCGTCTTTGAAATCAACTATAAATCATTTTCGTACAGGTTATTACATTATTACATTATGTATGATTAATAAAAACAAATAAATCCCGCAGCAGAGTTCATCAATATTTAACAAAGCCAAAATAATCCTACCTTCGTTTAATAATTCATATGCGTTCACACCCATATTTCTATTCTGACAACGGATTAATGTTGCCACGTGAAAAATAAACGGTCAAAGGTCGGATTGGCGCGAAAACTGACACGTGTCAAATTTGAATCAAACATGGCGGAACGATTGAGCTAGGTCGGTTAGATGGAATCGAATTTTGAGGAATTCTTCGGTTGATTTTAGCTTAAATAAGATATATAATGATAAAAATATTTGTGCAATTTGATTTTAATTCGTATGTGGCGTTAGCCTAATGGTTAAGTCATTTTATTTGCAATCGAAAGGTCGCGGGTTCAAATCCTATTTATCGCCGTGATTCAAATCAATTAGGAGACACACTTCTAGGCTATCTTCTATTGCTCTAAAAAAGACTGAAACTTTGAAGATTGTGTTTCATAGTAAACCTGCACTGCTGCACTATTTCCCGAAATAAACTGATTAACCGATTACTTGGTTTAAATTGTGCCACCGAATCGATACTAGGTACTCGTAATATTTGGAAGAATAACTTCACTTTTGACAGTTAAATTGAGGGGAAAAATGGCAGCTGTCTGTTGAAAATTAGATTCAGTTTTGCGGTCGAATACGAAACATAATTATAGACGAGCTAGAGAGTTAACTGAATTTTGTGATTTAAAAGTCATTGACTGAGTTTAGATAAACAAGACAGTGGCTAAATTTTACTGCATTTAAATTCATATTTTGACAGCCTCTGTGGCGCGGTGGGAGTGTATCCGACTGCTACGCAAGAGGTCGTGGGTTCGATCCCCACCCAGGATAAAACTTTGTGTGATGAGCACGATGGTTTATTCTGTGTCTGGGTGTTATTTATCTATAATAAGTATGTATTTAGAAATATAAAAGTATGTTTATCAGTTGCCTGGTTTCCATAGTACAAGCTCTGTTTAGTTTGGGATCAGATAGCGTTGTGTGGGTTGTCCCAAGATATTATTATTATTATTATTATTTACACGTAGTTAGTACCTACTAACATAAGGGTAACCGACTCAGTGGCGCCGAGCCGATCTAGATATCTACGAGGTTAAGCAATATTACCACTGTCGGTCCATAGATGGGTGACCTTTTTTTTCTTAAGATAACTAACAATATGGGATTGTGGTCTCACATTATTAGCAATGTTTTGTAACCCGGAGTGGGTTCACGTCGGTAATATAATGGGTAGGATTCGAACCCGTGAGACCTCAAATTGCTAGACCATGCCTTAGTCATTAATCTACCGCCACTTGTAATGATAACATTGTCACACCCCTCCGTGCCTCGAAGAGCACGTTCAGCTGTCGGTCCTGCGCCTAATCTCTCTCCGGTCGTGTCGAATTGACTGCCTCTGTGGCGCGGTTAGAATGTGTCCGACTGCTACGCAACAGGTCGTGGGTTCGATTCTCACACGGGAAATCACTTTGAGATCCACAAATTTTTGTTCCGAGTCTGGGTGTACTTTGTGTCCGTGACGTTTAAAGTCCCCCGCGACACAGGGCTTGTATCCTAATGCGGTCGGTAAAGTCTTTAAAAAAATCTCAGATCTGACCTATCGGACTATGAGAGTGTGGGAATAGAGAGTGTGGGAATAGAGAGTGTGGGAATAGAGAGTGTGAGAAAAGAGAGTGTGGGAATAGAGAGTGTGAGAATAGAGAGTGTGAGAATAGAGAGTGTGAGAATAGAGAGTGTGGGAATAGAGAGTGTGAGAATAGAGAGTGTGGGAATAGAGAGTGTGGGAATAGAGAGTGTGAGAATAGAGAGTGTGAGAATAGAGAGTGTGGGAATAGAGAGTGTGGGAATAGAGAGTGTGAGAATAGAGAGTGTGAGAGTAGAGAGTGTGAGAATAGAGAGTGTGGGAATAGAGAGTGTGGGAATAGAGAGTGTGGGAATAGAGAGTGTGGGAATAGAGAGTGCGCTTGTGCACTATAATATCTCCTGCGTAAGCTAGTCTCTAATGAGATTCACCGCCGTAACCGAAATCGTTTAGGAGACCATTACCTACTAACAACCATAGTGCTATTCTCTTGTCAAAGAGTATATATACTGTTGCTTTCTTACTTGCATAATCTTTTTTCTAATTCTTATATATAAACCTCGTATTAAGAGTGTTTGTGGTCAAACTCCTCCAATATGGTTCGACCGATTTTAATGTTTTTTTTTGATACAATGGTCGTTAAGAATTTTTGTATATATGAAAGCGGAAAAAAAATTACGCAGACGAAATTGCGAGAGTCAGCGAATTATATAAAATGCAAGTAAACAATCATAGATAATACTGTCTAACTAAGTCACTAGCTTTCACTCGAGGCTTCACCCTCGTAAATGACGGTAACCGTGATCAAAACTATCCTATGTCCTTTCTTAATACTTAAATTATCTCCATACCAAATTTCATCTAAATCGGTACAGCGATTAAAGCGTAAAAACGTAACAGACAGTACAGTAATTTTTACATTTATATTACTAGTTTAGTTGAATAAAGTAATTGGCAAGAAATGCCTTTAAAAAGACTATAACACAATTATCTAATGCCGCGCTAAAGTTACAGATAATATCTCTGAAATTTAATATTTTATGTAACAAAAACAACGGTTTCGTCTCCGTGTAACACGTTTTCAGGCTCAAACTTCTAAATTCCTTCAGGGAACAAACTTGTGGCGATTAAAATATATATTCTTTATACATCCTATTTTGCTCTGATTAAATTCGTGGCAGCATCAGAGTGAGTTTAGCGTTCCCGAGGGTCTGACGAACGTCACACGGATTTTCACTGGAATTATGCTCAGCCTAACTGTGCTTGAAGGGGCCGAAAATATGGAAAATGTCTTTGTTATTCGAAAATATTGTCTTACAAAGAGGAGTTTTTTTGGAGTAAGATTGGGTAAATAGGACTCTTGACTTTCTGGGGATGGTATAAAGGTCGAATTTACGACCATTTGTAAATTCGAATTTTATACCATCCCCAGAAAGTCAAGTCAAGTCAATCACATTCTCAACTCCATAGCTGAGAATGTTATGTGAAACTCCCTTTACTTCTGGTTATTCTATGGCTCTACCGGCGAGAACATAATACAATGCATTAACAATTACGTCACTTATATTCATCCCCGGGTTTCAAGCTGCATAAAAGTCAACCTTTCAGTTTCGGGCGTTACCTCCTGCAGACAAATTTGCAAACTTTGCCCCTTAGCATAGATCACAGAATACTTCTTGTTCAGAAGGCAACCTTCATAAAAATGTACTTCGAGCGTCGCACACACAGACATGAATCGAAGCCTACATCGGTGTACTTTGTTCGCGCGGCAATACCTCGAAGTGCGTGCGTCAAGAGGGTTTTCTACGTAGGTTGTCATCTGTACTCTCGGTATTCTGTGCGTAGATATATTAATGACCCAGGTACTATAGCTTCCTGTTTCTTTTGTCCTCAGGCGAGTGGCGTGGCGAGCGAAGAATGCTTGACATCACACGAGACAAGCCAGTCAAAGTGTGCGTGCGAGTTGTCGTGCCAGTCAGAGATCATCCCAAAGTAAGTAATAATATATTTTTGGCCTTTTGCCGAATTCAAAAACATGTCCTGATCAGAGTACTTATCCCCTACAGACCAATTTTACACTACTACTATCACGGAGTACAAAACTGAGGTGCAGCCTAAAAGCTGTGAGTGTGATGATCCACTTCATCAAACTCTCCCCTATTTATATGTAAACATCATTTTTGCACGACTGCCCAGGAGTAGGTACGGTTTATTTAAGTAGTAATTGACAAGTGCCTTCGTGTGGGTGCAGTTTACTAATATTTTCAAAATATCACAATTTCTATTGAGTTTTGCATTTTTGTATATGAACAAGAAACCCGACTGCTAAGATGAATAAATTTACTTTTTTTTTTAAATAGGAGTTAGTTCAGCATAGCAGCTATCCCCTTTTTATAAATATAAGGATAGTATAAACAGTTAAATAATTTAATAAATACCCAAGATATTTTACTCACCAATAATATCATTATCAGACACCCAACAGAACGGAAAAGCGGAGTTAATGAAAAGGACGCTATTATCTAGGTTCTATGCTTCAACCTTTCAGATGTAACATTTATATAAAATTTATGCCAAAATAAAACTCATCCAGACAATTACAAATACAATAAATAAAAAAATAAATTATAAAAATAAAAAAACCCGCCAACATAAAAAATCCCCTACATAAATTATATAATTATGTATATGTTTCCATCTTTTTTGTGCAGGCGGGTTTTTTATTTTTATATATATTTTTTTTACTTAATACTTTTAAGTGGTTACAGGATGTAACCGATGTAACAACTAACTTTTATCACAGCTACTGTCAAGTATTGAAAATAGAAAAAGAATTGATGCTAACTAACTTATTTAATACTAGCGGACGCCTCGTGGATTCACCCGCGTAGGTTCCGTTCCCGTAGGAATACGGGGATGAAAAATAGCCTATGTCACCCGGGGTTAATGTAGCTTCACAACGATGATTTTTTCAAATCCGTCCAGTAGTTTCGGAGCCTATTCAATACAAACAAACAATCAAATTTTTCCTCTTTATAATATTAGTTTAGATTACAGTCATAAACATGTACACCTTTTTGAAATGCTTATGATATGCCCCTCTTTATTTTGACGTCTCATAGCCGCCATGTTTGTTTTTTTCAAACGTTACATATTTAAGAACACTTGGGCGATCAAGACAAATCTAACGACGTCTTAATTGTGTAAATCCGTTCAGTGGATTGTGAGATATAAGGTAATAAAGAATATTACATACATATGTATACGCGCGAAAACCATAACCCTTCTTTACAGTCGGGTGTGAAACACTCAAATCAGCAGAACATTCTCTGGATCAATGAGCTGCCCTCTCCCTCTAGACAAGTAGAAAGACCGCGAATTAGATTAAAAAAATATATATATTTTGATTGAGACTACGCTGTACTTTCCTATTGCTATGCTTGTATGAGAAGTGGGTTGACGTCGTAAGTGGAAACAAAGTGTGACTACAAATACCTAATTATTATTTTAAGTAGCCTGCAGCTCAATTTTGACGTTAAATGTAATGCAAATTGTTAACTTAAACATATTCTGTTGAAAATGTACACTGCAAGCACCATAGAGCTGCAAATTTGCAATTTTATTGCTAATATAAAAACTGACGTGAAAATAAATTGCAAATAATAAACCCTCATGCTAAAATTTTGCATTTTACAGAGGCTTTTATAATATAACTTTATAGGTTTACCCAGAAAGGGTAAGTTAAAACTGAATGAGCAACACAGAGTGGCATGGAAATTTTTAATAGACTGCAATTTTGATGTACTTCATTATACTTGAGTACGGTGGGGAGAGTTGAGTAAATCAACAAAGTTTGAACATAACAAAGAAATTTATAGAGTATTTATATGGTAATGTTGTCTAAAAGGGCCGTTCTTACTTCCGTGAAGACTTCTTAGAGTTACTGAGTTCTTCTTAAGTTGTACCTTTAACTTACTGTGTCCTACATTAAAGTACAAGTATTTGTATACACTTAGGTGTAATTTTATCATCCTGTATATTTAGCCTCCGGTGAAATCTGTGACAAAATTTTCTTTAGAGAATAATAACATTATTTTATTTTATTTTCTTTACGTAACTTACGGGTAATTTCACGTATTGGTTTAAAAATTAAACTAGTGTATGCCAATGACAAGCCTCCATATACACTTTATTGCACGTTGTTTTATCTATTTAAAAAAAATTAAAGTATTGAGATCTATTCATCTAATATTCACTTCAAAATTTGCGCAAAAAACCCAATAAGTCGAATACACTCCCGCCGCGCCGCGCCACAGATGCCTCTGTGGCGCGGCGCGGCGGGAGTGTGTCCGACTACTACGCAAGAGGTTTCGATTCCCACACGGAACACCACTTTGTGTGATCCACAAATTGTTGTTCCGAGTCTGGGTGTACTTTGTGTCCGTGACTTGTATGTTTGTAAAGTCCCCCGACACTAATGCGGGAGGGGAGTAGTCTTTAAAAAAAAATCTGTTCAAAATTTGCGCAAATGACCTAATAATAATACAATAATTTCATATTTAATTAAAAGTTATTATGTTTAAAAACTATACCATTCTATAATATAGGTTGTAAATAATTTAATTAATCAAATATTATTTTTTTGTATGTTTTTCACATGTAAAAAAGATCCTATCCAACTTCTACCCAGTCAACATACACATTGCAAATAAATTTATAAGCAACTAGCTTACGACCGCGGCTCCGCCCTTGTGGATGTCGGTTTCGCAATAAAAAATATTCCATATCCTTTCCCGGGACTCAAACTATTTCCATACCAAATTTCATATAAATCGGTTTAGCTGTTTGAGCGTGAAAGCGTAACAGACAGACAGAGTTACTTTCACATTTATAGTATTAGTATGGATTTATAGAAATAGCGCCCACGGGCTGATTACCACCATTATGTTAAAAAATCACAGTATTCCTGTCAAAACCACAATGATTAATTTCACATAATTATGACCTTGCCTTTGAAACACCAAAGGCCTGAGATTAATACTAATAAATCATAGTAACGATGTTATTTTCTTTTGTTATGTTATTCTGTTATTGACTAATATAAATAGTTGTATTATTGCAAAAATAAATAAGGTTTTCAAGGCACGTTTTTAAGACGGATTGAAAGGTAGTGACGTAAAAATATTGTTTTGTTGGTAGTACGTGCGTGGACGCGGAACCCGATGCGAATTGGATTGCTTTGGGTTCCGTAGTTATAACGGCTAATATTACATGTGAAATTAGATACGGATTTTAGATGTGTGTTTCTAACTTATAAAGATTTTATTGATGTAATAGTATTACATAGAAATTGACAAGGAGATCTTATTTTAAATGCCCTTTACATGTGGAAAACATTGTATTCTGCAGGCTATGTGCCTATGTAATACATTTAAACAATCTTTAATCAAATGTAACACCAATGATAATTATTTTATATGGCTAACAGCTAAGTACATACCTGTGAAACACAACATTACATAAACAGATGTGTGTTTGGTTTGTCAACCACGCCTCAACTGCTATTCTAAATTTGGTACAACTTATGCTAATTTTATATCGCAGTCTATTGTTAATAAGATAGTGAAACTGAACCCAATTATAAGAGTAAGTCCCAATCTAACTCTGATAGACTTTTAATGTTTTTTTAAGGTGCCGTAGCCAAAATGGCAAAACGGACCGTCCGTCCTTCCATCAGTTCGTCCGTCCGTCCGTCCGTTTAGCTTAGCTTAGAGACGGTTAGTGTTAGAAGGCTGTAATTATACATGAATACACATAGGACGGGCAGCAGCGTCTTCTGCGTAGTTAAAGCCTTACTGCGATCGCCAACCCGCTCGCCAAGCGTTGGCGATTATGGCAATTACCCCCAGGATCTACATACTAGTAGGTTCTAATGGGGAGACCCGTGCCCAGCAGTGGGCCATCATATGGGTTGATATGTACACATATTACTTATGCCGACAAAGTGGAATAAAATATTGAAAAACATATTACAGTAGTATCTACACAGTAGTAGTGTATATACTACACTACTACTGTATAATATGTACATATACATGTAATTAAAAAGAAAACTATATCAGCTAAGTAGGCTTTACAACTTAACGAGTAACAGCAGACCAAGTAACAAAATGTTCGTAGAAATTCCATTCATTGTTAGTTGTATGAAACAAAAACAACAGAAAACTAACTTTATTTGGATGGGGGGGGGGGACCCTACGTTGTGCGTGGCCCGACATGCTCTTGCCCGGTTTTGTTTAAGAATTCGGGGAATTCGAGCGAATTTAAAAGTTGATAGATTAGAAGTCCATCAGATATTATAATATTAAATGATTGGAATGAATTATTATATCAGAACATGTAATACCAAATATATTATTCTTATTTATAATAAATTAGCAGATGTTTCAACATCATTTTGACTAGCGAATATTTTGAGATTGTTTTCAATTGCATTTTCGAAATTGAATAGGAGAAGATAAAACATTCACTAGTTAAAATGCTATTGAAATGTGGGCTAATTTATTATGAATATGGAGGTTATTGTATAAATATAAAAAAATATGTTTTGATTTTCCCCAAATCTCCTCCCGCGTTATTTTATTCTCGATAACAAAAAAATATAATAGGTTAAATTTAAGTTATGCGTAAAATAATTTTCAAGTAGACTAATTACAAACTAACTAACTAAAGTAATTAAGAAATTGGTATTCAAAATACGACTGTAGTTATAATGAGATTTTATGAAACTTTAGTTGGCTATTCCTTAAAATAAATAAACAAGAAACCTCATAATTTTCACAAAAGTCCTAACATATCTGCAAAAATACGAAAACGCAAAACACTCATTTTTTCCTCCAAAATTAGATTGCAAACGTAGCAATCTAAGTGAAGGCAAGTCCGTGACCGTAAATATACGGGACCCTCAGGCCGTATTGCTACACAGCTCAATCTTCACGAGTGAGCGAGTGCCCCAGTCATTTCATCACTACACGTGATAAATAAGCCATCACTCAGACTCCCATAGATTATGTATTTGTACAGATGTTTTTTTTGGAGAATTATACCTAACAGAGGCGAAGTGTTAAAATAATAAATAATAATTAATATTTTTTTCTAAGGTAACCCAATACAACAGTATGTCTAGCTGGACACGGTTCTTTCACGGTTTTTAATATTATGTCACTAGAATCCAAAGGGAAGCCGAAAAAACTGGTGTTCCTTAGACCCTCCGCTACTGTTACCTAATTTATATCTACAACGTGTGACAGGAAAGTTTTTAATTATTGTGTCTGTCATGGTATTAAATATCATTGAATTAATTTTAGCGTAGTTTTTTTTTTAAATACAATGCCCGAACTAATAAACTTGGCAAATATATACTTTACTTTATTTTCAGACTCAGAATAAACTTTTTTGATCGCACAAAGTTTCAATCGAGTCCACGAACCCTCTAGGGCAGCATCATCAAGTTTTTTTTAAAATTATAATAGAGATTGTTTTAATTGATAATTATGTGAGTAATTAAAATTACCGTGAAATTTTAGACTGCTTATCCCTGAATACGCAAACAATACTTTTAGCCGTACTCAAATGTATATCTGTCACTAACAATGTACAAATGTCAGTGACAGCAAGCGTGTTAACGATGTCTCTTAATTAGGTGATGTTTTAGTCTTCAGCTGTAAGATAATGATGCGCGATTGCGAGATGTTTTAATCGATTGTTTCGATTGTTGAAACATCTCGTTGATTCTCGGTGGTTATCTAATATAATCGATGATTTAAGTCAAACATCAATTCGGGGGTCATCTACTCGCAGTCTACTGTTAGTCTAGTTACTAGACTAACAGTAGACTGCGTTCACTTTACCGTTTTCTATTGTTTAGAAAAGAACTCTCCAAAATTTTATAGATTTTTTAAGACATTGGAGCATTTTTTGTGAATTTTTGTTATCGCTAATATTCGTTTAGCATTGGTGCATCGATTATCATCGATCGAGGAACTGCAGCGATTGTTTCGATGTTTCCACGATCGAAACACTCGCAGTCGATCCATCGACTGGCGAATATTTCGAATGAACCTGTTCGAAAAAAAAATCGAGTAGGTTCATTCGGAACCGCGATTGTTTCTAGTCAACCTATTCGGAATAAAAAATAAGTCGGAAAGTAAGTCGATTGTTCACTCTATCATTAATATGGTCGACTGCTATTCTTTCGATTGTGGTAACATTTTGGACTTGCCCATCGCTACAGTTAGACTGTGACAAGTATGTATTTAAGATTCCAAATAAATGTAGGCAGAATCTCGAGACCCCAGTCACGTCTGCCACCATACATGTTCTATCTGTTACCAAAAAAACTCACGTAGTACATGGCTATCTAGTATTTCCTATTACGAGTTGAAAAATTACACGAATTTGCTCCGTAGATATTCGAGAGACGGTCTTGAAAGGAGCCAACGCGATTATTTTGTCAGATTACGAATGCTTTGAGATATTAATAGATCGTATTTTTCGTGTTTCTATTTTGATACATTTCTATTTTGTCGGACTTACGACAAGTTTGGCTAAAGTCAAGGGTTCTTACTCTTTCTGAGACAAATGATTAGTATTTTTTTGTTATACAAAGGATTTGAAAGATCGGAACCAACAGTGAACCTAACATTGTCACCCACACACATACCGGTATATATATAAATCGTCATAAATACCTAATAAACGATGAACGGAACGTAATAAAAAACGTTATTGAAAAGGAACAAAATTTAATTCATTTTACAAATACAATAATTGCATTTTTGAAAGATAGAAAAATTTGAATCCAGACTCAGGAATCGAACCCGAGACTTCCGTAGCCAAACCGGGGCCAGAAGCGAACCACCTATCTGGACTATGCTACTAGATATCAAATTCTTCTATCTCTTAATGCTTTTACGGGTTAGGCCCCCGTAAAAGCATTTTGGTTCATAAAACGTTTTTAACCGTTTTTTAACTTTTTCTTTTCTGGGTTGTTCGGCCTACCGAACTAAACTACGAGTAATAATTTCTCCCATTTGATGTCCGCGGCTTATTTGTTATTCGTGAGAAAAGTTACTATTATTCTGTGAGTACGAGTAGGTAAATATAAGTGGACGTTCTCAAGTGTGTCTCAGTACCGAAATAAGTAAACGCATAGCCAAAATATAGTAGATTGCGGCGAAATTTACCTTCGTATTCTAAGAATCTTACGGTCACGTGATCCTAACGCGAGTGAAAAGTGCACAAAGCCGTTAAAGAACTTTTCACTTCAAAAATAGTTTTATTTGTAAGTACCACGTGAGCTGTCACTCAACACGGTGTCATTACCCCCGCCTTTGCCTTCACGCATCGTATTACAAATATGCGTATAGCCAATTTTTCTCTTTTTCCATTGTTAGCACAAATCGCGCTTATGTCGCTATCTCGTAACAAGATGTCAGGATTTAAGGATTAGATAAAGTGGGTACGTTCTTTTATATGAGTTTTGGGTTCAAATGTTAGGAGTAAAGTTAAGGCTTTTCTTATCTTTTTGAAGGTTAAGTGAAAGACTTGATGGAGTCATAGTATTGATAATAATTGCACAGCGTGTTTATTAATTTAAAACGGGCCGAAATCTTGTTTTAATGTAACATCTTTACAGTTTATTATGTTACTAGCTTTTGTTTACGGCTTCGCCCGTACGTCGATAATCGCGATCGCGTCGGATGTCGAGTGGAGTGAGTAAAAGTGATGGAATTTCACAGTAACATAGTTTATACAATAGAGAAACGCTTAGGGTTTTTCACGTTCTTTTTTCCGTTTTCGCGGCAAAGATGTTCAAAGATGTTGGCGCTCAAAGATGTTCGCCGCGCTTGCGCGTTGATGCATTTCTAAACGCAGCTCTCTATACCATTATGACAAGATTTTGACAGTTCGCATGGGCTTGCTAGGTGAAGCCGGAGACCGTTAGCATTTGCATACAATGACTTCAAAATAGCTCTTCGTCCATTCTACGAAATCTTTTCATTCTGACATGTAAGTTAAAGAAACTGTATAATCCCTATTAAGTTCGACATCTAGTTCGAACCACGGCTAATGTAATATAACATAATAACCGGTTTCAGGCACGGCAGAAAACCTCATCAGAAACTAGACTAAATTTGCCTACTTCACAAGAGTTATAATAGTAAACAAGTGCACTCTCTATCCCCACTTGAGAAGAGTAGCCGCGAGTTTTTATTGCCATGTTCTTTTTTCCGGCTTTACCTATTGTTTAAGACCTTGGCATTACATGTACATGTAGAATCCCGACGTATTACAAGAGTGGTTTTGCATCCTAAGTGAATATAATTTTGAATTGAATTAACTCACTCATAACCCGGCACCATTGTGTCTCATTAACATAACAGACGGCTTAACATGCTATCCGAGTCAATCATTTTGGGTTTTGAACGTTTTGCAAAACTGTACATTCTACTTTAGTTCACAGAGGAAGAATGTAAGACTTTTAAAACGTTCACGCATCTATGAACTGCTGCTTAACCTCGCTTATCTCTTACTTCTCTCCATCACCTTTGATAACAAGCATGTTGCAGCTATCGACCTGTAACTTGACGGGTCTGACCGGTCACCCTTTTTGGGAATAGGGTGGACATTGGCAACTATCCACGAAGATGGAACCCTTCCAGTTTTATATGAGAGACGGTAGAGGCGCGTCAGAACGGGGATCAACTCAGGAGCGCACGTCTTAAGTACCACTGCAGGGATGCCGTCCGGCCCGCTTCTTCTACTCAATCACAGAGCCGCCAACCCCACCTCAACATAGCTACAGTTACAGAGATGTCGTCGTTCGTAAATACAAACATCAGTCACCCCCGGATTGACCCTGTCAGGCGTTGTATTGCTTCGTAAATCAATCACGTCGCGTCTTAACCGATCTGTCAGGAAGCCCTTTGTTAGAAGGAAGGTGTTTTCATACAAACGTGAATATAGCTGTAGTGTGTAAAGTGCCTGTGATTGATATTGACTACATAATTAGGTTATATTGTTCTCACGACAGATCGGTGAACTTACTGAGAGACGATAGGTTATAAACCACCATAGGTGTGAGCTATCTTGGTGGGTACCAAAACAGTGTCAGTTATTCTTCAGTGAAATAGTAATAATAATATCTCATAATATCTTCGGACAACTCACACTACGCTATCTGATCCCAAACTAAGCAGAGCTTGTACTCTTACTACCAGACAACTGAAAAACATACTTATATATTTCTAACACCCAGGCACAGAATAAATCATCGTGCTCATCACACAAAGTTTTATCCTGGATGGGGATTGAAGCCACGACCTCTTGCGTAGTAGTCGGATACAGTCCCACCGCGCCACATAGGCAGTCAAATAGTGATTTAACACATCACCGTGTTTCGGCTGAAGGGCTCTGCAGCAAGTGTACTTTTACATACAAGTATACAGTCTCATTTGCTCAGTACCTAACTGGGCAAATGAGACTGATACTAATATGGGCTTGTATGACGCTTACCATCAGACGCATGAACGGCTTGTCTCCTCATTTCTTAGTTTAAAGGGGTCATCATTTTCAGACACGGCTATAAAAAGAGTAGGCACAAAACCAGGGGCTTAACGTGAACTCATAGGTACAAAGAGATGTGAAAAACAAATTGTAAAACTTTCACAAAAACACTGTCACCAAAACCAACCAAGCGGTTTAGCAGTGAAAACATAACAGATAGAGAGCCAGGGTCACTTTCTCATGAGATAATACATACTAGCTTTTCCCCGCGGCTATAACATTCTAAAGTTTCATAAACCTCCATACAGTACTTTTTGCTTGAAGAGGTATTATAGCTTTATACAATACATGAACAAATATCCAAATATTTATCTGAAAGAAGAAGGAAAAGTAATTTGACATTAAAATAAGCCCACAATCAAGGACGTTGTTAGTCAATTTTCTCTTACACGTGTTTCTTGAAAATTTTCCAAGAATCATTAAAGTGTTCAATATTCTAATTCGTATAAATTAGAATATTATATATTTATTTTTGTTTACAGCTACTAGACAAGTTACTTCAGTCTAGTTCACAATAACATTGAAACAAAAATAGGGTATTAACGTTTGCTACGATCTCGAAGTGGTGCTACGAACTTCGTAGTACTTCGTAGAACCTATGTTAATAAATTAGTGCTACGATAATAATACTTTTATTGTTATGAAGTGACCCAATTTAATATTTTCTATTACTAGGAACTTATTCCGCATAGCTATAAAATAATATATATCTAAATACAACGTTATACTTAGTATAGGGCAAACCTGAGTAGTTTTTGGACCATGTTATGCTTTACAATTAATAAATAATCAATCATTAATTCATTCATTAATCATTCTAACAGTCCAAATCCTGTTCACAATGTGATGTGAAATGTGATCATCACTTATTTTTCAATAATAACCATGGATTACGTACTACGGGACGCAATGAGCACGATAGCGAGAAAAACATAAGACAACTTGAATGGCTTTTAACTCTGCAAGTTTTCAATATTTTCACTTTATTTTTTTTATATGTTTTCTTGAAGTAAAAATCTTGTTGGGGTATCTGAGCTTTGCACTATACCAAAAATAACCTTGTAATAATATTTTTTTTATTTTTTAATATATAACTATATAGTGGGATTGTGGATCCCACATTACTAGTAATCCTGTTGACCCCTCTAGCTAAGTTCAAAGGCTTGTGTTAGGAGTAGGTTTACGTCGGTAGTGTAATTCGAACGCGTGACCTCATGATTGCGAGACCAATGCCTTAACCATTAGGCTACCGCCGCTTCAATAATATTGAAATGGTAGTTAATAACATTAGTGGTTATATCGCTTATGGCGTCCAATTTCACTAAAGACTTACCTAATTCCTCGTTTTATATTGTAATAGCTGTCCCGCGCAACTTCGTCTGCGTCAATTTGCGTTTTTGCAACATTTCTCATTGCTGCTCCGCTCCTATTGGTTGTAGCGTGATGTTATATAGCCTATAGCCTTTCTTGATAAATGGGCTATCTAACAGTGAAAGAATTTTTCAATTCAGGCCAGTAATTTCTGAGATTACCGCGTTCAAACAAACAAAGCTCTTCAGCTTTATAATATTAGTATAGATGTGCAATGGTACTTAAATCTAACACAACTAAAGAGAACTTAGGCGTAGGACCGTGTACTTTCAGACACGAAAAACAGCAAAAAAACACCAATTTATAAACTGGCAGTGATATAAAGTTTTAAAATTTCACGTATAGAAAATTATTAAATTTCTTTTACAAGAATTGTAACCTAAATAGCAAACATTTGAAATAACTGGACATAATATAAATTCTATGTTTATATCAAAATAGAGTCTCTACCTAACAACGTCTATAACCTTAATTCTCCTAAACTATCTTAGAGACTAACATTAAATCGCTTTCATTTAGATAGAGCCAGCTATATTCTCTACAAATAGAGCACTAATAGACAACGGGGGAATCGTTGATAGTGTTGTCACAGATCCCGGTTTTGTGCGGGATTTAAATAAATAGAACTTAAGTATTTATTTTAAAAATACGTAACAAAATCGAGCAAGAGCTTGAATAATTGCATCAACAGAAGAGCGTTTGTTCATGGCTCTTACGCCGCTTTACTAAGAAATGTAGTTTTTTGGCCATAACTCAATGACGATATATCCGATTATGTTCGATATAATTTTATTTTAAAGTATCTGTTAAGCGCTACCTTTGTGATTTTTATAATATTTTTTAGTCACCCGGTTCAAAAGATAAGGATCGCTCCGAGAGTTGCATAATTGTGTCCCCCCACACAATTATGCAACTCTCGGAGCGATTATTTTCAAAAATATTCACTTAATCAAAAAAATGTATTAAAAACCCTAAAATATTTTTGAAAGACCTGTCAAATGATGTGGCACACGTCGATGTTTGCTTTTTTTATTATTTACCTATCAAACTAAGTAGCGGCTACTACAAGACACCTTTTCACTAAATTTCGTCAATATTCATTGAGAAGTCTTTGAGTAAAATGCTTGTGAAACTATAAGGGTTCCATTTTGAAATTTTGGCTATGAAACCCTAATAAAGAATAAAAATCAACCTACTCAAGATTGATTTTCACATCAGAAAAACAAAATTTAAAAGCGTTGTAAAAAGTTTTTAAAAATATTTGAGTAATTTTCAAAGATTTTTTGACGTGATAGTGTCTTATAAATAGATGACCGGAACGCACGAAAAAGTGTCGCGTTATTTATTGCTTGCTCAGCAGTCACGTTTGGTTGCTTAGCACGTTATTGACTGGTTGCTAAGCAACGCGAATGACATCATCAGCCATCATTTTTTTCGTATGACGTTATCATATAAAATTATCTTTAACTTTACAGACAACCATTTTTTTAAATTCAAGCTTAAACCAAACAGACACGACTGTATTTCTTAGATGTATTTAACAATTTAGATGCATAATGGGTTATTAACATAAAACTATTAAAAGAGTTTAGTTTAAATTTAACAGTGATGACTACACTTTGTCAAATAACATCTGATATTCAAAAAGTATCAAATAATTATCACACAAACTATTTGCCGTAGAAATCAACATTAAAGAAATCCCCTTTACTCCTCTCCTCATAGATAAATAATCTACCTAAAATACATAATAGGCTCGGAGATAAGACAGCGGTGCCACGATGCGTACCGGTCTCCACAAGATAAAGTTACATAATTCAACAAAATTCAAACAAGCACGCCGAGGAACATTGTTTTATTACCAATTTTAACTTATTCACCCTTCAATATGTGAAACGCAAACATGTGCGCAGATGTGTAATATGCGCACAATACTATATTGTTAATTTATATATTATATTTGTTTTAGTCAATTACGTGAAATATTGAAGTGCCTTTTTTAATTGCGCCGTGAGGAACATGAATGAGGATTAGCATAATTATTGTTTATATGGAGCCAAACTGCTGAAAGCTCAAATTTGAAACAGAAGATGCTCAAAAGCAGATATTTGTTATAATAATTACGCGTTTCAGATACAAAATATTCACTTAGAGAATGAATAGAAGCAACCTCTTCTACAAGAGGTTGCTTAGTTTTTATTTTTTTCTTTTTGGAAAAAAGATAACTAGCAATGTGGGATTGTGGTTCCACATTACTAGCAATCCTGTTAACCCCTCCAGCTAACTCTGTGGCTTGTGTTAGGAGTGGGTTCACGTCGATAGTATAAAGGCCAGGATTCGAACCTACGACCTTACGATTGCGAGACCGATGCCTTAGCCATTAGGCTACCGCCGCTTAGTGGTTGAAATTGGACAATAGTGAGGCTATGGTCCAATTCGACCACTAAGCAATCTCTTATATGGATGGAATACTACGACTACTTTTTATTTCTTCCACTCTCTTAAACACAATGCATTCCTTCGCTAAAATTTTAATTATCAAATTGGGCACTTCTATCAGCAGCTGTAATGGCTAAGGCATCGGACCCACAATCCTGAGGTGGTTCCAATCCTACCCATTATACTACCGTCGTGAACCCCACTCCTATCACAAGCCATTAAGCTTAGCTGGAGGGGTTACCAGGATTGCTAGTAAAGGGGAACCACAATCCTACATTGCTATTATCTTTTTTCCCTAAAAAAAATTAACAGTTTTTTTTTAAATAGCTTAAAATGGAGATCTTTAATTACGTCTGGTATTTGATTATAAATGTGTGGTGCCATTCTAAGAATGCTTTTTTCGAAAAGAGCAGTTTTACAAGTGGGTATTGCTAATTTGTTTTTATATTGTTTCCTAAGGTTGGTTCCTAATACTAGACAAACTCGGGATTAACTGTTTGTTTAATTTTAAAGTGTCAGTATTTTAGTAAGAAAGCATGATTTAATTATCACAAGCGAAAAAGAGAAAAATGTAATCCGCTGCTTTCCTCTGTTGACGCCGGCTATGTGACACTGACATATAAAACAAGTATATTGTATTGCATTTTAAAGGTGCCTTTTTGAGCGCCTTTAACGTTTCTACATCTTTTTACTTAAACATCATTGCAAACAAGAATGTGTGTGTCACTCATACTGTTATGGGCCAGTGTGACGCTAACCATTAGACTCACAACATGCTCGTCTCTTCGTTTAGTTGAATAAAGAATACTCCAAGTAAAAATACCGTACAACGTAAAAATATCGATCAAATTACGATCCCATCTTTCATTCCCACCCCTATAAATCTAACCTTCCCATAAAAACAGCAAAAACAATCAAGTATTTACGGACACTTATCCCGGATTATTTACTCCCCAATCCCGGGTAGTCACAACACTAGTCGTTTGCAAAAGTGGCTCTAACCAATCACATTTGGCTTTATTGTAACTATTAGTTTGATATAAGGATCTCTAACTGACAATTAGTACGTACTTTATATCATTATTGTTACGACTATGTTTGGTGCAAGAGAGGTAGATATAGCGGGTTTAACCTCATTATTTCATGTAGAATTAAATTTAAGTTATTTTTTAGAGGGATTTTTCTACATGAATCTAGTCCTAACCGTTTTTTTTTGTTTTCAATGTAAGACAACTCTCGCACTGTGTCGCGGGGGACTTTAAAAGACGCACTTAGTGCCAGAAAAAATATTTTTTGTTCCTTTTTAAAATCAAATTCATATATTTGCGTCAAATTCACAGTCACGTAAAGAGTTCTTAGTCACGGCAAGCATATGCGGAACTGTCAAAATTTTGTCATAATGGTAAATAGAGAGTTGCGCTTAAAACTCCATTAACGCGCATGCCGTGGACAAGGAATAAAGATCATGAATAAGGACCCAGGGCTTGTACACTACGGCTGCAGTTGTCTTTAAATAAAATTTCGAACCTCAAGTTTGAAGCTAATCAGTGAGTGAAAACCTTGCAATACTTTTCCGCTATATTTGTCTATCTTGCACCCCCTGTCCACTCATGCTTGGAGCCGTGTTTGCTCATCTCTCAGTGATCGGCTGAACCATCAGGATACTTCAACTTGTTTACCGTTCATTACGCCACCCGTTGCGAGGGAGATACCTATTTTATAATAACAGTGCATGCATGTATCGCAGCTTGTATTTTTAGTGTTTCCGTATCAAACGTGTTTTTTTTAAACTACCTTAAATGCAAATAAGAGAATAATAAAATGGTAGAATGCTTTTAGCTTTGGTACTATTTGTGCTCCTGCTTTTCGCATCTCTCAAGCAGAAGATAGAACAAAGTGGCGTGCAATTGGAGAGGCCTATGTCCAGCAGTGGACTGCTATAGGCTGATGGTGATGACTATTTGTGATCTTTCAATTTCATGTTTTGTATTAGAAGTTTTTTTTTTTATAGACAACTCCTGTATTCAGATACAAACCTTATGTCGCAGGGGACATAACATACATACTTATAAAAACACGCAGACAAAGTAGACCAAGACTAGGAACAACCATTTGTGGATTAATGAAAATGGTGTCCCGTGAGGAAATCGAACCGGCGACTTTTGGGTTAGTAGTCAGGGTCACTAACCACTTGACCAACAGGCCAGTAAATTTTGTGCCTATTGCTAAGTAACGAGGTGACCAATTAACCTGTAATTGCAATTTACAGGCAATCTGATCTCAGTTGATAGATTGATAGTAAATTGCAGATAGATCGGTTTGCGACTAATCTGATTGAGTCGGCTACCTCGGAGCACTAGTAATATCCAAATCTGCATAATGTTGTTATGGTGTATTTGATTCACTTTAATATATATACCTATCCTACTAATATTATAGTCCAAGAGCCAAAAATTGCAAGTACTGAACAAAGGCTTTTTTTTTATATTACGTCACAGGAGTAAAGAAATAATAATAAATACGAATACTTTGGTCTGTCAGCTGGGATCCTTAGCGTTTGGCGTGGAAGCAGGTTATTTTATTTGAATGAACGACATATATATAGTGAAATGCTTACTAAAATATATAAAATAGTTTTCTATTAGTATATTAATTTAAAATAAGTTTTACGTTTGTCAGTCATGAAAAATATTATAACCAGAAGCGTCAGTCATGCGTTAAAGTTGCATTCATTAATAGTGCTCGATCTGCGCGTGCTATCGAATGCGTAATCTGAAATCTATACTAATAAAGGCTTTAGGCTATATAACATCACGTTACGACCAATAGGAGTAGGACCAATGAAAAATGTTGCGAAAACGGGCAAAATTAACGCATACGAAGTGGCGCGGGTCAGAGTATATTATATTAACAGACAATGACAAAAAAATATTTTAAACCGCTCTGTTACGAAAACAAGACAAGTCTAATTAAAGTAGTTTGTAAAAAAACATGACTGAATACCTGCGTTGCTCATACAAGTACCAGGCAAACATAAACAACGAGTGGTCTAATATTAGTATGCTTGAACATGCGTATCAGTAATACCTACCATACCCTACTTTTTTGCCAAGATTAAAAATAAACAAAATGTGCTAAATCAGACAATGTGAAACAATTATTTATTTTACCCCGTTACGAATACAAGACAAAGTCTAGATAAAGTACTTTGTAAAAAGAAACATGGCTGGTAACACCTGCGGTGCTCACACAGGTACCAGGCGAGCATAAACAACGAGTGGTCCGATAAATCCACGTTCGAACTCCGCACATTACCGTGGGAAACAATAAATAAAGCAAGTAAACATTTTGGTTCTACTACGAGAGAAAAGTTTCAAACGATTTTGGTCCCTTGTTAACTACAGACATTATACCATAAACATAGAGACTGGATTGGCGCCTTGTCTTTTATGTAGAAACTAGCTGACCTGCGCAAATTCGTATGCGTCAATTTTCCCCGTTTTTGTAACATTTATCATTGCTGCTCCGCTCCTATTGATCGTAGCGTGATGTTATATAGCCTATAGCCTTCCTCGGTAAATGAGCTACCCAACAGAAAAATATTTTTTGAATTCGGTCCAGTAGTTCCTGAGATTACCGCGTTCAAACAAACAAACTCTTCAACTTTATCATATTAGTATAGATTATATGCAGGCTGTATGACGTTAAAGAGATAAAACTCGTGTAATCAGTAGTTGTCTCTTTCAAGAAATCAGATTGGTCCACGTCACAGGCTTACATCTATGTTATGTCACTTTGACATTACAGAAAAGACACAGGTATTGGCCCATACAGTCACATTGCCTCTTCTCTTAGAGAGAGGTCAATTTTATGAGATTATTGCACAGTCCAGTCTATATGTCTATCTTCTTATTGAAACGAATTTAAAGGCAGATTTCTTGTGCCGTCTATTTATAAGGTATGTATTTTTTTTTATTATTACCTTTGTTTTATAAAACCAACTTATTCGAATTTATATACAATTAAACACAACCTACTAATATAAAAAAGGTTAATAAAATATAAGGCATAACCAATTTAGACGTCGCCGTAGAAGAATTTCTCCTTATTGATGTCAACCGGTAAAGTGCCCAGAAGGCTGCCTTCGATAAATTTTCTTATTGTGAGTTAAAAATCCATACAAATTAAAATCTGGCAAGAGCATGTCGGACCATGCTCAGTGTAGGCTTCCGCAGCCGTCATCTTTACTAATATTATAAAGCTGAAGAGTTTGTTTGTTTGAACGCAATAATCTTAGGAACTACTTGTCCGAATTGAAAAATTATTTTACTGTTGGATAGCCCATTTATTGAGAAAGGCTATAGGCTATATAACATCACGCTACGACCAATAGGAGCGGAGCACTAATGAAAAATGTTGCAAAAACGGGGAAAATGTACGCATACGAAGTTGCGCGGGTCAGCTAGTAATAATATCAAGTAGCCGTGTCGCCGGCTATTTTAATATTTTATAAAATATATATTTTAATAAGCTAAATTATTACTAAACGAAAAACTCAACTGCTTAAAATTAATAACAAAAATTTTGGCGCTTAAAATCCTAATTTTCTAATTTTTATGTACCCAGTATCACTCTTACAACTGAGACAAATCTACGAAACCTCTCAAGCTAAAATCCATCAAGCCATTTAGGCTTCAGAGAAATATACATACATACAAACATATATACACTTGAAAAACATAACCCTCCTTCTTGCGCAGTCGGGTAAAAAAACTACACATTTGCTTAAAAAAATATCTCAGCAAGTTTAGTTATACTATCTCAAGAGTAGGTTAGTTCTTTGTCCACAATCGTATTTATAGTACGAACAATCTTACCAAGAACGGGTAAACACCGGTAAACAACTGTAAACAAGCGGTCAGGAGGACCGCCAATTAAACCGCTTAGCGTTTACAGTGGGGACTTGCCCCAGATAGAGGTATTTGTTTTACTAATTGTTACTGTTGCAGTCTTTGTTATGAGTTTGATGGCTATTTTATGTTACGGTAAAGTTAATTTATGGTAAATATTTGCGAGAAAGTATAGCCACGTGGGTGCGACATGCAGATATATAATTAAACTAGCTGACCCGCGCAACTTCGTCTGCGTAAATTTTCCCTTTTTTCTTTTTCTTCCTTTTTTTTACAACATTTTTCATTGCTGCTCCGCTCCTATTGGTCGTAGCGTGATGTTATAACCTATAGCCTTCCTCGATAAATGGGCTATCCAACAATAAAATATTTTTTCAATGCGGCCCAGTAGTTCCTGAGATTATCGCGTTCAAACAAACAAACAAACTCTTAGGGGGATGAAAAATAGATGTTGTCCGATTCTCAGACCTACCCAATATGCACACAAAATTTCATCAAAATCGGTCAAGCCGTTTCGTAGGAGTATGGCAACGAAAACTGTGACACGAGAATTTTATATATTAGATGTAAAGCTGTGGACGTTCTCATGCTAACGTCGACTGAATCTGTGGCGCGGTGGGAGTGTATCCGACTGCTACGCAAGAGGTCGTGGGTTCGATCCCCACCCAGGATAAAACTTTGTGTGATGAGCACGATGGTTCATTTTGTGTCTGGGTGTTATTTATCTATAATATGTATGTATTTAGAAATATATATAAAGGATGTTTATTAGTTGTCTGGTTGCCATAGTACAAGCTCTGCTTATTTTGGGATCAGATAGCGTTGTGTGAGTTGTCCCAAGATTATTATTATTATTAATAACGTCGAGTGTCAGAACGCCTCACTTATCGCATGGCAACCAAACGCACCAAAAAAGTGCCCTTGGGTATGGTCAAATAAGAGTAAGTGTGTGATTCTATTATTTAATAGTGACCATAATTTACCAGTGACTATAATCACATGTGCATAGCACAGAGGGTATAACAGCTATTATTTGGGCGAAACGAAGGTAGTATAACCCCCTCCCCTCCATCAGTGTCAAATTAATCAACCCCCGCGTCGTGTGAGCTACTTATACTTGGTCAATGTTGGGAGTAAAATGGCTTTGAAAGTACTTAAGGAGGATAGAGATCAAAAAGGCTGGGAACCATAATAACGAATAAAACTTTATTTAAATGACGAAAAATGTTAAACTGATTTCACTTTACTTGACTCGACTATATACCTTAATAATAACGAATAAAAACTTTATTTAAATTATGAATAAAGATAAAAGTAAAAATGTTAAACTGATTTCACTTTACTTGACTCGACTTTATAACTTAATAATAACGAATGAATACTTTATTTAAATTATGAATAAAGATAAAAGTAAAAATGGTAAACTGATTTCACTTTACTTGACTCGACTTTATACCTTAATAATAACGAATGAATACTTTATTTAAATTATGAATAAAGATAAAAGTAAAAATGGTAAACTGATTTCACTTTACTTGACTCGACTTTATACCTTAATAATAACGAATGAATACTTTATTTAAATTATGAATAAAGATAAAAGTAAAAATGGTAAACTGATTTCACTTTACTTGACTCGACTTTATACCTTAATAATAACGAATGAATACTTTGTTTCCCAGCTAGCTATTTCGTAAAATTTAAATAATGATCGTTTGAAAACTTCAAATTCGTTGTTTCTTCAAATGTTTGAAAAAAAAAATCAAAGTGAGGTTAGGCGGCAATTCCAAGTGAGAAGATGCTGCCAAGAAACTCATGGGCCACCATTTTAAAATCTTGTTGTTAATTGTTTGTGGACATCTCATTTTCAATTAAAAAGTAAATATTGACTGCAGAGCGTGAAGGCGAGAAGAAACTCGTGCAGCCTTCGGCAGGCATTGTCCACAAAGTAACGTTGTCTCTTTTTTAGATAGTGGTCAATTTTGTGAGGTTATAGCGCAGTGGCGCCTGTCCTCTACATCAATGTCATTTATTAAAATAATATAAAGAATATTTTTTTATGCCATAAACCAACACACAGCTACTTATAACAAACTATCTCTCTCCCGCGGCTTCGCTCGAGTACGATACGATCACGATAAAAACTATACTCATACCTTTTCGGATACTCAAACTATCTCCAAACAAAATTTTATCTAATTCAGTTCAGCGGTTTAAGCATGAAAACGCAACTGACAGACAGAGTATTGAATGAATTGAATTGAATAATTGAATTGAATTGAGTTACTTTCACATTTATAATATTAGTTTAGATTATGCTAATAATTTGTGAAAATACAAGCATTGTTTGTTTTTAGATTTATAAGTGGTCAGCAGTCAATTGACGGTCCGAATCCAACCTCAATTTTCCAATTAGTAGTGCATCGGACAAGTAATTGGAGCAGTTGTCGAATGAAATCTGGGTCGAATCAACACGGGTAATTGTTCTCTATAAAAATATTTCATTGCTAATAAAAGTGGCGACTCGGTGTCGTTCTGTGTTCCTTGTTTTTGATGACTATGTGATATGAGTTGTTATTCTACAAATTTTAATGTCATATACTCTTGTACACTCGAACAACACTTTAAATTATTTTTTCCGCTTATAAAGACAGAAAGAAAATATATTATTTTTAGAAATAACACATGAGACAAACTGTTGTTTCTCCTGTTTACAATAATAGACAAAAAAAATAAGTATAATTAATAATTAAAAACATCCGAATAAAAATAATAAAAACATGCAAAATAAAACATTTAAATTAAATTAAATTAACACAAACATTTAAAACAAACAATTAATAATAATTTAACGATTCGAAAAGGAATGTGACCCAGTTCAGCTTATTGCCGGGCGCATATACAGGAGTCCCAAAACTATGCCACACGGAGGAAAAGTACCTTAAATATTGTAGATAGAACATTTTACTGAAAGGAGACTACATTTTTGTTTTAAACATAAATCGAACTGCATTCAAAACTTTTCACATAATCGCCTGTCTGAACTGGGAATCGAAGCCGCCTAATGAAAGTGAAAAATTACCATTTTTTTTAAACCAATCCAAAGGGTCAGTCTATAGGGATTTTTTTTCTAACTAACACTGTACTTATCTTAAATAAAAGGAAGGCTATGAAATTTTCCATTTAATAAAATAAAATGTGTACAGTTAATCACGACGCTAAGCCCAACTACCGCATTTTTTACAGTGTTTCTGCTTTTTTTATGATGATTTTAAGCTGTAAACTGAACTTAAACGTATTATTTCAAACATTCATCACGCAAATATTAGTAAATCGACAACAAGTGATATCACTTGTTGTCGATTTACTAGGATTTACTAATTTAAGTGTGCAAATTTACTTAAATGTAAATATCTATCCATTTGAGATACTATATTACTTAGTAAAAAAAAATTGTTTGACCCTTTCGATTGGTATTGCAATAACTGCGAGTGTTTCTTTTTTCGTATTTTCCGGGTTCGATTCCCGGTACAGACAGGCGATTATTTAAAAATCTTTGAATGCAATTGTTAAATACAAAATGAAGTCTTCGCTCAGTCAAATATTCTATCAAAAATATATAAGATACTTTCCCTTCGTGTGGCATAGTTTTAGGACAACCTGTATACGCCTGCCGCTGGTTTTCAACC
Organism: Herminia tarsipennalis; assembly: GCA_945859575.2. Lineage (NCBI taxonomy): Eukaryota > Metazoa > Arthropoda > Insecta > Lepidoptera > Erebidae > Herminia > Herminia tarsipennalis. The sequence continues at coordinate 7,772,992 of OX243849.2, read as the reverse complement.
GGGTCCTAGTTTTCTATTCACATTTTGTTTTATATACGGATAAATAAACAGAAGGGCATGTCGTGAGTCTGATAGCAAGCTTCACGCTAACGGGCGCTAACAGTGTCAGTGACACCCAAAGCCTATCTTTGTTTGGTAAAGACAAGTGCCAGTGACAGCATGAAAGTTAACACCGTTTATATGCTACTGATGTAGTAAGACTAGTCCAATGGAGCGACAATGTCTGCTTTTGACTAAGTAGAGACTACTAGAGAGAGAGAGAGAGAGAGACTAGAAAGAAAAAAAACAGTGGAAGTGGACTTCAAATTTTTCTATCTTTAAAAAATGCAATTATTGTAATTGCATTTTTAAAGATAGAAAAATTTGTAGTCCAGACCCAGGAATCGAACCCGAGACTTCCGTAGCCAAACCGGGGCCGGAATCGAACCACCTATCTGGACTATATTACTAGACCTCATTTTTTTCTATGCCTTTATGCTCGCGAGTTGGGCTCTCGCATGCGCCATCTAGCCGGCAGTTAAAAAACTATCACGGCTTTTGTTATCGCTTCGTTACAGAGAGCATTTTAACAAATTATGATATCACAGGCCGAATTATTATTATATTACAAATACAATAATTGCATTTTTCAATTACATCATAATTAATTGGCCTATAAAAATGACTTCAAAGCCAATGGAATTTAAGTATTCAGCAGATAGTGTGAGTGGTATCATGGACGGCGTACCTAGGTACCTATACATATTTGATTTTATATTTACTTGTTCTTTCTTTCTATAGACATATTAGCGGCCTAGCTGGCGGCATATAGATAATGAATAACAAATGAAATTAAGCGGTGGTTCCAAAATTGTATCGTGATTTAAATCGTGAATATATAACAACGTTTATTGCATACCGCCGCGGCTTCATTCGCGTATATATGGTTAGAGGGCGTCCATTAATTATGTAAGGTGTTTAGAGGTAGAGTAGGAGTTGAGCCGAATCACACAAAATTACATAATTTGTGGACGCCCTCTTATCGCGATAAAAACTATCCTATGTCCTTCTCTCACGATATCTCACGGGCGAGGGGGTCCGAATTAGGAAATCAGATCACGTAATTTAAAGACGCCCCTTTATCGCAATAAAAACTATCCTATGTTTTTCACCGGGTCTTAAACCATTTCCATACTAATCAACATCTAAATCAGTTTTGTGGTATAAGCGTGAAAATGACAGACAGACAGAGTTACTTCCTATTTATAATTTTTATTGGTCAAATCAAATAGCACGGGTTCCCCGACTTCTTATTACTCATTGACGTCCATTTTCACGAAACACTTTCATTTTACAGATATAGTTAGTTTTTTTTTAAATATAGCTATACTTAAACTATATCCGGCAACCATTACGTGAAATTCAGTCAATATTCGCCCAAAATACCGCTACTATAAAATCGACGACATTGCCCAAGAACCAATAAAATTACTTTCCTCTTTTACTTTAATTACCATTAAATTTCCACTTCAATTCCAGCAAATTTCGCCATTAAAAAAACACTTTACCCTCTTTTTACACAGTCGGGTAAACAGCATTAAAGTCGAATCGAATGATATACAATCGGACGTGAACAATGGACAGGTATCGATATAATCGATATCAATGCGACCCGCATCGTAGTGGACGGGATGATATCGCACCGTAGGCACCGTAGAGGACGTGCTACGACCGCTACGAGTGCTACGGGTGCAATTTCAATGACGTTAACAGGAAATGCAATCAGTTTGGATGTGACACTTTTTTTATTTGTTGGTGAGTGTATCGTGTTATAGATTGACAAGAAGTATGTTTCTGTGATAAAATATTTATTATTAAAAAAAGCTGAAAAAAACAGCCAAGTGCGAGACTCGCATACTGAGGGTTCCGTACTAAATTTTAAGTATGTGAATAGTTCGATTATCGCTTTTGATCAAGTTGCAAAAGGGCGATTCACCGACCGTGGTTATACGAAGAATTTTGGGCCACGGTAATGTGCTACGTACATTGCTAGTTATTAAACAAAGTACAACAAGTAGCAAATAACAAATCATAATAAAAAGCTAAAATGCGTGAAATACGTCATGTGGTGAAATTAAATTTTAAAAATCATACTGCCTATTTATGATTTGTAGAATTTAATTTCACCACATGACGTATTTCATCTTAATAAACTTAAAAATCTTGATTCAACTTATATCATATATATAACTCACACAAGATCATCTGATCCCAAACTGAGGAGAAAGGAGAACGTGTATCAGTGGTCTCGTTTCCATAGGGCAACCATACAACTCCCGAAAAATGGCTGTCAACTTTAAAATTCTTCTATTTATATTATGCGTTCATGTACCAAATTTGAACTTAATCGATCTAGTAAATTCAGTGTAAATTGGACAGACGGACAAACACAAGTGGTCTTATTAGGGTTCCGTTTTTTTTAACTTTAAAGGAACGAAACCCAAAAAAGTGTGCACATTAAAATACGCGAGAATGGCTGAACATGCCTGATACGTTAGACCTTTAAACAAAGTCAAGTCTAATATGAAAAAAAAAAGATTGTGATTAAGGACCTGGTAATACCATGAAGAAAACGAAATAAAATGGTGGATTTTATTTTTAAAGAATTTGACGTTTGCGGTGGAGGCCATAGACATTTTTTTATTTTTTTAGCAGCTCTACGCATGTGACATATTTCAATTGCATAATTTTTAATTAATGACATCGCTATTCGAATGTGACTTTATCTAGGCCCCGTGGGCGCCATGATGCCGGAGTTTCCTACCATTTAAAACAATAATAAAAATAAAATGGTTGTCTGTGAAGTTGTTTTACGGACGATAATTTCACGTGATAACGTCATAAGAAAACATTGATGGCATTCAATAAACAACCATGCCTGTGACACCTCTTTTTTAATTTCTAATTGTATTGCATGCCGCTGCAATCGCCAAAACATTGATGACATTGTAATGACGTCACTCTTTTTCGTGAATGCAGCCGGTCATCGATGTATAAGACGTTATCACGTCAAAAAACAGGTCTGTCTCCAGACAGACCTCTTTTTTTAAATTGCCGTTGTTACAAACCTTACTTAAACTATAAAACCACATTTTAAATGATGTAGGAGAGACGAACTATAGATACAACAGGTAACAAAAACTTGGGGTCAAATTCAAAAGTATGACAAGACTTGAATTTGACCACACCCATTCGTATACATAAAAATGGTTGCTTCTACCGAATCTGATCAAAATGATTACTTACCCCAAAATTTCGTTACATTTTTATCACTTGTTTATTTAACAAGTTCTATGTCATAATAATTCATTCGTATTAGACACCATGGAAAATGTAATACCTATATGCTGTACAGTATTTAACAAACAAAATGCAGACTAAATAGAATTATGTCCATCCCAGAAACAAAAATGCTTACGCTCCAATTACAGCATGTCACAATTCTTGTTCAACCAGTAACAAGTACAACCTTTCAATTGAACTCACAGAGTAGAATTATTGCTAACAAATAATTGGCCGATAGGACAGTAGACCAACGTACAACATCTATCACAAAGGAATATTACAACTTGTACACTGTGGCCTGGATGACAATTAGCGTGGTTCGGATCCAGTGGCCGGACTGTAGAAAACGATGGAGTAGACTTTCGTCTAAAATTACTCTTAGTTGTAGTATTTTAACAATTATAAGAAACTAGCTTTCGTCTGCGGCTCCGCCCGCGTGGATGTCGGTTATCGCGATAAAACTATTCTATGGACTCAAATTATCTCCAAACCAAATTTCATTTAAATCGGTTTAGCTGTTTGAGCGTGAAAGCGTAACAGACAGACAGACAGAGTTACTTTCACATTTATAATATAAGTATGGACATTTATAATATTAGTATGGATTGTTAGTCCACTAAATGAATGGGCACAAAAATAAGCCGTGGGTTCGCCCACGTTAAGTTTGTTCACCCCCTGGAGCTCGAGTTTCTTGAAATACATTTATGTACCTGTTCTAGGTCATAAAATAAACCTCTTGGCAAAATTTCAGCTATCAATGTTCAAGAGATTGGGTGGGGAGTTAGGACTTTTATATAGATGTAACAAGTTTATGTAAACGAAAATTGTATCTTCTTAAATATACTGGGTGACTTTGAAATCAGTCGACAAATTGATAGGGGAGTATCAGCACCGTTAGTACTTACATTATGCATTGACAAATTGCGAATTTAAATTGTAAAAAAAACATCCGATTTTATTGCTTAAAACGACGGTGACAGGTCTATTAAGGTTTAGTAAACTAAAAGAATCAGTACATTATCATTATTTCCATATGTCTAAAACTTAAACAAATAAATAAAATGAACAAAGTTTAAAAATCGTACGACGCGCTATAAAAATCATATGATCATAATTTCGTAAAAACGTAGTTCATTCAAAGGGTCATTGATCATAAACACCAAATAAAGAAAGTACAGAAGGTAACATTCAAACAACGCGCTCAATAACAACGGACACTTAAACACCGTTCACGGACACTAAATCTCGCGTCGCCTTCCGAACTACGTGGTCTAAAGTGATATTTATACCCGTTCCATGTGAACGATGTGTATGTGCGCGTCGCTACGTATGAATATTATCTTCTGTACTCTCGGTGTTTTGTGTAATGCACTCCCGACGACAAACCCGATCGGGGATTCCGCCGGCCGGCACGTGTAACGCGGGTGGTGCCGCTGGGGGGAATGAAACATACCGATATCGATACTTTTTCGAAATCACATACTTGTAAAGTAGCATTCTTGAATGTAAAGGATTGATATTTTTACAAGTGTTAATAGCTTTTTAGAAAACTTCTAGTACGTTCGCATACTCTATCCAGTATTCTAATAAAGTTTGTTAGGATTGTTGTCGAGTACATTTTAAACAAACTTCATTTTTTTATAGAAAGAGGAATTGAAAACACAAATCATACTTACTAAGAACAATTAAATACATTAATACCAACACAGCATGCGAGTCACTTCAGTCCTCGTAAGTACAAGTATGAGTGAATAATTACAAGTATGTAACTAAAATAAGTAATGATCATTATCTACGGAAATATCGATGAATTTAATTTGCTCCCATAGTATCATCCCTAAACGGCGCGGGCGCGAGCCAATCGTTGCAAACAATTTCACCAGTCGGACGAAAGCTTAATTAGGTGACGGTCGTGTGCTGCATAAAAAAGTAATCGATTGTGTAGTTATCGAAGTTGTGTACTGTTAAGTGAAAAGTTTTCGAAGATGCCTAGGGGTACGAGAAGAAACAGTGAACTTTTTGACAACCAAAAAATTTTAAATGTGGTGATTTGGTATAGCAAAACTAACAATTTAAAGGAAACGCAGCGAAGATGGCGAGAAAATTATCCACGGCAAAACCAACCGTCCTTAGAGAGGATACTAAGTGCCACTCGAAACCTTTTGGACTTCGGTAAGTAGTCTTCATGTTCCCACCCATGCCATGTAAAAGTGTGAAGGAAAAATTGGTTTTACATTGTTTTGTTTCGCGGCATGATAGGTAGGTTAGGTACAGATAGTTCGTCGATTCGTTACCGTACCTAAAATAAGGCAGTGGACTGTATAAATATTATAATGGATAACAAAGAATCGTACAACTGTTAGTCGCGGTACTTAAATATGAGGACAAATAAATTGATACAAAAATGAGGTGCGCGAGCGCGGTTGTGCGTTGAATACATGCGCTGCGGTGCGGCGGCGGGCCAGCGACCGGGGAGTCCCGCTCCCGCACCCCGCCGTCCCCTCCGCGCCGCCTGAGCGCGCCGCTGTGTTGACTGAATGACTCAACACTCTGTATTCATTCGTGCTCACGGAAACAAAAAACGGCGGCGCATGGAGTTACATATTAGATACTAATGTATTTTTTTTGTATTTTAAAGTATCATAGAACATTAATATTTTCTTCTAATAATATGTCCTAAAAAATCTTGGATACACGCAGGTTTACTCATTGAAGTTTGTCGACTCAATTCAAAGTCTTCCTGTATACAGTAAGAGCAGTTCTTAGTGAGGAACTTTAATTGACTATAACTAGACTATTGACTACCGATTTAGCATAAATATTACCTGTATTGGCGCTAAATCCTAAGAAGTCTATGGTCTTATTCACTATGTTTTTTTTTTCGTTTTCGCGGCAAGCACACGCGAACTGGCGCATGCGCGGTGCTATCAAAGATATCTATTGACCATTATGACAAGATTTTGTCCGTTAGAAGCGCGGGCTTGCCGCGAAAACGAAAAAAAGCTAGTGAATAAGGACCCATGTGAATCGCAAACTGTGATCGATGAAACTACCAATCCAACCTTATAAACTACGGAGGTATATTTATGGTAAATTAGCCCACAATTAAAGGACGGGGTATAAGTTACTAGGTCTCTCCCGTGGCTTCGTAAGCGTGGATGTACGTTACCGCAATAAAAACTCCAATGTCGTTTTCCAGAACTCGAATTATATCCGCATCTTTTATCTATTGGTTCAGTAGTTGAAGCGTGAAAACATTTGGAAACAAGTGGAATTACTTTCATATTTTTAATATTAGTTTCGATGTAAGCGTATCGTGAAACAAGAGCTTATGCAAGGTGCTTAAGCTATTTCATATTCATATATTTCACAAGACCAAAGGTAGGAACAAATTTCAGTAAAATACTATTTTGGAAATTGCAGACGTTTAAAACTAGAAATACGACAATAGCTTAAATGATAAAGCTTTTAATATTTATTTAAAATACAAATGATTAAGTACCACGCTATAGTCAATATCAAAAATATTTCACATCTAAAAAAAATGCAAATCATATTCGTATCTATTCATGTCACTGTTCTGGATTATGCCGAGAATTTAGGCGGGCGGTTCATTGTAGGATCGAAAAATGGCACTACATTGAAACACGTTTTTCTTCAGAAGAAATGCTTGTACCTAATATTGGATTTAATACTAATGTCGTATATTCTCATTTACGTTCCTCTGTCTTTGTCCCCTTCATTAACAGCATAATACATTATATTTATCTATACTAATATTATAAAGAGGAAAGATTTGATTGTTTGTTTGTATTAAATAAGCTCCGAAACTACTGGACGGATTTAAAAATTCTTTCATCGTCGTGAAGCTACACTAACCCCGGGTGACATAGGCTATTTTGTATCCCTGTACTCCCACGGGAACGGGAACTACGCGGGTGAAACCGCGAGGCGTCCGCTAGTATATTATAAAACTAAACGTTCAATATGTAAAGAATATTTTTTATATATTTTCTTCCTATCATCTCTATTAAAATAAGTTTGATATTTTGTTACGAGCACAAACAAAACGCTACCTCAAAATAACATTAAGCCAATACCCTCAAACTCAAAAGTTCAACAAACACGATTCGGAACTTTTAGAAAGCATATCGCGGTAAGGAAAAATTATGGATTTTATAACAAAGTTGAAAACAACAGCGCTTCCAATTTCTCTTTATTTTAACTAAAGTAAATACTGAGATGTCTATGATATTAAAAGTACTTTATTCATATTTTTTATAAAAGTCAATGATTTCTTTATATTTTAATTTTGAATTCTATTGACTGAAAAAACGCTGATTAATCAGAATTTTAGCATAAATCACGACTTTTAGAATATTCGTAGGCCTGTTGTTCTTGTGGTCATTTGTCTGGTTACTCTGCCTAGTTTGGTATCAAATGACTGTGTTAGTTGTCCCAAGATATTTATATAACATCTAATCTTATGCGAATCCAGAAGAAAAACTTCCAATAAGGTGTTCAAATAACATGTTAATAATGAGTTTGACATTGTACCTTACGGCATTCAAATTAAACAGAAAAATACAAAACTTACGCTTGACGCGCATATGTATCCTGCATGGGAATTAAACCCACTACCTCTAGTTTAGCAATCAGATTCCTTAACCACTACACCAATAGGCCTATCAAAAACTCCGATTGTTGTTCGTAGTATTAAAAACTGTGCTCCAGAAGCTGATGCTGTCCGTTCTCTAGTAAAAAACATCACAATTGAAAATAACGATAGCATGTCTAATTTTGTTCCAGTTTAACTTTGTGGGTAAGCTACTTGGACCTAAAGGCAACTCATTGAAGAGGCTGCAAGAAGACACCATGTGCAAGATGGCTGTCCTTGGACGAGGGTCTATGAAGGATCGACAAAAGGTAATAAAATTAACTAATATTAAAACGCTTAACGTGGTGCAGATTTCTGCGCTGTTTGAGATAACAATAGTGAAGGATTTGGATGAAAACTGCGAATGAATTCTCAAACACAACTCTTAACAACGTCTCATGCTATCTCATTTTCAATTTTAAAGTGAATACTATGCTGAGAGTCTGACTTTTGAGAGTGTCTTAAGGGTAGATTACGCGAAACAAGGTTCGGCTCTCTCAAAAATTTAAATAGAAAACCTAAATATTAGGAAACGAAAGTTTTTCTAGTAGATGAAATAAAGAAATTTAAGGATATGTCTTAATATAATCCCGCAAATAAATCTTGAAGTTGCGGAAAAATGCAAAAACGAGCATTTTCGTATTGTCATAGTCATGGCGTTCGTAATCTAACATATGCACGAACGAATATTCTACTTTATTTTGACCTGCGCTCCTGCGTACTGTGAAGTAATGGTAGTGTGCGGAAGAGCGAGGCCAGCGATCGTGTCGCTGTGTACGTAGTGCTAAATAAACAATTCTTTCAGTGTAATGCGCCCTTAACGTTAAGGGTCTTTGGAGTATTCGGGAGATGTATCATCAGGTCAGATAGTATAAATAACAACCCAAGTAGCAAATCAGTTATATTATATTTGAATTAAACGACTAACAGACTTATAGGGCTCATAAAACAGTTTCGAGGTAACCAAACAGTTGTAAAGGAGTATTTAAAGAGACGCAATAGTTTTTAAGAATATAAGTCACATTAACGTGTCAGGTAAACGGCATTTCAATGAAGTTACACGACAATTATGTAACATGTCTGCCACAACGTTTACAAGACTAGACTTTATGTCAAGCAAACGTTTCAGTCCAATAACAGTCATGAGCGGACATTTTTTGTGTAAATAAGAACCTTTTATAAAATACTTATATAACGATGTCCTATAATGATTTTGTAATTAACTATTAAATAACAAACAGGCATATTAAGTCATATACTTAATGTTTATGTAACTTTCAGCTTGAATTGTTATTCTAATATGACTTGTATAAGTCATTTGATTAGTTTAAGGCTAATTTAGAAACTTTTTTATAACTCAATCACCTTTTTCCTTCAAATTTCTATTAATGGATTCCAAGAAATGGAAAAGAATTAAACGAAGTGGTAGTTTTAAAAATCAAGAATAGTTATATAGATGTTATAATGCAGTCGCCCAAAATCTAATGGAATTATGGCGGATGTTGGAGGGATAATGTATTTTAATTTAATATGTGTTATTTTGGAAATATCAAATATTATGAAGGCCTTTAAAAATTTCAACCAGTATTACCATATAGTTCATCGAAAATGTTAAATTCCCAAGTATAAAAGCTCACCACTCTTCATTTTTCACCAGTCTCTAAGTGAAATAAATAATCATATCAACCCTTATGATGCCCTACTGCTGGGCACGGGTCTCCCCAGTAGAACCTACTGATATGTAGATCTTGGGGGTAATTGCCATAATCGCCACGCTTGGCGAGCGGGTTGGCGATCGCAGAAAGGCTTTAAGTACGCAGAGGACGCTGCTGCCCGTCCTCCGGTGTGAAATCCCTTAGTCGCCTTGACGACACCCACGGGAAGAGATGGGGTGGTACTATTCTTAAGCCGGTACCACACATAAATAAATAATATAAATATCTTATGATTAAAATATTTGGCTTACCTTTTTATAAGTTTAAAAAACAAACAAATCCACACCAGCACACAGTCTTGAAAAGTGATTTATACGCAACGTATTTGTTGCTAATAGGATCACAAAGTAACTCTTTTACGACTTATTAGTAGTTGTATGGAACTATTAAGCGACTTTTACACAACGTAACTGTGTGTAATATAACCATAAGACGACCTTTACACGACTTAATTGTTGTATATCTGCGCCCAAACCTGCGTTATATATACGTGTATAAGACTATTATAAAACCATATTCTTTCACTGAAAGTTATATAAAAAACGTTAATGTACCATTTAATCGACATTATTTTGCTAGTTGGGAAGGTTTAACTACCACACTAAACCTCAAAAATTTCACTTCATAATAATATTCTTAAGAACATAACGGCCCGCATTTGCTCGACACTGTTAATACAGTGTCGAGCAAATGCAATAACTGCAATCATTCCTATCGTTGGAAAATAAACAGTAATAGCGTAAGTCTACCCGTGACTACGGCCGTTGCAATACAGTCGAAACCTAAAATTATTCACTCTATTAAGACCGATAAAGTTTGTTTGTTTAAACACGGTAATCTCAGGAACTACAGATCCGATTTTTTTTTTTTTTGTTTGTCTAGTAGCCCATTTATCGAGGAAGGCTAAAGGCTATATCACATCCCGCTACGACCAACAAGAACGGAGCAGCAATGACAAATGTTGCAAAAATGGGACAGCTAGTCACGTATAATTTTATAATCACGTATAATTTTCTAATCTAAAATTAAAATTTTATATTAAATTAAACCTACTATTTTATTTTCGCAGGAGGAAGAGCTGCGAGTATCTGGTGACCCGAAATTCGCGCACTTGTCAGACGAGCTTCACGTGGAGATCAGCGCCTTCGCGACACCAGCTGAGGCGCACGCCAGGATTGCGTACGCGCTCGCTGAGTTGAGGAGGTTCTTAGTTCCGGTGAGTGTATAAACTCTCTATCATTTTAAATTTTAGGCACTATCTTGTTTCAATACTATAATATAATTTAAATGATTACAAATCAAACTAGCAAATATCCAAAATTAATATTCCAATGGCCGTGTGGTGCCGGCTTAAGAATAGTACCACCCCATCTCTACCCGTGGGTGTCGTCAAGGCGACTAAGGGATTTCACCCCGGAGGACGGGCAGCAGCGTCCTTTGCGTACTTAAAGCCCTACTGCGATCGCCAACCCGCTCGCCAAGCGTGGCGATTATGGCAATTACCCCCAGGATCTACATACTAGTAGGTTCTACTGGGGAGACCCGTGCCCAGCAGTGGGCCATCTTATGGGTTGATATGTAATATTCCAAGAAGCTTATGGTGAATACTGGAAACCAAATTCAAAACACGTAAGTGTGCGTGGGGCTTTTTGTGCCGTTTACTCTAAGTCTAAAGAGCCCAAATTATCTTTCTAAGTATAGTATAGTAGTAGTAAGGGCAAAAGAGAAAGGTGGCTTCCCAAAAGGTCAAAGTTCGACGTCTGACGTCTTCGGTAATATATTATTTATATATAGTGTTGACCCCATTTTGGTTATAACCCTATTGTAACATTCTCACAGGTGAGAGCTATTATTACAAGTTTTCGACGTTAACCGCGGTTCCACGGCTCGCCAAGCACGATCTTGCCTGGCACCTGGTTTTCATAATCATTCACACACTAAAACATCCCAAAAAAAATTGAAACACTTCTGATTCTGCTGTAATTTTTATACGATCTACAAAATTACAGAGGACGAATCTTTCTTCGTGTGGTTGGTATGTTCTCGTATACTGGTTGTCGGAGATAAAAGCACGATACATTCGATTTAGATCACAGAGCTCCGAGCATAGAAAACTGAAAGGCAAAATATAAGGCTATAAAATAACTTCAATATTCGGCCTGCGCAATCATAATTTGTTAAAATGCTCTCTGTAACGAAGCATAACAAAAAGCCGTGATAGTTCTTTAACTACCGACTAGATGCGCTGCGAGGACCCAACTCGCGAGCATCAAGGGATGAAAAAGTTTGAGGTCTGGTAACATAGTCCAGATAGGTAGTTCGCTTCTGGCCCCGGTTTGGCTACGGAAGTCTCGGGTTCGATTCCTGAGTCTGGACTTCAAATCTTTCAAAAATGCAATTATTGTATTTGTTAAATATAAGGCCTCAAGTCTATTTAAAAAAATATTTTTCTCTGTCTGTCTGTATGTCCTCTATACGTTTCGAAACAATTGATCAGATTGTGATGAAACCTTATCAGGGTGTTTTGGGGATGCCCACGAATGATTTGGCAAAAAAATGGCACAGCGAATCGTGGCCAGGGTCACTAGTAGTGTATATAGATACACAGAATGCTAGCAAATCGGCTAAGTTGGTAAGACAGCAGATTTACACGCACCAGGTTCTTTTTCCGTTTTCGCGGCAAGCCCGTATGAACTGGTGCATGCGCGTTGCGCTCAAAAATGTCCGCCGCGCATGCTTTGATGCCTTCTCAGCAGAGCTCTCTATTTACCATTACGACAGACAGTTCGAACGGGCTTGTCGCGGACAAGAAACAAAAGAACATGAATAAGAACCTGGACAACATAGCTATCAAACTAAGTAGCGGCTATATATAATAGTGACTGCCTCTGTGGCGCGGTGGGAGTGTGTCCGACTGCTACGCAAGAGGTCGTGGGTTCGATTCCCACACGGGACACCACTTTGTGTGATCCACAAATTGTTGTCCCGAGTCTGGGTGTACTTTGTGTCCGTGACTTGTATGTTTGCAAAGTTCCCCGCGACACAGGGCTTGTACCCTAGTGCGGGAGTCGTCTTTTAAAAAAAAAAAAAAAAAAAAAAAAAAAAAAGTATAAGACACCATTTCACCAAATATCAATACTCATTGGGTAGTCTTTGCATTAAATACCTGTGATATACGGACGGACATGACGAAACTAAGGGAACGGAACCCTAAAAACGGAACTACTCTGTAACTACATTCTCCCTTATAAATCCCATTCATACATAAAATCCCCCTATACACTACTAACTTTACAAACGTATCATGTCACGCTTGTATTAAATATACAAAGAGAACGCACCGTACGTGATATTAAAATTCACCAGTTAATATCTCAAAAACGTTTTCGGGGCTCCTCTGTATGTGCCAAAACGCGTTGGCACCGTGATCTTTTATGTATCTTAAGGGTACGAAAAATATTCAGAAATGGAGGAAACAGCGTACAATAGACTCAATACTTATAATAATGCTTGTTTGTAAAGATTATATTTGATAGCGAGCGTTTCGTGAACTTGGCTCCAGAAAAAATGTTTGCGATTTTTGTGTGGAACGTTTTAACAGTATTTTAATAGGTTTTAAATCTTTTTATTCTTGTAATCTTTTAGTAATACACTGGAAAACAGTGAAACACAGAGCTTTCACAATTTTTATATCAAAACAACGTGTAACAGAACTATGTGTTCAAATTCAAGGGTTGTTATGTGTACATGAGTCCACACACCTAATTTTATTATTTTTTCATTCGTTTAATTAAGAATAATGCCTGCCTCTGTGGCGCGGTGGGAGTGTGTCCGACTGCTACGCAAGAGGTTGTTTGGTTCTTGGGTTCGATTACCACACGGGATACGACTTTGATTGATCCACAAATTGTTGTTCCGAGTCTGGGTGTACTTTGCGGGTGTACTTTGCGTAGACGGTCTGCGAGAGTCGTCCTTTAAAAAAAAGAAGAGAGTATCTATGACTTACCATAATAATCCATCGAATCGAAAAATAGCTAGTCTTTGATGTGTAATACTTATACCATACGCCTTTCACTACCTAAATTTGACAAAAAAAATGCTCTAATTATGTAATAATAATACAATCGGGGTCCTTATTCCAGTTCTTTTCTTCATTTTTTGCGGCAAGCCCGACTGAACTAGCGCATGCGCGGTGCGCTCAAAGATGTCCGCCGCTCATGCGCGTTAATGCATTTCCAAGCGCAGCTTTTTATTTACCATTATGCCAAGATTTTGACAGTTCGCTCGGAAAGTCTACCTGGTTAAAGCAACATGGTATTTGGGTGCAATACTGATAACATTCACTATCCACTGGCCTGTTGGTCTAGTGGTTAGTGACCCTGACTGCTAAGCCGTAGGTCGTGAGTTCGATCCCCACCCAGGATAAATCTTTGTGTGACGAACACGATGGTTTATTCTGTGTCTGGGTGTTTTATCTATAATATGTATGTAATTAGAAATATATAAGTATGTTTATCAGTTGTCTGGTTACCATAGTACAAACTCTGCTTAGTTTGGGATCAGATGACGTTGTGTGAGCTGTTCCAAGATATTATTATATTATAGATATTACTGATGAAGTTTGACCACACCTTTCTTTTACACGTTGTATAAATAAAAATCTACGTTTGTATACTTGTCTCCTATGCGCTCTGAAACTGGTGATCACATTGGGATGAAACTTTGGTAGGGTTTCTGGGGTAGTGGTAGTCAGGTGACTACTCAATTGTACAGCGCCATTTATAGACTACTAGGTTGTAGTCAATAAACGTACAATTCCATATATATTTGATCAAAAATTAATATTAAAAAAAAGAAAGACTAGCTAGGTGACCGAACTTTGCTCGCTGCAACAATGCAAACATCTGAAAGATTTACGCGATGAACTTTCATAAAAATTGCATAAAATTGTGTTTTTCCAGTAAGACCAAAAATGTAGAAAAACGAAGTAGACCGTTTTGATTCATTTCTGTATATTGACATATTAAATCTATACTTATATCATAAAGCGGAAGAGTTTGTTTGGTTGCTTTGTTTGTTTGTTTAAACGCGCTAATCTTTAATAATTATTTTTTTGTTGGATAGCCCATTTATAGAGGAAGGCTATATAACATCGCGCTACGACTAATAGGAGCGGAGTAGCGACGTGAAATGTTGCAAAAACGGGGAAAATTTACGCATACGAAGTTGCGCGGGACAGCTAGTGTTTATATACAGAAATATAATTATATCCTTACGATAAAGTCTCTACTATGCTGTTCCTTTTATTAATATTCATAAACCTATACATAGAACATTAATAAAATAAATTAATATTATGACTTTGGAGAGGTTTTTGCATATTTTCAGTCACTTTACTCCACTAAAATTTTCCTCAACTCTATCACGTCGTTTCAATTTTTATGAACTTTTATACACATTTACAGATCACACACATCATCTGGACTATAAATCATCTCTTAATAATAATAAAAGCCGTAACAGTCTCAATACGAACACATAACGGCAGAGATATGATCTATGATTCGAACTAACATTTACGACTCTTGAAGCCATAAAGCCTCGTAAATCTTATATTAAAGTATCGTGGGTTGGTAATTCAGCAATTTATGACTTGTGGGTGGATGTGCAATGGGTTTCTTCATATCAATAATCGAGTATCCCGTTTGGTGAAGCTCGTTACTTCACTTGACACTGTATTTCTCGAAGTGAGAAAGGTGAACAGAACTTGTAGGAGCTGTGTACTTACAGTTTTGAGTTAAACCTTCATGTGCGTAAAAGTGCCGGTAAATTGAGGAATCTTTAATGCCAGCTACAGAGTCTCGCGGGGCGCCTCCTAAAGGCTCTCGGTACGAGGCTTGGCGAGTGGAGGCTGCAGGAGTGTTAGCCATCCACACTCTCAATTTATTCAGTTGCCCGCTACGTCTACCACAAGATGGACGTGATTCAAGTGACTGCATTAGCTACTTTATGTGCCTATGTATTATAATGTTTTGCGCGTGAGAGTGTGGTTGATTCTCTCACCTCAACCCCTCACGTCTTTTGACTCGCGCTCGAAAAACCGACACAAAGTGGAGTGACAGCGAGGCGAGGCGAGGGAAGACGAGAGGATACGAACGCACCCACGTTCTCTCGTGTAACGTCTTCAGTCGTGGAGAGTCTGGATGGGGCATAAGAGTTTGGAGTATACGAAACACGATATGGATCTTATAACAGAAATCGCGGGTTCTGTAACCGTATAGTTATTAGTGTTGACGACTCGCACAACTCTGCATGCGCGTTACATGCCTTACTTATTTTCAATATACTCTTTAGATGGGAACGCCGAATTTGTAACTGATATTTTAACTCAAAGAGATACACATAAGTTAAATATTTGTATAACCTCTATAAATATAAACATGTGGCGCGAGTTTACTTATGGGAGTTATGTAAAGTTATAAAATCAATAGGGTGCCTTAGGCGCCAGAATTATGCTCGATCTTTAGCCTTCTATTAATCTAACAACAAACTAAATAAACAGCACATTAATCACAAATATTCCAAGTTTCCCAAGCTTAGTATAGGTCTTTGCAAACAAAAATACTTGATTCACGCGTTTCGAATACTCCAACAACAAAATAATATTCGTCGGCATAAATTCTCACCTAATCGCTTTTTGTTAAGACTTTTGTTATACCATATTCCTTGAAATCTTTCTCGATAAGAATTAGTTGGTTATTTATTGTGCTTGTAAGAAAATAGGGCAAATTATGAATAGGCAGCATTGAATTTCGCTTTGCTAGATTTGCTTTTCTACAAAATGTGTCTATAAAAGTGGAAATCGGTATTAAAAAGCTCCAGTCAAATTCTGTTTGATCTACAAAATTAAAATTATATTATGTGCGTTTATTTTAGTAAGTAAGCACAAATAAGAACATTTCTAAATCTATACAAATCTATACTGATACTATAAAGAGGAAAGATTAGTATTTTTGTGTGTGTGTATGTTTGTAATGAATAAACTCAAAAACTACTACACTGATTTAAAAAAATCTTCCACCGTTAGGAAGCTACACTACCCCGGGTGACATAGGCTACTGTTTATCCCTGTATTCCCACGGGAACAGGAACTACGCGGGTGAAACCGCGAGGCGTCCGCTATACATTCATAAGGAGATTTCAATGTGTGTTCAAGTCAATCTAGGCTTAACCAAATATTTTAAAAGTTAAAACCAAGTATTTCTGAAAATAAAGTGACTTGTCTAATCAATTGAAGTTTCATGAGGTGGTTACGTAGAAAATAATAATATCGTTTTTGAAATAGGGAATATGGATCTTCATCCATACCGCTTACGTCTTACTGAAATATGGAATATGGATCTTAATCCATACCGCTTACGTCTTACTGAAAATCTTTTCTAATTGCGTCTTTTTCCTCTCTGGAAATATGGAATATGGATCTTCATCCATACCGCTTACGTCTTACTGAAAATCTTTTCTAATTGCGTCTTCTTCCTCTTTGGAAATATGGAATATGGATCTTAATCCATACCGCTTACGTCTTACTGAAAATCTTTTCTAATTGCGTCTTCTTCCTCTTTGGAAATATGGAATATGGATCTTCATCCATACCGCTTACGTATTACTGAAATATGGAATATGGGTCTTTATCCATACCGCTATATCTTACTGAATCTTTTCTAATTTCTTCTTCTTCTTCACAGGACTACAACGATGATATCAGGCAAGAACAAATGTTGGAGATGCAGATCCTATCATCGCAGAGCGAGCAGCGGCGGTTAACTCCACCAGACTCGTCCAGGAGTGGCAGCGAAGAGACTCTCCCGCTCAGAGATACGATGCATAAGCAGAGAGTGAGTAGGATAGAAATAAATTGAAACGGCGGTAGGCAATGGACTTGCAATAGTGGGGTCGTGGGTTCGATTCCCAAAAACGTGAACCTACACCTAACACAATTTACAATATAGAAACATGAAATCGTTAAAATATATATGATTAATTGACATGTCAAAGAAATGAAGCTATTAATATTTGAGGAACTGGTTAATCAGTAAAATGTTTCGAAATTATTGTCTTAACAAGCAAGCACTAATTATATTTGTCAAAGTCTCTTGATTAACTGACAATATTTGTTTTTTGTTATCTTGAACAAACGGCGAAGAACCATGAATAATTAATATGTTATCGATTAAATCGTTATCGACTATCACATGTTATCTACTGCGATCGCCAACCCGCTCGCCAAACGTGGCGATTATGGCAATTACCCCCAGGATCTACATACTAGTAGGTTCTACTGGGGAGACCCGTGCCCAGCAGTGGGCCATCATATGGGTTGATATGTATGTTGCGTGGGACACTTTGAAATCAGTCGACAAATTGATAGGGGAGTATCAGCACCGTTAGTACTTAATTTTTTTTTTTTTTTTTTTTAATTGCCTATGGTTGGCAGAAAAGAACGCCGGTCGATCTCTATTGTTTCCAGGTGGACCTGGAAACAATACGGTCCTGTACGAATCGATTCCGGCGTTCTTTTCTTCCACGTACGTGTAGACTCTGGAATGAACTACCTGCTGCGGTGTTTCCCGAGCGCTACGACATGTCTTTCTTCAAACGAGGTTTAAAGAGAGAGGCTCGTCTGCCAACCATAGGCAATAAAAAAAAAAAAAAAAAAAATATAATACTAACGGTGCTGATACTCCCCTATCAATTTGTCGACTGATTTCAAAGTCACCTTAATCGACTAACCATTTATCGACTATGAGAATCGTGATTGACGATTGATACTTGAGATCTCACATACGAGTATAAAAAAACTAAACACCCAAACAGAAATTTTAACAAAAAAAAATAAACTGTTTTAAAATAGTAAAAACCAAAAATGAACTAATTTTTCATACTAATTTATTCTACATTGAATTTTCATTTATGCAAACTTATTATTTACATAATATTATAAAATGCTAAAACATTTTGCATTAAGTAATTTAAACAAAAAAAATATCGTCTTAAAATATGGAAAGAATAGAAAAGCAAAAAATAGCGTAGCGTTTCTTAGAATTTTGGTTTAGTCGGAACCGTTTTTAGTTTCGTTTTTTGAAAATATGTTCAGCCATTTAGAAGATAATCAACTATATATCTAACATGCCCTAGGTTCTTAATGTGCACACATTAGGTTGTAATCCGCCTATATTAATAAAAAAAATGTAACAATTACCTAAAGTAATATTGTTGTGGAAAGGCAAAGACACAACTACTAATTCTACTTTTTTCGCTGTGTACAACAATAATCTTCTAAAGATTAAAACAGATACTGTATCAACAAATCCCTACAACAATATATCCCTAAACGCAAAACTCAGATAAGTAGTATCCCAAATTTTACGACTCGCTCAAAACACATAAGGTCGTATCCATAGAACAAAAAGTAGTATTAGAAAGACCATCAAGTCACTTTTGTGTACAAACTTACCCTCTCATTCGTAGTACTTTCATTTCAGTATTTTGAACCAATGAATGTTGTGTATTTTCTCTTTTTTTTAAATAAAATGGTAACAAAAAACAAAACATTCGCTGCAGATTTAAGGGGGCATTACACTAAGAGAATTATTTATTTAGCGCTACGTACACAGCGACACGATCGCTGGCCTCGCTCTTTCGCACACAACCATTACTTCACAGTGCGCAGGAGCGCAGGTCAAAATAAAGTAGAATATTCGTTCGTACAAATGTTAGATTATGAACGCCATGACTATGACAATACGAAAATGCTCGTTTTTGCATTTTCAAGATTTATATGCGGGATCATATTAGGACATATCCTTAAATTTCTTTATTTCATTTACTAGAAAACTTTTTTTTGTGTCCGAATATTTAGGTTTTCTTTATAAATTTTTGAGAGAGCCGAATCCTGTTTCCCGTAATCTACCCCGTCGTTTTTTTATTTAATTCGAGTTTTCTACGGTACCACAACAGGACTGGCTATAAATTGTCAAAGTCAATTTTTATTTACGTCCACGCGTCTGCTCCATTCATAAGGTATTTCTAACCTCATTTTCACTATTCTATGGTCGTATCAGATACAGTATGTAAGTACACTCGCCACCGTCCCTTGGGCACAATGGCACCCAGATTGAGCCCGCATTGACGGATAAGGGTCCAAATGAAACGTTATTAGGCCATTCATGGCTCACAAATAAAAATTATATGAGATATCCGTATTTGAACGGATGTGATATGTTTTCAGATATGTTGACAATACAGCTGATGCTATTCTTAGTACGTCTATATAATAATATTGTACTAAGTCGTATTTATAGATAGTCCAATAATGTTGTCATCGTTGATAATGTTACTTAGGTATTAGTTAAAAAAACGATTTACTTTTGTAAGTTATGATTCTGCGTAATAAATTAAGGCCATTCTTTTCTTTCTTTTGCAAAACATTGCAAGTAGCAGTAAATTGGCCAATATTTAAGCACATAAAGTTTTTATACTGTAAGTGGATGCTCATACTATGTTATACCTATATCCAATCTCGTGTACTCTTCTTTTATTATTTTTGACCTCTTATTTTTGCATCATATTATACACCATAATATAGTACTGATAATCAGTCCTATAATATGGTGTATAATATAATGGTATCAGCACCTTACCTGCATGTACAGTTTATAAACAGAGAAACATTGTAAACATTGGCAATTTGAAAAGAGTGGCCACGAGTTTTTATTGCCTGTTCTTTACTCCGGCTTTACATATTGTTTGCGAACAGGCATTACATATACATGTAGAATCGACATTTCACAAGTGTAGTATTTTGATCCTAAGTGAATAAAGAATTTTCATTATTATTATTATTATTCACGATGCCGTCTTTAAAAAAATCCGATTTCATGTGCCTATAATTTGGAATACAATCTATCTAGGGGTGTATGATTAAATTCATTCAGAGCTATGGATGTTATAACAATGTATAACAACAAGTATATGATTTTCTCACGCACCAGATATGAGCAATTTCGCATTTTTTTAATAAGCTGACCCACGCAACTTCGTCTCAACCCAGAAACATTTAACTTATGCTTAAGAAATTACACGCACTCCTTTACCATCATCACTCGAAGCTCATCCAAAGTAACGAAAAGTTTAAACAAGTGTCTTATATCATGTCATTGACTGCCTCGGAAGCGCGATGGGAGAGTGTACGACTGCTACACAAGAGGTCGTGGGTTCGATTTCCAAAAGAGACACCGCTTTGTGTGATCCACTAATTGTTGTTTTTAATCTGGGTATACGTTGTGTCCGTGATTTGTATGTTTGTAAAGTCCCCCGCGACACAGCGCTACCATACTGCGGAAATTGATATGAAACAAAAAAAAACACATAAAAATGTACCTTTCATATTAGCTCACCGGAGTACAGCAGTCGCCAGCCCCGGCCGCCCTCCCCGGTGGTATCACTATCAACCACGGAGCAAACGCCAGGGACTTCTCACCGCCAGCTCCCACGCCTGCACCAGATCATTTGTCTGCTGCTCATCATCAGGTGAAGAAGAATTATATTTTTATTTTGAGGAATTTGCTGAAACAGATCCCCATTATTCCTTACCTACTGGAGGTAAACCCACCCCTGATAAGGAACAAAGATGTCATGTTTCTGAAAAAGAGTAAGGATTTGAGACTTTAGTATAAATTCTGAAACGCAGTCGTGTCTCGCTTTTATGGCATTTACTCACACGAGTAAAATTTCTAGAAGTTACCTGTGTGATAAATGTTCACCATAACCGTGTGAGTCTATGAGTTTCTTAAAGGAGCTTGTAACTGTACGGTAACTATTCACTATTTAAACGGTCGTATGGTTTTCATAACAGTAACATTTTAACCTAAGTCAATATTGAAAGATAAAATCTTACATGAAGATGGCATAATTATTAAAAAATATATTTCAACTGGTTTAATAATACTTTGCATTATTACAGCTGACAGCAGGGCACACAGGACATGGAGTGCTGGTCGGAGGGGGAGTGCTACAACAACCTCCTACTCACCACTTACTCACACAAAACTCTATACTTGGTGGGTAAATATAAATATTTAATTTTCCTTAAACATTCTTTTGTGCCAACTAACTCGGAGACAGTTTTAGGTAAGGGTCCTAGATGGCTCCCCTGGGGTACAACTTTGTATGTTTGAGTCATGTCTACATTAGAAATTAAACTGAAAGATGGAGAGCTATGCTTTTTTTTAAATTTTATTTGAAATTTCCTGTGATTAACATAATTGCATCATTGAACATTTAAAGAAAGTGGTTTTCCTTCTTTATAAATTATAGAAAATAACAAAATAAAATCAAAAATATCGTTCTTCAATTTCGTAATGTTTTAAACTGATTAAACGATTTCTAAATATAGGTTTTGGCTTTAAATAGAAGAATTATTAATTTGTTGTTATTAGTCTGTAGGCATTATTTAATATTAGGTTTCAGTTTTCAAATGACAATGATGCTAAAAACATTGCATTTCGTATTGAAATAACGTTTATTTATTTTACCAAAATATCACGATTATTATGTCGAAAATTTTATTGAATACACTTTAATAAAGCAATTTCCAATAAAGCTGATTCGTAATTCATCGAAACATAAACCGATTGCGAATAAAAACCAGGCTACTCAGAGAGTTTTGCGAAAAAATGTTTTTATGTTTAAGGCACCTGGCCACATGTAATTATTTTGAACAAATACCATTGTTCGAATTTCAAATTGCACTCCACATTTTTTTGAGAGTCATATTAAATAATCGTGTCTCATTTAAATAAATCTGCATCGAGAACATTTTCGTGCGATGATTTTTTTAAGATTTTAAATGTGGGGTAAAACCTCATGAGTCATTTGATTGACCTCAAATGGCTAGCAAGCGTCTACCGTGCTGGCAGTATAAAAAAAGAAAATTAAATTCTTGACTTTGACGGGGTGTTTGGTTTCAATTCCATTACGAGAACAAAGCCGAATGATATACCACGAAACGCCTGCCAGAAGTTTTGTCACAACGCCCGCGCTCTCCTCAAAACAAGGGACTTCCTGGATGCTACACCGGTCTTGAGTCACCTTTCTTACAGTCATGATCTGGCACCATGTGACTTCTGTTTATTCCCTAAAATAAAAAATCAGCTGAAAGAAATACAGTTTTCATCGCTGGAAGACGCGCTAGCAGCGTTCGGCGGTGGATTGGAAAAAAAAACGAAAATTATTTCAGACGCATGAAACTTTGTACAGAGGTTGGTGGAAAGTTCTTTGAAATGATTTAATTAAATCATTTGATCCGTAGAAATTAGTTTGTTTAGTTTTTCAAAACTTTCTGAGTGTCCCACGTATGACGATGCATTAAAAATATTTTTCCACGAATCGCAGCCATCGGCTACAATAAAATGCCAGTGGATAACTTTATAAATATATTATTTTAAACATGAGAAAGCCACTTGGATGTGTTCAATAAAATGCGGTTTTATTTTATTTGAAATGACAAATTGTCAAGCGGCGGTTGCTTAGTGGTTGAGGCATCGGTTTCGCAATCTAGAGTTAGCAGCTTATTAATAACGTGGAAAATAAGAAAAATGAAATTAAATTTAATTGGTTTATTTTTTTTCATTTTCTCAGCCAGCTCCTTCATTGTAAGGAAAAGAATCGTTCCGTGGGGACATGGTTCAACGCGCAGAAGCCCATATTAGCTTAAAACATCGCCTACATTCAACCATTATATGTTTAATTTGTAATGCTATTGTACTCATATGGTAGTAGTAAAAAAAAATAGTTTCAATACGTCAAAGACCTTATAAAGTCACATAGATGTTTTAAAAATTGTCATCTTTATCTTCTATCTCTCCGGTTGTCGGTTGGAAATCTGAGTCACTCCAATCGAATAGAAACAACACTTGTATTTTGGCATACACTTGTGTAATGTTGCTCAGTCTGTCCGAAATCGATGAGGAGACCATTATTAGTAGATTTAGAAATAGAGAGGATATTAACTTTTACTTTGTGTTTCTTGTACCTGAAAATCATACCTCCTTAAACTGCTATTTCGGAATAAACTTCTTTCGAACAAAAAACAATTTTGAAAATTCGTCTATATACGACGAAACATAAAAAAATAAACATCCGAATTGAGAACCTTTTTGAAGTCAATGAAAATTATAATAACATTAAAAAGCTCAAAACCAAAAAAATAACAAGTACAATAAGGAATACCTTTAAAGATCTTTATATATTTTATATTGGAACATACTTTCTTAGAAAACATCCGTCTGTTACAATACTTATCTAGTCTATTGGTGACTCTATTGTTCTAATATTTTCTTGACATTAATTAAATTTATATAGGTAGGTTTTAGCCACCGTGCTGGGGATGTGTATTTTCTAATTTCAATCAACAGTCAATTACGTTTATCATTTGCAAATTTTCTAATTATTAAAAATTTACAATCACATTTTAAATAAAATTTAATATCTGGTCCCATTTTCTCCTGAACATTTAAATCTGAAATCTTACATTGCTTACTTAATTTGTCACATTCTCCAAATTTAGAAAATTGAGAGAATAAGAAATATTTTATAATTCAAAATTCATGGATTTATTGCCTAAAGAAAGCTACTTTTTAACTTTTTTGTTTAACTAAATTCCATCCAGCGGCCAATACTACGCTTCGATTCCCATATCCCTATATATTGCCTTTATTGTAATTATATTTTATTTATATACAAAACAAAACTGCAAACTTAAACCTACCGTAATGTTGCTCCACCTCAGTTCTCTTTGGAAACAACAGACTTTTAAACAATACAGAACAAACTCTCGTCTAC
Source organism: Herminia tarsipennalis (assembly GCA_945859575.2). Lineage (NCBI taxonomy): Eukaryota > Metazoa > Arthropoda > Insecta > Lepidoptera > Erebidae > Herminia > Herminia tarsipennalis. Next base: position 7,748,395 of record OX243849.2, on the reverse strand, counting down.
CCATCATTAGTTCCAATACTTACTTTAGTTCTCAACTCAAGCACAGTTCTCAACTGCGCCGAGAGAAGTTCTAAAACTAAGCTTGGTGTGTTTTAATATTAGCTATACGGTTGGATATTTTGTCAGCTAAGCGCAAAATATTTTCTATGGAGTAGAATAATATTTACTGTTTTTCGATTTTTGAAAACATTTTAAACATATTGGGCTTAGAAATTTCACAAGGCACTTAGCGACACTCGGTTACTAGATTTTAAATCGAGGTATTCCAGTAATTTAGGTTTAAGTAAAATGAAGACATTGTCACTGTACTGGGTCTTTGCTGTACCTACTCGGTCTCATTGGGGTTACCTGTTAGTCGAATTTGATGAAATTTTGTGTAGCTTAAAGCCTAGGAACGTTCATTTTATATTACAATAACTTTCAATATGGATCAGCCCTTACACAATCATTTCTTCATGAATCATTTTTAAAAAGTCACTCTAACAACTAAGCTCACTTCATCTCCTAAACTAAGCTCACTAACACTAACCAGGTGGCGGCGATATCCTGGGACTAAGCAGCCCAGTACTGGGGGGAGTTCTTCACGCCCACCCAGCACTGCGCGGCGTGAAACCGGCTGCAGTCCACGCGCTAGCAACGCAAGGTCGGTACGTCTCACTTTACTAAAACACCACTATTTAGTTTTGCCGTGAAACAACCAATTGGGTAGTAGAGGGCCACTTGAAGACATGTAGCCTCGAGAGCTATAGCTCTGTAACTATATGCTATACGCAATTCATTTGTATATCGTTACAAAGTAACCATTACTAAGATCGCTCTTGACCAATGCAGGTAGATGGAGCTACTACCGCGTAACACATAACACAGTTTGACGTCATTTATTAATCTAAAGAGCTAATGTGCATAGACGTTTCACGGCAAACCAACGGCCGTGTACCTCGACACAGCCATACTTAAATTCTTTTGTGATGCGTTAGAATTGCCCGATATACCCACCTGGGGAAAGATCAGGGGTAATAAGTCATCTGCCTTCACTAAAAAACCCAACGTGTGCCATCGACTTTTCGAGTAGGTTCCCGGAATTGCATCGCTAGTCTACTGGGCGTCTATCGTCTGGTATTCCTTTTCTTGTGGCTTTTGGATACCAACAGAAAGCTGTAACTCATAGTACTCTTTCGTTAGCACTAACCAGTTTCTTATAAAATATATTACTACTTATAAAACTTTTTCATTATATTTATTGTTCTTTTATTTTTTACACGTATGAGATTGGCTTGTAAAATCCTTCATAATTGGATTTAGCGAAACGACATGTTATATCCTATGAGACGAAGAGTGTTCGACGCAATGAATAACATCTTATTTAGTACTTTAAGGTAGGATTCGACCAAACCGAAATTTATACACGAGTAACTATACCAGAAATAATCTATTCCAAGATCTTATTCTCGAGTAAATCAATAGACATTTTTACATGTAATCTACAGTACAGCTATACTTAGATTATCTATGCGCGAATAGCAAAAAGAATGATGAACGAACGTAATACCCGGCATTTATGCGTTGTTCTATAAAGGGATGGTGTTAAAGCGTAAGTCATGTCAACGCGCTTTTGTCGCATCATAGCATGGGACCGGACCTGTCAAAGACCGTTGTTTTACCTACTTGTGTATTTCGTGTGATTTTTCGGGTTTTCTGTTTTTAGAAATAAGTTTCTCATGCACTCATTTTAATAAACGAAAATGCAAAATTTGATCGCGAAATCACGGTCATCATAGTATTCAAATAAATCCTTTCAGTTTTTTTATCCACCTTCGTCTAGGTATAACTTCTTCATCACTATTACTTTCTTCAATCAAATCGTTTAGACGTTGAATTTTAATATTTTGTGTAAAAATATTTTTTTTGCGTGCGTAGAGTTAAAAAAATGACAGTTTAACACCTTAAGAGTATTCTTAGAATAGCTCTTTATTCCATGAGAAACGGTGGTATAACATCTATTCCCGAATAGGGCCACTATTCTAAGTTGTAGAACGTGAAATTGATTTACTCTCGAATAAGTGCTATTCTGGGAATAAACTTTATTCGCATTTGGTCGAACCGGTCTTAAGAACTATAAAGAACAGATGAATATAAACAGCTAGTGTTCTTAAATCGTAGGTAAAAATAAATCATAGTAATAAATGTGACAACGTCATTCATTATCGCCTAATCCCATGCCACAATGAGCCTCGATGTCATTATTGTTTATGATAAAGAACCATAACTACTTGTCATATCGTGGATGACGTCATTGATGTGTCATTTGTTTTCAATTTGTATTCGTAGAAATAATATTAAATCGTATTTCATACAGTCTGCCGAAATCATAGTTCTTCATTTATATAAAAAGTTAATTAAAAATACAAATTACATTTTATTCCTCGTAAATAATGTTCTATTACAAATTATTTTATTTATTAATTTTTCGTTAAATCGCAGTCTGAAACTAATAATGTTCTAACTTTGCTATTGTGCCTGAAAATGTATTTGGAGTCTAAAATGTCTCTATTATTTAGTTTAATAGGCTTTGCTTTCAACCCAGCGTTATCTTTGTAACTAATGGTTCTTTGAAAATAGTCAAATATGAATATTCTAAGATCTAAATTGTAAATTCTGTTTATGAAATTTACTTTCCATTTACTGTTTTGTTTCTATTTCATATTTCAACTATTGTTTTGAAATGAAGAACGTAAATTATTTTCTAAGAATATCTGGTTGAAATAAGAGAAGAGATATAGTATGTCTTATTTAGGAATCTTACAAACGTAGACACTTTTGATGACTATAACAGAGCACATTCAGATAAAATGAACACTTTTAGTTCTAATATACTCGTTACTGTCGACATGAATTTATTATCATTTGATTACAACTTTTTAATAGCAACAAAAAAAACCTACGATATTTTTACTATGAAATTATAATCTTTCGATTTGTGACAAATTAACCTATTTTCTAAAATAATAGGCTAGTTTACTAGATAAACAGAAAAAACCAAGAGACTTATTAGTAAATACTAATAATAAAAAGCTGAAGAGTTTGTTTGTTTGAACGCGATAATCTCAGGAACAACAAGTCCAAATTAAACATTATTTTACTATTAGATAGCCCATTTATCGAGGAAGTATATATAGGCTATATAACCTCACGCAGCAATAAAAAATTGCAAAAACGGGGAAAATTTACGCAGAAAAGTTGCGTGGGTCAGCTTTAGTAAATAAAACTAGCATTTAAACTTCCAACAATTAAGTACTGATTAATGTTTGTTGTTAAATAAATAATAATGATATCTTGGGACAATTCACACAAAGCCATCTGATCCCAAACAAAGAAGAGCTTGTTCTATGGAAACCAGACAACTGATATACATACTTGTATAAACCATCGTGCTCATCACACAAAGTTTTATCCTGGGTGGGGATCGAACCCACGACCTTCGGCTTAGTAGTCAGGGTCAACCACTAGACCAACAGGCCAATTGGATTTTTTATCATTAGTCATGTCATAAAAAGAAGTGATGTGACTAGAAAAAACTGGTTATGTCATAGACCGCTATTTGTATGAGATCTTCATAAAAAATCTGCGTTTTGACATTACATAAAGAGTTGTTAATTTGACTAGTTCGAAACTAGCCCAATTTGTGTGATCGAGAGAGCGTTGGGAGGAAGCAACGTTACTACCGACAACAACGTGACCATTTTGTATCTCTGCATACGCACATGGCACCATAATGCCCCCTGCGTAATGAGCTAACCTCTGATGAGATTGGCTGCCGTAACCGAACAGGGACGTCATAACTGATTGCCTGTTGCTGCTGTCCAGAGATGTAGCTACCGCCGTATCATGATACGCCCCCAGTCTACAGGGACCCCGAACTCGCGCGTTAGGAATAGCCTTCACCCTACTTAGTACCAGCGACAAAATTATGCGCGAGACTCTCATTGGACATCTGCCCCCCCCCCCCCCATATCAATTTCGATACTGGGACCATCTATCTGGCACAAAACTAAAGTGTCTACGTTTGCAGAGCGCCTTATAGTCAGTCAAAATACCAGACAGCATATTAATTAAAAGTTCATATTTTCACAAAAAATCGAAACTAAGCCCAAAAGCCAAATTCGTTTGTATGAAACTTGACTTTTTTCCTTGCCAAAAAAAAAACAATTATATAAATATCAAAAAAGCAATTTGTTTAGTGATTTGTGTTTCCATTCTAAACTACCTAATCGAGCGACTCTTTGAACAAAGACAGTTTTAATTAAACCGTCTGCGACCACGGCACTTAATTGAAAACCATTTCAAAGTATATTGCTTGATATTGTAAAGTTAAACGTGATTTGAGTTTGAGCGTGGTTTAAGTTTCAAGCGTTCTTTTTTAAATTTATTTATGACTATAAAATGCACCCTCTCTTTCTATCTCTCTTCCCAACTTTTTGAAGCAGCGGTAGCCTAATGGCTAAGTCATCAGACTCTCAATCGAGTGATCGAAATTAAAAAAATAATAAGCATAAAGTGGAACACTTCAAGCTCATTACCATATTAAAGAAATCGAAAAGCAGACTGTGAAATGTTGAATAGCTCTGCTGGTCATCTATGGTCTTCATCATCAATCAGTTCCACTTCACCAATTGGTGCTTATTGTGAGTAAATACACAAAGCACTATGAAATATACCTAAATTTCTATAGGAGTGCCTTTAACATTCGAAGAGTTCTCCCGATTTCTTCAGTTCATCATCAGAGCCTGATCTGATAACAATGGGACCAACTTGGAAGTTCATATCGGTTCAGCCGTCTTCTCGTAATCGATGAACATATACAACGATATTCTTGGTATAGTACAGACCTGAAAGTAGTTTGCTCGGAATCAGTGACGCAATCCATTGGGGTAGTTTTGGACCATGTTATAATTTTCAATTAATTAATTAATCAATCATTAAATAATTCATCAATCATTCTAGCAATCCAAATCCTGTTCACAATGTAATGTGAAATATGATCATCACTTATTTTTCAATAATAACTATGGATTACGTACTATAAGACGCAATAAGCACGATAGTGCAAAGAACACAAGACAACTTGAATGTCTTATAACTCAATTTTCAATATTTTGGTTTCATTTTTATGTAAAATTTCTTGAAGTAAAAATCTTGTTGGGGTGTCTGAACTATGTACTATACTAAAAATAATCTTGTATACAGACAAATATAGAACATCCTCCTATTTGGTAGAGGCCTATGTCCAGCAGAGTAGCGATATCGGTGATGATGATCACATGAAACTTTTATTAAGTACTTACTTCAATCTGAAAAATGACTTACAGAGCAACCATCTCCGATACCGTACATAGTTAGCACACTGTCATCCGACCTGCCTGACTGTAAGGAAACCGCTCATCGCTTATGACTTAAGTAACACATAAAAATATCGTAAACCGAGTACGGCGCGTCTAGACGGCATTACTTCGACTTAAGATAGCTCAGATACCTGCACCTTCATCACGCAAACTTTTATACTTACGACTAACTTATTTTATTATTAAAATCATCACTGTTGTTGAAGGATTTTCTCTGAATATTATATGACAGACAATTCGATCTCTGCGCCAGGTTAAGTAATGCTATCACGGTCAAACATAGAAGTGTAGTTTACCATAAACCGCTTCAGTCAGCAGTCATGAATGATTGGATAGAAGATCTAAGCCATAGGCCATCTTGATCGGTACTCTAACAGCGTCAGATAATCTTCGGTGAAATAGTAATGTTAACACATCACTGTGTTTCGGTTGAAAGGAGCTATAGCAAGTGTAATTACTAGGCAGATGAGTTTTACTAATGAGGAGCGTGTCGCGGTCTAACAAGAATTTGGATGGCACTGACATACTGTTATGAGCTAACGTGACGTTTACCATCAGGTGCACGACCTGCCTGTCTCTTTAGTTCGTAGCATAAAAATAATGTTGGAAACACAGTATTAGAAGAATTAAACACTCATAGACGAAACAAAAATCTATGTAAAGAAATGTAGACACTAATTATACCACGGATGCCGCATTGGCAGGCAACCGAAGGGGGTCATATAGCCAACATATATACACGAACGGCATGTAGCCAACAAATCAGAAGGCAACTACAGCAGTCCACACTATCGATGCTCTGAGTTAGAGCGTCGTGTCTGCGCAAGAGGTCATGGGCTCGATTACCACATGGGAAAACACTTTGTGTGATTCACAAATTGTTGTCACAAGTCTGAGTGTACTTTGTGTCCGTGGATTGAATGTTTGTGAAGGCCCCCGCGACACAGGGTTTGTACCTGACAGCGGGTTTTTTTTTAAATAGGAAAGTTTCATATGCTACACTTAAGGACCGCACAGACCTCGAAATGAAATTTGGACAGAAATTATATGACTTGGTTTTGTACTCTCGGTACTTTGTGCTACAATTGCAAGCACGGCTGTAGCTCCACTGTTACTGCCAACAACTATAGTTGCTTCTGTTATTTGCAACGTGCCGCTTGTATAAATGAGTCATAAGTTTTAATTAGATCAGGGCCGGCCCTAGAATAGGTAGCAAAAAGCCTAATCAGAGAAAATACAACAATAAATAATGCAGCAGAAAATAAAATTATGATGACTCCTTTTAAGAGGCGTTATGTAAAAGCGTCGACCATGGGGCGCTGAAGAACACTCTCGCTTTACCTTGGTCCGGTGATAGAGCCGGCATTGATTGAGATTGGTACATTTCTTCAACATTTGTTTTGCGGTAGACGCTACAACGATTGTCTATCTTATTTTAAATAGATGTTAATATTTCCTCGAAATTCGGTTTCTCAATTAGATCAGTTGAAAACTGGCATGTTAAATTCCCTGCAGATTTCAAGTAAGGTAGTTAAAAAACAAAACTCAAAATAAGATTTTTTGTATAAAGCTATAGGGGTAATTTTATTTCGTAACTTTTCAGACTAAGAGTCTTATAGTTGCACAATTAAGGTGGGTACCTATTACTATTTCGTAGAGTTTTAAAACTAAACAGACTTCTAAGTTTAATTTAAACTGTTTATATATTTTTTTATTTTTTTGCAGTTTTATTCCCAGAAACTTTTAATAAATATACTACAGTAATAATTTATCTATAAGTAGTAATTTATTGACATTCAATTATTCGCTTGACTTGTAGGCTTTCTAATTGTTTTTGACGGGGTGCCCGCACCAAAACGTGTCACGTAGAAACGATAACGTTATTCATTGCTTACTAAGCAGTCACGTAGCAATGGTCACGTTATTGATTGGCTGCTAAGCAGTCACATTATTGACTGGTTGCTAAGCAACGCCAATGGCTATTCCTCCTGCTGATAGGCTGAAGTATTGTGGCCGTTTGGCGCATGCACCGGGTCTACTAAAACTGTCACAGACATGGTTGTTTATTACAATGTCATAAATATTTTGGCGATTGCAGCGACATGCGATACAATTGGAAATATAAAAACCTGTCACAGACATGGTTGTTTATTACAATATCATCAAAGTTTTCTTAAGACGTTATCATGAAGAATTATCGGCCGTAAACCGACTTTATAGAAACTATTTTTTTTACTGTAAGAAGTTAACGCTAGGGTTGTCACTCACGTGCTAAGCCTATTTTTAGGAGACTTGAAACCATGACCATCTGTTTTATTTGTTTCGACTAATTTAAATATGCCCCTTGATCTCGTTTTCCAATAACCTAAGTAACGGACTCGTACATCAAAACGCATGTAGACATATTATGCGGCAGGTGCGGGTGGGGCGCCTGCGAGCACGGCGCGCAAGCGGCCTTTGCTGGGCGGCGCGCGGGCCGCAATGTCACCGACTAAACGCGCCGTGATGACCCTGCTGGCTCGAGCCCGGGCTGCCACGCACAAGCACGCCCCAGCGTGGCCCGCGCCGCATGAGTGAGTACATTTAAATTGTGAGGTAGGGTTATCAACAACATTTTTAATGATTATTTTATTTTAATTGTTTTTAATTAAATTTATTATTTTATTAAGTATTGGTATGTTATAATTTCATAAAAAAAATTGTATGATACAATGTTGAGACCAAATGAATCGCTAAAAGTAAATAATACTTTTATCTGAAAAATTAAAGTGTGTAATTTTTCAGATAATATATATTTTTTTTACAACATTATTCTTGGTATAGTGCAAACCTAAAAGTAGTTTGCTCAGAATCAGTAACACAGTCGAATGGGGTAGTGTTTGAACCATGTTATATTTTTCTATAAATTATTTAATCAATCATTAATTAATTCATTAATCAGTCTAACAGTCTAAATCCTGTTGACAACGTGATGTAAAATGTAATCATCACTTATTTTTTAATAGTAACCATGGATTACATACTACGGGACGCTATGAGCACGATAGCGCTAAGAACAATAACACATTATACAACTTAAGTGGCTTACAACTCTACAAGTTTTCAGTATATGCATTTTCTTGAAATAAAAATCTTGTTGGGGTGTCTAAGCTTTGCACTATACCAAAAATAACCTTGAATATTTTTATTTCTTTACTTTGGAAGGTGGCTTGATCCCATATCTAACGCCGGTAGGGTCGCTATATTTTGTATAAATATTTAATTCTGAACAAATATAGGTCATATAACAATAAAATATTCTTATTAAAATAATCAAACAAAATGACTTACATTGATGCTAGTTGTAAAGTGACGAATTAATTTTGAACAAAGGTAAAGATGACCGAACTTATGAGTTCGGTGAGGACCGCTACGTCTGTTAAACTTAATAAACAGCGTGAATTTGTAGTCGTTTTGGAGTCGAAAATGTTAAACTCTTAAATGCCTATAGATATTCTCGCCGCATTCTCGATGAAGTAATCTAATTTAATAATGGAATCTCTTTTTTAACACCACAAACATAATAAAAAAAGTGTCTTAATTTTTAAAAATGGCCTAGGTTAATCGAATTGCAAATTTATTAAATAACAAAAAAGTGATAAATATGCAATGCTATAGTCTTGAATTTTTATTATATACTTTTGTTACTTGTTATGTTATTAGTCTGTAAGCCTTCCTAAAATATATAAATTACTTACAACCTTTTCGAAGCATATTAAGTCATTTAGGTTCTACCTAACTAACCTCACGAGACTAATTAGGCATAATTTATTTACAAATTTCAGCCGTTATATCGGCATTATAATCTAATTACCTATAGTGAAATATAGGACATAATTTTTGTTTAATATTTATTTATGTGTTCTGTATGTAACGGAATTAATTTTAGTGATAATAATAATTTCTTAGGACAACTCACACAACGTCATCCGGACCCAAACTAAGCAGAGCTTGTATTATGGCAACCAGACAACTGATAAACATACTTATCTCTAAATACATACATGTTATAGATAAATTACACCCAGAGTTATCCTGGGTGGGGATCGAACCCAGGACCTCTAGCTTAGCAGTCAGGGCCTCTAACAATTAGACCATCAGCGAAAATCACCACAAGCGAAACTTATTTTATCAGGGTGTGTGGTGTCCGTGCTTCATATATAATATATTAAATTAATTGCTACACCTATTCCATCGAGGCATCTATTCTGAAATTACCCTATGAGTCATTTGTAGGTACTTGCGCGGGTGACAACTAGTATTGACAAATACATGAAGTGTGTAAACATACTTGAATATGGATGTTTGGTACTCTTTTACATAAAATTCAGAGTTTGGTGCAACAGATTTTTATGAAACTTTACAGTAATAATAGCAGAAGCTTCGTTGGTTTTATAAGGCAGAACCGCGGGCAAAATTTATTATCCTTTGATGGTTATATCCAGAAATATGCTTTATCGCTAGCCTGAAGCGAAATCATCACTCCTAACGAATGTGAATTCGGAATCGAAATTATCATGTACAATTGGAACATATTCAATCATCCTATCGCATACTGAACACGTAAATATTGCCAGGGTTGTCACGAATACAAAGATAATTAAGTTATCTTCAATTGCTAAAATCTATTTGTACAACACAAAATTTTGGTATTTTTCGAGTACCTAATCAATTTTAAAATTTCTATATTTTAAACGAGTATAAAATATAGGATAGACCTTATAGCAGCGATTTCTAAAGTGGATTGCTGTAAGAAAGTCACCAAATAGTCAGCAAGAATTAAATTTCAGGGTCTTTGATTTGTAATCATTTGGTATGGGGTTCCATTAAATAAAAGGTGGTGGTAGGTGTTTCGTTATCTTAAAAGTTTAGGGACCCTTTACAATAGGTTATTTTAATGTTACTTTTATAAAATTAAAAAAGCTTATTTAAATGGTTCGTACTTTTTTTAATATTGAAAAAGCCTGAATTTTAATATTAGGCAATTCTGTTACTGGAAACTTTAGAAGTATTTTAAAGCTTTTTATCTCGCAAATGGATTTTAAAACAGAAATAATTATGACAGCCTTTATTTCTAAAGAAATAAAAACACTTTTTTTCTAAATTAAACAAACAGCCACATAAATTTAGCATCATTAAAATCATTTTTGCCAACCCTATCGTTAGCCAGGGTTGACAACAAACAACGCATACGTGCTGAACAATACAAAGTGAAGCTCAACACAATCGACTGTCCGTACGTGACATTCATCGTTTGGGCTTCGAAACCCGCGCGAGTCAAATTTTGACAAACATTGTATTTTTACCATATTCATGAATTTATGATTTTGTATGCTTTTTGTATTTAGTTGACACTGTTTTTGTTAAGTTCTGAGATGGTATACTTTTAAAAAGTTAATGTATGTAGATTCAAAAACTTGGGTCCTGACAGAGGCGAATTGAACTATAGACTGATGGATTAAATGGCTTCCACTGATTTGTCAACGCCGGAGTTTGAGTGATCTCAATACTCTCTATTCTATTCTTAACTCTCCTACTCCCTGTTACTTGTCTTTTAACTTTCAATACTTGTGCTCCAAACATAGCAGAGATCTTTGATCATCCAACAACCTGCTTTCCCTATTTCCTAATCACTCTTTTGAATTCGTTGGATCCTTTTTCCTTGTACAATCAGTCTCACTCTGGAATGCCCTGTCCACCGAAATCGGAATGGCTCCCAACCGCTTCATATTCAAGATGAAGGTTCGTTCCTCGATGGTTCAGCTGAATCACAATGTTAGCAACTTACATTATTACAATATACCTATATGTATGTATAATAAGTACTTATGTATGAATATATGTTTGCATGTGCTGGTATTGTTTTGTATATGTATATAAATTATTTTTTTATTTCGTTCTTAAGTTTTATGACGTACTAGCTTTCGCCCGCAGCTCCGCCCGCGTGGATGTCGGTTATCGTGATAAAAACTATCCTATGCCCTTCCTCCTCGGGACTCAAACTATCTCCATACCAAATTTCATTTAAATCGGTTTAGCTCTTTGAGCGTGAAAGCGTAACAGACAGACAGAGTTACTTTCACATTTATAATGGATTTTGCACTTCCACAATTCTAATCTCTACATCACCCAAAGGTTGACTGGTAGAGAATGCTTTTAGCATTAAGTCCGCTTCCGTCCGCATAACGTCTTTTAAATAAATAAACAATTCGACCACTGCTTTTAATGAAACAACATATTGATGTATTGGTTTTATACAAGGTTAAAAAATTCTCATCTTAAAAATAAGACGACTCTTAGGCGGCATTAGGGTACAAGCCCTGTATTGCGGGGGACTTTACAAACATACAAATCACGTTGATAAACTTTTGCGATTTGTACACATTATGAAAAAGGGTAGACTACCCGTACCGTTGCAATACGGTCGTAAACGTCGGGCAATAAAAAAAATATTTTACATTAAATTATTCACGCGATTAAGACCCGTAATATATATATATATATATAAACGTATGTGTGGGAAATGTGGGGGAATCGAACCCGCGACATCTAGATGAGCAGTGAGGGTCACTAACCCTTAAACTAACACCCCTAGACCATGTCGTTCTTTGTTCTTTTTCTAATAACTAGCAATGTGGGATTTTGGGTTCCACCTTACTAGCAATCCTGCTGCTGTATATATTGTAGTATATGTATTTATACACATATATTTTATTTAATTATTTAAGTATGTATTATTTAACACCTAAACTTAATATTGAGTTAAGCTCGCCTTTGCACATGATTACTATGTATTTTGTAACATTGTTTGTTATTATGTCCGTGTGTACAATAAATAATTTGAATCTAAGAGCAATGGCTTGTGTTAGGAGTGGGTTCACGTGCGTCGTATCATGGGTAGGATTCGAACCCACGGCCTCACGACTGCGAGACCGATGCCTTAGCCAATAGGCTACCGTCGCTTCAGAAAATTTGAAATATATATTTTTTTTTGTTACAGGCACACTGCCCTTCTACCACTTATAAGGGACGAGTTTGTTACAGGCGTCGGCGTCAATATCAATCTTGCCTAAGTATAAATATCTAGTCAAAAATAATCTAGTCTGTACCTAGTCAAATCAATAAAAATCGAATTAACTTAAGTACTTATAGGGTAAATTATTTCGTACCTGCTTAATGTCAAAATATATATTATTTACGATGATTATTTAAATAATGTAAGCGTTAATTTAAAGGATATTCAATGTATGTGTATTCAATTTTTATCAATATTATTGAATTTAAAACTTTATTCTTGATATAGTGCAATACCTGAAAGTAGTTTGCTCAGAAACTGTAACACAATACAATGGGTAAATTTTGGATCATGTTATATTTTTCAATTAATTAATTAAATAATCATAAATTAATTCATTAATTATTCTAACAGTCCAAATCCTGAGTCCTTATTCACTATCTTTATTCCGTTGTCGTGACAAGCCCGTGCGAACTGGGGCATGCGCGGTGCGCACAAATATATACACCGCGCATGCGCGGTAGAGATCTCCGCTTCTTTAAAGATAGAGAATAAGAACCCAGTTCACAATGCGATGTGAAATGTAATAATAACCATAGATTACGTACTACGCGACGTAATGAGCACGATAGCGTGAAGAACACAATTAAACTTAGATGGCTTATAAAGTTGAAACTCATTTTTAAAATGATTTCTTGCAGTAAAATCTTGTTGAGGTGTCTGCTTTGCACTATACCAAAAATAACCTCATGTTTTTTTTTTTATTTTACAGAATGTTTCCTTTTTTAAATAACCAACAATGTGCAGGATGCATATTACTAGCAATCTTGTTAACCCCTTCAGCTTAACTAGTGGCTTCATGTTGGTAGTATAATGTGCAGGATTCGAACCCGCGACCTCTCGAGTGCGAGTCCGATGCCTTAACCAAGGTTACCGTCGTGTTCGTCAACACGAAATAAAGTTAGATATATAAACTAATTATTTTTTCAGCATATGTCATAATTAAAAGCATTTAACGTTTAAAAAATATGACATGTGCTGAAAAATAACCAAATTCCTGTACGCACTTAACTTTCTAATTTAATACACAATAATACATACATAATCAAATATTTATGTAATATACCTACTACGGTATTTAGAATATCCTTTAAAATGACTCGTTATCATACAATTGTTCTGCCATATTTAACTTGATTGAATAATCTCAAAGAGAATATCAGTGTGGAACTATTTTGTTATTTATAAGAATATTTATTTAATTATATAAATTATTTTAAGGCCTTGTTTGGAAAACATATTTTTTAATTATTAATTAAGAGTCGCCATTATAAAATCAGGACATACCTACAACGATATTAAGCTTCCTACTTCATCATACAACGCAAAAAAAATCAAAAACCTTTACTACCGTCGATATCAAAGTTTTATGATCGACACATTTTTTTTTTCATTTTGAAATAAACACTTAAATCTAACATACCCATAAACAAACGCGATACCAATTATACAAAGGAAAGATAAACGCAATACTGCTTGCCTACAGCTGAAGAAACAGTCAATCGTTAAGCAACGCTTGTAGCATAATCGCGTAAATCCTCGTTTCGCATTAAAATAATAAGAAAAAAAGCGAAAATTGAAATACATTTAAAAAGTATAAGGCCTAATAAAACAACTTGCGACATTTTTTTTTTTTTTTATTATAAGTAATATATTTTCAAATATGGCGGTCTACTTTCTTCTATCTTTTAATTGAACCCCGTTAAATTAGGGCTTCTAGACATTAATTAATGGACCACTGTATTCAATATCCTATGCCTTTTAGGGGAAGTGTTGTATATAGAGAATATATCATTATAATATATAGCGTTAAGCCAAAGTTTAACAGACGACGATATATTATTATAATAATTGTAACCTATATTTCAAAAATATATAAATCGTTTTAAAAATATTTATACCGATTATATTTCAAATTACAAAACTACTGAGAATATTTTATTAAAAATATATCCACGAATTAATACATTAATTGTGATTAATATCTTAAACAATAAATATAATTACAGTCTCAAAAATAATTAAAAATATACAATATAACGTTCTATGACAAAATTAAATAAAAAATTAGTTCACTGCCAACAAATAAATCAATTGCTATGTAATTTGAAATATATTCGAATTTTAACATAAATTTATATATTATAATAATAATATCACAGTAATAAATATTAATAGACAAACGGATTCATAGCACAGTGCACATTGTTTGAAAATTCTTTTGTCGAATTACAGTATTAAAGTAAAATATGACGGGCACACAATTAAATTGATTAAAAGCACAGATTTTTACCAATAGAAATTCTATATATTTGCATAAATAATTATAACAATATATTATTAGTAATGTTAAAACAATGTTCCGAATTTTTCTTAAAAAAAACGAACTAAATATGTCTGTCATTTCAAAATGGCGGCATATTATGATATTAAATTAGAGGAACTAAAATATAACTTTAAATGTTAGAAAATAATTTGAAAATATTAACTAGTGTAATTTAATAACGCTAACTATTTAAGTAATTAAATAATGAACGATAAAGGCAACGTCCATGTGCAGTTCAAATTGTACCTAACGATTAAAATAAACTGCGAAGTTAAATATTTGAAAATGATATTAAAGAGTCTATCCTAAAAATATATATATTAATATTATATTTTATTATAATGATAATATGTATTATTAAATTAAGCGCATGTATCACCGACAGAAAAACTTTTGTAACGTTTGAATGTTTTCAATAGCCGTTACCAAATTCAAGACCGTAATATCAATTTTAAATATTAAAAAAATATATAATTATAAACATGTATTTTAAATGAGTGTCAAATAATTATAAAACTACACGTTAACTGTATGTAAGCTTATAAAATAAGTAGTATATAGAATAATTATGACGTATTATGAATGTAAATAATATAATTATAATGTTTAATCGCTTAAACATCTCGTCTGTGTTTTGTGATATACATAAATAGTTAGAAAAATTCACTACATGTTTGATTATGTCATTAAAAATGTAAGATTTATGTCAGAATCGTATTTTGTATGGTATTTGTTTTAATTTTAATTAAATTAATTGGCAAATAGTAAAAAGTACTAGTTTAAAATAGCTATGACTATTCTATCTAAAATATTGACTATTATTACAGTTTATAATTCTGACATAAATACACATAATAATATTGATATTTTCTAGCTATTGAGTAATTTTTATATTATAAAGTTTAGTATTAATTATTATTAGGCATTTGTTTTAAATTTTCAAAACAATTTAGGCAGTCGATCTTTTGCTTCTTAAAATAAATATTTAAATAACGTTTTCCGATAAAATATGATTTTGTGACAAATTTATGTGAATAAATACAGAAGTTTGATGTGCAAAACATTTTTATTGTCTGTATATTTTAACTAAAAAACAAAAAATAATAGTTTGAAAGTCTTCCATCCAATGCGAGATGCGATGAATATTAACTTAACTATTATTTTTTTGTTTAAAATTGAGATTTGTCGATTGACACATAATAAATCATAATATTTATTTGTCCTCGTGAATATAAAATTATGGTCATACAAAATCGAGATTATTTATGGTTCTTATGTAAATGTTACTTCCGTCATTTTTTTTAAATGTCTACAATAAATTTATTCAAAACGAATGCAGTGTACAACAAAGCATTGTTTAAACAGTATTTAATTAACATCAAGTTTACTAGCGAATGTTTTATCTTTATTTTTCAATCTATTTTGAAAATATAACAATAAAAAAAAAACATTCGCCAGTGGAATAACTGTTATATTATACTCTTAACAATACATTTGTATTTTTTATTGTATTTTGATCTCCAGGATATATCGTACACACTGTTACAGTGTGTACGATGTAGTAATTGTACATTTAAATTTAACATCTTGGTTTTGTAGGTAACGATACGAATCATGAGCACAGATGACAGAAGTAAGGTAAAGTTCGCCAGTTATAGAGTGGCGAAACTCGATATTGCACTGGAATACGAGCATTGACTGATGAATCAAACTCGTAGCGCATTGCAACACGCCTGGCTGCTGTCGGATCGAAAGGGACGCTGGCTCACGATTTGTACTGGTACATCTACTTCTTCAATTGTATATTTCGAGCTTCTACTTACTTTGTTTATAACAATTGTTTGACGAGTGTGCACTGAGAATGAGTAGTAATAAATACGATCATAGTGAATCTTGTTTTATTTCCCTTTAGTTCGTACCTTCTTATTTTTTATCCCTGTATTCCCACGGGAACGGAAACTACGCGGGTGAATCCGCGAGGCGTCCGCTAGTCTATACTTCTATACTAATATTATAAAGAGGAAAGATTTGATTGTTTGATTGTTTGTTTGTATTGAATAGGCTCCGAAACTACTGGACGGATTTGAAAAATTATTTCATCGTTGTGAAGCTACACTAACCCCGGGTGACATAGGCTATTTTTTATCCCTGTATTCCCACGGGAACGGGAACTACGCGGTTGAAACAGTGATACCCAGACAAGTAACATTTTCTCTTCCACAGCAGTTGTAATTAATACCTCTGCGTCACTGAAGCAGTAAATCTAAAAAAAGTACGAAGTACTTAAACAACTTTTAATAAAAAACGCATTCAAATATATTGAAACGTTTAAAAGTTACAATGCTGACTGAATAACATTTTAGGGAGTTAAAAAATTTGGAATCTCCTAATGTAAATTTGCTGTAGCTATCAAATTTCATAGGAAATGAACGTAAGGAAGTATTTGCCTTACGTTTCCTCATTAAACATTGTTTATAACAAACTTTAAATACTTATGGAGCTTATTAAACTGTACAAAGTATGATGCAGCAGATTTTATGTTTAGGGTTCTCAAATATTGTAATAAACAAGAGGCGAGAAAACCTTATAATTTATCTATCTATTAATTATTTAAAGGAGCAACTCTACTTGTATGACCATAATGTTGTGGGGGGGGGGGCACAATAAAGATATCTACTAAACTTGTCTCTAATATACAACGTCTAACAGAAAGGTGTGGTCAAATTCAAGGGGTGTGCCTACCAAATATTATCAAAATCGGAGCCCCCAAAATTTAATTTAATAGTTAAAAAAGTTATCAATTTAGAAATTAATGGCTTAATATTTTCTATGCCATAATAATCGATGGCACAGGCGGTATACTACTTATGCCATACGCTTTTCACTACTGAATGTAGCAAAAAGAAAATGCTTTATCTATGTAATAATAATGCAATCGTATATATGACACCATATTAAGACACTACTGAAATCACACTGTCCGCTGATGAAATTTGATCACAGTTGTGATCTCGTTTTATGAGAAGCAGTGTTTATATTTATCTCTCTGTTATGATTTATAGCAGTTCTATGCCGCAGGCAGATACAATCGTTATTAAACAAATAAAACTCTTATTTTTACCAGTTTTTGCTAGTTTACTTAATACTAATATTATAACGCTGAAGAGTTTGTTTGTTTGTTTTACGCGGTAATCTCAGGAACTACTGATCCGAATTGAATTTTGAGAAAGGCTATATGCTATTTAACATCACGCTACGACCAATAGAAGCGGAGCAGCAATGAAAAATGTAGCAAAAACGGGGAAAATTGACACATACGAAGTTGCGTAGGTCAGCTAGTAAGGATATGAAAAAACTTGGCAGAGCATGTCAGGCCACGAATAATATAGGGTTCCGTAGCCCACCCCGCCCCTCTCCCTTTATCCGAATAATGCGGTTTAAGGAGTGGCCAGTTTTTATTTCACGTTTAATTTTCAATTGGATTTGTACGAAAATGTTGTTACTTCTTATTTGATCAGCTGTTACTCATAAACTTGTAAAGCCAACTTAGCTGTGATAGTTTTCCTTTTAATTTCACTATATATACTACTACCGTAATTTTTTCACACCCAACATCAACCATTTAGCTGGCAGGGGCAGGGACACTTGACTCTAACCAAAATTTGCACTTTAAAGCTTAATATTTCACAAACCTAAATCTAAAAAGAGTCTTCACAAACCTGAAACGTTTTTAAAAGACCTATCTCCCAACTAGCAAAATAATGTCGTATAAATGGTACATTAACGTTTTTTATATAACTTTCAATGAAATAATATGGTTTTATAATAGTCTTATACACGTATATATAACGCAGGTTTGGGCGCAGATATACAACAATTAAGTCGTGTAAAGGTCGTCTTATGGTTATATTACACACAGTTACGTTGTGTAAAAGTCGCTTAATAGTTCCATACAACTACTAATAAGTCTTAAAAGAGTTACTTTGTGATCCTATTAGCAACAAATACGTTGCGTGTAAATCACTTTTCAAGACTGTTGTGCTGGTGTGGATTTGTGTGTTTTTTAAGTTTTTTAAAGGAAATTCAAATATTTTAACCATTAGATATTTATATTATTTATTTCACTCAGAGACTGGTGAAAAATGAAGAGTGGTGAGCTTTTATACTTGAGAATTTAACATTTTCGATAAACTATATGGTAATACTGGTTGAAATTTTTAATAATATTTGATATTTCCAAAATAACACATATTAAATTAAAATACATTATGCCTCCAACATCCGCCATAATTCATGCATTATAACATCTATATAACTATTCTTGATTTCTCAAACCACCACTTCGTTTAATTCAAAAGAATTAAACGAAGTGGTGGTTTGTGGAATGGATTCCAAGAAATGGAAAACCATTTCTTGGAATCCATTAATAGAATTTTGAAGGAAAATGGTCATTGAGTTATAAAAAAGTTTCTAAATTAGCCTTAAACTAATCAAATGACTTATACAAGTCATATTAGAATAACAATTCAAGCTAAAAGTTACATAAACATTAAGTATATGACTTAATACGCCTGTTTGTTATTTAATAGTTAATTACAAAATCATTATAGGACATCGTTAGGTATATAAGTATTTTATAAAAGGTTCTTATTTACACAAAAAATGTCCGCTCATGACTGTTATCGGACTGAAACGTTTGCTTGACATAAAGTCTAGTCTTGTAAACGTTGTGGCAGACATGTTACATAATTGTCGTGTAACTTCATTGAAATGACGTTTACCTGACACGTTAATGTGACTTACATCCTTAAAAACTATTGCGTCTCTTTAAATACTCCTTTACAACTGTTTGGTTACCTCGAAACTGTTTTATGAGCCCTATAAGTATGTTAGTCGTTTAATTCGAATATAATATAACTGATTTGCTACTTGGGCTAATAATACCCGATACGATGAAGTAGGTGAGGAAAACAAAATCACATCCCCACTTCACATAAATGGATGTACTCTCAAAAAAAAATGTTTTTAAATATTTCACTCGGCGTAAGAAATAGGTGTATTCATGCAAAATTACAGCTTTCGAGTACTAACAGTGTCTGAGTTAAGCTGCGGACGGAAGGACTGACATGGCGAAACTATAAGGGTTCCGTTTTGTAATTTTTGCTACGAAACCCTAAAAATGTAGTTTATTTTCTTAACCATTATAAATATTATTATGATATAATTACTTAACATAATGTATAATATCACCTCAAAGATATTTATAGAGCATAGGGAAACAAAATCTACATTTCCCACGGTAATTCGAGACGCTGAACACAAAATAGATCATTCTTATATTTCCCTTGTGACTAATAAAAAAATCGTGTGTAGCAGAGCGAAAAAAAATAATGTTTCATATGGATATAACATAATAAAGGGTATTTCAGCCCTGAATTCTACAGCCTAATATGTACCTATTTAAATTCCCTTCTTTTTTGGCTTCGTCGTAGTCAGGTAGGCAAAAATATGACGTACTGATATAATATATGAAGGCACACCTCAAATCACTGAACACTGAATGACGCAATATTAAAAAAAAAAAAGTTTTGATAAATTTTACTGTCGGTACTTCTACGCACTACAGTTACTATGTCTTTACTCTAATCCGCGATGTCTGTACAGCGACGATTGCAGTTGTTGTTATCGGGTTCTAAGATTGTGAGAGCCGGTATCCATCTTATCGGTTAAAATTTTTGTACTTCTTAATCTCAACCGCCTCACGCACTATCCTGGAATAATAGTGGCAATCGGTGAAAAGTATCTGCGGCTTATGCAATTCCATCTAGTGGTTTAGTCCTGATTAGAACAAATGACCAGCGATATGTTTTTTTAGAACCGCGATATGTTTCTTGCCTCTGTCTGCGATTGTTCTTTCGGTCTGTCCGATATAGGAGCTACCGTAACTGCAATCAACCTTGTATATGCCAGGTGTTTGGAGAAGAATAACATCTTTTGCCGTTCGCAAAGGCAAAGATCAAAGATCTTCGAGTGCAGACTATATACAGTCTTAATGGAGTAATGATTTAATACTGTTACAATTTTGTCCGTCACTCCTTTAATATACGGCATAAAAGCTGGCACTCCCTCGGCATTTACTTTTGGTTTCCTGCTCCGTGGACGTTGGTAACGTCTGTATCTTTGATTCTTTGTCCTTTATGAACATGTGCAAGTTCATCCTCCAAAGGTTCGAGGTCGCAAAGGTCATATCTGTTGGTTAAGGAAGCTAGAACGGATTGTTAGTGGCGCGGATAGTGGTGTGATAAGGCGTGTAAATATTTATCAGTGTGTGTAGGTTTTCGGTATACTGTGTGTCTCAGGGTACCGTTTGTTTATGTGCCACTGTCGGCCTTCATATGTCATCGATGTATCGCTTCCATAGCTTGACGTGAGACGCGTGTAGATCTATTACCTCTTCCACGTGCTTCATACAGATGTTGGCCATCACCAAAAACAATTAAAACAAATCAAATTTAAGCAAAACAAAACAGTTTTCAACAAAATAAATCTACCACTTTGGTCATGTATAAACAAGTGAAACTTATTTTAAAGTGTTAATGATGACGGGATCGTAAAAGGTATTTTACTTTAAATTATTCACGCGATTAAGACCCGTAGTATAAATAATTTAATAATGTGCACAAATCGCGAAAGTCTAACAATATTTATAAAAAACAACGTTCAATTTCAGAGCCCTAAGTTGGAGTTACTCGTATTAAAACTATGACGGCATCCCAATACGACAACATCAACGAAATTCCTAGACTTGTTAATAGACAATAACTTCAACTGGAACTACATATTTATTATGTATATTGTATGTTATACAAATTTGTTATTTCCTTGAGACGTCTTAGAAAAAGATCTTCAGAAGAAACTGCAATAAATGCCTACCACGGATATGTTGGATGAATTTTACAATAAGGTTTGATCATTTGAGAAAAAAAAAATCAAAAAAATAAATCGGATAGAGTGTTTAAAATTCAAAAGAAAAGAGAGAGAACCATATTTTTTGAAGTTTAAAAACTTACCCCTACCTTCTTTGCACATCTTATAAATTTGTCTATTTGGAAAAAATATCCTGAACACTTTAAGAAATTAAAGATGCATCCAACAGAAGACAGAGGTGCGGTATAAGAAAAATTGGTCATTGAATACTGTAGGCTTCAACAACTTACGGCCCATCTATTGATATATTTCGCTACTAAAAGTAGAATTTTGACATATTTTATATGAAGCTTATGTCAAATATATAGCTCTAGTAGCCAAATCCATCGATAGATAGATTATGGAGACCTGCCGTTAGTGAAAAAAATTGTAATAGGGCCTAATTCAATAAAATATCTACCAACAAATCTGTTTAAGACGCGCATGGGTATAATACAGCTTCTATTCGATTATTGAATTCCAGGAAATGAATATTTCAAATTAATTAACTAGTAAACATTAATATTATATGTGAATTCATTGATAAATTGAATTTTAGCTGTATTATAATATTAGGTAGTTATTTTTTAGGTATATTATATTTATTAATAAGACAATAACATATTATGACATACTTATTATCAATTAATGTATTAATTTCATTATAACAAATAGCAAATTATTAATGGCTCACATGTTAATTTATTAATAGTACCTGAATGACCGAGCTTTGCTCGATATTTAATTTTTAAACGACCTTATCTCAAAATGTAACATTGCTAGATCGATTTATCGCCTCCGAAACCCCCTTCATACTAAATTTCATAAAAATCATTGGAGCCGTTTCGACCGTATCGTGACTTGTCCAGCTCAGCTTTCGGAAACTACCCTCGCGCCTGATTTTTATCACTAATTATCTACTACTAGACATCAACCAAAATCATTATTATAATGTATTAAGAAAATGATAATGATTTTGGTTCCACATTACTATAACTTTTTTTTTCAACTTCGTAAAACTGATGAATTTTTCTTCTGATAACTCCAAGGTCAAAATCATCCACAACGTGTTTTTTCTTTAGAACTTTTGGTTTTTTTGGCGATTGAAATTTTAATTGGCTTGAATTTTCAATTGATAAATAGCCCGCAGAAATCACATTATGTACGGTTCTTTTGCTGTATCCCGTAGCCTCCGCAACGATTTTAGCAATATTCACGTCATTTTTAAATTCAAAGCTTTCTTTGTCTGCTTTTCTTTTCTTAAAATATTCAGCCACCTTAAAAATGACAGTCTTCATATCACGAGATAACGCACGACCCATCTTTGAATATTTATCTCGTGTGCGTCTGACATAGACAGTCCGATACAAATAACACTACCTGCCGTCACAAGCGTTGACGGCGCACTGACAGCGCAGCAGCCGATTCTAACCCCCCCGTCTCACCGCGCGCATACCTCAGGGAGTGCACAGCACTAATGGTCATACTATAGCTATTGCTTGTGTTAGGAGAGGGTTCACGTCGGTAGTATAATGGGTAGGATTCGAACCCGCGACCTCACGATTGCGAGACCAATGCTTTAGCCATTAGACTACCGCCGCTTTTTAAATGTTATACTCGTAGTTACTCGTTACTCGCCGGCACGGCGGTGGGACAACTGCCATAATTATTTAAAGTATTTAAAACATTTTAATCATTAAAACAAATACTAAAACCGGGCAAGAGCATGACGGACCATGCTCAGTATAGGGTACCGCAGCCTTGAATATTTGCATCAGCAGAAGGGTATATGTTCATGGCATTTACGCCCTTTTGTTGAGAAACGCACTTTTTCGGCAATATTTCAATGACCTTAAATCCGGTCATGTCCAAAACAATTTTAGTTAAAAGTATTTATTAAGTGGTTTTTTTTTATATAGTTTGGTCACACGGTTCATAATTTAAGGGGTGGGAACATAATTTATGCAACTTTCGGAGCGATTATTACCAAAAATATTCACTTAATCAAATAAGTATTACCTATTATATTAGAAATCTTAAAATTTTGAAAGACCGGTCGAATGACACACGCTGATGTTTGGTGGAAATATATTTTTTCAGCAAACATCAACTTTTTAGCATTTATTTATTTAAAAAATATTTATTTTTATTATTTTGCTATCAAACTAAGTAGGGGCTACTACATGACACCTTTTCACTAAATTTCATCAATATTCATTGAGTAGTCGTAGAGTACAATGCCTGTAACATACGGACGGATAGACAGACAGACGGACATGACGAAACTATAAGGGATTTGTCATTTTGACTACGGAACCCTAAAAAGGACGTTATTTGACGTTAAGTACTGATGAAGTCAAATGTAAGGTATCCGTACAAATTTATTTTGAACTGATTTTAGTTGATAATCGATACCCTATTATCAACTTACTTTTAATACTTTTAAAAAGCGGCGGTAGCCTAATGGCTAAGGCATCGGTCTCGTAATCGTGAGGTCGCGGGTTCGAATCCTACCTATTATACTACCGACGTGAACGAACCCACTCCTAACACAAGCCTTTGAGCTTAGCTGGAGGGGTTAACAGGATTGCTAGTAATGTGGGACTCAATCCCACATTGCTAGTTATCTTTAAAAAAAAAAAAAAAAAAAACTATTGTAGGTACCTATAACTCTCAAAATGTAACTTATCAGGAGGTGCAAAAAATGTTCAGTACGCTTTAAATGTATAAAAGAATACACATGATTTACCTTTAGAACACCTAAACGCAGGTTTGTTAAGCCAATGAAATTATAAATAACCAATTACGTCTAAATTTCAAGTAAACTGAATTATATATTCTTTTTTTATTCACTACTTTAATTATTCGCTATTCACTAAAAACACAGATATTATAACTGGGCAAATACAGGTTTATGTGTCGAAAATGTAACCTGTACACTCTCAATGAAGATTTTGTACATAATACATAGGTACGTAAGACCGGCTCATATCTCAACGACAAGTCCACGCTCACATAAACGAGCATGTGCGTTCATCGTCAACATGCGTAGTGTCGGTTGGCATTTGGCCGAGATTCGTATATGTGTGCATCTATGCTTGTGTAATCCTGTTTTCGCTCGTTATATAGAGCTGATTTTCCAGTACGTGTATTTTGTACACTCTAATAAAGTTTTTTCCAACGTGTTAGCATGATCCGCGGACATCCTGCTGGCAAAGGTTGCAGATACGAGTTTTATGGGCGGCCTCATTCGAGCTTAAGTTTACGATCCTGTGACGTAATACCTCTGTAAAAAAGTAGATGTAAAATAAATTACAATACAGATACCTGAGTATTATGTGTAGTATGTTTAAGAATTTCAAACAAAGAAGTCTATGAACTAAGTGATTCAAAAAGGTGTCAAATTCAAGAGTCACGATACTGAGCACAAATCAGAACCAAAGTAGGTACTTTAATAACAGTAGCACGGCTGGTGGGGGTTTTTCGTAGTGAGGATCTATTTCCTCAGTGAGAAATTAATGTAATATTCCCTGTTAACTATATGTATTCGAATCCACAGCTTATTAATTATTAAAACCATTAATATAACACAATCCTAATTTTCAACCCATCGACTCTCACTGTTCTCTCCTTGTTTACCTTCTTAAACTTTTTAGAACGTCAAAGCAAATAGTTCACACTTTAGTTTCATGCGTGGTGATCGAACCCTCGACCCTCGTGCCACAATACCCTAAAACTTCGAGAGTATTTCAGTGATCAATCTTTCATTTTCAAACGAGACGTGGCCGGTGACCATACACGTGTAAAACTAAAACTAAGATTAAAACCTATAGAGTGGACTTAGGCTTAGCTCAATCGATGTTTTAAGTGAGGTACGAACCCTTGGGGTCCAGGTATGGGGGGTCCCTTTGGGTCTTATTTATGTACTATATTTATGGGTTTAGTATTTCCACTTCTAGGGTTTACTAGAAGTGGAAATACTACCAAGCTTAGTGTTTACTAAGCGCTATAAGCCCGTCAACAATCGAAACAAGTGACGAAACGAAATTACATAGATCACAAACGTGTAATTAAAACCCGCTCTATAGATTTTAACCTACGGTAAAACTGACGTTAAACGGAGCAGGTGGTGGCACCCAGATTACTCCATCCTTTGCGTACGCCTATGAATAACTTTTTTCTTAAGATTTCTCGCCGCACAACCCTCAGTAGAAACCCTCTGTGAATCGAACCTACGACATCAGCTTAGCTTTCGGGCTCACTAACCACTAGATCAACCACATAGGAGCCAACGGACGAGTCGGCTTTTCTTGTTGTATATTTCAATGTACATATGACACATAGTATGTAGTTTTATAATCACGCTACCACAAAATACACAGGCAAGGCCAGCTCACAGGTCAACAACAAATCCAGGCACATATACGGCCATTTTCAATAATCTATCTATACATGGATTTGGCCTACTAGAGATATAATTTGACATATTGTGTATGGAGCTTATGTCAAATATATGTATATATATATATACTAGCTGACCCGCGCAACTTCGTCGGCGTAAATTTTCCCTTTTTTTTTACAACATTTTTCATTGCTGCTCCGCTCCTATTGCTCCTCGATAAATGGGCTATCCAACAATAAAATATTTTTTCAATGCGGCCCAGTAGTTCCTGAGATTATCGCGTTCAAACAAACAAACAAACTCTTAGGGGGATGAAAAATAGATGTTATCCGATTCTCAGACCTACCCAATATGCACACAAAATTTCATCAAAATCGGTCAAGCCGTTTCGAAGGAGTATGGCAACGAAAACTGTGACACGAGAATTTTATATATTAGATATATATATATATATATATATATATATATATATATATATATATACCTAGTCTGGCCATAAATACTGTTACAATTAAAAATAAGAAAGATATTACATTTGAATTTGGAATCTGTCATTTTTATACGATTGTTTATTGTATTTTCTAATTTTGGCGCCAATACATTGTACAATATTTTGCTATATTAAAATGGAGTGGGGTGATAAAGAAAACCGAATCGCTGTGATTGCATTACACAAAGTTGGTATGGAGCCGAATGTAATTTTTAAAACTCTCCATACGCTTGGTATTAGTCAAATGTTTGTGTACCGGGCTATTAATAGGTACAATGAGACCTTCTCTGTTTGTGACAGAAAAAGATCTGGCCGTCCACGTAGTGTTCGTACGAAAATGGTGGTCAAAGCAGTAAGGGAAAGAATTCGAAGAAATCCTGTCCGAAAGCAAAAGATTTTATCTCGGGAGATGAAGATAGCACCCAGAACCATGTCACGCATTTTAAAAGATGACTTAGGACTTGCAGCCTATAAGAGACGCACTGGTCATTTTTTAACTGATAATTTAAAAAAGAATAGGGTGGTAAAATCGAAGCAACTACTGAAGCGGTACGCAAAGGGAGGTCACAGAAAAATTTTGTTTACGGATGAGAAAATCTTTACAGTTGAGCAACATTTTAACAAACAAAATGACCGTATTTATGCTCAAAGCTCTAAGGAAGCTTCCCAATTAGTCGACAGAGTGCAACGTGGGCATTATCCGACTTCAGTGATGGTTTGGTGGGATGTTAGCTATGAAGGAGTGACTGAGCCTTATTTTTGTGAAAAAGGTATCAAAACATCGGCACAAGTGTATCAAGATACCATTCTTGAGAAGGTAGTTAAACCCCTTAACAACACCATGTTCAATAACCAAGTATGGTCCTTCCAACAAGACTCAGCGCCGGGTCATAAAGCTCGGTCCACGCAGTCTTGGTTGGAAGTGAACGTTTCGGACTTCATCAGAGCTGAAGACTGGCCGTCGTCTAGTCCCGATCTTAATCCGCTGGATTATGATTTATGGTCAGTTTTAGAGAGTATGGCTTGCTCTAAACGCCATGATAATTTGGAGTCCCTAAAACAATCCATACGATTGGCAGTGAAGAATTTTCCCATGGAAAGAGTGCGTGCTTCTATTGATAACTGGCCTCAACGTTTAAAGGACTGTGTTGCAGCCAATGGAGACCACTTCGAATAAGCTTTTTATATTTTGAATTGTTTTTTATTTATGTATTAAACTAACACACTGTAAAAGTAATAAATATTATTTGCAATAAAAAAAAATGTTTTTTCTTCGTAACAATATTTATGGCTAGACTAGGTATTTATGGCTAGACTAGGTATATATATATATATATGTGTGTGTATAAATATATAATATTATAAAGAGGAAAGATTTGATTGTTTTCTTGTATTGAATAGGCTCCGAAACTACTGGACGGATTTGAAAAATCAAAAGCTACACTAACCCTGGGTGACATAGACTATTTTTATCCCTGTATATCCCGCGTAGTTCCCGTGGGATTGGAGGTGCTAGTAGTTTATAAACATTATAAGTAATATTCCAAATTAAGCAAAATTATAAAAGAATGCTAGAGATATGAATGAAACGTTTGGGTAAGTAATGCAATTTGGATATTTTTCTTTTTTTAATTAACTTACTAAGACTCGGTTCATTTTTCAAATCTGTCCAGTAGTTTCGGAGCCTATTCAATACAAACAAACAATCAAATCTTTCCTCTTTATAATATTAGTATATACGTATAGACTAGCGGACGCCTCGCGGTTTCACCCGCGTAGTTTTCGTTCCCGTGGGAATACAGGGATACAAAATAAGAAGGTACTTACAGATTTCGAACTAAAGAGAAATAAAACAAGATTCACTATGATCGTATTTATTACTACTCATTCTCAGTGCACACTCGTCAAACAATTGTTATAAACAAAGTAAGTAGAAGCTCGAAATATACAATTGAAGAAGTAGATGTACCAGTACAAATCGTGAGCCAGCGTCCCTTTCGATCCGACAGCAGCCAGGCGCGTTGCAATGCGCTACGAGTTTGATTCATCAGTCAATGCTCGTATTCCAGTGCAATATCGAGTTTCGCCACTCTATAACTGGCGAGCTTACCTTACTACTGTCATCTGTGCTCATGACTCGTATCGTTACCTACAAAACCAAGATGTTAAATTTAAATGTACAATTACTACATCGTACACGCTGTAACAGTGTGTACGATGTATCCTGGAGATCAAAATACAATAATAAATACAAATGTATTGTTAAGAGCATTTTATTTATTCCACTAGCGAATTTCTTGTTTTTTTTTTATTCTATTTTCAAAATAGATTGAAAAATAAAGGTAAAACAATCGCTAGTAAAATTGATGTTAATTAAATACTGTCAGAACAATGCTTTGTTGTAACACTGCATTCGTTTTGAATAAATTTAGTGTAGACATTTAAAAAAAAATAACATTTACTTAAGAACCATAAATAATCTCGATTTTGTGAGACCATAATTTAATATTCACGAGGACAAATAAATATTATGATTTCTTATGTTTCAAACGACAAATCTAGAAAAATAATAGTTAAATTAATATTCATCGCATCTCGCATTGGATGGAAGACTTTCAAACTATTATATATTTTAAGTCGAAGTAATGCCGTCTAGACGCGGCGTACTCGGTTTATGATATTTTTATGTGTTACTTAAGTCTTAAGCGATGAGCGGTTTCCCAACAGTCAGGCAGGTCGGATGACTGTTTGCTAACATTTCAGGTCATCATTATAGGTTCTCAATTCGACTGTATTTTTTTTGTTTTGTATGTTTGTTCACCGATTACGCAAAGACGTACCGGCTTGAAAATTTTTTTTTGTGTTTGAAAGCGTATACTTTCAAGTTGATCCCATTCTCGTCAGATCACGATAGGATGATGGGATCCTGGAAAAATCGAGGGAACTCTTCAAATATTAATGGCAATTACAGTGATTTAGGTATATTTCATAGTGATTCGTGCGTTTCCTCTCAAAAAGCACCAATTCTAGGTATATTATTTTTTGGTTTTTAATTGTGCTGTATTTATTTTTGAAGACGGTAATATTATTTTGTAAAAAAGTTATTTATTCAGATTTAAGTAAGTAACAGTACTAGGAGAAACACAAAAACAACCAATGGCAATATCAGAAACAATACCAAAAATATTGCTGGAAGAAACTGTAAGAGCAATTAACACACAGAAACTAGACAAAGCGCCAGGCTCAGACCAAATAACAAACGAGCTACTAAAATACACAATACCGGTGTTCACTCCAAAACTATTTAACGACATCCTATTAACCGAAACTATCCCTAGCGATTGGACAAAATCAACTATTTTACTGATACACAAAAAGGGAGACAAGGGAGAAATGAATAATTACAGACCAATAAGTCTTATATCGAACATATTTAAGATATTTTCTAAAATAATACTATCACGAATTACCGTCAAGCTTGATGAAAACGAACCCAAAGAACAGGCCGGCTTCCGAAGTAAGTTTTCGACCATAGACCATATTCACGTATTAAGACAGTTGCTTCAAAAATTTAAGAATATCAAAAAACCTACTACTTAGGGTTTGTAGATTTCAATAGGGCTTTTGATTCCCTAGACCACAGTAGCATATGGAATGCATTGTAAATGCAGGGCATCGAGGTAAAATACATTCGAATACTAAAAAACATACATTCAAAGAATACAGCCCAAGTCAAGCTAGATAGAATAGGAGAAGAATTTCCTATAGAAAGGGGTGTTAGAAAAGGTGATCCCATTTCACCAAAGCTATTCTCTGCAGTACTAGAAATGATTTTTAGAAACCTGAATTGGGAAGAACACGGACTTAACATCAATGGCAATAAACTTAACCATCTACGATTCGCAGATGATATCGTCCTATTTGCCGAAAACCCACATAATTTGTAAGATATGCTACAACAACTATCTGATGAGAGCGCTAAAGTCGGGCTACAATGAACACATCGAAAACAAAGGTAATGACAAATTCAACCAAAATAGACATTAAAGTAAACGGTGGTCAAATATAGTACGTCACAGAGAACATATATTTAGGTCAAATAATTTCAACAGAAGATACAATGAAAAAAGAAATAGACAGAAGGATAGCAAGCACTTGGAGACGATTTTGGTCTCTGAGCGAAGTCATGAAGGACAGAGACATGCCTATCAAAGAAAAAAGGAAAATATATGACACGTGCATCCTTCCCTGTCTATCATATGGATGTAAAGATGGGCACTAACAGAACAACAAGCTAAAAAAAATCAAGTATGTCAAAATAGTATAGAAAGGAGCGTAGTCTGAGTAAAAATAAAAGATAAAGTGAAATTATAAAATATAAAAAACAAAACTAAATTTAAAAACATACAAACCACCTATAAGCGCCTGAAATGGAGATGGGCAGGACATATGCTAAGGGAAGAAAAAGAGAAGTGGACGAGAATAGTAACAGAATGGTACCCGCGAGATAGTAAAAGAAGCAAAGGTAGACAAAGCAAACGATGGGAGGATGACATAAAAAAGATAGCTGGTTCAGGATGGACACGTACTGCAAAGGACAGAACGAAATGGAAATCCTTAGAGGAGGCCTTTGTCGAAGGACAAGCTGTAAAAGAAAAACCGGTCCCCGATAGAAGTATTTAATAATAAGTATTCATTTCAATATAACAATTGAAATTAAACAAAATGCATCCTTAAAAACAGAAAAAAGGTAATACGAGTACGAGGGTCAAACTGAAAGTTCTTAGAAAATCAAAAACTGATTACATTAGCCAGTTATTAGTTTTATTATATCTTTTCAAAATATTGTCCATTCACGTCAATACACCGCTGCATGCGATGGAACCACTGGGAAAAGCACTTTGCCCACTCGTTCTTAGGGGTCTCTTCAATGGCATCGCGATACGCAGACACCGCTTCTTCAGCATTCATAAACCGCTTTCCTTTAAGTTTTTCTTTAATTTTTGGAAATAAATAAAAATCACAAGGCGCGAGGTCGGGGCTATACGGCGGGTGACCCAGTAATTCAACGTTTGATGTCGCCAAATAGTCGATCGTTCGCTTGGCGGTGTGCGACGAGGCATTGTCGTGGTGAAGGAGGATCCTACTGCGAGGTCGTTTCTCTCGAACTTTTTCCAAGACAAGTGGCAAACAATTGGTAGTGTACCATTCTGCAGAAACTGTTTTTTGATCCTCTAACACAATTGTTGCGAAATGACCTATCCTTCCAAAGAACGAGGCCACCATTTTTTTTCCCGCACTTCGATCTCTTTTCACTTTAGTTGGCAACTCCTCGAAAGGAAACACCCACTGAGCAGATTGTCTTTTGGTTTCAGGATCATAACAGTAAATCCAGCTTTCGTCACCTGTTAGTATGTCGAACACAGCATTTGAGTCACCTCCGTTAAATCTTTCAATCATTTTACGGCACCAGTCCACACGATGGAGTTTTTGAGCCTCAGTCAAATTATGAGGTATCCACCGGGCGCAAAGCTTCCTGACCGCTAAATGTTCGTGGAGGATTTTGTGCACTTGACTCATACCGATGCCTAAGCTTGTCCGAATCTGCTGATAGGTCACTCTTTTGTCAGTCTCTATCATACGCCGCACAACACAGATGTTATCTTCAGTCGTCGCCGTAGAAGGCCGTCCCTCACGTAAATCATCAGTGAGATTAGTGCGACCACGTTTAAACTCATTAAACCAGTTGTAAACAGTCGCACGAGATGGGGCTTCATCGTGAAAGGCCAATCGTAGTCTATCATAACTTTCTTGTTGACTTAAATGACATCGAAAGTCATAAAAAATCATTGCACGAAAATTTTCTCGTGTTAAATTCATGTTGACGTGACACAGACAATTTTCAATTTGCCGCCAAATCGTAAAACAAATGACAAATGAATGAAATATGTACTCAGTAATATTGGCAAAGAGTTATATTTTTAAATTTTAGAATTATTTTTTTATTATATAGTTTATAAGTGGCCAGTTCTAAGAACTTTCAGTTTGACCCTCGTATCTAGACTATATTAATCATATTGTATACTGCAAGTTACAGCAATAAAAGCTTATTTTATTTTACTTATTTATTTAAGTACTTAATAAAAGTTTGATGTGATCATCATCACCGATATCGCTACTCTGCTGGACATAAGCCTCTCCCAAAAAGGACTATGTTCTATGTTTGTCTGTATACAAGGCTATTTTTGGTATAGTGCAGAGTTCAGACACCCCAACAAGATTTTTACTTCAATAAATTTTACATAAAAAAAAAGAAAACCAAAATATTGAAAACTTGCGGAGTTATAAGCCATTCAACAAACTGTGAAAATGTGAATTATATTATATTACTTATTGTGATGAGAAATAAATTATTATTATTATTATTATTATTATTCAAATTGTCTTGTATTATTTGTGCTATCGTGCTTATTGCGTCTTGTAATACGTAATCCATAGTTATTCTTGAAAAATAAGTGATGATCATATTTCACATTACATTGTGAACACACTTTGGACTGCTAGAATGATTGATGAATTATTTCATGATTGATTAATTAATTATCAATCATGCTTTGTAATATAGATAAATTACAGATAGAGATATAAACATTTTGAAGTTGGTGCCTAAAACATAAAAACTACATTTTCTGGCACAACTTCAAAATGTTCATACATTTTTGTTGTTTTTACTGTGTTATGTATATTTCGAGATCTTATTTATCTTTAAAAAAACTTAACCCTATATAGGGTCCTCGGTAACGAAACCATAGCGCGATTTACAAAATAGGTACAGCGCCATCTATGGAGTTTTTGTGTTACTAAAATTGCTCTGCAATGCCAAACTTGTCCACCAGGTTATTATGAATTTATCACTGTGCCAAATTTCGTGATTGAGTAACGAACACGCATCCTCATGCATCATCCGCTTAGACGATTCGACCGACATACCGGTTTCGTCCATATGTTTGAAGTCAAAGTCAAAATACTTTATTTACTTAGGTTACAAATAGAACGCTTATGAACGTCAGACATAATTTGGAATAGAATGATTCTACATTTAATGCCAAGTTCGCAAGAGTAGAGCCGAGAGAAAAGAACTTGGCAGTAAAAACTCATGGCCACTTTTTTTAAATGCTATTTTTTACTATTGTAAAAAATGGCATTTAAAAAAAGTGTAAAAATTTGTACAGTAAAACCAGTAAGGTGCTGCAACCATTACACCATGAAACTCCCGCAAGCAATAACCATAGTACGTAGACTGGTATAATCAAGTTTCAAATGAATTAGCCTCCTACGGTGTGGATGGGAGCATCAACTTACAAAAATACAGAAGAGGGTAAAGGCAACATGCGATTCGATTATTATAAGAAAGACTACTTGTTTAAGAACCACTAATTAATAATTAAGATAATGACAAGGCCGACCAGTCACCCCAAGTAGCACCCGTTCACGAGTTTTACTAATAAGTTTTCTGAATAAGGTCGTTCTTAATTTTAGATTTGAATGAATTAAATGGTTAATTAAGAATATCAACAGGTAGCTTATTGTTAAAACGGATACCAAGGCCCATAAATGAACTATAAACCTTTTGAAGACGATGGTAAGGAACACACAATTCATGCCTATTGTATCTAGTATTGATGGAGTGTACATCACTATTTTTACTAAACTGTAGGATGTTTTGTCGCACATGCTACATGCTGCATACCTATTTCCTTAATTTTTTCCCTTAGTGAAACCCTAGCTCCAAGCTGATATATTGCACAAACTGCTCTGTTCTGTAGTATAAAAAAACCTTAGATTCATATGTTCTTAATATGATATGATACCCTCACGGATTCATAAGCAGGTAAAACAATGAATCTAAAAATAAAATGTAGTTACATCACAAACTTGGCATACCTACATAAAAATTTAGCCTGTTAGTCAAGTGGTGACCTTGACTGCAAAGCCAAAGGTTATGGGTTAGATTCCGGTCTAGACTAAATATTTGTATAATGAGAAAACTCTATTTTACTTTTTAATATGCTACAAGCGCTTTACAAGATGGCGGTGTTAGTTCTGATTACCGCCACCTGCCAATTGAATGAATTAACAATACTAGCCAATGGCACTTGGATGACATTGACATGAGGGCGCTTTACAAGATGGCGGTGTTTGTTCTGATTTCGGTTACGCGCCAAAAGATCCTTGTTGCAATGTAACACTTTTGAACTTGTGTCAACGCATTTTTTTTTTAATTTTAAGTAAGATAACTAGGAATGTGGGGCTGGGGGTCCCACTTTGCTAGCAATCCTGTTAACCCCTCCAGCTAAGCTCAATGGCGTGTGTTGTGATGTCTAAAGCTTACTTTTTCTATCAAATCCCGCTTTAGTCACTTTAGAAAAATTCCATTATATTCCGTTGTGTTGCTATCACAAGAGAAAAGCAGTCGATGGAGTTTTCAACATTGGATATTGGATATCAATGGAATGCCTATATTGATGGAATATTAAGATGCCGCGTTGTTCGCCGGACACCCGCAGGTAACTGCCATGTTGCTTGCAAATAATACAGAAGTACAACTGCATAAAAATATATATTATTTTACCAGAAAAGTGTCGACAAAATTTAGGATTGTTGTGCATGAATATACACAAGATATGGAGTGACATTATATCACTATTTAAAATCACGCTACGATCAATAGGAGCGGAGCAGCAATGAAAAATGTTGAAAAAACGGGGAAAATTGTCAGCTAATCAATAATACAGGGATGCAACGTACGTTAGCAGTTGCACCTCCCTCAACCCCGATAAAAATAGGAACTCCGATAATATACCTGTGGCGCGGTGGGAGTGTCTCCGACTGCTACGCAAGAGGTCGTGGGTTTGATTTCTACACGGTACACCACTTTGTGTGATCCACAAATTGTTGTTCCGAGTCTGGTTGTACTTTGTGTCCGTGACTTGTATGTTTGTAAAGTCCCCCGCGACACCTAGTGCGGGAATTGTCTTTAAAAAAAAGTGTAATGGGGGGATTCGAATCCACGATTTCTATTTCTCACATTATGAAATCCCTTAAGCCGTTAAGCTGTAGAACGTGCCAAAAAAATGCATTTTTTTATACTACGTAATGAGGAGGCAAGAAGGTCGCGCGTCACGCGTCGCCCATAACAGTGT
This sequence comes from Herminia tarsipennalis, assembly GCA_945859575.2. NCBI lineage: Eukaryota > Metazoa > Arthropoda > Insecta > Lepidoptera > Erebidae > Herminia > Herminia tarsipennalis. The sequence goes on along the minus strand of OX243849.2, from coordinate 7,712,495 downwards.
CACCCAAATCCTTGTTTAGCAAAGATCTGAATGTCACCGCACCGCGCTCCTCATTTCAGATATTAGTTCATAAGTCTTATTTGCCTAGTAATCACACTTGCTACAATCCCCTTCAAACGAAACACAGTGAAGTATCAATATTAATATTTTACGGAAGAAGAACTGACGCTGTTGTGCTACCCACCAAGACGGCCTATGGCTTAGACTACCTCCTTCTGGCGTAGTTGGATAAACAGAATATACTATCCAAGCCAGATTTTTTTAATATACCTTCAACTATACCTATTGTAATTTTATTTTTAAGAATTAAGATTTTTCTGTGTCTTTAAAGCTGTATAAAATACTTTTATTAATAATTATATTTCAAAAATATGTATGCAAATTTATAATATTTTATAAGTGTGTTTATCAGTTGTCTGGTTGCCATAGTACAGGCTCTGCCTAGTTTGGGATCAGATGACCGTGTAGGAGTTGTCCTAAAATGTTTTCATATAATTTGATTTTATAATGTATTTACTGCCTAATTGTTGTATATTATTTTTTGTAAAGATTTTTTACTTAATAAATTTATTATTATTATTATTTTTATTTTTTTTTAACTCCCTTTTTGGGGGGTAAATTACGTGGCATGCGGGCCTAAGCCAAGCATGACGCGTTAAATGGAATATGTAACTACCGCAGTAGATTACAAGCCCTGTGTCGCAGGGGACTTAACGTACATACAAAGTACACCCAGACTCGGAACAACAATGTATGGATGACACCAAACAGTGTCCCGTGTGAGAATCGAATTCACTACCCCTTGCGTAGTATTTGTACACTCTCCCACAGCGCCACCGAGGCAGTCAGAAACACCATATAATGTTATCCGAGTTTGCGGTACACTGCCTACAAAAGTGTCTTTCTTGGACGACACAACGTATTTGAACTTCTATAAATAGCGTATACAGTGACCATATTAACAAATTCCTACCTATGAAACGGTCCATTCAGCGTGGCTTGAAGCCTTTGATAGGCAATTGCAGACGCTCTAAACTGTTTTATGGGCTATAAAAATCTATAACGATCCTTGATCACAAGTAATAAATTTTGATTACAATTAATTAGTAATTTAAACACAAAATAATGTCTCCTAACCGATATCGGTTACTACATTGTACCTTATTTTTTTGTTCATAGTATTTCTCAGGACAAAGTTTTAGTAATACACTTCTCATAATAAAATCGAAAGACCTCGTGAGTTATGGTTTTTCAAAGATTATCAAAAAAAAATGTGTATATGAATAAATTTTTAATGTCATGTAATAGTGGGTAGTCATATACTACCCTATATACCTACCATATATTTACAATTCCTAATGTTAATGTTCTAAATTCTCCACTGAAGGTGCTGGCTCGTGTGATAGTTCACGTTTTTAATTCCTAATGTTAATGTTCTGAATTCTCCACTGAAGGTGTATCTTAATTTTGCACGTGAGCATTTGCTGGTTCGTGTGATAGTCCACATTCCTTCAACCTTCTTCTAATCGTAGAGTCACTTACAGCTACATTTTGTACAATGCGTAGCTGTTGCTGCAGTTTAAAAGCATTAAGACGTCGATTTCGCAATGAAACTGTCGCGATCTCGCTTAGAAGTAAGCCGATTCCTATTAGATCCTGGACTGCGCATAAATAACCCAGTCTCACGATAGCGTTTAAATTCTATTGGAACCAATGATAAGCTTAAATTTAATCTGCCAGCCAATACAAGCTGACTATGCCCAGAATCCAGCAACGCTACCACTTGGGCGGCTTCTGCGAGCGAAGTATCCATGTGTTTTAGAAAAAAAACTTTTAATCAGATGTGATAAAAGCACAGAGTTTTAAAAAATAAAAACTTTGAAGTTAAGCGCTAATTTTTGGTTTTCGATAAATGTACTCTAGATCTAAACACACTTTTATTATGAAATAATGTTTTAGTTCATCTAAAGCATAAACAATTAAACATCTTATTTCGAATTTGGAATTTTCGATACCACTGTAAAGGCCAAACAGCCAACTTTAAAATGATGTAATTTTTTTTTATGTAAATATACCTCCTTTGTGTTAAACTCTAGCAAAAACAATAAAAAAAAAGTAGTGTTTTGATTTTTTTGATAAGAAGGGTATATTTTTTGGTCAACCCACCAGATAAGTTAGAAAATTTATAACTACTTGTGGAGAGTCAGAGTCGTCGTCAGAACCACTCGGTCCAGCTCTCGTGACCTTTTAGGGTTCCGTAGCCAAAATGGCAAAACGTAACCCTTATAGTTTCGTTATGTCCGTCCATCCGTCCGTAGCTTAGCTCAGAGTTGTGAGGTCTTTTTTTTAACTTTTGTAAAAAAAAGTTTTTACTTAGGAGTTGTAAAGACCTTTTTTCGATTTCGGCATCCGTTTGTGTGTGTCGCTTCAAAGTGCAAATTTTTGTTAAGCGTCTCGGGTTCATACCTATTTTTATAATTCGGCAAAGGTAACTAAACAGGTTGGTAAGTGTGTTCATAGGCTGTTTGATTTGAATATCTTTGCCAAATAATGTTGTAGGTATCTTTGGTTTTGAAAGAATATTTTTATTGTTAAAATGTTAAAATGCTATAGTATTTTTTGATTACTTAATATTATTCATACAATAATAACAGATTAATTGAGTGTTATTATTTAACTTGATATTGAAATAGTTAATAGATAAATATTGTATTTAAGCTATTTTATATATAGTATATATGCTATTTTATTATAGATACCTAATACAGGTCAGATTGGTGTATACTGGAAGCTTTGATTATATATTGTCACTGTAAGTCTATAAATAATAAATAGACTTGTAAAAATGGCGGCAAACTAACATATCGCTATTTTTACCGCTTTACGTTTAACGTGTAAAACCACAGACTATGAGTGTATATGAGTGCAAAATATCCTTCTAATACGTGATAACTGGATAAGAACAAGACTTTGTGATACAAAGATGAAAAGAAAATTGGAACTGACATCGAGACTTTGTAATTCAAAGAAAAAAAACTTGTTGGAATACAAACTTGAAACTGGCGAATGCACAGAATGTGCGAGCCATAAATCCCTACCGAGCAATATCGGCGGGAAGAGAAAAAAAAGTAATTAATACCAAATAACTATAACTTACAAATTTTCTATACAATACAGTTTCATGTTCCATATCTGCCAGGCGAACCACGTTGTCGGCTTAATTTTTTGTTTTTTACAAAAAACAACCCACTTCAAAAATCAATGTTATATGGTAGGTAACTAAAAAGCAAAAAATAATATAATAATAACAACAAAAAATAATCAAATATTTCGAAGTTGGTGCCAGGAAATGTAATTTTTATGTTTAAGGCACCAACTTCAAAATGTTTTTAAAGTCGGGTTTAATTTAAAAGGTTGTATTTCTCACTTTTTAGTATATTGGTTTGTACAATAGCAAAAGCATAAGAAATGAGAAGTTTGGATAATAAAGTACACCCAGACCCGGAACAACAATCGCTAATAGATCACACAAAGTGGTGTTCCGTGTGGGAATCGAACCTACGACCTCTTGCGTAGCAGTCGGACACACTCCCACCGCGCCACTGAGGCAGTCATGGAACCAATCTGGAAGTATACCCTTTCAAACACAAATAATCGGTCTAACCGTCTGCAGGTAATCAGGTAACAAACATAAAAAAAATATATAATCGAATTGTGAACCTCGTCCTTTTAGAAGTCGGTTGGAAATTAAGAAAAGACTTAGGTAAATTTGACAGTTATTAGTATATTACATACAGGACGAATCATTGCTAATTAAATACTAATATATTAGATTGATTAATATTATTACTAAATGCAGAATGACCGGTTCCCAATCAAAGTCAAGTACAAGGAAAACCTGTTACACTAGTATTACACTGTTTTTAAAGAACTCGGATTGAAGAGTCGTCTGTATCTGTGAATCAAAATGAGCCGTTTCAACAATGACGGATTAGAACAAATATTTGAAAGTGTTCCATTGAGTGAGTAGATTTTCACTTAACAATTCTTTTTTTTTTTATTGACGTAGATTAACAGACCTGGACTGTGCCATCCCTATCAATTAAAAAGTAAATGTTGACTACAAAGCGTGAAAGAAAGAAAAATATCGCGCAGCCTTTGACAGGTATTGTTCATAAAGTAGCGTTGTCTCTTTCTAGAGAGTGGTCAGGTTTGTGAGGTTAAGGCGCAGTCCGTGTCTCTACTATAATGTTTTTTTCTATAATAGATGACGATCTGTCACATTTTTTTAAGGCACACGAATCAAAATAGTGTCCGTGTGTATGGATAAGACTTGAAATATGTTTCTACCTATACCATGTGGAAGGATAGGACGAAATTGCATGAACTCGTTAAAAACTACAAACTAACCAATTACAGCAAATCGTTATAATAAACGTCGGATCGTAATCAGATAAGGTTAAAATATGCCTCACTTTTAAAAATGTTCTTAAAAAAAAACTGAAAATGAAATAAAAACTGCGAGATGTTATTGCGCAGTGGCGGCTAGAACTAGTTAGTCTCTTTTCCTAACACGAAACGTTCTAGTTTTCTTAGTTAACGCGACTATTATGATTTATTTTAATTATATACACGATGTTTAAAAACTATTCTAAATTACATCTATAATAATACAATATATACAAGATATTTACAAAAAAAATAAAAAAGTGAGGATACAAAACCGTTTAGGCGTCAAAGAATTCCTCCCCATCGATGTCAACTGGTAACGTTCCCAGAAGGCTGGCAGCATTGCCACGTTGGATGGCAATGCTAATTCTGTGTGCAAAGAAAAGGCCAGCCTTCTGGTTCCGGGAAGCACTAATGAGGCGTTGCGAAATTTCCTTAAAAAGGTGGCGCGCACTTGGGCCTCACGGCCCCAGCGTCTATTTTTGTATCAATAAATTTGTAAATTATTAATGTAAAAGTAACTGTTTACGTCTGTTACTTTTTAATTCTTCAGCTGCTGAACCGATATGGATGAAATTTGGTAGGTATGGACATAGTTTGTGTCCCGGGATAGGACATAACATAGATTTTATCGATATAACTGCCTCTGTGGCGCGGTGGGAGTGTGTCCGACTGCTACGCAAGAGGTCGTGGGTTCGATCCCCACCCAGGATAAAACTTTGTGTGATGAACAGGATGGTTTATTCTGTGTCTGGGTGTTATTAATCTATAATATGTATGTATTTAGAAATGTATAAGTATGTTTATCAGTTGTCTGGTTACCATAGTACAAGCTCTGCTTAGTTTGGAATTAAATAGCGTTGTGTGAATTGTCCCAAGATATTATTAGTAGTATTATTATAACCGCCTTCCTCGGCAAAAGCTAGTTGTATAGACAGGTACAATAAGTTTCTTTGATAATATTAACGTGTACAAATGGATTGTATTTTATAATCTTTAGATTAGATTCTAGCTTAGATTATTATCTATATATATTAGATCTTGAGATTAGATTCTAGCTTAGATTATTATATATATATTTGATCTTTAGATTAGATTCTAGCTTAGATTATTATTTAGATTAGATTTTAGAATCTAGCGTCTAGACGTACTTACCGAGTGTCTTTAGGGCCATCGGCCAGTGTAAAACTAAGGTAACTCTAAAATTTTGTGATATCTCATTTAAAGTTTGATAATGAGCAACAAAATTTGTTTAAAAAAAAAGCGGCTATATTACTCTAGATTGTATTTTGCATGTGTATTAAGTTTGACTGCCATTTCAACCTTTTAAAGATTCGCTTCAGGCTTTGTAGTGGATGGTGTTTTATCCGCGAACCACTTGAGAAAAATTTAATAAAATTTTGTGCTAGCTGTAGGCACTAAATTATTATGCTAATTTAAAATCACGCGGAAGAAACCAGGGAAAACACTGTTTGTATGTCTGTAATGGGTAATATTTTTTTTTAACGTTTAATAATAGAGGAACGCTGGGTGGCTACGATACGATACTGTGGTCTAAAAATAAAATGTAGACTTATAATTGATTAGCTTTGTCGATTCAACAGCTTTTTGAGAATTATATTAGACAGTAGGTTAGTGGACACGAATTTTATATTGCCTGTTCTTTTCTCGGGCTAAAGCCATTAAATGTAAATGTAGAATCGACATTTCATAAGTGTAGTATTTTGCTTCCTAAGTAAATAAATCATTTTTATTATTATTATTATATTATATAGGTATTTGTGTGGACTTTGACTTTTTTTTAGAACTTTATGAGAGGAACAAATTCCTCATACATTGTTGTTGTGTAACTTTAACCATTGACGCCGCGCACGCAACAGAAGCTCTCAAAAGGTATATTTTTTCTCCATTTTTGCAACATTTTTCATTGTTGCTCCGCTCCTATAGGTCGCAGCGTGATGTTTTATTTTGATGGACTATCCAACAAAAAAAGAATTTTTCAAATCGGACCCGTAGTTCCTGAGATTAGCGCGTTTAAACAAACAAACAAACCCTTCCGCTTTATAATATTAGTATAGATTAGGCATCGGTGCCTCTCTTATTATCTTGTATTAGATAATACAGAAATGAGTATAAATGCATTCCGTCGTTCGTTTTAAAAAATATGGAGGTAATTAATCCGACCCCGAACATTTGGTCAATCCAAAGATTTTAAAGTTTCAGAACTTGTTCATTATTAAAAGTGTTACTAGATAGAAGATCACAACTTTCTGCGCAGTTTTTCGGCGTTGACCATGTAGTTGTGTTAAGTGTAGAAGGCTCATAAACTGAGTGAAAGAAACCCATGAACATATTGCAGATCACAATTGGGTTACTGGACATGTGATTATTGTACGTCATTAAAGATGGAATACCACTGTAGTCTTTCCGGTTTGAAACATAACTCCACAGGTATTTTTCATTATTTTTAGCATTTTCCTCAACCGGTTTTGTGTATTGAATATTGTGTTCTCTACACTCAATATTAAACTTGCGGCGTAAATAAGAAAATTATTCGTTATCACGTTTATTTTATAAACTTTCATATAATCAAAAAATAATGCATATATTTCATATATGCATTATTTTTTGATTTGAAGGTAACTTGAAAACCAAAACGGAAATTTTGCCGATCGTTGCTTAGTTAATGGAGTATAATTTCTGATTACGTTAAAGATTACATCATAAAAAATATCAAGGCAATCCTCGGTCGATAACTCATAAAGTAACTCCTCCCAATTAACATTAGTGAGTTCCTCGTTTATAAGCTCATCATTTGCTTTGTAGTAGTTATATTTTATAATATGTGCATGCATAAGAGGCTGGTGTCTAGGTTTATACTCAATGACAGCGCAAAGTGGGGGTGATAAATGTCTGGTGGTAAGAAAACGCCTGAAGGTACGTGAATGGAACAGTTGACGTTACTAATGAGTAAGTTCAAGATTCGGTTTGAGTTTTGTTTTTAATTATTAATATGCCGAGCTAAGGATGAGGATTAATCAGAGCAAGATAACGTTGTAGTTGTATTATTTACTACTAGGAGCCACTCAATGGCGAGGAGCCTGAAAACTCTAACTGATCTGTATTGAGTCCCTTTCCTAACCAAAATTGTCTCTTAATAAACGGGAACTCAGTTTCACAATTATATTTTTAGCTTATTATTACCTGCATGCGCATGTGGTACTCTGTGTATTGCCACGATATCCTTGTATAGTAACGTGAAGTTCAATTAAGACGTAATATTTTCCATGACGGTTAAAAGGTTTTCATTGCGTTTTGGAACATTGCACAATTCCAGATTGCATTGACGCGCCTGTTGCTCCATCGAGTTTATCTTAGCTTCCAAACTACTAATATAAGTGCTGCTAGTTCGATGACAGATAGAATTAACTTGAGTTTTCAGTTCGTTTTGCGAAATGTAAGGATTTTTGGATTGATGTTACTTCCGCCATTAACCCCTACTGCTTGACAGTCAATTTTCATACATTATTTTTCAAAATTACATGGTCTAAGCGCAAAGTGTTAAGCTCTTTTTATCTTTGTCTTTGTTTTAGATACTTTGTCTAATATTTGAAATATTGTCTGATAATTTTGACATTGCCAGGACCAAATCATCTCTCTAGTGATCAATTTTTTTATTGAATTCTTTAGACAATAAATTAAAATCCTTCGTAACCTCTTGGTAACAGATTAGGTACACGAATATTTTAAATTTGTCAAAATGTACCAATTCTAATTAAAGTTGTTAAATTAGCAGTGCGTATCCCACGCTATGCTGGCGCAGTGGTATAAGACACCGTCTCATAAGTGGTCCCCGGTCAGTAGCCTGATGTTCTTTTCAAAGTTTTCTAATCAGTATATCACTTACCAGTGTAAAAGCAGGATGGCGTTACATAAATATCAATATGGCGCCGATCGTATATGTATTATCTGTAACGTATTGTTTTATGTATATCAATCGCATGTCTGATGGGACACAAGTCATGTTCTAAGCAGGATGTAGAAATTTACCGTCCAATATCTATTTTGTCTGCCTTGTCGAAGCTGTTTGAGCAACTTGTACACAACGCAATTCATCTCAATATGTACCAAATTATAATATCGCTACAACATGGTTTTGTGAAAAAGAAATCAACTACTACCAATTTATTAATCTTTACTGATTATTTATTCAATAATATGGATCAGCAAGTGCAAGTAGATGCCGTTTACACAGATTTTGGAAAAGCATATGACAAGGTGGATCATGAATTGCTTCTGATCAAAATTGTATTTAATGGAATCCGGGGCAACCTACTTCATTGGTTTTCTTCCTATATTACCAATCTAACTCAAAAGGTGGTCATAAAGGGGTTTAACTTTGCATCAATTACTGTAACATCTGGTGTTCCCCAGGGCTCGATACTAGGTCCTTTCTTATTTATCTTATTCATAAACGATGTCAACGACTGTTTTAGACATTCGGCATTTTTACTTTTCGGAGATGTCCTAAAAATATTTAAAACAGTGAATAATATCCATTGATTCTAAGCTTATTCGAGCAGATCTGAACAGACTTTCTAATTATTGCTCCAATAATAAATTAAACCCGAGTATTTCAAAGTTAACATTGAAATAACAAATCAACTAAATTATGTGGTTCCTAGATCCGTCATTAGGCGAGAGGTGCATGGCCGTCTGTCTTTGCTGTCACTTCTTGTCGAAAAATTACTGGAACCTGTGGACCTCAATAAATAATAATAATAATAATCTTTATTTCGGCCATGTTACAATCCATATAGTGTTAGTATGTTTGCTTATTATCTACTGTTAGTACCAATCACCCTTTGCACACAATGTTTAATGATAGGAGAGCTTAAGCTTTGCGCTACTGTTTTTAGGATACTGTTGTGACTATCTCTTTTATGTCCTTAGCATAGAGACAGTTTTCTTACGCAAGATCGCATGAAAACCGTCTGTGCGAGCTTCCGCATGATGAAGTCAATTAGTTAACATCTCAAACATTAATATTTAAAATATTAACTTATTTAAGTATTTTAATTAAATATTATTACTTTTAACTGTTTTCTATTTAGTTATGAGTGCACATGGTTTTGTACAATTTTTATAATACTATTTTGATTTTCTAGTGTGTAACTGTTAGTTATTCCAAATAAATAAATCATAGAAATTCCTAGACACACTTACGGGTACACACTAAGCATAACTAGCTTAAGTTTATTAAGACAAATACTATTGATTGAATTTGAAGGGAATAGGGTTATATTTTTTGAGTGCATGCATGTATGTATGTGTGTATTGTTTCTTTGGCACGCCCGAGAGTCTAAAAGGCTTGATAAATTTTAGCTAGTGATGTTAGATTCGTCTTACCTTGTTGAGTGACACTGGTTACTAGATACCTACATAAAAATATGGCAGCTTATTGGCACCAAACAATTTCATTCACTGTGGTTTCTTTTCAATTTAGCTTGTTATAGGCATCAGCTTCCAATTAATTTATCAGTACAATAATTCCATTAGAGAAAGAAACTTAAAGTTCAGTTATTGGCAAGAAATGTCTATAAGAATTACTAAAAGATTCGGCCTGAAGTTCTTAGGATCAGCGGTAGATGTCGCGAGTGGGGCCCTAACCTGCCTAAAAAGGAAAAATGAATTTGAAAATTTCGCGGCCTGGTATGGCGGTTGGAAGTCTCAGGTTCGAATCATAGACCTGGTTATTTTAATGCAATTAATGTATGTAAATAACTAAATAAATCACCGTTATGTGTATGTGACATACAAGTCAAATGTCGGTCAAAAGGTTAGTGGAACACTACAGACTCTTTTTGTTTTTCTGAAGGAAGGGCTTATCTTGTATTACGTTGTATACATGTATGTATGTAATATTCTTTAATTATGACGTCGTTAGATTCGTATTGACCGCCCAAGCGTTCAAATGTGTTCAAAAACAAATATGGCGGCAGTGAGATGTCAAAATAAAGAGAAAAAAAGTTGTTTCGAATACTGCATTTTTTTTCTTTATTTATTTATCGGCTTAAGAATTCCAATATTTCATAGTAGGTACATTTGTATTTATTTTTTATTGTAATTAAGTATGTAGGTAATTTTATCAAAATAATACACCATAACCTTTCTGTGGTGTGGCGAAGAGAAAAGGGTGGCCCTTTTCTCTTCACCACAGAACGGATGGCTGGTAGAGACTGCCTATGGCATGAAGCCCGCCTTTTGCAATGAAATTACACTAAGTTTTAAATAAACAAATTTATAGAAATACACCTACATATATTATAATCAGGTCCATATTAAGTTACTGTTCACCATACCTATAAAAAAATTAGGAACCTTTATCTTAAAATTAAACTGGTTTGGTTTCCTCGCACTATCTGTTCCCTCATTCTCATAGTCCGACTGGAAACGACTAGACACGACGAGAGAGAGAGAGTTAGGTGCAGAATCTTCAAAGCACGAAGGCGTGATATATTTCGGTCTCCCATCTACGAACCGACCGTGGCAACTTTTAACCTCTTTGATGTCTGGATCTTCTTGGTCGCCATTGAGTCACAGACCTCTCCCAATCCACAATACAAATATTATCAAGACGGTTTTATTTTTTCTAAAATGTTATGTTTATTTTCCCTAGCCACCCTTCCAAAAAATGATAGACTTAGTAACCCTGGGACGCAACTGCCTGTCCTCTACCCCGGCCCGTCGAAACCCTCAAAAACAAAACGGAGTTTAAGCCAGTTTCAGTTATCTAACATGTAAGTTTTTATAGAATGTTTATGAGTGTGAGAAGAGTGGCCGCAAGTTTTTATTGCCAGGTTCTTTTCTCCAGCTTTACCTATTGTTTGCAAACTTGGCATTATATGTACATGTAAAACCCTGACGTATCACAAGAGTTGTTTTGCATCTTAAGTGAATAAAGAATTTTGAATTGAATTTCATTCAAAAAGAAAAAAAAACATACAACAGAAAGGTGTACTTAAATTTAACGATCGACGCATCGTAATACTGAGGGCCTGTGCCTAATTTTATAAAAATCTAAGCCCCTTATATATTATACAATATTATTATTTTCGCATTTTTTTGTTTTAAAAACGTATTCCTACCCTAAACTACTCTTCTTAAAAATTCTTAAATAGGTGACGTTTTATTTTTCAGGGAAATTAAACAGAATTTATTGACAGCGCAAATAGAGGACTATCCAGAGATATATGTGCCAAGATTTACTCATATAATATTACAAAAAGGGATAAAAACTAAAAAAAAATTGCAAACATTAAATGCTTTGTTACTAGACGCTGTAAGATGGAGGGAAGTTGCAGAAATAGAAAGGTAGGTAAAATATTATGCCGTCATTGGACTGAACAATACAATAAACAAAATATCTACAAAAATAATAAAAAAAAAATACCAAACGCTTAGGAGTCAAATAAATCCTCCCCATCGACGTCAACTGGAAAAGATCCCAGATGACTGGCAACATTGCCACATGGGATGGCAATGCTAATTCTTTGCGCACTTGTCACGAGAAGTACTCATGAGACGTCGGGTAATTGCTTAAATACTAGACGGGCACTTGAACCCCACGGCCGCAGCGTCTTAACCTCGATTGGCTCAAATTCAGATTTCTTCAGATTCCTTTTGGATGTATTTATTAGGGTTCCGTACTTTAAAAGGAAAAAAACGGAACCCTTATAGGATCACTTTATCCGTCCGTTTGTCTGTCAAGACCCTTTATCTCGGACAATCACGTGGAGCTATCAAATTGATTTGATATTTGAATGACAATTGAAAATTAAAAACCGTATAATCAAGTATGCAGTCCCTGTGAAAAAAAAACAAACTTCCAAGTAAACGTAAAAAATCGGTCAGATGCGAGTAGGACTCGCGCTCGAGAGCTTACGTACCTACCAATATCTATACAACATAAGACACTAATAATAATAACGAGCAAAAAACCGCCAAAAAATCTTATTTGTTGTTTGAGGCCCCACTCAAATATTTATTTTATTATATTTTTAGTATTTGTTGTGATAGCAGCAACAGAAATACATCATTTGTGAAAAATTCAACTGTCTAACTATCACGGTTCATGGGATCAGCCTGGTGACAGACAGACGAGCAGCGAAGCCTTAGTAATAGGGTCCTGTTTTTACCCTTTACGTATGGAACCCTAAAAAGTACGGCAGTTAATGTAAAAAACTGCGAGACTCGATTCCAATTCGATAACTAATTAAAATATGTTCCTACAAACTTATACGGAACCCTCAGTGGGCGAGTCGAACTCGCACATGTCCAGGTATTTTTACTTTAATCTCGCAATACATATAGGGTCGAATTTCCGTCCCATCGGACTATGAGAGTGAGGGTATTCCCTCACTCTAGTAGATATATAGTGCACTTGTGTCTGCGTATACACTCGTGAGCTATAATATCTCCTGTGTAGTTGGCTAGTCCCTGTACAGATTTGCCGCCGTAACTGATAGCGGGGTCCTTATTCACGTTCTTTTTTTTGTTTTCGCGGCAAGCCCGCGCGAATTGTCGAAATCTTGCCATAATGGAAATAAAGAGCTGCGCTTAGAAGTGCATCAACGCGCAAGCGACGGACATCTTTGAGCGCACCGCGCTTGCGCTACTGTTAGGAGACTATCATGTCGACTTGTCTCGGTCTATATCTTCCTGTGTTGTGAGCAAAGCCTTTGAATGAATATTTTCCAGGTTACTTGAAGAAGGAGCGAACCCTAACGCCACATGTCACGTGGACCGTATATCTGCTTGTCACATTGCAGCAAAAAGGCCAGATGGCGCTCTGGAGACGCTTATACGCCACGACGTCAAAACTCTCAGACATGACAGCAACGGCAGGACACCACTACATATCGCGGCTTGGGAAGGAAACCTAAAGCAGGTGGCAATGTTGCTGGAATTGCCAAGAGGTATGAAACAACATGATCACATGGCTATGGGCCAAACAACAGAGAGTTCTCTTTTTCTGAGAATTGTTATAGACCCAGTAAAGATTTGTGGATCATATTCTTCGAGTTTTCGAATTTTTGGTTAGGATGTCAGTTTCTTTACTTTTTTTTCTTCACCGTTTTTGAACAGTGGTGCTGATGAAGTAAATGGCACAATGTGTGCGATGCGAACACAAAATCTACGTCACATCAATGAGATCGAAACCAGCACTCATTTCATATCAGGCACTGGATTTACAAAATACTAAAAACGAATGGTTTTAATTAAGCAATGTACCCCGTGTTTTAATGATGTGTATAATGTCCGAAACGCTAGGTGCACTGCACTAAAAGTTAAAAAGTTAAAGTTAAATTTGCAAAAAACTAAACCTCCTTTTTTTTAGTTAATTGTTAATAACTTTTGCAATTTTTGCAAGCGGAACTTCATTTTTTTCAAAAATTATCTAAACGCCATTCCGAATCGAATGACACCTCAATCATAATTTTCGGAGACTGCTGAAAAAAGTTGACCAAAAAGGCACTTGTTGACTAGACTATCTGTCTGTTTACTCATTTTAAGGTGGTTGAGTTCATATGAGAATCAGGTGGTAGTAAAATATTTATTTTTTAGTTATGGAAAAAAAAAAATACTGCAATATGTGAGCCAGGATTTGTTTAAAAAAAATACCATTTCAGTCACTTGGATATTTGGTTCGGTTCTAGTACCGTCATTCCTACCAGTAGTGAGCGATAAAAATAAATGCACTATTTGTTTATTTTTGTGTCACAGTTGCCGCTATTGCAAGCTGGTTGGACACCACTCCACTGCGCCAGTTCTCGAGCGAGATCTCACTGTACGAGGTTGTTAATCGCAGCGGGAGCGGACCCGAGTTTACGAGATTTGGTGGGCAGGACTCCGCTCGACATTGTTGGCATGACATACTATACTATTGATGGTGATGTAAGTCGTGAGCGGTAAGTCAATAACGTTATTAACAACTTAATGTATGCTGAAATCAAACCAAAATGGCTTAATAATCTTGTAAACTTCGTAATCCATGTAGATTAAACAAACTTTTTAGGACAAATCTCATTCAAATCCGTCGCACAGTTTGATCGCATTATATAAACTTTTAAAAAAATACCACTTAGAACAAGGAAACGTCTTCAAGTCAAGAGGATCTTTACATACAATCAATTTACGGACACAAGGTACTCTCAGATTCGAAATAATAGATTGTGGATCGCACAAAGTGGTGTCCCATGTAGGAATCAAACACAACCTCTTCCCCAGCAGTCGTATACGCCACAAAGGCAATACCGACAGATACACAAACATATATTTATAATTTAAAACCATGTCACTTTCTTGGCAGAGGCAGAAAGGGGAGGGGCGCACAATTGTCAAACGCACGAATTAAATTTCTAATTTTTAATTTTAGTTTCACAGAAACAGTTTCACTGTTAGCCGGAGATAAAAATAACTTTAGTATCAGGAACAGAAAAGTTAAAGATACTCCTCTTCATATCGCAGTAGAACTAAACAGCTTGGAGGCTGCGAGAGCTTTTTTGAACATCGGCGTACCAATCGACTGGTGGAACCGATCAGGACAGACGCCTTTGCACGTGGCTGTAGCCAAAGAGCTAGCAGAAATGTTGCAGGTTAGAATATATCATCTTACCTCACTTAAATTTAAATTTAACGGTAGCCGTCTAAATATACAGGACGGTAGTTGTGCTCTCACTGACAAATGAAAATAGCATAAATAACGATTATTATTTGCCTGCTACTATACATGTGTGCAATGCAAGTGGCAATCCACGTTTGTATACCGCTGCATCGTCAAAAGCACAAAGGTACGGCAAGCTTATTAAAAACCCATACTTAAAATTGATATTTTTCAGGTGCTATTAAATGATAGACCAGGGGCTGATGATGATATGAACGATAGAATTATTGCCGAAGTAAGAGATAAGCAAGGCAATACTATTCTTCACACTGCGGTGCTAGCAAACTGGGAAGGGGGAGTCATGCTTGCTTTAGAAGCCGGTGTCAATATTGTAGCAAAGGTTTGACAAAATATTTAGTTTAAATCTCGAAAGTAATTAATACACAAACCCTATATCGCGAGCCCAAATGACGAACACAAAGTACCTACAAGCAGACTTAACCTGTCAATGCTCTGTCAACATATAAAAATAAAGTAGATTAATAAATTCAGGCTTAATTATATTAATAATTAATTTTAACAAATATAATAGGTTAATTTTAACAAAAAATTGTTTTTTAAAGAAAACATTGTATTTCAGAATAATAATGGCGACACTGCTTTACATCTAGCAGCAAACCAAGGTAATATACACTGACGGACTCATAAACTGCATCAAAGTTCAGGTTTACTCTAAAAGGATTTTTTTATAATAAGTATGCAAACTTTTTAGATTAAATTATATAAATATGGAAAGACTGGCTCTTAATATTAAAAAAAAATTAAATTTAAAAATAGAACTGCGGTAAAACAAATGAATATAGCCGGGAAAAGAAAATTTACTCGTAGTATCAGATTTGCGTGTTATTTATAGCAAAGTTTTAAATTAATTCTCATTGATTTTTTTTGTTTGGTCAATTGAATTATTGTTACCAGCATAATTGTTGGGTTAGTTTTTTAACACATCGAGAGTTTTTGAACCATAATATGGATACTTCGTCCGAACAAGCGGCACAAATTGTAGCATTGGTGCGGGAGGGCTTGGATCAACGAACGATTGGTAGAAATTTAAATTTAAACCAGTCTACGGTTTGTAGAATATACAGAAGGTTTGTAGAGACAGGTTCTTACAGGAGGAGACGTGGTACAGGCAGAACTCGAGCAACCACAGGTCGTGATGACCGATTTATTGTTACAACTTCCCTGCGAAATCGTTTCCTCACGTCAGTTAACATCAAAACCGAGCTTAATGAAGTGCGTGGAAAAAACGTGTGTGCACGAACAATAAGAAGAAGGTTAAAGGAAGCGGCTATCACCCCTTTTAGACCAGCAAATGGTCCAAAGTTGTCTGCAGCTCACAGACAAGCTCGCTTAAGATTTGCGCGTCATCACCTGAATTGGACAGAAGAGCAGTGGGCCTCTGTATTGTTCACGGACGAGTGTAGGACATGTTTATATGGTGCAGATGGTCGCAGAAGAGTCTATCGTCGACGTGGGGAGCGATATGCTCAAAGTTGCATTGAGGAGCGTGTTCCTTTTGGAGGCGGTTCATGTATGGTCTGGGGTGGCATATCGATGAACGGGCGAACAGAACTTGTGTTCATAGACATGGTCCGTCAAAACGGTAATAGAGGGGGTTTGACAGCACATCGCTACATAACAGAGATATTAGAAGACCACGTGGTGCCTTACATGGGATTCATAGGCGAAAATTTTACTTTAATGCAGGATAATGCCCGGCCGCATGCAGCTGCACAAGTTCAACATTATTGCGAAGAGGTTGGGATACGTACAATAAATTGGCCAGCACGCAGCCCGGATCTTAATCCCATCGAGCATGTTTGGGACAATTTAAAAAGAGCTGTATATGCGAGAAACCCTTCGCCTACGACAGTGGCAGCACTAAGAACAGCACTTTCAGAAGAATGGGACAATATTCCGCAAGATCTTTTAAAAACCCTTATAAAATCTATGCGGAACCGATTAGAATCCGTAATAAGGGTACGTGGGGGTAATACACCTTATTAAAACACAAATAAACCCTTGCATAAAGTTTGTGTCTATTGTTAAAACCAATTTTTTAATTAAACAATTTTTCCTTAAACTTCTGTTTTTTCTTCAAAAAAGGTCTTAAGGTCCTTTCCAGTACATAAACTTAAACTTAAAGATATGATCCTACGCTGTTTTAAAGTTCACGAACCAATCTAGAGGTTTCAATTTAAATCTGTATAGAAAGTTTGCATACTTGGTTAAAATATTTATTTCAAAGTCGTCTATTACTTTGATGCAGTTTATAAGTCCGTCAGTGTAGATATTTTAAACAGAATAATCGATGCAGCAAAACCTGAAAGTATTGTCAAAGAAATTAACGCGAGAGATGAAACACCTATAATGAAAGCTGTTATGAGAGGTCATACTGAATGTGTAAGAATACTACTTGACGAAAAATCGTCACTAAAACAAACAATTAAAAATCATATAAACGTATTCCATGTAGCAGCAGAAAAAGGATGCATGGATGTTCTTCCACTTTTACTAGACTATGATTATGCTCTTACCAAAGGAATGATAAATTACCTAACAAGTGATAGAGACGGATTTGGACCTTTGCACTATGCAGTTCAAAATAACCATCCTCAATGTGTAAAACTCTTACTATCAAAAAACGCATGTATTAGCCTTAGGACTACTTTAGCAGGAGTACACATTGGATCAACACCTTTGCACCTGGCTGCAAAACACAATAATATAAATGTAGCAAACATTTTATTACTCAATGACTCGGAGACGGTACACAAAGTAAATGGGGAAGGTTGGACTCCGCTTCATACTGCCTGTCATTACGGAAGTAGGGATATGATTATGCTGCTTCTAGAAAAAGGAGCCGATCTTTCTCACATTGGCTCTAATAGCAAAGAAAAAATTACGACACCCTTGGAATTGATCATGAACAATTTATCTAAGCCTACTGAATTTTTAGCGCATATTTTTGATACTTGTATTTATACAAATGACACATATATCCAAGATCCGAATTGTGAAGTGACAGTTGATTACCAGATGCTTGTGCCGAAAGAGAGAGGAGAAGAGAGTAAACAGCAGATGAGAGTGATACGGGCTCTTATGAATACAGGGGATAGATACCACCAATCGCATTTGGTTGTGCATCCTTTACTCGAAAGCTTTTTACACTTGAAGTGGAAGGCTCTATTACCATTTTTCTATACAATGATACTGTTGTATGGCTCCTATGTAGCGTATTTGACAATGTATGTGTTTATAATGTTCTATTATAAAGATAACGCTAAAATTTTAACGATTGGAATGAACCCTAATGGAATGTCTGTTCTTTTATACGGGCTTGCTTTTCTAGTAGTAATATTGGTAAGTACATAGCCGTTATTTATTTACTCATTAAGAGGCTTATCTCATGCATATTATATCTGAAAAATCAAACTGGTTTATTTGTGACCTCGTCAAACAAATCCATAGTTTTACAATTACTACTTGATTAAAAATCATCTAAACAACGTTCATCACATTACATTCCTTTTTTTTAAAAAAAAAAGTCACCGTTGTGATTTTATTTGCCTGATGGGTTCATTTTTACGATCTTTTTTCCGTATCTATGGCAAGTCCGTGCGAACTGTCAAAAACTTGCCTTAATGGTAAATGGAGAGCTGCGCTTACAAATGCATCAACACGCTGGCGTTCGCCGCGCATTTACCAATATGATTTGATTTTGACAGTTTGCACAGGCTTGCCGTGGACACAGAATAAAGATCGTGAATAAGGACCCCTGATTTGATTGTTTTTATATTCAAATATCAGAATCTTCAAATATCCAAACTATAAAGTGAGTGATTCATGTTTCCATGAGTAAAATATTTCTAATTCAAATATTTTGTATTCCAGGAAGCTTTATACGTAAATATTAGCCAAAGATATTTTTTACAACTTGAGACTTGGGTGAAGTTCGTTCCTGTGGTGCTATCAATGAGTCTACCTGCTGCGGACACCGAGTGGCTATATTCTCGGTACATAGCTACTGTGTGTTTGCTCTTGTCCTGGCTAGAAATGATGTTCTTACTTTCAAGATTTCCATCTTGGGGATACTATGTCCTGATGTTCGGAAAAGTTTGTCATAACGTTATAAAGGTAAGCTAAGCTTTATTTATTTATTTTCATATTACTAAGGTAGAAATTATGTAATTAAACAAAAATTTAGAAAACGTTTACAGATTCAGCATTCAAATGTCTTTTGAGTGAATTAAAATTTTGTTCAATTGGAATCCTGACGCAACGGCTCTCGTTACGCATGTGCGTACCTGGAGGGGGGGGGGGAGATATGGGGAAAAATTGAACCTTGTTCAAAGACAGGTAGACTTCTGGCCGATGTTTAATGAATTGTACCATCTAAAAGCCCTTCCCGAAAGATGAACCTGGCTACGCTTCCATAGGCGTACGCAGGTTCATTTTTTGGGGATGAATATTATAAATATTTTATGTTCGTCATGTCATCATGACGAACATAAAATCTTTATTATATAGGCGTATGTGTCGTGGGAGAACAGAAAGACTCCTGTACTCCGCATTTTAGCCTGTTTTATTTAATCGATTACAACTTGTTTTAATCTTGCAGATTCTCCTGACTTTTTCGTTCCTGATAATCGGCTTTGCCTTAAGTTTCATGCTACTGTATCAGCAAAAGGACCCTTTTGAAAATCCATGGTCTGCGCTAGTCAAAACTTTAGTCATGCTAACAACTGAATACGATTATTCTAGTTTTATGGAAAAGGCAAAAGAAAGTAAAATGACATTTATACTCCGATTAGTTTTCGTACTATTCCTTGTATTAGGCGGAATAGTGCTTATGAATTTATTGGTAGGCGTAGCTGTTAATGACCTTAATAATTTACAACTAATAGGTAATATCAGAAGGCTCACTAAGCAAGTAGAGTTTCAAGTATCTCTTGATAGATTACTATACAACCGATACATAAGAAAAATTCTACCCCAAAATTTAACTAGTACGCTAATTGGTAAAAAAACCATAAAGTCCAAAATAGTTCTTCTTCCCAGAAAACCTAATTCCAATTTTTACCAATCATTGCCACCATATTTAAGAAATAATATATTTGAGATTGCACAAGCGCGGTGGAAAAAAATGGATGAAGATGTGGGTAGTGAAACTTATACAAATAAACTTGATGAAATACATGAAATCTTGACAAAAAATAAAGGCCATGATCCTATTAGAAGTCCCACTTATGACACAAGAGCTAGAAAAGATCTAAATGTCAATTTAGATTCAGGTATAATAGATGATAATAAGGACGTTAGTAATTGTTTTAATGAAATGAGACGCACTGTTAATGATTTAGAAACGAAATTAGATGCTGTTATTAATAAATTACAAGGTAGACCAGAGCATCAAATTATGAAATGATTAAAATCTCTTCGAAATGACAAATCCTAAATTAAATGGCAATACTAGTCTTAGGTAATAGTTATAATTTACGCTGTGAAAATGCGCTTAAGCAAAATGTAGTTAGGTAATGTCATACGCCTTATCAGCTTCTGTGTTTCTTGTGACCAGAGAGCTGGCTAGATTAATACATTTTTAGATATTGAAAATAATAAATAAGTAACCAACAATGTAGCACAAAAGAGACTGGGTCCCACAACACAGTGTATCCTAGTGTGGGGTCCAGATAACTGTACCATAATGCTGTAACAATGTTATGAACAACAAATAAATTATTATTAAAATAGATATCATATATGACGCTTAATCGCGCTTAAAACGCGAATCTTCTTAGAACAGAGAAAGACTGGTACCTAATACAATGTGATAATGCTGCCAGCCTTCTGTTCTGACCACTTACGGCTCGATGTCGATAGAAAGGAATTCTTATAAAGATAGCCTTAACTAATGACCTAGGTCTTATTTTTTATTTTTAGTATGCAGGTTGCACCTAGTTACTTTTAGTTTCGTAGAGTGTTTGATAGTGATAGCACAGTTGTGATAGTGTGATAAAAGAACTGAATCAATTTCGTGGCCATTAATGCAATGTAGTTAGGTGGGCGGGCTCACCGCGTGGAGTCAGGTAAGGAGGTCTGACCTCGCCACGGCTCTTTAATCTCTAAATAAATGGGCTAATCGATGCGTGAATGCTCAATTGATAGTAAGTTTGTCAACAACAAAAGTTACGCTGACGAAATGGATCTGCTGAGCTCCTGGACGAGCGGGTTAGAGACATTGTTGAGAATCTGTGAGAGGTACGCGGCAGCCCACGGCCTTAGGTACAATACTAAAAAAAGTAACTAATGGTATTCAAACAAGGAACCAAAGGCAGTCCCACCCGTTAGTTTTTGTGGTGAATATTTAAGTAGAGTCACCAAATTCAAGTATTTGGGGCATTTGATTACCAAAGTTCTCTTTGATGATCTTGACATAGAATGGGAGCACAAGGCGCTAGCTGTGAGGTGTAATATGTTGGCTCGCAGGTTCGCAAAGTGTACAAAAGAGCTCAAGACAATTTTATATAAGACTTATTGTTAAACATTTTACACGTGTAGCCTGTGGGTCTAGTATAAGGGCAGATCACTGTACACTCTGCGTGTATAATAATGAGTTCACGATGCTTGGGACTGTCCCGTTTCTGTAGCACATCAGGAATGTTTGCAGAGGCTAGGACAGATTGTTTTTATATAATATCAAGAAGATGAGTAGTCTCCCTGATGTGTTATAGGACAGCTCTAACGCTATCTCAAATCACATTATAGGCAAGCCGGATTGCCCGATAGTGCGACACTGGAATACCATTCACTTGGGTTCCAGAGTCGCACTATTCTACGTTATCTACCGGCTTACCTTTTACATAATTTAACACAGGAATAAACGCGTTTATTCCCGTGTCAAATTGTGTATATAATGCAACGTAAGTTTAAAGGTTATAATGGTTTACCTTATTAAGAACTATTTTATTTTTATACGATTATATTATTAGTGATGTAATGTTGCTTGTAGTAAATGAAATATTATTATTATTAGGTATTAATTAATGTCGCCAAATTATTTGTACTTACATAGCTTCTGTTGTATTATTAGGTAATTGTATATATAGGTAAATCATATTGCGATTTGTAAGACGATAATTTTGTTTAAATTTTCAGTAGTTTTTATGTAAAAGAGTATAAACGTCTACATATTCATACATCACCATTCATTTTCACAATTATAACATTGGAAAATAGAAATGAATATATCAGAATAAAAGCAATATATAAAAATGAAAGGCCTGACTCATTCATTCACTCGCCAACACTGGATTGCCGGCTGATTTTCAAAAAGTCGAAAAATAAGGATCAGCCGCTACACCCTTACATTTGGTTCCATCCCCTAAAAAACAGTCCTGTGATTTTTTATTTGCATTGAGTTTTAGGGGTCGTTACCATATATAGCTAACGCCGCAGATACAATACGATGTTAGCAGGTTCGAACCTTACCAAGCACATTTTTCCTCTATATATTTAACACAACTAAATTGTAAGAAACTAACCTGCAAGCTACTTAAACACCGTGATTTTGTAATCGTTTTGGAGCTCAAAATGTTGAACCTTATATCAATAACCTAGCCATAATAAATATCAGTTTAAAAATATTAATAATATTCATATGGAGTTCAAAATTTTCGGCTCCAAAACGACTACAAATTTACGGTGTATAAGACTAGCTGACCCGCGCAAATTCGTCTGCGTGTGTTTTCACCGTATTTGCAACATTTTTCATTAGTGCTCCACTCCTATTTGTCGTAGCGTGATGTTACATAGCCTATAGCCTTCCGCGATAAATAGGCAATCCAACAGTAAACGAATTTTTCAATTCGTACCAGTAGTTCCTGAGATTATCGCATTCAAACAAATAAACAACTCTTCAGCTTTATAATATTAGTATAGATGAATTCAAATGTTTCCTGACCTAAATTCGTCTTCTACTGTTCGTCTTTAACAATGTATGGCAAGTGAGACAAACTTACTTGGAAATTCTGGACTTTAAATTTACAACATGTTGGCTCCAATAAAATTTTGTTACAAAATGTAGCAGAATTTTGGTCCCAGCGTGCTGTCTCTGGAGACTAAAGTTCATAATTTTGATATATAACTTCATTTTTAGTATACTCCAAAGTAAAAGTAGTTGGTTTAGGATTGCTATAAAGCTTGATGCATGAGTTTTTGACAGACACACTCCCACCGTGCCACAGAGGCAGTCATCGGTCAATTGTGAGACGCTCGACCGAGGGTTTGAAAGGGAATTTCAACATTGAGCCCAGTGTGAGTTCCTCGCACGATGGGAGAGGGGATGGAGCGAATAGATATATATTATAATAGATCAAATTGATTTGATAAATTAAATAAAAGAAACAAAGGTTGGGCACCTCGGTACTAGTTAATAAACTGACACTCACGGTGGTGCAGTGGGAGTGTGTACAAAGACCTAAGAGGTCTTGGGTTTGGGCCCCACTCATACAGGTTACATTTTGTGTGAGTCAAAAATTGTTGTCCCGAGTCTGCGTGAGTTTATTGTATGTTTGTAGAGGAGCCGCGCGCAGTTTACGACAAGCGTCTGACGCGCGCGGCCGATGCGACAATACTCAGAGTATAAGAATGTATGGCGCCGTTTCCGAAGTCTGCGACAGACGCGCGCGGCCGACGACTGACGTAGGCTGCGCGCGCACTCTGACTATTGTCGTATCGGTCGCGCGCGTCAGCAGCTTGTCGTAAGCCGCGCGCGGCTCGCGATCGGCCGCGATGCACGGAAATGAACCTTTAGTCCCTGCGTCACAAGCCTTTTACCCCAGTACGGTAGTAGTCTTTACAAAAAAAAAAATATCATGTCGGTTCAATAAAACCTTTTTAAAAATTATAATTCACATGAGCGTCCTAATATCTTATAACAACAATTTAACTAGCAAATGTTTTGTCTTTGTTTTGAATATTTTTTTCAAAATAGAATAGAAGAAGACAAATATTTATTTATATAAATATATAAATACTGTTTTTTTTTTTTTAATAAAAAAAGATAACTAGTAATGTGGGATTTTCGTCTCGCATTACTAGCAATCTTGTTAACCCCTCCAGCTAAGCTCAATGGCTTGTGTAAGGAGAGGGTTCACATCGATAGTATAATGGGTAGGATTCAAACCCGCGACCTCACGATTGGAACCGATGCCTTAGCTATTAGGCTGCCGCCGCATATTTATTAACAATGATGTTTAAAGTAAAAAGATGTAGATAGGTTACAAGAGTATTAGTTTACTCTTTGGTTACAAGCGCTCAGAAAGCGGCACCTGGCGGCACCTTAAAATCTATACAAACGGCTTCATAGACTTAGGAGTATACTCCATTGACGTATAGACCAGGACAGCGCTCGCAAAATTGACCACTCTTTAGAAAGAGAAACGGTACTTTGTGGACAATATCTGTCAAAGGCCGCACGATTATTTTCTCTCTTTCACGCTTTGCAGTCAATAATTACTTTTTAATTGAAAGGGGTGGCACGGTCCAGATCTATACGTCAAAGATAATTTTGCTGTTTTTAAGATCGAATTTTGTCTATATAACCTACTAGCTGCGCCCCGCGGTTTATTAGCCATATGTTAATCCAGGGTGTCAGCTAACTTCATACCAAAATTTTATTAAAATCGCTCTAGCCGTTTAGACGTGAAGAAATAACAAACATACACACTCACAAACTTTCGCCTTTATAATATTAGTGTGATGTGATAATCCCTTATTAAAACACTTGACCTGTACCGGAAGCCTTAGTATGAGAGTGCATATCCGTTTCCGTCTATTTCTTACCGAATTTTCGAATATTTATACAACGGTTTCCGGTCCAGTGGCGCCATCTGGCGGGTAGCGAGGTTTCGTTATTGGTAACGCGCCATTTTGTTTCATTGGCGTTTCGTTTTCCGTCGGAACAACACGTGCACTGGGCCCGGCCCTGACGTTGCGCGTTGTGATAATAAATTACCGTGAGTGTCAGTGTTATTCGTGTTATACTGTGGTTTGTGCTACACAACTGTAAGTACACTACGTTTAATAAATAATTAGGTATCAATTTAATATTTTAAACGGTTTTAGCCGTTCGGATAACCTACTTTAATTTTATAAAATCATGCAACGGTTTTTTCTTCAAATATTGTTGTCATTGTTACAACAATGTTAGAGATTGTTAATATTAATATTGTAGATGCAGGGTTTTAATGAAATTGCCTTCAGTATGCAAATAGATACGCATTGGCTCGAATTTGTGTAGCCCAAGTATAGTGTCTCAAAAACAAATTTTATACAGTGTTTTTAACTGTCAAGCTAATCTTGTTCTCAGTGGTTAATTTGGTCTAGTGGCATAGCGTCCTGCTTTGGTCGTAGTGACTATTTTACATGCTCCTTGGTAGTGACGACGACTCGGAATCGAATCCCGGCATAGGTACTTCTGAACTCGTTCCGATAATCCGAGGTACGCTCTCGCACCGCCATTGGCAGTAGTAATACAATAATGATCGAACCCTAGTCATTGTGATATTATGATGTAATTAGTTATCAAGGATCTCAGTAAAATAAATTAAGTATAATAGTAGGTACACTCTGACTTGACCACGTGCAGTCATAGTGCACGCTTTGCCTAGCTTGGGATTCGATGGCCGTGTGTGGGTTGTCCCAAGATATTATTATTTTTCTATCTCTGGTGAACTATGTGAAAGAAAAGTTAAAGACAATTTACCTTCTTGGGCCTTAAATACCTATCATTGTGATTGACAACATGGAAGAGTTATTCGGTAAGGTGTAGTCTAAGGGCACCGTGCTAAAAATATTCAAATAAGCCGCGAGGCATCAACGAGCAAAGCTAGGAATCAATTTACAATAAGGCACTGAACCAAATACCTCCTTCATTAACTTACATTTCGGTTGAGACCTTTACAGATGCTGTGGGAAAAAATTAGAGGTGCTCGCAAGACCCTCACCAAATTCTTAAGTTTTTAGATGAACATTAAATACATGATAATCATGTATTTAATGTTCATCTAAAAACTACACTACTAAAGCCGGTCATTTATCCTGTCAACGACGACCTCCAGAATGACGCCGGTTACCGGCTGGTGTGGAAATCGTATTAACAATTTGGAGAATACCGGTGATATACCTATTCACGTCAATATACTCATGTGAGTCAACACTCTGTCGACCGGAAGCGTGGTGATAAAGATGAACGTGAGTGATTCTCTTAACAGTATTTTTTTATGTGTCCTGTGGCTCGAGCTCTGTCAGCACCACAAAGCCTGACAGGACTACAGACACACTATTCTGTTGTACCTGTTGCCTTGCGAACTTGGCATTGCTAGTACAGGTAGAATAATATTACAAGCATTGTTTTTGCTTTCTCAGTGATTCCGATTGTTTTCCTATGACATAATATCAATGAAACTAGCAATCCCTAAAGTAGATTTCGAAGTGTGGTAATTTGTAGGTGATCTCAAGCAGTGGAGACACGAAAAATCTCATTACTAAAAGACTTTGGAGAATGTCGTCCTTAAGAACCTACCATGTAGTTCAGAAACGTGACAAAAATGGTTTAGTACCAAACATTTGGTTAGTAAAAATCCTGCAGGTTTTTAATTAGCTCAAATTTATCAGATTTGTATTGAAATAGATAAATAAAATATGCATATATAAATACAATATTACTATTACAAGTCTGATGTATTTACGTTCTACAATAGCACATCGTCAAGTACCTTACGTTTGCATGTCCTTATTCCACTTGTTTAGTTAAAGCTCTCGTCTGAGATCAATTGATACAAATCTATCCAAGTGCACGTCATACAACGTTATTATAATTCAGAGAGCTCCTCTCTGTAACTATCTCTTAACCTCGCGGATAGATCCCTATGAAAGTGTTATATTTTGGGCAACAGCTTTTCATAAAGGTACAAGCTTCATCTCAAGTGATGAAGTACACACAATTACCTACTTTATAAAATTGATTCACGAAAGTTAATTTTATTTAATTTTAATTAAGTACCTACTATTTTGTTACCTATAGGTAATAATCATCTGATTGTTCCAGAGGTAACAAGGCTTAATACTATATTTCATTATTTAATCTTAAATTGCAGCTATTTAACTAACAGTTACTTAATACGTCACATTGGCGTACATTCTACGTGGCGTCACCAGGCGAAAACACACAGGTCTCATACTAAGGCTTCCGGTACAGGTCAAGTGTTTTAACCGCCGCGTTTTACCTGAAATAAAACGCATATTAAAATACTTACCTTACCGGAAGCCTCTATTTAATTCCTGCCTGGTGGAATTATGATCCAATGAAACAAAATGGCGCGTTACCAATAACGAAACCTCGCCACCCGCCAGATGGCGCCACTGGACCGGAAATCATTGCATAAATATTCGAAAATACGGTAAGAAATAGACGGAAACGGATTTGCACTCTCATACTAAGGCTTCCGATAAGGTAAGTATTTTAATACGCGTTTTATTTCAGGTAAAACCCGGCTATTTGCTTAAAACATCATTGGTTATTAACATAATATGAAAAAGATCACTATTATAACACATAATACCCTATTTAGGTAGCACTGATCACTAACAACAACTTACTATATAAACAGAAAAAGGTTCAACCGTACGCTAAGCTCGAGATAACCGGCTTCCGGCACAGCTCTCAACGGAACCGGCCGATACGGCGCCGGCTTCCGAGCCACGATACCGGTCACTGATACACCCGGCTCAGCACCGGAGTTAGTGTTATACACATATACACAGCTTGGATATTAAAGCTTATTTTTTAGGGTAGATTTCAATTTTTGAAATAGGTAAATTTACACTTAATGAGACAAGAATAAAGTATCAATTTTATGATAGATATACGTCGACTATAAGTTTAGTCGACTAGTCGTAGTTTAGTTTATTTACCCGACTTAAAAAAAAGAGGTTATCAGTTCGACCAATGTGTATGTCATCTACCTAATATTATGTACTAGCTGACCCGCGCAACATCGTCTGCGTAAAATTTCCCCGTTTTTGCAACATTTTTCATTGCTGCTCCGCTCCCAGTTTTCGTAGTGTAATGTTATATAGCTTCTAGCCTTCCTCGATAAATGGTCTATCCAACAGTAATGTATTGTTTTTGTAATTCGGACCAGTAGTTCCTGAGATTATCGCTTTCAAACAAACAAACAAACTCTTTAGCTTTCTCCTATTAGTATAGATTTATTTTTGGTTAAAATGTACTGATGCCAAGTAAGTAGGTATTACATTTATGGATTCCAAAAGAGTTTAATACTCCACGATCCCTCCAACGCAACGGTTAGGGGTGATTTGGGGGTTTTTGCTCAAATTGCAAAAAGGTACACAAGACATATTTGCCCGTTGTTTAGTCAATGTTAACATTTAACCGCTCCCGGAGGTAGGGGGGGGGGGAATGATCCTGGACACACCTATTTCGTTAACTACAATAACTAGATTTGTGCCAAAGTTACTTGCAGTCGAAAACAAACATTAGCAACTGCACTACATACTCGTAGATACATCGTCGTGTCGTCACATGATAAATGACTAGCTATGCTCTATGGCCGCCACATAAATTCTCATGTTAACACAGAGTAGTGTCACAGTATATGTGCAGAAGGCCGGCTCCCTACACCGAGCGAAAATCCGCACACGCACACATACACGCGCACTTACACAGATCTCAATCGGCTCCACTGACATTTATAATACTGGAACGCTGGACTAGCCTACCTGGACGTAGCCCCCGTACAAGGTGATAGCAATTTCTTATGCCGAATCGAGTTATCGTCCTAGGAGCAATGGCCGATGTTGTTATTCTTAATTATAACTTTTAAACTTACGCGTTGCATCTATACTAATATTATAAAGCGGAAGAGTTTGTTTGTTTGTTTGATTGTTTCTTTGTTTGTTTAATCTTAGGAACTACTGGTCCGATTTGAAAAAAACTTTTTTTGTCGGATAGCCCATCTATCGAGGAAGGCTATAGGCTATATAACATCGCGCTACGACTAATAGGAGCAGAGTAGCGACGAGAAATGTTGCAAAAACGGGAAAAATTTACGCATACGAAGTTGCGCGGGACAGCTAGTTATAAATACACACGTGAATAAACGCGTTTAATCTAGGTAAAGTATTTACCTTATGCTTGACGTTTCGACCGGGTTACACCGACCGTGGTCACAAGCTGACTAAAGAGTCTCCAGAGATTAAACGCGTTTATTCCCGTGTCAAATTGTTGTTATTCCTGTTACACAAGTATAGATTTGATTTTGACTAAACGTCGAAATCAAATGGAAGGTTTTTGCTTGCTTTGTTCTCGACGGTAACTTGTCCTGCGTACAAATGCTATACTATAGTGGTCCGTGGCCGAATCTCAACCGAAACAGCACAAGTTCTGTTCGTCAGCACGTCGGCTTCTATCGGCCGTTTTCGATGTTCTATCTATCTACCGATTTGGCTACTTGAGATATATATTTGACATAAGCTCCATACACAATATGTCAAATTATATCTCTAGTAGCCAAATCCATCTATAGATAGATTATTGAAAATGGCCGTATATGTGCTTGGCCTGTGTATTTTGTGGTAGCGTGATTATAAAACTACATACTATGTGTCATTTGTACATTGAAATATACAACAAGAAAAGTTGACTTGTCCGTTGGGTCCTATGTGGTTGATCTAGTGGTTAGTGAGCCCGAAAGCTAAGCTGATGTCGTAGGTTCGATTCACAGAGGGTTTCTACTGAGGGTTGTGCGGCGAGAAATCTTAAGAAAAAAGTTATTCATAGGCGTACGCAAAGGAGGGAGTAATCTGGGTGCCACCACCCGCTCCGTTTAACGCCAGTTTTACCGTTCGTTAAAATCTATAGAGCGGGTTTTAATTACGCGTTTGTGATCTATGTAATCTCGTTTCGTCACATGTTTCGATTGTCGACGGGCTTATAGCGCTTAGTAAACACTAAGCTTGGTAGTATTTCCACTTCTAGTAAACCCTAGAAGTGGAAATACTAAACCCATATATATAGTACATAAATAAGACCCAAAGATACCCCCCATACCTGGACCCCAAGGGTTCGTACCCCACTTAAAACATCGATTGAGCTAAGCCTAAGTCCACTCTATAGGTTTTAATCTTAGTTTTAGTTTTACACGTGTATGGTCACCGGCCACGTCTCGTTTGAAAATGAAAGATTGATCACTGAAATACTCTCGAAGGTTCAGGGTATTGTGGCACGAGGGTTCGATCACCACGCAAGAAACTAAAGTGTGAACTATTTGCTTTGACGTTCTAAAAAGTTTAAGAAGGAAAACAAGGAGAGAACAGTGAGAGCCGTTGGGCTGAAAATTAGGATTGTGTTATATAAATGGTTTTAATAATTAATAAGGTATAGATTCGAATACATTTAGTTTAGGGGAATATTAGTTTAATTTCTCACCGAGGAAATGGATCCTAACAACGAAAAACCCCCATCAGCCGTGCTACTGTACCTACTTAGATTCTGAGACTTGTTGAGCACAAGTCTTATCTTAGTTGTGTCGTGACTCTTGAATTTGACAACACCTTTTTTAATCACTTAGTTCATAGATTTCTTTATTTGAAATTCTTAAACATACTACACATAATACTCAGGTATCTGTATTGTAATTTATTTTACATCTACTTTTTTACAGAGGTATTACGTCACAGGATCGTAAACTTAAGCTCGAATGAGGCCGCCCATAAAACTCCTATCTGCAACCCTTGCCAGCAGGATGTCCGCGGATCATGTTAACACGTTGGAAAAAACTTTATTAGAGTGTACAAAATACACGTACTGGAAAATCAGCTCTATATAACGAGCGAAAACTGGATTACACAAGCATAGATGCACACATATACGAATCTCGGCCAAATGCCAACCGACACTGCGCATGTTGACGATGTACGCACATGCTCGTTTATGTGAGCGTGGACTTGTCGTTGAGATATAAGCCGGTCTTAGGTACCTATGTATTATGTACAAAATCTTCATTGAGAGTGTACAGGTTACAATTTCGACACATAAACCTGTATTTGCCCAGTTATAATATCTGTGTTTTTAGTGAATAGCGAATAATTAAAGTAGTGAATAAAAAAAGAATGTATAATTCAGTTTACTTGAAATTTAGACGTAATTGGTTATTTATAATTTCATTGGCTTAACAAACCTGCGTTTGGGTGTTCTATAGGTAAATCATGTGTATTCTTTTATATATTTAAAGCGTACTTATTTTGAGAGTTATAGGTACCCTGTCTTTATTAAAAGTAAGTTGACAATAGGGTATCGATTATCAACTAAAATCAGTTCAAAATAAATTTCTACGGATACCTTACATTTGACTTCATTAGTACTTAACGTCAAATTATTCCTTTTTAGGGTTCCGTATTCAAAATGACAAAAACGGAACTCTTATAGTTTCGTCATGTTCGTCTGTCTGTATATCCGTCCGTAGGTATGTCACAGGCATTGTACTCTACGACTACTCAATGAATATTGTTGAAATTTAGTGAAAAGGTGTCATGTAGTAGCCGCTACTTAGTTTGATAGCTAAATAATAAAAATAAATATTTTTATCGTTTGAATTTGTCCACACCTTTCTGTTAGACGTTGTATATTAGAAACAAGTTTAGTAGATATCTTTATTGTGCCCCCCCCCCCCAACATAATGGTCATACACACAGAATTGCTCCTTTAAATATATATATCTATCTTGGGACAACTCACACAACGCCATCTGATCCCAAACTAAGCAACTGATAAACATACTTATATATTTCTAAATACATACATATATATAGATAAATAACACCCAGATACAAAATAAACCATCGTGCTCATCACACAAATTTTTATCCTGGCTGGGGATCGAACCCACGACCTCTTGCGTAGCAGTCGGATACATTCCCACCGTGTCACAGAGGCAGATTAATTAATAGGTTTTCTCGCCTCTTGCTTATTACAATATTTGAGAACCCTAAACATAAAATCTGCTGCATCATACTTGGTACAGTTTAATTAGCTCCTTAAGTATATAAAGTTTGTTATAAACAATGTTTAATGAGGAAACGTAAGGCAAATACTTCTTTACGTTAATCTATACTAATATTATAAAGCGGAAGAGTTTGTTTGTTTGATTCTTTGTTTGTTTGTTTGTTTGTTTAAACGCGCTAATCTCAGGATCTACTGGTCCGATTTGAAAAATTCTTTTTTTGTTGGATAGCCCATTTATCGAGGAAGGCTATAGGCTATATAACATTGCGCTACGACTAATAGGAGCGGAGAAGCGACGAGAAATGTTTCAAAAACGGAGAAATTACGCATACGAAGTTGCGCGGGACAGCTAGTTTCCTATAAAATTTGATAGCTACAGCAAATTTACATGAGGAGATTCCATATTTTTTAACCTCCCCAAAAAGTGATACGAGTTTGAAACCTTTTTGTGTGTGTTTGTACATCCAGTCAGCATTATAACTGTTAAACGTTTCAATAGATTTGAATGCATTTTTTATTAAATGTTATTTAAGTATTTCGGGCTTTTTAGATTTACTGCTTTAGTGACGCAGATGTATTAATGATGACTGCTGTGGAAGAGAAAAAATTGTTTCTTGTCTGGGTATAGAGGGCTTGGGCTTGATATAGAGTTTGGGTATAAGCCCTATGTCAGTGTCAGTGTCATAGTGCAGGAGTTGTTTTTTAAAGTACTTATAGATAAAAATATAAATTAAACCAGCCTGCACAAAAAAGATGGAAATAAGATCCCCTACATAATTATATAATTTTATGCAGTCGGAGGCACTGTACTAAGTTCATCGAGATTCAATAACGCCTCCGATTGCAAAATTATATAATTATGTAGGGGATCTTGTTTCCATCTTTTTTGTGCAGGCGGGTTCTTTTATTTTTATAATATATTTTTTTATTTTATAAATAAAATTTTTAATTGAATACTTTTTAGTAGTTTTAGGATGTAACCGATGTAGCAACTTACTTTTATCACAGCTATTGTCAAGTATTGAAAATTAAAAAAATAATTGTTGCTAACTAACTTTTTTAGTATTATAGTCATAATCATGTTATACCTTTTTGATTTGCTTAAGATGAGCCCTTTATTTTGATACCCATATTGCAGTATTCAAAACAACTTTTTTTTCACACCTCTTTATTTTGACATCTCATTGCCGCCATGTTTGTTTTTTAAAACGTCACCTATCTAAGAACACTTGGCCAATTAAGACGAATCTAGCGACGTGTGAATTGTATGAATCCGTTCAGTGGATTGTGAGATATCAGGTAATAAAGAATATCACATACATACATACCAGATACGCTCGAAAAACATACCCTTTTTTACAGTCGGGTAAAAATAAGTGAGTTATTGGAATATGGAAATTTCCCGGCATTTCGTTAGAAAATTGTTTAATATCGTACTTGCTGCTAGCTTTGGCATTGCAATTTCGGTTCTAGGAAGTACTAGGCTCGGTGGCGTAGTGGTCTCGCCTACGACTGCTGACAGAAAGCAGTGGTCAGCTTTTTTATTATCATAAGTATTGTAACTACAGGGTGTATCCCACTATTTCTATTGATGGAAATAGCGGGACTTGTTGTCCTCCTATTTCCATTGGGTTACGCGGGGCGTTTATCGCGTTCGAAATTTAAATCGACGTGCACATGGAAACTATTTTTTTTAGTTTTTTTTTTAGATTATATTAACAATACTTTATAAAAGGGTGTTAATGTAATTAATAATAAATAAGTTTCACATATTTCGTCAGTAGGTATTCCGACATGCAAATTTTAAATAGTGGAATTCATTTTGATTGTATACGGGATGTAAGGGGGCGCATCACCATCTTTCGCCCCAAGCCAACCTCACCTGCACGCGGTACATCCTGCTGTACAACGAACGAGGCTCTGGCGACCGGCTGGTGGCGGTATAACCATCCCAATTTAAGGCGTAGCTAAAGTAACAGGTCAGTGACGGGCAGCAGCGTCACTGATGCGAGAGCTACGCCCTGCGATCGCCAACCCGCCTGCCCAGCGTGGCGATTATGGGCATTACCCCCATATGCACCAAGCACAAAAGCCACGGCCCCCAGTTCCCGGCAGTCACACTATTCCTGGACATGGTGGCGTCCACGGTAACGGCGTGGCGGGGGGTGCTAAGAATCTCCGGGCTACGGAAGGCCACCACAACCGACTGACCCTGGCGACGTATAACGGACGCACGCTACGGCTAGACTCGCATCTGGCACAACTTGAGGTGGAACTTGGGAAGATTAGGTGGCATATCCTCGGGTTAAGTGAAGTCCGAAGAGAGGGAGAGGACACCATAACCCTCGAGTCAGGCCACCTTATGTACTTCCGCGAGGGAGACCAACAATCCCAAGGTGGTGTTGGGTTTCTGGTAAATAAGTCCCTTTCTGACAACGTTGTGGAAATGTCTAGCGTGTCGAACAGGGTAGTAGGATAGTTGGTAGTAGGATCCCATGGATTTGGAAGCAGAAATCATAGGGGGCAAATGCTAGTCAACTTCCTCGAACGGGAGGGGCTCTTCTTGATGAATTCCTTTTTCAAGAAACGGCCCCAAAGGAAGTGGACGTGGCAAAGCCCCGACACTATGACGAAAAACGAGATCGACTTCATCATGACGGACAAAAAGCATATATTTAGAGACGTCACCGTGATCAACAGGTTTAATACCGGTAGTGATCACCGACTTGTCCGAGGCTCTCTGAATATCGACTTCAAGGCGGAACGTGCCCGTCTGATGAGGTCCAGGCTCCGACCTACTTTGCTCCAAACCATGATAGGATCCGAAGCGTTCCAGTCAAACCTGGATAACCGATTTGCTGCCATGGAAACCATAACAGACGTAAACCAGAAGCTCGTAAATGTGGTTCGGATACTCAGGGAAGAAGGTACGAGATTTTGTGAAATGCAGCGTAAGGGCAGGAAGTCAAAGCTTTCGGAAAGGACTTTAGGGCTAATGAAGGAACGACGTGAAAACCCACCCGTCACTTCGTCGGAAAAGCGCGCTCTAAACCAAGAGATCAACAAGCTTATACGACACGACCTTCGGTGCTCCAACACTCTTTTGATTAAAAGAGCGATCGAGCAGAACCGGGGGTCAAAAGTGTTCGTACAATCTCTTGGAAGAAGCCACCTGACGAAGTTGACCACAACAAGTGGAGAAGTCGTTTCTTCGAAGCCGGCAGTCCTCTCCGAAGTGGAAGGCTTCTATGGCCGGCTATACGCTTCGCATGCATCTCGACCTGATCCAGAAGATGAGGGTCCTAGAGCCACTCTAACACGCCACTACACCGAAGACCTGCCAGAAGTCAACATTGACGAAATCGTGCTGGCTCTTAGACAGCTAAAAAATGGAAAAGCCCCTGGAGAGGATGGCGTTACAACAGAGCTGTTAAAGGCTGGAGGTAAACCCGTACTGAGGGAGCTCCAAAAGCTCTTTAATGCTGTCCTGTTCGAAGGGAGAACTCCGGAGGCGTGGAGTAGAAGCGTAGTCGTCTTGTTCTTCAAAAAAGGAGATAAGACCCGGCTGAAGAACTACCGACCTATTTCTCTTCTGAGCCACGTCTATAAGCTGTTCTCAAGAGTCATCACGAACCGCCTTGCGCGAAGACTTGACGAATTCCAACCACCGGAACAGGCTGGATTTCGGAGCGGATATGGCACCATAGACCACATCGCACACAGTGCGGCAGATTCTACAAAAGACCCAAGAGTATAATCAGCCCCTGTGTCTAGCATTCGTGGACTATGAGAAGGCCTTTGACTCGATTGAAATCTGGTCCGTTCTGGAGTCTCTGCAGCGATGCCAAGTAGATTGGCGATATATCCAAGTGATGAGATGTCTCTACGAAGCCGCAACAATGTCCGTCCAAGTACAGAATCAGGAAACAAAACCTATACCATTGCATCGAGGAGTGAGGCAAGGGGACGTTATCTCCCCGAAACTGTTCACAAATGCAATGGAGGATATGTTCAAGACGCTGCACTGGAAAGGGCGGGGCATCAACATCAATGGTGAATACATCTCTCACTTGCGATTTGCAGATGACATTGGATGGCGGAAACGCTGCAGGACCTGCAACTGATGCTGAATGACCTGGCTGACTCCTCTGTACGCATCGGCCTACGGATGAACTTGGATAAAACCAAGGTCATGTTCAATGAACATGTACTACCGGAACCGATAGCGGTGCACGGCGCCGTTCTCGAAGTTGTTCAAAAATATGTGTACCTCGGGCAGTCATTGCAGTTAGGTAGAAACAACTTCGAGGACGAGGTGAACAGGAGAATTCGGTTGGGTTGGGCAGCGTTTGGTAAGCTACGTCAAGTCTTCTCATCGTCGATCCCACAATGTCTAAAGACTAAAGTCTTTAATCAGTGCGTCCTACCCGTCATGACATACGGAGCCGAAACGTGGACACTGACGGTACGGCTAGTCCACAAGTTCAAAGTCGCGCAGCGGGCTATGGAAAGGGCTATGCTCGGAGTTTCTCTTAGGGACAAAATCAGAAATGAGGTGATCCGGCAGAGAACCAAAGTTATCGACATAGGCCACCGGATTAGCAAGCTGAAGTGGCAGTGGGCTGGCCATATTTGCCGAAGAACCGACAACCGTTGGGGTAAACGAGTTCTTGAGTGGAGACCACGACACGGCAAACGTAGTGTAGGACGCCCTCAGGCCAGGTGGAGTGATGATTTACGCAAAACGGCTGGCAGGAGCTGGATGCGAGAAGCCGAAGATAGAACAAAGTGGCGTGCAATTGGAGAGGCCTATGTCCAGCAGTGGACTGCGATAGGCTGATGATGATGATGATGAATCAAAATGAATTCCACTTAATTCCGCTTAACTTGGAATGTAATTTATAGTGTGTAGTTTTGTAGTTTGTCCATGCTATATATATATATAATAGTATATATATATATATATATATATATATATATACATATATCTCAAGTAGCCAAATCGGTAGATAGATAGAATATCG
Organism: Herminia tarsipennalis; assembly: GCA_945859575.2. Taxonomy (NCBI): domain Eukaryota; kingdom Metazoa; phylum Arthropoda; class Insecta; order Lepidoptera; family Erebidae; genus Herminia; species Herminia tarsipennalis. The sequence continues at coordinate 7,675,207 of OX243849.2, read as the reverse complement.
AAAACGGCCGATAGAAGCTGACGTGCTGACGAACAGAACTTGTGCTGTTTCGGTTGAGATTCGACCACGGATCACTATAGTATAGCATTTGTACGCGGGACAAGTTACCGTCGAGAACAAAGCAAGCAACAACCTTCCATTTGATTTCGACGTTTAGTCAAAATCAAATCTATACTTGTGTAACAAGAATAACAACAATTTGACACGGGAATAAACGCGTTTAATCTCTGGAGACTCTTTAGTCAGCTTGTGACCACGGTCGGTGTAACCCGGTCGAAACGTCAAGCATAAGGTAAATACTTTACCTAGATTAAACGCGTTTATTCACGTGTCTAATTGTATTTATAACTAGCTGTCCCGTGCAACTTCGTATACGTAAATTTTCCCCGTTTTTGCAACATTTCTCGTCGCTACTCTGCTCCTATTAGTCGTAGCGCGATGTTATATAGCCTATAGCCTTCCTCGATAAATGGGCTATCCAACAAAAAAAAGATTTTTTCGAATCGGACCAGCAGTTCCTGAGATTAAACAAACAAACAAACAAACAAACAAACAAACAAACTCTTCCGCTTTATAATATTAGTATTAGTTATAATTAAGAATAACAACATCGGCCATTGCTCCTAGGACGATAACTCGATTCGGCATAAGAAATTGCTGTCACCTTGTACGGGGGCTGCGTCCAGTCCGTTCTAGTATTATAAATGTCAGTGGAGCCGATTGAGATCTGTGTAAGTGCGCGTGTATGTGTACGTGTGCGGATTTTCGCTCGGTGTAGGGAGCCGGCCTTCTGCACATATACTGTGACACTACTCTGTGTTAACATGAGAATTTATGTGGCGGCCATAGAGCATAGCTAGTCATTTATCATGTGACGACACGACGATGTATCTACGAGTATGTAGTGCAGTTGCTAATGTTTGTTTTCGACTACAAGTAACTTTGGCACAAATCTAGTTATTGTAGGTAACGAAATAGGTGTGTCCAGGATCATTCGCCCCCCCCTACCTCCGGGAGCGGTTAAATGTTAACATTGACTAAACAACGGGCAAATGTGTCCTGTGTACCTTTTTGAAATTTGGGAGGCGGGGGTCAACCCCCCAAATCCCCCCCTCTGGGTTTGCCCGCACGTGTTTCAGTCCAATTAAAAAAGGGGTGTTAGTGTGCAAAACACCAATAACCACGACGTTTTAAGTAAAAACTTAAAACAGTATTGCGTTAAACCGTTGCGTTGCAGGGGTAGGGGGGGGTATTAAACTCTTATGAAATCCATAAATGTAATACCTACTTACCTGGCATCAGTACATTTTAACCAAAAATAAATCTATACTAATAGGAGAAAGCTAAAGAGTTTGTTTGTTTGTTTGAAAGCGATAATCTCAGGAACTACTGGTCCAAATTAAAAAAAAATACATTACTGTTGGATAGACCATTTATCGAGGAAGGCTAGAAGCTATATAACATTACACTACGAAAACTGGGAGCGGAGCAGCAATGAAAAATGTTGCAAAAACGGGGAAATTTCACGCAGACGAAGTTCATGGGTCAGCTAGTACTTAATATTAGGTAGATGACATACACATTGGTCGAACTGATAACCTCTTTTTTTTTAAGTCGGGTAAATAAACTAAACTACGGCTAGTCGACTAAACTCATAGTCGACGTATATCTATCATAAAACTGATACTTTGTTCTTGTCTCATTAAATGTAAATTTACCTATTTCAAAAATTGAAATCTACCCTAAAAAATAAGCTTTAATATCCAAGCTGTGTATATGTGTATAACACTAACTCCGGTGCTGAGCCGGGTGTATCAGTGACCGGTATCGTGGCTCGGAAGCCGGCGCCGTATCGACCGGTTCCGTTGAGAGCTGTGCCGGAAGCCGGCTATCTCGAGCTTAGCGTACGGTTGAACCTTTTTATGTTTATATAGTAAGTTGTTGTTAGTGATCAGTGCTACCTAAATAGGGTATTATGTGTTATAATAGTGATCTTTTTCATACAATGTTAATAACCAATGATGTTTTAAGCAAATAAGGGATTATCACATCACACTTATATTATAAAGGAGAAAGTTTGTGAGTGTGTGAGTGTGTATGTTTGTTACTTCTTCACGTCTAAACGGCTGGAGCGATTTTAATAAAGTTTTGGTATGGAGTTAGCTGATACCCTGGATTAACACATAGGCTAATAAACCGCGGGAAACACCGCGGGGCGCAGCTAGTAGGTTATATAGACAAAATTCGATCTTAAAAACAGCAAAATTATCTTTGACGTATAGACCTGGATCGTGCCACCCCTTTCAATTAAAAAGTAATTATTGACTGCAAAGCGTGAAAGAGAGAAAATAATCGTGCGGCCTTTGACAGATATTGTCCACAAAGTAGCGTTTCTCTTTCTAAAGAGTGGTCAATTTTGCGAGCGCTGTCCTGGTCTATACGTCAATGGAGTATACTCCTAAGTCTATGAAGCCGTTTGTATAGATTTTAAGGTGCCGCCAGGTGCCGCTTTCTGAGCGCTTGTAACCAAAGAGTAAACTAATACTCTTGTAACCTATCTACATCTTTTTACTTTAAACATCATTGTTAATAAATATGCGGCGGTAGCCTAATAGCTAAAGCATCGGTCTCAATCGTGAGGTCGCGGGTTCGAATCCTACCCATTATACTACTATTTTATTGGCCCGTTATGTGTTTTTTTTTTTTTTTAAACGACTAGCCACACCTACCGTACTGGGGTAAAAGGCTTGTGACGCAGGGACTTACACACATGCAATAAACTCACGCAGACTCGGGGCAACAATTTTTGACTCACACAAAATGTAACCTGTATGAGTGGGGCCCAAACCCAAGACCTCTTAGGTCTTTGTACACACTCCCACTGCACCACCGTGAGTGTCAGTTTATTAACTAGTACCGAGATGCCCAACCTTTGTTTCTTTTATTTAATTTATCAAATCAATTTGATCTATTATAATATATATCTATTCGCTCCATCCCCTCTCCCATCGTGCGAGGAACTCACACTGGGCTCAATGTTGAAATTCCCTTTCAAACCCTCGGTCGAGCGTCTCACAATTGACCGATGACTGCCTCTGTGGCACGGTGGGAGTGTGTCTGACTACTACGCAAGAGGTCGTGGGTTCGATTCCCACACGAGACACCACTTTGTGTGATCCACAAATTGTTGTTCCGAGTCTGGGTGTGTTTGTAAAGTCCCCCGCGAAAAAGGGCATGTACCCTACTGCAATAGTGCTCAATTTTATAAAAAAAAATAGATATATTAAAATGGATTGGTGTCAATGGCAATGATAACGAGATCAGAAAGGATTGAACCACTTAACTAGTAGTTAAGAAAGTTTGTATCAAACATGAATTTTATGCTTAATCTATCGCAATTCAAAAACTCATGCATCAAGCTTTATAGCAATTCTAAACCAACTACTTTTACTTTGGAGTATACTAAAAATGAAGTTATATATCAAAATTATGAACTTTTAGTCTCCAGAGACAGCACACTGGGACCAAAATTCTGCTACATTTTGTAACAAAATTTTATTGGAGCCAACATGTTGTAAATTTAAAGTCCAGAATGTCCAAGTAAGTTTGTCTCACTTGCCATACATTGTTAAAGACGTACAGTAGAAGACAAATTTAGGTCAGGAAACATTTGAATTCATCTATACTAATATTATAAAGCTGAAGAGTTTGGCTGTTTATTTGTTTAAATGCGATAATCTCAGTAACCACTAGTCCGAATTAAAAAAATAATTTACTGTTGGATAGCCTATTTATCGCGGAAGGTTATAGGCTATATAACATCACGCTACGACAAATAGGAGCGGAGCAATGGAACGGGAATAACGGGGAAACAGGGAAAATTCACTCAGACGAAATTGCGCGGGTCCGCTAACATATACACCGTAAATTTGTAGTCGTTTTGTAGCCGAAAATTTTGAACTCCACATATGGAACTCCATAAAAAATTTCAGTTTAAAAATATTAATATTATTTATGAATATTTTTTTATGGATAGGTTATTGATATGGACTATGTGACTTGCAGGTTAGTTTCTAACAATTTAGTTGTGTTAAATATATAGAGGAAAAATGTGCTTGGTAGGGTTCGAACCTGCTAACATCGTACTGTATCTGCGGCGTTAGCTATATATGGTAACGATCCCTAAAACTCAATGCAAATAAAAAATCACAGGACTGTTTTTTAAAATTATTTTTAATTAAATTTTGTCTTAAAAATCGCAAATTGATTTACTTATATATACAATTACCTATTAATACAACAGAAACTATGTAAGTACAAATAATTTGGCGACATTAATTAATACCTAATAATAATAACATTTCATTTACTACAAGCAACATTACATCACTAATAATATAATCGTATAAAAATAAAATAATTCTTAAAAAGGTAAACCATTATAACTTTCAAACTTACGTTGCATTATATACACAATTTGACACGGGAATAAACGCGTTTATTCCTGTGTTAAATTATGTAAAAGGTAAGCCGGTAGATAACGTAGAATTGTGCGACTCTGGAACCCGAGTGAATGGTATTCCAGTGTCGCACTATCGGGCAATCCGGCTTGCCTATAATGTGATTTGAGATAGCGTTAGAGCTGTCCTATAACACATCAGGGAGACTACTCATCTTCTTGATATTATATAAAAACAATCTGTCCTAGCCTCTGCAAACATTCCTGATGCGCTACAGAAACGGGACAGTCCCAAGCATCGTGAACTCATTATTATACACGCGGGGTGTGCAGTGATCTGCCCTTATACTAGACCCACAGGCTACACGTGTAAAATGTTTAACAATAAGTCTTATATAAAATTGTCTTGAGCTCTTTTGTACACTTTGCGAACCTGCGAGCCAACATATTAAACCTCACAGCTAGGATCTTTGGTAATCCAATGCCCCAAATACTTGAATTTGGTGACTCTACTTAAATATTCACCACAAAAACTAACGGGTGGGACTGCCTTTGGTTCCTTGTTTGAATACCATTAGTTACTTATTTTAGTATTGTACCTAAGGCCGTGGGCTGCCGCGTACCTCTCACAGATTCTCAACAATGTCTCTAACCCGCTCGTCCAGGAGCTCAGCAGATCCACTTCGCCAGCGTAACTTTTGTTGTTGATAAACTTCTATCAATTGAGCATTCACGCATCGATTAGCCCATTTATTTAGAGATTAAAGAGCCGTGGCGAGGTCAGACCGCCTTACTTGACTCCACGCGGTGAGCCCGCCCACCGAACTACATTGTATTTACCACGAAATTAATTCAGTTCTTTTATCACACTATCACAACTGTGCTATCACTATCAAACACTCTACGAAATTAAAAGTAACTAGGTACCACCTGCATACTAAAAATAAAAAATAAGACCTAGGTCATTAGTTAAGGCTATCTTTATAAGAATTCCTCTCTATCGACATCAAGCCGTAAGTGGCCAGAAGGCTGGCAGCATTATCACATTGTAGTAGGATTCAGTCTTTCTCTGTTCTAAGAAGATTTGCGTCATAAATGATATATATTTTATTAATAATTTATTTGTTGTTCATAACATTGTTACAGCATTATGGTATAGTTCTCTAGATCCCACACTAGGATACACTGTGTTGTGTGACCCAGTCATTTTTGTACTACATTGTTTGTTACTTATTTATTATTTTCAATATCTAAAAATGTATTAATCTAGCCAGCTAATCTAATCAGCAGCATTAATCTAATCATGTCATACGCCTTATCAGCTTCTGTGTTTCTTGTGACCAGAGCACAAGAAACACAGAAGCTGATAAGGCGTATGACATTACCTAACTACATTTTGCTTAAGCGGATTTTCACAGCGTAAATTATAACTATTACCTAAGACTAGTATTGCCATTTAATTTAGGATTTGTCATTTCGAAGAGATTTTAATCATTTCATAATTTGATGCTCTGGTCTACCTTGTAATTTATTAATAACAGCATCTAATTTCGTTTCTAAATCATTAACAGTGCGTCTCATTTCGTTAAAACAATTACTAACGTCCTTATTATCATCTATTATGCCTGAATCTAAATTCACATTTAGATCTTTTCTAGTTCTTGTGTCATGAGTGGGAATTCCATTAGGATCGTGGCTTTTATTTTTTGTCAAGATTTCATGAATTTCATCAAGTTTATTTTTATAAGTTTCACTACCCACATCTTCATCCATTTTTTTCCACCGTGCTTGTGCAATCTCAAATATATTATTTCTTAAATATGGTGGCAATGATTGGTAAAAATTGGAATTAGGTTTTCTGGGAAGAAGAACTATTTTGGACTTTATGGTTTTTTTACCAATTAGCGTACTAGTTAAATTTTGGGGTAGAATTTTTCTTATGTATCGGTTGTATAGTAATCTATCAAGAGATACTTGAAACTCTACTTGCTTAGTGAGCCTTCTGATATTACCTATTAGTTGTAAATTATTAAGGTCATTAACAGCTACGCCTACCAATAAATTCATAAGCACTATTCCGCCTAATACAAGGAATAGTACGAAAACTAATCGGAGTATAAATGTCATTTGACCTGCTTTTGCCTTTTCCATAAAACTACCATAATCGTATTCAGTTGTTAGCATGACTAAAGTTTTGACTAGCGCAGACCATGGATTTTCAAAAGGGTCCTTTTGCCGATACAGTAGCATGAAACTCAAGGCAAAGCCGATTATCAGGAACGAAAAAGTCAGGAGAATCTGCAAGATAAAAACAAATTGTAATCGATTAAATAAAACAGGCTAAAATGCGGAGTACAGGAGTCTTTCTGTTCTCCCATGACACATACGCTGATAAAATAAAGATTTTATGTTCGTCATGATGACATGACGAACACAAAATATTTATAATATTCATCCCCAAAAAATGAACCTGCGTACGCCTATGGAAGCGTAGCCAGGTTCATCTTTCGGGAAGGGCTTTCAGATGGTACAATTCATTAAACATCGGCCAGAAGTCTACCTGCCTTTGAAAAAGGTTCAATTTTTCCCCATATTTCCCCCCCCCCTCCAGGTACGCACATGCGTAACGAGAGCCGTTGCGTCAGGATTCGAATTGAACAAAATTTTTATTCACTCAAAAGACATTTGAATGCTGAATCTGTAAACGTTTTCTAAATTTTTGTTTGATTACTTAATTTCTACCTTAGTAATATGAAAATAAATAAATAAAGCTTAGCTTACCTTTATAACGTTATGACAAACTTTTCCGAACATCAGGACATAGTATCCCCAAGATGGAAATCTTGAAAGTAAGAACATCATTTCTAGCCAGGACAAGAGCAAACACACAGTAGCTATGTACCGAGGATATAGCCACTCGGTGTCCGCAGCAGGTAGACTCATTGATAGCACCACAGGAACGAACTTCACCCAAGTCTCAAGTTGTAAAAAATATCTTTGGCTAATATTTACGTATAAAGCTTCCTGGAATACAAAATATTTGAATTAGAAAGATTTTACTCATGGAAACATTAATCACTCACATTATAATTTGGATATTTGAGATTCTGATATTTGAATATAAAAACAATCAAATCAGGGGTCCTTTTATTCACGATCTTTATTCTGTGTCCACGGCAAGCCTGTGCAAACTGTCAAAATCAAATCATATTGGTAAATGCGCGGCGAACGCCAGCGTGTTGATGCATTTGTAAGCGCAGCTCTCCATTTACCATTAAGGCAAGTTTTTGACAGTTCGCACGGACTTGCCATAGATACGGAAAAAAGATCGTAAAAATGAACCCATCAGGCAAATAAAATCACAACGGTGACTTTTTTTTTTAAAAAAAAGGAATGTAATGTGATGAACGTTGTTTAGATGATTTTTAATCAAGTAGTAATTGTAAAACTATGGATTTGTTTGACGAGGTCACAAATAAACCAGTTTGATTTTTCAGATATAATATGCATGAGATAAGCCTCTTAATGAGTAAATAAATAACGGCTATGTACTTACCAATATTACTACTAGAAAAGCAAGCCCGTATAAAAGAACAGACATTCCATTAGGGTTCATTCCAATCGTTAAAATTTTAGCGTTATCTTTATAATAGAACATTATAAACACATACATTGTCAAATACGCTACATAGGAGCCATACAACAGTATCATTGTATAGAAAAATGGTAATAGAGCCTTCCACTTCAAGTGTAAAAAGCTTTCGAGTAAAGGATGCACAACCAAATGCGATTGGTGGTATCTATCCCCTGTATTCATAAGAGCCCGTATCACTCTCATCTGCTGTCTACCCTCTGCTTTTGGCACAAGCATCTGGTAATCAACTGTCACTTCACAATTCGGATCTTGGATATATGTGTCATTCGTATAAATACAAGTATCAAAAATATGCGCTAAAAATTCAGTAGGCTTAGATAAATTGTTCATGATCAATTCCAAGGGTGTCGTAATTTTATCTTTGCTATTTGAGCCAATGTGAGAAAGATCGGCTCCTTTTTCTAGAAGCAGCATAATCATATCCCTACTTCCGTAATGGCAGGCAGTATGAAGCGGAGTCCAACCTTCTCCATTCACTTTGTGTACCGTCTCCGAGTCATTGAGTATTAAAATGTTTGCTACCTTTACATTATTGTGTTTTGCAGCCAGGTGCAAAGGTGTTGATCCAATGTGTACTCCTGCTAAAGTAGTCCTAAGGCTAATAAATGCGTTTTTTGATAGTAAGAGTTTTACACATTGAGGATGGTTATTTTGAACTGCATAGTGCAAAGGTCCAAATCCGTCTCTATCACTTGTTAGGTAATTTATCATTCCTCTGGTAAGAGCATAATCATAGTCTAGTAAAAGTGGAAGAACATCCATGCATCCTTTTTCTGCTGCTACATGGAATACGTTTATATGATTTTTAATTGTTTGTTTTAGTGACGATTTTTCGTCAAGTAGTATTCTTACACATTCAGTATGACCTCTCATAACAGCTTTCATTATAGGTGTTTCATCTCTCGCGTTAATTTCTTTGACAATACTTTCAGGTTTTGCTGCATCGATTATTCTGTTTAAAATATCTATATTACCTTGGTCTGCTGCTAGATGTAAAGCAGTGTCGCCATTATTATTCTGAAATACAATGTTTTCTTTAAAAAACAATTTTTTGTTAAAATTAACCTAATTATTAATATAATTAAGCCAGAATTTATTAATCTACTTTATTTTTATATGTTGACAGAGCATTGACAGATTAAGTCTGCTTGTAGGTACTTTGTGTTCGTCATTTGGAAGTTTATATAGCCCCTCGCGATATAGGGTTTGTGTATTAATTACTTTCGAGATTTAAACTAAATATTTTGTCAAACCTTTGCTACAATATTGACACCGGCTTCTAAAGCAAGCATGACTCCCCCTTCCCAGTTTGCTAGCACCGCAGTGTGAAGAATAGTATTGCCTTGCTTATCTCTTACTTCGGCAATAATTCTATCGTTCATATCATCATCAGCCCCTGGTCTATCATTTAATAGCACCTGAAAAATATCAATTTTAAGTATGGGTTTTTAATAAGCTTGCCGTACCTTAGTGCTTTTGACGATGCAGCGGTATACAAACGTGGATTGCCACTTGCATTGCACACATGTATAGTAGCAGGCAAATAATCGTTATTTATGCTATTTTCATTTGTCAGTGAGAGCACAACTACCGTCCTGTATATTTAGACGGCTACCGTTAAATTTAAATTTAAGTGAGGTAAGATGATATATTCTAACCTGCAACATTTCTGCTAGCTCTTTGGCTACAGCCACGTGCAAAGGCGTCTGTCCTGATCGGTTCCACCAGTCGATTGGTACGCCGATGTTCAGAAAAGCTCTCGCAGCCTCCAAGCTGTTAAGTTCTACTGCGATATGAAGAGGAGTATCTTTAACTTTTCTGTTCCTGATACTAAAGTTATTTTTATCTCCGGCTAACAGTGAAACTGTTTCTGTGAAACTAAAATTAAAAATTAGAAATTTTATTTGTGCGTTTGACAATTGTGCGCCCCTCCCCTTTCTGCCTCTGCCAAGAAAGTGACATGGTTTTAAATTATAAATATATGTTTGTGTATCTGTCGGTATTGCCTTTGTGGCGTATACGACAGCTGGGCAAGAGGTTGTGTCTGATTCCTACATGGGATACCACTTTGTGCGATCCACAAACTATTGTTTCGAATCTGAGAGTACCTTGTGTCCGTAAATTGATTGTATGTAAAGTTCCTCTTGACTTGAAGACGTTTCCTTATTTTAAGTGGTATTTTTTTAAAAGTTTATTGCGATCAAACTGTGCGACGCATTTGAATGAGATTTGTCCTAAAAAGTTTGTTTAATCTAGAAGATAGATAGATAGATAGAAAATTCTTTATTGTACACCACACTTAATAAATTACATTAAAATTACAATATCACATCATATCTTACATACGCGCATGCACAATGGGCGACCTTATCGCTGAGAGCGATCTCTTCCAGGCAACCTTTGGATGGACAGGAATGTATATAAGAGTACCACGTGGTGTAGAAAAATGTAAATTAAATAAAGACGTACACGATTTTACATAATATCAATAGATAAACACAAAAACATATATCTAACATTCCAATAAAACGATTGAAATGTTAGATATATAAATACACAATATACTATATTAATAGATAATAATAATAATAATAATAAATATATAAATAAATACAACAAACAAACATTACATAAACACAATAAACTATAAAATTCATATATTTATTTATGTACATTAATATGTAGCTGCAACTGGACCGCTGGACAGGTAGTGCGCTTTTACCATTTTTTTAAACATATTAGTTGTTTGTGCCTGTCTGATATCTATGGGTAGTGCATTCCACAACCGAACAGCTACTACGGTAAATGATTTATCCATAAATTTTGTGGAATGCATTGGCATTTTCAAGCTCAAATCATTTGATGACCTCAAGGACCTCATATGTGTGTCATGCAAGAACGTTCAACGTGAAAACGTTCTTTAAGATAAGAGGGGGCATTGGGATTGAACAAAATATTGTAAAGTAGTATCAAAATATGAGTATTCCTGCGAAGACGAATTGGAAGCCACTTGAGTTTTTTGCGAAATTCAGAAACGTGATCATATTTGCGTAAACCAAATATAAATCTTATACAAAAATTTTGGAGGCGCTCAAGTTTATCAAGTTGTTCCTCGGTTAGATCTAGATAGCTGACATCGGCATAGTCAAGGATCGGCAGTAGTAAGGATTGCGCAAGCGTAATTTTAGTGGCGATTGGCAAAAAGTTACGCAACCTGCGTAAAGACCCCGCTGCTGCAAAGAGTTTGCGACTTGTTTCTTGCATCTGCTGTGCCCATGATAAGGTTCTGTCTACGTATATCCCCAGGTTCTTGACACAATTTTCAATGGGTAGGATTACATTGTTGAAATGAACTAGTGGCAATAGAGGCCAATTGATTTTTGATAGCAATCCTGGGCTACCTACTATGGCGATCTGGGTTTTCGCTGGATTAACCGTGAGTCCATAGTTTTTACTCCATTTAGAGACATGCGCCAGGTCCTTATTCAGTCTTGAGATTCCTTCAGTGAGTTCATTTACTGTAGCCTGTGTGTAAATTTGCAAATCATCTGCGTAAAGGTGGTAGGATGAAACGAGCTGCTTAGAGATGGAATTGATGAAAATCGCAAAAAGTAACGGAGATAAAACGCCACCCTGCGGTACGCCAGCAGGAGTATAGCTCCAAGAAGAATACGCTTCTTCGAGACGTATACGCTGACGGCGACCATACAGGTAAGTATGAAACCAGCTAATCACCGCTGGAGATATGTTAATAGAGCGTAGTATGCCAAGCAAAATGTCGAAATCTACAGCATTGAAAGCATTGCTGAAATCCAACAAGGATAGTAATGTAACTTTCCCGGTTTCCATGCCCTGTCGTATATCATCAGTGATCTGCACCAATGCAGTAGTAGTACTATGTCCAGGACGAAACCCAGACTGCATGGGATCCAACAGGGTGTTTTTACGCAGAAATGAGGAGAGTTGCATGTGTACTAAACGTTCTAAGGCTTTAGACAAAAAGGGTAGAATTGAAATTGGACGATAGTCGGAGAAAGTAGAAGGTTTGGAATTTTTGGCGAGTGGAATTATTTGAGCGTCTTTCCAAGCAGTGGGAAAGGTGCAAGAAGAGATTGAGTGATTCAGTATATTACATAAAATAGGAAGAATTTCATCAAGAATTGGGATAATCATATTGCGACTTATACAATCGTTACCAACAGCATTGGATGATATGGCAAGTATGCTCTTTTTAACATCACAGGCGGTGAATTGCTCGAAAACAAAAGGAGCATATTGGGGCGTTGGAATGGCTGAAAGATTTGCTAAAGTTATTGCTTTAGTGGTCCCATCAAAATTGGGAGAAGAGGAGAAATGTACATTAAGTGAATCAATATTCAAATCTTTAGGAACTAAATTTTGTCGTGACTTTCCAACCCCCAACGTTCTGAGGAACTTCCAGATTTTGGCAGGATCTTCATTCTCGATAGACTTATGAATATTTTGGCGTTGTGCTTTCCTACACACCTTGTTACAGTGATTTCTGATTTCCACATATCTATCTAAATTAGAAGCCGTAGGTTGGCGTTTATATTTACTTTTAGCAAGGGAATTTTTTGGTCATTATGCGTTTTATATCCTCAGTTAGCCAAGGTGATGGGGCGTGTTTCAATCTAATTGGTCGGATTGGCGTATGTATATCATAATTTTTTATCAACTCATCAGTTAGGACACGTAGTTTAGTATCAACACATTCTGAGGATAAAAGAGAACTCCAATCCGTGTTGACAACATCCTCTCGAAGCTTCTCGCAGTCCATGCCATTAAAATTACGCTGTAGCACAATTTTTGGTTTTGCCTTAGGTGGACGGATCTTGTACGAGATGTAGATTAGATCGTGGTAAGAAAAAGCGACATCAGAACATTGACCATGCTTAGCGACATGAGAAGGAGACGATACAAAGATAAGGTCTAGAAGAGAAGGAGTACAATTCGGGAAATGATGAGTTGCATCTAGAGTCAGAATTGACAAGTTAGAAGATTCTAGAATAGCATGAAGAGATGAAGAGCGAGAATTCTGTTTCAAAAGGCATGTGTTAAAGTCTCCCATAATAATAGTATGTCTATAGTTTGGCGTTAAGATTTCCAAAATGTGCTCAAATGAAGAGAAATAATTTGTGCGTAAAGAAGGAGAATAATACACACCAAGTAATATTTTAGAGTGGTTAAGTTGCACTTCCAGAAATAGGTGTTCCCCGGCGTTCAGTGGTGGTGGCTGTGCTGACACATTGACAATTGTGAAAGGAATATAAGTACGAAGGTATATGGCAACACCACCACCAACCCCAGCCACTCGGTCATTCCTAATAAGTTGGAAACCCGGAAGCGAGTAAGAGGTCGAAGGGAGACATGGTTTTAACCACGACTCCGAGACGAGTATGGCATGAATATTATTACATTCAAAACTAGCCAGCATATCAGGGTAATGAGCCGGAATACTCTGTGCATTTATATGGACTACATTGAAGTTCTTGGGTACATCAGAAAATTGAGCCCGAAGGGTATCAGCGAAGGTTGGCAAGCTTACAAAGCTATCATCAGTACTACATGCTGATATGAAACTGTCATTATCACAGTCAGTATTTACATCTGACATAAATTAAATGTAAATTTACTGTTATGCAATAAATAAGTAAATAAATAATGAAGTATTTATATATATGGTATATTAAGTAATTATAATATATAGTATAATAAAGTAACCTTTCTTAGTTACACCCTAACATCCTGTTCACCCGCCAGTTGCTTGTTATAACAGTAATAAATTGATGATATAGAAAAATGGTAACACAACAATCTATATGGATTACGAAGTTTACAAGATTATTAAGCCATTTTGGTTTGATTTCAGCATACATTAAGTTGTTAATAACGTTATTGACTTACCGCTCACGACTTACATCACCATCAATAGTATAGTATGTCATGCCAACAATGTCGAGCGGAGTCCTGCCCACCAAATCTCGTAAACTCGGGTCCGCTCCCGCTGCGATTAACAACCTCGTACAGTGAGATCTCGCTCGAGAACTGGCGCAGTGGAGTGGTGTCCAACCAGCTTGCAATAGCGGCAACTGTGACACAAAAATAAACAAATAGTGCATTTATTTTTATCGCTCACTACTGGTAGGAATGACGGTACTAGAACCGAACCAAATATCCAAGTGACTGAAATGGTATTTTTTTAAACAAATCCTGGCTCACATATTGCAGTATTTTTTTTTCCATAACTAAAAAATAAATATTTTACTACCACCTGATTCTCATATGAACTCAACCACCTTAAAATGAGTAAACAGACAGATAGTCTAGTCAACCAGTGCCTTTATGGTCAACTTTTTTCAGCAGTCTCCGAAAATTATGATTGAGGTGTCATTCGATTCGGAATGGCATTTATATATTTTTTTAAAAAAATGAAGTTCCCCTTGCAAAAATTGCAAAAGTTATTAGCAATTAACTAAAAAAAAGGGGGTTTTGTGTTTTGCAAATATCTCAAAAACTAATGAAGATTTTTCAAATTTGAAAAAAGATTCAAAAAGAGGAAAAAATTTCCTTAAAATATTCTTGACTCCCGGAATTGTAGAACTAATATTTCTAATTTTCCCAGAGGGTTGAAAATACGCCCGAGAACGGGTACTCCGGCTTGCGCAAGCCACGTCCCCTTCGGACCTTTAATGAATAAATAATATTTAAACTTATTAAATATGAAAATAAAAAATTGAAAAAATTCAAGCGCCTACAGGACAGATTAATAAATAATAATACGTGGTGAAAAAAATTTTATCGCGATTTTTCAATAAGTTATCCATTAATTAACTAATATTTTTGTAGCATGAACATTAACATTACAAGTGCGATAATTGTTAAACTATTAATCTGATTTTTTTTTCCTTTCATGGAGCTATTTCTCAATAGTCTTAAAATAAATTCTCGTAACAAAATTAAAAAAATGCGAATTTTCGTTTTTTTATTATACTAAGATGAAAAATTTATTAAACATTGAAAATGTTTTTAAATTCTTTTGTAAACAACGCATTTGTTTATTACATTTATTTAAACATTAGGAGATAAAAACATTAAAAATCATTTTTATGTCGCTTCTGATCATAAGAAAACAGATCAATACTAATATAAAAAAAAAAATGTTTAATAAAGCTTTATAATTTTTCATCTTAGTAAATTGTTAATAAAAACACAAAAATTAACAATTTTTCAATTTTTCCAACGGGAATTTATTTTAAGACTATTGAGAAATAGCTCCATGAAAGGAAAAAAATCTTAGATTAATAGTTTAACAATTATCTTAATGTTCATGCTACAAAAAAATATTTATATATATGTATATATATAGTTTTTTTATTTTCATATTTAATAAGTTTAAATATTATTTATTCATTAAAGGTCCGAAGGGGGCGTGGCTTGCGCAAGCTGGAGTACCCGTTCGGGCGTATTTTCAACCCTCTGGGAAAATTAGAAATATTGGTCCTACAATTCCGGGAGTCAAAACGTTTTTTAGGATTTTTTTTCCTCTTTTTGAATCTTTTTTTCTTTTCTACAATAATAATAATAATAATAATTCATTTATTTAAGTATCAGTGACTCATTTTGGTTAGTAACAATTTATACTTATTTACTATGTTAGTAAAACAATAATAATTTAATAATTTAATTTAACTAAGTACCTATTGAAATAACATCAGTAGGTACACAGTCTATCGCCACACTACTCCATGCGAGAGAGAACTGCAACGGTTAACATACCGACAGTCTAGTCTGCTAGCTATCATGTTTAGGATGCTATTGGTACCGCACCTCACTCTACGCACCAGGGATGCGCACCTTTTCCTCATTGTTGCATAAAAACAATCCACGTGCGCTTCCGCAAACATCCCTGACGCGCTACAGAAGCGCGGCAGCCTCAATAACACCCTAAACGCATTATTATATTGTACGCGGAGGGCGCTGTACGATGCCTGCGTGTATGACGACCACAGGCTGCATGTATAAAAAGAGGTGCAATATGCACGGAATAGCGTTATTTTAACATCTCTGGAGCACCGCGCAAACCTGCGGGCAATCATATTAGCCCTCACAGACAGCGCCCTCCTTTCCCTCTCAATATCATGATCATCTTTGAGGTCTGGGGTAAGTACATGGCCTAGGTATTTAAATGTAAATACTCGTTGCAGAGTATTTCCATTAAGCGCAACAGGTGGTATATAATTAGTACATTTATCCCCTACCCCAAATACCATGATTACACTTTTTTTGACATTGTATGTCAGTCCATGCCTTTCAGCATATGTCTCACAAATATGCAAGAGCTTTCTCAGACCGCTGATCGAAGGGCTCAGCAGCACCATGTCGTCCGCGTAGCTTATGTTATTTACACACACTCTGTCCACATGACAACCGACCCTGGTGGTGCTGAGCTCCTCGATCAGCTCGTTTACATATAAATTGAAAAGCGTTGGAGAACTTAGCCCCCCCTGTCTCACCCCGCACTCCAACCCATAAGGACAAGATAGTTCACCCATCCATCGAACGTAATTGATCTGGTTTCCATACCAATATTTAAAAATATTTATTACTACTATTGGCACTTCAGCCTTTTCTAATTTTTGCCATAACCTGTCATAAGAAACCAGATCAAATGCACGGGACAGGTCTAAGAAACACCCGTAAATAGGGGTCCTACGGTCAGTGGTGACAGCGTGCTTAAGACCCAGTATTGCAGTCTCAGTGGACAGGCCCGGTCTGAAACCAAACTGGTTGTCGAGTGGTCTAAAAAAGGTGTTAAGTTGGGTGTTAAGTACGCTATCAAAAACCTTAGAGATAACTGTGGCTAGGGAAATAGGTCTGTAGTTATTTTGATCAGCAAGATCGCCAGTTTTGTTTTTTACCACAGGTACCACCACCGTTTGTAGCATCTCGTTAGGCATATAACTATGAGTCATACATAGGCTATAAAACATTGACAAAACTCTAGCCATATGGGGACCCGCATACTTCAGATGTTCAATGCTGAGACCGTCGTGTCCCGGAGATTTTCCCTTTGTCATACAGTGAATTACTTTCGCAATATCTTTACAATGATACAGCAAAATACGTAGTTTTATTTACTCTGTGACTCTGGTGCATGTGCAATGTGCACGCAAATAGCAATCCAAAATAAGACATATGGAACATTCTAATACCAAATCTATCTTGAACCTTAATAAGTAACTGTAAAAAAAAAAACCAAATATTACATACACTTTTTTCAAATTCCTTGCAGTTATGATCGATCTCTGACCAATCATCAGGCAGCTCTGGCGTCTCATTGCTGAAGTGCATATTGCATTTTACGTTCACCAATTCTTTTATAAACTGACAACTGTTCCTGACTTCTTGTTCTAGCACCGGACTCATCGTTGAAGCGGCGATTCTGCTTGTCAAGTCTGGATCATTATAACAATGAACTTATTATTTATCTATTATGCGTAGTGAACAAAATCTTGATAATATTTGCTGACGAGAACGACCGTGTTATACACAATTATATTTATTAAAAGTGGTAGCTCAATCCACTGAAAATTACATTAGCTCTTAGGTTAATTACATAATAACTTACATTTGTTGGTACATCTTACTCTAACACCCGAATTCATATAAATACCAATGCAATTAAAATGCTTTTAGTGCAGTGCACCTAGCGTTACGGACATTATACACGTCATTGAAACACGGGGTACATTGCTTAATTAAAAGCATACTGTTGCCCGTGCGCCTGTTTTTGTAAACCATTCGTTTTTAGTATTTTGTAAATCCAGTGCCTGATATGAAATGAGTGCTGGTTTCGACCTCATTGATGTGACGTAGATTTTGTGTTCGCATCGCACACATTATGCCATTTACTTCATCAGCACCACTGAACAGTGGTGCTGATGAAGAAAAAAAAACGGTGAAGAAAAAAAAGTAAAGAAACTGACATTCTAACCAAAATATCTAAAACTCGAAGAATATAATCCACAAATCCTTACTGGGTCAATAACCATTCTCAGAAAACCAGTGCCTGTTGTGGAAACCATAGCCTGATCATGTTGTTTCATACCTCTTGGCAATTCCAGCAACATCGCCACCTGCTTTAGGTTTCCTTCCCAAGCCGCGATATGTAGTGGTGTCCTGCCGTTGCTGTCATGTCTGAGAGTTTTGACGTCGTGGCATATAAGCGTCTCCAGAGCGCCATCTGGCCTCTTTGCTGCAATGTGACAAGCAGATATACGGTCCACGTGACATGTGGCGTTAGGGTTCGCTCCTTCTTCAAGTAACCTGGAAAATATATTCATTCAAAGGCTTTGCTCACAACACAGGAAGATATAGACCGAGACAAGTCGACATGATAGTCTCCTAACAGTGGCGCAAGCGCGGTGCGCTCAAAGATGTCCGTCGCTTATAACTATATATAACTGCCGTACTTTTTTAGGGTTCCGTACCTAAAGGGTAAAAACAGGACCCTATTACTAAGGCTTCGCTGCTCGTCTGTCTGTCACCAGGCTGATCCCATGAACCGTGACAGTTAGACAGTTGAATTTTTCACAGATGATGTATTTCTGTTGCTGCTATCACAACAAATACTAAAAATATAATAAAATTTGGGCCTCAAACAACAAATAAGATTTTTTGGCGGTTTTTTTGCTCGTTATTATTATTAGTGTCTTATGTTGTATAGATATTGGTAGGTACGTAAGCTCTCGAGCGCGAGTCCTACTCGCATCTGACCGATTTTTTACGTTTACTTGGAAGTTTGTTTTTTTTCACAGGGACTGCATACTTGATTATACGGTTTTTCATTTTCAATTGTCATTTAAATATCAAATCAATTTGATAGCTCCACGTGTTCCCGAGATAAAGGGTCTTGACAGACAAACGGACGGACAAAATGATCCTATAAGGGTTCCGTTTTTTTCCTTTTAAAGTACGGAACCCTAATAAATACATCCAAAAGGAATCTGAAGAAATCTGAATTTGAGCCAATCGAGGTTAAGACGCTGCGGCCGTGGGGTTCAAGTGCCCGTCTAGTATTTAAGCAATTACCCGACGTCTTATCAGTACTTCTCGTGACAAGTGCGCAAAGAATTAGCATTGCCATCCCACGTGGCAATGTTGCCAGTCTTCTGGGATCTTTTCCAGTTGACGTCAATGGGGAGGATTTATTTGACTCCTAAGCGGTTGGTATTTTTTTTTTTTTAATTATTTTTGTAGATATTTTGATTATTGTATTGTTTAGTCCAATGACGGCATAATATTTTACCTACCTTTCTATTTCTGCAACTTCCCTCCATCTTACAGCGTCTAGTAACAAAGCATTTAATCTTTGCAATCTCTTTTTAGTTTTTATCCCTTTTTGTAATATTATATGAGTAAATCTTGGCACATATATCTCTGGATAGTCCTCTATTTGCGCTGTCAATAAATTCTGTTTAATTTCCCTGAAAAATAAAACGTCACCTATTTAAGAATTTTTAAGAAGAGTAGTTTAGGGTAGGAGTACGTTTTTAAAACAAAAAATTGCGAAAATAATAATACTGTATAATATATAAGGGGCTTAGATTTTTATAAAATTAGGCACAGGCGCTCAGTATTACGATGCGTCTATCGTTAAATTTAAGTACACCTTTTTGTTGTATGTTTTTTTTTTCTTTTAACGTGATTCAATGAAATTCAATTCAAAATTCTTTATACACTTAAGATGCAAAACAACTCTTGTGATATGTCAGGGTCAACAATAGGTAAAGCTGGAGAAAAGAACCTGGCAATAAAAACTTGCGGCCACTCTTCTCACACTCATAAACATTCTATAAAAACTTACGTGTTAGATAACTGAAGGCTTAAACTCCGTTTTGTTTTTGAGGGTTTCGACGGGCCGGGGTAGAGGACAGGCAGTTGCGTCCCAGGGTTACTAAGTCTATCATTTTTTGGAAAGGTGGCTAGGGAAAATAAAAATAAAATTTTAGAAAAAATAAAACCGTCTTGATAATATTTGTATTGTGGATTGGGAGAGGTCTGTGACTCAGTGGCGACCAAGAAGATCCAGACATCAAAGAGGTTAAAAGTTGCCACGGTCGGTTTGTAGATGGGAGACCGAAATATGTCACGCCTTCGTGCTTTGAAGATTCTGCACCTAACTCTCTCTCTCGTCTTGTCTAGTCGTTTCCATTCGGGCTATGAGAATGAGGGAACAGAGAGTGCGAGGATACCCAACCAGTTTAATTTTAAGATAAAGGTTCCTAATTTTTTTATAGGTATAGTGAACAGTAACTTAATATGGACCTGATTATAATATATGTAGGTGTATTTCTATAAATTTATTTATTAAAACTTAGTGTAATTTCATTGCAAAAGGCGCGCTTCATGCCATAGTCAGTCTTTACCAGCCAACCTTTCTGTGGTGAAGAGAAAAGGGCCACCCTTTTCCCTTCGCCACACCACAGAAAGGTTATGGTGTATTATTTTGATAAAATTACCTACATACTTTATTACAATAAAAAATAAATACAAATGTACTTACTATGAAATATTGGAATTCTTAAGCCAATAAATAAATAAAGAAAAAAAATGCAGTATTCAAAACAACTTTTTTTCTCTTTATTTTGACATCTCACTGCCGCCATATTTGTTTTTGAACACATTTGAACGCTTGGGCGGTCAATACGAATCTAACAACGTCATAATTAAAGAATATTACATACATACATGTATACAACGTAATACAAGATACGCCCTTCCTTCAGAAAAATAAAAAGAGTCCGTAGTGTTCCACTAACCTTTTGACCGACATTTGACTTGTATGTCACATACACATAACGGTGACTTATTTAGTTATTTACATACATTAATTGCATTAAAATAACCAGGTCTATGATTCGAACCTGAGACTTCCAACCGCCATACCAGGCCGCGAAATTTTCAAATTCATTTTTCCTTTTTAGGCAGGTTAGGGCCCCACTCGCGACATCTACCGCTGATCCTAAGACGTTTTACGGCACTGTTCAGGCCGAATCTTTTAGTAATTCTTATAGACATTTCTAGCCAATAACTGAACTATAAGTTTCTTTCTCTAATGGAATTATAAATTGGAAGAAAATGCCTATAACAAGCTAAATTGAAAAGAAACCACACTGCTGACAATGATACCTGAATGAAATTGTTTGGTGCCAATAAGCCGCCATATTTTTATGTAGGTATCTAGTGGCCAGTGTCATTCTTACAACAAGGTAAGACGAATCTAACATCACTAGCTAAAATTTATCAAGCCTTTTAGGCTCTCGGGCGTGCCAAAGAAACAATACACACATACATACATGCATGCACTCGAAAAATATAACTCTATTCCCTTCATATTCAATCAATAGTATTTGTCTTAATAAACTTAAGCTAGTTATGCTTAGTATGTACCCGTAAGTGTGTCTAGGAATTTCTATTATTTATTTATTTAGAATAACTAACAGTTACACACTAGAAAATCAAAATAGTATTATAAAAATTGTACAAAACACATGTGCACTCATAACTAAATAGAAAACAGTTAAAAGTAATAATATTTCATTAAAATACTTAAATAAGTTAATATTTTAAATATTAATGTTTGAGATGTTAATTAATTGATTTCATCATGCGGAAGCTCGCACAGACGGTTTTCATGCGATCTTGCGTAAGAAAACTGTCTCTATGCTAAGGAGGGTGAGAGATAGTCAAAACAGTATCCTAAAAGCAGTAGCGCAAAGCTTAAGCTCTCCTATCATAAAACATTGTGCGCAAAGGGTGATTGGTACTAACAGTAGATAATAAGCAAACATACTAACACTATATGGATTGTAACATGTCCGAAATAAAGATTATTATTATTATTTATTGAGGTCCACAGGTTCCAGCAATTTTTCGACAAGAAGTGACAGCAAAGACAGACGGCCATGCACCTCTCGCTTAATGACGGATCTAGGAACCACATAATTTAGTTGATTTGTTATTTCAATGTTAACTTTGAAATACTCGGGTTTAATTTATTATTGGAGCAATAATTAGAAAGTCTGTTCAGATCTGCTCGAATATGCTTAGAATCAATGGATATTTTTCACTTTTTTAAATATTTTTAGGACCTCTCCGAAAAGTAAAAATGGCGAATGTCTAAAACAGTCGTTGACATCGTTTATGAATAAGATAAATAAGAAAGGACCTAGTATCGAGCCCTGGGGAATACCAGATGTTACAGTAATTGATGCAAAGTTAAACCCCTTTATGACCACCTTTTGAGTTAGATTAGTAATATAGAAAGAAAACCAATGAAGCAGGTTGCCCCGGATTCCATTCAATACAATTTTGATCAGAAGCAATTCATGATCCACCTTGTCATATGCTTTTTGAAAATCTGTGTAAACGGCATCTACTTGCACTTGCTGATCCATATTATTGAATAAATAATCAGTAAAGATTAATAAATTGGTAGTAGTTGATTTCCTTTTCACAAAACCATGTTGAAGCGATATTATAATTTGGTACATATTGAGATGAATTGCGTTGTGTACAAGCTGCTCAAACAGCTTCGACAAGGCAGACAAAATAGATATTGGACGGTAAATTTCTACATCCTGCTTAGAACATGACTTGTGTCCCATCAGACATGCGATTGATATACATAAAACAATACGTTACAGATAATACATATACGATCGGCGCCATATTGATATTAATGTAACGCCATCCTGCTTTTACACTGGTAAGTGATATACTGATTAGAAAACTTTGAAAAGAACATCAGGCTACTGACCGGGGATTGAACCCGCGGACACTTATGAGACGGTGTCTTATACCACTGCGCCAACTAACTTAACAACTTTAATTAGAATTGGTGCATTTTGACAAATTTAAAATATTCGTGTACCTAATCTGTTACCAAGAGGTTACGAAGGATTTTAATTTATTGTCTAAAGAATTCAATAAAAAAATTGATCACTAGAGAGATGATTTGGTCCCGGCAATGACAAAATTATAAGACAATATTTCAAATATTAGACAAAGTATACAAAGTAAAACAAAGACAAATATAAAAAGAGCTTAACACTTTGCGCTTAGACCATGTAATTTTGAAAAATAATGTATGCAAATTGACTGTCAAGCCGTAGGGGTTAATGGAGGAAGTAACATCAATCCAAAAATCCTTACAATTCGCAAGACGAACTGAGAACTCAAGTTAACTCTATCTGTCATCGAACTAGCAGCACTGAGATATTATATTAGTAGTTTGAAAGCTAAGACAAACTCAATGGAGCAACAGGCGCGTCAATGCAATCTGGAATTGTGCAATGTTCCGGAAAAACGCAATGAAAACCTTTTAACCGTCATGGAAAATATTACGTCTTAATTAAACTTCACGTTAACAAGGATATCGTGGCAACATACAGAGTACCACATGCGCATGCAGGTAATAATAAGCTAAAAATATAATTGTGAAACTGAGTTCTCGTTTATTAAGAGACAACTTAGGTTAGGAAAGGGACTCAATACAGATCAGTTAGAGTTTACAGGCTCCACGCCATTGAGTGGCTACTAGTAGTAAATAATACAACTACAACGTTAACTTGCACTGATTAATCCTCATCCTTAGCTCGGCATATTAATTATTAAAAACAAAACTTAAACCGAATCTTGGACTTACTCATTAGTAACGTCAACTGTTCCATTCACGTACCTTCAAGCGTTTTCTTACCACCAGACATTTATCACCCCCACTTTGCGCTGTCATTGAGTATAAACCTAGACACCAGCCTCTTAAGCATGCACATATTATAAAATATAACTACTACAAAGCAAATGATGAGCTTATAAACGAGGAACACACTAATGTTAATTGGGAGGAGTTACTTTATGAGTTATCGGCCGAGGATTGCCTTAATATTTTTTATGATATAATCTTTAATGTAATCAGAAATTATACTCCATTAACTAAGCAACGATCGGCAAAATTTCCGTTTTGGTTTTCAAGTTACCTTCAAATAAAAAAATAATGCATGGGTTAAATAGAAAGTTTATAAAATATACGTGATAACGAATAATTTTCTTAGCTACGCCGCAAGTTTAATATTGAGTGTAGAGAACACAATATTCAATACACAAAGACGGTTGAGTAAATTGCTAAAAATAATGAAATATACCTGTGGAGTTAAGTTTCAAACCGGAAAGACTACAGTGGTATTCCATCTTTAATGACGTACAATAATCACATGTCCAGTAACCCAATTGTGATCTGCAATATGTTCATGGGTTTCTTTCACTCAGTTTATGAGCCTTCTACACTTAACACAACTACATGGTCAACGCCGAAAAACTGTGCAGAAAGTTGTGATCTTCTACCTAGTAACACTTTAACAATGAACAAGTTCTGAAACTTTAAAATCTTTGGATTGCACCAAAGGTTCGGGGCCGGATTAATTACCTCCATATTTTTTAAAACGAACGACGAAATGCATTTATACTCCTTTCTGTATTATCTAATACAAGATAATAAGAGAGGTACCGATGCCTAATCTATACTAATATTATAAAGCGGAAGAGTTTGTTTGTTTGTTTGTTTAAACAGGAACAGGAACTCCGAGTCCGATTTGAAAAAATCTTTTTTTTTTGGATAGTCCATTTAAAGAGGAAGGCTTTAGGCTATAAAACAACAACAACACACGCTGCGACCAAAAGGAGCGGAGCAACTATGAAAAATGTTGCAAAAAAGGGGGAAAATTTACGCATACGAAGTTTCGCGGGACAGCTAGTCAATAAATAAAATAGAATTTAAAAATTTAAAATATCAAAACGTCCACAATGCACTACAGAATGAATTAAGTAAGTATAAGTACAAAATAATCTATAGTTTTAGACTAATCTTTACTTTCGCACACGAAGTTGCACACAAAGGTTTATACAAAATAAAGAAATCTTTAATCTTTCAGCTGAGAGTTTGTTTGTTTGTTTGAACGCCATGATCTCGGAACTACTGGTTCGAATTAGAAAACTCCTTTTTGTGTTGGAGATATGATGAATAGCAGCGAAGCAGCAATGAAAAATGTTGCAAAAATGGGGAAAAAATATTTCTTTTGAGAGTTTCTGTTGCGTGCGCCGCGCACGCAACAGAAACTCTCAAATGGTTAAAGTTACACAACAATAATGTATGAGGGATTTGTTCCTCTTATAAAGTTCTAAAAAAAAGTCCACGACAGCAAATGCCTATCTTTTAAGGTTGACCCATTATTACCTTTTTTTGTTCTAAAATAATGCATTTATTTGAGAAAGTGTTCTAATAAACAAGGTATTAAACCTTAACCAAATAAATACGTTATTCATCGCTAAAATTTAATTTTGAACAAAATTTCTTTCACTTTATTTGATTTTAATGAATATCTTAGTACATTACATTACACATCATAGTTTTAAAATATTACGCAACAAAATCAGGCGTGGATTCAGCTAAGCTAGAACTTTGTTCACGGGGAACCACTATTGACTTAACTGGCCAAGTGTGAGTTGTTCGCATGACTGGGACTGTGATGGATGAGGGGGGAGGGAGCATTAGATTCAATACCGGTACATCAACCACCACCGCCAAGGGAAGGACGGGGGAGGAATATGCCTGAACATGCCGCTACACAAATACCTATATAATCTAATATATAAAATTCTCGTGTCACAGTTTTCGTTGCCATACTCCTCCGAAACGGCTTGACCGATTTTGACGAAATTTTTTGTGCTTATCCGGTATCTATGAGAATCGGCCAACATCTATTTTTCATCCCCCTAAGAGTTTGTTTGTTTGTTTGAATGCGATAATCTCAGGAACTACTGGGCTGCACTGAAAAAATATTTTATTGTTGCATAGCCCATTTATCGAGGAAGGCTATAGGTTAAAACATCACGCTACGACCAATAGGAGCGGAGCAGCAATGAAAAATATTGAAAGAAAAAAGAAAAAAAGGAAAATTTACGCAGACGAAGTTGCGCGGGTCAGCTAGTATAATAATAAAAATGATGTGTTCACTTAGGAAGCAAAATACTACACTTGTCAAAAGTCGATTCTACATTTACTTGTAATGCCTGTTCGCAAACAGTAGGTAAAGCTCGAGAAAAGAACAGGCAATAAAAACTCGTGGCCACTAACCTACTGTCTAATGTAATTCCCCAAAAAATGTTGAATCGACATAGCTAAGTCTACATTTTATTTTTAGATAGCATAATAATAGACAGCATAATATAGTATAATAAAAGAGGAACGCTGGGTGGCTACGATACGATACTGTTATCGTTGCGTTCCTCTATTATTATACGTTAAAAAAAAATATTACCCATTACAGACATACAAACAGTGTTTTCCCTGGTTTCTTCCGCGTGATTTTAAATTAGTATAATAATTTAGTGCCTATAGCACCAAATTTTATTAAATTTTGATCAATTTTTCTCCAGTGGTTCGTGGATAAAACACCATTCACTACAAAGCCTAAAGCGAATATTTAAAGGGGAGAAATGGCAATCAAACTGGCCGAAAACAAGGCGGAAGCTGGTTAATACACATGCAAAATACGATCTAGAGTAAAATAGCCGCTTTTTTAGATCAGATTTCGTTGCTCATTATCAAACTTTAAATAAGAATCACAAATCTTTAGACTTACCTTACCTGGCCCTAAAGAAACTAGGTTAGCGCGTCTACAACTTTGTAATCTATATTTTTAAAATTGTTTGTCCTGAGTACCGGCTAGCTGTGTGGCACCGGCTTAAGAATAGTGCCACCCCATCTCTTCCCGTGAGTGTCGTCAAGGCGACTAAGGGATGTCACACGGGAGAACGGGCAGCAGCGTCCTCTGCGTATTTCAAGCCTTACTGCGATCGCCAACCCGCTCGCCAAGCGTGGCGATTATAGCAATTACCCCCAGGAACTAATAAGTAGATTCTACTGGGGAGACCCGTGCCCAGCAGTGGGACATCATATGGGTTGTTATGTATGTTATGTCCTGTGTGACTAAATTACTAACTGATGGATCAACGCACGCAGAGATTAAATCTCGGGAAAATATTTCTTAAACAATGTAGGCATCGATAAGAAAGGATTTTTAGAAATTCGGGATGAATTTCCAAAAATCCTAATGGGATAAGCGTAAGAGTGCCGTTGTTCATAATAAATTCTTCTCAGTCACGAGATAATATTTTTAAAAGGCTCGTGCATAAAAATTGAAATCTATACTCAATATTATAAAGTCGAAAGTTTGGATGTATGAATGTGTGGATATATGGATGGATGTTTGTTACTCAATCAGGCCACAACGGGTAAACGGATCAAGACGAAATTTGGAACAGAGATTAATTATAGTCTGTCTTTTTGTCCAGAAAAATGTTCCTGTGGGATAAATTTGCCTTTTCAAATTTTCACGCGAACGAAGTCGCGTGCTAATAAATTAATAAATAACTGAATTGAAATTATGTTATTGACATACCTATTATTAATTAATTTTCGATCGACATTTTCCTGTCTATGTATTTATACCTTTAATCGTGAACATATAATATTAACACAAATAATGTTGCATTATTAGGTAAATAAGATGTCATGACGCTTGCAAACATAGCTATATCGGAGGATATCGTCATACTTCATTTGCGAAATCATACATAAATAACATTATGTTGTGATTTTGGAACAAAGTTCCTTATCGCGCGTTGCGAAAGGGGGCTAGATGGAAAAAATTAAGACCAAAAGTTGTAACGACACTTTTTGCTGTAGTTGAAAGCCGTGTGGTGCGCGTGTTTCTCTGTCTGTCTCTCTCTCTCTCTCTCTCTCTCTCTCTCTCTCTCTCTCATAGAAAGCAAGCCAGTTATTTTCGTTTCGTCTTTCTATTTCGCATTGAACAGTGTGGTGTTGCGACGACTATTTTCAACCGACTTCAAAAAGGAGGAGGTTCTCAATTCGTCTGTATGTTTTTTTTTTGTATGTTTGTTCACCGATTACACAAAGATGGCTGGACCGGTTTGAAAAATTGTTTTTGTGTTTGATAGGGTATACTTCCAAGTTGGTCCCATTGTCATCACATCACAATCTGATGAAGGGATCCTGGAGAAATCGAGGGAACTCTTAAAATATTAAAGGCACACCTACAGTGATTTAGGTATATTTCATAGTGATTCGTGCATTTACTCTTAAAAAACACCAATTGGTCAAGTGGAACTGATGTTGAAGACCACAAATGACGAGCAGACCTATTCAATATTTCACAGTTTGCGATTCAGTTACTTTAATATGGTATTGAGTAGCACTTTATTCTCGTTATACTACTATTACACAATGTAATGGAGCTGATAGTGAACTCCTCAACAATTAACGGCCCTGCATCGGGGTAAGCAATATTTTGTAAAAGGATTTCAGCAGTTGACATAAGCCTATTGTAACTTAAGTGAATTACAAACCAACCCACTAAAAAGTGAGAAATAAAAAACTTTTTTACAAAAAAATATCACCGACTTCTAAAATAAATACAAGGCAACTAAAAAGCAATAAATAATATACCTAGAATAACAAAAACAAATTAAACATTTTGAAGTTGGTGCCATGAAATAGTGCGGACGTTAAACCTAAATGTGTTCACTGTGGAGAACCGCACCCTGCCAGCTACCGAGGGTGTATGGTAGCCAAAGAGTTGCAAAACATTAAAAATAAAGCTACTAAAAAGGTACAATCAGCCTCTTCCAATAAGACACTGAAGGGCAACCCTGCAAAGAAAACAATAGGCAATCAAATGGTCACTAAAACCCAGTCTTTCGCACAAATAACCAAAGGTACACAAGCGCAAACAAAACCTCAACCAGGTGAGGAAACAACATCGTCTGTAGATGCAAAATTGAATAAAATATTAAGCATAATTACATCATTTGACGAACGTATAAGGAAATTAGAAAATAGCAATAAAACAGCTATATCCAAAAAGCACAATGAATAATTCTTTACAAATTATGGCATGGAATGCTAATGGACTTCTTCGACATCAATGTGAGTTACAAGCTGTCCTAAATATAAAAAACATAGATGTGTGCCTTATATCCGAAACACATTTTACCAACGAATCTTACATCCAAATGAAAGGTTATACAATTTACCATGCATTGCACCCACATAATAAAGCTAGGGGAGGTAGTGCAATTATAATAAAAGATAACATCTGCCATTACGAGAAATTTAAACATGAAGAGGTCGAAATACAAGCTGTCGCTATATGTGTTAAAACCAATCGTTATACTGTCACGCTGTCTTCAATTTACAGTCCGCCAAGGTACTCATTGAAAGCTACATACTACAAAAAATTTCTAAAGCAACTCGGAAATAGATTTATTCTTGGAGGGGACTTTAACGCTAAGAACACATACTGGGGGTCGAGACTAACCACTACAAAAGGAAAAGAATTGTTAAACGCAATCAGAGAAATCAAATGTGACGTTATATCAACAGGCAAGCCGACATACTGGCCTACTGATCCACACAAAATTCCTGATTTAATAGATTTTTTTATATACAAAAACTTGCCATTAGATCTTCTTAACATAGATGGCAATTTTGATATGAATTCCGATCATTCACCGATAACATTGACCTTAAGTGAGCAAATATTGCAAAAAGAGAATTATCCCACCTTATTTAATACTTTTACTGACTGGATAAGCTTTAGACATGATTTAGAGTCGCTCATAAACCTAAAGGTAGCTTTAAAGCACCCTGAACAACTGGATATGGAAGTGAGAAAATTCATCACAGATATTCAACAATGCGCCTGGAATAATACACCCGAAATGAAAAAAAAAGTTAGAAGTATCAACTACCCACTCGAAATTCGGAATCTAATAGCTGAAAAAAGAAAACAGAGGCAAAAATGGCAGCAAAGCAGATTTCCCGCTGACAAAACACTCTTAAATAACCTTTCAAAAAGACTCAGTAGACAAATTAAAAAATATCACGACGAATCTATGTGCACCTACTTAAGTCAGTTATCTGGTGATCGTACCACAGATTACTCATTATGGAAAGCTACTAAAAGCTTTAAAAAACCTATCACTCAAATCTCACCAATTAAGGAAGAGACTGGGCATTGGGCCGTAAGTAATGAACAAAAAGCTATTAGATTTGCGCAGCACCTAGAACAAATATTTCAACCAAATGACGCTGACAGTGATGATGCAACATTTGACCTCACCTCACCTATACAAAACGATAATACAGAAATAAAATTGACAACCCCAAAAGAAATCAGTAAAGAGATAAAACTCTTACATAAAAAAAAGTCTCCTGGTTATGATCTCATTACTGGAGTAGTCCTACAAAATCTCCCACGTAAAGCAGTAGTGAAACTGACTACCCTTATTAATGCAACACTTAGATTAAAATACGTACCTGACGTGTGGAAAATAGCTGAAGTGATAATGATACTAAAGCCAGGAAAACCTCCTCATGAAGTATCATCATATAGACCAATTTCGCTTTTGCCAATAATATCTAAGCTGTTCGAAAAATTACTTCTTAAAAGACTGAAGCCAATCATTGAAAACAGAAACCTAATTCCTGATTACCAGTTCGGTTTCAGAGAAAAACATTCGACCATAGACCAAGTCCACAGAATAACAAATATCATAGAAAAAGCACTGGAGAACCAGCAAGTTTGCTCTACTGTTTTCCTTGATGTAGCTCAAGCTTTTGATAAAGTTTGGCATAAAGGCCTGATGTATAAACTAAACAAAATGCTGCCGAAACAGTTCACAGATATTCTGAAGTCATATATATCTAACAGAATGTTCAGAATAAGACAAATAGATGCATATTCAGAGCTTAAACCCATTAAAGCTGGAGTTCCACAGGGAAGTGTATTAGGTCCGGTCCTGTACTTATTATACACTTGTGATATTCCAGAAATAGAAAACAATACTCTTGCAACCTTTGCTGATGACACAGCCATTATGGCTGTAGGGGCAACTCACAAGGAAGCTTCAGAGAAACTACAAACTGCAGTCAATACCATCACGAAATGGACGAAGAAATGGCGGATAAAGCTCAATGAATCTAAATCAATGCACATAGATTTTACTAACAAAAAGACAAATTATCACCCGGTACTTATAAATAACCTGACTGTACCCTATGTAAATACTGCCAAATATTTGGGCATGACACTAGACACAAAGCTCCGCTGGAAGGCTCATGTCAAAAAGAAACGGGATGAATTAGAACTTCGTTACAAAAAGATGTACTGGTTACTGGGAAAACACTCAGCCTTATCAGTACACAACAAAATACTTTTGTACAAACAAGTCCTTATGCCAGTATGGACCTATGGTATCCAGTTGTGGGGATGTACCAAACAGAGCAACTCGCAGATGATTCAACGCTTTCAAAATAAAGTACTCAGAGGCATCGTAAACGCGCCCTGGTATATTAGAATGGACGATCTCCATCGGGACCTTAAATTGGACCTCGTCACCAATACTATAAAAAAAATAGCCGAAGCTCATGAACAACGACTTCATCACCATGTGAACATTGAGGCTATCCAGCTGCTCGACAACACGGACATAGTGAGAAGACTGAAAAGGACAAAACCTTTTGAGTTAGTGTAGTGACCATAATATAGTGTAACAGTGCAGTGCAGTGTAATTAAAGAACACAAGAACAAAGTGTCTTCATGTTATTAGAAACAATAAGAATGGTGTTAATGGACATGATCTTAAAATAATATTTTTAGTAGTTTACGTCAAACTCAAATTACTTATTAGTCTCTGTAGACTAGATTGTAATTACAATGGGGAACATCACGGTTCAACATTACAAAAAAAAAAAAAAAAAAAAAAAATGAAATAGTAGTCTTTGTTTGTACCCGGAGTTAGTGAAGCTTCACAATGATGAAAGAATTTTTCAAATCCGTCCAGTAGTTTCGGAGCCTATTCAATAGAGATAGATAGATTTGCAGAGCTATGAGACCTTGAAACTAATACACGTCGTTGTGGTTACGACACAACTATTCACACGAACATAATAATGAAGGAATTAATCAGTAATAGTATTTTCCATCTAGTCACGTTGTTTTTTGTATGGGATTTCCTATAAATTCTAGAATTTAAATTGAAGAAGGAGTTTCTTGACTCAAATTGAGCAATTGTGAATACACTTAAGTAGTTACCCTCTTTAGCACAGGTTTGAACGAACAAAGGTTTTATAATTATTTTTAGAAGTTAGGAATAGTAAAGAAAAGTAGGTACTTGAATTTGACCACACCTTTCCATTCATGTTCTTGCAAATAAAGATTATTATTATTATTACATGTTGTAATAGTAACAACTATAATGGTTAATAGAACGAACAAAAGTACGTACCTATACCTAATAGTATGGGTTCCCTAGAACAAATTTTAAAATAATACATATCAAGCTGAAATTTCCATGGTAGCTTCGTTTTACTTGGTCTATGTTAATGTATGGGATCATAGTTATCCAAAGGCAAAGTTAAGTTTGTCAAATTTAACACCTGTTTTTTTCACTAACGTACCACTGTATAAAGTTGTCGTATACATAAAGTTGGGCGTCTACTCAAAACGAAGCTACCATGGGAATCCAGCTTGATATGTATTATTTTAAAATTTCTTGTAGGGAACTCGTACTATGATAGATAATTTAGATAGATTTATATAGTATTTCGCTCTTTCTTGATATGATTTTACAATATCAGCTGTTTTTGTAGCACAAACCGACTACTACACATAACGATACAATTTTAAATTTTTATTTTTTTTAAACAAAATATGTCAACCCTCTACTTACAAATTTAAATACATATATGAAGAAAAAATCATCTCAGGCAAGATTTGAACCCGCGACTTTAAGGGTACCGGTCCTAACAATATGATACGATTTTATTATTAACCCTACACTACATAAGATAGTTGCTATGAAATTTTGTTATAAAACTTTTGTGTGTACAGGTTTATTACAGTATAGCCCTTACTGCACTATCAGTAATATTATAGGCGCGTATATTACTTATACAATGTTGGTATAGTGCAAAGCTTAGACACCCCAACAATATATTTACTTCAAGAAATCATAGAGATATAAAAAAAGAAAAGTCTTCTTCGAGCTATCGTGCTCATTGCGTCTTGTAGTACTTTTTCCATGGTTACTATTGAAAAATAAGTAATGATTACATTTCACGTCACATTGTGAACTGTTAGAATGAGTAAAAAATTAATTAAATAATTCTAAAATATAATATGGTCCAAAAACTACCCCATTGGATTGTGTTACTGATTCTGAGCAAACTACTTTCAAGTTTGCACTATATTAAGAACTAGCGGACGCCTCGCTGTTTCACCCGCGTAGTTCCCGTTCCAGTAGGAATACAGGCATAAATAATAGCCTATGTCACCCGGGGTTAGTGTAGCTTTACAATGATGAAAGAATTTTTCAAATCCGTCCAATAGTTTTGGAGCCTATTCAATACAAACAAACAATCAAATCTTTCCTCTTTATACTATTAGTAGAGGTAACGTTGTATATAAATGTATAAATGTTATATAATATTTGGGCTTGCTCTTGGCATCGTATATGCCTGATGGTAAGCATTGATAAGGCCTACGATATAACGAACGCACCCAGAAGATGCCTATGCGCTCTGGTCCTAAAAGTATCCGGGTTATGATTAATTGGAAACAATGACGCCGGTAAGGAGTTCCACACTTTAGCTGTTCGCATAACAAATGTAGAAGCGTACCGCTTTGTGTGACAGACGGGTATAGCCACGAACGTGTGGATGACAGCCTGCAGTGCGCCTAGAGGTCTAATGATGGAAAGGAGACAGCGGGTTCTGTGCATGGTGTTTTTGTGAACACTCTCCATGCTACAATTGGTGGTAGAACACCGACAAGCAGGCCACGTTGCACCGGTGTTGCAAGCTATGGAGTTTTTTTTCGGTCAACGCTTCGTCAACGACGAAGGCCCTTACTTATCCGAGCATTAGTATAATTACATATTATCTGTGGCCAAGACATCCCACAGGTGACAATGGCACTCCATGCATGAACGGACTTGTGCTTTATATAAAGTAAGAAATTGTCCTGGAGAGAAGTACTTCCTCTTAAATGATTTTTTATTTTTTAGATTAAAAAGCGGCGACAGCTTAATGGCTCAGCCATCAGAATCACAATCGTGAGATCGCGGAGTCGAATCCTACTTCTTCTCCCGAAAGCAATTATTTATATTTTTTTTCCACCAAATCCGCCAGGGGACACTGTCACCCTAGCCCGTTGGCTATTATGAAGGAATACAGAGTGATATTTAGTCGATTCGACTCCGACATACCCTCTCCTGCGTGCCTTCGTAAGAGTAGGACGCGTGGGGATTTTCGCACACGTAACAAAAAAACCGAAAGACTACCGCTGCTTCAACTTACTCGTAGTTATGAGTATAAAGGTTAAAGTCCCAGGGTAGCAGTACTGAGTAAGAATCTAAGGAAAATGAACTTTATTATTACAGCGGTAGCCTAATGGCTAAGGCATCGGTCTCGCAATCGTGAGGTCGCAGGTTCGAATCCTACCCATTTTACTACCGACGTGAACCCACTCCTAACACAAGCCTTTGAGCTTAGCTGAAGGGGTTAACAAGATTGGTAATAATGTGGGACTCAAATCCACATTGCTAGTTATCCTTTAAAATATCGCAATATCTTAGGACATTTCACACAAGGCCATTCGATCCTAAACTTGGTAGAGTCTGTATAGCAACCCGACAACTGATAAACATATGTATATATTTCTAAGCAAATACTTATTAAAGGTAAATTACACCCAGATCCAGAATAAACAATCGTGCTCACCACACAAAGTTTTATCCTAAGTGGTGATCGAACCCACGACCTCTGGCTTAGCAGTCAGGGTCACTAACTACTAGACCAACAGGCCAGCCAACAAATATTATTATTTTAAGTTACACACCTTGTTTGTTTCAGAATTACGTAATTACTAAATTGAGTCATAAGTAGCTAAGCTAAATTGAGTCATGTAAAAATGATTAGAAATCAGGCAAGTTTACCGTGAATATTGTTTTTAAAGTATATAGTCAATCTCAAACAAAGATTGTATCCGACTGCTACACAAGAGGTCGTGGGTTCAATCCCCACCCAGGATAAAACTTTGTGTGATGAGCAAGATGGTTTATTCTGTGTCTGGGTGTTATTTATCCATAATATGTATTTATTTAGGAATATATAACTATGTTTATCAGTTGTCTGGTTTCCATAGTACTCTGCTTAGTTTGGGATCAGAAAGCGTTGTGTGAGTTGTCCCAAGATATAATATATATATAGATATAATGTGAATGATGAAAATCTACTATTGCAAAACGTTTAAATTAAGCTTTATAATGTAATTTGTAGGATAGCCCTGGACCAGTATTTTAGTTCGACTAATAACTAAATTCACACTAAAATTTCACATAACAAATCAATGATGTATTATTTAAAAAGGTGTAGATAGGTTACATAAACAACATTCGATCTTTAAAACGGCAAACTAATGCGCACCTAGTTAATCTATAAATTGTAATGTCACAATATTATAAAAAGTCGTGAAAGTAGGAAAGCATGATTTAATTATCACGAGTGTAAAAGAGAAAAATGTAATCCGCTGCTTTCATCTATTGACGCCAGCGATGGGACACTGACATATAAATTTGGTCAATTGTATAAATATTAAAGTGCCACATTTTCTGCGCTTGAACCTATATCTTTTTAAATTTAACTTATCGTATCAAATTATAAAATCCAGAATTAGAACTAAATAATAAAAAAAATACAAATAAGTTAATATTATCAAAGTAACATATTGTATCTGTGTATACAACTAGCTTTTGCCGAGGATGGCGGTTATATCGATAAAATCTATCCTATGTCCTATCTCGGGATGTCTATACCTTCCAAATTTCATCTATATCGGTTCAACGGCTGAAGAATTAAAAAGTAACAGACGTAAACAGTTACTTTTACATTAATAATATTTATTGATACAAAAATAGACGCTGGGGCCGTGAGGCCCAAGTGCGCGCCACCTTTTTAAGGAAATTTCGCGACGCCTCATTAGTGCTTCCCGAAACCAGAAGGCTGGCCTATTCTTTGCACAAAGAATTAGCATTGCCATCCAACGTGGCAATGCTGCCAGCCTTCTGGGAACGTTACCAGTTGACATCGATAGGGAGGAATTCTTTGACGCCTAAACGGTTGTGTATCCTCACTTTTCTATTTTTTTTTGTAAATATCTTGTATAAATTGTATTATTATAGATGTCATTTAGAGTAGTTTTTAAATATCGTGTATATAATTAAAATAAATCATAATAGTCGCCGTTAACTAAGAAAACTAGAGAGTTTCGTTTAAGGAAAAGAGTCTAACTTGTCCGCACTGCGCAATAACATCTCCAGTTTTTATTTTATTTTCACAGTTTATTTTTAAGAACATTTTTAAAAGTGAGGCATATTTTAACCTTATCTGATTGCGATCCGACGTTTATTATAACGATTTGCTGTAATTGGTTAGTTTGTAGTTTTTAACGAGTTCATGCAATTTCGTCCTATCCTTCCACATGGTATAGGTAGAAACATATTTCAAGTCTTATCGTATGGATAAGACTGACTGACACGGACACTATTTTGATTCGTGTGCCTTAAAAAAATGTGACAGATTGTCATCTATTATAGAAAAAAACATTATAGTAGAGACACGGACTGCGCCATAACGTCAAAAACCTGACCACTCTCTAGAAAGAGACAACGCTACTTTATGGACAATACCTGTCAAAGGCTGCGTGATTTTTTTCTTTCTTTCACGCTTTGTAGTCAATATTTACTATTTAATTGATAGGGATGGCATAGTCCAGGTCTGTTAGTCAACGTCAACAAAAAAAAAAGAATTGTTAAATGAAAATCTACTCACTCAATGGAACACTTTCAAATATTTGTTCTAATCCGTCATTGTTGAAACGGCTCATTTTGATTCACAATAAATAAATAAACACTACATTTAAGATACACACGACTCTTCAATCCGAGTTCTTTAAAAACAGTGTAATGCTAGTGTAACAGGTTTTCCTTATACTTGACTTTGATTAGGAACCGGTCATTCTGCATTTAGTAATAATATTAATCAATCAAATATAATAATATAGGTATTTATTTAGCAATTATTCGTCCTGACTTCTGTATGTAATATACTAATGACTGTTAAATTTACCTAAGTCTTTTCTTAATTTCCAACCGACTTCAAAAAGGAGGAGGTTCACAATTCGATTATATATTTTTTTTATGTTTGTTATCTGATTACCCGCAGACGGTTAGACCGATTATTTGTGTTTGAAAGGGTATACTTCCAGATTGGTTCCATGACTGCCTCAGTGGCGCGGTGGGAGTGTGTCCGACTGCTACGCAAGAGGTCGTGGGTTCGATTCCCACACGGAACACCACTTTGTGTGATCTATTAGCGATTGTTGTTCCGGGTCTGGGTGTACTTTATTATCCGAACTTCTCATTTCTTATGCTTATGCTATTGTACAAACCAATATACTAAAAAGTGAGAAATAAAAACTTTTAAATTAAACCCGACTTTAAAAATATTTTGAAGTTGGTGCCTTAAACATAAAAATTACATTTCCTGGCACCAACTTCGAAATATTTGATTATTTTTTGTTGTTATTACTATATTATTTTTTGCTTTTTTCCTACCATATACCATTGATTTTTGAAGTAGGTTGTTTTTTGTAAAAAAACAAAAAATTAAGCCGACAACGTGGTTCGCCTGGCAGATATGGAACATGAAACTGTATTGTATAAAAAATTTGTAAGTTATAGTTATTTGGTATTAATTACTTTTTTTCTCTTCCCGCCGATATTGCTCGGTAGGGCTCGCACATTCTGTGCATTCGCCAGTTTCAAGTTTATATTCCAACAAGTTTTTTTTCTTTGAAACACAAAGTCTCGATGTCAGTTCCAATTTTCTTTTCTTCTTTGTATCGCAAAGTCTTGTTCTTATCCAGTTATCACGTATTAGAAGGATATTTTGCACTCATATACACTCATAGTCTGTGGTTTTACACGTTAAACGTAAAGCGGTAAAAATAGCGATATGTTAGTTTGCCGCCATTTTTACAAGTCTATTTATTACTTATAGACTTACAGTGACAATATACAGTATACACCAATCTGACCTGTATTAGGTATCTATAATAAAATAGCATATATACAATATATAAAATAGCTTAAATACAATATTTATCTATTAACTATTTCAATATCAAGTTAAATAATAACATTAAATTAATCTGTTATTATTGTATGAATAATATTAAGTAATCAAAAAATACTATAGCATTTTAACATTTTAACAATAAAAATATTCTTTCAAAACCAAAGATACCTACAACATTATTTGGCAAAGATATTCAAATCAAACAGCCTATGAACACACTTACCAACCTGTTTAGTTACCTTTGCCGAATTATAAAAATAGGTATGAACCCGAGACGCTTAACAAAAATTTGCACTTTGAAGCTTAATACATACAAACGGATGCCGAAATCGAAAAAAGGTCTTTACAACTCCTAAGTAAAAACTTTTTTTTACAAAAGTAAAAAAAAGACCTCACAACTCTGTGCTACGGACGGATGGACGGACATAACGAAACTATAAGGGTTACGTTTTGCCATTTTGGCTACGGAACCCTAAAAGGTCACGAGAGCTGGACCGAGTGGTTCTGACGACGACTCTGACTCTCCACAAGTAGTTATAAATTTTCTAACTTATCTGGTGGATTGACCAAAAAATATACCCTTCTCATCAAAAAAACAAAAACACTACTTTTATTTATTGTTTTTGTTAGAGTTTAACACAACGGAGGTATAATTACATAAAAAAAATTACATCATTTTAAAGTTGGCTGTTTGGCCTTTACAGTGGCATCGAAAATTCCAAATTCGAAATTAGATGTTCAATTGTTTATGCTTTAGATGAACATAAAACATTATTTCGTAATAAAAGTGTGTTTAGATCTAGAGTACATTTATCGCGCGAAAACCAAAAATTAGCGCTTAACTTCAAAGTTTTTATTTTTTAAAACTCAGTGCTTTTACCACATCTGATTAAAAGTTTTTTTCTAAAACACATGGATACTTCGCTCGCAGAAGCCGCCCAAGTGGTAGCGTTGCTGGATTCTGGGCATATTCAGCTTGTATTGGCTGGCAGATTAAATTTAAGCTTATCATTGGTTCCAATAGAATTTAAACGCTATCGGGAGACTGGGTTATTTATGCGCAGTCCAGGATCTGGTAGAAATCGGCTTACTTCTAAGCGAGATCGCGACAGTTTCATTGCGAAATCGACGTCTTAATGCTTTTAAACTGCAGCAACAGCTTTATCCTGAGAAATACTATCAACAAAAAAATAAGGTACAATGTAGTAACCGATATCGGTTAGGAGACATTATTTTGTGTTTAAATTACTAATTAATTGTAATCAAAATTTATTACTTGTGATCAAGGATCGTTATAGATTTTTATAGCCCATAAAACAGTTTAGAGCGTCTGCAATTGCCTATCAAAGGCTTCAAGCCACGCTGAATGGACCGTTTCATAGGTAGGAATTTGTTAATATGGTCACTGTATACGCTATTTATAGAAGTTCAAATACGTTGTGTCGTCCAAGAAAGACACTTTTGTAGGCAGTGTACCGCAAACTCGGATAACATTATATGGTGTTTCTGACTGCCTCGGTGGCGCTGTGGGAGAGTGTACAAATACTACGCAAGGAGTAGTGAATTCGATTCTCACACGGGACACTGTTTGGTGTCATCCATACATTGTTGTTCCGAGTCTAGGTGTACTTTGTATTCGTGATTTGTATGTACGTTAAGTCCCCTGCGACACAGGGCTTGTAATCTACTGCGGGAGTTGAAGGTATATTAAAAAAATGTGGCTTGGATAGTATATTCTGTTTATCCAACTACGCCAGAAGGAGGTAGTCTAAGCCATAGGCCGTCTTGGTGGGTAACACAACAGCGTCAGTTCTTCTTCCGTAAAATATTAATATTGATACTTCACTGTGTTTCGTTTGAAGGGGACTGTAGCAAGTGTGATTACTAGGCAAATAAGACTTATGAACTAATATCTGAAAGTAGGAGCGCGGTGCGGTGACAATCAGATCTTTGCTAAACAAGGATTTGGGTTACACTGTTATGGGCGACGCGTGA
Source organism: Herminia tarsipennalis (assembly GCA_945859575.2). NCBI lineage: Eukaryota > Metazoa > Arthropoda > Insecta > Lepidoptera > Erebidae > Herminia > Herminia tarsipennalis. The sequence continues at coordinate 7,634,737 of OX243849.2, read as the reverse complement.
CGCGCGACCTGCTTGCCTCCTCATTACGTAGTATAAAAAAATATTTTTTTTTGGCACGTTCTACAGCTTAACGGCTTAAGGGATTTCATAATGTGAGAAATAGAAATCGTGTATTGGAATCCCCCCATTACACTTTTTTTTTAAAGACAATTCCCGCACTAGGGTACAAACCCAGTGTCGTGGGGGACTTTACAAACATACAACTCACGGACATAAAGTACACCCAGACTCGGAACAACAATTTGTGGAACACACCAAGTGGTGTGCCGTGTAGGAGTCGGAGACACTCCCACCGCGCCATAGGTATATTATCGGAGTTTATATTTTTATCGGGATGGAGGGAGGTGCAACTGCTAACGTACGTTGCAGCCCTGTATTATTGATTAGCTGACTCACGCAACTTCGTATGCGTCAATTTTCCCCGTTTTTTCAACATTTTTCATTGCACCGCTCCTATTGATCTTAGCGTGATTTTAAATAGTGATATAATGTCACTCCATATCTTGTGTATATTCATGCACAACAACCCTAAATTTTGTCAACACTTTTCTGGTAAAATAATATATATTTTTATGCAGTTGTACTTCTGTATTATTTGCAAGCAACATGGCAGTTACCTGCGGGTGTCCGGCGAACAACGCGGCATCTTAATATTCCATCAATACAGGCATTCCATTGATATCCAATATCCAATGTTGAAAACTCCATCGACTGCTTTTCTCTTGTGATAGCAACACAACGGAATATAATGGATTTTTTCTAAAGTGACTAAAGCGGGATTTGATAGAAAAAGTAAGCTTTAGACATCACAACACACGCCATTGAGCTTAGCTGGAGGGGTTAACAGGATTGCTAGTAATGTGGGACCTCCAACCCCACATTCCTAGTTATCTTACTTTAATTAAAAAAAAATGTGTTGACACAAGTTCAAAAGTGTTACAGTGCAACAAGGATCTTTTGGCGCGTAGCGCGCGGCACGTGGCCGAAATCAGAACTAACACCGCCATCTTGTAAAGCGCTTGTAGCATATTAAAAAGTAAAATAGAGTTTTCTCATTATACAAATATTTAGTCTAGACCGGAATCTAACCCATAACCTTTGGCTTTGCAGTCAAGGTCACCACTTGACTAACAGATTAGATTTTTATGTAGGTATGCCGAGTTTGTGATGTACCTACATTTTATTTTTAGATTCATTGTTTTACCTGCTTATGAACCCGTGAGGGTATCATATCACATTAAGAACAAATGAACATATGGACGGAACCATTATGTCGGTCGAATCGTATAAGCGGATGCATGAGGATGCGTGTTCGTTATTCAATCATGATGTTTGGCACAGTGAGCAATTTTAGTAACACCAAACTCCATAGATGGCGCTGTACCTATTTTGTAAATCGCGCTAGGGTTTCGCTATCGAGGACTCTGTATAAGGTTAAGTTTTTTGAATCAGATATTATAGTGTCCTAGCTGTCCCGCGCAACTTCGTCTGCGTAAATTTTCCCCGTTTTTGCAACATTTCTCATTGCTGCTCCGCTACTATTGGTCGTAGCGTAATGTTCTATAGCCTTCCTCGATAAATGGGCTATCCAACAATGAAATAATTCTTAAATTCGGATCAGTAGTTCCCGAGATTACCACGTTCAAGCAAAAAAACTCTTCAGCTTTATAATATTAGTATATATCTAATCGTATAGAATGACGTCGTTTCGAGCGCAACACTGTAAATACAAAAAATGATAATATGAGCTTAGCAGTTGTTCGCGCGCAACGACGTCATTATATTCGATTAGCGTATACTCTAATCGAATATAATGCCTCTGTGGCGCGGTGGGAGTGTGTCCGACTGCTACGCAAGAGGTCGTGGGTTCGATTCCCACACGGGACACCACTTTGTGTGATCCACAAATTGTTGTTCCGAGTCTGGGTGTAATTTGTGTCCGTGACTTGTATGTTTGTAAAGTCCCCCGTGACACAGGGCTTGTACCCTACTGCGGGAGTTGTCTTAAAAAAAAAAAAAAAAAAAAAAAAATGTCATTTGTCAAGGGGGGCTGGAATAGCATTTAAGTTATTCTTTCTCCTGGATAAATTTAAAAACATCTGGTGAGATATATTTAATTTTAAAACCATTTTCCATTGGGGCTTTTTATTTTTATAATAATTTCTTTTTTTTGTAGTGTATAAACCCCTAAAAGTTAAATTTCAAGTTTACTGTCGGTTTACCCTCATATACTAAAAACCCACACTTTAATCATTCACCCCAGTATTTAGTAAATAATATATCTCCCGTAGGTTTGAACGTACTACATACTTTCCGGATCAGTTGGCACTAACGGCCGACGCGGTGGCTTGAATTTTAAAAAACAATAAATAAAGTAAGTGCTAATGAAATGTTTTCGGCGAAGGTTCCGTAGCGTTACCATATGTCAGAAGAATATAGTCAAGGTACAAGCAAGCGAAGCCGTATAGCTGTAGTCTTTTAGAATTCCTCTTGTTGATAATTTAATACAATACGAGTATTTTTAAATCAATATGTGTGTTATACCAGTGTAACAATACATTGTTACCATGGATCAGAAATCTAATTAATAAGAAACTATTTATAAATCTATATTACCCATATACAGGGTGATTTGTAGCAATATATAATTATACCTCCAGCTCATAGCTTCTTTACATTACACTAAATAACTTTGTAATATCAGTTTTGAAAAATATTTAATATGAACTGACCCGCGCAACTTCGTCTGCGTAAATTTTCCCCGTTTTTGCAACATTTTTCATTGCTGCTTCGCTCTTATTGGTAGCGTGATGTTATATAGCTTATAGCCTTTCTCGTAAAATGGGTTATCCAACACAAAAATATTTTTTTCATTTCGTATCAGTAGTTCTTGAGATTTTCTTGTTCAAACAAACAAACAAACTCTTTAGCTTTATAATATTAGTATAGTTATTAAACCATACCACCTGTCATCTGTTTTTGGCTTTTTTATTAGAGTAAAATCGTTGTTTGTTGTGAGGTTTAGGCCCTAAACCTGACAAAAAAGCAACGATTTTGCTCCGGGGTCTCACAGACGTGGGATATGTGGTTCTGTGACAAAAGTAGGTGGTGGAAGGTTAAGGGTTATTATGTTTTTTTTAAAACTGATATTACAAAGTTATTTGGTGTAATGTAAAGAAGCCACGAGCGGGAGGTTAATCTGTACTAATATTATAAAGCTGAAGAGTTTGTTTGTTTGAACGCGGTACTCAGGAACTACTGATCCCAATTGAAAAATTATTTCACTGTTGGATAGCCCATTTATCGAGGAAGGCTATTGGCTTTAAAACATCACGCTACGTCCAATAGGAGCGGAAAAGCAATGAAAAATGTTGCAAAAACAGGGAAAATTTACACAGACGAAGTTGCGCGGGACAGCTAGTAGTATAATAATAATAATAATATACTAAATAAATATAGTTTGTATATAATATATTAATTAAAGTCTGTCCAATGATTACTGTCATCTGAGCAATGATTACTGAAACAAACAAAGAGTACGTAGAGCGTTGCAAAAGGTTACTCCTATGAAAATAAACTACAATTTCACAAAACATCAACTCACTGCAATGTCCCTTAATTACAGGACGACTTGAAACTTTTCAGAGTGCTTAAGATTTTGACTTGTATAAAACAAAACCAGACACGAGATTAAAGAATAAAAACTGTACTCTACTCTTACTGAACCCAACCACAAGTTTTGAAAACACATACGTCTCCTACGATAGTGATCGATTATTTAGCAGCAACGTCTTATATTTATTAACCGAAAGCGAACTTTACTGGGCACTGAGTTAAATTAAAATTGCAACCGTATACATTGGAGCAGTCGTCTGCGTGACACAAATTGAAATGGTTGTTAAATAACATCTCTTTTAAGACCTGTAGTGATAATTCTTACCTCGTATATGTATATATGTCCTTATAGTGTTATTTCGTTCGCATTTCTGTATATATTAGTTATATATTTCGCCATTTTTAACATAATAAATATCTCTGTAAGACTTATTGTAAACATTATTTTTCATAAATCAAATCTGTCATGTCGACAAGTGTTTTCTATGGTTGCTATGACAACAAGATAAGCATAGAGTTATTCGTAAAGTATTGACTACATTGTGAAACTGGCTGTGCGTAAATTCTAAATTAAAAATAAGTTAAGCTTTAAAATTTTAAATTGCTTCTAGAGAGTTTTCTTTATGAATGCAAAACCGAAAAAGAGAAGCAGTGAATAACCAGCTCTCTAAAAGAGAAGAAGATAAGAACCAGCTCTCTAAAAGAGAAGGAGATAAGAACCAGCTCTCTAAAAGAGAAGCAGTGAATAACCAGCTCTCTAAAAGAGAAGAAGATAAGAACCAGCTCTCTAAAAGAGAAGGAGTGAAGAGCCAGCTCTCTAAAAGAGAAGGAGTGAAGAACCAGCTCTCTAAAAGAAGAGACCATTCCTACCGGCGCCGCCTTTCTACCTACCGGCGTCGCCTCTCTACTTACCGGCGTCGCCTCTCTACCTACCGGGCCGCCTCTCTACCTACCGGGCCGCCTCTCTTACATATCGGGCCGCACCTCTACGACGCGTCGCACCTCTACCTGCCGACGTCGCGCCACTACTACCTACCGGCGCCGTGTATCTGCCTACCGGCGACGTGCCTCTACCTACCGGCGCCGCGCCTCTACCTACCGGCGGCGCGCCCCTACATACTAGCGCCGCGCCTCTACCTATCGGTGCCGCGCCTCTACCTACGAGTGCCGCATCTCTACCTACCGGCGCCGCGCCTGGACGCCGTACCTCTACCTACCAGCACTGCATCTCCGCCAGCATCGGTTCTAAATTATCTTTAATTTTAAGTAGTCTTTAAGTTCTTGTAAATATATGTAGTCCTATCTTAAACCTACCTTTTCATTACGCTACAGACCTCCAACGAAAATAAAAGATGTTCTAAATATGACACCTACAGCATTTACCTGTAGGTGTCATATTTAGAACAGTGATGGAGACATAATTTAGTATAAGGGAGGACAGGGGGCGGGAGCCACTGATGGTAAGTTTTATGTGGAGATGGAAAGTCAAGTCTGACTTTAATCAAGAATTTTAAAAATTGAACACCTGAGAATAAAGTTATAAATACGTAAGTTTAATTTATTGTAGGGCATCAAAAGTATGTTAAGGACTCCCGGAAAATTAAAAAGGAAATCCTATGTAGCCCCCCGTTAGGAAAATTTGGCGGACAATTGCAAATAACTTAACAATACGGCGGTAGCCTAATGGCTAAGGCATCGGTCTCGCAATCGTGAGGTCGTGGCTTCGAATACTGGCCATTATACTACCGACGTGAGCCCACTCCTAACACAAGCCATAGAGCTTAGCTGGAGGGGTTAACAGGATTGCTAGTAATGTGGGACTACAATCCCACATTGCTAGTTATCATTAAAAAAAAATTGATTGGAAGATTTTTCTTTCCGCTGTTTTGGACTGCCAAATTGTATAAAAAAAATTAAAAAAACCGTACCTTTAATATTAGTTTTATACGGGTCAAAAATAGTAATTCTTTCATGCAATAGTTTTTTAATCGATCAAATTTAATACCAGTCGATGGCTTTTGTCTTTGATTTTCGGAAGTTTGGGTACATAACCATGGTACAATTTGACTTGACTCAAATTGAAAAGTTGATTTAAATAAAAAAATCGACTTTTATGACTAGCGGACGCCTCGCGGTTTCACCCGCGTAGTTCCCATTCCCGAGGGAACAAAGGGATAAAAAATAGCTTATGTCACTCGGGGTTAGTGTAGCTTCCCAACAGTGAAAGAATTACAATTTGACACGGGAATAAACGCGTTTAATCTAGGTAAAGTTATTTACCTTATGCTTGACGTTTCGATCGGGTTACACCGACCGTGGTCACAAGCTGACTGATCATGTCAGGTCAAGCATAAGGTAAATAACTTTACCTAGATTAAACGCGTTTATTCCCGTGTCAAATTGTATTTATAATGCAACGCGTAAGTTTAAAAGTTATAAGTGAAAGAATTTTTGAAATCGGTCTAGTAGTTTTTGAATGTATTCATCACAAACATGCACACACTCAAAAATACAAAAATATAAATCTTTCCTCTTTATAATATTAGTATAGATTAACGACTTTCGAAACCAACAAACTGACAGATTAAGTCAATAATCGATTTTGCGCGCGTCTATGTTAACCCTAGTTTTATTATGGAATAGCACTCAAATAGTAGACGTCTCAGACACTTTGATGAGAGGAGGGGGTTGATATTTTGTAGCTGGTTTAGTAAAAAATCATTTAGGTATTTTTAACAATCTGCTGGAATCTTGGAAGTCAATTTTAATCTACTTTTAGTTATCGTATCGTAATGAAATTTTGCATGTTGAATGTACTTCGGATGACAACACTAGAATTTGGTAACTTGGATCTGATCTGATGATGGAGTGCAACTCTTCAGGGATGTGATGATTTTGACGATCAATTTTAACCTCTAATTTTATTGTGTCGCTATGAAATTTTGCATGTGTTTTGCTTGCATTTGGTAACTTGGAGGTGATAATGAAGTGGCACTCCTCAGGGTTTTGATGATTAACTTAAACCTAAGTACTAAAATAACAAAAAAAACTCCATTTACAAAATAATTTTGAACAGACTAAAAAGAAAATATAGCTTTTAGAATAGCTAAAAACGCTTATAAATAAAAAAAACTGAAAGTTAAATGACTGGGCAATAGTGACTAAGGTTTTTTTTTTTTTTTTTTTTTTTTTTTTTTATTGCCTATGGATGGCAGACGAGCCAACGGCCCACCTGATGGTAAGCGGTAACCGCCGCTCATGGGCTACAGGAATGTCAGGGACACACCCAAGCCGCTGCCTATTGTGAAGTGAAAACTCTCTTTGAACCTCGTTTGAAGAAAGACATGCCTCAAATGAGGAACGCAGCGCGGTGATATTCAGATCTTTGCAAACAAGGATTTGGTTGTCACTACATGACCATCTCGCTCACGACCTGCTGGTCTCTTTATTTAGTGCTATAAAATAAAGAAAGTACTCTATCTCTTTCACATATGACATCACTATTCCAATGCAAAAAAGAGACTGCTCTATGTTTCATCATATCTATTGAAATTGAAATCTGCCGTCTATATAGAACATCAAGTACAGCTACTTGTAGATACAAGGGGTCGCGATATGCGGGCGACCATTGTTCTACGATGAACAAATGATAATAATCTTTATCTACTTTATCAAGTACTGTCGATGGTCCGCGGTCGTCAACTTGGGACCGGCTACAAAGTTTCAAGTGTGAGTAGGATGGAAACATATAGCCTATAATTTGGAATAAAGCCGTCTTCGAAACGCGTTTAGAACACAATAACAACATGAGAAAATATTAAACCACTCTTGCCCTTAAAACTCCTATTGTAAAACTAATTGACGCTAATAGTAAGACGTCAACAATCGCCTGCTTCGATGGCGTGTGTGTGTGTACGACTCCAGCGATATTATTATCACACAATAACTGCTAAATCCGTTAAGTGGAATAAAGAAACTCGCAGAAATAGCATAAGTACATAGATGAACCCGAAACATAACACTTATTTTTTGGCTCAGTCGTAAAAAAACTATGTGTTTTACAAGCCCTGAGTCGCAGAAGACATCCAACCCTCGCCCCAATAAGCAAACCAATGCTCCAAGAGTGTCCAGTTCGCCACATAAATGAATTCTGCCGATAGTGAGTCAACGGCTCTAAACATACAGCAGCAGACGCTACGACCTAAAAGATCTATTGTGACACCTTTTTCTTAATTTAAAGGATATACTTTAGGTTTAGTCTGACGATTGTGCGACTATACGTCTTGGTATAGAGGACTTGACGTAATCTGGTGGGATTAAGTGCCCTCCAACACTAAGTACTTACATAAAACCAGACTCAGATTAGGTCGTGTGTTCGATTCCCACCCAGGATAAAACTTTGTGTGATGAGCACGATGGTTAATTCTGTGTGTGGGTGTTATTTATCTATAAAAGGTTTGTATTTAGAAATATTTGAGTATGTTTATCAGTTGTTTGGTTTCCAAGCTCTGCTTAGTTTGGGATCAGATAGCGTTGTGTGAGTTGTCCTTAGATATTATTATATTATATTTATGAAACACACAAAGTATTGTCTCGTTTGGGAATCGAACCTTTTAGACCAGTCAAAATTTAATGGCCCGCACGTAATATCTACCCGTGTGTCCTTATGTATCAAGGTTGTTCGACGGATTAACAGGGGAGCTGATGGAATACCTGTGTTTTCAACTTAAACTTAAAAACTTGGATTGTTACTCTCCAACTCGATTAAAACTTCTAATATCACGTTATATTATTACCAGTATATTATTTGAAGAAGACATCTCAGTTCCCTGGTGAATTAAAGAAACCTAAACTATATGACATGATTATAAAATCTGTTACACAAATATCAGGGGGATAAGCGAGTGAGCCTTATACTAGTTACATCGCATTTGATGTGTAACATCTGACGGTCAACACTTGCAAAGCAACCTCATTGCTCAAATCAAAATAGCAGGCGCTTCCCTGAGTTCCTGTTACACACTTCCGTTCCTTTACACGAAATCACATCTATCGAGACCGAGGGGAAAGATCTTACACATCAAAAACTAAACTGATTCTTCAAACTACCCGTTCTAAAAAGAGTAGTTAGATATCCTACTCTTTTTAGAACAGGTAGTTTGCAGAATCGGTAGATTACCCATTCTTTTTACCCGACTGCGCGATGCCAAGGAGGGTAATGTGTTTATCAGTCTATGTATGTATGTATCTGTGTTCCTTTGTGGCACTATATAGACCAAACGCGTGCGCTAATTTTGATGATTCATACGTCAATCGATTCGTATTAATCTTGCAAGTGTCACTTAAGACATGACAGTAATCAAATTTCAAAAAGGCGACAGCTTGACGCCATATTGTGTAAGAGAAAAAAAAAAGTCAACAAACTATGTCATGTGGGGTATCATTGTGTAGGTATTTTAAATTATAATAATAATAATATCTTGGGACAACTCACACAACGCTATCTGATCCCAAACTAAGCAGAGCTTGTACTATGGAAACCAGACAACTGATAAACACACTTATATATTTATATAAATATAACACCCAGAGACAGAATAAACCATCGAGCTCATCACACAAAGTTTTATCCTGGGTGGGGATCGAACCCACGACCTCTTGCGTAGCAGTCGGATACATTCCCACCGCGCCACAGAGGCAGTCGAAATTCACAATGAGGAATCTTAAATCATTATTCACTTAAAATTACCGTTTAGGATATATAGCGATTTAAAATTTGTTATCAACTACAACCATTTTCACTCGAATTTCGGTAGTTAAAATTATTACGTACTAAGCACTAAAAAGTAATAATTAAAAAAATAATTTAAAAAATAAAAAAACCCTCCTGCTTTAAAAATTACCAAAGATAACCTAAATCATGCAGTCCTAGGCATTCATGAATCCCAGTGAACTTACTAAAATGCCTTCAACTGCATGATTTAATGTTACCTTGTTTCCATTATTTTTATATTTTTTAAACGGTTGGTTTATGTGTACCTATTGGCTGTACATTGTAGACAAAAATGTAAGACAAGAAAATACACTTAACTTACATTTTTGTCTACAATGTACACAGTAGGTATACATGTGGCCGGTGTTTATGCAATTGTACCTCGCAGAATCCGAACCGAAAATTGATCCTGAATACTCATATACAAATAGCTAAAGCCTTCGTTTAACCCGTCATTAAAAAAACAGGCTGAGAACTTACTTAAAGTATCTATCCTCTAGCACACATACACACCCACACACTCAAACACATACGCATACACACTCACACACAAGCACTGGCATTATTTCTGTTTATTGGAATTAATATTTTAAAGATCCACAAATTTCTGTCTGCAATTTAATGATATACGTGAGAGCCCTGGTGCCCTTAACACAAGTTGATTCTTACCTAAGATACCAGATTTCAACGAATGGTTGAACTCATAATATAACTTTACATAAATGTAACAACTAGATTGTAAACTATATTATTACAATGACAATGCTAAGGCGAACATTGTGATAAGCACTTGGAACTTTTATAAGCTACCAGCGTAATTAACCATATCAGAAAATCCACAAAGCGTTAACTCTCACTCCAGCTACCCAGCTAGAAACTAATCAACACCCCACAACAAAAAAGCCCCTACTAGTTTCATTCAGTCATGAAACATATTACATAATTCTGACATCACAACTAGAGCGCTTTGTTTTAAAATGCACCGAGACAAAGGCCGGGTCGAGTGACTATCAAATATTCAACTACCCAACGTTTCGTACATAAATTTAGGATCAAAATTTTGCGAGGCGCGACAACATGTAACTGATACATCTTTTAACGGTATAGGTGTTGTGAGGAGGTGGTACACTGTACTGTAATACTGTGAATTCCCGATTTGACCCACGGTAATGTGACAAACGTTTGCGAGGGCATTATCGGACTGCATTATTAACTGCTCCTATAATACAGTTTCTTTTCATAAAAGAGTACCGTGTAATTTGAAAAATTACAAATGAAAGTGAGAAGATTCTATCAGTGTGTTTAGTGCGAGTTTGTTTTATGTTAACGCGATCGACACGTTTAGGACGTTTGGCGCTCCTATTGGCCCGCGGCCAAACGCGGATGCGAACGCTAATCAGAGAGCCAAACGCGGTAGACAATTCGAAGTACAAATCCTACTACATTTTGTATTTAATAGGTATGTGGAACACAGGGGGCTTCGGATTAGTCCACTGTAATATATCTTGCAAAGTGCCCACGAAATAATGTTTAAAATAGGGGCCTCCCCCTTTTCAGGAGGAGTAAGATTTGAACTCGACTGCCTCTGTGGCGCGGTGAGAGAGTGTGTCCGACTGCTACGTTCGATTTTCTTCTCGAAATTTTTTTTTGTTTTCGATTCTCACACGGGGCACCACTTTGTGTGATCCACGAATTGTTGTTCCGAGTCTGGGTGTACTTTGTGTCCGTGACTTGTATGTTTGTAAAGGTCCCCGCGACACAGGGCTTGTACCCTACTGCGGGAGTCGTCTTATAAAGAAATAAAAAAAATAAAACTTCATCTGGCCGCACCGAATTGCCCTTGCCTCGAGATTGTTTTTATTTTTTGAGGAATTTTGGGAATGTTGACACTGTACTGGTGTGTTTTGACAGGTAATTGCCCCCCCCCCCCCTCACACCCCCTTGGTGGTGGTGGCTGGTGTACCGGCGTTGAAACAAATGAACCCCTACCCTGTCATGCGAGCGAGTCACACTCCGGTTGCCGGACTCCGCCGGTTGGGCCACATGTTGCCCCCCCTGAACAAAGTTATGGATCCGCGGTCGGGGCAGATAGGGATTCAGTGTGGCCAGATGTAATTCAACCCTCAAGCGTCTGGTCTCTCTCTCCTCTTCTAGCCCACGTGTCTTTGAGACACGTGGGCTAGAAGAGGATAATACATTAGAGACTTTAATAAAAGCACTTTAACTAGCGAATGAATTGACTTATTCTATTCAAACAAAATAATACTGTTATTGTATTATGAACCATAATTAATAGCTTTGAGCCGCATGACTGTCGGTTATTGCGATAAAAACTATCTATATATCCTTCCTCGGGACTCAAACTATCTCCATACCAAATTATATCTTAATCGGTTGAGCTTTATAAGCGTAACAGACAGAAAAAGTTAATTTCACGTTCATAATGTTAGTTTGGATATAATTGTCTATCTATACATGTCTGTGACATGTGGGTACGAGTGATGCGCCTTCGATGGTGCTAAACATTGCAGTGAGTATGTTTCTACAAGAAGTTTAATGAACTAAAATGTCCATTATTGCACATAAAAAGTACAACGTGTAACAGAAAGGTGTGGTCATATACAAGGGTTGGTGTGTGCCCAATATATCTACTGAGTGCACATATCCAATTTTATCACAATCGGAGTAAGTACCCTACATAATTAAATTTGATTTATTATTTTTTCATTCGTATGAATAAAAAAATATCAATTAAAAAAGTATGACTTAAAAAGTTCTGCCATAATAAAGGGGCAACTAATTGCTCGGCCAATAATAGCAATATGTCTGCAATTGTATAGCGTATGATTCTGCCTACTAAACAGGCTACATAAACTGGTAACAATAAAATATAGAGCGACTGAAACAACAACAAAATTGTCCGGGCAACATTGCGGAAAATCGATCGCTCAGCGATCGTCTTAACATCAAAACAATATTGGAGAGTACTGCCATGTTGCCGGCGACAGCATTGCCGCCACAAATCGCCCGTTTAGACGCCCCATTATACAATCGAATTTTGCACCAGGGGAGGTATGTTATTTATATGCCATAAGCCTTTCGCTACTGAAATTTAACAAAAAGAATATACTATAACTATGTAATAATAATGCAATCGGCTAATACTGACAACATACACTATCCACTGTTGAAAGTTGACCACACCCTTCTGTTACACGTTGTATAAATACATTAATGCGGAATGCGCTGCAAGTGCGCATAGTGACCCCGCCCGCACGCCCCGCAAGCCTGCGCCCGTGCCTGCGGTTGCTACCTGCAGCGCTGCCAAGGTCAGTCGCCCCGTTGTACAACAGAAACGGGGGATAAAGACGAAGACCAGCGAGAGCGTACCCACAGCCCCTGCCAAAGGGCAAATGGATGTAGAGGGCTTTATAAAGGTTGAAAGGAAGCAGAAGAGGCCCTCCAGACGAAACCAATGTGGTACCGGCGTGACGGGACCTAAAATGCTGCTGCGTCCGGCAATAGCAACGACGCAGTTATATGTGTCTCGTCTGCATCACACCACAAAGGCAGAGGAACTTGCGGAATACCTCCGGATCAAGACGAAGTGGACCTTGAGGGTGGAGAAGTTGGAGTCGCGCCATGACGTCAACTTCAAATCATTCATGGTGCGAGTTTCCAGTGAACATCTGTCCATCTTTATGAAGGAGGACTTCTGGCCGAAGGGTGTCGCGTACCGACGTTTTCGTGGAAGGTTACGTGACACCACGCAGCGAAACACGACGCCGCTGTCTCAATCCCACTGTCGTGTATAATTTTAATTATGTATTAGTTTATTGTTATTATGTTACGTATTTGTGTAATTGTAGTTTAAATTATGTATTAGTTTATTAAGTTTTTTATGTACCTATGTATTTGTATGATATGGGCCTTAGTAGCCTGAAATAAATGGTTATTATTATTATTATTAACATATCGAGATCTATAGTATTACTTGAAATATAGATATTTAATGCTATCGGAACCCAACCACGCTTCGCTGTGACTTTTTGTGGCACGAACCCTCACGGGCGTCCCCGAGACATCCTTCCAAAGTTTCATCACAATCTGATCAATGGTTTCAGAACGCATAGAGGACAAACATACAAAGATTGATTTTTATTTATATAGATTATCTGACATGGCACCCAAAGCACACGGAAATGTCAGTTATTTGTCACACACAACATTAAATTTCTGTTTGCATGTTCAATCGCGCAGGAATTCCTTGTGCATATTATTATATTTAACGTATAAAGAAGTGATTGATTTATTGCTGTTATTGTCTGAAAGATAAATTATAACAATAATAATAATAATAATAATATATCGGAACAACTCACACAACGCTATCTGCTCCCAAACTAAGCAGGTGTGTTGTACTATGGCAACCAGACAACTAATAAACATACTTATATATTTCTAAATACATACATATTACAGATAAATAACACCCCGACACAGAATAAACTATCGTACTCATCACACAAAGTTTTATCCGAACCCACGACCTCTTGCGTAGCAGTCGGACGCACTCCCACCGCGCCACTAAGGCAGTCTAGGCTCTATTAATCGCAGTTTAGGCTCTTTATTGGGCGATTGTACGTTGATACTTATCCTTTCAGTCCAGTCACTTATACTGCCATATCCTTTCAGTCCAGTCACACAGTTTATGGGCTAGTGCAGTATATGCACTAGCCCATAAACTGAGCAATCTGCTCAGGCTGCAACATGCTGCATACAATGCCAGGAACTGTATCCGGTGTTCGAACATTCAAGTTACAATAAACTACCGACTACGGTTCCAATTTCATACTGTCAAACTGAACTATCACAGTTTTCGACGTGATAACGTCTTATAAATCAATGACGGGGCACGCACGAATAATCTCGTAGCAACGGTCACGTTATTCATTGGTTGCTAAGCAACGGTCACGTTATTGATTGGTTGCTAAGCAACGGTCACGTTATTGATTGGTTGCTAAGCAATGGTCACGTTATTGATTGGTTGCTAAGCAGTCACGTTATTGACTAAACACACACTAAAGCTGTCACAGGCATGGTTGTATAATACAATGTCATCAATGTTTTAGCGATTGCAGCGACATGCGATACAATTGGAAATTAAAAAAACCCATAAACCGACTTTAGAGACAACCATTTTTTTGTTGTGTTTGTTATTCTCAGGACATGCTTTGTATAAAAGTTTTTTTTTATTAAAATGTTGATACAAAATACGGTATTCTAATACGGTATCCATAATATATTCTTTGTATTTAAAATAATGTAGGTAATTAACATGTTTTCTGGTGCGGACACTAGATTCCAGATGGATAAAACGAGTAACTATATGGCCAGGACCAAGCAATCATAGGAGCAGAGTACGCCTTCGAGAGCGATGGATATACAAAAGTCGCTTGGCAGAACTAGAAAAGACACCAAAAACATGGAGACACCCAGAAAGAAGCCTTAGCTCGCAAATAATAAATTAAAATTTTATTTGATTAAATTCTTAAATTGTAAGGCAAAGCAAATAAGGGCTTATTATTATTATTATTATGTGTTCAGCGGCAAAAATCGATCGAATACCAAACTGGCAGGATGTTCATCTTAAAACTGCCCTTTTTAGGGTTCCGTAACCGAAATGGCGAAACGGAAATCTTATAGTTTCGTTATATCCGTCCGTCTGTCTGTCTGTCCGTCCGTATGTCACAGGCATTTTACTCAAAAACTACGCAATGTATATAAATAAATTAGGGGGGCACTCCATACATGTAAAAAAGATGTCGCTTAGCTGTTTCGATTAAAAAAAAAATCCGGAGTAAAAAAATTGAAAAAATTGTGGCCCTCAAAAATGTAATATGAAAAAAATCACAAAGATAACGCCAATTAATAACTAAAAAATATATTCAACATGATCGGATATGGCCGCGATGCACGGAAAAGAACCTTTAGATCAACTTCCAATTATGAATAATAGGTAGTAAGAATGATTAATTTGTCATATTTACTACGCGACTTTGACATTATTCATAATGACTAGCTATTATATATAATTTCGAGTCAATCATATTTAATGTTACAAATCTACTAGCTGTAAGTTCTAAATAAAAAATAAAAAGTCCGCTAGTGTACAATCCACTTAGCACAAACAGAAATTTAGGCATTATTGTATTATTCAAACACAACACCTGGATTCTACTGTTTTATGTGAAGCCTGATGCTAGCTCATTTTTGTAGCTAGGACTAGATTCGTTTGTAACTGATATACCTATAAACTACCCATATTACTTCCTGGTGTAAACCAGGAAGTAATATGGGTAGTTTATTCAATCTGGTAAGCCCACTAGTAGGTATCAATGTAATATGGGTAAGATAGAAGTCGGGCAATCTCGAACGGACGCCTCGGACCACTTTGTGTTTTAGGGGTTCCGTGAACGATGGCTATCCGTCATATACAATAGGTATGTAGACTGTAGGTTAATATTTTAAGTTTAAGTAGGTACCCCTGCTGATAGTATTGCAACGGTCGTGGTTACGGGTAGACGTGGTGCAGCTCAGCATCGCCTTCGTGAAGCACGGCGAATTTCCTTTCGAAATTAACCTAGCTTGATTAATGTCATTCACTAATAAGAACTGTTGGTACTTCGT
Organism: Herminia tarsipennalis; assembly: GCA_945859575.2. Classification (NCBI taxonomy): domain Eukaryota; kingdom Metazoa; phylum Arthropoda; class Insecta; order Lepidoptera; family Erebidae; genus Herminia; species Herminia tarsipennalis. Next base: position 7,618,659 of record OX243849.2, on the reverse strand, counting down.
GGTTAAGACAAGGATTTTAATCAAGAACCATTCACACATTAAACAATTTTGTAGACTACGTAGTACTTAAAAGTTCCTTGGGGATGCAAGAGATGGCGCGACGATTGCGCTTATACATTTTTTTTTTTTGACTGCCTCTATGGCGCGGTGGGAGTGTATCCGACTGCAATGCAAGAGGTCGTGGGTTCGATCCCCACCCAGGATAAAATTTTGTGTGATGAGCACGATGGTTTATTCTGTGTCTGGGTGTTATTTATCTATAATATGTATGTATTTAGAAATATATAAGTATGTTTATCAGTTGTCTGGTTTCCATAGTACAAGCTCTGCTTGGTTTGGAATCAGATGACGTTTTGTGAGTTGTCCCAAGATATTATAGAAGATATTATAAATCTGTGAACTCGGGCGTGGTCTAGGTGCCCGAGTGGTTAACGATGTAGGGAAGGATACCCTATGATCTCGGGTTGAAATCCCGAACCAAATTTTCTTTCATACATTTAATAATGCGCTTCATACATACATACAAACAGCGAAAGTTTATCAACAATGTGTGCGTTTTCCAGCAAAGTATGAATGAAGTTTGACTTCTATACTCTTGTTTCTCTTGTTTTATGGTAAAGTTAACACATTGACGTATGAAGTAAAGATACATCGCTCACTTAATGGAAGAATGTCACAACTAAAAAATACTTATTTTACAGGAGGCCAATTTAAACTTTCAATTCGATAAATTCACAAAAAAATAACACAAATTGGTTAACGCTTTTTGGAATGTTTGTGTTAGTGTTTAAAATCAAATTATGTTATATATTTACTGTTCATATACGCATGTGGGTTCGCGGGGAACACTTTTAGGCCTCTAAGATGAAACTATGAAGAAATGAAAATGAAAAAATATTTATTGCAGCAATAGATACAGTATTACATTAAATGCAAAGATACAATCATTCATAATCTAAAGCTGGGTGGACATTTACTGGTGTGTTACTGTTGGTCTTCTCACTAAGCTAGCCTGTATCGAGGAGATTCGAATGAACACATACCACCCAGCAACAGTGTGTCATTACGATTTCTACGCCATCTAGCGACCACAAGTGACATAACGTGTTTGTCATTATGGTATTAAAAATTGTTATTTCATATTTTCGCAAAAAAGCAAGATTTTGAATTATGACGGTCTTGCAATAAGTGAGTGACATGGAAACAAATTGAAATGTAATACTTTAACGGAACATTGAAAATGTACAGTGTAGTGAAATACGAGGTCTGCAGACAAGTTAGATTAAACCAAGCCAAAATCTCCAGTGGCTTTAACTTTGCCCAGCCCCTATCATTGCGGTTTGATACTACGGGTAGTCGAATGAAACTCACTTGCTTCTCACTTCTGATTGGCATCTCACTTATGATCGTAAGCTATAAAGTTGTATAACAATGGTCTCCTAACCGATGGTGGTTACGGCAACAAATCTCATCAGAGATTAGCTAACTACAGAGGAGATTATTACAGTGCACAAGTGTATGCGCAGATTTATGTGCACTCTCTATTTCCTCACCCTCTTAACCCGATGGGACAGAAATCCGATTTTCCGAGGCTCGGAGGCGTGTGATATTTTTCCGAAAACGGTCACCCATCTATCGACCGGCAGTGGTAACGTTGCTTAACCTCGCAGTCGGAGCCCTCAAAATAAAAATATATAATATTACTATTGTGTGTGATTATTAAATTAGTAGCCTTCAGTAGTATCTACAGCAAGAGTGTGTGGAGGTACATGGAGTCTGTTCATTATATATGTTGGCAAAGTCCCTGGCAACGAGAATTTTACCCCAGAGCGGAAGGTTTTAAAATAAGAAATGAATACAACGTAATTATTAATTATGTATATGTAATAGAATAATAATTAATTATCTATCTTCACAATTATTGTGAAGACCAGATTACTGCGAAAATCCTATGACTTGCAAAATAACAGAGAATAGGCAAATTTTAACAAAATTTTTACTATCATGAAACCTTTTTTTAATAAAGAAAAATATGAGTTACTCACATGTACTATATTTATATCGAGACTTCTAATATTATGTATAAAATTAGAGAAAGATAAAAAAAATGTTTATCATTTGTGAAATAACGTTTCCCACACTTACTGACTTTACAGGCGGTAGCCTAATGGCTAAGGCATTGGTCTCGCAATCGTAAGGTCGCGGGTTTGAATCCTACCCATTATACTACTGAAGTGAACCCACTCCTAACACAAGCCATTGAGTTTAGCTGGAGGGGTTAACAATATTGCTAATAATGTGGGACTCAATCCCACATTGCTAGTTATCTTAAAAAAGTACAACCAGAGTCTGAACAAATGTTTATGAATCACACAATTTTGTCCTGGGAGTCGAACCTACGCCACATTTTGCGTAGTAGTCGTTTGTACTACCGCGTCAGTGAGGCAGATCACATCACATCACTACAGTCACTTAGTGTCATCTTACTTATTAATTAACATAACTTACTTATTAATAAGACCCGGCTGAAGAACTACCGACCTATTTCTCTTCTAAGCCACGTCTATAAGCTGTTCTCAAGAGTCATCACGAACCGTCTTGCGCGAAGACTTGACGAATTCCAACCACCGGAACAGGCTGGATTTCGGAGCGGATATGGCACCATAGACCACATCCACACAGTGCGGCAGATTATACAAAAGACCCAGGAGTATAATCAGCCCCTGTGTCTAGCATTCGTGGACTATGAGAAGGCCTTTGACTCGATTGAAATCTGGTCCGTTCTGGAGTCTCTGCAGCGATGCCAAGTAGATTGGCGATATATCCAAGTGATGAGATGTCTCTATGAAGCCGCCATCATGTCCGTCCAAGTACAGAATCAGCAAACAAAACCTATACCATTGCATCGAGGAGTGAGGCAAGGGGACGTTATTTCCCCGAAACTGTTCACAAATGCAATGGAGGATATGTTCAAGACGCTGCACTGGAAAGGGCGGGGCATCAACATCAATGGTGAATACATTTCTCACTTGCGATTTGCAGACGACATTGTCATCATGGCGGAAACGCTGCAGGACCTGCAACGGATGCTGAATGACCTGGCTGACTCCTCTGTACGCATCGGCCTACGGATGAACTTGGATAAATCCAAGGTCATGTTCAATGAACATGTACTACCGGAACCGACAGCGGTGCACGGCGCCGTTCTCGAAGTTGTTCAAAAATATGTGTACCTCGGGCAGTCATTGCAGTTAGGTAGAAACAACTTCGAGGACGAGGTGAACAGGAGAATTCGGTTGGGTTGGGCAGCGTTTGGTAAGCTACGTCAAGTCTTCTCATCGTCGATCCCACAATGTCTAAAGACTAAAGTCTTTAATCAGTGCGTCCTACCCGTCATGACATACGGAGCCGAAACGTGGACACTGACGGTACGGCTGGTCCACAAGTTCAAAGTCGCTCAGCGGGCTATGGAACGGGCTATGCTCGGAGTTTCTCTTAGGGACAAAATCAGAAATGAGGTGATCCGGCAGAGAACCAAAGTTATCGACATAGCCCACCGGATTAGCAAGTTGAAGTGGCAGTGGGCTGGCCATATAAGCCGAAGAACCGACAACCGTTGGGGTAAACGAGTTCTTGAGTGGAGACCGCGGCTTGGCAAACGTAGTGTAGGACGCCCTCAAGCCAGGTGGAGTGATGATATACGCAAAACGGCTGTCAGGAGCTGGATGCGAGAAGCCGAAGATAGAACAAAGTGGCGTGCAATTGGAGAGGCCTATGTCCAGCAGTGGACTGCGATAGGCTGATGATGATGATGATGATGACTTATTAATTAACATTAACAGTTCACTATGCTATGAATATTTCTTTGTAGTTATTACTTGTGGATAACGGTGCTGGTTGCGTGATTAGTCAAATAAGATAATTAGAAATAAAGAGATTGTTTACTATTGTTACGCAATTGTTTGTTACCCCGAATAAAATAAAATAAAAATAAAAACAATTCACCCAGAATCGTTAGAACTGTTTGCAACAATGACTTTTAACGACATTCAAGTGAGTTTCAGTAGTAACTCCAGCTTGTACTACAAAGTTTATATTCAAAGGCCGATGTTTATCTTTACAACAAATAAAATGAGAACTAAGGGCGGCCTCTCGCAGGCAATGTACCTACTATATCCTTCTGGTAATAGCTCCCTAAATAACGCTTTAAATTAGAAACTACAAGACGTTGAAACACGCGTCTAACGCGTATTTAAAAAACTGCACCTACCTATACTCTGTGGTGCGGTGGGAGTGTATCCGACTGCTACGCAAGAGGTCCTGGGTTCGATCCCCACCCAGGATAAGACTTTGTGTGATGAGCACGATGGTTTATTCTGTGTCTGGATGTAATTTATGTATAATATGTATGTATTTAGAAATATATAAGTATGTTTATCAGTTGTCTGGTTTCCATAGTACAAGCTCTGCTTAGTTTGGAATCAGATAGCGTTGTGTGAGTTGTCCCAAGATATTATTATATTGCTATACAGTAGGTAAGTGAGTGTTTAAATGTTTACCCTAAAAGTACCAGATTTTAATAAGATATTTTAAATACGTGTTTATCATTAGGTGCAGATACAAGCCCCTCCCCCCCCCCCAACAGAGGCAATAGCAGACTGAAAGAACTTATTTTGGCGAATTTTGACAGGCAATTGCGCCCCCCTCGGCGGTGGTAGCCCGTGTACCTGGTGTTGAATCAAATGCAAACCATTAGAATCACATTTCACTGGTTGTATCACACGTTAAACCCACTTGAACAAATTCCTGGATCCGCGCCTGTTTATCATGGAGGGTACATCAAGACTTTGGAGACTTACTAGAACAAATTAACATTTTGAAGTTGGTGTCGAATTAAACAAAAACAACTATTTCATGGCACCAACTTCAAAATGTTAATTTGTTTTTGTTATTCTAGGTAGATATTATTTTTTGCTTTTTAGTTGCCTTGTATTTATTTTTGAAGTCGGTAATTTTTTTTTGTAATAAAATTTTATTGATTATTATATTTAACAACCGTGTGAATTTTTTATCCGTATACCAGTACACCAAAATTGTTTACTTACAATAAATTATTATCGTTATGACTCAAGCTGATATTAAAGCAAAATTTACCTTGTTAAATTCTTCGACAATATTATCTGGACTCGCCTTATCAACTGATAAAGGTTTTTTACATAGAGTTATGAAGTATAGAGGAAGCCTTGACAGGAAGTATACACCAACAATGATTAACATTGCTTAAAGAATCACTTAGTTTAAGCAATGTTAACCATTGTCGGTTTGTAGATGGGTGAGCTAACCCGTAAAAATTGGGCGAGACGGTTTCCATACCTACTATATGTTATTGTTTTTAAACTCTCCTCGTTTTTAAACTTTCACGATTTTTATACATATTAGATACATTTCGGGACTTAATCGCGTGAATTATTTAAAGGGTAAATAAAAGGTCCGTAACCTTTTATTTACCCGACGTTTCGATCGAATTGTACCGATCGTGGTCAGCCATCAGTCGACCGTGACAACGATCGGTGAATTTCGATCGAAATGTCGGGTAAATAAAAGGTTCGTACCTTTAAATAATTGGCGCGATTAAGTCCCGAAATATATCTAATATTTACTAAATGTTTCTTATTACCCGACTGCGGAGGGGTATTTGTGCTTGACGTGTATGTATGTATTCTTCTAATGTTTTTACGTCCGCTCATAACCCCCAAGGGTTCAACCGATTTTAATAAATTATACGTCAATAGATTTATCTTGATGACGCAAGTGTCACTGGGTACGTAAAATTCTTAATAAATCGAAATGGGGGATTATATGCGAGGTTAATTTAGGGTCAGAATTTTTATTATTTATCATAGAAGATCCTCGAATCACCCATTGAAGATGAAATTTGTATGGATCCGATTAGATTAGATAATGTGTATGTTTAAAAAATGTTTGATGGGGAAAAATCATTGAAAAAACAACGTTAATATTAAAACAAATTGTTCCTAAAGTAAATACCTTGTAATTATCTTACAACGACTAAAAATTAGTAAATAAAAAACGCCTGTAAAAAGACAGAAACAAAATACCCTTCATATTTAATATAATGCAGTCGGTGGCATGACATCCATCCATACTAATATTATAAATGTGAAAGTAACTCTGTCTGTCTGTCTGTCTCTTACGCTTTCACGCTCAAACAGCTAAACCGATTTAGGTTAAATTTGGTATGGAGATAGTTTGAGTCTCGGGGAAGGACATAGGATAGTTTTTATCGCGATAACCGACATCCACGTGGGCGGAGCCGCGCGCAAAAGCTAGTTAAATATAAAGGGTATCTTTTTTCTACCCTTTTGCAGGCAGGTTTGTTTCCTTTTATTTTTACCCGACTGCGCGACGCAAAGAAGGGTAATGTGTTTATTATCCTCTATCTCTCTCTTCTTATCCTCTGTATGTATGTGTGTTCTTTGTGGCACTATATAGACCAAACGCGTGTACCGATTTTTATAATTCATACGTCAATCAATTAGCATTAATCTTGCGAGTGTCACTAACAACATGGCAGCAATCAAAATTCAAAATGGCGACCGTCAGGCGCCATTTTGTGTAAGAAAAAAAATTAAAGTCAACAATCTATGTCATGTGAGAAATGATATCTCTCATAACGTGTCATGTGTAAGTATTTCAAAATCATGATGTGCTTCTTTAATCTTTCTTACCTAGAATTACCATTTAGAATATAATATAACGATTTAAAATTTGATACATATATCTTTTAACTAATAAATAGTGTTAATAAAATAATAAATTTAAAAAATCAAAAACCCGCCTACTTTAAAAAGACGGAAACAAGATAATCTTGAATCAAGTAGTCGGTGGCATTAATGAACCCTAGGGAACTTAATACAATTCCTCCGACTGCATGATTCAAGATTATCTTGTTTCCATCTTTTTAAAGCAGGCAGGTTTTTTGATTTTTTTAAATTTATTATTATGGAGTCTGCGTCACATAATTTAAGAACAAGCTGTCACTCTTTCTATGTAGGCATTGCTTATGAATCACTCAGCGTAAATAACACTTAGACAGACAACTAAGGAAAGTCCCCATTCTTGATTATGACGTTACACTAGGTAATTATATTTTATACCTAACCTAAAATTAGATTCTGCAATTTGGAATTAGCTGCAGTTTTTCGATGTCATATAATATCATCATCAATTTAGAATTGTTAATAATAAGTATCTATGCTAAAGACAAAAGACAGAATATAAGTTTTGTATAGTGTTAGGTTAAGTATAAAAATGATGCATCATAGTTTTGTTTGAGAACTTCCTGCTTAGTTTTGAATAAGAGTTTGTCCTTATGAACTTCGTTCTACACATTTACATATAGACCAGGACAGCGCCATCCCTTCCAATTAAAAAGTAAAAAATAACTGCAAATCGTGAAACAGAGAAAAATTCGTGCGCAAAGTAGCCTTGTCTCTTTCTAGAGGTGGTCAATTTTGTGAACTTATTTCGCAGTCCTGTTCTCTACGTGAAGGTTCTATATTGCGAAAGCAATATGACGGATATTCTACTTGAAAGTGATAAAAGAGTTTATTTCTGAATTAACTTATTATTATTATCGGGTTGCCCGATTAATAAAAAATCTAGCTAGATATATACCTCTTTTGACTATATACATGTTTGCCTCTGTAACTTAGACAATCTATACGTAGAAATAGCTGCGGTCCCACGTAGATATTCGTGTAAAAATTTGCACATTGTACGAATGTTTGGGATTTTTTTTTGTAAAGGCGGTTAGGGTATATCATAGACTTAGGATATACGCTAGCATATCCTAAATCTATGGGGTATTTCAAAAACAAAGTCATCGGCGAACCAAATTGCGAATTTGTTTATGTGACTCTTTTGCCGCCGACGAACTTTTTGATTGACGAATGTGTATTACGCAAAGGTACGATATTCGCCCGTTTTAAGAATCAGAATCATTTAATTTGCAAGAAAATTGGTACAAAATTGTTGTTATTAAAGGGCATAAGTAGATCAGTTTAGCCATGCAAACCCTTACAATAACATTTTGATACAATGAATCATTAATTATTATTTCATAGGTACATTACATTTTTCTAACATCTATCATTATATGTCATTATTCAAATTTAATATTTCAACTATTCCATTTCAAATTCACAAATAAAAAAAAATGTACAATAAAATACAAATATGTCAAATTTCGTCATAAAATTGAATAAATTAAATTTAAAAATGAAAATACCTGATACATAAATTAGTTCATAATAATTATTAAGAGTTACGTGTATTTCTTTTATTTATATTCAAAAAATTCTTTGATTTAATAGTGTGCAGTGTTAACCACTATAATGTGTCAAACTGTATCGACTGCTTGGAAAACCGCAAATATGTCAAAAATTTTGCATATTAATTTGCACAGTTGTACTAAGGTACACTTAAGTATGTAGAGAGAACCGACATAAAACAAATTCTTCTCTATAAACTCATAAGTCTACATGTCTATTCTTCAAGTCGTAGATAAGTGCGATCGTTAGCAGACGTTTTTAAGTGCTTGAGTGCTGTGGTTCAGTGACAAACAATATATAATGTGATTGGAATACAATGTCTACAAATACCGGTAGGTACCTACTTAAATATAAATTTATTATAATCCTGATGAATTATACAAAAACCAATTCGAAACAAAAATGTTGTAACTATTTTTTCTATTTGTATGTATTTTGTGGGAATTTAGACAAGTTTGATATTAGTCATTCGGCTATTCGTCGAATTTGATATTGGTATCACTGGTCACACACGGTGATCACTGGTCGGCCAAATCGATTTTTGTAAACATTATGAATCAAATACAATAATGAAATAAGAACAATAACGACCGTTTTTACCCGACTGTAAGGAAGGGTTATGTTTTTCGCGCGTATCTTGTATGTATGTAATATTCTTTATTACCTCATATCTCTCAAACCACTGAACGGATTTATACAATTCAGACATCCTTAGATTCGTCTTGACCTCGCAAGTGTTCTTAGATAGCTGACATTTAAAAAAAACAAACATGGCGACTGTTAGATGTCAAAATAAAGAGGTGTGAAAAAAAAGTGCTATATGGGTGTCAAATTACAGGGCTCGTCTTAAGCATTTCAAAAACGTATAACATGATTATGACTGTATTACTAAAAAAGTTAGTTAGCAACCATTATTTTTTTTTATTTTCAATACTTGACTATTGCTGTGATAAAAGTTAGTTGTTACACCGGTTACATCCTATAACCGCTAAAACATTTTTTTTTTTTAAATATAAAAATAAAAACCCGCCTGCACAAAGCAGGCAAGTTTTTTTTTTTTTTTTTTTTCTTTCATCTTCATCTATTGATGGATATGGTTAGTGGAGATGATAGATTTTTGTATGGGGCTTGTGTCTATTGTATATCTCTAGTAGCCAAGTCGATCGATTTTTAACGGCCGTAACTGATTAACTAAGATTAATCGTTACTAGGTTAGACACAAATATCTTCTTACAATACTCTAGGTTTTTACGACAGTGTGTGTCATGGTCTTTATTGGGGGGGGGGGGGGGATTTTCGTAATTTCGGGAGAGAAGGGTTTAAGAGGTACAATTGGCTACACACTAGTAAAATGAGTACTGTATGCCTTTTACAATTTGAGGGGTGTTTTCGACTCGCTAAATCGGGAGGGATTTGATGATGTGTGTAAATAAATAATACAAAATTACACAATGAAAAATCTTTTAAAAGTATCCTGAAATATAATGGCACTTTGGGTGCCATTATATTTTTGACAACTATTGCCTTAGTTTTCTAAACAAAAGCTAATTATAAATTTTCTTATAATATATATTTTTCAGAAACTAAAAAAGATTAGGAATTAGTAATTATAACAGGAAAATTAAACTTATCAATATTGAAGAATCTGTAAAAAAACATTGTACAATATTTAGTTTCAAATAGTTACGAGGTCAAGTTTATATTTAGGGTACCTACGTGGAATTAATTTTATGACCCATTTTTAAGTTATTATCGTACAATGTGCAATTTTTTAAACAAATTTTGCTCGAAATTTGATTAAAAAATTTGATACTAAATACAATTAAAAAAAAATACTCCTAATGGTACGAATCCACCTTATATAGAGGAATTAGTTTTATGTTAAAACAACTACAATACACAAGCTCCAACATTTTCACTTGAGGCGTAATCAGCCAATAGTTCTATATTCTATCATTAAACAAATTATCCAAATAACGATAAATTAAACAAGAATCTGACGTATTTAAATCAAAATACATGTCCCATAATAATACTTGTAGCAATTTGTTATCGGTACCACTTTGATGACTAACGTAGGTTCAGATTAGCCGCATTGTTTAAACGAATTGTCGGCTGACATAGTTTGTTTTGCGCTTAAACGGCTTATGATTTCATCCTTAATCTAATATTGTAAATGCGAAAGTGTTTCTTGGTTTCAGTCATAACAACTGAATGCAGGTAAATTCGTTCCATGCTTGTGAAATAAGACATGCGCCTGTCGGCTTAGATTTACGGCCGGTCTCAATAACCTATCTATAGATGGGTAGTATTTTGACATAATTTGTATAAAGCTTATGTCAAAAATATACCTCTAATAGCCAAATCCATCGATAGATAGATTATTGAGACCGGCCGTAAGTAGGAAAACTTTGACTGGTCTGTTGATCTAGTGGGTTCGATCCCCACCCAGGATAAAACTTTGTGTGATGAGCACGATGGTTTATTATGTCTGGGTGTTATTTATGTAAAACTAGCTGTCCCGCGCAACTTCGTCTGCGTAAATTTTCCCCGTTTTGCAACATTTCTCATTGCTGCTCCGCTCCTATTGGTCGTAACATGACGTCGTAGCGTGTTATATAGCCTATAGCCATCCTCAATAAACGGGCTATCCAACAGTGAAAGAGTTTTTCAATTCGGACCAGTAGTTCCTGAGATTACCGCGTTCAACCAAACAAACAAACTCTTCAGCTTTATAATATTTATATAGTTAGGTAAGTATGTATTTAGAAATATATAGATAAGTACGTTTATGAGTCGTCTGGTTACCACAGTACAAGCTCCGCTTAGTTTGGGATCAGATGACGTTGTGTAAGTTGTCCTAAAACATTATTATGTTATAAAACTTTTTAACCGCTTTTGTAATATAACTATGATTTTTCCCAAAAGACTTTTCAAAATGACCAGGTTAAAGCCGTCTAGGTTTCAACTAAAGTGGCGTTGCATATGAGCTTTGCGTGACAGCATTTATTATCGTCTCGTATTATATAACCAACAAACACTTCAGCATTTACAATATAACATAAATCATAAGTCGTTTAATCAAACTATGTCAGCCGTCAATTCGTTCTAACAATTATGCGCCTAATTTTAGCACCGTTTGTGGTAGGTTTTATCAAAAAAAAGCTCAGTAAGCAAGGAAGGACTTGGATGCTTTGGGGAGGGGGGGGGGGATCGGAAGTCTTGAGCTTTTCCCTGGATCCACCACTCATTCTGTAGATATGTGGTTATTTGAACATGTTTGTTACATACATTCGTCGAATGTACGGTTATGTAAGGTTGATTTCTAACGATTAGCAAAGTATGTTTACGTATTTCGCTATCTGTATTTAAATAATTACGATATAGTTATTCGTGTAATTAAGACTTGAAACAAAGATAGCACACACATGTGAATTGTCGTTTCATTTTCGATAGATAGGATCAGATAGGATAAAAAAGTAAAGACTGTTGATTGATCGATCAGAATTGAGGTCATGTGAAATTATGCTGACAATGATTGTAACAATAACCATTTTGGTAGATACAATTTTAACGGTCTAAAGGTTCATTTCCGAACATCGCGGCCGATCGCGAGCCGCTCGCGGCTTACGACAAGCGGCTGACGCTCGCGGCCGATGCGAAAACATTCACAGTGCGCGCGCAGGCCTACGACAGTCGTCGGCCGCGCGCGTCTTTCACTTACCTCAGCCGCTTGTCGTAAGCCGCGAGCGGCTCACGATCGGTCGCGATGCACGGAAATGAACCTTTACTGACAAAAGTTTAAAACCATAATGTCCTTTATCTATACTTCTATACTAATATTATAAAGAGGAAAGATTTGATTGTTTGATTGATTGTTTGTTTGTATTGAATAGGCTTCGAAACTACTGGACGGATTTGAAAAATTCTTTCATCTTTGTGAAGCTACACTAACCCCGGGTGACATAGGCTATTTTTTATCCCTATATTCCCACGGGAACGGGAACAACGCGGGTGAAACCGCGAGGCGTCCGCTAGTACAGTAATAAAACCGGGCAAGTGAATATTGGGCCACGCACAATGTAGGGGTCCGTAGCCCCCCATCCGAATAATGCGGCTTTAGAAGTGGATTTTCTGTTGTTTTTATTTCATACTACCAATAAACGTTAGTATTTTTCAAGGGAATCTGTATGAAAATTTTGTTACTTGGTCGCTGTTACTCGTTAAGATGTGAAGCCTACTTAGCCGTGATAGTGTTCCTTTTAATTTTACTATATATACTACTGCCGTGAAGTTTTTCACATACCCAACATTAAACATTTAGCTGGCAGGGGCTGATACTTGATTCTAACAAAAATTTGCACTTAACCTAACTAAACCAAAATATAGTCTTTACAGCCCCTAAATGTTTTTAAAAGACCTATCTAATGATACCCCACATGATGGAGTAGATGAGAAAAAAAATCACATCCCTACTTTACATACTTACAGGGGGTACCTCCCCTATAAGTGTGTATGTAAAAAAAAAAAATGCCAATAAAAAAAGGCCAATTTGTGGTGGGTTCACATCCTCGCGTTCAAATTGAAATTCAACGGCACGACACGAACGCGAGCAAGTTTATGTGCGTAAATGTTCTCCTCGGCTGTTTGTGGACGGCTTGATCGTACCGGCGCGGGCGTACAGTAGGCCAACGTAGAACAAACGGTTGCACATGCCCTCGAAATATAAATGGGTATTTTTAATTAATTTTAGTGTTATTTATCTTTTTTTTTCTTATTAATTAAGTCTACAATCAAGTGGATCGCTGTTCTCCTAGTTAGCCTGTATTAAGGAGTAGCAGTCCTCGCAGCAGTATCTATGTTTATATGTAGAATTTATTGTCTACACTTATTTTATTTTAAAACAACTGTAATCCATCTATCATATACCGTTTATTATATTTCTTTAAACCTTTACTTTCAAATAAATAATAATACTTCAATTCAGCCTAAAGAAGTTTTATAAAAACTCGTGGCATTTCAAGTCTAAATATATTGAAATATAAAGTAGGTGCCCAAGTTTATTTACACTATTTATTAAAACATATTTAAATATTACAAAACCATAAAATGTGAGCAAATAGGTATAGGAATAAGTACATTATGTAGCTATGGCTATTTACCCAAGCGCAGTTAAAAAATTACAAAAAAAAAAACAAGTAAAAACTTACCTTTACAATCATTGTTAATGTTAAGTTTGTTACCACTAGTTACTATTTAATGTATAAAAGTTAACGCCTTCCAAAAAAAAACCACATAGGTAATTATTATTGTAAAACTATGGAGATCGGTTAGTTTCTGAATATAACATTTTGTGCTTTAATTAAATGATTCGTTTTTAATTTTTAAAAATGCATTTCTTATGTCCTTATGAAAATGATCTCATAGACCCTCCTGTTGAAAAAATATTTCATATCTTCGGACGGGTGGATCCGGGTGGCATAATAATGTTTGGAGAATGTATCGCAAATGTCTTAGAAGTCGCAGTTTTTGAAAAATATGCTACGAAATTCAAACCTAAGTTTTTGAAAAATATCCCACAAAATTCAAACCTAAACAAAAAGTGCCTCTAACATTAATTAGCTATACAATTTTTTTTTCGACTGCTTCTGTGGTGCGTTGGGAGTGTGCCCGACTGCTACGTAAAGGTCGTAGGTTCGATTCCGACACGGGACACCACTTTGTGTGATCTAATAATTGTTGTTCCGAGTCTAGGTGTATTTTGTGTCCGTGACTTGTATGTTTGTAAACTCCCCCGCGACACAGGGCTTGTACTCTTATGAGGGAGTCGTCTTTAAAAAAAATTGTAAATAAATTAGCAGACTTTTTAAGAGCATTTTAACTAGCAAATGTTTTGTCTTTATATGTCTAGTCGGTTTTGAAAATGGAATGACAAACAAAAAAAACATTCGCTAGTTAAAATTCTCTTAATACACCTGCAAATTGGTTCATTTTTTTTTTAAAATTATGTAGTAACACACGAGTGCATAACTTTATACTGCTTAGGTACTTTTTATTAAATCAATCTCCAATAGGAATTGTCTCAGTATGTACAGGTATTCATATCTACTACAGGTTAATTGAATAACCTAGCTAGGAATACAACACCTCACCCAATATGTTATTGTGGTCTTTGTACACCTTCCCCCTTATTCATAACTAACTGACTCGCGCAACTTTTTCATTGCTGCTCCGATGCTATTGGTCGTAGCGTGATACTAATATTTATTCAATTCGAACCAATAGTTCCTGAGATCATCGCATTCAAACAAACAAACAAACTCTTCAGCTTTATAGTTTACTAGCTGTGCCCTGCAGTGTTACCCGCCCGTAATCCTGGCTGTCAGCTAACTCTATACCAAATTTTATTAAAATCGCTCCCGCCGTTTGAAGTGAAGAAGTAACAAACATACACACTCACAAACTTTCGCTTTTATAATATTAGTGTGAAGTAGGTGACCCGCTCAACTTTCTCTGCGTCATTTCCCCGTTTTTGCAGCATTTTTCATTGCTGCTCCGCTCCTATTGGTCGTAGCGTGATGTTATATAGCCTATAGCCTTCCTAAATAAATGGGCTCTCCAACAGTAAATAAAAATTGACCCCGTAGTTCCTGAGATTATCGCGTTCAAACAAACAAACATACAAACAAACTCTTCAGCTTTATCTATACTAATATTATAAAGCGGAAGAGCTTGTTTGTTTGTTTGTTGAATTGAAAATTCTTTTATTGTTGGAAAGCCCATTTATCGAGGAAGGCTATATAACACGCTACGACCAATAGGAGCGGAGCAGCAATGAGAAATGTTGCAAAAACGGGGAAAATATACGCAGACGAAGTTGCGCGGGACAGCTAGTATAGATATAAAAAATGGTAACGGTGTCTATTCTTACATCGTCACATACTATGAAGATTATATATAATTATCATCCATACTAATATTATAAATGTGAAAGTAACTCTGTCTGTCTGTCTGTCTGTCTGTCTGTCTGTCTGTTACGCTTTCACGCTCAAACAGCTAAACCGATTTAGATGAAATTTGGTATGGAGATAGTTTGAGTCCCGGGGAAGGACATACGATAGTTTTTATCGCGATAACCGACATCCACGCGGGCGGAGCCGCGGGCGAAAGCTAGTAATTTTATAAAAGGTAAGTGAATAACATCAATTACATAAAAGACGATGTTTATTTTGTCCACGCTAAATGACCTTCACATCACTTAGTTTACTGACTCATACCAATTTTATCTATACAAGTTTGTTGTTTAGTCGTTTGAGCAGTATCCGAGATCATTGTGTTATCTAACTGTGTGAAATTAAAAACATATTTTTTAAAAAATTGTGGAAAAATTGTGTTATCTTAAATTAGTGTCCTTCGAGTGTATTGCTTGAGTGAATCTGTGTTCTGTGGACTGCATTTTGTGATGAATAAGTTATGTGTAAAGTTATGCAATGACAACGTTATTTAAAAAGGCTGTGTCGGCATTATAAATAAAAAATATCAATCTTATACAGCTAGTTATGATATCAAGAATGAGAAATGTTGCAAAAACGGGAAAAATTGACGCAGACGAAGTTGCGCGGGTCTGCTAGTGTGAAAATAAAAGCTTTTTACTAAATATATCCGTTAAAAAAAACTTGAGAGGTGTCAAGGGACACCCGGATGGAACGAAGTTCTTATCTTATTTTATTTTTTTTATAATCTTCGCAAGACCACACTGTTCAATGCGAAATAGAAAGACGAAACGAAAATAACTTACAAAATATTGTATACCGAAGGCTCGAACCCACAACTACACAATTGTCACCAATACTGTGTACCTAATTTATGCCTCTAGACCAAATCGACAGGTGACTTCTTCGTCAAATTAGATGTTCATATCTTACGCGCACGTCGCACGGCTTGTGTGTGTCAAAAAGTGTCGTTACAACTTTTCGTGAGATTTTTTTCCGTCTAGCCCATCTTTCACAACGTGCGATAAGGAACTTCGTTCCAATAACTTCTGTCTGTTTGTTCCGAATAATCTCCGCAACAGCTGGACGGATTTTGACAGGATTTTCAGTTTAGACAGTCGATGTTGTAAGGATTAACTTAGGCTATTTTATCATCACACTAATGTCTATATAAAGTGAGCAGCACCGCGACTTCACGCAGACAAAGTCGCGGGCACAGGTAGTCTTAATTATAATAAACGCGAAACATTGTGAAGACGATTTTTAAGATAACTAGAAATGTGGGATTGTTGGTCCGACATTACTCGCTATTCAGTAAACCCCTCCAGCTCAGCTCAAACGCTGTGTGAGAAGTTGGTTTACGTCGGTAGTATAATGGGCAGGATTCGAAACCGCGACCTCCTGTTTGCGAGACCGATGCCTTAGTCATTACCATCAGGCTCGCAACCTGATAGTCTCTTCATTCAGCTGCTTGTCCTGTTAGTCTAGTGGTCAGTGACCCTGACTGTTGAGCCAGAGGTTATAGGTTCAATTCAACTCAGAATAAATCTTTGTATAGTTAGTGTCGATAGTTTAGTGTCTGAATATATATCAAAACTAATATTACGAACGTGACAATAACTAACTGTTTGTCTGTCTGTTACGTTTTAACGTTTAAACCGCTAAAACGGAATTAGATAAATTTTGATGTGGAGATAGTCCAGGGAAAGGAGATAGGATAGTTTTTATTGCGAAAACCAACATCTACGAGGGGGGGAGCCGCGCTGCGATTCCGCGGCAATGTGCATTGAGTCTCCCAGGCTCAATAATAATAATAATAATAAACCTTTTTATTGCATTAAATATGATACATACATAGATCTTAATTAAGAACTCAGACACTGCTTAGTGTCTGAGTTCTACATATTTGGCTAACTTGAGCATGCAATAATATTAGGTTAAGAATAAAAAAGTACCTATCTAGAAAATACCGAGTTGTAATAATTAATTCTTTTTCGAGAAATTCTTTAAGAGTGTTAAAAGTGTGATGTATCAACCATTTTTTAACTCCCTTCTCCATTTTTATTATTGGTAGTTCACGAATATAACGTACAAAATGTGAATAAAAGTGAATTTTTCAAATCGTACTAGTAAGTTCGTTGTATGTAATAATACGTTTATTACTAGTAATAGCGACGTATTCTCTCCTAATGAAAGTACATTTTGTCCTAAAACATAAGTAGTGTTGGTAATGTCGACACAGCCTCATAACTTCCAGCAAGTAATGTGACAAAAACGATATAAATGAACAAACAAACATGTCAACGCTTCGAAAAGGCAATAGCGCCAGTGTTTTATGAAGGCAAGTACTCAATGCCTTAAATTTACTCCACATTTAAGTGGATAGATGACTACAATAACAATACCTAATATATTTTACACTAATCAGGAAATAGCATTTTTGTTAAAATGTTTTTAAACAATGTTTGACAATGATGTTATAAGTAAAAAGCTGTAGATACAACATTCGATCTTTAAAATCTGCACACATAGATAACCTATAAATATAGGTACTAACTATATAAATATAACAATATCACAC
Source organism: Herminia tarsipennalis (assembly GCA_945859575.2). Classification (NCBI taxonomy): domain Eukaryota; kingdom Metazoa; phylum Arthropoda; class Insecta; order Lepidoptera; family Erebidae; genus Herminia; species Herminia tarsipennalis. The sequence goes on along the minus strand of OX243849.2, from coordinate 7,600,732 downwards.
TATTATAAATATTCATAAAAGTAGGAAAGAATGATTTCATGCGCGACACTGACATTTAAAAGGTTTGATAACAATTAGCCGCTTACTGAGCGCTTGTAACTGATCTACTCCTGGGCCCGTTAACAAATGTCATTATATTCGATTAAAATGACGTCGTTGCGCGCGCAATACTGTAAATACGAAAATTGTTAATATGAGATTAGCAGTAGTGCGCGCGCAAGGACGTCACTCTATTCGATTAGCGTAAACTATAATCGAATAGAATGCCATTTGTCTAGGGGCCCTGTTTAGTTATTATTTGATGTTTGACATGAATTTTTTAACATCAAAACAAACATTTAACTAAAGGATTTGACCATACGAAAGAATAAACGCTATTATAGTTATTTAAATCTCTTTTTTATCTAATATATAAAATTCTCGTGTCACAGTTTTCGTTGCCATACTCCTCCGAAACGGCTTGACCGATTTTGATGAAATTTTTTGTGCTTATCCGGTATCTATGAGAATCGGCCAACATCTATTTTTCATACCCCTAAGAGTTTGTTTGTTTGTTTGAATGCGATAATCTCAGGAACTACTGGGCTGCAGTGAAAAAATATTTTATTGTTGCATAGCCCATTTATCGAGGAAGGCTATAGGTTATAACATCACGCTACGACCAATAGTACCGGAGCAGCAATGAAAAATGTTGTGAAAAAAAGGAAGAAAAAGAAAAAAGGGAAAATTTACGCAGACGAAGTTGCGCGGGTCAGCTAGTAATATATAAAAATCTCGTGTCAACTCCTGAACTGAACTCCTCCGAAACGGCTCGACTTTTTTTTTTTTTATATAAATTCGACTCCCGCAGTGGGGTACAAACAAACCCTGTATTGCAGGGGACTTTACAAACATACAAATCACGGATACAATGTACACCCAGACTCGGTATAACAATTTGTGTATCACACAAAGTGGTGTCCCGTGTGGGAATTGAACCCACAACCTCTTACGTCGCAGTCAGACACACTCCTACCGCGCCACAGAGGCAGTCAATTGATTTTTTTATATTTGGTAGGTATAAGAATAGGTGGTAAAGTTTTTTTAAATTACGATGGAAAATTGACGCAGACGATATTGCATGAGTCTGCTTGTATTTAATACTAGCTGTGCCCGCGACTTCGTTCGCGTAAAAGTCGGTTTTAAATTAAGGTAGTTTATGTTACGAAATAACTTCTGTGTAAATATGTTGGAAACAGTCCTGTCGGGTGACCGCGATATGACTCAGCAGCGGAGAATCGTCATATAATCATCTATTGATAGCTTCAACATCCAAAAGCTTTGTGAAAATAAATAAGTATCAAATACAGACTCTATGTATTCGATAATTGTGTTTTTTGTTATTAATTTGTGTTTGTTTTCTTTTTGTCTATTGTTATTTTTATTATTTTACTGTTTTATTTATTGTTTATTTTTATCTTCTGCATGACTTTTCCTGTTATATTATATTAATGGGTATACATGTGTCTTCTGTGTACTAAATAAAAATCGTTTTGTTCTATTCTTTTAGATAGTTAGTTTGGTGTGCGGCTTAAGAAGTGGGTTTTCTGTTGTTTTTGTTTTATTCTTTCATACCTACTTATTACCTAATAATTTACAATAGAATTTGTACGAAAATGTTGTTACTTCCCATGTGATCGTAAACTTGTAAAGCCTAAGTACTTAACTGTGATAGTTTTTCTTATAATTTTAGTATTTATACTACTACCCTGAATTTTTTCACATACCCAACATTAACAATTTAGCTGGCAGGGGGACACTTGACTCTAACAAAAATGTATAATATTATACACGAAGAAATCCTTAAATCTAAAAATAGTCTTCACAAACCCTAAACGCTTTTTAAAAGACCTATCTAATGATACCCCACACGATGGGGTAGGTGAGAAAAAAATCACATCCCCACTTTACAGAATATAAGAGAGGTACCCTTAAAAAAATAATGTTTTTCAAGATTTTATTCTTTCACTTTATCGGCGTTAGTAATTTATTCATGCAAAATTGCAACCTTCTAGCACTAATAGTCTCTGTGCTAAGCTGCGGACGGACGGACATAAGGGAACTATAAGGGTTCTGTTTTGCCATTTTGGCTAAAAATGGGGTGTATTTCATATAGTGTTACAACGCAATACTAATAAAATGATTTTTCAGGATGTTCCTTTGTCTGCAAAGATATACAACTGAAATGCATATAAAACTGCTGTAACATTTTAGTAAACAAACACAGATGTGTCATGCCCGCGAAAATGTCAGATATCTCTAAAGGTACGGTTGACAGACAACGACACCCCACCCCCCTCCTCCCGTCACCCGAACTACTCACACTTGACCGATGTTGAGTCATTCATTATCGTTGAATTGATGAACCATAACATAACCCCAAAACATGATCCTCGATGCACCTGTGTGATGCGTGGTCAATCAAACAGACAGACAAACATTTCTAAAAATCATAGCCATGTGTTTCTTTTTAAAACTTCTTTTACTAAGTATACATAACATTATTGAATACAACGCCATCTAGTCAAGTTTCTTTAACAATAGTTCTAATACTTAATGGTTTTTATTAATTTATGCAATTTAATTAAATAAATAGGAGAATGTTGCCACTCAGCAAGAAACAATTCCTTCATCTCAAGCACCTATACCCTAATAAATGTTTTCACAAATAAGGAACTTGTTTTCACGGTGAACAATTTGATTTCATAGATGGCGCTACATGTTTTTTTTTACGTGTGTAAAGTCATTTTTTTTAGACGAACACATCATTTCTGAACATGCCGAATACTTTTTAATTATAATGTAATATTGTTTTTCATTTCTATTACGATTAATTTATTACTCTCAGCAGTGCATGCAATACCTATAATTAACTTACTTATTTGCATATTTCACTTGATTTTTAATATAAAAAAATAATAACCAAAGTATATAAATAAGTTACCTACGGTCAAAAAAAATAACTAAAACATTGAGAAAAATATTAAAAAAGGATAAAACAATTTAAAAAAAATACAAAAAGAAGAACATAATCAGACATCAGATTCGAGCCTGGGCCTTCGTCGTTAAAGACCGATAGCATAGCTTCGAGGCTATACTGTTCGCTACTTACCCCATCCAAATAACTGTTCTTATGAAACTTAAAAATGTTGTGTTTAGCTCCTTATAGTTTTAGCGTGAAGTTATGTATTCCATGGGTTACAATTATAGATAATGTCTAATTGTGGAAAATTTTGTGATAAACCATTATGGTGCGACAAAAAATACGTTGCTACTCGTTCCCCATAGACGTTAGCGTAATGATTCATAGTGTAAATAATGTCCTATAGTATTTACTATAAAACTGCAAATTTTCATAAAGATCCGTCAAGTAGTTACTGTTTTATAACGAAAAATAGCTACAGACATTATCCCTTACTGCTTAGCTCCTATGGTAAAAAGCGTGATAATTTATAGCCTAAATGTTAATCTGCATCTATTACATTGCACGTGCAAAATTTCAACCGAATCTGTCCGGTAGTTTTTACGTGATGCGTGTTCAAACAAACAGACAGACAGACAGACATTTCTAAAAATGCAGCAAAGTGTTTAAATACTCTTTTCGAACATTTTCTAATTTTTTTTTTCACTAAGTTCGGCCATGTACAGACACGTGAAATTTACAGTTTTATTATATGTATAGATATAATATTATATAATATAATAATATTATAAAGCGGAAGAGTTTGTTTGTTTGATTGTTTGTTTGTTTGTTTAAACGCGCTAATCTCAGGATCTACTGGTCCGATTTGAAAAAATATTTTTTTGTTGGATAGCCCATTTATCGAGGAAGGCTATAGGCTATATAACATCGCGCTACGACTAATAGGAGCGGAGAAGCGACGAGAAATGTTTTAAAAACGGGGAGAAATTACGCATACGAAGTTGCGCGGGACAGCTAGTAATATAATATTATAAAGCGGAAGAGTTTCTTTGTTTGTTTGGTTGGTTAAACGCGCTAATCTCAGGAAGTACTGGTACGATTTAAAAAAATCTTTTTTTGTTGGATAGCCCATTTATCAAGGAAGGCTATAGGCTATATAAATCGCGCTACGGCTAATAGGAGCGGAGCAGCGACGAGAAATGTTGCAAAAACAGGGAAAAATTACGCATACGAAGTTGCGCGGGACAGCTAGTATTTAATATAAATTCATTTTGATGTGAAAATTTCTTTAGCGGCGTTGTGTACTTTTTTTTTGTATGAGTAAAAAATGTTAAACTCGCGTCAGGATCACGTGACCCTGTTCGAAAATGCGTAGATCACGTGACCCTGATGGAAAATTCGTAAGACGGAGCTAGCAATGAAAAACTGCTACAATATCATTAGAATACGAAGATAAATTTCGCCACTATCTACAATGTTATTATAGCTCAGGTGGGAAATCGGGCAGTCCAGAAACCAGAAGACCCCAGTTCGAGTCCGAGTACCGATTATATCTTTATTTTTTTTATTATTATGTCAGTAAGATCGAAAAATTGTATTTAAATTTCATCAGTATGTATTTTTTTCTGGGAGATAAACTTTTTAATTGTCATGTCGTTGTCATTGTCATGTTTGTATATAATAGCGCAATAGATGAGTATTGTATTTAACCAAACATATATGTATATAACCATTCCAAAATATTCAAAAATGCACAATGTTAATGTTCAAGTTATCACTTCTCAACCCGTTTTTTTCATCGTCATTCAGTATCTGCAAGTAGATACGGTTTTTTTTATTAAATGGTCTATCTCAGACACATAGACGCACACGTTAATCTTATATCTTACTAGCTGTGCCCCGCGGTGTTACCCGCAGTTTATTAGCCTATGTGTTAATCCAGGGTGTCAGCTAACTCCATACCAAATTTTAATAAAATCGCTCCAGCCGTTTAGACGTGAAGAAGTAACAAACATACACACTCACATACTCACAAACTTTCGCCTTTATAATATTAGTGTGATATTGCACCTCTTTTTGCATCGGAGGTAAAAAGTAAAGATTTATGACTGTGATAAAAGATTATCGTCAAATAATTTTATTTTTACTATTTATTTTGATTGACGATTATTTTTTATAAGTACTTTATGAATGAACATAAGCACATTTTTTATTGCAGCATATAACATATTGCTGTAATATATGCTGCTGATAAAGTAAATTAATGTATGTTCTATAATATATCATATTAGTTCACTAATATCTTTAGACCTTTGCGGAACCCTGCACGCCCCCGTCCCCGTCGTCACGATCGTGGGGTTCCATAAAATAAAAGGTATTCGGGTTATTTCACTCCGATAAAAACAAGGATCTTTAAAAAAAAAACTTCTTTTTATATAAATAGGTACTATAGGCCGACCGCTTAACTCGTATATCGCCTGCGCGGTGGAAGGGAGCGGGGAGTGATGTTAACGGGTGGGTGAGCGGGGTGCGCGGGACAGAGAACTGACAGAGAACTAGTTCTCTGTCCCGCGCACCCCGCTCACCCACCCGTTAACATCACCCCCCGATCCCTTCCACCGCGCAGGCGATATACGAGTTAAGCGGTCGGCCTATAGTAGCAAAGTATACAGACTTTTTTTAAATTTAATTATGGCAATCTAGCCTGTTTAAAGGCTAATTTCTGCCAGGCGCAAGTATTTATTGTAATAACACTTTTAACTGCATATACTTCTAGTATTTTTACATGTTAAACTTTTTTGACACTTTAATAAAACAATAATTGCATTTTTTGACAAACAAATATGACTTTCATTTTCGATGCAAATTCTATTTAGTGCTTGATTGTGCGCTTATTTTAATGGAACTAATCAAATAACCGTCTCATGACCGTAAGTTTGACTGCCTCTGTGGCGCGGTGAGAGTGTATCCGACTGCTACGCAAGAGGTCGTGGGTTCGATCCCCACCCAGGATAAAACTTTGTGTGATGAGCACGATGGTTTATTCTGTGTATGGGTGTTATTTATCTATAATATGTATGTATTTAGAAATATTTAAGTATGTTTATCAGTTTTCTGGTTTCCATAGTACAAGCTCTGCTTAGTTAGGGATCAGATAGCGTTGTGTGAGTTGTCCCAAGATATTATTATATTATTATTATTAAGTCAAATGACCATCTCCAAATATACTAGTACTATACAGTCACTGGCTCTAGCACATCTTACAGAAGATGCGTCCGACGTGTTTAGTATGATGTGGTATAGTCGAAGTATTAAGGCCCTTTTCACAAGTTCCGGTTTAATCTGGCGCCGGGTACCGACCGGGTACCGGTACCGTACCGGGTACGAAGTGTATGGCGATGTACGATAGCTTTCACACGGTTTGGCGTCCGTCCAGTCCGGTCGCCTTACATTCGCCGCCAGATACCCAGTTTTAACCCGACGCGCCGGCTAGAGTTGCTACACAAATGTTCAGGCCGGCATCATTCGTAACAGATCGGGCGGTATATTCGACAAAGGACACGTTGACGTAAAAAAGCCAACGTGTCCTTTATCGAACACATACTCTAGACCTGGTGACAGCGGACCAGCAACAATCGGCATAGTCGGGCTGTAAAATGTGCTGACCCGAATGAACTACCCGATTGGCATTTGTTAATGAAGCAATGTTGCTGTTCGGTTCGACAGGTACTACCAAACCGAATGTGCTGACCCGCTTTATGTGTGTAGACTCCCTAACGTATCATCGATTGAGTGTTATACTTGTTTACTCACTTGTCCACTCTGTTACGCAACTAATGAATCATCCGTCTATTGTGCTAGACCTAAAACACTTACTCCGAATTACTTGTATAGAAAACATTTGCTTTTACTCTATAGCCACTTAAATACAACTCTTTTGGCTACGGTATTCAGTGCAACAGCCCTTGCTGCGACCATTACCATTAATTACTACGCTGCGACCAACAAGTTAATGCTTGTAAACAATTGACCAGCTGAATCATTAATTTCAGACATAGAACGCGGTCAAGAAGAAGATGACAACTTACAGCCACTTCTCGCAGACTACAGAAGCAATGAACGGATCCGACCGCCACGCCCGAGGAACCTGGGCTTACCAGCTAAAGGGTACGTCACAATTAGTTTATTATATAAATACTTCTTGTCTTCCATCTTTCGAGAGTATTTACTGGAAACGCAACACACACTGGTGATAGTAGTAAACCTTGTCACAATGTCAAAAAACATTATTTTATGATAAATTAATTTTGACTGCCTCTGTGGAGCGGTAGGAGTGTGTCCGACTGCTACGCAAGAAGTCGTGGGTTCGATTCCCACACGGGACACCACTGTAATCCACAAATTGTTGTTTCGAGTCTGGGTGTACTTTGTGTCATTGACTTGTATGTTTGTAAAGCGATACAGGGCTTGTACCCTACTGCGGGAGACGTCTTTAAAAAAAAAATCTTCAAACCCAATGACGAATCACGGAACCCTCAACGAAAATGCTACCTGTAGGTATTTCGTTAATTAAACGTAGTAATTACTTTCTCTGAGGGTAGTTTATCATTCGATTGTGGCAGAATGTGAACGGAAGAATGACCTTTAACAAACAATCTGTCACGATCGGATATAATTAAGGTGCACAACAATCGTTTAACCTCAACAACGCATGATACAGTGTGAGTTTTTCAACGATCGCGTGACCATCCTATCACCAAGAAGCTTTAACGTTACCAGGGTTTTGATAGTTAGAAGCGCGGGCTTGACGCAAACCCAACTCTTCTTTTTTTTCGTTTTCGATTTCGCGGCAAGCCCGTGCGAACTAGCGCATGCGCAATGCGCTCAAAGATGTCCGCCATTTGACAAGATTTTGACAGTTAGAAGTGCGGGCTTGACGCGAAAACAAAAAAAAAAGAAGAAGAAGAAACGACAAAAGAGGTCACTTTACACGTAGTGACTTTACGGTAGTTAAAAAAGATGTGACGTGTATAGTGACCTCTTTTGTCGCCACTAAACCATAAACATTTTCAATAACTATGAATAGGTAATAGGTTAAAAAGAACCATAATGTAAATTACCTTTACAGCGGCCGGCCTCAACTCTCCAAGTTGTCGATCCCTGACCTGACTCCGTCATCGATGTCTTCAACTGTCAGCAACACGCCAATGTCAGGGATGAACAACCCAAGACCCTGGAGACGAAGTGATCGACGGCTGCAAAGGCTCAACACAGAGTTGCTGGAGGCTATTGAAACTCATGACATCGAAGAAGTCGAAAGGTAGGCTGAATTAAATATAATGGTTTGATCAAACACATTGCCGGATACACGAATGGTTATTCAAGTCTGGAATGTAGGCACAGTACATTGTGGTAATAATTTTATTGCTTTTAAAACCTAACGACACAGGAAACCCGATCAAATCGGATGCACAAAAAAAAGGTCATTGTGGTTCTTTCTAAACTGACCAACTGTTCTACTCGTTAGTTTGTTTTTCGGTCCTACCATACAGCTAATTACTAGCGTCTTTCTAAACTATACCGAGTCTGCATTCTGGATGCTAGTTTCTTCCTGTTCCACCGGAGCGGAAATGATTTTTATCTAGTCTTCACGATTATTTTACCCCGGGTATAAAAAATAAGATTAAAAATTAGCTAATGTTAATATTTAGGCTATTATTAAAACAAAAAACTTACAAAGAAAGTAATTTAAAAAATTAACCCAACTAATCGCTCAAAATAATGAAAGAATATTGTTTAAAAGTCGTATTTATCTCAAAAATCAAAAATAGGTACGAAACATTCGCGATTGAACCATTCCAACTACCACAACCATTCAACTACCTATTGATCGAATCGACGTCATTGTTGACGAACGGCATATCTATATATAATGAATGTTTGTCTGTATGTCCTCTATGCGTTCCGAAACCATTGATCAGAATATGATAAAACTTTGGCAGGGTATTCTGGGGATGACCGCGAGGGTTCCTGGACCAAAAAGCCACAGTGACCGGACCGGGCCTGACCGGGTTAGGCTTGTACATATATAAAAGTGACAAAAATTGATTACCTACCTAGTACGAATTGGGATTTTTTTTTGCACTATGACAGTGCAAAAAATATCCCAATTCGTACTAAAATAATAAGTATATATTTTTAAAAATAAATAGAGTACATACATTTCCGTGACCACGGCCATTGCAATACGGTCGAAACGTCGGGCAATACACAATACACAAGGTATTTTACCGTAAATTATTCACGCGATTAAGACCTGAATACTTTCATTTACACACAATTCACAATTCCTCATAATCTATCCCAAAACTCTCCAGACTCCTAAACGCCGGCGCCAGTCCCAACGCAACATGTCGCTTGGGACTCGTCTCGGCCTGCCACGTCGCCGCTATCACAGGGGGGGAGGCCCTCTCCCTTCTCATCAAGTTCGGCGCTGAGAAACTCAGGATCGACAGGGTTGGGAGAACCCCCCTGCATCTAGCGGCGTACGCGGGGCATGCGAGACAAGTGGCCATGTTGCTGGATTTTCCTGAAGGTAAGATAACGCCAAGTTTCCAAATCAATAGCTCCGTTATTATATAGGTTCGTTAGTTTTAGTATATTACCATGGGAAAAAATAAATTATAAAAATAAAAAACCCGCCTGCACAAAAAAGATTTCATGCAGTCGGAGGCATTAATGAATCTCGATGAACTTAGTAATGTGTGTAACTCTTCGTAAGTAGGTATTCCTATATACCTAAAAAAATAACTATTGTATGTTATATGCAATATTGATCAGTCACCCTGATTCCTACCCAGGATAAATAATAGCAGCTGTTCTGTTACCGTAACTGAAAATGTTTGCATGTTATTGCACTTAAAGCATTGACTTGAAGAATTTTATTATTATTAACATCCTAAGTATGACTGGTGCCCTTTACAGCAGATACCAAAAGTCTGAAAATAACAAATACTTTCAATGTTAAAAAAACATCCAAGATTAAATCTTAACCAGCACGAAAATAAACATAACTGAATGTAATATATTTATTTCAATTTATAATTTTAAACACGATAATACAATTCACCAACATATGTATGCATAAAACACATCATGAACAGATTATGAACCACGACCCGTCGCTTGACGTCTCATGACGACAATGAGATGGAACTCGTCATCAGGAGCCACAACTGCCTCCGCTTTCTTAGAAACCAGCCTCAGTACCACAAGTTCGTCTGTCACGTCCTGAAATATAATCTAAGATAGCCTCTAAACTGTATTTTAAATGTATAAAGGAATAATAAGAATATATTAGACTCGTAACTGGCCCGCGCAATTTCGTCTGCGTAAATTTTCCCCGTTTTTGCAACTTTCTCATTGCTGCTCAGCTCCTATCGGTCGCAGCTTCAGGCGGGACTCGAACCCAAGATCATGGGCAATCCATCTCTAGCATTGCTAGAGTCGTATCGAGTCTCAACTCGGGTCTCGAATTTATCCTTCATATGTTACGATTTAAGGCAATATCAACAACGCTCTAAACTGCATGCTGCAATTAGATCGTTTACAAAATTCGTGACCGAATTTTTTGTCCTTGTTCGTGTTATGTTCCCTGTTTTTCAAGTATGATTTGAACCAATCTTGAGGTTTTTCTCAAATTCCTATCATAAGTAGTTTATCCAATAGTATGATAAATTGTACTTTGTCGTAAGCTTTTGTCATGTCTATTTTTTGTAATATGCAATGGGAATAATATTTCCCACTGCATATTGTCTGTTATCTCATGTACAAATTTATAGACAGCTAGAGTTGTCGATTGGTTCTTGCGAAACCCGTTTTGACACATCAAATATATTAAATTCATGTGTCAAAACTCATATTTTGGACAATGAAATGTCTTTTCGAATATTTTGGACGCTCTTATTATTTATTGAAAGAGGGCAATAGTTGTTCAGATTTGAAATCCAAATTCAGGAAAGGTACCTTCTTCGAATGTTGAAAAAAAATTGCACTTTACTTTAATGATAGGAAATACTAACGATTTCTTTAAGAGCGTTAGCTGCATGTGCAGAAAGACTCCGCAAGTGAGTAGAGTAGGTGGCAGCCGTCAAACTGTCAAGTGTAGTGGTCTCAGGAAATCCTATAATAACATTGTATTACAATAAATGCATTTTTGAAATATAGAAAAATTTGAAATCCAGACACAGGAATCGAACCCGAGACTTTCGTAGCCAAACCGGGGCCAGAAGCGAACCACCTATCTGGACTATGATACTAGATCTCAAATCTTTCCATCTCTTCATGCTCGCGAAATTGGGCCTTCGCAGCGGCATCTAGTCGGTAGTTGAAAAACTATCACGACTTTTGTTATTGCTTCGTTTTTAACAAATTATGATGTCGCAGGCCGAATATTGAAGTAATTTTTATAGACATTTCTTGCCAATTACTTTACAAATTCAATAAATGCATTTTTGAAAGATAGAAAGAAGAAATTTCTATAAATTATAATAATATTACTTCAACATTGTATTACCTTGTATAAAATAGGCCTCAAGTTAAGTTTGTAGATATAACAAATACGAGTAAGTACAAGAAAGAACGAACCCAATAAGTACAACAAAGAATTTATAAATGAGTTCGTAGAGAAAAAAATTGTAAGAGTTTGAAGATTATCGCAGAATGTCTAGTCTAAAATGTCATTGAAGTAATTTGCCTAGTTCGCAAGAAGTACAAAAGTGGAGTCAAATGATCCGGACTACTTTTATGTATGCCTAGCAAGTAATGTAAAATATATAATTTGTTTAGTAGACGGCTCATATTAAAGTACTTTTACCTTTATTGCCTGCAAGTGACCATGCAAACATACTTTTTTTTATTCTTTTTAAAAAGACGACCGCCGCATTAGGGTTCAAGCCCTGGTTCGGGGAGTATTTACAATTATACAAGTCATGAACACAAAGTACACCCAGACTCGGAACAACAATTTGTGGATCACACAAAGTCACTACCTCTTTGTGTGATCCACAAATTGTTGTTCCGAGTCTGGGTGTACTTTGTGTACCCTCTTGCATAGCAGTCGGACACACTCCCACCGCGCCACAGAGGCAGTCAAATATACGCTCTAAAAGCATTCTTGTAGGTAGGTACACCAGTTGTGTTGTTAAAAGCAAGTTGTGTGTGGTAAGACATCCTAAATACCTAATCAAAGACAGGTACCTTCGCAATTGACTATAATGGTTCCAACGACACATGCATTTTCATTAATTCGGATCATCGTATTGGTTGCTCCTGGACCCTAAAAAAACGAAGAAAATTTTATATCTACAACTGTGGAGATAGATTAGCAAAAATCAACGAGATATGTTTTTCATCAATGCTCATTTGTCGTACTAGTGTACTATGTCCATATTTCTACACCAAAAAAGCTGTGACGGGTCTAAAAAGAAAGGAAAGTAGATGCCCCTGACCGCCGATGACCCCCATGATGATGCGGTTTTCCAAAGTGGGTGCTGCGGAACCCAGTGGCTTCGTGGAAATGTTACCAGAGTTCCGCAAAATAATATTCTTAGACATTAATAACTGGACATTATTAAGCCTTGAGATCTTTGCTAGATGTATCACCCCCCCCCCCCCTTTGCGAGAGCCTGGCCTAGAGTGTACCTAGTGGCAATAAATAATTATTATTTTTGTGACTAAGAAGATAAATTACCAGTACATAACCCTTCTTCTTGCGCAGTCGGGTAAACAGAGACATTATTTTACAAACACAAGGGGAAACTTCCGTGTATGTTTGATTTTACTTGATATAATGAAGCCCTAGTAGGACTATGATCAAATATTGGGCTCCTCAGTGGAACTTCTTTCTACTTCTACTGTAACTAATGTAAAAAAGTAGACCAACATTATGTACACTTACCATATGATTCTGAGCTATCTCCATATTTTCCTCTTATTATCTTCAGAATACACAATTTCCTTCAAATTCGGTTACAATGCTATCAAAATCTAAGAAGAATATGGTTGACAATTCGACATTAGTATTTTACTTTTCATGGAATCAAATTCTAATTTTCAGCCAAGAAGTTTACATTTTATTTCGTATAAAGTTTTTATTCAAGCTAGCATATATCAAAGAATACTAACTATGGTGTAGTTTTAATGTATCTCGCTTGCATTTATAAAAACAGTGTTGACTATTTACGAAATTTGCGCTAAGCAGATCGTGAGACGAAAAAACAATCAGTAGTGTTACAGCAACTAAACTAAGTGTTGATCCTATCCTATAAATTACCGACGTCGGATTCAATAAAAATGGTTGACCAAACATAAAATTACAAACCTTTAAAAAAAAAACCATTACGTGGTACGGAGATCGCGTTATACCGACGTCTATGCTAAAACCTTATATGTAGACTTGACTCCCTGTCCTCACTTCATATGAGTATTGGAACGATGTTCCTCATCGCGCGTTGTGAAAGGGGGCTAGACGGAAAAAATTCTCACGAAAAGTTGTGACGACACTTTTTGACACACACAAGCCGTGCGGCGTGCGCGTAAGATATGAACATCTAATTTGACGAAGAAGTCAAAGGTGATTTGGTCTAGAGGCATAAATTCGGTACACAGTATTGGTGACAATTGTGTAGTGGGTTCGAGCCTTCGGTATACAATCGTCTTTTTGTAAGTTATTTTCGTTTTGTCTTTCTATTTCGCATTGAACAGTGTGGTGTTGCGAAGATTATAAAAAAAAAAAATAAGATAAGAACTTCGTTCCATCAGGGTGTCCCTTGACACCTCTCAACTTTTTTTTTTATTTATACGGAGGGGTATAAATAATCTTCCTTATGAAGTGAGGAAAGGGACTTCTCATTCCTATTCATACTATGGCATCTAAAAAAATCTTACTTTATTTCAGACATGCAAGAGAAAATCGGCACAGACAGCATGACTTCGGAGACGGAAGAGGATGTGAGGAACTTCTGCGTCCTCATCAGAGAACTGACAGACGTGCGTTGTGATCTTGGCGAGGTGACCATGGAGCTGCCCAAGACCTGGTCTGATAGCATCGACCATAACTGCAAAGATATAAGGGGCAGTGTGAGTACTTTGTATTGTCTTTAGGTTTCCTGTTACAGACTAGGTTCCACCGCGAGGAGAGTCAGCATGGAGTCATTTTAACTTGCAGCAGTCTGATTTACCTACAAAGTTATAGTATTTTTTATAGGCATTTCTGGACAATTACTTTATTAATACAATAATTGCATTTTTGAAAGATAGAAGAATTTGAAGTCCAGACTCAGGAATCGAACCCGAGACTTCCGTTTGCCAAATCGGGGCCGGATTCGAACCACCTATCTGGACTATGTTACTAGACCTCAAAAAGGCTATTATTGTATTACCTACAAAGTGTTTTAAGGCACCTAGTTGACAACGCACTCGTTGTTCCGATTAGCTCATTTTCATTTTTTTTCTCTTTTAGAACACTGTTCAGTAACTTGAACTCACTAATACGTTGGAAACTATTTAAAGTTAGGTATAAGTACAACCTTTGTACTACGAAGTCCATTTCACTCTCAGTGATATGCCCGATCCCTAAGAATAATGTACAATAATTTGCCCTATGAAAGCAGGCTACATTTGCTCTAACACCAAGACACGTTTGATTGATGGGTAGGAAGCATCTTCAACGTTCTGATGGTGGTTGTAATAATAGCTGAATATTATCTGTGTCAAGAAGGCTCAGGTTACCTCGAAAGATTAAGTGATTTCATCTTGATAAATGTATTAGACGTTGGTGTACCCAAGTGGCTTTTTGTTTATTGCTAGCCTTATTTAAGAAAGGAAAAAAAATAAGGTCAAAGTGGATGGATGACGTCAAGGAATACAGTCAAGTTAGTTTAACCATTTTTTTTTTGCATTATCATTTAACGGTGTCATGGACATCGTGCAATGCCTTGGCAATCATTATTTAACCGGGGAGGATCACCGTGAAATCACAACACATTACAGCTCTTCCACTTTGGTTAATATAATTGTCACAACATCCAGCGTACTAGTATCTAGTATCTACTATAAAAGTCAGTGGCCACAGCACATAAATCGCAATGTACTAAAATTAGGTACGATTTTCAATCGTGTGTGTCAGTCGTCATTGTAACCGTAGTAGCCTTCAACTATTTTATCTGGTCATTTTAAAATTAATTTTAATAATACAGAATTTCAAATGCCGAAACAAATACCTTTCTTGGTAACTTTTTTGACACTTATGACAAATGGCCGTTGTTACGACGCGACGGCTCCACACGTTGGCTCCAACGTCGGTCTAGGTTCTAGATCCTCACGTAGGACGAATGGCATTGGGACAGACGTTGGAGCCAACGCGTGGAGCCGGTGTTACCCTTGTTACACAAGCAAAGACTTTCTTTTGATTTTGACAACTTACCATTCAAATGTCCAAATCCAATCCGTGACTTGTATGTTTGTAAAAGTCCCCCGCGACTCAGGGCTTGTACCCTACTGCGGGAGTCGTCTTTTATTTATTTATTTATTAACTATGAACTTACAGCTAGAAAGACTTACAGCTAACGGTTGGTCTCAATAATCTAACTATCGATGGATTTGGCTACTAGAGGTATATATTTGACATAAGCTCCATACAAAATATGTCAAAACTCTACCTCTAGTAGCCAAATCGATCAATAAATAGATTATTGTGACCAGCTGTAAATAAATCATAGTAAATCGGTGAGTAATGTAATCTGCCAGCCAATTCTCTCCAATTCAAAGTCTTCACGTATAGAAAGAAAAAAAAGAAAAAAAAAATGGAATTTTAGTTGTTGCCGGCGCGACGGTAGCTTGTCTATGGCACACCATTAGTAGTATAAAATACTACTATCGTTTTACCACCCTGTTTACCAAGAGAAGATAAAGTCTTTAATAAGACTATCTTTTCTCGGTAAACAGAGTAGTTTATAGTATGAAACGCAGTGGCGGATTTGCCCTAAAGGACAGTAGGCCTTGGCCTAGGGCGGCCAGATATTAGGAGCCAAAACGTGACAAAAAAATTACTGATGATAACAAGGAATAGTCTAAGTACCAAAATATACTAAGTCTCGCGCACATTATTGCGGGCCAAACTCCACCGCATCATGTAACAATTATCTTCCTAAAATACTTTCGTAAATATTATGAATTCAATTCAATTCAATTTTTATTTGCTAAGCATGGGTACATATTGTGTTAGTAGTTACATTAAGTACTGATCAATCCATATTTTACCGTTGTGTTGTGCAAATTTTAATAAAACAATATCTCATAATATAATAAAAAAATAAATTACAATCATTATCAAGTGAAAATGAGTAGTATTGAGCATTAAAGTAAGTCAGTTATGTTTTATCATCGAAATACTCTTGAAGTGAGTAGTAGCATTTATTCACTAGAAGATCATTTAGTTCCTCTTTTAATTTAATTTTTTTTTCAATATCCCTAATTGACATAGACTCTTGCGACTAGCCTGTTGGTCTAGTGGTTAGTAAACCTGACTGCTAAGCCAGAGGTCATGGGTTCGATCCACTTTGTATGATGAGCACGATGATTTATTCTTTGTCTAGGTTTAATTTATTTTATTTAAGAATTATAAACGCAAATTCCTTTAGCATTAACTTGCCATCCAGATGCCGCTTATCCAAGCAGGATGGACTCCGCTCCACGTGGCCAGCTCCTGCGCCCGTAAGCACTGCACTCGACTCCTACTGGCCTCCGGAGCTGATCCCAACATCAAAGACAATGAAGGTCGAACACCTCTGGATGTTGCTGGTTACGCCTATTATTATGATCAGGAGATCAATGAAGATCAGTAAGTATATGATGCACACTAAATAAAACTCCGAACATCATCATCATCATCATCCCTTAGTCGCCTTGACGACACCCACGGGAAGAGATGGAGTGGACCGATTAACCGCTAAACCGCTAACCGATTTAGATGAAATTTGATATGGAGATAGTTTGAGTCCCGGAAAAGGCCGTGGGCGAAAACTAGTATAACATAAGTAACTTCTACGCAAATTTTGTAGCTTCAAGCTCCAGCTGTTGGATTTGACTTTTGCTTAGCCAGTTAGACAATAATTTCAAAGAATTATATGTTATGTTTTTAATTATAAGCAAGGATAATAAATGAACTCTTGGTCTCCTATTGTTGAATTTTTTAATTGACTCTTGCAATGACACCGTTGCGTCGTGACGAGTGTGTGAACGCTGGTATTTAGAGGCCTTTGTCTTTAGAGTAGGAAAAAAGGTCACGTAGTTGGGACTAGTTTGGCACAGTCTGTACTTAATTAACCTATGCCAGCTCAAAGATAGGTTATAACTCTCATAACCTCAACCACTCCTCTGAAACCATAGCTTCTGTATTAATAAACCATTTGCAAAAGCTAGTAGAATAGTTTACAAGAATACAACAAAGTAAACGTACACTGATTTAGTTAAACTATTAAATGCCTCTAAAAGATTAGGAGCTCTTTATATATTCCAGTCAGTCGCAGAGATACTAATTAGTACCACAAATACCGATAGTACAGAAGACAATATGCATCATCACGGATCATCGCTCGTTCAACGCACACATAAACATATTGAGTTGCTAAACAATCGCCACAAGCCGGTCGGTAAAACCGAATTTATGTGGATGAATATTCGGGAAAAAGCCGCTCGACTTTGCCGAATGCGTACACTAGGCCGAACGACAGCGGGTTGGTATCAATCGGCACAGCCGAGCGGTAAAACCGAATATGTGTAGCCCGAATGAACTACCCAGTGGGCACTTGTTAATGAAGTCGGCACTTTCGGTTCAACTAATACTGCCTAACCAATCATGCCAACCTGCTAATGTGTGTAGCAACCCTGGGATCACTTTTTTCGATAGGCGTTCCTAGGTTTAAAGATCTTTATTCTCATATGAACATAGTTCACTTACAATATGATTTGGTAATAGTTACTAGATTATATAAATTGAATCTGGCATTTAATTTCTGTATTCTGGCGTTCTTAGATTGTGTTCGAGAGCAATTTATAAATGTTCGTGCATCGAGCGCGCATTCTATGTTACGATTAGTTTCCTTCTGTTTCTCGTTGTTTTGTGCTAGTACAAAGTACGTAGTTCAATTAGTATTACTGTATATTAGATATACTTGGATAATTTCATCAAACATTCAGCTCATGAACGGGTAAATACGATTCTATTGTTGTAGAATTATATATGAATAGATAGGCTGGTGCCGTAACAGGAATACCTTAGGAGATCAAACTAAAGGTGTTCCGAAAATTAGCGTTGGTTTAATCTTACGAGTATATATTTTAACATGAGCGTGTAATACTTCTTCATTATAATGTTAATAAGTAAATAGTTCTATATTCATATTTATAAGCAAAAGTTTATACATGGTTACACTTATCCTACTAATATTACAAATTATACCCAATCCCAGGAATGGAAGAATTGCCTTTTAAACATACTGCTTTTTTAGCAATTTACCCACAGACTAACATTCATTAAAATATTTATTAAGTTGTATGGACTTGATAAACCAACGTGTCTGTAAGTTCAGTTTTAACATCACAGCAACTGATTTAGTCCAAGAAGATAGTATCTGAACCGAAACACAGTTCACATAATATCTGGCTCTTTCATCAGGCCGAAAGTCAAGGTGTTGTAGAAAAAGGGAAATAGAAATGCAAAGTAAATCTAAATATTTTCAATTAGATACTCATTGTCTAAACTCCAGATATGATAAAGACATAGACTATTTTTAACGCAAAAACAACGCCAGCAAAGCTAGTTTAAAAATAAAACCTCCTTCTTTCAGTTTAGTGGAAGTAATAAAAATGTTAATCAAAGGCGGTGGCATGTTCAACACAATGAAAGCAAACGAAAACAACCTGAACAATGTGGACACGCCACTACACACTGCAGTGGAGATCGAGAGTCTAGAAGCAATGAAGGAACTTCTAGACGCAGGAGTATGGGTGTCGTGTCACAATCAAGCCGGACAGACACCGCTACATGTATGCGTGAAGAAAGAACTCGAAGAGCATTTACAGGTTTGTGATATCTTCTGTTAAATTAGAATTTGTAGTATAGGCCTACAGACAGTTAAATTATGCTTGGGATCAAACTAAGTTTTTCACGATTTTTAACCTTTTTCTAACAATTCCTAAAAAGATTTTGCTTTTGAATTATTTTGCAGATGTATATCTGACAGATCCCGGTCTCAACCAGGGAATATAAAGAGTACTCATACTACTTTTAATTTTAATTCCAGCTTCTAGCAAACTACGACTACATGAATGTGAACCCACTCTTAGCAGTAGTAGACGTAAAAGACAGAGATGGTCACACAGTACTGCAAGCAGCTGTCGAGTCTGCCTGGGTCCCTGGTGTGTGTATTGCATTGGAAGCGGGCGCTGATGTTACTTCTAAGGTAAAAAAAATCATTGTTATTATAACTATAAATTATTAAGATCTGAGGTCAGTTGAAAGAACTTTAAAAAAACGCCTTATCTCAAAGTAGTAGTCGACTAAGCGTACTCTCATCCTCATCTCACCACCATCGATCTATAGACATGACATTAGGGCTGCTGAACTCTTAATTTATTGAAGTATTAATAAAATGTTGCACTATTTATTGTTAATGTAAATCAATACAAATTGCAGGCTAACGATGGAGAAACACCAATCCATTCAGCAGCAGCCCTAGGCAATTTGGATGTACTAAACGAAATATTGAGTGTTGCTAAACAAAGAGATGCTATAGACTACCAAAACGAAGAAGGAGAAACCGCTTTGTACAAAGCTATTATAAATGGACATGTCGATTGTGTTAAGCAAATACTTTGTGTTGGAGCTAACATGAAAATAATGCTACCAGGGGAAGTTAATATCCTACACATAGCAGCAGACTATGGAAATGTAGAAGTACTTAGAGTATTACTTGAATACGATAACGATGTCACTAATGTGTTTCTAAATGCGCTAACAGCGGGTGACAGAAGAGGCTTTGGTCCACTACATTTTTCTGTATCAAATAACCATGTGGACTGCGTTGAATTACTTTTAGCTAAAGGAGCTGATATTAGACTGAGGACAACTTGCAGTCCACACAAATCATCGACTCCGTTACATATAGCCGCTGTTAAAAACCATGTTGATATAGCAAAAATAATACTTAAGTTTGACAAGACAACAGTACACGAAGTAAATAGTATGGGCTGGTTCCCTTTACATGCAGCAAGTCATCATGGTAGTAGAGATGTCATTTCTCTTCTACTTAAAGAAGGTGCTGATCTTTCAGGGTACACAGATGGACCAAAGAAGTTTAGGCGGACAGCTATCGATATGATAATTAATAATCTATCAAAGCCTACAGAGTTTCTAGAGGACGTATTTGATTCCTACCTTTCAAGTAATGGCCAAGACTTACAAGATCATAACTGTGAAGTTACAGTTGATTATGGAATATTAATGCCTACTATATGTGAAATGGAGCAAATGAAAGTTATAGAAGCTTTATTAAAGACCGGCAATAGATATGGACAAACGAGGCTACTAGTCCATCCATTAGTAGAAAGTTTTCTTTTCTTGAAATGGAAGGCGCTATTACCATTTTTCTATACAATCATAGGTTTATATGCAATATTTTTGACGTCATTAACAGTTTTTGTTACTTCTGTATTTTTCTACAAAGATACTGCCGATCCTTCACCTGACTGGTTGAATCCTACTATTTGGGGTTATATGGTGTATGTTTGTGTGTGTTTGATACTTTTGCAGGTTAGTAAAATATTATCACCTTAACGTCATTGTTTTCAAAGAAATTGCATCAATTACAAAATTGTTGCCCTGTTCCATCATATAAAAGTTTTCAAACAGAAAAACTCCGGTCAATTCAAAAATAAACTTTATTACAAAATATTTAGATATTTATAACAAAAAATTTATTTGAGTGACAAAGAAAGCTTTATTTATTTACAGGAAATTCTTTATATGAACGTAAAAAGCAGTCGATACTTCCTCCAACTTGAAACGTGGGTGAAGTTTGGCTCGCTAGGATTCTCGGTCATCTTGCCATACACGGTAATGGTGGTGTCCCTATCTGAAGCTGAGTGGCCCCGGCATATAGCAACAGTGGCTCTACTACTGTCCTGGCTAGAAATGATGTTCCTGTTGTCCAGGTTTCCAAATTGGGGATACTATGTACTCATGTTTGGTAAAGTGGCAACAAATGTCATAAAGGTAAGTCAAAACAAGCTAATGTGCGCAAATATTAATAAAAACGAAAAACTTCATATATACTCGTACTTTATCAAATCCGTTTAAAAACGGATTTGATAAAGTACGAGTATATATGAAGTTTTTCGTTTTTCGTTCTTCTATTTATTTGGCGACACCGCTGCGGAGAAAGAGATAAAGAATAGAAATAGGTAGCAAACTTATATCACTTCGCTTTTTGTTTCACTTGGAGTTTTCTCCACTTTATATTTACATAATATCCGAGAGAAATTATCTGAATAACAGTGAAAATCACATGAAAATCCGTTCTGTAGTTTTTGAGATAATCGCGGACATACGTACTGCAGAGGACGGACAGACAGACGCAGCAAGGGATTTTGTTATTTTGTTATGCAGCGGTTTTATATTTCGTCAGTTAAGGAACCCTAACATTCGACCATTTTTTTTCACAAAAGATAACTCATCTTTCTCTTTATTTCAGATTCTGTTGACTTTTATGTTCCTTGTGGTTGGCTTTTCATTCAGCTTCATGATACAATTCCGATCACAAATACCTTTTGACGGCCCATGGGCTGCCCTCGTCAAGACCATCGTCATGATGACGTCAGAATTTGACTATGTGGCCTTATTCGACGAAGAACATTCAGAGCAGCTAGCAACTTCGTTGATCATAGTTCGAATCATCTTTTTAATATTCCTTATTTTAGCTGCTATTGTACTTATGAACTTACTCGTCGGTGTAGCTGTCAACGATATCAATGATTTAGAGGTTCTTGGAAATATTAGAAGGTTAGTCAAACAAGTGGAATTCTTAGGCACTTTAGATACACTTGTGTATAATAAAGTGTTTAAAACAATACTACCAAGGAGAGTAAACCGAACGCTGAAAAGGAAACGAAAAGTAAATGCTGTTATGATACTGAGTCCGGGTAAGCCGAGGTGGAAATATTCAAAGATGCTGCCTTCGAGGCTAAAAGATGCGATCTTTAATAAAGCACAAATACAACAAAAACAAATAGAGGATGAAATGGGCCTCCAAGCTTTTAAAAAGAAGTTGAATGAGATGCACGAAGCTATAATGAATATAAATAAAAAGAAAGAAGAAGAAATACCAGATCTTATAAAGACACATGAGGAGGAAACACCAAAACCTAAGCATAAATTTGATGATGTCGCTTGTCATTTGGCTGAACTAGATACGTCTATGAGGGATGTTAAAATCCAAACAAAATTATTTGCAGAAGAATCCAAATCGTCTATAGATACATTGAATGATAAAGTAGACGAGTTGTCTGAAGAACTGAAGACTATTAGAACATTCTTGAGTAGATTAGAGAGTAAGCTTAATTTATAATTGGCGTCTTTAATAAGGCGACATTATTCCAAAGTATTTTAATTTATTATCGAATCGAGGATTTATTTTTTACTAAATAAAAAGCAAGTCATTTATTATGTTGTTTTAATAACCACTTTAAAGTTTTCTTCCAAGTTTTCAGCGTCGTACGTGGGTATCATTGATTTTAATTAAGCAATTCTGAGTGAGGTAAGGAGAATATAATAAGTTAGTAGGTACGTTTAGTACCTAATATTGTAATATAAAGATAGTCTAAAAAAATGTTTATAAACATCGAAGCATGCATGCGATTTGGTAATATATTACTGTAAGTTTGTCCACCTAATAGGAATGAATGAATGAATAAATGAATAGTATGTTGACTTATGATACGTAAATACAGATAAATGAAACAAACAGCAAGGCTAAAAAAGAAGTCGAAACTCAGTTGCCGGCTGATAAAAAAATAGTGCGCATGGGCATATCTCATCTCACTCACACAAACACAGAACGTTCACTTGCAGTCTCAGAGGAATAAATGAGGAGTGCAAAATAGGCTATTAAGACCCGTTTGTAATTCTAGAGTAATTTTGTTTTACTTTCCCTTGGGCCTGGTTCGAACTTCCAATAAAACATGTCCAAACAAGTTTGACCTACCCAATCGTGCAATAACAACTTTATTACATGATATAACGAGAACTAAAAGCTTACTCGTAATATTTCCAAACCAACAAAGAAAATCTAACATATATCAAAAGAAAAAGTAGTGCGGTTTCATTACACCATTCCTAAGAGCTTATGAAAGGTATCTGCCTCAATATGAACCTCCTAATGACCCATTCGTTTTGATTTAGAAGAAAGATATAGGTTATATTTCTCCTACAAATATGATTCTACCACCCGGCCATTATTACTTGATCTGTAGGATTAAGGGTCATATTGAACCATTCTTCTAAATAGTACCAGTAGTAGACAATAGAATCTATCTAAAAAGCCAGTCTATTTGTTGGCTAATTAGTGGATAACTTTAGGGCGAAAGTACACTAACCAGTAAAACGAAACAGTGTCATGCATACTGCATGCCAGTAAATCATTAACATGTGGTACACATACACATCATAATTTATTAGGAACACACACATGCAAGGAGCTGCTAATGCAGTATTACTAGTTATAGGCATGTGTATTTTCAACCTTACCAAGTTCCTAACGTTCCCAAGCTAGTTTTAGATGCAACGAGGATACCTACATATTAGGTATTTATTATTAGCCGAACACTGTGAAGACGATGGATTCTCCGACCAGACGAGTTGATGTTGGAAATAGTTAGCAGCCGTAAAACCTTCGCTCGCGCGATGTAGGATTTGAAATAATTTTGTGTCATTAAAACTTCCACTAGAACATTAACCGTTTTTGAAAATATCCCGATTAGTTAGTTTACATAATTTACAATATGTTCACTAAATACACGCCAGTTATTTGAGCTTCAATTTAGGAAAACATGTGTTTTTCATGCGATGTAAGTGACAAGCGATAGTAACAGGATTGATATGCCTGGTTCGGACTAGGGTAGTGATTCTGTTTTCATGAAATGTTTATTTGTAAATTATATCACCACCTCACACGTTTTCTAATTGCGAGTTACCTAATAACAATTTTGCTCGTTTTACGACAATTCGAATTGTCGCGAGCAGATTTATATTTCTTCATCAATGTTAGCTTTCAAAATATGTTGAAAGTACAAACCTATCAAGCTGTTTGAAAGCTAGTTTATTGTGGTAAATGCGAGATTTAATTTTTAAAGGTTGGAGACCTTTAGTCTGGCGCCATTCCTGGAGGGCAAGTTCAAATGTCCAAAATGGGAGATAATTCGGCCCGAAAATGGTTGTCTCACAAATCAGTTTCCTGAGCTATGTGAGGAATTGCTCCATTCTTTTGACTATTGTAAACAATTTTACATCTTCAATTAATCATTTCATCAAAACAAAACTCATTTTTAGGGTTCTTTACCTCAAAAGGAAAAATCGGAACCCATAAGGACCACTTTGTTGTCCATCCGTCTGTCCGTCCGTCCGCCTGTCTGTCAAGACCCTTTATCTCGGGAATGCGTAAAGGTATCGAGTTGAAATTAAAACCGTATCGGGTCCACCTCAGCGGTTCTACAATCCTTTAAAGCTGTTAGTTCGCCCATTTAAAAAAAACAAAGTTCTCAGTTAATGTAAAAAAAGGTAAGGCAGTTTATTTTAGAAACTGCGAGATTCGATTCCTAAACAATTTATAATACTTATAACACACATATATATATATACAATAATATATATACAAACAAATCTGACAAATCTGACAAATCTGAACATCATACAAAAACAAATCTGAACCTAATGTAGTTTTACGGCCATCCATGGATTTGGCTACTAGAGATATAATTTTAACTAATTATATTTTGTATGGAGCCTATGTCAAATATACACCTATCTCTAGAGATACTTAGACTTGGCTACTAGTAGCCAAACCGATCCATAGATAGAATATTGAAAACGGCTGTTATGCTAGTTCATTAGTCTTTTCGTCTTACAAAACATACTGTAGACGACCCTAGTAGCAGTATTGCGTGTATTTTAATCACTATATTACTCGCCACCTCGACTGAAATACCTACTAGCCTAGTCCGAGCTTAGCTCTCGCAATACTAGTCCCATGAGACAAGCGACACCAATATTTTGGCTTTAGAAATACAATTTTTTTTAAGCAGTTGGATTTGTAAGTCCCAGAGTACTAGCAATCCTGTTAATCCCGCCTGCTAAGCTCAATGGCTTGTGTTAGGAGTGGGTTCACGTCGATTTTATGATTGACGTACAAATACTTCAATGATTCACGTAGGATTCGAACTAATATAAAATAGGCTACCGCCATAATATATATTATGTGTCTTATAGATCATCTATTCTTATGAATCATTCGAAACTCTATGTACAGGCCTGGGTTAGACCAAGTCTATATTAATATTATAATACTGAAGAATTTATTTGTTTGATCGCGATAATCTCAGGAACTACTGAACGAGGATTTTATTATCGAGGATAGCGAGGCTAGAGGCTATATAACATCACGCTACGACCAATAGGAGCGGAGCAGCAATGAAAAACAAGAAAAAAGTTCAAGGGACAGTTGTGTTAAAGTTAGTAGTATATACTTAGTCAAACTCGCAACTTCCTTACTCGCTTCAGCTTTTCAATTGCATAATATACGTACAGTAGGTAGGTACCTACTTCACTACACGCAGCGGTTGTATACTGGTGAATAAGCCGTTTTCAACGTAGGTATATATTAGCCGCTCAAATATAGGCGTTACGTTTAATAGTAAGGTCTCACTGTAAGCAAGTAAAGTAAAGAAATTCTGTCTATTTGTAATAAATAGACAGAATTTCTTTATTTTTAGGAAAAGTAGAAGGTAGTAAGTACAAAGTATGTATTTACTTTATAATTTTTTGTATGCTTAGATCTTATTAACTGAACGAAATTTGATGCAGTTTTCACTATTATCCAGTTCATTTCTTGCGGAAGAATAGGTTAATAATATATTATTATTATTTAAGCCTTATTTCCAAACTTTCATTTATGAGCCCGTTCTAAGACGAAAGCCTTCTCTATCCTCTTCTCTCAGGTGGGACCAGTTCGAGCCACAATATCATCTCAGCTTCGGCGCCTGAGTCTGCCTCTGGCGCGTGATATGCTACCAAACACTCTGCCCCCCTCCACCCATTCTGACTCTGCATCGCAAAAGACTTCGGATTATTTCATACATCGCTAAACATATTAAAGAAAAGAAGCAAAGGAGAATGGAATGCGTAACGTATGGAATCTCTTACAGTCGGGTACCAGAAGGATAGACATTTTTTTTTTATAATCTTATCTTTTTAAGTGAGCCTTGTCCGTATTTGGTTGGTAATCTCATTTAACTCGGAAAGGGCAACGTAGATAAGAATATTTTCGAAGCTAACAATAAATTGAAATTTTATATAGATAAGAATTGGAGCGATTGGATGATTATATACACTGATGCCTCTAAAATGTTGGATTCCAATTACGTTGGGTTTGCAGTTTGTCTGCTGGTTAAGTTTAAAATTATACTAAATTTCAAATCTCTGGGTATTAACTCAATCTTCACAGGGGAAGCTATTGCCATCCTAGAAGCATTACTTTACGTAGAGTCCCACAATATTAGTGAAACAGTGATACTTACACACTCTATGAGCTACTTACAAGCATTGTCACACCTGCTTCTACTACGGAATTGATTGCCTATCAATTCCGTAGTAGAAGCAGGTGTCTAATAATTTTACAGACGAAAAAGGCTCTATTAAGGTGTAAAACTCCTCCTCACTTGTGACTCTCCATTTCACTTGTCTGGATCCCAGGTCATTTGGGTATAACCGGCAATGAAACAGTTGATGCATTGGCCAAAAAGGTGCATCTACTGACGGTAGCCTTGATCACTTTCGTGCTCATCTTGTAGCTAACCAAGTGGAAGGATCTTTGGAATAAATCTAGAACGGACAAAGGCAAACACTATGCGGCCATCCAGCATGATATCCTCATCACGCCTTGGTTCTTCAAAAGCCGTGATGCCAATAAACGAGCGACCGGTTATCTGTCGAATCAGATTGGGACATGCTTGCACAAATGTCTTTCTTTTTAAAATTCGGGTCAAGGACAGCTTTCACTGCTAGTGTGGACTAGATGAGGACACAACAAACCACATTGTTTTTAATGCCAGAGAAGAAATCGTTTACGACTTACTACCTACAGACCTTATACCCCGTCCTACGGATTTTACCTCTCTGTTACGTTTCTTTTCTTCCGCTTTTGTATACTTGTAAAGTGATTACATTAATAATCACTTTACAAGTATACATTATTTTTTTTTTTTTTTTAAACGACTCCCGCATTAGGGCACAAGCCCTGTGTCGCGGGGGACTTTACAAACATACAAGTCACGGACACAAAGTACACCCAGACTCGGAACAACAATTTGTGGATCGCACAAAGTGGTGTCCCGTGTGGGAATCGAACCCACACGGGACACCACTTTGTGCGATCCACCAGGAACCTCTTGCGTAGCAGTCATACACACTCCCACCGCGCCACAGAGGCTGTCATCATGTCAAAATTTTACATTCCTGTTCTTGTTTCCAGTTTAAACATGCTAGTTATTTTAAATAAACAGTATACACCAATAGAATTTATAACGTAATCGCCTCGCCTCGGGTTAAGTTCTCGGGATATGCTCCGCTCCTATTGGTGGTATCCTTTAGTCTTTCTCGATAAATGGGCTAACTAACAGTAAAATAATTTTTCAATTCGAACCGTTCCAACAAAAAAAACTCTTTAGCTTTATAATGTGTTGTAACATGCTGGCCCGCAGGTTTGCACGTTGTACGAACTCAGTGAAAATTATGCTGTTTAAAGCCTACTGCCAGTCATTCTACACGTGCAGCCTGTGGGTGAGATATGGTCGGCGGGCATACAGCGACCTGCGTGTCCAATGCGCGTTATTGTACGCACTTAGGGTGCTGTTGGGGTTGCCGTGGAGGTGCAGCGCATCAGGTATGTTTGCGGACTCGCAAATTGACGGCTTTGCAGCCATAATTAGAAAAAGGTGCGCCTCCCTGATGACGCGTCTCCGCGCCAGCACCAATACCATCCTAAGGGTGTTTACAGATCGGTGGGAGACCCCGATGATGCGCCGTTGGGTGCGGCTACATGCTGTGCCATGAAATACCTATAATATTGTTATACTAACATTAGTTCATAAGTAAATTGTTACTAACATAATATGGATTCGTCTGAATTAAATGAATATTATTATTATTATATTATAATATTAGTATAGATTATTCATTTGTTCATTATTATTAAGAACATAAATAGGTACGCTTTGAGTGTGACCCCACACCACACTAACTAGTAGGACTGTTACTAATTTTCTGTAACACGGCATTTCCATTAAGACCGCGCTCATTACAGTGCTATTAACTACCGATCACTTATGTCACAAATTTACTCTTAATTGGATCAAGTCACTTTCTTTTAAGAGATGTTAAGATTGTTCATAAACTATGTAATAAATTTTACCCCTTCTATTTTAAGCCGAAGTGATTATAATATTTATATTTATATTATAATATTTAACTGGTTTTCTTATTCACTGTTCATGTCCTGAAATAAACATAGCCGCAGTCATGCACAGTCCATTTTTAGGGTTCCGTAGCCAAAATGGCTAAAATGGAACCCTTATATTTTCGTCATGTCAATCTGCCTGTCCCTCCGTATGTCGCAGGAATTTACTCAAAGACTACTCAATAAATACACACATCAAAAGTGTCTAGGGATCAACATATATTTTTGCAATAACTTTTCTCCTGATTGTTTTTTTTTTTTTATTTCTTTAAGGATTCATCAAATAAAGTGTTTTCGTTTGTCACAGTAACGATAAACCAAGTCACCTTTGCATTAATAAAGAAATTTGCCATTTTCCTAATAAAGGGATTTTTGACATTTGAACCACTAACATTAAAGTTCGAAAAAAAGACTGAAATAACAGTTTTCTTTAAAATTTTATTGGGTAACTTAAACAATTAATAATTATAATCCGTGTTTCTACCGCGAACACTAACAACACAAGAACATCGGTTTGGCATACTCAAAATGAGTTCATCCAAATCACGCTGTGGAATGGCCGCCCATGTTCGTTGCAACAACAAAAAAAGGTCTTCTTGCGACTGGATACCCTCCATATTCGGCAGAGCTCTTCTCTGTAGCATATCCCATGCATGCTCAATCGGGTTCAAGTCTGGCGACTGAGCAGGCCAGGGCAGGACATTGATGTTAGCTGCGGCGAGAGTCTGTCTTACAACTCTTGCGGTGTGCGGTCGTGCATTATCATGCATTAACTGAAATAAGGGACCGATTTGCACTTGTAGAGGAACGATGACGTCTGATACAATCGTCTCAGCATAAATTTGAGCGTTGAGGTTGCCTCTGATCCAAATCAACTCAGTTCTTCCGCCGATCCAAATACCCGCCCATACCATGATGGTTCCACCACTATAAGGATGGACTTCCTGGCAGGATTTTAATCGCTGTTGGCGTCCAGGGGTTCTCCAGTGTCGTATACGTCTTGTATCCGGTCTCATACCAAAACGAGACTCATCAGAAAAGCACACGAAACGCCATTGTTCTTCTGCCCAATTTCTGTGTTCAAAAGCCCATTGATATCGAATCCTACGATTGTGCATTGCTATAGGTGGTACCCGTAGCGGTCTTCGGGAATGAAGGTTCACTTCATGCAAGCGGTTTCTGACTGTTTGGTCGCTAATTAAGTTCCCTGAAGAGTGATGAAGCCTCACGGCTAACATCATGGCGGTTATTGTTGGACCTCTTCGAGTTAAGATTTGAATGTATCGGTCTTGTCTCCGTGTGGTGCAGCGATACCGTCCTCCATGGCGCTCAGCCACGGTACCAGTGCTTCGGTAACGTGTCCAAAGTCGACTGATAACACTCTGACTTGTATTCAGAGCTAAAGCCACAGTACGTTGCCGGGAACCAGCTTCTATCATTCCCACGGCTCTGAGCATTTCTTCCCTGCTTAAATGACGTCGCCGCTCCATAATAACGTTGGTTTTAATCAGTAGTAGGGAAACAGTAGCACTAATAATGTCTTCAATGCGTTGTATGTTTTTATAGGGAAAATATTGACAGCTGATTTTCATCTTTTACTCGAATTTGATTCACAGTTCCTGATTCAAATTATGAAATGCACCAAAAAGGATCCATATAAATTTATAAAATCATAAATTTATTACAAAGCCACATCTCAATCTCAAGAAATCCGCATAAAAATGCTTGATCCCTAGACACTTTTGATGTGTGTATATATGAAATTTGGATTGTATTTGTGCAAACATCGTGTGGCACATCCTTCCACATGTCTTTTAAAACTATTTTAACTTTTATTAGTGAATATTTTTGGAAATGATCACTTCGAAAGTTGCAAAAATTGTGTACCCCACCCTAACTTTTGAACCTTGTGACCAAACAATATGAAAAAAACCAAAAAGGTAACGCTTAACAAATACTTTAAACTAAACTTATTTCGGATATGATCGGATATACCGTAATTGAGTTATTGCCGAAACACTGAGTTTCTCAACAAAAGATCATAAGTACCATGAACATACGCTCTTCTGCTGGTGCGATTATTCAAATTGATTTTTTTCATACGGCTACGGCTACGAAACCCTACACTGAACATGCTCTTGCCCGGTTTTTCTATGCTTACTTTTTCTAAACCATGGATAGATTAACGGGCCCTGTATCAAAACAATATTTGTTGAGGGGGATGGGGGCGGTGTCCAACTATCAAAAGAGTAATGTCATTTGCATAATTATTGACTTTTCAGTGTGAGTTATTGAAAGGGCAAGGGGTGATGCAATTGCTAATACACAATTAATGAGGGCTATAGCGTGTGAATTCGCCGCTAGAGACGCTAGTAGTAGAGTCAGGGTCCTAATTCACTACCTTTTTTTTGTTGTCATAATGGTCAATAGGTGCGCTAAGAAAAGCATCGCGCATGAGCGCGGATATCTTTGAGCGCACTGCGCATCCGCCAGTACGCGCGGGCTAGCCGCGAAAACGAAAAAAAACATAGTGATTAAAGACCGTCTCCGAAATGTCAAATTTCAAGAGTTTGTGGATGGGTTACATTAGTTTATTTCTAATTAGGCTATTGTTGTGAATATTTTGTAATATCTTAGATGAATTATGGCAAACATTAGATAAGTTACTGGTCAATAAATATCAGTGCTTTAAAAGTACAACTTGCACTAATTTACTAAACTGTCTCTGTTATATCTTTCGGAAACTTCTATTCAAATAAAATGGGACTGCGCATACTCGATATTTATACAGCACGATTATTACATTGCAGCTGTGGTAGTTCCTACATCGGACAAACTAAGAGCACAAAAGCGGAAAGGGTTAAGGGACATATCGTGGCTGTGTCAAACCGACAGACAAATAAGTCAGCAATAACGGAACACTTGCTGGATACGGGATCCAATCACTGGATTGAACTACACATACCACAGGTCCACTCCACTGACCGTCACTATTACTCCAGGATGGCGAGGGAAGCGTTTAAAATAAAAAAAACAACCGTTAACCGAGAAGATGCATACCGTTTGTCAACATCGTGGAATCCTATGATCAGCAAGTGTATACACCGCCAAGCAAACATTACACGCCAGTGTGCAGATGTCCTTAGTGTTGTGTGTCGAAGTACCGACATTTTAGTAATAGTGAGTGATAAAAATCAAGCAAGGGTAGTTTCTGAAACCCGCACTTCAGGGAGGCGACGCTGAGCTGAACTAGTCTACCCGTACCCCCGTCCGTTGCAATACGGTCGAAACGTCGGGCAATAACCAAGGGTATTTTACCTTAAATTATTCACGCGATTAAGAGCCGTAGAATGTATTAGCTAAATGTATACAGCAAATCGATACATTAATTTGTAAACAAAATTAAAGATCTGGGATTCCTTCGTATAAAACGTGTGCGGTTAGCCTACGGGAGTGCGTATTAAGCCGCGTAATGATTTTAAGAAACGCGAGTGTTCGTCTCTTGAAACAATTAATACGGAACTGTCGGTTAAATAGTGTGCAGTGCGAACTATATTACCTACATATAAGTAGCTCGTACACATAAGATTCAAACACACATGGTTCGCGCACGCACATGCACACGCACGCTCGCACGCACGCACGCACGCACGCACGCACACACACACACACACACACACAAGTTTGGTACCTACCCCTACTAGACGAGACTGAACAACCATAACAAGTGACTAATGCGGGAAGGGACTGTACTCCTAAGCACAGGCTAATTAGCCTAGTTAGGAAATACAGAAACTCAACTTATATGTATGTAAAATCCTGTTGTTTTTCATACTGATGTACTACACGCTGTATTTACTTTAGATAAATAAACATTATTATTATTATATTATTACATATGGAATGTAATGCAGTGTTATCAGTGAGTTATTTCGAGCGGTATGACAGCGTAACGTACGAACAAGTGCGTCGTATCTATTATTTGAGTAGGTAGGTACTATACGACATAAATCGAAATTAGAAAAAAATATACATACATACATACATATCAACCCATATGATGGCCCACTGCTGGGCACGGGTCTCCCCAGTAGAACCTACTAGTATGTAGATCCTGGGGGTAATTGCCATAATCACCACGCTTGGCGAGCGGGTTGGTGATCGCAGTAAGGCTTTAAGTACGCAGAGGACGCTGCTGCCCGTCCTCCGGTGTGAAATCCCTTAGTCGCCTTGACAACACCCACGGGAAGAGATGGGGTGGTACTATTCTTAAGCCGGCACCACACGGCTTAAGAATAGTACCACCATAGGAAAAAAATATATATTAAGAAAAAGAGCATTGTAAAAAAAGGAGTACAGAGGGTTGAGACACTTGAGACAGAAATCTTTTTAGACTGAGCCCTACTACTATCTTCTCCTAATTTTCATGTCAATTCCTCAGAATTGCGCTGACCATGTGCGGTCGAAACACGATGTAAAGTCGAAATCTTATGTCCAATCCAAGTTATGTGCTGTTCCGGAGTGGTGTTGTAACTGTGGACGATGACCATGGTCCTTCTTTTTTTTTTTTTCGTTTTCGCGGCAAGCTCGCGCAAACTGGCCCATGCGCGGTGCGCTCATAGATGTCCACCATGCATGCGCGTTAATGCATTTCTTAGCACAGTTCTATAGTCACCATTATGACAGGATTACGACAGTTGGCGCGGGCTTGCCGCGAAAACGAAGAAAATTATGTGAATAAGGACCCATAACTCGGTTTTACCACCGAGGTACTCGTAAAAACTCAAATTGAAGTCCTATCTATTTTGATTGTTGGATGTTCATCACCTATTGGTGGAGTGTGCCAGAACGAAGGAATTAAGAGATGCTATAATTAGTATTTTTAAGGTGTCTGTGATGGATGTTGGAGTATTTTTAAGTATATTAGCTAAGCCGTTGTGTGAAGCAGGTATTCTAGTATATAAAATAGTAGATAAGGTAAATCTAAGAAATATTATGTAATTAATTAATTAGTTTAGGGTACGATGGAGCTGGCATGACTTAATTGTAGTCAAAAGCTCCTAAATAAATAAAGATTAAAAAAAAAAAAAAACTATTTTGATTGTTGTGTAGAGGACATTCAATGATTACTTAAACCGTTAGTATTTAAAGATTTAGAATGAGTGTTGAATTCTCTCCTTAATTCATGAAAAAGTAGGTTGTAAATTTATTATACTATGTGTTCAACCTTACTCACAGTCAGTATCTGATATACACAAGCATAATCATTATCATCAGCATAAACATGTTAATTTCCATTCCACGTACTAGTATGGTAAATTAGTACTATTTTTCGACACGAATAAATTTATTCGTAACTTTATACTAAGGCTCACCAAATAACCTTGAGCATTCGTTCCCTCTTCGCCGCACCGTAGCGAATACGAAGCAGTTTTTGAAATAAAATCATTATAAAATAAAATTTTGGTCGTTTGAAAAAAATGTTTTTATGATAATGTTTTTTATTAAATTGCCTATCCACTAGTGTAAGTAGCAAATTAAAGAAAATGGTAGGACTTTACGAGGAGATGCCTTTTATCCATAATTATTTCTCATTTCTGTGGTTTCGTTGTGAGGAGATTAAATAAACATTATACACCTTTAACAAAAATAAATCTACCATTTAGCGTCATAATTATGTAGAAATTTAATGTAGAAATTTAATGTATTTTTGTTAGTTGATATTTCTTAACCCGGAGGACGGGCAGCAGCGTCCTCTGCGTACTTAAAGCCTTACTGCGATCGCCAACCCGCTCGCCAAGCGTGGCGATTATGGCAATTACCCCCAGGATCTACATACTAGTAGGTTCTACTGGGGAGACCCGTGCCCAGCAGTGGGCCATCTTATGGGTTGATATGTATGCACTAAATTTACTCGAAAAACGTAAGTTTCCAAAAACAAACAAAAAGCAAATCTAAATATTACTCCTAAATTAACAACAAAATAAGTTAATAAAGTAATATTTAATAAGACATCTACAATATTTTGAGAAAGTTGTAGAATCTTCTATATATTATCGTAATTTGCGTTTCAAATGAGTTCATAACAATAAGCACTGTATTTTACTATTCATTATTATATATACGATTTAGTTGGATATTTTCTATGATGATTTAGGTACCTAATTAAATTCCCTTTGTACCTAACTAAATTCTTTTTGATTGCACAGAGAATCGTATGTACTCGAAAGGGTAGCTAACGCCACACTAATCATAATTGTTATTTTGTCAAAATGGCCGCCCGGAGAGCCAACCGACATAGCCCGCTTGACATGTAGCGTGAATATAGCACCAAATCATTTTTAATTTATGGTTTTTTCTGTTACAAGTTTAATTTGAAGTAATAAATAAAAAGTATATACAACAAAAAAAAATCACGTCTGTCTGGAAGATCACAAAAGTGTAGATTATTCTTAGATTTTGCCTGTTTACCTATTTATGTTTTGGTGTTTATTGGAAAATAAAGAATACAATTGTTATTATAAAGAAAAATGTTAGGGACATAGTTCAAAGATACATCCGTCCGTATTACCATACACATGTGTACTCTTGGGAGTTTTTGTTGCTAGCAGTACAATTTTGTCAAGTACAGAGTGAAGTTGTCGCGATTCCGATTATTTTCTCATTTAAAACGCTCAGTAGACGCCTATTTATACTTATTTTCTAGAGTGGAGCTGTGAAGAATGCTTACGGAATATGACCAAAAGGTCATCCTTCTTTTTACCGGAAGACTCTGAAAACGAGGAGGATATGGAGAGTGAGAAGTCCATAGGCTTTGACCCAAAGAAACTACTCAAAGATATAAGTCGTGAGATAAGGAAGGTAGTGAAGGACGAACTAGAGGAGCTCACTTTTTCAATCAACTTCATGAACAACCAAATTTCAGACCTAAAGAATACTGTCAAACAACAAGGCAATACGATTAAGCTTCTTGTAAACAAGAACTCTGACCTAATCAACAAAAACAAAAATTTTGAACTGCGTATAGCCGCAATGGAACAACGGTTTCTAGAAGTCGATCAAAAGCTCCTGTCATCCACTTTAGAAATAGCTGGTGTCCCTGACTCGCCAAACCAAGAGATAACAAACGTTGTCAAAGAAGTTGCAACTAAATTGAAAGTCAACTTTCCTCAAGTAGTGAGTGTCCGCCGAGTAAATCTTCGCCGCAAAGAACAGCCGGGACCAATAATAGTGGAAATCCACTCAAAAGGAGAACGCGAGCAATGGGTTCAATCTGCAAAAAACATGGAGATTTTGGCAGGGAACATCATCCCAAATTTGCCAAATGACAAGGCTAGAAACCGTATTTACGTTCATCCAACTCTCACACAACAAACCAAGACATTACTATACAAGACCAAGCAACAACTAAGCGAATCATATAAGTATATCTGGTGTAAAGACGGAAAAATCTATGCTAAGAAAGATGATAACACTCAGCGCGCAACTATAGTACGGTCGGAGGCAGATATCGAGAGCCTTTCTAAGTTATAAGTTAAGTAACGTCCCACTATTCAAGTATACTCTATTCTAATTGAAAAATATTATAATCATAATGACTGAGGAAATCATTGAATTAAGTAACTGTACATCCGTAAACTCTTTCATCAAAAATATATCTGCTACCCACGTTGATTTGTTTTGTATGCATGTAAATATTCGCTCAATGATAAAAAACTTCCCCAAACTACTTTGTTTAATAGATATATCAGTCGTAAAATTCCATCTAATAATTTTAACAGAAGTGGGTATTTCTGACGCAATATGTAACCTGTTTCAAATACCGGGATATAGAATGCACACACAGCTACGCCACAACAAAAAAGGTGGTGGCATAATAATATATGTTAAAAGCTGTTTTAAATTTACTACTAACACAATAAAAACACATTCCTTCGAAAACATAACAGGCACTATAATAACTACGAACAATAGTCTGGTAACTGTATGTGCAATCTATAGACCGCCATCCACGAATAAAACAGTATTTATCACTGAACTATCTAAACTCATTGGCAAATGTAATCTCACTGATATGTTAATAATGGGTGACATAAATATTGACCTTAAATCATATTCTCTGTCCCGGGAATCATACACGAACATGCTATCCGAAAACGGTTTCGCTTGTGGAATATCAAATATGTGGAATATACACGAATTGAAGTGCGGGGGAACAGAGTGACGCAATCATGCATAGATCATATTTTTGCAAGAATGATAAAGATCATTTTAAATAATTTTAAATGGAAGGTACGCACTTTATTCCTTGATGGATCAGCTGAATCATCACAACATTAGTAACATAAATATTAGTCTGTATCTATGTATTTATTTATGTATGTATGTATGTATTGCTGTAAGTATGTAGGTATACTATTGTATAGTTATGTATGTAGGTATATACGTATGTATGTATTTTTGTAAGTATGTATAGTATGGTATAGTTTTATTGTTTTATTTGTGTATTATGTAAGAATAATAAGGAAGTTCTTATTTTACAATTAGGTTACTGCACCTTTCACACATTCCATTTCTACATCACCCTAAGGTAGACTGGCAGAGAATGCTTTTAGCATTAAGTCCACCTTTGTACAACTTTGTGCATAAAGTTTTAAATAAATAAATAAATAAATAAAGCGCGGTGCGTACTCGGCGACCGTCGATACTGTTCTGGCGGATCATCGCGTCACACTTCTCAGTATATAAAATGTACTCTGTGGTCACACTGATCGCTTGCACTACTGACAACTTACGAACGCATATACAGGCTGCTCGGAAGTTGCCGAGATTACACTATAACAACAGCGGGACATTCCACCAAGAACTGAATAGTGTTAATTGGTTTCTTACTGCCCTACCCAGATCTTTAAGTTCATAGACGACAACTTCAAAAAAGCTATTGAAAAATCCAAATATACTAAAAATGATACTTACCCTCGTTTTAAACTGCCCTGGGTCAACGAAAATATTTTACGCCTATGTGAAAAGAGGGATCAGTTATTTGGTCTATGGAAATCGGATCCAACTAATACATGTCTTAGATTACAGTACAATAAGGCCCGCAACAAGGCCCACAAAGTTCTCGAATATCACAGAAACAACTATTATAAAAAATCAATAAAAAATAATTATAGCAACCCTAAAAAACTCTGGCAATTGGTTAATTTAATTTGTGGGAGAATTAAATACTCGATTGACCAAATAATTTCCAAAGCGTTTCATGATCTTCCATCTCAACAAATTGCTAACAAATTCGTTAATGAGTTTCAAAACTCAGTACACAATTTAGTACCTAAATGCAATAAACAAATTCTCAATGAAAATTAATACTTTAGACGCACTGATGTGAGTATGCTTGTTAAAAAAGCAACCCCATGCAAGATCAACAAAATCATAAGCAGTATAAATACTTTTAAAGCTCCAGGCGCAGATGGTATCAAAGTACTAGACATCAAAAAAATTAGTAATAAAATTTCCACTGCCATAGCCAATCTGATCAATCCTTGCCTTGATACGGGGAAGTACCCAGACAAATTGAAGCATAGTTGCGTACGACCTGTCTATAAAAAGGGTAAGCAAGATGAAGTATCAAACTATCGGCCTATAACGCTTTTGTCAACCGTGAATAAAATTGTAGAGAAGTTTTTTAGTGAACAAATTCATACTTTTTATCATAAAAACAGCATAATATGTAAAAATCAATTTGGCTTCCAACCATTCCAAAAAAAACGCAATGTCTCTTCTATCTCAATTTACTGACGACATAAACTCATTCCTGAACAGTAAAAAACATGTCCTAGCCCTCTTCATTGACTTGTCACGCGCGTTCGATACGTTAAATCATACCAGACTTGTTAAAAAACTAGACAACTCTGGTGTTCGAGGCCCTCTGTTGAAATGGTGTGAAAATTATCTTCAGAACAGAACATACTGTGTTAATATTAATAATACATTTAGCAAGACCGTGACGGCTAATGTAGGTACGGCCCAAGGATCAGTACTTAGCCCGCTTCACTTCATTGCATATGTTAACGATATGAACAATATCCTAAGCCATTGTGCTTCCTATCAGTACGCGGATGACACCTGTCTACTTATTGCTGATTATGACGCTTCTAACGCCCTAAATAAAATGCAGCAAGACTTTGACAACCTAAATAAATGGTGCCATGACAATGGATTGATCCTAAATGCTGCCAAAACTAAACTCCTCCACATCCGTTCTCCATACAACAGGGCTCAATTTCGTACTGATGGAAAGCTTGTGGCTCACGCGCACATATGCTTACACAATACCGTCAGTGTCTGTAATTGCCCAACCATCGACTCTGTCGATGAATATAAATATTTAGGTTTGGTTATTGACAGAAAATTCAACTGGCTACCTCAAGTTAATCGAATATGTGAAAAGCTGAAAGCTTTTTTAGCCACTCTGTTCATTATTAAAGACCGGATACCTTTTAAGGTTAAGATTATGTTATATAATGCGCTAGCGGACTCAATTATTGGATATGGCATATCTAGCTATGGCAGGACTTTTAAGTCCTATTTAGATCTGATCCAAAAGCTACAAATCAGAATCCTGAAAAAAATTGTACCACTAGCCATTAAAGAAAAATATAAGGACAATGATATGCAACTATTTAAACATTGTAAGGTTCTTCCCGCAAATAGCAAAGCTATGTATAGTCTTTTAAAAGAACAGTTTTTTAACACGAGCGTAAAAAATGAAATTACCCATAATATACAAACACGGCAAATGACAAATAAAAATCTACTTACGGTTAATGCTGTGAATGCCTACGGTGAGAGAACAACCCAGTAAATTATACCTCGGCTCATAAATAACTTAAGTCTAAGACAAAGCTTAACTAAAATCAATATCAAAACCAAATTAAAAGTACATTTTTTAAACAGCCTGTAGATGCCTTGCACAAAACCGGTCTTATACCGGTGAGCTCGGACTGGGAGCAATGATGCATTGGTCGCCCGTTGTAGTAAACATTGTACCTACCTACCTTATTAATAGTATTAATGTATCTCAATACCCAACTAGTTTGTATTATGTACATAGATATAAGTCTCGTATTTTATGTTGCTTAGCATATTGTAACTGCAGATTGTAAAGCATTCCGGACAAACCCTTTAGTGGTTTTTGGATTGCTATTTTATAATAATGTTATGAAATAATGAAAATAAATAAACTTAAAAAAAAAAAATATTTTAAGATAACTTATATAGCTGAGTGACCTAAGGAAAATTTAGCTCATCAAAAGGTATTTTTAGATTTTTTGCATTTTCTGAGAAAAATTACCATAGTAATGTAAATTTATTTTACACCATCAGATATCAGAGATTTCAACAAAAAAAAATAATTAAAAAAAATACAGTCCCAAACGGGACATAAAAAGGTAAGTTTTCACCAAATATCGTGAAAAACAAAATATAAATATAAAAAAAACCACAAACTTGATTATTTGAATTTTTCACATAAATTTTGAAGTTATGGGAAAAAAGTGTAGTACCAAAGTTCAATCTTTTTATTATCTACAACTTTGTCATTTACCTTTTTTCCATAGGACTTGTAGTTTTGGGGGAAATCGAGATAAACCGTTTTTTACTCTTAAAAATCCCACCCCCTTCAACTTCCCGACCTCAGATCGACCGAAAATTATTTTTCCTTTCATTTTTGTTATATTCCTCACTTTTCCAAAAGGTTTCATCCTACTATGGTTTTTTTTCACTTTTTGCCATTTTCAAAGCCTTCAGTCCTGGTCTATACATGTAGAATCCCGACGTATCAGTGTTGTTTTACAGCCTAAATCAATAAAGAATTTTGTTTTTTTTTTTTAATAATAATGACTTTTCTATACTAACATTATAAGAATGAAGAGTTTGTTTGTTTGGTTGGCTAATCTCAGGAACTACTAATTCAAATTAAGAAAACATTTAAGTGTTGGACAGCTCATCCGAAAAAGGCTATATAATGTCACGCTACTATAAGTCGTAGCATGACTTAGTTGTGAACAGAGCATCAATGAAAAAGTTGCAAAATCGGAAAAAAATGACGCAAACGAAATTGCGTGGGTCAGCTAATAAAAGATGAATTACCGATATGTGACGTCTGATTCCACCAGCTTTTTACTTCAGAGGTCACAGTTACCGATCTACGATGGTATTCGAGAGGTGGAAAGACGAAGTAGAAGCCCCTGAAAGATGGCATTTAGCGTCCCTTAAACATGGCATTGGCGGCCCTGGTCAAATTGAAAATCATTTTTTAGTTAATATAAATAAAAAATGATTTTCAACTTAAAATGTAAATTGAAACTCAATACAAAATCGATCTGAGTTTCTCAAAGTTACAATTGTTTTTTTCAGCTTGGTTTTGAAACCTATGTTTCCCAATATTAAGAGAAATAATGGCGTTTTAGTACACTCCCGTTGCATCCCAACCGCGGCCCTTGAACGAGGCGCCCCAGGCACAAACCCCGGATCGCCCAAGATCCAACACTGCTGAATCAGGGTCTTTATTCACTATGTTTTTTTTCGTTTTCGTGGCAAGCCCGCGCGTCTTACTGTCAAAATCTTGTCATAAAGATAAATAGAGAGCTGTGCTCATGCGCACGGACATCGGAAAACGAAAAAAACATAGTGAATAAGGACCCAGGACTTCCTCATGTATCTCGGCACGGCATCTGACTATCAATATTCAAGTGTCCATTATAATGGGCTTAGTAGGTATGCGAAATGTACTTCTGTCATTCTTACAGTATGAGTCATGGTAACAAGATATATGAGAAGACTAACGCAATAAGGAAAAATTATAGAAACTAAATTGCAGTAAAGTGTAATTAATTCAGTAGATGTTTTGCGCTTAGAGTGTAGAGACTTATAGAGTGAATTATGAAAAATAAATCAGTGTCGTGGTACGTCGGCCGTCCAGGTAATACACTTCTAACTGATTTTGGGTGGTCCCTGACTCAGTGGGGACCGAGCACCACTCCATACGATCATAGATGGGTCACCGTTTCCGAAAATTGTCATACCCTCCGCGCCTCGGAGAGCACGTTAAGCTGTCGGTCCTGCGCGAATTCAGATGCAAAGTTGGATTTCCGTCCTATCGGACTATGAGAGTAAAGGGAAGAGAGTGCACTTGTGTCTGCTCACACACTTGTGTATTATAATATCTCCTGCGTAGTTGGCTAGTCTCTGATGAGATTGACCGCCGTTACCGACATCGGTTAGGAGACCATTATTATTAAAACACTAGCTGTCCCGGCGAAATTCGTATTACCCCATTATTTTTTTAAAGTAAAATCTTCTTTAGC
The DNA here is from genome assembly GCA_945859575.2 of Herminia tarsipennalis. Classification (NCBI taxonomy): domain Eukaryota; kingdom Metazoa; phylum Arthropoda; class Insecta; order Lepidoptera; family Erebidae; genus Herminia; species Herminia tarsipennalis. The sequence continues at coordinate 7,558,556 of OX243849.2, read as the reverse complement.
GGCATTGTGCACTTTTTGGGATGGGTAAAAATGCTAAACTCGCGTCAGGACACGTGTCCTGATTAAAATTCATAAGACGGATTGAGAGTAATAAAAAACTGTTACAATATCATTAAAATACGAAGGTAAATTTTGCCACCCTCTACAATGTTATTATAGTTCAGGTGGGAAATGGGGCGGTCCAGAAACCAGAAGACCCCAGTGCGAGTCCGAGTAGCTATATTTTTTTCGCTTTTTTATTTTAATTTTTGACTTTGGTTTTTTGATTTGTGTTTTGTGTTTTTTATTGTTATTGAAGTAATTTTTTTTTATAGGCATTTCTTGCCAATAACTTTACAAATACAATAAATGCAATTTTGAAAGATAGAAAAATTTGAAATCCAGACTCAGGAAGTTCGCTAGGTAGGTGGTTCGCTTCTGGCCCCGGTTTGGCTACGGAAGTCTCGGGTTCGATTCCTGAGTCTGAATTTCAAATTTTTGTATCTTTCAAAAATGCATTTATTGTATTTTATTATTATGTCAGTAAGATCGAAAAATATAATTCAAATTTCGTCAGTATGTAATACAATGTTCAAGTTTTCACTTCTGCCGGCACTGCCGGAGTGCAACCCGCTGTTTTTTTTTCATTAAATTCTTCTTTTTTTACGTAAGAACCTTCTACAGAGTATCAGAAAACTAAAAAATAAGAATGAATTAAATTGTTAAAGTCGTTCACTAGTTATCTCGTGACTAAGTGAAATAGGAATTAATTTTTATATGATTATATTTCTATAACCATGACGCAGATGGAGGGGTGTTATTAATTAGTGTGTATCTTTGTTGACTGACCTGTTTTTCTACTGGTTAGTGACCCTGACTGCTAAGCCAGAGGTCCTGCTTTCGATCCCCACCCAGGATAAAACTTTATTTTACTGTGAATATCTTGGTGGTGGTGAAAAATAGTAACAGATAGATTTAACGAATATTTTGATCAAAGAAGTCAAGAGAAAGGCATCTGGTTCAAAACAATTCAATGTCAACCTCCTCGAATACCTTGGTTTATGTATTTAAAAGCAAGCAGAAAGATTGTAGTCGTAGCGCATAGACTGCGCTAAGGACATTATCCTTCTAGAAAATTTGGTCATCTAATGAAAAAAATTTAGTCGCCAAACTGTGAAATATGCGGAGTACTAGACGATGTCCAACATCTACTAAAAGATTGTAGAAAATACCAGAGTCAGCGGGAGTCATTAGTGCGAGAATTTAATTTAAATATGATGGATATGGGCGTATTCGCAACTGTTTTGGCAAACCCTACATCAGATGCTGCATTATCACGTTGATAAAACTTTGTGTGATGAGCACGATGGTTTATTCTGTATCTGGTTGTAATATCTATAATATGTCTGGTTGCCATAGTACAAGCTCTGCTTAGTTTGAGATCAGATGACGTTGTTTTATTATCAGTGCATGTGTCTGTCTGCACCATTGTACCGCCCATAGGTGTACCGATTTAAAAGTTAAGCTCAGATGCGATGTTAACACACTGGGCACTTCAGAGCAAACCGTTTCCTTTTGTTTTGAAAGAACGCACACCACCAGCGCCTGGTGGAACCTACCCCTACTAAAAAACTGTCCACCTTCGCGAGAATTTGTTATGCGGTCGATAACCTACCCAGTGGCAAGTCTTCAGCGAGCATTCCTGCTCCAGCGGCATTCTTGGTACACACAGATGCCGCCGAAAGTTGCAAGCGTGATATAGCCGATTTTTCTTCAACTTTACCTATTGCTTGGAAACTTTGTTTAGCCAAGTTTTTCCCTTTATATATATACCTAGTCTGGCCATAAATACTGTTACAATTAAAAATAAGAAAGATATTACATTTGAATTTGGAATCTGTCATTTTTATACGATTGTTCATTGTATTTTCTAATTTTGGCGCCAATACATTGTACAATATTTTGCTATATTAAAATGGAGTGGGGTGATAAAGAAAACCGAATCGCTGTGATTGCATTACACAAAGTTGGTATGGAGCCGAATGTAATTTTTAAAACTCTCCATACGCTTGGTATTAGTCAAATGTTTGTGTACCGGGCTATTAATAGGTACAATGAGACCTTCTCTGTTTGTGACAGAAAAAGATCTGGCCGTCCACGTAGTGTTCGTACGAAAATGGTGGTCAAAGCAGTAAGGGAAAGAATTCGAAGAAATCCTGTCCGAAAGCAAAAGATTTTATCTCGGGAGATGAAGATAGCACCCAGAACCATGTCACGCATTTTAAAAGATGACTTAGGACTTGCAGCCTATAAGAGACGCACTGGTCATTTTTTAACTGATAATTTAAAATAGAATAGGGTGGTAAAATCGAAGCAACTACTGAAGCGGTACGCAAAGGGAGGTCACAGAAAAAATTTGTTTACGGATGAGAAAATCTTTACAGTTGAGCAACATTTTAACAAACAAAATGACCGTAATTATGCTCAAAGCTCTAAGGAAGCTTCCCAATTAGTCGACAGAGTGCAACGTGGGCATTATCCGACTTCAGTGATGGTTTGGTGGGGTGTTAGCTATGAAGGAGTGACTGAGCCATATTTTTGTGAAAAAGGTATCAAAACATCGGCACAAGTGTATCAAGATACCATTCTTGAGAAGGTAGTTAAACCCCTTAACAACACCATGTTCAATAACCAAGTATGGTCCTTCCAACAAGACTCAGCGCCGGGTCATAAAGCTCGGTCCACGCAGTCTTGGTTGGAAGTGAACGTTTCGGACTTCATCAGAGCTGAAGACTGGCCGTCGTCTAGTCCCGATCTTAATCCGCTGGATTATGATTTATGGTCAGTTTTAGAGAGTATGGCTTGCTCTAAACGCCATGATAATTTGGAGTCCCTAAAACAATCCATACTATTGGCAGTGAAGAATTTTCCCATGGAAAGAGTGCGTGCTTCTATTGATAACTGGCCTCAACGTTTAAAGGACTGTGTTGCAGCCAATGGAGACCACTTCGAATAAGCTTTTTATATTTTGAATTGTTTTTTATTTATGTATTAAACTAACACACTGTAAAAGTAATAAATATTATTTGCAATAAAAAAAAATGTTTTTTCTTCGTAACAATATTTATGGCTAGACTAGGTATACAGACAAAACAGTTCAAGTTCAAAACAGTTTAAACAGTAAATTTTCTCAAAACTAGCAGATCACTTTCTTAAATTGTAGTATTTGAGTATGAGTACATGAGGAAATCATAAGAAGTGTTTTTAATAATATTACTAGAATTGTGTTAAAGGTTTTCCCTAACTCTTCTTGGGTAATTGCGAATTTACCCAAGAAGGGTTAAGGAAAACCTTTAACACAATTCTAGTAATATTATTAAAAACACTTCTAACGATGCAATAGCCATTGACATAATATTGTAAAGTTTGTTACAAACAACAACATTCGAAATGCGTCATCAATGTTCGTAACCACGACTGATAATATGCATTAGCACAAAGAGTTATTATTCAGAAATAAGTGACTTAAATCGCATCTAAAAAAAGTTATTATAGGTCAATGTTCGATGATTCTCAAAGCTTTGTCGCTCTTCCTTCTAAAACCGTTGTTTTTTTACTGCAGTAGATATATTATTAACACCAAGACCTATACAAATTCGCGTGAACACATTTGGCTAAACCGACTCTTACCAAAGAAGTTTATACTGAATAATTCAGGACGACACTTGACAAACAAAAAAAAACCGAATTCAAAATTAAATATATGACAGCTAAAAAGGATAAAATAATATAAAACCACAAAAAATCGAGTAACAAACACACTAGAAAAAACGACACAGTCGTATTGAGAACCTCCTCCTTTTTTGAAGTCGGTTGATAACTCATTAACCTCATTGCCGAACTAACATGGGGCAACATTCTCCCCTCTATCGCATGTTCTCAAGACAGCAATTTGACATTTTCTCAAGCACTTTACACACGGCAAAAACAAATATTTCCAGAGCTCTAGATATGTAATGTTACTCATTGTATTATTATGAATGTATTTTTCACTATAGTTTTTAAGAAGTAATATGTATGTAGTACAAAGAATGTTGTGTTCACTATTTTAGGACATACATAGGCATATTTTATTTGTAAGTATCAAAACTATTGTATGTAATAAATGTATTTTTTTATTGGTTCACAAACCAATAAAAAAAAAATAACACGGACGTAATAAAAAAGCAGAATAAAGTTTTATAAGGTTATTGTTTTTAAACTTTCGCGATTTTTATACATATTAGATATATTTCGGGACTTAATCGCGTGAATTATTTATAGGTACGAACCTTTTATTTTCACAGTTTTATAAGGTGTCGTGCAGTTTGGAAAAGTAAGAATTGACCTTGGCCTAGAATTAGACATTTACGACTGAGAGTTGTCGTGTGTACAAATGTGAATGAGAGCCCAAGTCAGAGAGAACTTGAGAACAAGTGAGACTTCCAAGTCAAGCCACTAAGCACACCAGTAGGCCAGTGAAATAGATCAGACGCTTTGTTTCTTCCACTTCTTAAAGAAAAATGATTTGCTTTAGATGCAGAGCCCAAAAGTGAAGATGAAGACGCTACGGGAGTCGTTCTGCGCAAACTCGCTGGTAGACGTGACCACAATAAGGCAAGCAGTTTGGATCCGAGGCAAGAGACACAGTATGTACTTCAAACATTTATCTATCCTATATAGGTATACAAGCGAAGGGGCCTCTAGACTCCTGGTCTTACCACAATAACCCACTGGTGGGTAAATGAATATCGGTAAAATGAAACATTCATAATCGATGTTTGTGTCATGTCATTAGTGTTACGTAGTGCAATAAGTGCTACCCATTAGAACACAAGAACAAAGTGATCCCCTTCAATAAAGACAATAAGAAAAAGTGCCAATGGATACATTCTTAAGTATACAACATAGCAAGATTAAGTTAAAATTAAATTATTTATTAGTCTTTAAGACTAGATTGTAATTACTAGATTTATTTGTTCAATATATAGTATTTTGCATGCAATTTGCACGATGCAACAGGGCCAAACAGAATTTAAACGTTTAAGATGGGTTCTGGAAAATCACTAATGCATGGGAGAACTTATAATATATATATATATATATTTGACGTTTATGCCACTTTTGTAGGGTCATAAAGTATAGGTGTACCCCACCCCAAATCATAATCTTAGGTTAAAGCACACCACCCCACCCCACCCCCCCACCCCCCAACTCGGGGTGCACTAAACCCTTTGTTATTTTACAGGATGTCGATAAACTTACCGCGACCTAAATCTGCTGCGGTGCCCAAAGGCCAACCCTTGTATTTCACTGGCCCACCGGGGACAGAAGCGGCCTCTAGTTCAGCCGAGTGGTCTAGAGAATCCCTGCCAAGAAATCAGTCACGAAGTAGCTACCGCCTCGGGAAACTGAATACGCAGTTACTGGAGGCAATAGAGACCGGTTACATTGAAGATATAACAAGGTATTTTTTTCTTCTTCTAACAAAAGATAACTCCTGTAGTAGGAAAACAAATTCACATCAAGCAAAGCGTCAGAACAGATTTTCATGAAATATTTAAGAATTGAGCTAATTTTAATACTTTGTTTTACAGATTTTACCTTTGATTATATAATGTCTAGATTCCTAATCCTAATCTAAAGTTGAAGCAAAGAACTGTCAAAAAGTACGGTCAAGTGGACGTACTTTTTGACAAGTAAAAAGCCGCCATCAGATGTTTTAGCCATAGTTATTCTAGCGCGCCATTTTGCTCATTGATGCCATTACATTAAAAATGAAATATCCTATTTCGTGTAATGAATCTGATATTAAAGATGGGAAATTATTTTTTCTACAGTTTTAAGTTGGTACTCCGCCATATTATTGAATTAAGTATATATATTAGATGTAATCTAATGTATTAAGTATATTGCAATCTAATAAATTTATATTATAATTAAACTAAATTTTCTAAAAATCTTAAGTATTGTTAATATATCTGTACTAAGGTATATTTTTTTGGAAATGTATCCATAGATAATCTACAGGGCTTCCTCGAGATTGTCGCATCCACTTTTCGACAACAATTTTAAAAGCAATCCGTTAAGTTAAGACGAGTTTTTATGTTATTAATTAAAAAGGTTTTAGAACTTCTTCATTATATGAATAAAAAAATTATCGATATCATTCCTACTTTATTATAAACAGTACTTTTACTTGTATTTGTATCATTTTTCCCACATAAACGGAGAAATAGTACTAGGCAACACTACCAGTCTTTAAAAAAAACGTTACATTCAACGACTGTCAAACGTCAGAGAGGGAATGCCTCATTTTTTTATAGCATAATCAAAGAGTAAACTAATACCTACTACGGAAAAAGAGGGCCCTCTTGCAGGGTAAAAAAGCAAACAGTTTTGATTTTGACAGACGACAATGCGTCATCTGAATTTTGTTTCCAGAAATATCATTCATGCTGTATGGTATGCTAGGTATATCTGTAGGTTTTATTAGCAACAACTCATTTTATTAATTTCAACGATTGTTTTAAATGTTCTTATTTTTTTAAGAGAGGCATTTTTATGTTTTATATTGAATATCAAACTTTAAAATGACTCATGAAAAATGCTAACACGTCATGGAATCATTGAGATTAATAAACAACCTTGTTGCTAATAGATGATTCAGTTATTTGTGGTACGAAAAAATAAGAAAAGATGAGTTTTTATATTATTATAATATTTATTATGTACCTACCTACCTACAACTAGGTTTTCTAACAAAAGCACAGTCTAGATATTTATTCTAACGCGACATTATCCAAGGCCATATTTTAAACTAAAAACAAAAATAAAGTGTCCGTTGCAAGATAAAATTAAATCTATAGATTTAATTTAACACGGGGCCTATTCAACGCACTTGTACGAAATGATCAAAGCCACAATTATGTAATGGAACATGTCGCGTTGATAGTTGCTTAGGGCTTTAGGAGCCTACTAGAAATCTAGGTAGACCTAATAGCACGCGGCCCACGTAGGTTGATCCCGCGAGGACGGCGCGCGGCTGTATCAGCGCGGTGTCACACCCCCCCGGTTTGGGGAGAATTTTCCCTGGGCGGAAATTCGCTGCTGCTGGGCTCGAGGTGCTGTAGGTGGTCTGGCAGCCGGCTCCGCGCAGGATCTGAAACCAGGTTAAAGTAGGCATCAGGGACTTTTAGGTGAAAAGAAAAAAAAACTGGGTGTATATATATAACCTTTTATCACTTTCATACGTCACGCAATCAGAGGGCGCCCTACAAAAAAAAACAACACTATCATACGTCTGATTCAAAACAAAGCCGTGACACCTATAACGGTGCTTTAGCTAACATTCACTACATCATTCCTAGCAAAACCTTAAGGGAGAATGCACGTAGGCTATATATAGTTAACCCTAGAATTAGTCTAGATTTAAGTTTTTGTTTACGTTAAGAATAGGTATCTAGTTATTTATTGCATATAAATTAGCCGTATTTAAGTTTGAAACAAAGTTTGCAAAACAACTCATTCGACAGAAAAAACAAACAAAAGAATTCGACGAAGTCATTGGAGAACAATAGGATTAGTCCGAGCGTGGGAAACACATTCCACAGCGGCGACCGCTTGCCAAACGAAAACAGGTCGTGATAAATCGACATTGAGTAGAAATTCAAGTGCGAGTTATATCATGCAAAATTGTTATTGAAGAATGGGTTAGTGATAATTATTGAATGAGTGCAATATTTGAAAAAGGATTATTCTTTGTAGTTAGTTAATTTAATATCTTTTATATGCCAATCGCCTAGCGGTTTTCCTGACATATCTGACAGTTTATACACTAAAGGTGACTTTTTACCTGTAATTTTACATTTTATAAATTTAGGGGCCAGTTTCTTTGTAAAGTATTTATCTTTGTCGCTAAGATAGAAAGTTCGTTTCCAAACAATGTCGCCGACGTTAAATTCCGAGGGTTTTCGACGGAGATTATAAGACTGACAATTTCGACTGTGAGCGACTAGAAGGGCTTGCTGTACTTTCTCGAAGAGAGAAGATAAGTAGCCTAGGTTTTCGGCGTAGCTATCGCGTGGCTCATGGATTATATTGGGGTCCGACCCATTACGGATATAATGTGAACCGCACGTAACTAGTTCACGACCGAAAACAAGAAAACACGGCGAGAAGCCAGTTGATTCGTTAACTGCGCAGTTCATTGCGAATTGAATTTTTGGAATGAGGGTGTCCCATATGCGTTGATCGTTTTCGATGAAAGTAGACATAGCTGTAATTATGGTTTTGTTGTAACGTTCAACGGAGTTTACATGAGGTGTATAGAAAGGTGTATAGTGTAAATTTGGAATTTTGTATTTTGTTAATAAATTTTTAAATGTGTTACTAATAAATTGTTTTCCATTATCTAATACAATTGAAGAGGGTACACCATGTATTAGGAAGACATTTTCTTCTAAAAGCTTAGTAATAATTTCAGCGGTAGCCCGTTTTATGGGAAAAATTAAACAATATTTTGAGAAACAACAAGATACGACAAAGATAAAGGTGTTTTGTTTTCTCGTAGGAGGTAGAGGACCAATTAAGTCGAGACTTATCATTTCGAATGGTTTTGAACAAGATTTAGGTTTGCCCATAAGGCCTAAAGTAGGGTGGTTTTGATGTTTGTGAGCGATACATGTGTCACATGAGTTTACCGCTTTTACTACGTCTGAGTACATACCTGGCCAAAAGTAGGTTAGTGCCAATCTTTTGTATGTCTTAAAAATGCCAAAGTGACCGGCGGTATGTGAAGAATGGTTTTCGTTGATAATGTTTGACCTTTGATCAGACGGAATGACCTCTTTCCATTGAAAGTCTCTAGTGAGTGGATTTAAACTCTTTTTGAAACGGTAAAGTTTGTTATTTATAACCTGATAATCGACGTAAGAAGTTGGAGACTTTTTACACCCATTATAGATATTCGAGTACCAAGAATCGTTAGTAGAAACTGGCGGATTTGAGTTGGATATGATACTGTTGTCTGTGTCGCTAATAATAGCGGAAACAGGAATAGAACGAGATAGAAAATCGGGTAAAAGGTTGTCTGAGCCTCGACGGTGTTTAATTTCGAAGTTGTAACATGATAAGCGAACTCCCCACCTAGCTAAACGACCTGTAGGGTTATTTAGTTTTAGGAACCATTTGAGCGCGGCATGATCTGTATAAACAGTGATTTTTTTACCGTTCTCGATATAACAGCGCCAGTGTTCAAACGCGGATAAAACTGCTAGTGCTTCGCGTTCCGTGGCACTATAATTTTTCTCTTGGTCAGACAGTGATTTGCTGTAGTAAGCTATGACTTTCTCTTCTCCGTTTAGGACTTGAGAGAGGACTGCTCCAATGCCATAGTCGCTGGCGTCTGTATGAATTTCGAAAGGTTGCGAATAATCCGGGCAGGACATTACGGTACAAGAAATTAGACAGTCTTTCAATTTGTTGAACGCGTCATTTGCCTCCTCGGACCAATAGAATGGCGGTGATTTTTTTCCTTGAGATGTTAGTTTGTTTAAGGGAGACGCGAGAGTACTGAAATTAGGAATAAAACGTCTAAACCATGATACGGCGCCTAGAAAGCGACGGACCTCTTTTTTATTAGACGGTGTAGAATAATTTTTTATTGCCTCGACTTTTTCGGGGTCAGGGTGTAGACCCTGTGAATCGACAACGTAACCTAAATATTTTAGTTTGTTTTTAAAGAAATTACATTTGTCGATGTTTATAGTTAAATTAGCGGTTTTTAGTTTTTCTAGTACTCGTGTTAGGAGAAAAATGTGATTTTCAAAAGTTGAAGAACTACAGATAATATCATCAGCGTAACAGAAGACTTTATTTTCGAATTCAGGGCTATGAAATAATCTGTCGACGAGTCGTTGCTGAGTTAGACCACAATTAGAGAGTCCAAACGGCATACGTCTGAAGTGAAAAGAACCGCGAGTAGGTATATAGAAAGCGGTCTTGCAACGATCTTCGTCCTTAATTAAGGTCTGCCAATATGATTTAGAGAGGTCTAGATTTGATAAAAATTTAGCGTCTCGTAAATTGTCTAGAATTTCGGAGACGTACGGTAGGTTGTAAGCGTCTTTTCTCGTTACAGAGTTTAATTTACGACTGTCCAAACAAAAACGCAGCTCGCCATTTTTTTTAGGGACCAAAAGAACGGGATTCGACCAAGGACTCTCCGAGGGTTCGACAATGTCTTCTAGAAGCATCTCGTCGAGATGTTTAATTAAAATGCGCTGTTTCTCGGGAGACATGCGATAGTAACGCTGACGAATGGGGGGGCTATCACCTGTATCGATCGAGTGAGTAATAAGTGAAGTGCAACCGAGACCCCGCTTTTGGTAAGAAATATCGGAAAATTTTGAGATTAAGTTGTCAGCGGTAGCTCTCTCGTTGGCCGTTAGATTATCATACGAAACTAAGTGGGTGCCCGAGTCAGGCTGTAGTTCGGTGACGCGAGCGTCAGATTTGTTTAAGAGTAATATAGAATCTAAGTGATTAGGAAACAAACCGAAATTTCTCCAAAAATCTATACCGAGAATTAAAGAATTTTGAATATTAGGGACAATGTGCACGACAAGGTCAATGGTTTTGTTTTGAAATGTGAAAGGAAGTGAGATTGAACCCAAAGAATTTAATTTTTCTCCACTGGCAGTCACTAATTTTAAAAGTTGAGCGTTTTCGAGCTGATCGCTGTCCTTCAAAAAATATTTATGAGAATTATTTCCTAGGATTGTTACGCAAGATCCCGAGTCGAGAAGACCGGTGGCATTTTTGCCATTTACTGTAAGAGGGATATACGGAGTGTATTCTATATTAGAGTATCGGATTGAGGAAAGATGATAACATGTGAAAAATTTTGAAATGTAGTGTAACCAATTGTTCCCCTCATTTTTATTGAAGTTAGGGTGTTTAGAGGTTCCACAATCCTTGTTAATTAGTTTTTTGAAGGTGAAGAATTTTGTTTTGAATTACAGTTGGGGCAGTCGGTAGCGCGATAATCTTTTAGGCCGCATTTGAAACATACCAAATATCTCGGCTGAGGGCACGCGGCGAGCGAGTGTGAGTCGCACCTACAACGTGGGCAGAATTGTTTATTTGGCGGACGTTGAACGGTGTTAATTTGTACTTTTGAATTAGAATGAGAATTGGGCGGTTTGTTGAAATTTCTATCTTTGTAGTAAGAGGTTTTATTATAAGAATTTCTATTATAGAAATTATTTTTAAAAGTAGTTGAAGAACTTGAAGGGGTTAGTTGTATGCAAATTCAGGTGCCAAGGTGCTAGCGGATGTTCTAGGAGGCTCATGGAAATCCCTACTGCGACTGTCAAACCTTTCGAAATTCCTACAAGCATCGACTAAAGAAGCAATGTCAGATACATTTGCAGTCAAAAGAGCGTTTGTGTAACAAGGTCTGATGTTATTCAAGAGAATCTCGAGTTTTTCGGGCTCGTTGACAGGGGTATCAAGGCGAGAGAATAAGCCTTGCATTTTTGCGACATATAAAGTGATATTTTCACGTTCGCCTTGAGAGCGTTGTCTTATTTCGGACATTAACCTGTAGTCATAGTTATGTGGGCTAAAATCCCTTTTTAAAAGCTCGCATAAATGATCCCAAGAAGAGACGCTATCCCTAACACTACGATACCAAGTTAGGGCGTCGTTAGAAAAAAATTCAAAAGCAAAAGAAAGTATTTTATTCTCAGGAATATTCCTACTCGACACAAACTCATTTACCTTTTGAATAAAGGCGCGAACACACGAGTTACCATTATATTTGAATTTAGATATATCCGAAAAAAGTTTGCGTTCGTATGAAAACAAAGTACCCGAAGGGTCAGAATTAGCAACTGAGGTACACGTTGTTTGCAAATTTTGCTCAGGTTTTGGAGAAATTAAAATTTTTAAAAGAGAATATAAATTATGGAATTCATTCCAGGCTACTTGGATGCTACTTGTATCTGGTAGGGCGTCCACATTCACACGATTTAACCTATGGTACACGTGGTGTAATAGTGCCTCCGTTCTAGTAAGTAGGTTTTTGTCCAATCTTGTTTGTAACATTTTGATGTTGTTTTCTGCTTTAAACAAGGAGATCTTTACGGCCGAAATGTCCACATCGGGAGTTAAATGTGACTCTAATATCTCTTCGGATGGTGTATCTGTGAGTTTAGAGATTTGTTTTCGTAGTTCGTCTACGGTATTAGCGGTTTGGCCGCCCCTTAAGGCCACTTCATAAAGAAGTTCGCTTTTGTGCAAGCACGCGAATTTAATCTCGTAGGCCATAGTAAAGAAATTAAAGTTTTATTAGTTGAAATTTAAGAAAATAATACGCGCTGTGGGTAAACGGTTGGGATAGTTTATCTGCCGTCAAAAATGTTAACAATACAAGCAAAATGTGGAAATCCGTCCAAAGGTATTTTTTTAAGTAGATATTTTAATTAATTAAAGATTTAAGATGGCGCGCGTTTAGATTGCGCTTACGCCGCTGTAAATGTAGTGGTAGGTAGGTACCGAATGAAAATGCGTGATCGATCACACGTGGATGGAATATTCTAGAATGGTTTCGACACTTTTTTGGAAAAAAATAATTACGTGATCACTTTAAACACACGCGGTCTGTTTAAACACTGAATTAGATTAAATAGAAATTAGTAACAAAAGTAAATACCTTGGGACGGTTCTCCGTGCACACACAGTAAATCACAAGAAAAATAGCACAAAATAGAAAAAAAAAAACCGTGACCTTTAGAACCAAGCCTTTTTCTTGCCTAAAACGTTGGGCGCCAGTGTCGCGTTGCCAGTTGCTTAGGGCTTTAGGAGCCTACTAGAAATCTAGGTAGACCTAATAGCACGCGGCCCACGTAGGTTGATCCCGCGAGGACGGCGCGCGGCTGTATCAGCGCGGTGTCACAAACAACAAACACACAAACGCAAGATAACACATACATTATTCAAATAATTGATAGCTTAGGGCTTTTGAAATTATCGCCTATGAAATTAATTTAAATAATACAATCAATAAATAAAACTTCTAATTCTTTGATGGGTTGTTTGACAGTTGTCAAAAGATAACTTTTTTCTAGTACCATAAACAAACTGGACTCTTACTATAGATGCCAGTATACAAACAACATTATTTTAAGACTAGCTGTGCCCGCGACTTCGTTCGCGTGGAAGTTGGGTTTATATTAAGGTAGTTTATGTTTAACTTCTGTGTAAAACATATTGGAAACATGCTCCACAATGCTCTGTGGCATCTATGGATATTAGGGCCTAGCTCTAATCAGGGCCCGACCTATGGCAAGGCAAGCCAAGCAAATGCCCAGTGCAGCAAAATAAAGGGCGACAAAGTTTATGGCGCCAGACGGTTAGAAGACAAATTATAATAGTATTTTACCAAAATGATTTGCATCACATCAAATATTACTATTATCGGTTTCGGGTTAAATGAAGCCCGAAACCGCCCAAGTACTCGCGCGAAATAGGGCTAGTGTGTGAGATAAGTTTTTAAAAAAATATTCTGGTTTTAAAACATTGCATTCCCGCGGTACTGTGATGCGTGTTCAAGCAAACAGACAACATTCAAACGTTTCTAAAAGATATACTGAATTAGTATATATTTTAGAAACGTTTAGTTTAAATACTAAACTACTGTCGTAGCCGAGGATAGAACAAAGTGGCGTGCAATTAGAGAGGCCTATGTCCAGCAGTGGACTGCGATAGGCTGATGATGATGATGATGAACCTGTCGTTAATTAAGATCATCATAAACTCATATCCGTAAATAATATATATATAATACATAATCGTAAGAATTTAAGATTTATTTTTTAAATCAATTTACCTGATTCTGTTTCATTTGTATTTAAACGCCATCTATTTTCAAAACTGGATAAGTTTATTTTAATACTTGATGACTTTAAATTAAATTATACTTAAACTATCATGCATATTAAACGTAGGTAAGCAAGGTATTTAACTTAAAATTATTCACACGATTAAGACCCGTAATATATATATATATATATTCATAATAGCTGTGCCCGCGACTTCGTTCGCGTGAAAGTCGGGTTTAAATTAAGGTAGTTTAGGTAACGAAATAACTTCTGTGTAAATATGTTGGAAACAGTCCTGTTGACTAAATAAAAATCGATCTGTTCTATTCTTTTAGATAGTTAGTTTGGTGTGCGGCTTAAGAAGTGGGTTTTCTGTTGTTTTTGTTTCATTCTTTCAACGTTATACCTACTTATTACCTAATAATTTTTAATAGAATTTGTACGAAAATGTTGTTACTTCTCATGTGATCGTAAACTTGTAAAGCCTAAGTACTTAACTGTGATAGTTTTCCTTATAATTTCAGTATTTATACTACTACCCTGAATTTTTACATACCCAACATCAACCATTTAGCTGGCAGGGGGACACTTGACTCTAACAAAAATGTTCACTATAAAGCCTAATATTATACACAAAGGAATCCTTAAATCTAAAAATAGTCTTCACAAACCCTAAACGCTTTTTAAAAGACCTATCTAATGATACCACACACGATGGGGTAGGTAGGTGAGAATAAAATCACATCCCCACTTTACATATAAGAGAGGTACCCTTAAAAAAATAATGATTTTCAAGATTTTGTTATTTCACTTTATCGGCGTTAGTAATTTATTCATGCAAAAGTTGCACTAACAGGTCTCTGAGCTAAGCTGCGGACGGACGGCCATAAGGGAACTATAAGGGTTCTGTTTTGTCATTTTGGCTAAAAATGGGGTGTATTTCATATAGTGTTACAACGCAGTACTAATAATAAAACTGCTGTAACACTTTAGTAAGCTAACACAGAGCGTGTCATGTGTGTCATGCCCGCGAAAATGTCAGATATCCCTAAAGGTACGGTTGACAAACAACGACCTCCTCCCGGCACCCGAACTACTCACACTTGAACGATGTTGAGCCATTCATTATCGTTGAATTGATGAACACGTAATCTCCAACCATAACCCCAAAACATGATCCTCGATGCACCTGTGTGATGCGTGGTCAAACAAACGGACAGACAGACAAACATTTCTAAAAATCATAGCAATGTGTTTCTTTTTAAAACTTCTTTTACTAAGTATAGAACATTATTGAATACAACGCCATCTACTTTCAAGAATGTTGCCGTTGTTTTGTTGTTCACAATTTGATTTCATAGATGGCGCTACATGTATTTTTTTACGTGTGTAATGTCTTTTTTTTTAGACGAACACATCATTTCTGGAAAATGTCGAATACTTTTTAATTATAATGTAATATTGTTTTTCATTTCTACTACGATTAATTCATTACTCTCAGCAGTGCATGCAATACCTATAATTAATTGCATAATTTACTTGATTTTTAATATAAAAAGTAATAACCAAAGTAAATAAGTTACCTACGGTCGAAAAAATAACTAAAACATTCAGAAAAATATTAAAAAAGGATAAAGACAATTTATATAAATACAAAAAGAACATATTCAGACATCAGATTCGAGCCTGGGACTTCGTCGTCAAAGTCCGCTAGCATACCTTTGAGGCTATACTGTTCGCTACTTAACACGCCAAAATAACTGTTCTTATGAAACTGTTGTGTTTAGCTCCTTTTAGTTTTAGCGTGAAGTTATGAATTCCACGGGTTACAATTATAGATAATGTCTAATTGTGGAAAATTTTGTGATAAACCATTATGGTGCGACAAAAAATACGTTGCTACTCGTTCCCCATAGACGTTAGCGTAATGATTCATAGTGTAAATAATGTCCTATAGTATTTACTATAAAACTGCAAATTTTCATAAAGATCCGTCAAGTAGTTACTGTTTTATAACGAAAAATAGCTACAGACATTATCCCTTACTGCTTAGCTCCTATGGGAAAAAGCGTGATAATTTATAGCCTAAATGTTAATCTGCATCTATTAGATTGCACGTGCAAAATTTCAACCGAATCTGTACGGTAGTTTTTGCGTGATGCGTGTTCAAACAAACAGACAGACAGACAGACAGACAGACAGACAGACATTTCTAAAAATGCAGCAAAGTGTTTAAATACTCTTTTCGAACATTTCCTAATATTTTTTTTCACTAAGTTCGGCCATGTACAGACACGTGAAATTTACAGTTTTATTATATGTATAGATAAAGCATTTTAAAAACCATTATTTGATAAAACAAATATAAAAGCACTGTTTTATTAATTTTTTAAAACAAAATAAAACCTAAAATTTTGTTTAAAATGGTAACGCCATCTATTGAACTTGAAGGTAATTAGGTAGTGACTAAATATTTTCTGAAACAAAAAACAGATGCCGACTCTTCAATTATTGATCTGTCACTTAAACGACAGTGTCCCCACCCTGAGCTTATTGATCGAATGCTCCATCTAGACAATAGATACTCAAAGGATATTACTATATTATATATAATAGAGCTCTTAAACTAAGTAGCGGCTTTCCACCAAATTTCAATTTCATTCGGAATGGACCTCTTGTAGGCATCAGCTAATTCGGCACGAAACGAATGTACCATGTCTAAGCCCTCTGGTTTCTTTCGTATCTAGTCCATCCCAGTGACCTTCTTTAGGTCTAGGTATAATAGGTTATTCACGAAGTTGTCGACGACCTGGTGAAGAACCTATTACCACCGGAAACACAGGTCACGAGAAAACCGCTGCATGCAGATGGCGCTGTTATTGTGGCATAATTATTATCTTTGAAAGCTTTGTTTGAAAGCCTATTTTAGTAGTGGACGTCTTTCGGCTGATACTAACTAAAAGTATAACTTATAAATGTTTTTTGCCTGTTTTACTTTTTATATCTACCTACCTGTCTTATGTATAAGATACTGTACTGTTCATATAATTATATAGTGTGCGTTAACCAATGAATAAATAAGTTTTATTTTACCGTATTGCAACGGCCGTGGTCACGGGTAGACTGACCACGCCCGTTGCAATACGGTCAAAACGTCGAACAATAAACAAAGGTATTTAGCCTTGAAATAAAATATTTACGCGATTCAGACCCGTAGCTTACAAAATTATATAATGTGTACAAATCGCGAGAGTTTACGAACATGTAAGTTTTCTTTGTTTCTCTCTTACTAATACCTACTTTGGTAATATTACAGACTACTGAAGCTTGGCGCCAATCCAAACGCGACTTGCAGACTGAACTACGTGTCTGCTTGCCATGTCGCTGCAATGATTAACAATGACTCATTAGCTCTCCTGATAAAATGTGGAGCTGAAAGTTTTAGGACGGACAAAGTTGGACGGACCCCGTTCCATTTGGCTGCGTGGGCAGGATATCCAAAACAATTAGCTGTGTTACTTGGCCTGCCAGAAGGTAAGACTAGAAAAGGATTTGTGGAACAGTGAAAATGGCAGAAAACTGAGCTGTCATCATTTTCACAACTCCATGTTTAACGAGCGAAAGTAGGTACGACCGAGTCTTTGTACAGTTAGAAGTGTACAATAAACACTATTAGTAATTATCTGGATTCGGCGGCAATTACCATCAACACAAAGCTAGGCAAAACTTGTTTTATTTATTACGTTACGTTTTCTTCTTTTTTTGAGTTAAAGTTAAACTAGCTAGAGAATTATAAAATTATAATATACCTACTACGGGTCCTAATCGCGTGAAATAATTTAATCTCAAACCTTAAACCTTAAACACGAAATGACGGGCAATAAAAAATGCCTTTTTTGATTGCCCGACGTTTCGACTGTATTGCAACGGCCGTGGTCACGGGTAGACTTTAAAACCTTAAATTATTTCATGCATTAACCCCTAGTATATATAATTTAATAATGTGTACAAATCAAACAGCAAACGAGTCCTAAAGTGGAGACCGCCACTTGCTGAACGTTAGGTAGGACGGCCCACAGCCAGGTGGACCGTCGACCTAAAGAAGGTCACTGGGATGGACTGGTTGCGGAAAGCAGAGGACAGGATGTTGTGGCGAAAATACGGAAAGGACTATATCCAGCAGTGGATCGATACAGGCTAAAGATGATGATGATGTACAAATCGCGGAAGTTTAAAACATTAAATAGCTAAAGAAATTTCCAATTTGTGCAATGAGTCTTGAACGTATTTAAGAAAAAAAACAAATGCATACTTCAGCTCTCCTTTTTCCAGATTTGCAAAATAAGGTAGCGGTTGAAATATCTCCGGAAACTGAGAGCATAATAAAGATATTCAGTTCTGTTCAACATCCCTTCGTGAATATGCCGTGCAACATCGGTGATCTGTCAGCTCTGCCTAAGCACTGGAACGACAGCATGGAGCACAACTGCCGACGGATCAAAGAAAATGTAAGCAACGTTAATTTTCATTATCTACACATTTTATTGCCATTCGTAGATATTGGTAGTGAAGCATCTTTTTTTTTAAAGACGACTCCCGACGTAGTGTACAAGCCCTGTGTCGCGAGGGACTTTACAAACATACAAGTCATGGACACAAAGTACACCCAGACCCGGAACAATAATTTTTGGAACACACAAAGTGGTGTCCCGTGTGGGAATCAAACCCACAACCTCTTGCGTAGCAGTCGGACAAACTCCCACTGCACCACAGAGGCAGTCATATAATCTTCAATTTTATGTTTCTATCTTAAAATATATTATTATATATGATTTATTTTACAATCATATGTATCAATTAATATTTTTATTAGAATCTTTAGTTAATAACAAGCTTACCCCGAGAAATTCGTACCACCTTGAAGTCATTTAATCTGAAGTGCAATACCTACTAAGCTAAGCTTATTCAATTTTTCAGAGTTGAATTTTGAAATGAATAAATAAGCCAAATATGATTAACTATCTTATTTTATTATGAAAATAATCAGTTTCATAAAACTAGATAACAATTTTCGCATTTTTGTGTTCGTATTTACAATTATGTGGTGTTTATACCTAGTTACCGCTGTTCAAACCGGGCTGGACGGCGCTGCACTCGGCGTGTGCGCGCGCGCAGTACACCTGCGTCCAGCTGCTGTTGGCTGCAGGCGCAGACCCCAACGCACACGACCTCATTGCCAGAACCCCCTTAGATGTGCTAGGCATAGCACATTACTCGGGGCATGCAATAGATGTACATAAGTAAGTCCATAAAATAAGCAACAGACTAACATTGTTTAATACCAAAATGTTTGTGAAGATTGATGTTTAGTACTATTTAATAGGCGGATTCAGAGGCACGTACCTCCCCAGACGGTTGTTTTGTGTAAGTGTCGAATTTCTTGTATCTTTGCCCATTTGCGTTTTTGAGGCACTCAGCTCAGCCCCCCCGTCCTGCCTGCAACTCACACTTGACCTATGTCGGGGTAGGTGAAACGAAAAATGCATGTTAGATACGGCACTGCCATTTGTCTCCCAGAATTAAATCCTGGTTCCGCCCCTGTACTATTTCATACAAAAACTACAGCAGTTTCTTGCAAAACGTTATAGCAATGATTATATCACGTTATCGGACATCCACATCGTCATCATGGCAGAAACGCTGCAGGACCTACAACAGACGCTAAATGACCTGGCTAACTCCTTTGTACGCATCGGCCTACGGATGAACTTGGATAAAACCAAGGTCATGTTCAATGCACATGTACTACCGGAACCGATAGCGATGCACGGCGCCGTTCTCGAAGTTGTTCAAAAATATGTTTACCTCGGGCAGTCATTGCAGTTAGGTAGAAACAACTTCGAGGACGAGGTGAACAGGAGAATTCGGTTGGGTTGGGCAGCGTTTGGGAAGTTACGTCTAGTTAGTTCTCATCGTCGAACCCACAATGCCTTAAGACTAAAGTCTTCAATCAGTGCGTCCTACCCGTCATGACATATGGAGCCGAAACGTGGTACTGACGGTACGGCTAGTCCACAAGTTCAAAGTCGCTCAGCGGGTTATGGAAAGGGCTATGCTCGGAGTTTCTCTTAGGGACAAAATCAGAAATGAGGTGGTTCGGCAGAGAACCAAAGTTATCGACATAGCGTACAGGATTAGCAAGCTGAAGTGGCAGTGGGCTGGCCATATTAGCCGAAGAACCGATAACCGTTGGGGTAAACGAGTTCTTGAGTGGAGACCGTGTCTCGGCAAACGTAGTATAGGATGCCCTCAGGCCAGGTGGAGTGATGATCTACGCAAAACGGCTGGCAGGAGCTGGATGCGAGAAGCCAAGGATAGAACAAAGTGGCGTGCAATTGGAGAGGCCTGTCCAGCAGTTGACTGCGATAGGCTGATGATGAATAACAGCGCGGACTTGCTAGCAATAACAGAATTTTTATCATGTTTGACCCTGATTTTTATGCAAATTTATACCTTACCTCAACCACAGATAATATAATACTACCTCAACACCACAAACACTTAGGTACTCTGACGAACAAAAGACTAAGGTTTCTTTCATTTTCATAATGGGTCGACAATATACTCGTACCTATTTACAGAAATTTCTGAGAATTTATTAGCCTATTGACGTTTCAAACTTTGTCAAGATTTGTTTGGTGAAAAGATGGAAACTTTTGATACAAAATGAAACTTATGAACTTTACTGCCGCCCACCACCGCCGAGAAGGTGTCTCATCTTTGCAATGGTTAAGAAGAGAAGCGGAAGTCATCACACTGCTGAAAGAGACCGATCCTGACGATGTGCCTACGTTTGTGGCGAAAGATCTAAACAAGCTCTGTCCTGTTACGTCGTGTATAATTTATAAATAATGATGTATTAATTTATTGTTTTTATAGTTATGTATTTGTGTAATTGTAGTTTGAATTATATATTAGTTTATTCAGTTTTTATGTATTTATTAGTATGATGTGGGCCTTAGTAGCCTGAAATAGTTTTATAAATTGATGACCGGGTGCACGCACGAGTGTGACGTCAGCTCTCACATTCCGCTCACGTTCTGTTGACTGGTTGTTAAGCAACGCGAATGGCGATATGTCATCACGTTATTGACTATGGCCATCGGGCATATGCGGGTCCACTGAAACTGTCACAGGCGTGGTTGTTTATAACAACGTTATCAATGTTTTCTTATGACGTTATCACGTCAAATCATCGTCCGTAAACCGACTTTACAGACAACCATTTTTTTTATTAACATCATATCCAAAGACTTGACCTCTGCTCTAAAACACTTAGTAACTTTAAAAAATATTGTTTTTTTTTTTTAGTTTTAAAGAATCTTTAAAGACTCTACAAGCAGCTGGAGGGAAGTGCAACAGCATTCATGTAAACTGTCTGAAGAAGATGAACACCCCCCTTCATACAGCAGTGAAGTTGGAGAGCAAGGAAGCCATCGAGGAACTCCTGATAGCTGGGTTTTCTGTCAACCGATTGGACACCAGCGGGCTCACTGCGATGCACATTTGCGTGGAGAAACGGCTTAAAGAACATCTACAGGTATTATTTTTTTAAAGAAAAAAAACTTATTATATTTTGAGTTAACTCACTCTACATAACATCATGGTGCAAT
Organism: Herminia tarsipennalis; assembly: GCA_945859575.2. Classification (NCBI taxonomy): domain Eukaryota; kingdom Metazoa; phylum Arthropoda; class Insecta; order Lepidoptera; family Erebidae; genus Herminia; species Herminia tarsipennalis. The sequence continues at coordinate 7,536,979 of OX243849.2, read as the reverse complement.
ACAGTATGTAATAGTAGGTAAAATCAGATCTGCAGAGTCTCAAAACCTCAAAAAATTGCAGTACCTAACTGATCAATTTTATGCACAAACGCAATTGCAAACGGCGACTGGCCGTTCCATCGGATCTCTTATTTAACCTAGTAGGGGTAGGACAATGACTCATGGTAAAGAGATACAATATACAGGGTGTAACAGAAAATTGTGGTCAAATTTAAGCAGCGGATAGAGTATGATATCATGGTGCCATGCCACCATTGTAGGCCGATCGAGGCCGCGCGCGACTGATGACTTGCGGCTAATGCACGCGCAGCCTTATGTCAGTCGTCGCAGGCGTCTGTCGCAGACCTCGAAAACACCGCCATACATTCTCATTTGACTATTGTTGCATCGGCGGCGCGCATCAGCCGCACGTCTTTGGCTGCGAGCCGACATAAATGAACCTCTATTGCATTAAGCTTGTCGTAATTTTTTTTTTTCACATTTGGCTTTTATGCGCTCTGTGTCGCCTGGTGACGGCTCCTCTCGATCTACCTTAGAGCCGGCGCTAAGTCAGCTCCATAGATAAAGGCTCGTGGATCACAAAAATGAACCCAGAACGTCGACTAAAGGACGCTAAAAAACAATCTTGCTCTACCTCCCTACCTCTTTACCTCATCTGGAGTTAGGGCCGGCGCTGAGCTGACTGTAAAATGGTTACTTAACTTTGCTAAACAGTTAAAGACGAAGTTTTTTACGTTCTGTTTCAGCTCTTGTCAAACTTCGAGTACAATGACCGTGACCCATACTTAGCAACTGTAGACGCTAAAGACCACATGGGACAAACTGTACTGCATGCTGCTGTCAGAGCTGGATGGACAGATGGAGTGTGTATTGCTTTAGGAGCAGGAGCTAATATTTCTATGAAGGTAAGTCTTACAAGCTTGAAACTCTCGCGACACCAAGTTGCACAGAACGTAATCAACCAAATTGACCAACAGTCAGATGTCAATGCTACCATGCATGATCGCATTTATTCTCGTGTTGAATTATAAATAGATAAAACAATATAATATGGGGCTCTGAAAAACTTTGAAATCAGACTGCTAAATTTTGTAATGTCATACATAAAAAATCTCGGTCGGATATATCAATTATTCAAAATAGTACAAAAGTACAGAAAAGCCGAAAATACATACTAGGATTAGTGACATTATTCAAACGAGCTTGATAAAATATATAAAGAGATTATAATTGAAAACTTAAAATTTCAGGCAAACGACGGAGATTCCCCAATCCATTCCGCAGCAGCCCTAGTTAAAGTACACATCCTTCAAGAGATATTAAGCGTCGCAAATTATGCTGTAGACTATAGAAACCAAAAAGGGCAAACGCCTATATTCATAGCTATTATTCAAAATCGATTAAACGTTGTAAAAATGCTAATCGAAAATGGTGCATCAATTAGCATCGTTTTACCAGACCATCAAAATGTTTTACACATTGCAGCGCAACTTGGATATGTAGAAATATTAGATTACTTAATCAATTCCGGTGGCAGAACAGTAGCCAGTTTATTACGTGGAGACGCACCGAACCCACCAATTATGAATGCCGTTGTCAACAACCACCCTGCCTGTGTAAACTTGTTGCTAGAAAAAGGCTCTCAATTGCACTGGTTTGTGTCTTACGAAGATGATATACTCAAAAAAATAGTCTACACAACCATTTTGCATGTAGCCGCAGCTAAGAATTATTATGAAATAGCAAAAATAATAGTAGATTTTGATAAACAATCCATCGTAAGATTAAGTGAAACTGGTTTACTCCCATTGCACGTAGCGTGTATTCATGGTAACAGAGACATTATTTCTCTATTTATCAGTAAAAGAGCAAATCTATCCAAGCAAGCCCTCCATCCTAAAACAAAACTTACTCCAGTGGAAATGATTATGAATAATTTGTCAAAACCAGTAGCTTTCATGGAAGACATATTCGATTCTTACATATATATAAGTGAAGGTAGAAATCTGCACGACAAAGAATGTGAAATTACAGTCAAATATAATATTTTGGTGCCTAATACTGAGGATGATAGGCAAATGAAAGTTTTGAAGACTCTTGTTAATACTGGAAACACATACGACCAAAGGAAACTACTACATCACCCATTGATAGAAAGTTTCCTTTACCTGAAATGGAAAGCGTTAGTACCATTCTTCTACGCAATTATCTTATTATTTGGGTGTTTTGTTCTGTCGTTGAACGTATACGTCGTGTCTGTGTTCTACTATCAAGATAAAAATCATCAAAATAATATGACAAATAACACAGATCACCATGACGGAGTCTCTAAAATAAGAACTGTCCCGTATTATTTGCAATCAGATGTGTGGCAATATATGATATACGTCACTTCAATCCTATTAACATTACAGGTAAGTTATTTCTAAACTACGAATCTAATTATATAATAATAACAGAATTATGTTTTCCTGTCATCCATCATTAACATGTTAAAACAAGGAAACAATTAAATCTGCAAACAAGCCCTGAAGCAATAAAGTACGAACTAAAAAAAACGGGCACATTTCTCTAGATGCTCTTCGAGTCTCAATAAGAAACTTTATAAAAGACAGAAAATTCTAGACACACGTATTATGGGTAATGTCAGAGAGATTATTCATATTTTCTTTTCAGTAACGAGATAATATTTTTTTTTAAATGTATAAAATCTCTGCCAGTTATAAAATAGCTAAAAACTTTGCCGCTAAAAACAATATAGCTGCAATAAAGTACTTAACTTCATCAATCATTATCATTATCCCAACTTATTTGGGATCGGCCCAATATATTTTCATCAAATCAATCAGTCAATAAAGATTTTTCTCTCCATCTATCTATATTTAATGTTTTCATAATTTTCTTCGTCTATCTGTCACAATAAAGCTACTCATTGTTCCAGGAAATTATTTTTATCAAGATCAACAAGAGGCGGTACTTCCTGCTATTAGAGACGTGGGTAAATTTTGGAGCAATAATATTAGCCATGGTTGTGCCATGCATAATATCGTGGGAGAGAGCAGAGACAGTAACCGGGACAGCTAACCCAGAATGGGCAAGACTCATAGCTTCCATCGCCCTTTTCTTATCCTGGATTAAATTGATGTTCTTGTTATCCAGATTTCCAAGCTGGGGTTTCTATGTTCTAATGTTTGCAACAGTAGCAATGAAAGTGTTTAAAGTAAGTCAAATCTCCTTATAGACATTATAGGTGTACCAGAATCTGATGAAAATTGCGGAAATTATAATTTAGAGGTGGTAACACAAGGATAAGACATGCATTATCAATTTCTGCTTCAATAGAACTAAATTTCATCACTTCGCATCGCGTGAATATCAGTTATAAAAATTCAAACACAACAAACTTTCTTCTTCTTCCCTACTTACACTACTGTACATTTTTAACGGTTAGAAATCGGCGCAAGTTACTACCGCATTTTTATGAAGTAAATTTAAGAAAACATGTTTCAACGAAAAAGTATCAAAGGTCTTAACCGCAATAGGAGTCACTGTCAGTTAACATTGCCCAATAAAAATCACGAGTCTTTTTTTTTAATTTGTTTCGTGAGATTCTGGTATATAAAGTAATAAATAAACCTATAAAGTAATGCTCAAAGCAAAATCTCTAGATGTAATATAATGCACATTAAAAAAATAGTGTTCAAAATAGAGAGAATTTAAAGTAAAGTTGATAATGTCTATGAGAGCAAAAATCTTGAACCGGATCGTTGGACTTTGTTGCTCACAATAACGTTTTCAGACGCAGTTTTCTAATTTCATAATCTATATAAATTGATTATCACTATGCCAATTTTTTTTCAGATTCTACTATCATTTGTATTTTTGATCATCGGGTTCTCACTGTGCTTCATGATACAATTCCGAGCAAAATCTCCCTTTGAGGGTCCATGGGCCGCCATCACCAAAACATTAGTTATGATGACGTCAGAATATGATTACATGAATATGATAAATAATCAGAATGCAATAGACATCGCTGCATCTATATTAATATTACGATTGGTATTTATAACTTTCGTCATTTTAGCTTCGATAGTACTAATGAATCTAATGGTTGGAGTAGCCGTAAATGATGTAAACAATTTGGAAGATATAGGTAATCTAAAAAGATTACAAAAACAGGTGGAATTCTTAACATCACTTGAAGATGTAGTATGTCACAAAATTATACGCAAGATACCTTCTATAAAATTAAATTTATCACTTTTTTTAACAAAGGAAGTTATGAACAAAATAATTTTACGGCCGCGACAAGAATCGTGCAATTACTGTAAGATCTTGCCAAGACATATAAAAGAAGCTATATTTGAAAAGGCACAGTTGCAGAAGAAAGAAATGGATAACGAAAAAATAAATTCTAAAACTAGCAGTGTGAAATTTGATCAAATTAATGATTCTGTTGTATTTAAAGAAATAGCACAACGCAAGCGGATTAACAAACCTATAGAAGAAACTGTAGACAAAATCAACACTGACATAGGTGAACTACGAAACGATATTAATTTAATTAAGAATATTTTATTCAGACGGTTTTCTATACATTGAATCATTGTAAAGATTTTGTCAACAAAAATCTTATATTAATAATATAAAATCTTATATCAAAGCATTGATTTTAAATTTTCCTAAACAGTTCTAATATTATTACACATTATCCCACTTTAATTGATGGCGCGGCCTCTGTGGCGCGGTGGGAGTGTGTCCGACTGCTACGCAAGAGGTCGTGGGTTCGATTCCCACACGGGACACCACTTTGTGTGATCCACAAATTGTTGTTCCGGGTCTGGGTGTAATTTGTGTTCGTGACTTGTATGTTTGTAAAGTCCCCCGTGACACAGGGCTTGAACCCTACTGCGGGAGTTGTATTTAAAAAAAAAAAAAAAAAAATATTTTGTGGAAAAAGGAAAACACTATTTGTTTAAAAACTAAAAGGAAATATTAATACAACGACGACTACGACTCTACTTATCAACAGCTATTAAAAAAAGATTGAACATAGTTTGGAAGCAAGTTTTCACGAGTATATATTAAAAACTTAGAAATACAAACTTAGCTAATAAATACAAAAATATACACAAAATATTGAAATCTTGCAGAGTTAGAACCATTCAAGTTGTTTTGTGTTCTTCGCGCTATCGTGCTCATTGCCCAGTGTAGTACCTAATCCATGGTTATTATTAAAAAATATATGATGATTACATTTCACATCAGGATTTGAACTGAATGACTGAATGAATTAATTAATTGAAAAATATAATACTTATGGTTTAAAAACTACCCCATTGGATTGTCTTACTGATTCTGAGCAAACTACTTTCTGGTTTGCAATATACCAAGAATAACGTTGTATAGAATATATTTAGAGGGCACATTAAAATAAAGTTTATGTAAAATATTCGAAGAGTCAATTTCAATACAAATAATTTTTAATAGTCTGCCATTCGTCGACGCTCAGAAAGTGGTAGAATATGAAAGCACTTACAGAACTCAAGATAATTTTCCGAAAAGTAGAGAATGAGTAACCTATGAGTACCTATAAAGAAATGTTATAATGTGTAATGGTCATTTGTCATAACAATTTGCGAAACATATTCAAAATGACTTCTTACGTATATGAAGTACAATATTTTCAAAGATTTAGCTTGCTTAAAATCCTTGGAGATCCTCATATTGAAACCCAGCCTTTAAGGTCCTGGCAACATTTCATCAACATGTAAAAGTTACAAGTTAGAACGTAAAAGTGTAGTTTACTATCATGGTAACCCAGATCTCTTACTACGTCACGTGATGATAACGATAGCCTCTTTAGTGCATAGGACGTTGAAAGTGTAATCGCTTACAGCTGTAAGTAACGACGGAGCATTTCAACAGATTCAAATTCAGTTTATTAATCTGGCAGTAAATATCTAAACGAGATAAATCAGACTGAAGAGCTTCAACGTCACTAACGCTAGAGATAGAAGAATAAATCTTAATTTAATCTGCAAAACAGGGCAAGTAAAAGGGTATGGAAACAAGAGTCGATGTCGTTTGCATAGATTATGAAGAACAACGGACCAAGCAACGAACCTTGAGGTACCCCACTAGGAACAGGATTATCAAAAAATACATATGCTAGTTATAGTACAGCATAACAGCTCATTGTGCCTACCAAAGTAATAATTCTCCAACCGGGATACTTCAATCCATCTACAACTGCTACATTAAGGTCTAAACGGGCCATTTTTTACGGAAATTTGTGGCGGCACTATTGGCAACTAATTGCTTGGCCAATAGTGGCAATATGTCTGCAATTGTATGGTGCATGATTCAGTCTGCTAAACGGGCTACACAACCCGACAACAATAAAATAGAGAGCGACTGAAACAACAACAAAATTGGCTAGGTAACATTGCGGAAAATCAACCGTCGTCCGACAACCATCAAATCAATATTGGAGACTACTGCCATGTTGCCGCCACAAATTTCCATAAAAAATGGCCCGTTTAGACGCCCTTTTAATACCATACCCTTTTCTAGCGCCACTATGGAGAGAATTGAACTGTTATTTAAACCTTACAATTAAACACTTTTTCAAATTGTCTCCTATATCAGATGTTCCTCCTTATCTCTACCCTCCATATTTAAAATGAAACCAACTCGATCATTTTATACTTACGAAGAGTTTTACACTTCGTGTTACTATTTGTATATTTTTTATTACTTTTACGTCTTTTTTATTGAATTTTTACACGTTTTTTATACTTATTATAACTAAAATGTTTACTGAGAAGACCAAAACTAAAATCGAGATTCCACCTGTAAGTAGTAAATTAAATAATCTTTGTAGCTTTTAGGACATTTTAATTATGGGCCTACTTAAGATAATTTTTCGGGTGGGAGTTTCAACCCCTATCCTTACCCCGCGCATAGCCCCTTAGATCCTAAAGACAGTAAAATAGAATAAAATAAATATCTTGGGGTGCCAAACTAGGCAGAGCTTGTACTCTGTAGAGTTTGGTCTCCGATATGGCCTTTTAATTTGGGGAAATAGAACGGATATCCACAAAGAGTTTATTGCACATAAGCAGTTCATAAGGTCAATATGCCAAATAAATCATGGTGTCCCTATTTTAAAATGTTAAAAATACTTCCACTACCTCACGTCACGTCACGCCTACAGCACTTAAAAGAATTTACACAAGTAACAATTTTACACGAACTTAGAACCAGTCGGTTACAAAAAATCTGTAAATTAACAAATATAACAATTTATAATAAAATACCGAGTCACTCATACCAGCCTTAAGCTGTTGACTACTACAAAACACATTTGACTTACTCAAGGATATTTTCAGTGATAACCTGCGAACTGGGCAAATATTTGTATTTTATGATAGAAACTTTTATATACTACTATTGACATAAATCATGACATGGACAGAATCGGAAATAATACTGTTATATAAGAAAGGAGACCCAACAGACGTAGGGAATTACAGACCCATAAGTATAATGTCATGTTTGTATAAACTCTTTGCTAGCTGCCTACTAGAAAGAATTAACAACGATCTAGAAAAACACCAACCAAGACAGCAAGCAGGGTTTAGAAAATTGTTCAGCAGCATTGACCATATACAAGTACTAGAACAAATAATTGAAACATATTATGAATTTCGCAGGCCATTATATCTCGCTTTCATTGACTTATAAGAAGGCATTTGATTCTATATCTCATCAAAGCATCTGGAAAACCCTCTACGAACAAAATTTATGCAACAAATACATTAGAATCATTCAGTACATCTACGAAAACAGTACTAGCAAGGTCAAACTAGAAAGTTCAGGACAAAAAATTGAAATAAACTGGGGAGTTAGACAGGGCGATCCCCTGTCACCTAAACTATTCATATCAGTCCTTCAAAACGCTATGAAAAACCTATCTTGGGACAGAAAATAATTAAAGATCGGCAATGAGCGACTTCATCATCTATGCTTCGCAGACGACATTGTGCTGTTCTCAGAGAGTACCGTAGAGCTCCAATCCATGATGTCAGAACTTGATAACGCAAGCCCAAGCGTCTGCCTGGAAATGAACATCACAAAAATGAAGGTCATGTCAAACCACCACAAAACTCAAATCAAAATAAATAATAACATTATAAATTACTAGCTTCCGCCCGCGGCTCCGCCCGCGTGGATGTCGGTTATCGCGATAAAAACTATCCTATGTCCTTCCCCGGGACTCAAACTATCTCCATACCAAATTTCATCTAAATCGGTTTAGCTGTTTGAGCACGAGGTCTGAAATGGAGGTGGGCAGGTCATGTGGCACGCTACACTGACAACAAGTGGACGAAGACAGTGACTATGTGGAGTGGACCTCATGGGCACAGAAGCAGAGGGAGATCAAAGGCGAGATGGAAGGACGAGATAGACATCGTCGGAACATGTAATTGGTCCAACCTAGCAAAAAATCGTGATGAGTAGCGATCTCTGGGGGAGGCCTTCACCCAAAGAGGGGTCCAGATGGCATGCATATTAGACTAACATTAATACATTATTATTCATACGAATGTACATGCCAATGGAATAATAATAATGTTTATTTCATCAACAAATTTTAACATGTAAGTTTCTACTGGAACTTCTTTATTTGGAATAATAAAGGCTTTTTATATATATATATATATATATATATATATATATATAATTTTTTTTTTATTGACATTAATATAATGATGTTAAGGACATTTTATAATTATTAGTTACGTTTTCATATAATCTATTCGTTAATTATTTTATTTGTATTGTGGATTTTTTTTTAATGAGACCCGCAGTTTGTTACAAGCCCTGTGACGCGTGGGAATTTACAAACATACAAGTCACGGACACAAAGTACACCCTGACTCGGAATAACAATTTGTGGATCACACAAAGTGGTGTCCCGTGTGGGAATCGAACCCACGACCTCTTGCGTAGCAGTCGGACAGACTTCCACTGCGCCACAGAGATAGTTGATATAGGCATTCCGTTTCTATTGATAATGTTGTAATTATAAATTACAATTATTATAAAATTTAAAGACGACAAAATGTATATGATACTATTATTATATTATATTTACATCCTAAATTATTAAGCAAATAAATGATTCTATTATTCTACTAAGGCAACCAGACAACTGCTATACATATATACTTTTATATTCTAAATATCATACATATTATAGATAAATTACACACAGAATAAACTATCACGCCCATCGGCATCAAACCCATGGCCTCTGGTTTAGCAGTCTGGGTTTCAAAATAGGTACTAACCACTAGACCAAAACAAGTCAAAACGTTTTATTTTCAGGAATTCACAGAAGATATAGTTGAAACTATAAACCGAATTGAACACAATTTTACATCGATAGGTGTAGTGTATTTCAAAAAGGGTTAGTTCTTATAATATTAAATCAAAATAAAGTACCTAAATCTAAAAAATAAATAAGATATCCACTCGTCTTTATCTAACGGCCGGTCTCAATAACTTGTTTATGTACCTTTAACATTCACTGATGTTAATATGAGAAAATTGAATAATCCAGAATAGGCTTGTTTCCTAGGTAAACAATCAAATCCAAAATACTAATCCGTGTCTATGTCCTTTATAGAATCGTAAACTATGCATTTGATGATGTCATGATCTTCAGCAAAGTGTTGTGCATGACTGGCCTTACTGACCCCAAAGGTGTATGGGTACAGGCATCAAAGAAAAATGTAGCAAAATAGGGGAAAAATAACGCAAACAAAGTTGCGCCGGTTAGCTAGTCTATATATATTAAAAAATCAATTGTTGTCTGTATGTCCTCTATGCGTTCCGAAACCGTTGATCAGATTGTGATGAAACTTTAGCAGAACGTTCTGGGAAGGCCGGCGTGTTCCTGGCTTAAAAGCCACAGCGAAGCGTGACTGAGTTCAGCTAGTTAGTAAATAAACCTGACATTTTACCTAACTGCCAATAGTTAAGTCCCTATAAAATGTTGTGTTAAATTGGTAACTAACAACTATAACCTAATATTAATAAGGTTGTATGTATGTGATGTGGCTGTACTTTAATCTATACTAATATTATAAAGCGAAAGAGTTTGTTTGTTTGTTTGTTTGCTTTGTTTGTTTGTTTGTTTGTTTAAACGCGCTAATCTCAGGAACTACTGGTCCGATTTGAAAAATTCTTTTTTTGTTGGATAGCTCATTTATCGAGGAAGGCTATAGGCTATATAACATCGCGCTACGACTAATAGGAGCGGAGCAGCGACGAGAAATGTTGCAAAAACGAGGTCCCGCGCAACTTCGTATGCGTAAATTTTTACGCGTACGAAGTTGCGCGGGACAGCTAGTCATTGATAATTTCATAAAAAGAAGTGATTTGACGAAACAAAAATAGTCACGTCATAGACCGCTATTTGTATGAGACCTTCATATAAAATCTGCATTTTTACATTTCTTAAAGAGTTGTTGGTTTGACTAGTTGGAAACTAGCCCATTATCAACTCGATGGCGATTTCCAACTTGTCAAAACAGCAACTCTTTACAAAATGTCAAAACGCCGATTTTATTTTCTCTTACAAATGCTGGACAATGACGTCACTATTTTTCCTAGTCAAATCACTTTTTTTATGACATGATTAATAGTAATAAAAAAATATTTAACACATTTTATCGAAACTTATTCGTTGGTAGTTTTATTTACTAATTAGTCTTTTGAATTTTTTTGTTAACCTATTACCTATTGTCTATTTTTGTGTTACAAATCTCGTGACAACATTCATAAACAAAAACCTGACTTTAGTAGCAAATCTGACGTTTCTGCGTTTCGATAAGCAAAAAATCCGAAAGGTTTTTCGTCTACCGGCTCCACATCTATTTACCGACGACACAAATCTCAGTCTCTACTCTACTCACTACTGCTATTTTAACAGACAGTTAACTGTAGATAATAATGGTCTTCTAACCGATGTCGGTTACGGCAGCCAATCTCATTAGAGACTAGCTAGATATAGAACCCAGGAGATGTTATAGTGCACAAGTGTATGCGCAGACACAAGTGCACTCTCTATTCTCTCACTTTCATAACCCGATGGGACGGAAATCCGATACGACCGGAGAGAGATTGGGCGCAGAACCGACGGCTTAAGGTGCTCTCCGAAGGTGTGACATATTTTGAAAACGGTGACCCATCTATGGAGTGGTAACGTTGCTTAACATTGCAGATGTCTCGATCTACTCGATTGCCACTGAGTCAGGAATCCCTATAATAACGTTAGACAAGTTTTTTAAAACAATAACTAGCAAGTTATTAAGATTGGCTGTAATACTACCTCAAAATAGTAGGTAAAACGAGAGAGTACGGTAGATAAGCTGATCACTGTAGAAGACACATAAGACACTACAAATGTATTAGTGGATGTCAGATATCTCCGATTTTTTGTTTCTACTCGTTTATTGTCTATAAAATGTGTAACAGAAGGATGTGGTGGAATTTAAGCAGCGGACAGTGTAAATTATCAGTGTTGCACCTACCATACTACTATACCCGAATGCATTATTATAGCAAAGTTATAGCGTTTAGTTTTTGACGAATTTCTGTAGCGAATGGCGTATGGGATAAGTATTTTACTTTCCCTGGTGGATTATTATGGCACAGCAGCACTTTTAACAGCCTTCTTTTTAACTTTTTCATTGATAAATAAATGAATAAACAAAAAATTTGGGTATGTACTCCAATATTGATAACTTTATATATTTGCACTTCGTATCACACCTTTCTGTTAGACGTTGTAAAGGCAGGGTCAAAGCTAGAGTTGAGTTTAATTAATAATTATTAGTTTAAGCATCAATCAATTAATCTCCCTTTATCCGTCCACTGCTGACTGCTGGACGTATGTCTCTCATGGGTAGGGATTGTAATCCCGCAAAACGAAATCATGCATTACCGCGGGATCACACTGTTTCTATTTATCTGTTGTTTTATAGACAGTAATATACATTATACTGTTTTAACTAATATATCACAATTTTGCCATTTTGTATGCTTCAAAAGTGAAAACGCGCGAGATAGAGTAATCTCGTATATCAATCCCGTGGAATTGAATGAGCTACGGGATTGCAATCCTTATTCATAGGGATTACTAATTTCAGCTAAGAGCCTATTTTAAATTTGTAAGGCCCCAAGGTTAGAACATTACTAATTTAAAATAAAATAGGACCCTTAATGCCCTGTCTTCTTGCCCCAGCTACGCCCATGTGGTAGAGGCGGCGGTGTAGGAAATCATTGTGGCCACTCTAATCTGGTGATGCTTCCAGATGCAGTGATTATGTACACAGTACCACAAGCCGTGATGTTAGTCTTGAGTAACAGGCTGCCATACTTCGAGAAAGTATTGAAACAAGCTGTTCATGAACTAGTAAGCTTTTGCTTTAAATCTAACGCCTTCGAATTCAAGTCAAGTCAAAACCGATAGACTGAATGATCGTTGAAAGCGGTTCTTCCAGCTGGCTTTTGCTGCTTTACCTGCTGTGGTCTTTACAGCATATTCTTACGGATTTGTGTGAAGGCTGTATCGGGCCATTAGCCTCAAGACAGAGACGTCAACCGCTACCCTTAGAAACAGGTAGGTCTTGGGAATGAGGATTTCTTATGCCAAAGTGATAATTTGTGTGGAAGTAGATGGGGAGTCCATGCATTTGTGATGTCTCAGTTGCTCTGGGGGATGTCCAGCTCCGAGTGACCGGCGAATTGCAGATTGGAAATTTTGTGGAGTTCCATGAAATTCACCTCACTCTTCACTTCAACCTAAACATGGTGATAAGATTGCAATTCACTTAATACGACACCGCTCCCACACGTCAAAATAATGAACATTCAAGTACAAGATTAGTGTCATTCAGGTCTCCTACTTTATTTAAATTAATAAGTCGGTTTTGACATTTCTGAGTGAAATGAACATTAGCCAGAGGGCGTTCTCAGAAGCTTCAAGAATATTTAGGACAACCCACATACGGTCATCTGATCCATAACTAGGCACAGATTAAACAATCGTGCTCGGATCGAAGCCACGACCTTTGGCTTAGTAGTAAGGGTCAGTCACTAACTTCTAACAATTCTAAATTCCTTATTAACATATGATGCAAAACAACTCTTGTGATACGTCGGGACTACACCAACAGGCCAAAAAAATCCATATCAATATTCGCCCTCTGCTCAAATGAACTTTAAATGTAAAGCTGGTCTATACCTATCTAGGTATTAGGTATAGGTCGAAAATAGAAGGCAAGTTTATAAAAAAGTCAAAATTGCATGACCAACAGGATGTACTGGACGATTTAGTCGCATATCGAATAGTGACAAAAAAGGGTGAGATCTCGGTAGCCACGGGCCCCGACTTCGCAGCGGTGGCCGTACATAGAAAGAAGACTAAATGGGACGCTGCGTTACTTAAACATCAACCTTTGTTTCGTTCAGCCAAGAAACTAGGGTGAGTTAAAACCACGGAGATAGAGTAAATAATGGAGGCCTCCATTATTTACTCTTCATGTTTGTAATAACGATTTGACCTTGAAAATACTGTTGTCCTCTCCATATCTTTCTAAATAAGGGGTTCTCATAAATATGCATTTCATATTAACTAGTTTATTACTAAATAATTAGTTACGCTGTTAGTTTCGTGTACAATCGATTTCGTGTACATTTATAGGAACTTTAATCTTGTAATGGGTAACATTTGTTGGACCCTTCGAAGAAGATGAAGATTCCAATTTTTCTACCCAAAATTGCTCAGCTGGGGCACTCCATAGATATTCTATCTCTATGGTTAAAATAAATGTTATACAATGCTAACTGATAACTGCTGTTATTATTTTAACATATTTGCGTAGCTCATACAGGTAAACGCCATTGCGTTATGCACCGCTTAGGTATAGCGCATACCAATTAAGGTTACGACTTAAGTCGTGTGCGTTTAGTAAATTTTAAAACGACAAGATTAAATAGTTGTGTTAGTGGCCCGCTCTCCAGTGGCGTGATGCGGACCAGCTTGTATTAGTAGCACGCACCCTCCCTGCGCTGTCGGCCGGCCGGCGAGGAAGTGGCGCGACCGTGTCGTTGCCGCACTTGAGCGGTGCTGTTTGTGTATTTATAAAAATCTTTGTGCAGTTAGCATATAGAATATGCAACAAATACTAGCAAAAACATTTGCTAGATTACTACTACAAAAAAAAGATGAGAGATCTCCAAAGGATTTGCAGCATTCATTCGAATCATTTATCGTTTGATGACGTTAGCCGCTGTTGTTTTGTGTTGTAGCTATACTTTGACCATTATGTGCTAAAATTTTACAAGTTTAAAGCTTGGTGCGCTAATTAAGGTAGAAATTATTGATTGGTTGGAAGGTCATTCTATAAATTTTAAGTTTAACATGCATCCAAATCTATTCAATGACTATATTACCAAACTTTCTAATGTAATTTGAACACTTAACTAATGGTCAGAATCAGAGTACAGTTATTACAGAAAAGGTTCTAAGTTACAGATAATAATGAAAATAATAAGCAATTTGTTGAAAGACGCGCAGGATGAACAGCTTGTCAAAACTGTGAGTACATAGAAAAAGTTGTTAACGTTAATACGGCTTTTAATGCCGTGGCAACCCCAGAGGCAGGATAACGCATTTTATTTGCCCGGTTTACTTTGTGTAACATACATAATACTTATAAAAAAATATAAAAACCTTTGAAGCTTTGATGTTTAAAGGAACTACATTTGTTTTGCAGACAGCCGTAATAAATAAGTCTAACCCCATGGTGGATAGAATAATGGATGACGAATCAGTGGAGGGAGTCATCATGACTAATAAAGAAGGTACCTCACATCATCCCTGTACTAATACCAGGTACAATCAATTTGTACCTAGGTACACTAAAGGGGAAGTCCCGTCTATAGTAGACAACATCCAGTTTTATTTTTAATTTATGCTTAAAATAGGTTCGGTTTTTGTGTACAGTGTATAAACTCAAAAACTACTTAAAGATTCGAAAAAAACATCACTTGTAAAAAGCTACAAAGTTCGACAGTAACATTCGTCCGGTTTCCATATCTCCATCAATGTATTTTTGACGTGATAACGTCTTAAAAATCGATGACCGGCAAGCACGAAAAAGTGTCACATGCCACCATCGATTGCAGCAACATGCGATACAATTGGAACTAAAACTCTCACATGCAGGCATGGTTGTTTATTACAATGTAATCAATGGTTTGTTATGACGTTATGTAAAATTATCGTCCGTAAACTGACTTTACAGACGACCATTTTTTTTAAAGACAACTCCTGCGCAAACCCTTGCGCTTGAGTTGGCAATTTGGTCGCCTTGGGTCGACTTTTGTCCATTAGTTGTATATTTGTACAGATATACAAATAATGGACAAAAGTACACCCAGACTCTGAACAACAATTTGTGGAAATGTCCCGTGAATTGTACCCTAATGTGATGTTTGACGCAGGGGCGCCTATTCTGACGAACGTGAGCGTCACCCACGCGACACTCTATGGCCGGGCCTTACACAAATACGGACTCATGGCGCAGATGTATATTAAAGAGTTGGTAAGACTGTTCTATGTATTAGTACTTATAAACTAAAATGTATCTAGAGTAAACCACACAATTATTGCTACTTTTTTTTTTTTTAAATTTAAGATCCATTGACACTTTAAAGGTTAATTTCCGTGCAACGCGGCCGATCGCTCCGATGCGACAATAGTCAGAGTATAAGAATGTATGGCGCCGTTTCCGAGGTCTGCGACAGACGCGCGCGGCCGACGACTGACGTAGGCTGCGATATTGTCGATCGGCCGCGCGCGTCAGCCGCTCATCGTAAGCCGCGCGCGGCTCGCGATCGGCAACGATGCACGGAAATGAACCTTTAAGAGTGGAATTCCTACATTGGTTCAATGGTAGTCTTTCTAATTTTAAACAAAAATATAATAAGTACTATTTTACTTTATAATGCATACCAAACATGAAAATCAATGGCTTCCTTGTTTTTTTTAAACTAAAACTTAACGTGCCAATAATAGGACGAGTGCCGACGATTGGGTGGTTTGCCCTATATTATCATGATCCTTGTTTTTGACTTGGCAACGCGTGTACTGAACACGGATAATTTAAAGAAATCATATAAAAAATATATATACAACGTTATTCTTGGTATAGTGCAAACCTGAAAGTAGTTTGCTCAAAATCAACACTTCCAATGAGGTAGTTTTTCGATTAATTAATTTATCAATCATTAATTTTAATACATTAATTATTTTAGCAGTCCAAATCCTCAATTCACAATATGATGTGAAATATAATCATCACTTACTTTTCAATAATAACCTAATAACCATGGATTACGTACTACGGAACGCAATAAGCATGATAGCGCTAAGGACATTATACAACTATCGGCTTATAATTGTGCAAGTTTTCAATATTTTTATTTTCTTTTTTTTATATGATTTCTTGAAGTAAAAATCTTTTTGGGGTGTCGGAGCTTTGCACTATACCAACAATAATCTTGTATATTGGGTCAACTCACACAACGCCATCCGATCCCAAACAAGGCATAGCATGTACCAACAACTAGACAAATAATAAACATAAGTACCTAATTATATCATTCTCATTAAGTATACATATTACAGACACAGAATAAACAATTGCTCATCACACAAAGACTTACCCTGGGTTGGAATCGGACCCAGGACCTCTGGCTTAGCAGTCAGGGTCCACTAGACTCTAGTGGTTAGTGCCCGTGACTGCTGAGCCAGAAGTCGTGTGTCAATCACTAAAACCTGGCATATGCATGTGCGACCATGCTCAGTGTAGAATTACGCAGCTGTTCTACGAAGAAATACACTACATATGAAAAAGTACAACCTGAAAAAGTGCACCGGCAAAAGGGCGTATCTTCATGGCAGCTCTTCTGCTAGTGCAATTATTCAAAGGATGTGTTCATATGTAGTACATGTATTTTTAATAACGGCTGCGGATCTCTACACTGAGCATGGCCCGACATGCTCTTGCCCGGTTTTTTAAGTTAGAACTATAAGTACATACTTTTTATCTATACTAATATTATAAAGCTGAGGATGAGTTTATTTGTTTGTTTGTTCGTTTGTTTAAACGCGCTAATCTCAGGAACTACTGGTCCGATTTGAAAAAATCTTTTTTTGTTGTATAGCCCATTTATCGAGGAAGGCTATAGGCTATATAACATCGCGCTACGACCAATAGGAGCGGAGCAACTATGATAAATGTTTCAAAAACGGGGAAAATTTACGCAGACGAAGTTGCGCGGAACAACTAATAAGTTATATTTTATTACAGAATCCATTGGAAGAAATATTGGTAGTTAGACTTCATACAAAGAAAAACGAATTGATACTTGCACCTGATCGCGACTTTTTAATTATAATTATACAACATTTTAGAAAAGCCACAAAAGTTACAAATACTTTAAAACGATGAATGTGGGATACTTATTCAAATATGGCTTATGAAGCGATTTGTTGAATAGTGTTTTGTCTCGCTTTATTACAGGTAACTCTGTATTTAACAGAAGAAAACAAAACGCTATTTAATTGGTCAACTTAAGCAATATTATGTGCCTTTAACGAATGTTGTACTTTAGTCGTATTTTATACCTGTTTTGTAAATGCATTACATTATTTAATTTATAGGAAATATATAATAAATAATATATAATCGAAAAATAAAATGTAATGACTATTATTTTGTAGGATTAAAACGATACTACCAAGCTAACAAACAAATACACAGACCACAGTAACTGCGGGTTTTAGGAACACCATTCTTTTCGGTTTCCCTTTGAGTTCTAGTTACTTAATATCAAGAACCATCCTACAAGATATTTTTTCGTATCGAGTTACCTCTGGAAAATTTTAACCCTCCGCCTCTGACAGACCGCCTGATAGAATCAGTTACGTTTACATTACAGTAGATAGAATAAGCAATAAGACAAAAAAAAATGTGTGGCACTCGGGGACTGCCGCGATAAAGCTATTGCATAGCATTTTTATCAACTTAAGCAATTATAATTATTAATTTACTTTTTATTTATGCAGCATTTTCTTTTTTTCATTACATTTCGGAGCAGCTCGTCTCGATCCGTGCGAGCTTCGTACAGTCGTACCATATACATATACGTTAAGCGTACGCTAGGCCGAGCTACATGGTAATAATGTCTATAATAATATCTTTGGACAACTCACACAACGCTATCTGATACCAAACTAAGCTGAGCTTGTACTATGGAAACCAGACAACTGATAAACATACTTATATATTTTTAAATACATACATATTATAGATAAATAACACCCAGACACAGAATAAACCATCGTGCTCATCACACAGTTTTATCCGGTGGGGATCGAACCCACGACCTCTTGCGTAGCAGTCGAATACACTCCCACCGCGCCACAGAGGTAGGCGGAGTGGGGGCGTTAGGTTTTTTTTCGTTACGGAATTTCTTGATTCGGTCGCCGCGCTCAAAGCCCGCGATAAAAACTATGCAACAGCTTAAAAATCCTAACAACCTGATGGTCATCATTTGGACGCTCATTTCACATAATCAAATGGCAGTCTATATATACTTATGATGTATACAACCAATGATGTTTTAAGTAAAAAGGTGTTATGTGTTACCTACATAAACAACATTCGATATTTAAAAATGGCAAACTAATCATTGACGTATAGACCTAGACCGTGCCATTATTTTCAATTAAAAAATAAATATTGACTGCAAAGCGTGAAAGAGAGAAAAAACTCGTGCGACCTTTGATAGGTATTTCCCACAAAGTAGCGTTGTCTCTTTCTAGATAGTGGTCAATTTTGTGAGGTTATAACGCAGTCCTGGAGTCCAATTCACGTATTTAGGTGACGTAAAGACCGCCGTTTTAATCGACATTTAACTGCAAGTGCACTGCAACTGTACTGCTTTAAAGTAATGCACACATAGATAACCTATATATTGCAATGTCACACTATTATTAAAAGTCGTAAAAGTAGGAAAGCATGATTTAATTAACAGAAGCGAAATAGAGAAAGATGTAATCCGCTACTTTCATCTGTTGACGCCAGCGATGCGACACTTACTAAAAAACTGACGATAAAAATTTGGTCAATTATATAAATTTTAAGGCTTTTACTGCTTGCTGAAGGGTTATGTTTTTCGCACGTATCTTGTATGTATGTATATAATATTCTTTATTACCTGATATCTCACAATCCACTGAACGGTTATACAATTAAGACGTCGTTGCATTCGTCTTGATCGCCCAAAGTGTTCTTAGATATGTGACGTTTGAAAAAAACAAACATGGCGACTGTGACATGACAAAACAAGGTGTGAAAAAAAAGTTATTTTGAATATTGCAATATGGGTATCAAATTTAAGGGCTCATCTTAAGCGTTTCAAAAAGCTTTAACATTTTACATACTGAAAAAGTTAGCTAGCAACCATCCTTTTTTCAATTTTCAATAGGTACTTGATAATAGCTGTGATAAAAGTTAGTTGTTACATCGGTTACATCCTACAACAACTAAAAAGTATTCAAATACAAAAATAAATTATAAACATAAAAAACCCGCCTGCACAAAAATGATGGAAACAAGATCCCCTGCAGATGCAGTCGGAGCCATTAATAAATCTCGATGAACTTAGTGAAGTGCCTCCGACTGCATGAAATTGTACTGAAACTGCAGGCTGGTTTTTTTGCTTTTATAATCTATTTTGTTTTATTTAAAACATCATTGTATACAACGGCAATTTGTAAAAGTGTCAAAAAATTTCACCGTACGCTCATTCGATTCGGCGTTTGAAATTGCTGTCACTTTGTACAGGGTAAGCCAGTCCAGCGTACGACGTACTATAGGCATACGTCAGTGTGTAACAACAATTTGTGGAACACCTTCCTTCCACTACGAAAGAGTAATTAGTGGGAAATAGTTGAGAGGAAAGCGGAAATCCTCACCTTCCATTAAGCAAGAGTTTCAATGAAAAATGGGTTTTGCCTTCTATTGCCAACGAGTTTTGAGGAGTGAGAGCAGGAAATGAGAGTGTTGTTTGCTGTTGACGGTAGTTCTTCAAACGCGCCATAATGACAGCGGACCCATTTTAACTTGCTCAGTCCGCTTCCCTTACTTGTTTGCGCTGCGAGTCGAGGGTATTCCTTACGGAGTCAGTTGGAAATCCGCTTAACGCTGTAACCACTTTTGTACTGATTCACTCCACTCCGTTCGCTCATTCACAGTGGAAGCACTTCTATGAAGTTTGCCTACGAAATTGCAAGTTAAATTGAGGCTGTTAGAAGCCCGCTCCGCTCGCAGTGGAAGACGGGCAACATGGTGGTGTTACGACGACCTCTTGCGCCGTAGTCACACTTCCAGGCCGCAATCGAGGCAAACAACAATCAGTTAACATATACCTGTATTCTAAACAAAATCAATACATATTTGTTACTGTATTTTTTTCATAATAACGGCTGAATGCTCAAACATTACACAGTTTTGAGACGCAGTTAACTTTCATGCTTAAGGGGCATTACACTGAGATAATTATTTATTTAGCGCTACGTACACAGCGACACGATCGCTGGTCTCGCTCTTTCGCACACAACCATTACTTCACAGTGCGCAGGAGCGCAGGTCAAAATAAATTAGAATATTCGTTCGTAAATACAATAATTGCATTTTTGAAAGATAGAAAAATTTGAATCCAGACTCAGGAATCGAACCCGAGACTTCCGTAGCCAAACCGGGGCCAGAAGCGAACCACCTATCTGGACTATGTTACTAGATATCAAATTCTTCTATCTCTTAATGCTTACGGGTTAGGCCCCCGTTGCGACATCTAGTCGGTAGTTAAAGAACTATCACGGCTTTTGTTATTGCTTCGTTACAGAGAGCATTTTAACAAATTATGATGACGCAGGCCGAATATTGAAGTAATTTTTATAGGCATTTCTTGCCAAAGACTTTACAAATACAATAATTGCATTTTTGAAAGATAGAAAAATTTGGATGGCTACGGAAGTCTCGGGTTCGATTCCTGAGTCTGGATTCAAATTTTTCTATCTTTCAAAAATGTAATTATTGTATTTGTAAAGTCTTTGGCAAGAAATGCCTATAAAAATTACTTCAATATTCGTTCGTACATAATTATGTTAGATTACGAACGCCATGACTATGACAACACGAAAATGCTCGTTTTTGCATTTTTCCGTAACTTCAAGATTTATTTGCGGGATCATATTAAGACATCCTCAAATTTCTTTATTTCATCTACTAGAAAAACTCTAGTGACACAATTTGTTTCGTGTCCTAATATTAAGGTTTTCTATATAAATTTTTGAGAGAGCCAAACCCTGTTTCGCGTAATCTACCCTTAATGCGCTTATTACATTACACTAAATCAGAGACCCTAAACCCTTAAAAAGAGAGGTGTAATAAAGGTTAGGGCACTAATTCTCTAATAAATTTTCAAGGCCACCTCGATTTAGGGTCCTATTTCAGGATAATGTAGTAGCCGTTTAAAGGTGAACAATAGCGACGGAAATATTTTAACCACGACTCAAACCTAAGTATCGTTCAAGTATTCTGAAGTTTTGTTTCAAAAACAACTCGTGCAGTAGGGTACAAGCCCTATATAGCGGAGAAAAATCAGTGGCTAATTGCTTGCTAAAGCTATTAACAAAATTAAAACAAATAAAAAACGATTATCTAAATTTATTTAAGTGCTGCCATAAACTAACATAATTCTATCAAAACATATAAGTAACCGATTATGATTAAGGCACATAGTTACATAATAAAATATAGATATATTTACTTATAAGTATTAAATACATCACAATACCTTTACCAATAGTTTTGTTTGTTCTGTATTAGTACAAAGGAAAATAAACTCTCAGTACAGTGATTTAAGTTCATATTTTATTTGCATGCGTTTGTTGTACTGGATTACCAACATAAAAAAATGCCATAGAAGATGCTACTATATATTGTTCAACAAATCAATACCTTTTTTGAACCAAATTCCATAGTACCTAATCAAAATATTGCCCTTTGTATAATATATCGATATGTGAATACTGTCATTGGATATATGACTACAATAACAATAAATTAAATTACAGTAACTGTTTTCTGAAAAACAGTATTTTTAAATTTGTTCTAAAAACATGAAAACGCACATATAAGAACACATATATATGTAAAATATAGAGAAAACGTAAAAATAGACTATATTTAAAAATATTAATAGTTTACAAATTAGTAAGAGCAATAGGGTAGATAGATGACTGTCAAGTCAAATCAGTATCTATTTAAGAAACGTCATATGATTTGATCATACGAAATTATGACGTCAGTGATTTGTATTCCTTATAAATTAGTGCGGGGCGTATCGTTTTGATATTTCTTAAAAAGATACTATTTAGTCTTACTACTATTTAGTCTAGGGTAATCATCTATCCTATACCTCTCACTAATTTGTACACTATTTCTTTCTACACATTATACAATTTATTGTCTATAGGTCTCAATTTCACGATTATTTTAAGGTTAAGAACCTTGATTTATTCCCCGACGTTTCAACCGTATTTCAACGGACGTGGTCAGGAATTGGCGGATGCAACTCAATCAACCAATCAAATCGGAATAAATCAAAGTTATTCAATACCGTTGCAACATACGCTATCAAGATCCGTAGCACAAAATACCAAAAACACAAAAAGAACTTTCATACATACCTCACTAAGTAAAGCACATATAGTCACCGTTCAAGGACACGGAAGTACAGACTACTTGGTTCGAAAAGCGTTTTATACCGTGTCTGAGCGATAGCTATTTGTGAGTTGCTCGAGAAAAGGACCGTACGAAGGTACCTACGGGGGCCGTACCATGAACATCTAAATTATTTGCCAAGTGCAGTGCAGTTCAACGAGTTGCTTTAGAAACAGACCGCACGATATTTGTATTTTGGCGGGTGGGGGGAGGAGAGGGACATGGGTCAAACTTCCCACCAAGTTGAACAAAAATTACGTCTAGTTTCACGCATACGGCGCGTAGTGTCACGGATTTTAAAAATCGTTTTTAAAAATACAATTCAAAATAAATACCATAAATAAATGCGCAAAAAAATAGTACCAGATGGTTGATAAAACTAACCCTTATTTAATAAAACCATTTTCAACCCCAAAATCGTACGGCCCATTTCTAAAGCCAACCTATAAAGAGTACTAAAAATATTTCAAAAAATAAGAATTACCACGAAACAAGTGTAGTGCTATATGGATCTTTTGGCGCGTCGATGACATTGCACGAGGGCGCTTTACAAGATGGCGTCCTAATGCAATGAGTTAACAATACTAGCCAATAGCACTTGGATGGCGTTGGCATGAGGGCGCATTACAAGATGGCGCCGTTAGTTCTGATTTTGCCCACGCGCCAAAAGATCCTTGAAGTACTTTACTTAGTCTAGTGACTGTTCTGATTGACAGGCACGATACAACTACAATGCGTTGCGCACGATTTGAAACTGTTAGTTTGAAAGTGCATTTTTTCTCAAAAAAAAGAGGTGTTTTAATTTTTTTATATAATACATAACATCATTTTTTTTTAAATAAAAACGGCTATAAATATATTGTATCTTCCCTATTGACTCGAAACAATAGATCGCTCCCCGGTTTGGTGACGTCATCACTGACTCCACCAGCTTTTTGGCAGGATTATGGTACGAAATTAGCAGGACGGTTCATTTTTCATCTAGTTGACAGGCTATAAGAGTTAATGGTACGGTGCATGTACTACTCTAGACCAGTGGTTCTCAACCATTTTCATCTCGTTACCCTTTTAGGAGTAGTTAAAAGTCATTTCGGGGGCCAGGTGTGAGTTGCAAATTAATTTCAGCATTGGCCCCAATTTCAACATTGTGTGTATTTATTTATTTAAAAACTTTATGCCCAGTTATTGTACAAAGGTGGACTTAATGCTAAAAGCATTCTCAACCAGTCAACCTTAGGATATATGTATGGCCGATTCAATAATCTACCTATCGATGGATTTGGCTACTAGAAGTACAATTTCGACATATTTTGTATGAAGCTTATGTCAAATATAAACCGGGCGTTAGAGATAAAAATGGAAGTAGGTGCAGTTAAGTTGTTGGCAGCTAAGCTATATTATAATAAACAATACGTGAAAACGAAATAATCATTCATTACCCTCAAAGTAGTTGTTTTACCTCCGCGGGGGTAAACCCGCCGGTTGAGAACACAAGACTTTAAATTATATAATTATACAATATTACCGAATACTCAAATGTAGGTCAATATAAGACGTCGTTAGGTCTAATGCTAATACATTTACTACTGGAGGACCATTTAGTCAGTCAAATCCCCGAGGGAGTGGGATCAAGCCATGATAATCAAACGAAACAAAAAGAAAATTAGCACCAACTTCATAAAAATAAAAATTTAATTCGAAGACAACGCGCGAAATCAATGTAGTAAATGAAGTAACAACGGGTTTATAAAAATTAAGGTAAGTACAGTAGGATCAATGTAACTTGACCGGATTGAAGTTGGCGAAAAGTGGTTGCGCAGATGCATTTTTTAGTAGTAAATGGTGACAGGAAGCGGTGGCCGGGGGCGGTAACTAAACCAAGAGAATTATAGATGTGAGTACACATTACATTGTCATAATTAGTATTACTAACTCATGTTTTTTGTGATAGAGAAGAAATTGTTTATCAAACTTTCTTTAGTATTTACTGTAACTGTTCTAAATTTAAACTTTTATGTACACATATTTATAGTATTTTTATATTGCTGAATTAAAAGTTGTTAGTATTTTTCATCGATTAAACATAATGAATCGTTTTCGTAAGTAAATTTAGGATCGCATCTCTATGACATGCGCGAAAATGATAAGAACCTAACTTCAATCCGGTCAAGTTACGTTGATCTAACTGTAGTTTGTATAGATTTCGGTAGAGTATCATGAAGATCCCTCTGCCGCGGGGATTCGATCCAATCGGCATCCAGTATAAAGTGAATAGCGACAGATATACTTTAGAGTACGATTTAAACTTAAGTATAATTTAAGTTTTTGGAATACTAATAATATATTTTATTTAATAACGTTCCAATTTAAAAATTATGGTCAACCCAACACCAATTAACGGGTATGTTCCGATATTTACAGGAGCACTGTAAGGTGTGACGTTAATTTAGTATACTGCGAAGCCGTTCCTTTACTGTTTAAAATGGAACGCAGTCTAGTATACTGTCATTCACATTTATTTATACCAATATTATAAAGCGGAAGAGTTTGTTTGATTGTTTGTTTGTTTAAACGCGCTAATCTCAGGAACTACTGGTCCGATTTGAAAAATTATTTTTTGTTGGATAGCCCATTTACCGAGGAAGGCTATAGGCTATATAACATCACGCTACGACTAATAGGAGCGGAGTAACGACGAGAAATGTTGCAAAAACGGGGAAAATTTACGCATACGAAGTTGCGCGGGACAGCTAGTCTATACTAATATTATAAAGTTGAAGAGTTTGTTTGTTTGTTTGAACGCGGTAATCTCAGGAACTACTGGTCCGAATAGAAAAAATATTTCACTGGTGGATAGCCCATTTATCGAGGAAGGCTATAGGCTATATAACATCACGCAAAGATTTATATTACTGAAGATGCCGATATTGTGAGAGTAAATAAAATGATCAAGGAGAATAAGGATAAGCAGAAAGCTTTTAAAGGTACGCTCTTGGTACAAGTGAGGGGTAAAGTTGACCAATAGGAGCGGAGCAGCAAAAAAAATTCTGCAAAAACGGGGAAAATTTACGCAGACAAAGTCGCGCGGGACAGCTAGTATAATTTTATATGCACAACTTATAAATACAAGAAAAATACTTTTAGAATGTAGTTACATTTAAAAATTGAATATTCAATGTAATTATCAATTGAATTGACTGTATAATGTCTGAATCAATAAAATTAATTCCCTGGTCGCTGTTGATCACGTGATCAAAGTACTGAGAGCATCTTAACTCTCAAACACCAACGCTCACAGTACAAAAATGGCGACGATTTATGACGTCCCACAGAAACTGCGGCAATATACTGTCAGTCATAACGGAACGAATTTCCCAGTAAAAACACTGAAAAGTTTTAGCAGTGTATATCGGAACATACCCAAAATAAATACTATAAAAATATTTTTCTTTTTACAGCGGCCAATCTGAACAAAGAGCACATTAAGGATCCTGCGCGTAATCTCTCTTCGGTCGCGTCAGATTTCCGTCCCATCGGACTATGAGAGTGAGGGAATAGAGAGTGCACTTGTGTTTGCGCATACACTTGTGCACGATAATATTTCCTGCATAGTTGGCTATTCTCTGATGAGATTGACCGCAATAACCGATATCGGTAAGGAGACCATTACATAGTAAACTAACAAAAAAATACATAGCTCTACGTAGTATCGCCAACTTCACTAACTTGTTGGACGATATGTTTGACAACTTGGTCTATGGTCTGCGTGTTAAGCATGTTGGCTATGGTCTTATCCTCTACGACGTACACAAACAAATGTTTAGAGTTCTCTCTTAAGCGTTGCACCCGACTCCACTTGTCCCGAGAGGCTGGTTTTGCTCCACATTGCTCGATTACTTTTTCTAATAACTGTAGAAAGAGAAAAATATTTTTAATTCAAACTACACCTGTTCTTCTTATTTTAAAGATGGCAACTCTTCTTCAAACCGTCTATACCAGGGTTGTCCAACATAATTTTTTAGAGGGCCAGGTTTAATATTTTTGAAACCGTAGCGGGCCAAAACAAATGCCCAATAGCCTTAAATCATTTCCTAGGTAAAATAAAATGTTGATCAACTTTCGCGCGACGTGACCACGGCCGTTACAATACGGTCGAAACGTCGGGCAATAAACAAGGTATTTTACCTCAAATTTTTCACGCGATTAAGACTCGTAGTAGTTACATAAGTATAATTTTATAAAATAAAATGTAACGGTATTTTTCATATTCCAAATAATTTATTAAAAAAGACAGTTTCAGTTACAAATTATTTCACTTATAAATCCTGTAAGATGGCTGTCTGATAACGCTATTCTCGTTTTGGATTAGTTGTTTTATGTGTGAAACAAGCTGTTCGCAAGTATATGTACTGCCATATAATGAAATTTGTTAAAGAGTCAATTTGGTAAAGTTTTGGTATTAGTTTTTAATAGTACAATATATACAAGATATTTTTAAACTACTCTAAATTATAAATATGTATTAGTTGGGATGAATATACTTCTTGTAAAATTTTTGTATTTGGTAACTGAATATTGACATTATATCTGAATAACTACATTATTTCTAATTATATTATTTGACATTAACACTTATTATTAAATTATATATCTTGACATTGTAACTAATTGATAAATAATTTGCATCATTAAATATTTCCTTAAAATTTATGAAATGTAAGTTGTCCATGCGTACTTAATCAAATATTTCTGCACCAAAATCTGGTAGTATATGTGAACCAATTTACAATGTATGACCTCAATGTACAATATACTGAGAAATAAATATATTAATATTATTATTATTAATTAATTCGTTCGAAAGGCAATCATTGTACGCCATTTTTAAATTTACCTACATATTTTAATAATATTTTTTAAAGTTTTAACCCGGGGTGTTAGACAAGGTACATTCGTTCCGTGGTGAATTCGATAACGTTGTACTAATCGTTCGCAAAAATATAAAAAAACGTCTATGGTCTCCACCGCAAACGTCAAATTCTATACTATAATTATTTTCTATTAACGACATCGCTTTTCGAATGCGACTTTGTCTAGAACCCCAGGTCGCAGGTCGGATGAAGGACTTACGCGTATGTTGAACAGGCCTGATCTATACTAATATTATAAATGTGAAAGTAACTTTGTCTCCTGTTAACGTTTTCACTCTTTTATTTTTCTTTGATATTGGTAATGTGTTGTTATTTTAGGTGTGTAAAATTGAGAAATAAATTATTTCTTCTTCTTCTTCTTCTTCTTCTTCTTCTTCTTCTTCTTCTTCTTCTTCTTCTTCTTCTTCTTCTTCTTCTTCTTCTCTTAAACTGCTAAACCGATTTAGAAGTTTGGTGTGGAGATAGATTGAATCTCGGGGAAGGACATAGGATAGTTTTTGTCGTAATAACCGACATCCACGCGGGCGATAGCTACTCTTCTATATAAATAAAAATTAATGTTTTTTTTTTCACTTGTTCCTCTATGCGTTCCGAAACCATTGATCAGATTATGATTTTTTTTCATTGCGAGGGTCCCTGGCACAAAATAATAGGTTCAACTAGTCTATTTCGTAGCCATATCGTTTAACACGCCATATTACAAGTTAGCGCGCCGGATTAAAAAACATCACCGTTATGTAATGCGGCTATTTTATTTCAGCCAGATTTCAATTTGGCTGAAATAAACTACGCCGCATTGTTTAGCACTTCGCGTTCATCAAAATGTTTTAGTTCCATCCTTAATCACATCAATGTTGTAGTAGGTAGTATAATAAACATTTATATTGTTTTGTACCTGCTTAATAACGCCAATGTTATGGAGTAATAGAATAGATAACTATATTTTTGCTTCTTAAAACTAAAATATTATCAATTTAGTCATGTCTACTTACATTTACTTTATTTTTATATACTATTTCTACCACTCATCAAGTGAAACGCGGACTTTAATTTTCATGGATACCTCAACATTTTGTCTGAAGCTAAACGTTGGACGCCGCTTTGTAGAACGTATTGCAACTGCAATCCGGCTAAACATTTTACGCCGCATTACATCACGGCGATGTTTTTCAATCCGGCGCGCCCAATTATAATACGGCGTGTTCTACGTAGAGATATGATAAACTGATGCCTTATTTTTTTAGCGTTTAAACGTTGTACTTATTTTTATAAGCCCGCTTAAAAAAACGCTTTTTAATAATAGTTACGTCTTGAACCTATATCACCTATATATCAATATGTATGAGGTTTGTATTTATCAGAATTTATTGAATTTCAATAACCCTTATGTTTCCCCAACATTTTATTGGATGTGAAGGAAGTGGATTGGTAAATGACTTTCAAAATAGTCCCAAATGAAAAAGTTCCCAGCTCTCGACATTGCTCAATAAGTACCTACAGTAATATTATTGACACTTAAACTATACATTTAACCTAATTTGGTAAAAAAACAATTATTTACAGACTTACAATGAGTTTGATTTTTATATTAATAATATATAATATGACTGTGTTCAACTCACAAAATCACAATAAGTAAATAAAACAAACACGATCTATTTGTTTACACAAAAAGACAAGATCGTCATTTCGTCAGCAAGCGAGCTACATACACTAATCCGAGGACAACGAAAGGCGAACTAAACAAAACTTTGCATTGCACTAATTACTTAAAAAAGCGTTAAATATTAAGTACGTAAAAAAATTAAACGAAATTGCTGCTTTGACTGCCTCTGTGGCGCGGTGGGAGTGTATCCGACTGCTACGCAAGAGGTCGTGGGTTCGATTCCCACACGGGACACCATTTTGTTGTCCGTGACTTGTATGTTTGTAAAGTCTCCCGTGACACAGGGCTTGTACCCTACTGCGGGAGTTGTCTTTAAAAAAAAAAAAAAAAAAAAAAAAATGTTGGCTATAAGCTATAAGTATATGAAATACATACCTAGTACTTTTGAACTTTGAAGTACTTTTTTTTAAATGTCTGATGTCAATGTCATTTTGTGTGACTTATATATCTATACTAATATTATAAAGCGGAAGAGTTTGTTTGTTTGATTGTTTGTTTGTTTGTTTGTTTGTTTGTTTGTTTGTTTAAATGCGCTAATCTCAGGATCTACTGGTCCGATTTGAAAATATCTTTTTTTGTTGGATAGCCCATTTATCGAGGAAGGCTATAGGCTATATAACATCGCGCTACGGCTAATAGGAGCGGAGAAGCGACAAGAAATGTTTCAAAAACGGGGAGAAATTACGCATACGAAGTTGTGCGGGACAGCTAGTTTATACTAATATTATAAAGCGAAAGAGTTTGTTTGTTTGTTTGTTTAAACGCGCTAAGCTCAGGAACTACTGGTCCGATTTAAAAAAAATATTTTTTTGTTGAATAGCCCATTTATCGAGGAAGGCTATAGGCTATATAACATCACGCTACGACTAATAGGAGCTGAGTAGCGACGAGAAATGTTGCAAAAACGTTGCGCGGGACAGCTAGTAAAGAAATAAGATTGTTCAAACATAAGTGTAGGTAATAAGTAAAAAACGAATTTGTATGTATTTTAAAGTGTACTTGTTGCTTTTTATTCAAAACGCGAGCTTTTCGTTTAAACGCTCATCTCTGGTTATATAAATACTATAAAACAAACCCTCTCCCTCCACCTCTGTCTATCTATCTGTGCGTATTTTTACTATTATCTCAAAAACTACTGAACTGATTTTTATACGGTTAACACTATTAATCAGATAATTTCTTTAGGATTATATAGGGCAGAGAGAGAGAGAGCAACACTGCAACTTTACGCGAAAGAAGTCGCAGGCAACAGTTAGTAATAAATAAAGGTAATACACACCACATCAACAGTTTCTTCGGGCCAACCGAACATCTCTAATGTGTCCTTATCAATCAAATGTAACAGCAGCTTGTTTAAATTATCAGTTAGCTCTTGCTCTGACATCAAGGGGCTGTCGATGTTCTGAAAATAAAAACTGACTAAGTAATAATTACCTACTGTGAGGATAAGCAACGTTACAACTGTCGGTCCATAGATGGGTGACCGCTTTCGGACATTCAAGACTCCGTGTCACAGAAAGTACGTTAAGCCGTCAGTCTATTGAATTTCTATGCCCAATTCCCTCTTGTGAGCTTCCCCCCCCCCTTCAGAATGCATTTTTAGTTCGCCTATTTGCTTGTGGGCGGTATCAACCCCCCTTCACTGTCGTGAGTGCGACTCAGCAGGCCGTTGTCGGTTTTGAAGAGATGCACCCCCCCCCCCCCCACCTCATAATCACGGTATTTTTTGTGATGAAGATGCCATTTGTCCCCTCTTCACTATCCTCTATCATTAACATAAACCACGTACCTTGGCAAGCGCCAGTTCCTCTCCATTAGGCTGCGTCTCCTCGACGCCTCCATACAGCAGCCCAGAGCCGCTGTACTGCTCCAGTATCTGATCAGCTTCAGCGTCCATCACATTCAATATGGATGATAACTCTGATTTTGTCACCCGCCGCGACGTATCTTTGCGACCCTGGAAATTATTATATTTGACTAGCTTCGTTTATAATTTATCTTTACATAGTATTTATAAATAAAGTCACTGTTTCTATCTGTAAGCTTAAATCGTCTAAACTAGGGTTTCTCAAAATTGGTTCTATGAAACCCAAGGGTTCCGTAGAAAAGTTACCAGGGTCCCGCGAAATATTGTTTATTGAAAATTTTAACAAAAAACCCGATTGACTGCATAGAAAGAACAACTACAAAACACATTGGATAATGTCAGTTATGTCAGTTTTCACTGTTTTTAAACTTTAGCGATTATTATACATATTAGATATACTTCGGGACTTAATCGCGTGAAACGTCGGGTAAACTAAAGGTTCGTACCTTTAAATAATTCACGCGATTAAGTCCCGAAATATATCTAATACGACAGTTCTCATTTCAATTTACCTACAAAGTGTAATAAGAAATATCATAAGTGGACATTTGGTTGGCAATAATCTCAGGAACTACTAGTACGAATTGAAAAAAATCTTTTAGTGTTGGGTAGTCCATTTATCGAGGAAGGCTATAGGTATATATATTATATAATACTAGCTGACGCGAGCAACTTCGTCTGCGTAAATTTTCCCCGTTTTTGCAATATTTTTCATTGCTGCTCTATTCCTATTGGTCGCAGCGTGATCGCGTGTATCGCGTTCAAACAAACAAACTCTTCAGCTTTATAAATGGAAGTCGGAAGCATTAATGAATCTCGATGTACTTAGTAAAGGGCCTCCGAATGCATGAAATTATATAATTGTGTAGGGGATCTTGTTTCCATCATTTTTGTACAGGCGGGTTTTTTTTTATTTATTTTTTATTTAATACTTTTGAGTGGTTGTAGGATGTAACAACCAACTTTTTGTTTTTTCAATCTAAGAATACTTGTGCGGCCAAAACGAATCTAACGACGTCTTAATTGTATAAATCCGTTCAGTGGTTTGTGAGATATAAGGTAATAAAGAATATTACAAGATACGCGCGAAAAACATAATCTACCTTACTACTATTATAGGTATATCGCGCTATGTACCGTAAGACTAGAACTAAAGTACAAAATGTCACGGGAACAGACATAATAAAGGAACGCTAGATAACACTATTGGGATCTTTTAATATGTAGGTATCTATGTAACAATATTATGAAGGTATCTGTATAACGTAGTATTTTTAAGTAAGTATTATTTTTTTTTTAATCTAGAAATTAAAAACAAACACTAAACTAATTAAAAACTTGTTGTTGTTTTGTTGGTTGTCTGTAAAGTCGGTTTACGGAGATTAATTTGACGTGATGACGTCATAAGATTTTTTTTATTTTTAATCTCCAAAACATTCATACCTGTACTTGATTTTATCAAAATTTGAGCACTCTATAATTATATTTTTTTATTTAGATATTACAAATATTATTTTATATCGGTTCAGCAATTCTGCGTGAATCACACATTATGAAATAGTTTGAATTCGAACTAATATTATAGGATTTCTCACCTTGCTAGAAGCAAGGTTTTCAAAAATATTAAAGACTCATTTGAGTGTTCCCCTCCACGGAAATCTTT
Organism: Herminia tarsipennalis; assembly: GCA_945859575.2. NCBI lineage: Eukaryota > Metazoa > Arthropoda > Insecta > Lepidoptera > Erebidae > Herminia > Herminia tarsipennalis. Next base: position 7,503,909 of record OX243849.2, on the reverse strand, counting down.
AGTAAAAGGCGAAAGATTTATGCGTTTTGAAGGGAAACCAGAGTTAATTCGGATCGGTTCGACCTGCTATTTATTTGAGACGCGGTAACGAAACCATAGCGCGATTCAGGATAATGGCACAGCGCCATCTAGTGGGGACAGAGAGAACTAAATATTACATAGGTACATATTGGTTTGAATTTATATCTTACAAGTTCCGCCCGCGATCTGCGCCCGCGTTAAGTTTGAACCGTGATTTTATCCCTTTATAGATGCTTTGCCTGCCCTGGTTTTGGGATTTTGGCGGATGCCTATAACATAACAACTATCGGTGTTTATTAAACGGGAAATAAAATTGTTTGACATTTCGACCAGGTTGCACTGGCTGTGGTCACATGCGGACCTGGTCGAAACGTCAAGCAATTTTAAGGTAAACAATGCGCGTTAATTCCCGTATAATAAATAGTTATAATCATGCAACGCGAAAGTTTAAATGCAAGTAGAACTATCGGTGTATCAAATTTTAATCTAAGGCTCTCTTTAAGGCTCCAAAGGCCAGCAAAAGATAAAACCACGGTTTAAACTTAACACGGGCGCAGACCGCGGGCGGAACTAGTAAGATATAAATTCGAACTATGTACCTTTGTAATATTTAGTTCTCTCTGTCCCTACTAGATGGCGCTGTGCCATTATCCTGAATCGCGCTATGGTTTCGTTACCGCGTCTCAAATAAATAGTAGGTCGAACCTATACGAATTAACTCTGGTTTCCCTTCAAAACGCATAAATCTTTCGCCTTTTACTAAAGATTTCCGTGGAGGGGAACACTCAAATGAGTCTTTGATATTTTTGAAAACCTTGCTTCTAGCAAGGTGAGAAACCCAATAATAATTCCAACTTTATAATGTGTGCTTCACGCTGAATTGCTGTCACCGACATAAAAGAAAGTTTGTATTCTCGATAACAGACATCCACAGAAGCGGGGAGCTAAAGTAGGGACAAGATAATAGGTCACTTTTGACATTTCATCAAAATTCAACAACGTAACCTTGTAACGGCGGGCATAAAATAAGAACTGCACAATTGCTTAACTTTTTTCAATTACGTTTACATATTTATTGTAATAATGACCGATACGAGTAATTTTACGATTTGCTTTCACTAATAAACCATTCTAAACATAATAAACAATTTCTGATCTAAAGAACTGAACGTCGTTACAATGTTGCGTCAGTCAACCCTTTTTCTTTTTAAACACTAGGGATGTTACTCTAAAAATCGAAAGCTGATAGGATTGTAAGTTGAATCGAATGCAATGATTACTTGTGAAGAAAAATCACCATAAATTTATAACCACGTTGTGATTATAATAAAACCTAATTATACATATTTATTATTCTTTTAACTAACTATGAAAATACAAAAAAATAACTAAATAGAAAGGTCATTGATGTTGGGTGCAATTTAGGTGGATGTTGCTGGCAACACCAGTGCCTGTCGATGACGCATGTCATGTCGCCATAACATGATGATGACGCAGTCTTTTGTTGTTGTGCGAAGTGACTGTGCGTTTTTGGTGTGCTCTCTGTTATTTTCTTCTGATCCGGCTTTTTCATTGAACTGATCTTACTGACTACGTTTACCTGGCTATAAATTGGACTCTGATTGCTTAACGATTATTAAACAAGAAAAACATTACAGTCTTACTATGTCGAAACGAGGGAAAACTCTAAACAGTCAATCTCGCGAACTAGTGCTGAAATTGTACAATTATTTTGGACGTGAATCAGTTAACGATGGGCCTCTTTTACCATTGAAACCACCGAGAGAACGCGTTGCCGAAGCATTGGGAATAGGGAAGAAGACAGTAACTCAAATTCTGAAAGAGAAATACGGACCATCAGACTCAGAAGATAATACTTTACGTACACCGAAAAAACGAAAGAGGGACAAGAAAATTGTTGCCGTTGATAATTTTGATGCTGCTGCAATTCGCAACCACATTTATGGATATTACTCGAGAAAAGAATATCCTACACGGGAAAAGCTATTGAGTTCGTTAAAAGGCGCAGGCTTATTTTTTGGAGGCAAATCGTCTCTATCAAAGGTTTTGAAATCGATTGGCTTTAGATTTAAAAAATCCGACAAGCGGAAAATCCTGCTAGAACGCTACGATATTATTTTGAAGAGAATAACATTCTTACGTCAGGTAAATAAAATTACGGATTGGGACAATGTCGTGTTTATTGACGAAACATGGTTGAATGCGAACCATACGGTTGCGCGGACATGGACCGATGATACAGCGGCCTCCACCTCAAAAGTTCCATCGGGAAAAGGAGCCCGACTTATTATATGTCACGCGGGATCAGCTTCTCAAGGTTTTATTCCAGACTGCCTCCTCGCATTCGCCTCTAAAACTACAACAGATTACCATGAGGAAATGAACTTTGATGTTTTTAAAGAGTGGTTTGAGAAGCTGCTAGTCAGCTTAGAAAACCCATCGAAAATTATAATGGACAATGCTCCGTATCATTCTGTACAAGTTGATAAACCACCAACTCAAGCAAATAAAAAGCAAGAAATTGTCTCGTGGCTGGTAAGAAATGGTGTGGAGGCAAGTCCAACTTTATTAAAAGTTGAGTTGTTAAATCTGGTAAAAGCAACTAAGCCGTCCAAGCTCCGCTATGTAATCGATGAACTAGCCCTAGAGCATGGACACGAAGTTATTCGATTGCCTCCCTACCATTGCCAGTATAACGCCATCGAGCTTATTTGGGCACAAATAAAGGGTCATGCAGCGCGGAACAATACTGAACCACCCTTCAGTACTGCTAAAATGATGACTCTGCTACAAACTGCATATGCAGAAGTCACTACAGAAGACTGGCGAAAAGTCGTGGAGAAGACAAAGAAAATAATTTTACAAGATTTTGAACGAGATGTGAGAATAGACAATATTATTGAAAATGAATTAATAATATCTCTGAGTGCTGACAGCAGTGATGAAGATAGCAGTTCCGATAGTTCAAGTGAATAAAAGCAATTTTTTTGTTAAATTACGTAGGTACTTGTCTTATTTTGCTCCTTTAATTTATGAAAGAAAAAATAATAATGGGACAGGGATTCGTTTTTAAAATTCACATATGTTTCAAGTCTGTATCGATTCATTCGATTCATTCATTTAATCGATGTTTTTAAGCAGGTCACCTCACTATGAATATAAAACTGACATCTGTCAAAAGTGACCTATTATCTTGTCCCTACTTTAGTTGATTAATAATAAAAAAATACAATTGATTTGAAGGAATACAATTGGTGAGAAATCCAATAATATTAATTCAAAACAATTGTGATTCACGCCGAAATTTGTATTCTCGATAACAGACATCAGTGTTGCCATGTGCACCGTAATCAGCCCTAAATCTTCCACCTATCGTCAAAGTACGACAACGGGGCCCATCTAAGGCAAGCTACGCCCCCAATAAAGTACCAAAAACTTACCAGAACTTGTCTAACATGTTGCAAATGTCCCCTGAAAACGTCAGCGTGGCTCTTGCGAACATGTTTGATCAGCTGTTCGCCGCGAATGTACGCCCGTGCGTTCACACAGTACATGCAACGGCGTGGCTTGTCCAACGTGTGCGTCTCTAAATGTGCGCGTAGTGTTACTTCTGACGCAAACTTCTTTGAGCACACTTCACAGGTGTATTCTGGAAGTTACATAAAAAATAATCAAAACAAATATATTGTTTTTAAACTTTCGCCATTATAATACACATTAGATATATTTCGGGGCTTCGAGTGAATTATTTTAAGGTACGAACAGTACAAATTGAAAAACCCTGCGCTTCGGAGACGTCGCTAAGCTGCCATCAGTCGACCCGTGACCACGATCGGTGCAATTCGATCGAAACGTCGGGTAAATAAA